>CM067842.1:780723621-781973621 GCA_034509565.1 Triticum monococcum | reverse complement strand
GTAATAATTAAAAAGAAAACCCAAAAATATTTCCCGTTCTTCTTTTGCTTGTTGGGAGCTTTCCCGTGTAAATAGTTTTATTTCTTTTCTTTTCTTTTGGGGTCAGTAGGAGAAGACCATAATTAAATTGTTGAAGTGGCTCTTATATGCATTATTGTTGATTTAACCAAGAGCCCATATTGCCTTGTCTTCTCCTGTCTATTGAATGCTCGCAGATTCCAGCTTAGTCCAATGCACGCGCACTATTATTATTATTCACACCGTTCGGTTGTGCAAGTGAAAGGCAATTATGATGATATATGATGGACTGACTGAGATGAGAAAAGCTGGTATGAACTCGACCTCTTTTGTTTTTGTAAATATGATGAGCCCGTCGTTCTTCATTCATCTTATTATGAACAAACACGTTTGCAATGACAGTTAGAGATCAGAGTTGCTTGTGCCATGCTTGATTAGCTATGAGTTATAATGATTTACCTTGTAGGCCAACATGTTATTGAGATGATTATGATGTGGTATGATGGGGTGGTATCCTCTTTTGAATGATTTAAGTGACTTGACTTGGCACATGTTCACGCATGTAGTTGAAACAAAATCAACATAGCCTTCACGATATTTATGTTCATGGTGGATTATATCCTACTCATGCTTGCATCCAATGTTTATTAATTTTAATGCATGTACATGGCTGTTGTCACTCTCTAGTTGGTCGCTTCCCAGTCTTTTGCTAGCCTTCACTTGTACTAAGCGGGAATACTGCTTGTGCATCCAATCCCTTAAACCCCAAAGTTATGCCAGATGAGTCCACCATACCTTCCTATATCTGGTATCTACCTGCCGTTCCAAGTAAATTTGTATGTGCCAAACTCTAAACCTTCAAATAAACATTCTGTTTTGTATGCTCGAGTAGCTCATGTATCAACAAAGGCTGTCCTTATCTTCCGTGTTAGGCAGGTTATTCTCAAGAAGAGTGGACTCCGCTCCTCACTCACGAGAAAATGGCTGGTTACCGGGATGCCCAGTCCCATGCTTTATGCAAACTAAATCAAAATTAATTGCAAATAAAACTCCCCCTGGGACCTGATGTATGTTGGAGGCACTCGTTGTTTCGAGCAAGCCATGGATTGATGCTTGTTGGTGGAGGGGGAGTATAAACTTTACCATTCTGTTTGGGAACCGCCTATAATGTGTTTATCATGGAAGATATCGCCATCTCTTAGTTGTTACATTGACAATGAAAGTATACTGCTCAAAATACAATTTATCTCCATTTCAAAACCGAGCTCTGGCACCTCTACAAATCCCTGCTTCCCTCTGCAAAGGGCCTATCCATTTACTTTTATATTGAGTCATCACCCTCTTATTAAAAAGCACTAGCTGGAGAGCACATCCTTCATTTGCATTCATCACTGTTAATTTATATTGGGTATGACTATGATTGGATCTCTTTTACCATGAATTACAATGTCTAGTCAGTCCTTGATCTTTAAAGGTGCTCTACATTTATGTTTTGCGGTCTCAGAAAGGGCTAGCGAGATACCATCTTGTTATATCATATTATGATTGTTTTGAGAAAGTGTTGACATCCGAGATTTATTATTATGACTTGCTAGTTGATTATGCTATTGATATGAGTAATGATGAGACCTGAGAATTATTGCAAGTGTGGTTAGTTATGATCTATGCTGAAAACTTGAATGCTGGCTTGACATAGTTACAACAACAAGAGCAAACAGAGTTTGTAAAAGTTTTTCTTTCTTTCTTTTAGTTTTTCAACTGAATTTCTTGAGGACAAGCAAGGGTTTAAGCTTGGGGGAGTTGATACGTCTTCGTCGTATATACTTTTCCAAACACTTTTGCCCTTGTTTTGGACTCTAATTTGTATGGAACTAACCCGGACTGACGCTGTTTTCAGCAGAATTACCATGATGTTGTTTTATGTGCAGAAAACAAATATTCTTGGAATGACCTAAAACTCCACGGGAGGTCTTAGGAAAAATAATAAAAAATCCTCACCAAATATGAAGACCAGGGGGCCCACACCCTTCTCACGAGGGTGGGGGCGCGCCCCCTACCTCGTGGGCCCCCTGGAAACCCTCCGACGCCAACTCCAACTCTATATATTTGCTTTCGGAGAGAAAAAAATCAGAGAGAAGAAATCATCGTGTTTTACGATACAGAGCCGCCGCCAAGCCCTAAAACCTCTCGGGAGGGCTGATCTGGAGTCCGTTCGGGGCTCCGGAGAGGGGGGTTCATCGCCGTCGTCATCATCAACCATCCTCCATCACCAATTTCATGATGTTCACCGCCGTGCGTGAGTAATTCCATCGTAGTCTTGCTGGACGGTGATGGGTTGGATGAGATTTATCATGTAATCGAGTTAGTTTTGTTAGGGTTTGATCCCTAGTATCCATTATGTTCTGAGATTGATGTTGCTATGACTTTGCTATGCTTAATGCTTGTCACTAGGGCCCGAGTGCCATGATTTCAGATCTGAACCTATTATGTTTCCATGAATATATGTGAGTTCTTGATCCTATCTTGCAAGTCTATAGTCACCTACTACGTGTTATGATCCGGCAACCCCGAAGTGACAATAATTGGGACCACTCCCGGTGATGACCATATTTTGAGGAGTTCATGTATTCACTATGTGATAATGCTTTGTTCCGGTTCTCTATTAAAAGGAGGCCTTAATATCCCTTAGTTTCCAATAGGACCCCGCTGCCATGGGAGGGTAGGACAAAAGATGTCATGCAAGTTCTTTTCCATAAGCACGTATGACTATATACGGAATACATACCTACATTATATTGACGAATTGGAGCTAGTTCTGTGTCACCCTATGTTATGACTGTTACATGATGAACCGCATCCGGCATAATTATCCATCACTGATCTGGTGCCTACAAGTTTTCCATATACTGATTTACGCTTATTTACTTTTCCGTTGCTACTGTTACAATCACTACAAAATACCAAAAACATTACTTTTGCTGTCTTTACTTTTGTTGCCGCTACCACCACTATCATATTACTTTGCTACTAAACACTTTGCTGCAGATACTAAGTTTCCAGGTGTGGTTGAATTGACAACTCAGCTGCTAATACTTGAGAATATTCTTTGGCTCCCCTTGTGTCGAATCAATACATTTGGGTTGAATACTCTACCCTCGAAATCTGTTGTGATCCCCTATACTTGTGGGTTATCAAGTAGCAAGAAGATTTCTGGCGCCGTTACCGGGGAGTCTACCCAAAAGTCAACATACCAAGTACCCATCACAACCCTTATCTCCCACATTACATTATTTGCCATTTGCCTCTCGTTTTCCTGTCCCCCACTTCACCCTTGCCGTTTTATTCGCCCTCTCTCTCTCTCTCTCTCTATCCTCCCTCTCTTTCTCTATTTGCCTCTTTTTGCCCACTTGCTTTTTGTTTGCTTGTGTGTTGGATTGCTTGCTTGTCTCGATGGCTCTTCCCCGATTTGGTGATCTTCACCTTAAAAGGTTAGAAGAAATCGAAAACAACATCAGGAGTTTTATGGTCTTGCAATTTGAGCATAATAGTTTCTTTAGAAATGAGCTTAAGGAACAAAAAAGTTTTATGAGTTTTATGAATAAAGAGCCTGATGACATGTCTAAAGAATTTGATGGTTTAATATCCCAAATTGCTCATCTTGAGAAATTGACTGCTGAAATTTCGGATAAGTAGGCTACCTTAGTTAATAGGATGGCCGCTAAACCGGATTTTTATGAAAATAAAGATGAAGATCTAAAAGTTATTGATGTGTCCCCTATTAAATCTTTGTTTTCCAATATGAATCTTGATAATGATGGGACTGAATATGATCCACCTTTACCTAGAAGGCATTCCAAAAATTCGGAGTTTTTAGATCTTGATGCTAAATTTGATGAAAGTGGGACTGAAGAAATTAAAACCCTAGATGTTGCTAAACCCACTATTTTGGATTTCGAGGAATTTAATTATGAAAATTGCTCTTTGATTGATTGTATTTCCTTGTTGCAATCCGTGCTAAATTCTCCTCATGCTTATAGTCAAAATAAAGCGTTTACTAAACATATCGTTGATGCCTTAATGCAATCTTATGAAGAAAAACTTGATTTGGAAGTTTCTATCCCTAGAAAACTTTATGATGAGTGGGAACCAACTATTAAAATTAAAATTAAAGATCATGAGTCCTATGCTTTATGTGATTTGGGTGCTAGTGTTTCCACGATTCCAAAGACTTTGTGTGATTTGTTAGGTTTCCGTGATTTTGATGATTGCTCTTTAAACTTGCACCTTGCGAATTACACTATTAAGAAACCAATGGGAATAATCAATGATGTTCTTATTGTCGCAAATAGGAATTATGTGCCCATAGATTTTATTGTTCTTGACATAGATTGCAATCCTTCATGTCCTATTATTCTTGGTAGACCTTTCCTTAGAACGATTGGTGCAATTATTGATATGAAGGAAGGAAATATTAGATTCCAATTTCCGTTAAGGAAAGGCATGGAAAACTTTCCTAGAAATAAAATTAAATTACCTTATGAATCTATTATGAGAGCCACTTATGGATTGCTTACCAAAGATGGCAATACCTAGATCTATCCTTGCTTTTTATGCCCAGCTAGGGGCGTTAAACGATAGCGCTTGTTGGGAGAAAACCCAATTTTATTTTTATTCCTTGCTTTTTGCTCCTGTTTAGTAATAAATAATTTACCTAGCCTCTGTTTTGGTTGTGTTTTTTGTGTTTAATTAGTGTTTGTGCCAAGTAGAACCGTTGGGAAGACTTGGGGAAAGTCTTGATATCTTGCTGTAAAAAACAGAAACTTTAGCGCTCACGAGAAATGCTGCCATTTTTATTTGGAAAGTTCTATTTAGTTAATTCTTTTTGAAGATTATTAATAGATAAATTACTCACGTCCAGCTATTTATTTTAGAACTTTTGGGATTCCAGATTGTCGGTGTACTAAACTAGGGGTACCTTAGTATCCCGAACTTGTGCACGGACAGTCGCAGCACCCTGCGGCAAGGCTTGCCGGGCGACCGCCAAGACCCTCCGTGGTTCCTTTGGAGCCATCCAAGAACAAAGTATTCGAGCCAAGGCGCAAGGCCCCGGCAAGAGGAGCTTGCCGGGAAGGCCACTCAAAGTATCCAAGGCCCCGGCAAGAGGAGCTTGCCGGGAAGGAGACAAGACCCCGGCAAGAGGAGCTTGCCGGGAAGACCAACCAAGACGCCTCAGGAAGCTTGCTGCGACGCGCTGCGCGTCCCGGCAAGACCCGGTGAGCGACAAGCTCCCGGACGCGACAAGACAACATCTGCGGCAAGGCGCTTGCTGCGGCAAGCTACTACTCCGCAGCCCGTGCTCCAGCTCACCCACCAACGTGTCGCTCTGGGACCGTCCCTGGCATACGTGGTGGGAGGCTGTGCAGCCAGGGGCATGCGGTGGCAAGCAGGCGCTGACAAGGAGCCATCGTGGCAAACGGTGGCGCCCCTGACGGTCCCTTTCCGCCCCGTCTAGGCGACACAGACAAGCATTTAATGCCTTTGTCCCCTGCCGTCAGGGTTAGGTATGATACAAGTGTAGCAAGCGGTGGCGCCAACTACCACCTCTTTTACCTTTTTACCCTCATCTCTGTTGCCACCTGTCGGTGACCCCTTAGACATATAAAAGGAGGCCCATGCGCAACAGGGAGGGGGGACGACCATTCTCACGCTCGGTCTCGCTAGCCACCCAAGTGTACTGTAGCATTCATCGCTCCCGAGCAAGAACACAATACAAACCAAAGCAGGAGTAGGGTTTTATGCATCCATGCGGCCCGAACCTGGGTAAACTGATCGCGTTGTTCGTGCGTTCGCCTCGATCTGCTCTTCGTGCATTCTCCGCCCCCTGCCGAACCAAAAGGGGCTCGGTCCGCCGATCCCCATAGGTGTACGTGGGATCAGCACCCCCGACATCTTTGGCGCGCCAGGTAGGGGGTGCGTCGAGGCTGTGCGAACCTGATCCGGCGTTCGCACGAGCCGAATCTTCATCATCTTCATCAACATGCCGCCGAAGAAGAAGGCTTCGGAGGTAGTAGCCGCTCCGTATGTGCCGATCCCACCATCGCCGGAGCGAACGACTGGTGGAGTAGGCGCCGGTGGAAGAGCGGGCACCGACGAAGGGACTCATGGTGCTGCCAGGTCCAAGGACAAGGCTGCGCTGCACATCGGTGGCGCGGTCGGCTCCCACAATGACCGCGCGCACTCCAAGACCTCGGCGTCCGTACATGCACCACGCCCGTCCCAGGAGGCACGGGACCAGCAGCATCATGGTACCCACGGTACCATACGTCTGCTGGGCCAAGATCAAGCTGGCGGATCCCGGAGTGCTCAGGACCAGCATGCACGCCAACATGCTGGCACGAGCGTGGCGCGGTCGCTTGGACGAGATGTTGCTCCTTCTAACACAGTTAGAAGTCCGAGCATATCTCGCTCCTCGCACCGTTCGCTGCCGCCGCCCGCCACTCCGGCGGAAGCGTTGGCACGTGCCCAACTGCTCCTAGATTATCCTCCAGCGCCAGAGAAGATCGATGACTGGAGGGCCACTATCCAGAGCCTCATCGGCTTCGCCAATGGTGACAACCCACGGCAGCCGAGCGCATCGCTGCCGCGGCAAGTCAGCCAAGCGCGAGCCGATGGCGACAAGACCGGCGAGGGTGCAACCACTATGCACTCTCCGCCTCGAAGGCCAAGATCACCGACTCGCCGGATCCACCTCGACAGCGACTCTACCGCGTCGTCAGATCCGCGAGCTCGTCGCGATCAGCGCCAAGTTCTTCATGAGAGACAGCAAGAAGACACTCGAACACGCATTGAGCGCTGAAGAGAAGCGCGGCGTCAATCAGACCTGCGCGCTGGGCCCTCTGTTGACATGCATGCGCCCGGAGAGCCAGGCAACTTGTCGTATGCGGCAGATTGCCCTGCGTTTACCCATGAGCTGCGGCAAGTCCAGTGGCCCAGTCAGAAGCATTTCAAGCCAGACGTACCAGAGAAGTATGACGGCAAGTCGCACCCGTCAGAGTTCCTCAGCATCTACACCATTGCGGTGCAAACTGCCGGGGGGCGAGACGACAAGGTCCTTGCCAACTACTTCCCGCTGGTGCTCAAGCCCGAAATCAGGTCCTGGCTCATGCACTTGCCGGACAACTCCATATCCTCTTGGGCGGACTTGTGCCATCAGTTTGTCGGCGCCTTTATGGGCGGCCACAAACCACATGGCCAAGAGAGTGACCTCCACCTGCTTGCCCAGAAGGAAGGAGAGCCCCTGCGCAAGTATATCCAGAGATTCAGCCGCGTGCAGCGCAACATCCCAGACATCCACCCTGCCGCGGTTATCAGCGCGTTCCATCAGAACGTGCGTAATCGCAGGATGCGGGAGGAGATGGCGATGAGCAGGATCAGAGACGTCAGCGAGCTGTACGCCCTGGCCGACAAGTGTGCACGTGCTGAAGAAGGGAGGAAACTTCCCGGAGAAGATACTGGAGCAGGGGGATCTGACAGTGAGGATGCCGCCCCGGCAAAGAAAAGCCGGAGGCGCAACAAGAAGAAGAAGGGCGAAGAGGTGCTAGTCGTTGAGCAGTCCGGCAATGATGGCGCCGCCAAGCAAGCCAAAGTTGGTGGCTCCGGCAAGGAGGTTGCCGCATGCACCAACTGCCAAGCTGTGGCGGCCGCCGACAAGCAGGGCGACTCCGACAAGCAGTACTGCAAGATCCACCGCACCAAGGGCCATGATCTCCAGAACTACAAGAAGGTCGAGCAGCTTGTCCAGCAACAAAAAGCTGAGTATGAGCGGCGCGACAAGGAGAGAGCCCAAGGAGGCGGTGGAGAGGCCGGCAAGAAGCGCGCTGGCCAGGGAGGACGCCACGGCAAGGCCAAACAGCGGCAAGGAGACAGACCTCCCCGTGGCCGCAACAAGGATGAAGACGAAGACGAAGATGAAGACATGGATGATGCCGAGAACAGTGAGCAGGATTTTCAGAAAGCTACAGAAGTTTTGTGTGTTGACGGCGGTGCTTCTCTGCATACCTCCCACCGCCAACTCAAACAGTGGCTGCGGGAAGTTAATGCGGCAGAGCCACCTGTCGAATCACGCAAGCTTCTGAAATGGTCCAGCACGCCTATCATCTTTGACATTGAGGACCACCCTGATCGCACAACTGCGGTCGGGTGCTTGCCGTTGTTGGTCTCGCCAACAATCCGCAACCTCAAAGTCACTAAGATGCTAGTTGACGGCGGGGCCGGCTTAAATCTGATCTCCTCCGCTGTGCTCCAGAAACTCCAGATCCCGGACAGCGAGCTCGAAGAGACCGGTACATTCCAAGGAATTAACCCGGGAAGGAGCAAGCCGAAAGGGAAGGTCACATTGCCGGTGACGTTTGGTAGCGAGCTGAATTTCAGAATGGAGAGGGTCACTTTTGATGTTGCTGATTTCCCATTGCCTTACAATGGGATACTTGGCCGTCCAACACTCGCCAAGTTCATGGCAGCCTCTCACTATGCATACAAGATGCTCAAGATGCCAGGCCCGATAAGCGTCATCTCTGTCCCTAGCGACAAGAAGGATGCCCTTATCTGCGCCGATAAGATCTACCGGGAAGCAGCAGCTGCAACAGATCGCAAGACACTTGCCGCTGAAGCTCCCGAGGGGAAGAAGAAGGCCAAGTCCGGTAAGAGCTCTGATGCCCACTCCGGCAAGCGCACCTCCTCGGAGTGCTGCGCTGCCGTCGAGGACGCACCATCGAGCTCCACCGGCAAGTGTAAAAAGGCAACGGCAGCTCCACCGCATACCAAGAAGGTGTCCGCCAAGGAGGACGGCACTGGTGGTACCTTCACCATCAGTGCCACGCTTGACCCTAAATAGGAAAGCGCGCTCGTTACTTTCCTGCGGGCGAATGTCGACGTGTTTGCATGGCAACCGTCTGATATCCCCGGTGTTCCCAAGAAAGTAATTGAGCACCATCTTGCCGTTTGTCCTCATGCGCGGCCCGTCAAGCAGAAGGTCAGGAAACAGGCAGTGGAGCGCCAAGAATTCATAGCAGAAGAAATCCAGAAATTGGAAGCAGCAGGCCTTGTCAGAGGGGTGCTCCATCCCATGTGGTTGGCCAATCCGGTTGTAGTGCGCAAGGCGAATGGGAAATGGAGGCTTTGTATTGACTTTGCTGATGTTAATAAAGCTTGTCCCAAAGATCCATTTCCCTTGCCGCGCATTGACCAGATTGTTGACTCCACAGCCGGATGTGAGTTGATTTCATTTCTTGACTCATATTCAGGATACCATCAGATCTTCATGGCAGAAGAGGATGAGGAGAAAACCGCATTCATTACTCCATGTGGCACGTACTGTTTTGTACGGATGCCTTTCGGATTAAAGAATGCTGGTTCAACATTTGCCAGAGTAGTCCATATCGCTTTGAAGCCACAGATACATAGAAATATAGAAGCTTACATGGATGATATAGTGGTCAAAAGCAAGGACAGGGCAACTCTGATCCAAGATTTAGAAGAGACTTTTGCAAATCTGCGCAAGATCAACCTCAAGCTCAACCCCGAGAAGTGTGTGTTTGGAGTCCCTTCCGGCAAGCTTCTCGGGTTCTTTGTGTCTCAGCGAGGAATCGAAGCCAATCCCGACAAGATCAAGGCCATTGAGCAGATCGAAGCACCAAAGCACGTCAAGGATGTACGGAAGCTTGCCGGCTGCGTGGCTGCTCTCAGCAGGTTTATCTCTCGGTCTGCCGAGCGCGCCCTGCTGTTTTTCAAAATTTTGAAAAAGGCAGGTCCAATGAAATGGACTCCGGAAGCGGAGGCTGCACTGCAAGACTTGAAGAGATACCTGTCCTCCACTCCAACGCTTGTCGCACCTAAACCACAAGAGAAGTTGCTGCTGTACATAGCGGCAACCAATCAAGTGGTTAGTGCTGCGTTAGTAGCGGAGAGGGAGGCAGATGACGAGCCATCGACCGCGGCAAGCACATCCAGCGACAAGCAGGGGGCTTCCCCGACAGGCTCTGGTCCCGACAAGCAAGGATCTGCGCAGATGCAAGAGGAGATACAGAAGAAGATGGTGTAGTGCCCAGTTTACTTTGTCAGTTCCCTTCTATAGGGGGCTAGGTCAAGGTACTCTGGTGTGCAGAAGTTGCTTTTCGGCCTTCTCATGGCCTCGAGAAAGCTGCGCCATTACTTCCAGGCACATGAAATCACAGTTGTCACTCGCTTTCCGCTAAAGAGGATATTGCAAAATCCTGAAGCAACAGGCAGGATTGTCGAGTGGGCACTGGAACTGTCTAGCTTTGGCCTCAAGTTTGAGAGTACATCAACAATCCAGAGCAGAGCATTGGCAGAGTTCATAGCAGAGTGGACACCAACTCCAGACGAAGAAATTCCGGAGACGAGCATCCCCGCCAAGGAAGCAAGCAAAGAGTGGCTCATGTACTTTGATGGTGCCTTCTCGCTGCAAGGCGCCGGTGCTGGCGTGCTGCTTGTCGCGCCCACCGGAGAGCACCTCAAGTACATAGTCCAGATGCACTTTCCCAAGGATCAAGCGACAAACAATACTGCAGAGTATGAAGGCTTGCTCGCCGGTCTCAGGATCGCGGCAGAACTTGGGATTAAGAAGCTTGTTGTCAGGGGTGACTCGCAGCTTGTCGTCCGCCAAGTGAACAAGGTTTACCAGAGTCCATTAATGGAAGCTTACGTCGACGAAGTGAGAAAGCTAGAAGAGCACTTTGACGGCCTGCAAATGGAGCACGTCCCAAGAGCTCAGAATGACATTGCCGATGGCCTGTCAAAGTGCGCTGCACTTAAATTACCTGTGGAACCAGGAATTTTTGTGCTCAAGCTGACTCAGCCGTCCGTAACACCACCAGTTGGACAGAGCAAGAAGAGGAAGTTGATTTCTGGTGACTATCTTCCGGCAGAGCTTCCCGAAGCCGCCGCCAAGAAAGTCCCCAAGATCAACACCAACAGTGCTGAGGAGCAGTCTGCTCCGGCAAGCCCCAGGGTTTGTTCCGTTGAAGCAGACGCTCCCGACAAGTCTTGCTCCGGCAAGCTTGTCGGGGAACGTCGAGCTCCGGCAGAGCCGCAGGTTCTTTCCAAGGAAGCAGATGTTCCCGCAGCAACAACATCGCCTTTAGTCCTTGTTGTCGAGCCACAGGCTGCAACATGGGCGCAGCAGATTGTCCGTTTCCTTCAGACAGGAGAACTTCCCGAAGAACAGGAAGAAGCAGAAAGAGTAGCCCGGCAGTCTAGTATGTACCAGTTTGTCGACAACACACTGTGCAGAAGAAGACTCAACGGTGTGAAATTGAAGTGTATTCCCCGGGAAGATGGACAGAAGCTGTTGGCAGAGATACATGGAGGCATATGTGGTCACCACATTGGCGCAAGAGCCCTTGTCGGAAAAGCATTCCGGCAAGGCTTCTTCTGGCCGACAGCCCTCCAGGATGCGACTGCACAAGTAACCAAGTGTGAAGCGTGCCAGTTCCATTCCAAGCAGATACACCAGCCAGCTCAAGCTCTCCAGACGATCCCTTTATCCTGGCCATTTTCGGTCTGGGGGCTCGATATCCTCGGCCCCTTCCCCCGAGCTGTCGGGGGCTTTGAGTACTTGTACGTTGCAATCGACAAGTTCACAAAGTGGCCGGAAGTGGAACCAGTGAGGAAGGTGACAACACAGTCAGCAGTCAAGTTCTTCAGGTCGATTGTTTGCCGTTTTGGGATCCCTAACAGGATAATCACCGACAATGGTACACAATTTACGAGCCGCACCTTCATGTAGTACGTCCAAGATCTTGGCGCCAAGGTCTGCTTCGCTTCTGTTGCTCACCCGAGAAGCAACGGTCAAGCTGAGAGGGAAAATGCTGAAGTGCTGCGCGGGCTCAAGACCAGAACTTTTGACTAGCTGCACAAGTGCGGAAGGAACTGGATCGAGGAGGTGCCGGTGGTTCTTTGGTTGATCAGGACGACGCCAAATCGAGCCACTGGCCAGACACCCTTCGCTCTAGTCTATGGAGCGGAGGCAGTTATCCCCACGGAACTCGTATACGGGTCACCTCGAGTGCTCGCTTATGATGAGCTTGAGCAAGAGCAGCTGCGGCAAGATGACGCGCTGCTCCTTGAGGAAGATCGTCTTCAGGCTGCTGTGCGAGCCGCTCGCTACCAGCAAGCTTTGCACCGCTACCATAGCCACAAAGTTACCGCCAGAAGTCTCGAGGAAGGCGACCATGTTCTTCGGCGCGTTCAGTCCGCCAAGAATTCCAACAAGTTGACGCCGAAGTGGGAAGGCCCTTACCGGGTGAAACGAGTCACCAGGCCTGGCGCTGTCCGCCTGGAGACCGAAGATGGCGTACCAGTGAGCAACTCCTAGAATATCGAGCATCTTCGTAAGTTTTACCCGTAAGGCGCGGTTGTTGGACCCTGTCTGGCAACCACCCTTTTGTACAAGTCTTGCCACTGTTGCATGTAATCCTTTGTACAAAGCCAGGCGCAGACCCTGAGCACAAGTAAATGAAGCGCTGGCGCCCAGAGTTATAGCATGCATGCTAGGTCGAGTCTCGTCCTTGGTTAGGGTTGATAGTGCTTAACAGCGGCTAACCCCTAGCTTAGAGGTCGGGTGTGCGTCCCTTTGCCTTTCTTTCGTTTCCCTTGGTTCGCAGGGCTCGCATATCCTTGTCGGACCGCCTGAGGATGAAAAGGAGAAGAAGGACGTACCGGCATCTGGACCCCGGCAAGCCAGTGTTGCCGGGGGCTACAAGTACCAAGATTCAGCCACGGCAAGCCAGAGTTGCCAGGGGCTGCAATATCAGATAAGTCTTTCATCCCTCATCATGCATTCTCTTATGGACTGGGGAATACGAAACCTTGTTTTCTCCTGAAAACTACCGTGCTCCCTTAACTCTAGGCCCTGGGGCTCGTTCCTGGGGCCAAGTTTTGGTCGTAGTCGCGGCAGCAAAGGGATGAAACGAGGGGCCGCACCCGCCTCGTCCCTGCCTCCGTCAAAAGCGTGAGAAAGGTCGAGCGACGTGGGAAGACGGCAGGGCCTGTTGCCGGGGAAGAAGTGTCTATCTGAAAGATACCAAGGATTTGCTCCTTGACGTGGCTTCTACCCGCGAGACATACGACCCGGCAAGCATCCCCTTTTCATTAAAAAAACATTCCACTCAGGTACAGTCCATAGAGGATGAAAAACATGAAAGAGAGGATTACAAGTTTTAAATGCAACTAAGGCCTGAAGGCTTACAAATTAAAAAGATAAGATGCCCGTAATCCCTTTCTTGTCCCTCTCTTCAGGAGGTAGGTCAAGGAGGCGAGAAGGGCAAAAGGGGCGCCTAGGCGAGCTACGGGTGCCAGAAGACACCAAGAGAACATCCCGGGGGCCGTCCAAAGGCTGGATGGTGATGGCGGCACTGGAAGCAGGGCTCGAAGACGAGGCGGCAGGACGTCAGCACGCTGTCGAGGACACCACGCCCTCGTACTCTGACTTGACGGCCTTGCTGCCAGCCCTCTTCCTCTTCCGCAGCCTCCCTACGCAAGCCGCCCAAGGAGACGACCCCGGGGAGTTCAAGGAGCCGGCGACACGGATGATGGGGTCACCGGTGCCGCACGGAGCGACGCCCGACACCTAATCGGACCCATCATCCTGCCACCCGCTACCCTCGTCGCCGCTGTCACTCTCCTCCTCATCACTCTCGCTCGAGGAGGAGCCTTCGCTATCGGAGGAGCTGTCCATGCAGCACTTCACCCGAGTGCCGAAGCACCCGAAGACCTTGACGGAGAGGAGATCGCCCTCCATCAACTTAAAATGGAGGGTGAGCCCCGCCGTCAAGCTGTGAATACGGGCGAACGTCTTCCACCCTCGACCAAGATACATCACATCAGGGGCTGGGGATTCAACGCGGACTCGCGTGCCGCTGATTCCACAACCCCTCATGTGCAGTCTCAGTGTCTCGGGCGGGACCGGCTCCATCGCGCTCGCGAACGGAGCTGGGAGCCGGAGGCGACGAGGAGGCGCCTGGTGCAGCTTGACGAAGAACTCGCAAGGGTCGTCCCCAATATGGACCCCCGTGGGAAGAGGAACTGCCGGCGGAGGCGAAGCCGGCGCGTCGCCCCGTCCACCTCTTCCCTGAGCGCCTCGACCTCGTCCTCGACCTCGTCCACGACCTCGCCCCCTCCCTCTTCCCCTTACGGCTGGCTCTGCCACCACGGGTGCGGGAGAGGGAGGGATGCGCTGTCTGGCGGCAACCCTCGCCGGCACCGATGAAGGACCAGGATTCCCTTTCTCCATGGCGAATGAGAGAAAGGGGAGCAGAAGCTGAAGGAAGGAGGAGATGAGAGAATGCGGGCTACCGTCCTCCCCTCCCGCTCTTTATAGAGGATCGAGGTGGGGGCTCGGCCGCCCCGCTCAGCGAATCAAGACGCGGGAAGGCAGGGAGCTGGGGCCGACCCACTGCCTCAACCCACGACGGCCCCGTTTCCCGCCTCCACCGTCCGCGATCCCAAGTGCATGGGAGCCGCGTGGTGGGCGTGCAGAACCGAGGCGACGGATGGGGCGACCTCTCCCCACCCCGTGATCGTGGGGAGTGGATGCCTCAAAAACCGCCCACGATCTCTCCCATGATGCCGCGTTCGACGCGTGCCATGCGGGGAGGGCGCGGAGGATGCGGAGTGAGTTATGGCGTAACCTAGGCCGCACGTGCCCGTGCACTGTTTTGGGCCTGGCCCAACAGCGCTCGGCACCGTGTATGGCCCAGGCCCGGGGGCTCCTGTCGGTGTACTAAAGTAGGGGTACCTTAGTATCCCGAACTTGTGCACGGACAGTCACAGCACCCCGCGGCAAGGCTTGCCGGGCGACCGCCAAGACCCTCCGTGGTTCCTTTGGAGCCATCCAAGAACAAAGTATTCGAGCCAAGGCGCAAGGCCCCGGCAAGAGGAGCTTGCCGGGAAGGCCCCTCAAAGTATCCAAGGCCCCGACAAGAGGAGTTTGCCGGGAAGGAGACAAGACCCTGGCAAGAGGAGCTTGCCGGGAAGACCAACCAAGACGCCTCAGGAAGCTTGCTGCGACGCGCTGCGCGTCCCGGCAAGACCCGGTGAGCGACAAGCTCCCAGACGTGAAAAGACAACATCCGCGGTAAGGCGCTTGCCGCGGCAAGCTACTACCCCGTAGCCCGCGCTCCAGCTCACCCTCCAACGTGTCGCTCTGGGACCGTCCCTGGCATACGTGGTGGGAGGCTGTGCAGCCAGGGGCATGCGGTGGCAAGCAGGCGCTGACAAGGAGCCATCGTGGCAAACGGTGGCGCCCCTGACGGTCCCTTTCCGCACTGTCTAGGCGACGCAGACAGGCATTTAAATCCTTTGTCCCCTGCCGTCAGGGTTAGGTATGATACAACTGTAGCAAGCGGTGGCGCCAACTACCACCTCTTTTACCTTTTTACCCTCATCTCTGTTGCCACCTGTCGGTGACCCCTTAGACATATAAAAGGAGGCCCATGCGCAACAGGGAGGGGGGACGACCATTCTCACGCTCGGTCTCGCTAGCCACCCAAGTGTACTGTAGCATTCATCGCTCCCGAGCAAGAACACAATACAAACCAAAGCAGGAGTAGGGTTTTACGCATCCGTGCGGCCCGAACCTGGGTAAACTGATCGCGTCGTTCGTGCGTTCGCCTCGATCTGCTCTTCGTGCATTCTCCGCCCCCTGCCGAACCAAAAGGGGCTCGGTCCGCCGATCCCCATAGGTGTACGTGGGATCAGCACCCCCGACACAGATCTTGCGCTAGATACAGATTACTACAGACTGTTATATTTTTGACAGATTCTGTTTTTCATGTGTTGTTTGCTTATTTTGATGAATCTATGGCTAGTAAAATAGTTTATAAACCATAGAGAAGTTGGAATACAGTAGGTTTAACACCAATATAAATAAATAATGAGTTCATTACAGTACCTTGAAGTGGTCTTTTGTTTTCTTTCGCTAACGGAGCTCACGAGATTTTCTACTTTAAGTTTTGTGTTGTGAAGTTTTCAAGTTTTAGGTAAAAATTTGATGGATTATGGAACAAGGAGTGGCAAGAGCCTAAGCTTGGGGATGCCCATGGCACCCCAAGATAATCTAAGGACACCTAAAAGCCAAAGCTTGGGGATGCCCCGGAAGGCATGCCCTCTTTCGTCTACTTCTATCGGTAACTTTACTTGGAGCTATATTTTTATTCACCACATGATATGTGTTTTTCTTGGAGCGTCTTGTATGATTTGAGCCTTTACTTTTTGGTTTAACACAATCATCCTTGCTGTACACACCTTTTGAGAGAGCCATACATGATTTGGAATTTGTTAGAATACTATATGTGCTTCACTTATATCTTTTGAGTTATATGGTTTTGCTCTAGTACTTCACTTATATCTTTTAGAGCACGGTGGTGGATTTGTTTTATAGAAACTATTGATCTCTCATGCTTCACTTAGATTATTTTGAGAGTCTTAAATTGCATGGTAATTTGCTTAAATAATCCTAATATTCTAGATATTCAAGATTAGTAAAAAATTTCTTATGAGTGTTTTAAATACTAAGAGATGTTTGATGCTTGATGATTGTTTTGAGATATGGAGGTAATAATATCAAAGTCGTGCTAGTTGAGTAGTTGTGAATTTGAGAAATGCTTGTGTTGAAGTTTGCAAGTCCCGTAGCATGCACATATGGTAAACATTATGTAACAAATTTGAAACATGAGGTGTTCTTTGATTGTCCTCCTTATGAGTGGCGGTCGGGGACGAGCGATGGTCTTTTCCTACCAATCTATCCCCCTAGGAGCATGCGTGTAGTGCTTGGTTTTTGATGACTTGTAGATTTTTGCAATAAGTATGTGAGTTCTTTATGACTAATGTTGAGTCCATGGATTATACGCACTCTCAACCTTCCATCATTGCTAGCCTCTTCGGTAACGTGCATTGCCCTTTCTCACATTGAGAGTTGGTGCAAACTTCGCCGGTGCATCCAAAACCCGTGATATGATACGCTCTTTCACACATAAACCTCCTCATATCTTCCTCAAAACAGCCACCATACCTACCTATTATGGCATTTCCATAGCCATTCCGAAATATATTTCCATGCAACTTTCCACCATTCCGTTTATCATGACACATTCATCATTGTCATATTGCTTAGCTTGATCATGTAGTTGACATAGTATTTGTCGCAAAGCCACCATTCATAATTCTTTCATACATGTCACTCTTGGTTCATTGCATATCCCGGTACACCACCGGAGGCATTCATATAGAGTCATCTTTTGTTCTAGCATCAATTTGTAATCATTGAGTTGTAAATAAATAGAAGTGTGATGATCATCATTTTCTAGAGCATTGTCCCAAGTGAGGAATTAAAAAAAAGGATAGAAAGGCCATAGAAAAAAAAGAAGGCCAAAAAAGGAAAAAGGTGAGAAGGGACAATGTTACTATCCTTTGCCACACTTGTGCTTCAAAGTAGCACCATAATCTTCATGATAGAGAGTCTTTTGTTTTGCCACTTTCATATACTAGTGGGAATTTTTCATTATAGAACTTGGCTTGTATATTCCAACAATGGGCCTCCTCAAGTGCCCTAGGTCTTCGTGAGCAAGCAAGTTGGATGCACACCCACTTAGTTTCTTTTGTTGAGCTTTCATACATTTATAGCTCTAGTGCATCCGTTGCATGGCAATCCCTACTCCTTGCATTAACATCAATCGATGGGCATCTCCATAGCCCATTGATTATCCTCGTTGATGTGAGACTTTCTCCTTTTTGTCTTCTCCACATAACCCCCATCATCATATTCTATTCCACCCACAGTGCTATGTCCATGGCTCGCGCTCATATATTGCGTGAAAGTTTATAGGTTTGAGATTACTAAAGTATGAAACAATTGCTTGGCTTGTCATCGGGGTTGTGCATGACATGAGCATTCTTGTGTGACGAAAATGGAGCATGACTAAATTATATGATTTTGTAGGGATGGACTTTCTTTGGCCATGTTATTTTGAGAAGACATAATTGCTTAGTTAGTATGCTTGAAGTATTATTATTTTTATGTCAATATGAACTTTTATCTTGAATCTTTTGGATCTGAATATTCATACCACAATTAAGAAGAATTACATTAAAATTATGCCAAGTAGCACTCCGCACCAAAAATTCCGTTTTATCACTTACCTACTTGAGGACGAGCAGGAATTAAGCTTGGGGATGTTTGATACGTCTCCAACGTATCTATAATTTTTGATTGCTCCATGCTATATTATCTACTATTTTGGACATTATTGGGCTTTATTATCCACTTTTATATTATTTTTGGGACTAACCTATTAACCGGAGGCCCAGCCCAGAATTGCTATTTTTTTTGCCTATTTTAGGGTTTCAAAGAAAAGGAATATCAAACGGAGTCCAAACGGAATGAAACCTTCGGGAACGTGATGTTCTCACCGAACATGATCCAGGAGACTTGGACCCTACGTCAAGAAATAAAGGAGGAGGCCACAAGGTAGGGGGGCGCGCCTACCCCCCCAGGCGCGCCCTCCACCCTCGTGGGCCCCCTGTTGCACCACCAACGTACTCCTTCCTCCTATATATATATATATATATATATACCTACGTACCCCCAAGCGATCAGAGATGGAGCCAAAACCCTAATTCCACCGCCATAACTTTCTGTATCCACGAGATCCCATCTTGGGGCCTGTTCCGGAGCTCCGCCGGAGGGGGCATCGATCATGGAGGGCTTCTACATCAACACCATAGCCCCTCCGATGAAGTGTGAGTAGTTTACCTCAGACCTTTGGGTCCATAGTTATTAGCTAGATGGCTTCTTCTCTCTTTTTGGATCTCAATACAATGTTCTCCTCCTCTCTTGTGGAGATCTATTCGATGTAATCTTCTTTTTGCGGCGTGTTTGTTGAGACCGATGAATTGTGGGTTTTGTGATCAAGATTATCTATGAACAATATTTGAATCTTCTCTGAATTCTTTTATGTATGATTGGTTATCTTTGCAAGTCTCTTTGAATTATCAGTTTGGTTTGTCCTACTAGATTGATCTTTCTTGCAATGGGAGAAGTGCTTAGCTTTGGGTTCAATCTTGCGGTGTCCTTTCCTAGTGACAGTAGGGGCAACAAGGCACGTATTGTATTGTTGCCATCGAGGATAATAAGATGTTTTTTTATCATATTGCATGAATTTATCCCTCTACATCATGTCATCTTGCTTAAAGCGTTACTATGTTTTCATGAACTTAATACTCTAGATGCATGCTGGATAGCGGTCAATGAGTGGAGTAATAGTAGTAGATGCAGGCAGGAGTCGGTCTACTTGTCTTGGACATGATGCTGATATACATGATGATACCTAGATATTCTCATAACTATGCTCAATTATGTCAGTTGCTCAACAGTAATTCGTTCACCCACCGTAAAATACTTATGCTCTTGAGAGAAGCCACTAGTGAAACCTATGGCCCCCGGGTCTATCTTCATCATATTAATCTTCCAATACTTAGTTATTTCCTTTGCTTTTTTACTTTGCATCTTTATCACAAAAACTCCAAAAATATTATCTTATCATATCTATCAGATCTCACTCTCGTAAGTGACCGTGAAGGGATTGACAACCCATTGTCGCGTTGGTTGCAAGGAGTTATTTGCTTTGTGCAGGTACGAGGGACTTGCGCGTAGCCTCCTACTGGATTGATACCTTGGTTCTCAAAAGCTGAGGGAAATACTTACGCTACTTTGCTGCATCATCGTTTCCTCTTCAAGGAAATCCAACGCAGTGCTCAAGAGGTAGCAAACTACTCTCCAATAAGGGAGAAGGTACAATTACCTCATCAAGTTCTACATTCCTCCCACTCACTTCTGTCGAGAGAAACCTCTTATCTAGAAAGGATCCACTCTTAGCAACAAAGGTATTGCCTTTCGGATCTGTGATAGAAGGTGTAGCCAACATTTTCTTTTGGGTATCCTATGAAGACGCACTTTTCCGATTTAGGTTTGTGTTTATCAGGCTGATACTTTTTCACATAAGCATCACAAACCCAAACTTTAAGAAATGGCAACTTTGGTTTCTTGCCAAACCACAGTTCATATGGCGTCGTCTTAACAGATTTAGATGGTGCCCTATTTAACGTGAATGCAACTGTCTCTAATGCATAACCCCAAAACGATAGTGGTAAATCGGTAAGAGACATCATAGATTGCACCATATCTAATAAAGTACGGTTACGATGTTCGGACACACCATTACGCTGTGGTGTTCCAGGTGACGTGAGTTGCGAAACTATTCCGCATTGTTTCAAATGAAGACCAAACTCGTAACTTAAATATTCTCCTCCACGATCAGATCGTAGAAACTTTATTTTCTTGTTACGATGATTTTCAACTTCACTCTAAAATTATTTGAACTTTTCGAATGTTTCAGATTTATGTTTCATCAAAAAGATATACCCATATCTTACTCAAATCATCTGTGAAGGTCAGAAAATGACGATACCTGTCACGAGCCTCAACACTCATCGGACTGCATACATCAGTATGTATTATTTCCAACAAGTCTCTTTCTCGCTGCATTGTTCTGGAGAACGTAGTCTTAGTCATCTTGCCCATGAGGCATGGTTCGCAAGCATCAACTGATTCATAATCAAGTGATTCCAAAAGCCCATCAGCATGGATTTTCTTCATGCGCTTTACACCAATATGACCTAAACGGCAGTGCCACAAATAAGTTGCACTATCATTATTAACTTTGCATCTTTTGGCTTTAATATTATGAATATGTATATCACTGCGATCGAGATTCAATAAACCATTCACCTTGGGTGTATGACCATTGAAAGTTTTATTCATGTAAATAGAACAACAATTATTCTCTGACTTTAAATGAATAACCGTATTGCAATAAACATGATCAAATCATATTCATGCTTAACGCAAACACCAAATAACATTTATTTAGGTTCAACACTAATCCCGAAAGTATAGGGAGTGTGCGATGATGATCATATCAATCTTGTAACTACTTCCAACACACATCATCACTTCACCCTAAACTAGTCTCTGTTCATTCTGCAACTCCCGTTTCGAGTTACTAATCTCAGCAACTGAACTAGTATCAAATATTAAGGGTTTTCTATAAATACTAGTAAAGTACACCTAAATAACATGCATATCAAATATACTTTTTTTCACTTTGCCATCCTTCTTATCCGCCAAATACTTGGGGCAGTTCTGCTTCCAGTGACCAGTCCCTTTGCAGTAGAAGTATTTAGTCTCAGGCTTAGGTCTAGACTTGGGCTTCTTCACTTGAGCAGCAACTTGCTTGTTATTCTTCTTGAAGTTCCCTTCTTCCCTTTGCCCTTTTCTTGAAACTAGTGGTCTTGTTAACCATCAACACTTGATACTTTTCTTGATTTCTACCTTCGTCGATTTCAGCATCACGAATAGCTTGGGAATCATTTCCGTTATCCCTTGCATATTATAGTTCATCACGAAGTTCCAGTAACTTGGTGATAGTGACTAGAGAACTCTGTCAATCACTATCTTATCTAGAAGATTAACTCCCACTTGATTCAAGTGATTGTAGTACTCATACATTCCGAGCACATGCTCACTAGCTGAGCTATTCTCCTCCATCTTGTAGGCAAAGTGCTTGTCAAAGGTCTCATACCTTTCGACATGGGCATGAGTCTGAAATAATAATTTCAACTTTTGGAACATCTCATATGCTCTATGGCATTTAAAACGTCTTTGAAGCTCCGATTCTAAGCCGTAAAGCATGGTGCACTAAACTATCAAGTAGTCATCATATCGAGGTCGCCAAACATTCATAATGTCTGCATCTGCTCCTGCAATCGGTCTGTCACCTAGCGGTTCATCAAGGACATAATTCTTCTGTGCAGCAATGAGGATAATCCTAAGATCACGGATCCAATCCGTATTATTGCTACTAACATCTTTCAACTTAGTTTTTCTCTAGGAACATATCAAAATAAACGGGAAGCTACATCGCGAGCTATTGATCTACGACATAGTTATTCAAATACTATCAGGACTAAGTTCATGATAAATTAAAGTTCAATTAATCATATTACTTAAGAACTCCCACTTAGATAGACATCCCTCTAGTCATCTAAATGATCACGTGATCCAAATCAACTAAACCATGTCCGATCATCACCTGAGATGGAGTAGTTTTCAATGGTGAACATCACTATGTTGATCATATCTACTATATGATTCACGCTCGACCTTTCGGCCTCCGGTGTTTTGAGGCCATATCTGCATATGCTAGGCTCGTCAAGTTTAACCCGAGTATTCTGCGTGTGTAAAACTGTCTTACACCCATTGTAGATGAATGTTGAGCTTATCACACCCGATCATCACGTGGTGTCTCGGCACGACAAACTTTGGCAATGATGCATACTCGGGGAGAACACTTTTACCTTGAAATTTAGTGATAGATCATTTTATAATGCTACCGTCAAACAAAGCAGAATAAGATGCATAAAGGATAAACATCACCTGCAATCAATATAAGTGATATGATATGGCCATCATCATCTTGTGCCTTTGATCTCCATCTCCAAAGCACCGTCATGATCACCATCGTCACCGGCGCGACACCTTGATCTCTATCGTAGCATCGTTGTCGTCTCACCAACTATTGCTTCTGCGACTATTGCTACCGCTTAGTGATAAAGTAAAGCAATTACAGGACGATTGCATTGCATACAATAAAGCGACAACCATATGGCTCCTGCCAGTTGCCGATAACTCCGTTACAAAACATGATCATCTCATACAATAAATATAGCATCATGTCTTGACCATATCACATCACAACATGCCTTGCAAAAACAAGTTAGACGTCCTATACTTTGTTGTTGCAAGTTTTACGTGGCTGCTACGGGCTGACCAAGAACCGTTCTTACCTACGCATCAGAACCACAACGATATTTCGTCAAATTAGTGTTGTTTTAACCTTCAACAAGGACCGAGCGTAGTCACACTCGATTCAACTAAAGTTGGAGAAACTCACACCCGCCAGCCACCAGTGTGCAAAGCACGTCGGTAGAACCAGTCTCGCGTAAGCGTACGCGTAATGTCGGTCCGGGCCACTTAATCCAACAATACCGCCGAACCAAAGTATGACATGCTGGTAAGCAGTATGACTTGTATCGCCCACAACTCACTTGTGTTCTACTCGTGCATATAACATCTACGCATAAACCTGGCTCGGATGCCACTGTTAGGGAACATAGTAATTTCAAAAAAATTCCTACGCACACATAGGATCATGGTCATGCATAGCAATGAGAGGGGAGAGTGTGTCTACGTACCCTCATAGACCGAATGCGAAAGTGTTAGCACAACGCGGTTGATGTAGTCATACGTCTTCACGATCTGACCGATCCAAGTACCAAACGCACGTCACCTCCAAGTTCTGCACATGTTCAACTCGATGACGTCCCGCGAGCTCTGATCCAGCAAAGCTTCACATGAGAGTTTCTTCAGCACGACGGTGTGGTGACGGTGATGATGATGCTACCGACGCAGGGCTTCGCCTAAGCACCGCTACAATATGATCGAGGTGGATTGTGGTGGAGGGGGGCACCGCACACGACTAAGAGATCAATGATCAATTGTTGTCTCTATGGGGTGCCCCTGCCCCCGTATATAAAGGAGCAAGGGGAGGAGGCAGCCGGCCGGGGAGAGGCGCACCAAGAGGGGGAATCCTACTCCCACTAGGAGTAGGACTCCTCCTTTTTCCTAGTAGGAGTAGGAGATTGGGAAGGAAAGGGAGAGGAGGAGAAGGAAAGAGGGGCCCGGCCCCCCTTGGCCTAAACCAATTCGGTTTGGGCCTTGGGGGAGCTCCCCACACTCCCCTTGCCGCCCTCTATTTCCACTAAGGTCCATGTATGCCCATTAAGCCCCCCGGGGGGTTTCGGGAACCCCCTGGTATTCTGGTATATGTCCGAAACCTTCCGGAACCTTTCCGGTGTCCGAACATAGTCGCCCAATATATCAATCTTTGCGTCTCGACCATTTCGAGACTCCTCATCATCTCTGTGATCATATATGGGACTCTGAACTACCTTCGGTAAATAAAAACACAAAAACGCATTGAGGGAGTCCTGGATTAGGGGGTATCCGGACAGCCGGATTATATCCTTTGGCCAGACTGTTGGACTATGAAGATGCAAGATTGAAGACTTCGTCTCGTGTCCGGATGGAACTCTACTTGGCGTGGAAGGCAGGCTAGGAAATACGGATATGTATATCTCCTCCTTTGTAACCGACCTTGTGTAACCCTAGCCCCCTCTGGTGTCTATATAAACCGGAGGGTTTTAGTCCGTAGGACAACATACAATCATACCATAGGCTACCTTCTAGGGTTTAGCCTCTCCGATCTCGTGGTAGATCAACTCTTGTAATACTCATATCATCAAGAATAAATCAAGCAGGATGTAGGGTTTTACCTCCATCAAGAGGGCCCGAACCTGGGTAAAACATCATGTTCCCTGCCTCCTGTTACCATCCGCCTTAGATGCATAGTTCGGGACCCCCTACCCGAGATCCGCCGGTTTTGACACCAACATTGGTGCTTTCATTGAGAGTTCCTCTGTGTCGTCGCCGTTAGGCCTGATGGCTCCTACGATCATCGATAGTGACGCAGTCCAGGGTGAGACTTTTCTCGCCAGACAGATCTTTGTGTTCGGTGGCTTCGCACTACGGGCCAACTCGCTTGGCCATCTGGAGCAGATCGAAAGTTACGCCCCTGGCCACCAAGTCAGGTTTGGAAGCTTAAACTACACGGCTGACATCCACGGAGACTTGATCTTCGACGGATTCGAGCCCCTGCCTTGTGCGCCGCGCGGTCACGATGAGTACGATTTAGCTCTATCATCGGACCGTATTCAGGAGATCGCATCAGCAGCCGCTCCGAGCCTCAATTCGGAGCCAGTTGCGCCATCCATGGACGGGTGGATGGACCCTGTCACGGAGGCCGTACCCTCAGCGGCGATCGAGCCGAATATCGACCTTACCCTTCACGAGAGCCGTGTTGGCAAACTGCCGGATCCTTCTCCGGCCACGGACTCCGAACCGCCTGCGCCCGTGCCTGTCGAATCCAACTGGGTGCCGATCATGGAGTTCACCTCCGCGAATATCTTTCAGCACTTGCCTTTTGGCGACATACTGAACTCATTAAGGTCTCTCTCCTTGTCAGGAGAGTCCTGGCCGAACTATGTTCAGCAGGATTGGGATGCGGATGACGAAGAAATTTGCCGCCCACCCACCACCCACTTAGTAGCTACTGTCGATGACTTTCCGACATGCTCGACTTCGACTCCGAAGACATCGATGGTATGGACGACGATACGGGAGTCGAAGAGCAATCACTGCCCACAGGGCACTGGACATCCACCTTGTCATACGATATATACATGGTGGACACACCCAAAGAAGGCAATGGCAACGAGACAGCGTAGGATGACCCCTCCAAGAAGGAACCCAAGCGCCGGCGTCAGCGGTGCCACTCTAAGTCCCGGCAAGGCAAAAGTGGTGATACCGGCACCGGAGATAATAGCACTCCGGACAGTGCAGAAAACAACAACAATCCCCTCCAGCAAGATTTGGAGCAGGAGGATGGAGGAGCCAGCTCTCTTGAGAAAGCGGCAGATGGAGAGCCGGAGGATGATAATTACATGCCTCCCTCCGAAGACGAGGCAAGCCTCAGCGATGACGAATTCACCATGCCAGAGGATCCTGTCGAACAAGAGCGCTTCAAGCACTGGCTGATAGCCACGGCAAATAGCCTTAAGAAAAAGCAGCAACAGCTTCAAGCTGATCAAGATCTGCTAGCTGACAGATGGACTGAAGTCCTGGCGGCCGAGGAGTATAAACTCGAATGCCCCTCCAAGAGTTACCCAAAGTGCAGGTTGCTACCCTGACTGGAGGAGGAAGCACCGAAACCTACATCCCCGGTGTATGACGCGGCTGATCGGCCACCTCGTGGCCGCGACAGAGAGATATTACAGCCAAAAGCTCAGCCTGCACCCCGACGTCATTCAAATAAAAAGGCAGGGGGAAATACGCCAGACCTGCGAGACGTATTGGAGGACAAAGCAAAACATGCAAGATCGATCTACGGATCAAGAGGGCGCGCCACTATGCGAGACGATAATCGTCACGCCGGATATAGCAAAAGCAAGTCCGGCCGGGCCGAATAGAGCGGACAAGACTCATTCGAGCTGCGGCGCGATATAGCCCAGTACAGAGGCGCCGCACACCCCTTATGCTTCACAGGCGAAGTAATGGATCATCAAATCCCAGAGGGTTTCAAACCCGTAAATATAGAATCATACGACGTCACAACAGATCCTGCGGTGTGGATCGAGGATTTCCTCCTGCACATTCACATGGCCCGCGGTGATGACCTACACGCCATCAAATACCTCCCACTCAAACTCAAAGGACCAGCTCAGCATTGGCTCAACAGCTTGTCAGCAGAGTCCATTGGCTGTTGGGAAGATCTGGAAGCCGCATTCCTCGACAACTTTCAGGGCACTTATGTACGACCACCAGACGTCGATGACTTGAGCCACATAATTCAGCAGCCAGAGGAATCGTAAAGGAAATTCTGGACACGGTTCCTAACAAAGAAAAATCAAATCGTCGACTTTCCGGATGCAGAGGCCTTAGCAGCTTTCAAGCACAACATCCGCGACGAGTGGCTGGCCCGGCACCTTGGTCAGGAAAAGCCGAAATCTATGGCAGCCCTCATGACACTCATGACCCGCTTTTGCGCGGGAGAAGACAGCTGGCTGGCTCACAGCAATAACATATCAACGAACCATGGTACTTCGGATACCAAGGACCGCAATGGCAGGTCACGTGCAACAAGCATAAGCGCCACAGTAACGGCGACAATATCGAGGATACGACAGTCAATGCCGGATTCAAAGGCTCTAAACCCGATCAGCGGAAAAAGCCATTCAAAAGAAGCACTCCGGGCCCATCCAGTTGGACCGTATACTCGGTCGCTCGTGTCAAATAGACGACACTCCTGACAAGCCAGCCAACCACACCAACAGGGAATGTTGGGTGTTCAAGCAGGCCGGCAAGTTAAATGCCGAAAACAAAGATAAGGGGTCACATAGCGATGACAAGGAAGAGCCCCGGCAACCGAACATCGGAGGACAGAAGAGGTTCCCCCCACAAGTGCGGACGGTGAACATGATATACGCAACCCACATCGCCAAGAGGGAGCGGAAGCGTGCGCTCAGGGACGTATATACGTTGGAGCCAGTCGCCCCCAAGTTCAACCCATGGTCCTCATGTCCGATCACCTTCGATCGCATGGAACACCCCACTAGCATCCGTCATGGTGGATTCGCCGCACTGGTCCTAGACCCAATCATTGATGGATTTCACCTCACTCGAGTCCTAATAGACGGCTGCAGCAGCCTGAACCTGCTTTATCAGGACACAATGCGCAAAATGGGTATAGACCCCTCAAGGATCAAACCCACTAAAACGACCTTTAAAGGCGTCATACCAGGTGTAGAGGCCCATTGCACAGGCTCAGTCACACTGGAAGTGGTCTTCGGATCTCCGGTTAACTTCCGAAGCGAAGAGTTAATCTTCGACATAGTCCCGTTCCACAGTGGCTACCATGCACTGCTCGGGCGAACCACATTTGCAAGATTCAATGCGGTACCGCTTATGCATATCTCAAGATCAAGATGCCAGGGCCTCGGGGGGTCATCACAGTCAATGGAAACATAGAGCACTCTCTCCGCATGGAGGAGCACATTGCGGCCCTCGCAGCAGAAGCGCAAAGCAGCCTCTTAAGGCAATCCAGTAGTTCGGCGATCAAGGACCCGGACAACTTCAAGCGTGCCCGGAGTAATCGGCAACCGGACCGCCTGGCACGTCCCGAGCTTGCATATCAAAGCGGCCCCCACCCCGGCCCCAGCCAAACGGCGAAATCCGTGCCACGCGTACATAATTTCGCATTAAAAATACCATGGGCACAGGCGGGGAGGGGGGCACGACGGCGGCATGCCCCAAGTCGCGGCTTAAACCGCACAAGGGGCTTCCCGCTTTGTTATTTTTCTCTTTTAGGACTTTAATCTCCGGAAACCCTGTCCGGCAGCGTGATTGCCGAACACAGGAGGTAGCAACCAAGGAGGCAGAAAGCTACGCCACACCATGGAACTCCCAGGTGGATTACGATAACGAATGAAATATTTGTTTTAATACTATTCCTCAGCTTGCCCTTGGAAGGGACATGTCAAACAGTCCTACTTTTTGCTTATCGCACTACTTGTATCATTCTGCTTTAACGCACCTTTCTGAATAAAAAATGCATAGCATTAAGAGTATTATTGCAGTCTTCTTATATATATATGTGTGTGTGTGTGTGTGTGTGTGTTCATTCATGATATCCAGCACCCGTACACTCTGGTATGACCAATACGCTAGGGGCTTAAGCATACCTCATAATACGGCATGAGAAGTCCGAACACTTTCGACAGTGCGGCACGCCGAACTTATAGCATTATATGCATTAGCTCCGAATCATGTCTTGGGTCAATAGTTGGGTTTGCCCGGCTCCCATGTTTTGGTACCTTACGTTCCGCTATATCGGCTAAGGTAGCACTGGGAGAACTACTGTGATTGTGCCCCGGTTCTGCTGGGCTAAGCACCTCAGTACAGAAAGCTAAAACTGACTGTCATGATACGGCGAGAGACTGGTCGCTGTTCGAGAAGTTTTCGAGTACCTAAAGACTTATGCCGCTTAGAGCGAGGAGTCGGCCCTGTCCGGCTTAAGGCGTGTATCGCGCCCCGAATTCGGCCTTCCGAATACTAGGGGCTTCGCCGAAATTTAAAATTATAGAATTCTATGGCTAAGTGAGAGTGATAACGCATTATAGTCTGATTGCCTTGTTCGTTGTGCTGAGCACCTCCCTCGAAGGACCCAACAATGGGAACAAGAGTGCTCAGGTTTATCCCGAACACCCCCGCACTCGTGGCGTGGGGGTAGAAGCCGACGACTAGCCATCTCTCAGATTTGATAAACAGCCGAACAAAAGGTAATATTTTAAATTCAAACAAGCATTGCATAGTGCATATGAACAAGTTTTCATAAATACAGGATTGCACGAGCGATTTCACTCGAATATTATATCTTTCGTACACTCGTCCGCTACGAGACGAGCGCCCTTCAGGACACCCTCATAGTACATCTCGGGGTGGCGATGCTCCTTGCCTTGCGGCGGCCCTTCCTTCACCAGCCTCACGGCGTCCATCTTGGCCCATTGCACCTTCACACGGGCGAAAGCCCGGCGTGCACCTTCGATGCAGACAGACCGCTTGATGACTTCAAGCCGTGGGCAGGCATCCACAAGCCGCCTCACCAGGCCGAAGTAGCTGTTGGGAAGGGCATTGCCAGGCCACATCCAGACTATAAAGCCCCTCATGGCCTGTTCGGCCGCCTTGTGCAGCTCGACCAGTTGCTTCAGCTGGTCGCTCAGAGGCATCGGGTGTTCGGTCCCAGTATACTGAGACCAGAACAACTTCTCCATTGAGCTTCCCTCCTCGGCCTGGTAAAACTGTGTGGCATCCGATACGCTGCGGGGCAAATCTACGAATGCTCCTGGAGAGCTCCGGATTCGGGTAAGTAACAAGTAATTCACTTTCACATGCTTGCTTTGCATATAGAATGCCTTACTCGCCGCTATCTTCTTCATCACATCAATCTCCTGGAGGGCCTTTTGGGCTTCAGCCTTGGCACTCTTTGCGCTCTCGAGGGCCGCGCAAGCTCGGACTCTCGCGTCTTCAAGTCAAGCTCCAACGCCTCGTGCTTCGTCACGAGAGCGTGGAGCTCTTGCTGCACCTCGCCCACCCGTGCCTCATGCCTTTCCCGCTCAGTGCGCTCCTTGGCCGCTTCGTTTTTGGCCTTGGATAGCGCTTGCTTCAGGGTCGCCACCTCGGTCGTGGCCCTTGGCAAATTTACGATGATCCTGTCATTTTGCAATCGCATTCTTTTATATATATCCATAGACTAGGTACTACCTACCTTTGTTCTCCTCGAGCTGCCTCTTGGCAAGGCCGAGCTCGTCCTTGGACCCTTTAAGGTCCTCCTTCAGTGTGGCGACCTCCGCAGTCAATGCGGCAGAGGCCAACAACGAAGCCTGCATACACATATAGACATACATATTAGACTCCTGCGATATTGTTTGATCCTCTGTTCGGCTTTTCTTTTTGAACACCGAACAGAGCATCAGGGGCTACTGTCTATGCGGTAATATTTTTCCTATATTTCAAAAACTTACCTCAAAGCCTATTAGAAGGCTGGCACAGGCTTCAGTTAGTCCGCTCTTGGCGGACTGAACCTTCTGGAAAACTGCACTCATAATAGTGCGGTGCTCTTCGTCGATGGAAGCGCTGCGAAGCGCTCCCAGCAGATTGTCCGGTGCCTCTGGATGGACAGAGGTCACCAGCACAGGCATTTTTCCCCTCTTGGAAGGAGGCCGCCTGCCCGAGTCCGGAACCACTAGGGGTTCCGTCGCGGTGTTCGGCTGAGGGCCGAACTCGGAGCCCTCGGGAGCCTTGCTCCCTCTGCTCCCGGAGTCCGGAAGGTCGCCTTCAGGCGCCTCCGGGACTATCTCCCCTCGGCCCGGTGCATCTTGAGACAATACCTCGGCATTGTCCGTAGGGCAAGGGGAGGTGGCTGTCGGAAGTGGATCGCTATCCATATCCGACGAGCCCAGGGAGCCGTCCGACGATACATCGATACGGGCTTGCGGCGGTCTGCATAGTCATAATTCGGCGTTAAGAGAGGCAGTGCGACAAAGGTATGCTATGAGTTATTCTGGCATCCGAATACTTACAACTTCGCCAGGGGCTTGGACCTGAGCAGCCACTCGTCTTCGCCTTCAGCGGCAGTGGTGGAATAGTCCGGAAGGAGAGTCCTTCCCTTCTTGGACCCTTCGCCCCGCCGGTTGGGGCGGCCTTCCTTTTCTTGTCTCCCCCAACTGAAGCAGGAGCTTCTTCTTCCTCCTCCTCCTCGTCTTCGGGGGAGGAGTGTGTCCCAGAGTTACCGGACGATGAGTCCGATAACACCTGGCGTCGGGAACTCTTTCGGGTTCCCTTGGCCTTCTTGGTCTTCTCCGGCACCTTATAAGGGGCCGGAGTCAGCATCTCTGTAAGGAGAGCGTCCGCAGTGTCCTCGGGCAGAGGAGCCGGATAGTTAATCTGCCCCGACGTCTCCACCCAGTCCTGTCAAAGGCATGAAGATCAGACCCCGCACATGATTAAGCTAGGGGAAATAAAATATCCTACCGGATGTATGGAACTCACTGAATGCGCTCGGCGCTTCGTGCTTAGCCCACGGTCCTCAGTGAGGGAGGGAGGGACCTCGGCGCCCTTGAACAACACCTTCCAGACGTCCTTGTGCGTCGTGTCAAAGAGCTCGCTCAGAGTCTGGTGCTGGGTCAGGTCAAACTCCCACAAGTTGAAATCCCGTTGTTGACATGGGAGGATCCGGCAGATGAGCATGGCCTGGACTATGTTGACAAGCTTGAGCTTCTTGCCTGCCATATTCCGGATACATTTCTGGAGTCCGTCCAGCTCCACCGAAGGATCCCAGGACATGCCCTTCTCTTTCCAAGAAGTGAGCCGCGTGGGGATTCCAAATCGAAACTTGGGGGCGGCCACCCATTTGGCGTCGCGCGGCTCGGTGATGTAGAACCACGCCGATTGCCACCCCTTTATGGTCTCCACGAAGGATCCTTCAAGCCATATAACGTTGGGAATTTTGCCCACCATGGCTCCGCCGCATTCTGCTTGTTGGCCGCCCACCACCTTCGGCTTGATATTAAAGGTCTTTAGCCACAGGCCAAAGTGGGACGGATGCAGAGGAAAGCCTCACACACGACGATGAATGCCGAAATGTTGAGGACGAAGGTCGGGGCCAGATCATTGAAGTCCAGCCCGTAGAGCATGAGACCACGGACGAATGGATGGAGGGGAAACCCCAGTCCGCGGAGGAAGTGGTGGAGGAAGGCTACCCTCTCATGAGGTTCAGGGGTGGGAACGATCTGCCCCGCAGCGGGCAGTCGGTGCGCGATGTTCGCGGCCAAGTATCCGGCCCCGCGCAGCTTCTTGACGTGTCCCTCCGTAACGGAGGAAGCCATCCATTTGCCTCCCGCTCCGGACATGATTGGAGAAGGTTGAGGGGAAAGATGTAGGCTTGGGCGTTGGAGCTCGAGTGCGCATGAGAGGATGAGCAAGGAAGAAGAAGGCGTGGGTAGAAAAAGGTTAAACCTTGCCCCTTTATAAGGGCGGCCAAAACTATGCGCCCCCACTAGCCTGGTGAAACTCGCTTATTGTCAGGACCCCGATTCCAAGTCACATCGATCTAGCCGGTAGCACCCCATATCACATTGCGGCCTCACGCACGGTATCCCACGGGTATCGCCTTACCATGGCCCGGGACCGTTTGCGCCTTTTGGCTCACGTATATGATAGTGTTGCTAGCATCCATATGACAGAGAACCCGGGACGACATGGCTAGTCGTGAACCCAAAACGGCACAGACCTATGGAGACAGGCATACATGAATCACATCAAGCATATCGGTCATCAGCGAGTGAATCCGGGCTGTAGCACTGGGCTAACAGGACTCCGGGGAACCCGGGCTATAGCAGGCTAGGCAGGACTCCAGATGTCACCGTGTGACATTTCCCCGAAGGGACAGACATAGGAACGAAGTGAAACACATGCCGGCCAGTCAAGTGTCCTGAGCAGTAGTGCTAGGCTAGCAGGACTCCGGTAAACCGGGCTGTAGCGACTACTATGTCTCGAGGAACACTAGACTACATTTCCCCATAAGAAAGGCTGCCAAGGATAAACAACTAGATTGTCGGATCCCACTCATACCAAGCATTTCAATCATACACACAATATGCCCGATATGAGTAAATACAACAAGGCATCACAACAAAACTCTACAACTCAAGTACTTTATTTAGAGGCTGCAGAGAGCCATACATAACATGTTCATACAGATAGGGGTCACATGACCCGACACTCAAGTCATACAAGCATACAAGCACATGCAGAAGCAAATATTCTGAGTACAGACACTAGAAAGAAAGAGGGCTTCTCGAAGCCTGTCTATCTACATAGGCCCCTCCATGGCCAGGATCACCACCTCGGTGGCTAGTCACTCGTTGACATCAAGGTCTATGTAGAACCCATCGGAGGGGGCGGTGTTGTCGTCTGAAAATAGTAATTAAGCAAACATGAGTACAAAGGTACTCAGCAAGTCTTACAACAGAACCTACTATACATGCTCATTCTCAATAAGGTGGTGGAGTTATTGCAGCAAGCCAGCTTTGACTCTTGGCTAAGCTATCCTACGAGACTCCACTAGTAAAATAGTTTTCACACACGAGTCCACTACTCACCAACACAATACTCCACCGGGGATCCTCCCTCGTCATCCTACGAGAGGGCCATCCTCGGTACTCTGAAAGTGCAACTATCCCTAGGTGGTTTTGGTAATTCATAACAACATATAGCTCATTGAGCTAATGCTATTCCAAGATGATTATTTCAGGAAAGCTCAATGATTGGCATGGCATGGATGTGAAAGTGGAACCCTCAAAATGCTAAGGACAAAGGATTGGCTCAAGCTCAAAAGCTCAAGACTCTTCATTTTATATTTTAGTGATCCAAGAGCACATTGAGTTTTTAGGAAAAGCCAATACTATCAAGGAGGGATGAGGTGTTGCTTAATGAGCCTCTTGCTTCATGTGCTTAATGATATGCTCCAAAATCCTCAGCTACTTTCCCATATTGACAAATGACCTAAGCCCTAAGCCAAACTCGGTCATACCGATTCTTTCTATCCGGCGCTACCGAGTTTCACTTGTCATAAGCCACTGCCAAACCCTAGCAATTCGGTCCTACCGATAGGGATCTCGGTCTCACCGAGATGGGGTTGCAAACTCTTTGTTTCCCTTTCGTAACTTTTCGGTCTCACCGAAAGAGCGAATCGGTCCCATCAAGATTGCAATGTAAATTCAGTGTTTCCTTTTTGTAACTTTTCAGTCTCACCGAAAGAGCAAATCGGTCCCACCGAGTTTACCTGACCAACTCTCTGGTTAGCTTATTACCAAACTCGGTCTCACCGAGTTTGTGTAATCGGTCTCACCAAGATTACGTTATGCCCAAACCCTAACAGAATCGGTCCTACCTAGTTGCATGTCAGTCCCACCAAAAATCTCTAACGGTCACTAGGTTTACCTTTTCGGTCTGACCGAGTTTATTTATCGGTCCCACCGATATTGGTAGATTGTGTGTAACGGTTGGATTTTGTGTGGAGGCTATATATACCCCTCCACCTCCTCTTCATTCATGGAGAGAGCCATCAGAACACATACACACTTCCAACTCATATGTTCTGAGAGAGAACCACCTACTCATGTGTTGAGACCAAGATATTCCATTCCTACCATATGAATCTTGATCTCTAGCCTTCCCCAAGTTGCTTTCCACTCAAATCTTCTTTCCACCAGATCCAAATCCTATGAGAGAGAGTTGAGTGTCGGGGAGACTATCATTTGAAGCACAAGAGCAAGGAGTTCATCATCAACACACCATTTGTTACTTCTTGGAGAGTGGTGTCCCTTAGATTGGCTAGGTGTCACTTGGGAGCCTTCGACAAGATTGTGGAGTTGAACCAAGGAGTTTGTAAGGGCAAGGAGATCGCCTACTTCGTGAAGATCTACCGCTAGTGAGGCAAGTCCTTCGTGGGCGATGGCCATGGTGGGATAGACAAGGTTGCTACTTCGTCGACCCTTCGTGGGTGGAGCCCTCCGTGGACTCGCGCAACCGTTACCCTTCGTGGGGTGAAGTCTCCATCAACGTGGATGTAGGATAGCACCACCTATCCGAACCACGGGAAAAACATCCGTGTCTCCAATTGCGTTTGAATTCTCCAAACCCTTCTCTTTACATTCTTGCAAGTTGCATGCTTTACTTTCCGCTACCAATATACTCTTTGCGTGCTTGCTTGAATTGTGTGATGATTGCTTGACTTGTCCTAAAATACCTAAAATCTACCAAGAACTAAAATTGGGAAAAGGTTAAGTTTTTATTTGGTCAAGTAGTCTAATCACCCCCCCTCTAGACATACTTTCGATCCTACAAGTGGTATCAGAGCTTTGGTCTCCATTTGCTTTGATCTCCATTTACTTTTGATCTCACAACCTAGGAGAGTATGGCGTCTAGCGAGGGAAATTATCAGCGTAGAGGTCCTTACTTTGATGTTACTAATTTCGCTAGTTGGAAGCATAAAATGAAAATGCATATTCTTGGACATAACCCCGCCGTTTGGGCTATTGTGTGTGTTGGTTTGCAAGGTGACTTATTTGATGGGAAAGAACCAAACCGTGAAGCTACTGTGGATGAATTGAAGATGTTGCAATACAATGCTCAAGCTTGTGATATTCTCTTCAACGGATTGTGCCCCGAAGAATTCAACAAAATCAGCCGTCTTGAGAATGCAAAGGAAATTTGGGACACTTTGATTGATATGCACGAAGGTACCGACTCTGTCAAGGAATCTAAGTTGGATGTGCTTCAAAGTCAACTTGACAAGTTCAAAATGAAGGATGGTGAAGGTGTCGCTGAAATGTACTCTAGGCTTGCTCTCATCACAAATGAGATCGCCGGCTTAGGAAGTGAAGAGATGACCGATAGATTCATCATCAAGAAGATTCTAAGAGCCATGGATGGAAAATATGATACCGTGTGCACATTGATCCAAATGATGCCCAATTACAAAGATCTCAAGCCAACGGAAGTGATTGGAAGAATTGTTGCTCATGAGATGTCACTTAAGGACAAAGAGGAACTTCACAACAAATCAAGTGGTGCCTACAAAGCCTCATGTGAAGCCCCTACATCATCAAGTGAGAAACAAAACTTCAACGAAGAATTGAGCTTAATGGTGAAGAACTTCAACAAGTTCTACAAGAGTAGAAGCAAAGATAGAAGCTTCAAGTCAAGGTCCTACAATGACAAAAGATCTTCTAGTCGAGAGCGAAACTGCTACAATTGTGGAAGACCCGGACACTATTCCAATGAGTGTACGGCTCCCTACAAGAGAAGAGAAGATTCTCCAAAAAGAAGAAGCAAAGATTCACCACCAAGAGAGAGAAGGAGTAGAGATGATCATTATGAACGAAGATACTCACGGAGAAGCAAGGATTCAGAAAGGAAGGAAAAATCATCAAGGAGCTACACAAAACGAAGGCATCAAGCTCATGTTGGTGAATGGGTATCCGGCTCCGACTCCGACAGCCACTCCGAGAGAAGTTATCACTCCGACTCCGAAGATACTCAAGATGAAGGTGTTGCCGGTCTAGCACTTGTGTCATCCAACTCCTACGACATATTTGACTCACCAAATGAAGGAATTGGAAGATGCTTCATGGCCAAAGGTCCTAAGGTAACACACCCCGAGTATGTTGATTTTAATAGTGATGAAGATGACTTGTTAGGTGATGATGATTTGCTTGTTGACAACTCTAGTGATGAATACTATGATGAAACGTCAATTAATCATGCTAATCAAGATAAAACGAATGGCAATGATAAGGAGAAGATTGAGGCTCTAACTAAAGAACTAAACACTCTTAAGTTAGCTCATGAAACTATCTTTGAAGATCATCGAGAACTTTTAAGAGCTCATGAGAAATTACGCTTTGAAAAGCTCAATCTTGAGCAAGAGCATGAGTTTTTAAAAGCAATCAATGATGATCTCCGCAAGAAAAGTTCTTCTTACATTGCCAAGCGTTTACTCTTATCCACTTACATGCCTCAAGTCAAGTCTAGTAACAAGAACAAGAAAGATTCTTCCTCTAGTAGTAACAATGATCATGCTAAATCCAATATTGTTGCTTCTAGTAGTTCTCTTGATTCCACTAATGATTCTCTTAGCCAAGTTACACTTGAGCAAGAAAATAGCTTATTGAAGGGAATTATAGAGAAAGGAGTGTACAAAAGCCTTGCCGGGAGTAAGCAATTCGAGGAAATTGTGCGTAAGCAAGGAATGCACCGGAAGAATCAAGGTGTTGGTTTTGAACGAAAGTTCAATGCCAATGGAGTTGAGTGGGAAGAAGATCAATACCCCAAGACAAAGTTTGTTCCTCAACAAGAGAAGTATGATACTTCCTTCAAGGGGACACAAGCTCAAGATGATCTTCCACCACAAGACTACAAGCAAAAAGGCAAGGACAAGCTTCAAGAGGAAATTGATGCATTTGAAGAAGCTCCTAAGACCTTAGTCAAGTGGATTCCCAAGACTACTTCAAGTTCCACTTCGTCAAGTACGACTACAACTCCAAGGATTCCCATCAAGATGATGTGGATCCAAAAGAAGAAGAACTAGAGAGTTCTTGAGGGTGACTCCGCCAACATACTTCATTCTTATCATTTTGGCAAGAACAAGTGCAATTAACTTCCACATCTTGCACTAGTTCAAGGAGTCACAAACCCTCTTGTTGGTAAGAAAAGGGACAAGGTAACCTAAAAGGTTTCATGGACATCATCTTGTGTGTGCATCACTCTATGTCTATGGATATCCTTGTTTGTTCCTTGTGGGACTAACCCATGTAGGTATTGAAAGTGCAATTCACTCAAATGGATAGCTCCAAGTGATCTACATCAACATTGAGCATCCACATCTTCAACATCTACATGAAGTCATCATCGACAAAACCCAAGGTTAGTTCATCCCTCTTAGGGGGGATATCACATCTAGGGGGAGCTTTACTCTAAGACTTGAGCTAAAGCAACTCTAAAGATGTGAACACAACAATGCTTTATGTAAAAGTGGTAACCCCACTTGAGCTTAAACGATGAGTATGACCTATGATCAAGTGTTCTCACTTGACTCCTAAGTCAATATACTCATATATAGATGACCTAGTCATCGCAAATTGCTTGATAGATGCTAGAATTGGTTGTGCATGCTTTGTCACATATTGCATTTGCCATCTTATTGTGTGAGCATGTTGGTTGCATATTTGACTCATTCGAGGACATCCACTTGTTGTTTTGATTGTTTGGCTTTATTTTCTTTTGCCAAGTGGATGGACAAGAATGCCTAAGAACCTCCTCTAGCTATCTATGCTTTTCTCGTCTCAAACTCTATTCATGCTGCATCACAAAATTTGATCAAGTCAGATTCGAACCACTCTGTGTGAGGAGCGCTCGGAGTCCCCGATTCGTCATAGACTTAAACTTCCAAAACCTCTTTGTGATTCTCGGTCTGACCGATTCCCCACTTTCGGTCCTACCGAGATCATTAAGTTGATCTAGGTTTTCGATCTCGGTGCAACCGATTTGAACTTTTCAGTCACACCGAGTTGCAGTAACTGCTCGCAGTTATGCATCTCGGTGCCACCGAATTGTTCCACTTGGTCACACCGACAGGTCGGGCTATATATAGTCACGGGCAAAAATTTGGAAATTTCTCCGAACCCCTTCGCCCGCTCGATAGCCTGCTCTGCCAACTTGGTCTCCGGATCGTATCCTCGCCGCCAGCCACCTCCAGTCGCTGGTCTCCGTCGCCGTCAACGGGAATTCTACCCCGCCGTTGCCGCCGTAGCGAGTCTCCGCCGAACTAGGGTATGGACTCGATCTTTGTGCTATTCTCCAATCCGATTCCTAGCACATTGTGATCATCATGATTCTTGCCACGTTTGATTAACTCCTATCCAGTCAATGAACTCGTAGATTAGGTTTAATTCGAAAATTTTAGGGTTAGGTTTCCGCCGAAACCATCTCGGACCCACCGAGTTGAAAAACTCGGTCCCACCGATTTGGCTTATGCTATTGCACAAGTGAGACTCGGTCTGGCCGAGAATTACTTATCGGTGCGACCGATTTTGGAATTCTGTGAAACCCTAGCAGTCTTGGTGCCACCGAACTATGACTCGGTCTGACCGAGTTCACTAGTTTACGTTCCAAAACTGCTTCGGTATCACCGAGTTTAGAAATCGGTAGATCCGAGATGCTTTCAGTGGGAAACTAAAACTAAGTTTTTGAATTATTCTTTTGCAAAAATCTCTGCATTTTGTGATGCTCATCCACTCTATCTCATCTATAACCTATTCACAGGGTCAGCAGTCAGAGTTTGCATCATGTCAGACCAAAGTGATAGCCAGAACCTGTCAGAACAGCAAGTGTAGCTGAGTGAGGGCACTAGTCCCTCAAGTTCCTCAGATGATGGCAGTAGGAGCACCCCTAGCAATCTGCCTAAAGCTGCCACAAGACAGAGAAAGAAGAGAACCTCAAACTCAGAAGATGAGGATTATGTGGCAGAAGAGGAAGCAACCTCCAAGAGAGTTGAGCCATCACAGGGTATAAAGCCAGGGCTGAAGTTCAAAAGGCCAGCAGGCAGGCAGCCTATGTCAAAGGCTAGAGCTTCAACTGAGAAGCCCACTCCCATTGAGCCAGTAGCTGCTGAGGGCAAGAAGAGGAAAGAAAGGGTGAAGAAAACTGTAGCCAAAGTGCTTGGCAAAGCTTCCATCATGGAAGATGAGGAGGAAGAAGAAGAGGTGGCTGCACCAGCACCAAAAGCACCCAAGCTGATGGGTGATGCCATAAGATCAGGGGCAGCTGCTTCCAAGGCCAAGCCAGCTCCAAAGCCCAAGCTAAAGAGGAATACAAGAAGCATCCCAACTGCTGAGAAGAACAAGGCCCCGGTGCCTGAAGCTGCAGAAGAAGAGGAAGAGAATGTCCTTAGAAAGCTCAAGCCCAAGATCCCAGACCACTACGATGCACATCCTGTGGCTGAGGATATGAAACTCAGGAGAGATTCAGGGCTCCGGAAGTGGAGAGAAGCAGACCCGTATGCTTCAAGGAGAAGGACTGCAGTTGACTACAGGTTTCACACCAAGGAGCAGCAGGATTTCTATGAGACAGTGCTGCTAGACAAGAAGCCCATTGTCTGTGACATGAGATGGGTCGATTGGCAATATATCAAGGATAACGAAGAGTACTACCCTGGAGTGCAGGACAGCTTCAAGGCGTGTGGAGTAGAGGACTTTGTTGGGCAAAAGCTCACAAAGTGGAACGAGGAACTCATCATGCAGTTCTACTCCACAACCCATTTTTATCCAGATGGTAGGATAATTTGGATGTCAGAGGGTACGAGGTACCAGTCTACAGTTGCTAAATGGGCTCAGCTGATAAATGCCCCAGAGGAGCAAGCAGATGACTTGGACGTTTATGCCAAGAAGAAGATGGACCACAACTCTATGTCCAACATGTACAAGGAGATTCCAAATGAAGCACTTGACACTTTCAAGTTTGGCTCAGTACATTATCTTCTATCAGGGCTGCCCACTATCAATTGGATACTGAGGCACACCTTATTGCCCAAGTCTGGAGATCACAAGATGATCAGAGGCCACGCGATCAACTTGCTTCATATCTTTGACGTGCCTCAGAAATACAAGGTGATGAGCCTAATGGTAGAGACCATTAAGAGGACAGCAGCAGACCAGAAGAGGAGCTGTGGATATGCCCCACAGATTCAGGAGCTCATCAACTCCAAGATGGGCACGAGCATATACCTGTTGGACAAGGAACACCTGCCTATCCGTCGGGATTTTGAAGATAATCAAGTGGTCATGACTGAGAATGAGCCATCATCTGCCCAAGCACAAGCCAAGAAGGAGAAGGCTAGGAAGGAGAAAGCTGCCAAGATGCCTACTCAAGAGGAGGCATCTGAATATTTCCTGAAAACCAAACAAGAGCAGCTTGGTTACTTGATTGCATCCACCCTGCGGATTGAGCAAGGACTAGCCACCCTAACTCAAAACCAGGCAAGCTTACAGAGGATCACGGAACAAAAGTTCTATGACTTGGATGTCAAAGTGACAGAGATTCAGTCTGCAGTGGAGCAGCTCCAGGATGAGATGCAGGAGAGGAGAGGCAAGACTACAACTGATGCCTTTGCCAGAGTGCCCCGAGCTCCGAGGTCGTCTGCAGTGCCAGTTCCTGACACAAGAGCAACCGCCTCAGCTCCAGCCGCAGCATCAGCTCCAACTCCAGCATCTACTTCAGCTCTAGCGTCTACTTCAGCATCTACAGAAGCCTTCGTCCTTGGAGTGATCCGAACTCCACCACCACCTGAAGATCAAGCCTGAGTGTCGACTTAGCACTATGCATTTTCTAGGAACTTTTTGGTAACTTGTTGCCAAAGGGGGAGAAAATGTATAGATCATAGGCTTCGAGAGAGAGTGTTGCTTTTATTCTCTCTTGTTTTGTTTGGTGGTTTTTCGAACTTCGTTTGCTTTTGTGTGAGATACTATGTCATTATCTGTGAGACATCGATGATCATGTGTTTATCATAAGCTACACTTAATGTTTGCTTAATACTTTTATCCTATCTATTCTTGGTGATGAGTGCATGTATTTCATTCTTGTCATTTTAAGCGCTCGACCAAGATGTATGTGACATGGAAGAGTAACCCATGACTCTAACTCTTTGAGCATTTGCAGTCCAAAGCAAATTTTAAATATGCACAAATTTAGGGGGAGCTCTTACTTGTCACATACTTCTCAAAGCGATGATATACTTCATGCTTATTATCATTTGTCGAAGCTTTGATCTATATGTTGTCATCAATTACCAAAAAGGGGGAGATTGAAAGTGCAACTATCCCTAGGTGGTTTTGGTAATTCATAACAACACATAGCTCATTGAGCTAATGCTATTCCAAGATGATTATTTCAGGAAAGCTCAATGATTGGCATGGTACGGATGTGAAAGTGGAACCCTCAAAATGCTAAGGACAAAGGATTGGCTCAAGCTCAAAAGCTCAAGACTCTTCATTTTATATTTTAGTGATCCAAGATCACATTGAGTTTTTAGGAAAAGCCAATACTATCAAGGAGGGATGAGGTGTTGCTTAATGAGCCTCTTGCTTCATGTGCTTAATGATATGCTCCAAAATCCTCAGCTACTTTCCCATATCCACAAATGACCTAAACCCTAAGCCAAACTCGGTCATACCGATTCTTTCTATCCGGTGCTACCGAGTTTCACTTGTCATAAGCCACTGCCAAACCCTAGCAATTCGGTCCTACCGATAGGGATCTCGGTCTCACCGAGATGGGGTTGCAAACTCTCTGTTTCCCTTTCGTAACTTTTCTGTCTCGCCGAAAGAGAAAATCGGTCCCACCGAGATTGCAATGTAAATTCAGTGTTTCCTTTTTGTAACTTTTCGGTCTCACCGAAAGAGCAAATCGGTCCCACCGAGTTTACCTGACCAACTCTCCGGTTAGCTTATTACCAAAGTCGGTCTCACCGAGTTTGTGTAATTGGTCTCACCAAGATTACGTTATGCCCAAACCCTAACAGAATCGGTCCTACCTAGTTGCATGTGAGTCCCACCAAAAATCTCTAACGGTCACTAGGTTTACCTTTTCGGTCTGACCGAGTTTATTTATTCGGTCCCACCGAGATTGGTAGATTGTGTGTAACGGTTGGATTTTGTGTGGAGGCTATATATACCCCTCCACCTCCTCTTCATTCATGGAGAGAGCCATCAGAACACATACACACTTCCAACTCATATGTTCTGAGAGAGAACCACCTACTCATGTGTTGAGACCAAGATATTCCATTCCTACCATATGAATCTTGATCTCTAGCCTTCCCCAAGTTGCTTTCCACTCAAATCTTCTTTCCACCAGATCCAAATCCTATGAGAGAGAGTTGAGTGTTGGGGAGACTATCATTTGAAGCACAAGAGCAAGGAGTTCATCATCAACACACCATTTGTTACTTCTTGGAGAGTGGTGTCTCCTAGATTGGCTAGGTGTCACTTGGGAGCCTCCGACAAGATTGTGGAGTTGAACCAAGGAGTTTGTAAGGGCAAGGAGATCGCCTACTTCGTGAAGATCTACCGCTAGTGAGGCAAGTCCTTCGTGGGCGATGGCCATGGTGGGATAGAAAAGGTTGCTACTTTGTGGACCCTTCGTGGGTGGAGCCCTCCGTGGACTCGCGCAACCGTTACCCTTCGTAGGTTGAAGTCTCCATCAACGTGGATGTAGGATAGCACCACCTATCCGAACCATGGGAAAAACATCTGTGTCTCCAATTGCGTTTGAATTCTCCAAACCATTCTCTTTACATTCTTGCAAGTTGCATGCTTTACTTTCCGCTGCCAATATACTCTTTGCGTGCTTGCTTGAATTGTGTGATGATTGCTTGACTTGTCCTAAAATACCTAAAATCTGCCAAGAACTAAAATTGGGAAAAGGTTAAGTTTTTATTTGGTCAAGTAGTCTAATCACCCCCTCTAGACATACTTTCGATCCTACATACTCACTTGTCTATGAACTGTATAGGCAACCAAGTAGTCCTTTACCGCAGACGCGGCTATTCGAATAGATGATGTTAACCCTATAGGGGTATACTTCTTCATACACGCTTTCACCACTTACCGCCGTTTACACGACATGTACTCGGCAACCTTCAAGCGGAAGCCCAACGAGGGTGTCGGCCACGGCCTACCTAAACACTTAAGTCCCTAGTCCAGGTTTATCGCCTATCCAGGTTCCATCCGCAGGGAGTCCGATCGAGGTTTCCACATACGGCCCCGAACGATGTGAACAGGGTCCCGAGACGCCAAACGGGCGCCCGGCATACCCGGCCACGGTGTATCTACCGCAACATAGCCCACCCCTAGGGTCAGCGCTACGCACGGCCGCCAACACATAACCTACAAACACCAGAAACTATTTGCAACTCCTGGACAGAGTACTAGGGTGATTAAGAAGCCGAGAGGGTCAATTAAGGATCCCAATGCATGGTAGTAGCTGATTCTTAAAATCACACATACAGATCTCAATTCTTAGAGACGGCTTCAATGAAACAACCCACCATGTACTCCTACATGGCCTCTCATCGATACCTTTACCAATTCATGTTCAACACATCCCTCACATTACCGACATAAACATTTCACTCTAGCCCATCACCCAGATGAACCAGACCTGACACAACACTAAGCATAGCAGGCATAGCAAGGTAGGAAACCCAAACATGGCTCAATCAACTCCTACACATGCTATTGGGTTTCATCTAGTTACTGTGGCAATGACAGGTCATGCAGAGGATAAGGGTTCGACTACCGTAGCACACAGCAGTTTGAATCGTGTTGTCTTAATGTAGTAAACAAGAGCAGAAGCGAGAACATGGGTTTGTATCGGAATGATCAATGGGTTGCTTGCCTGATGTAGTGGTAGTAGGGTACTGCCCTTCAGACGGATACTCGGGGTTATCCTCGGAGGCAAAACCTATCACGAAAGACAAACCAAAACATAATCAACACATGACAATATGCAACAATATGATGCATGTCATGACTTGGCAGAAATGAATGTGTCTTGGCCTAATGCAAGCTAAAACAGGATGGAATGAACTCATTTGAATCAAAGATTCGAATGTTAGCTCATTTAACATGGCCATATTAGTGCATAATCTTTTTCTGCTTAAACAGCAAGGTTAACTTGTTTTGTCATGCATGAAACCATTACAGATGGATAGATTGAATTTTTCTGATCATTTTTCATATATAAATTGTTTGATTTGGAGCTATGGTTGATTTTCTATGATTTTTAGAAGTTTTGGCTATTTTCTGGAATTTCCTATATAAGAATAATTCCAGTAATTGAATTAATGCGTCAGCATGACATAGGTGTGATGTCAGCGGGTCAACTGGGTTGGCTAGGTCAAACCTGACTGGTGGCCCCTGTCTGTCAGTGTCTCAGCTAATTAACAAAATTAAATTAGTGCTAATTAACTGTTAGTGGGGCCTGGGCCCACATGTCAGTGACTAAACTAATTAAAATTAGTTAAAACTAATCCTAAACTAATTAGCAGGCCGGCCCCACCTGTCATAGACTCAGGGGGGTCAACCTGGGCCCACACGGGGTCAAACAGGGTCAACTCGCTGGCGTTTAGCCGCCGGCGAGGCCAAACGCGGTGGAGCAGCGCGGGATTTGCACTCCGGCGACCAAAAGGACGGCAGAGACCATCTACATGTTGCGGGGAGTGAGCCACGTCGAGTGGTGGCAGTAGCCGGAGCTGGGGTGGACGGAAATGTCGCCGGCGACGAGTTTGGCGGCGGCCGGAGCTCGGGTGAGGTTGAACTAGTCGCTAGGGGGCACGGGGAGGCGCGTGGTTTGGTGCGTTGGGCTCCTGGGGTGCGGTAGGACTTGTGGACAGGGTGGCGCGGCCATTGGGTGGCAGGAGCCTCGTCGGCGACGAGCTCCGCGGTGGTGCGTGCGGGTGATCTACGTGCAGTCACTACGGGGCTCGAGAGAGAGAACGGAGAGTGTGGGGAGGTGGATGAGCTCACGGGGGTCTCGTCGAGGCAGTCGGCGAGATCGGGGATGAGCTGATGCGGCGGGGACAGCGAAAGGGATCTCCGATGGCCGGAGTTGAGGACGAGCTCGGTGCAGCGTCTCCGGGGCGAGCGAGCGCTCGGGGCTCGACCTACTCGATGTAATCGACGACGGCGGAGCTCGTGGACACGATGGCGCGGCGCGAGGATGACGGAGGGCGCGGCTACGACGACGGTGCGGCGACAGGGGCGTCGGCCATGGTGGGGAACGGCGAAGGGAGAGAGGCAGGGGGAATGGCGTGTCCAGGGGCTTCGGGGTGCGACGTGGAGGCGTCCAGGCGTCCAGGGGCGTGGGCGGCAAGCAGGTGGCGCCATGGCGAGCTCAGGCACGCCGGCGTCACCTCCCTGCCTGCCTGGCGGGGAAGAAGCAGCTGGCTGGCGCGGGCCAACATAGTGCTAGGCCGCCAGGTGGGCCGGCTGGTGGTTAGGTGGGCTGCGCCAGGTGAGTTCCTCTCTCTTTCTTTCTGTTTTTATTTAACCTATTATTTCTGTAGCTTCAGGGCTTTATTAAAAATGCCAAGGCATTTCCATAAATTATAAAATTAATCATGGCTACTGCTTAGCATATAGCCAACAGCAAACATTTTTGTTTATGATTATTTGAGCATTTAAAATATTTTATAGCATTTAAATGCCCAAATGCAAATACTATAAGGATTAATCCAATGACCTTAAGATGTCCTAGAAAAATGTGCACCATTTTTGTCAGGGTTTTTGACCCAAAACAAAAAGGGTGGGCTTTTTAGAAGGGCATTTCAGGTTCATTGAAAAAGTTTTTAGTAAACCCTAGTTGTTCCACGGGGGGTGCTGGGGGTTCTGTCATCCCCATTTCAAATTTAAGAGGAATTTAAACATGATGCACACTCTAATGCTTGAACTAGCTAGGGTGTGACAACTCACCCCCACTCAAAAGAATATCGTCCCGAGATTTAGGATCCTCCGGAAAGAAGGTGGGGTACTCGAGTCGAAGACGATCCTCCCTTTCCCATGTGGCCTCTTCCTCGGAATGGTGTGACCATTGAACCTTGAGAAACTTGATATTATGGCGTCGGGTGGTACGCTCGGCTTGATCAAGGATATGAACGGGATATTCTCGATATGAGAGGTTATCTTGTAGATCAAGCGTTTCATGGTCCACTCCATGGATGGGATCCGCGAAGCAACGCCTGAGTTGAGAAACGTGGAAGACATCGTGAACTCTGGAAAGATGTGAAGGTAGTTCCAATTGGTAGGCAACTTCTCCTCGTTTGGCAAGAATGCGAAAGGGTCCAATGTAACGAGGAGCCAATTTGCCTTTGATACCGAAACGATGGGTTCCCTTTAACGGAGTAACGCGAAGGTAAGCCTTCTCGCCGACTTCATAAGTCATGAGCTTATGTCGACGATCATATTGTCTCTTTTGACGAGATTGGGCTGTTTTCAATTTCTCACGAATAACACGAACCTGCTCTTCTACTTCCTGAATCATATCCGGGCCAAAGAGTTGTCTTTCCCTGGTTTCTGACAAGTTAAGACGCGTTCGACATTTTCGTCCATAGAGAACTTCGAAAGGAGCCTTGCCCAAGCTAGCTTGATAACTATTGTTATAGGCAAACTCCGCGAATGGAAGGCATTTCTCCCAACCCATTCCGAATGAGATGACAGAAGCTCGGAGCATATCTTCCAGAATTTGATTGACTCGCTCTACTTGACCACTTGATTGAGGATGGAAGGTGGTGCTAAAAGAGAGACGAGTTCCCATAGCATTTTGGAAACTTTCCCAAAATCGAGAGGTGAAGAGACTCCCACGGTCTGAGTTAATTTCCAATGGAACACCATGAAGAGACACTATTCGGGAGATGTATAAGTCGGCTAGCTGGCTAGCGGTGATACTCTCATGAACAGGTAGAAAGTGGGCTACTTTGGAAAGACGGTCGATCACGACGATGATGGCATTATTCCCTGTCTTGGTCCTGGGAAACCCAGTGATGAAATCCATACTGATTTTATCCCATTTCCACACAGGAATAGCCAAAGGTTGAAGGGTGCCAGCAGGCCGTTGATGCTCTGCTTTAACACGACGACAAATGTCGCAATTAGCAATGTATTGAGCGATTTCTCTCTTCATCCTAGTCCACCAAAACCTCTGGCGTAGTTCTTGATACATTTTAGTACTACCGGGATGAATGGTGAGAGGGGATTCATGAGCTTCCTTAAGGATCAACTGGCGTAGATGTTGTTTCTTGGGAACCACCAAGCGGTTCTCGAAGAAGACAGCACCTCGCTCATCCATGGAAAAACATGTAGCAACTCCGCTAGCGTTGTTTTCCTTAATCCGGGATATGCCCTTATCATACCGTTGGGCGGTTATGATCTGATCCATAAGATTAGGCTTCGCCACCAGGATGGATAGGAATCCTCGAGGAACAATGTGAATATTAAGCTTACGAAATTCCTCATGGAGAAGTGGTTGACTTTGTTGTAACATCAGGTTGTTACAATAGGATTTACGGCTTAGTGCATCAGCCATAACATTGGCTTTGCCCGGGGTGTAAGTTATTCCTAAGTCATAATCCGAGATCAACTCGACCCAACGTCTTTGCCTGAGATTCAAATGCGGTTGGGTGAAGATATATTTCAAACTTTGGTGATCGGTGAAGATCTCGCAATGATTACCGAGGAGGTAATGTCGCCAAGTTTTAAGTGCATGGACTACAGCTGCAAGCTCTAGATCATGTGTGGGATAATTTTCCTCATGTGGGTGTAATTGCCGTGAAGCCTAGGCAATTACCTGATGATCTTGCACGAGTATGCAACCTAGTCCTTGTCACGAGGCATCACAATAGATAATAAAGTCCTTGGAGAAATCTGGTGGTACCAGTACGGGAGCAGATGTTAGGCGTCTTTTCAGTTCCTGAAAGCTGAACTCGCACAGTGGAGTCCACTCGAACTTTTTATCTTTCTTGAGGAGTTCAGTTAGAGGTTTAGCAACCTTGGAGAAATTCTCGACGAAGCGGCGGCAGTAGCTCGCTAAGCCAAGGAAGCTCCAAACTTGCTTGACCGTCTCAGTTGGAGTCCAATCAAGGACAGCTTGAACTCGCTCAGGATTGAAAGCAATACCCTTACCAGAGATTACATGGCCTAGATAGGTCACTTCTGGCAACCAAAATTCACACTTGGAGAATTTGGCATAAAGGCGATGCTCTCGAAGTTTTGTCAATACCAGCCTTAGATGTTCGGCATGTTCCTCTTCATTCTTGGAGTAGATGAGTATGTCATCGAGGTATACTACGACGAATTTGTCCAAATACTCCATGAAGACCGAGTTCATTAACCGAGAGAAGGTGGCTGGGGCATTGGTTAAAACGAAGGACATAACGGTGTACTCGTATTGGCCATAACGAGTAACAAAGGCCGTTTTGGGAATGTCCCCGTTTCTGATTTTGATTTGATGGTAGCCCAACCTCAAATCCATCTTGGAAAAGACTGAGGATCCAGCGAGCTGATCATACAGATCGTTGATCCTGGGAAGCGGATACTTGTTCTTGATGGTGACCAAGTTGACTGGTCGGTAATCTACAACCATTCGATCTGTTCCATCCTTCTTCTTGACGAAGAGGACGGGGCAAGCCCAAGGAGAGGAACTAGGACGGATGAAACCCTTCTTCAACGACTCATCGAGTTGGTTCTTAAGCTCGACTAGTTCTAAGGGTGCCATCTTATAGGGTCTCCTAGAAATTGGAACGGTTCCTGGAACAAGGTCTATCACAAACTCGACATCTCTATAAGGTGGAACACCTGGCAGTTCTTCTGGAAAGACATCCAGAAAGTCTCGGACTACCGGAACATCCTAAAGGTCTGGAAGGGGGTTGGCATTTAGGGAGTAAAGCTGGCGCTTGGCCACTCGAGTTAAGACATTGACTGTCTTGCTCGATGGGTGAGTAAGTTGAACGGTTCTAGCACTACTAGGAAAAGGCCTACTAATGGCGCACCTAATTTGGCCATTAATGGCGCATTAGTGGTGCGCCATTAGTAGCACGCCATTAGTATATTTTACTAATGGCACACCACTGGTGCGCCATTAGTATAGCACACGGTGCGCCATTAGTATGCCTCCCAGGGGGCCATGTATACCCAGGTGCTTTGGCATACTAATGGCGCACAACAGCGGGATGCGCCATTAGTAACTTCGGCATACTAATGGCGCACTGTTTAATGATGCGCCATTAGTATCCTTTGGCATACTAATGGCGCACTATGATGTGATGCGCCATTAGTATGAATATTAGGTTTTTTTATTTTTTTTATTTTCTGTTTTTGCACAGGTTACAAAATATATAAATGGACAAAATATAGACAACACACATCAACAACAGATTCATCGAATAAAATAGAAGATTAGTCTCTGAATACAATTCATCATTTTAGTCTCCGAATACAATTCATCATATTAGTCTCCGAATTGAAAAGACCGAACAAAGATAGAACATTATATTACAAGTCTCGAGACCGCGAGTTTGTCTTCACATTACAAGTCGATATCGATCATCTAAACTACCATCACATAGAAGAGAGCTGCGGTCATCACGATGAGCATCATCACGATGAAACTCGTCTTCATCCGGTTCCTCCAATGCTCCCTCCCCTCTCCCGCTAGATAGCAGGCGTATCTAGATTCGGCCTCGGCCCTAGTGGTGTACCCTTTGTAACTATTACCACTGAATTGGTGAACCTGTCTCCGACACTCCTCCCAGTCGTTGTAGACTCCGGGAACCTTACCCTTGTACACGACATACCACGGCATCGCTATGCAGTAGCCAAACGAAACGTTAGTACCAATTCACAGACAATACATAAGCAACATATAAGTATGCAACAGAACAATCGGAAGAGAAAAGCAAAACATTAATAGCATCGATTACATCTAAGTTGAACGACTCTCGAAACCAAAGAGACATACTACAAGTTCATTAAAGTTTAATTACAACATGAGCCAATCGATGTTTCAGAACTAGACACAGCATCACTGTTTTCGACTCGACTCAAGGGACCGGAGCGTGGATGAAGCCGCCATCTGTCGTGGGAGTCATGAAACAACGGGCGTTGTCAGCCTGCATTTGTAGGATTGTGTCGATGTCACTGTTGGACAGTTGATTTCTGAGGTAGAACTGCCCCGAGGTACGAAGGACATCTTGATGGATGATTTCCACAAACTCCGACTGGATGCAAAAGAATTCTTGTCTGATGTCCGCGTCCTGGATTGCCGACATGCTCGCGGCCCAATCTTTGAGTCTACTCGGTAGCAGAAGTTGATGATGGTCCCGTACGATCGCCCGCATGTGATGGATGGCGTAGTAGGCACCCTTCTGACTGCCAGTTGGCTGCTTGACGCAGCAGAACGTCGTATTGTGGGAGAACACGTGCTTGCCGTACTTACAAATAGGCCTGGTGAAGGTGCCTCCAGATTTGACGTAGCCGGGGAGAACATCATCAAGAACCTTCTTGACATTTGTGTAGTCTACGTTCGACTGACGGTCCGGGTCGAAATATGTGGCCATGGAATATTTGGGGCTTAGGAGGATGAGCGTGCAACGTGTGTCACTGCAGAAAACACGGAATGTTAAAAGAAAAATGATCGAAATCTAAGAATTCATATGTTACGGGGTGGTTGAGGGGAGGACTTACTCGGGAAAGTAAGGCACGAGGAAGTTATCCTTATCTTGGTTTGCCAGAATGACGCCTTCGAGGTAAGAACTCGCGACTTGCCGGTCCCCAGCACTGCCCAAGATCTTGGCACGCATGTAGAAGGGGTCGACTATCACGATGTCCGGGGTCTTGTCGCGAATGATCCGCATCTCCATACTCAGCGAAAATAGCCGAACGAAGGTGTAGTGCAGCGGATGAAGGTTCAACATAGCATGGCTGTCATCAAACCGCAGGACGATCGTACCCCCGATGGAGTTATCCACAAAGCCCTTGCCCTCTGGCACCTTGGCCGCGAAAACCGGGTATGCCACATCCTTCTCTCCGAGACGCCGCTTCTCCAAAGAAAGAACACTGTCATGCAGACTCCGCATAGCACCGGTTGCAGCATCGAGCATATTTCTCGGTAGCATCGGCCTACCCGCCACATGCACCCTCCTCGAGATATCCTCAGGTGCAGGTGGCCCGTCCTGAGCACAGATCGTACTAGGTGCCGGCTGGCCCGCACTCTTGTTAGTCTTTCTTTTGCGTGCCTTCTTCTTCTCCTGTAATGGGACCGAGTTCTGCTCACAGACCGCCTTCTTGAGTGTGTTGGGGCTGATAATATTTCGCTCCTCGCCTATCTGAGGCCCGGTGAAGTCGGCAGCTGGAGGCGTCTCCTGAGAGCTGAACGCTAGACGACGCCTGTTGCAACTTGGCTTCTTCGTGGTACCAGCTAGATCGCGCACGTCTTTTGTTGGGTTGGGTTCTTGAGAAGGAGGCCCCATGAAGTCGCCACCGTACCCATGATCAGCAAAGTACTGATCGACGTTGGCAAATGTATCGTTGTCGTCGTCGTTCTGATCCTGTGCCATATGCATGTTTGGATCCAGTCGCATAGGGATGTCCGGCACCGTTGCGGCGGTCTTGCCATGGGGCCGACTTGGCGCCGGCACGACTGGCGGTGTTGTCTTTGGGGTGGTGTCCCCCGCCCCCAAACGAATTTGGCTCTTCGGCCAAAGCAGGGGCCAGCTCAGGCAGGCGCTGAGGGTCATCACGTCATCATCGTCGGCCCCGACGGGTCAAATTGGAGGTAACAACTCGTCGCAGCCTGGCAGCACCCGAACCAGTTGAACCCTAAACAAGTTGGGTGGCATCTGGGTACCGTGGAACAAGGGGTTGCCCGGTTGAACGATTTTGCCCTTGGCGACATTGACCAACTCGTTGTTCACGAAGTGCAGGAGAGTGCACGGAACGTCGGCGGCGCCCTGCGAAAACATGTAGGGCGTCAGGGATGCCCAGTCAAAGGCAAGGAGATGAAGTCCTCGGCCGAGAGAGGCTTAATTAGTTACCGTGATGATGGCGTCGAGCTCGGCTAATGTCGAGGCACCGCCAACGGCGGGCGTGCAGTTGACGGAGGGGCCGCTTGCTGCAGAGGTGCCGGCCGGCGTACACCCGGGTGCATTAAGCTCCCGTGCCGGTGTCGGAGACACCAATGTCGCCTCCGTCGAAGACACCAATGCCCCCGCCATCGCGTTCTGCGAGTTGCTGGACGTGAAGCTAGGAATCGGGGGCGGCCCCTGTTGGCCGCCCGTAATCCACGCACTAATCCCCTGGATCAAGGTAGGCACAATGGCGGTGATCGTCCTTCCGAGTTGTTGTTCCACTTGCTCTTGGACCATCTCCGGAATCCGCGCCACCTGTGCCTTGAGTTCTTGAACCTCGCGCGCCTGGCTTTCCGAGCTGGTCTTTTTCTCCTTTCGCCCACCAGTGTTATAGTATGACGACCATTTTGTCGACAAGCCTTTGCCGGCCACACGACCAGCTGACGTCGGCTTACTGAGCTTATCCTTGTTCTTCATTACATTCAACGCCCTATTTAGAGTGGTGTCCCAAGGGTTGCTCTTAGTCGACCCCGCGCTACTGCTTTCAGTCGCCTGCGAAAGGAATGTGAACCATTTAGAAATTTGGCTTCATTAATTAGAATGCAACCATATGAAGCTAATTACGCGGGGGTGTATTCCTTACCAGAACAAGCTCAAGCTCCCTGGTCTTCGGATCCGTGCTAAGCTCCTTTGTTTTCGGGTCCTTCTTGTACCGGGCCCTGAAAAAGTTCCTGGTCTGCTTGTCACCGTATTTATCGAAGAGGGGCGGTAGGCCTTGCTCGGCACGGTCCGCATCCTCCTTGTCCCATATAGGCTCCGCCACTCTGTAACCGCCGGGACCGAGTGTGTGTTCCCCTAAGTTCAGCTCCCGCATTTCTTTCCCCCACTTACTTGAATCGGAGCTTGCGGTGCTCGAGCAATTGATCTTGAAGTCGTTGTAGTCATCTTCGGTGATCGAAGGATTTTTCTCCTTGATCTTCTCATAACTCTCACCTTTCTGGATCATTCTCTTCACATTGCTTTTCCAAGTAGACAGGGCCGTGCTCATCTTTGTGAGGGCAGAATTGTTCACTTTATTCCCTTTGAGGCTTGTGTTTTCAAATTCAGCGGGGAACTTGTATCGTTCGTGCAGCTTCGTGAAGAGGAGGTTGCGCAAATTCCCTCGGTCAGGATGCCTGAGGTTCTCGGTGTTGATCGAGACGGTGCTCCAGAGAATGCACCCGAGCTGAAGCGAGTACCCCTTGACTATTCGTTCGGGCGTCGTTGGATTCCCGTCGGAGTCCACTTCAGTAACTTCCTCCTTGAGGGTGCGGAGCACGGTCGGGCGCCGGTCCTTCCGTTGCCTCTTCGGTTGGCTGTCATCTGTGCGTGCGCCGCCATCATCAGTGGTGGCATCCTCAGCGGCACCATCAGTGGTGGCATCAGTGGGATCATCCTCGGCGGTACCATCAGTGGTCTCAGGATCGGTGGGGAAGGCGTCGGCCTCATACAAGTGAGGTTGTTCCTCCATCTCCTGGGACAGCTCCCAGAATGCCTTGACACCCGAACCCCCGGCCTCATCGTTTTTGGCCATGTTTCTCTCTAAATAGGAACAAAGTTTGGTCAAAAAGTTGGTTATTGTCAAGGAACAAGATCATGGTCTCATCATTTAGGGTTTGTCGACACCGAGGTGCCTGTTGACGGGCAGACCAACGGGGTTCTCGATGCCTAGATAATTCGTGCAGTAGGAGATGCACTCTTCGGTCAGAAAGCCCCTGGCTATGCTTCCCTCTGGACGTGACATGTTGCGAACGTATCCTTTGATGACACCATTCATCCTTTCGAACGGCATCATGCTGTGCAGGAACGTCGGCCCGAGTTGGATGATATCGTCCACGATATGGACCAGCAGATGCACCATAACGTCGAAGAATGCGGGCGGGAAGTACATCTCAAGCTCGCATAGTATCACCACGATCTCTTCATGTAGCCTTCTGAGTTGCCTCACGCCAACAGACTTCCGAGAGATGACGTCGAAAAAGTTGCATAGGCCAAATAGGGTTTCACAGACGTGCGCGTCCTTGATCCCACGGATTGCAACTGGAAGTATCTGCGTCATCAGCACGTGACAGTCGTGAGACTTCATCCCGCTGAACTTCTGCTTCGCTAGGTCTAGGTATCTGCTTATCTTCCCCGCGTAACCGTAAGGAAGTTTTACTCCTACGAGGCAGGTGAAAAACTGCTCAATCTCCTCCTGACTTAGAGTGAAGCACGCGGGAGGGTAGTCATTTCCGGTCTTCTTGGCCTTCTTGCCTTTGCGACGACTTTCTGTGTCCTGCTTCGCCTCATCATCATCATCATCATCATGATCATCATATATAGTGTGAAGCTCCTGCCTGATGCCCATTGATTTCAAGTCTGCCCTTGCTTTCGGCCCATCTTTGGTCCTCTCTGGCATGTTGAGCAGGGTACCAAGCAGACTCTCGCACACGTTCTTCGTGATATGCATGACATCAAGGCTGTGAGGCACACGGTGGATCTTCCAGTACAGCAAGTCCTAGAAAACAGACCTCGTTTTCGATACCTTCAGCAGCGGCTCTGGCGCCTTTCGCTTCTTTCCTGGCTCTGGCGCCTTTTGCTTCTTTCCCGGCAGTGGGCAGTCTTTCCAATTTTTCAACAGCTCGTCTATTTCCTCGCCGCTCCTCGTACGCGGGCGTCCTCGGGGTTCGGTTTCACCATCGAACAGATCCTTGCGTTTTCTCCACGGGTCATCGTCGCGAAGCCACCTTCGATGTCCCATGAACACGGTTTTCGAAGACCCGGGATCTCTATCTAGCTGGCGATACGTTGTGTCATCCATGCACCTGGCACATCCAGAAAATCCATGGACCACCTGTCCCGCGACATATCCGTAACCGAGATAGTCGTGCACCGTCATGAGCAGCGCGACTCTCATAGGGAAATATTCTTTCTCTGCGGCGTCCCACGTATTGGCTGGCGTTTTCCACAGCGTGTCAAGCTCCTCTTTTAGCAGCCCCAGATACAGATTGATGTCGTTCCCTGGTTGTTTCGGTCCTTCAATTAGCATACTCATGTGAATGTACTTCCTCTTCATGCACAACCAGGGGGGAAGGTTGTACATCCACCCAAACACAGGCCAGGTGCTATGTGTGCTTCTCTGGCTGCCAAACGGATTGACTCCATCGGTGCTCGCGCCCAGCATGATGTTCCTTGGATCGTTCCCAAATTCTGGGTCTTCGACGTTCAACGCTTGCCACTGGCTCGCATCCTTAGGGTGACTCAGCATCTTGTCTTTTTTATCTATCTCCGGATCATTTGCGTCATCTTCTCGCTTCTTCTCCTCCCTATCCGCGTGCCAACGCAGGAGCTTTGCTACCTTAGGGTCCGCGAAATACCGCTGCAGACGAGGAGTGATCGGAAAGTACCACACCACTTTTCGAGGAGCTTTCTTCCTCTTCTTGTATCGAGTGACGCCGCACACCGGACATATGGTAGACTCCGCATGCTCGTCCCGATAAATGATGCAATTGTTCATGCACACATGGTATTTCATGTGCGGTAAATCCAGAGGACACACGATTTTCTTCGCCTCCTCCAAACTGGTCGGGCACTTGTTCCCCTTGGGAAGACGTTCGTGCCAGAATGACATGTTCTCGTCGAAGCATGCGTCGGTCATTTTGTGTTTTACCTTCATCTCTAGAGCCATGAGCGTTAGTTTCAGGCGGGTATCCTCGGGCCTGCATCCTTCATACAATGGAGTGACCGCGTCTAACTCAAGTTGATCCATCTTGGCTTTCTCTCGGGCGACAGCTCTTGCGTTACCTGTCTGCTTGAGAAGCAGCTCTTGAATATGAGGGTCCTGCACCCAGCCCATCGATGGTCCAGCGTCGTCTGCTCCGGCATCTTCCTCATCATCATGTCCCGCATCTTCTACATGATGACTGTGTACAGCATCACCGTCGTGATCATCTCCTGGGGATTCTTCGTCTTCTCGCCCGCCCGAGCCGTGGTGGTTGTCTTGCTGCCCTTCCTCATTTCTTGCCCGGCCCCCATGGACGACTTTGTAGTCATCTTCATCACCTTGCCACCGATAGCCATCCATGAAACCACGCAAGAGCAGGTGGTCCCGCACCTGCCCGGATTCCAGGTCCGCAATAAGGCTCTTCAGCTTGCATCTTCGACACGGACATCTTATCTCCGTCTCATTCTTTTGAAGCATCTTGGCCTTCGCGAACCTCAAAAACCTATTCACGATGCCTTCGGTCATCATGCGGACCATGGTCGCCTGCGGGGTAGAGCAAAACGATATTTTAGAACCAAGAAAAAATTTGGCATGACTTTCCCTAAAAATAGGTCCAAAAAGAATGCTTAATGCCAAAATTCTCGCCGAAACGGAAATGAATCAACATTCCGGCAAAATATTGGCAACTATCGCATTTCAAATACCGGTACACCTCCAAACACAAACACATATGCAACACCACAAACATATGCAACACCACGAACATACATAGATCTAGCTAGGCCATAAAAAGTGCATGTGCACATTGTTGTAGGGAGAAATACATAAATATAGCTTCCCCCATTACTTACCTATCAAAACAAGGTAATTTAACCACTTAAATTGAATGAATCTATGGTGGAAATGAGGTGAAAAAGAGGAGGCACCCAAGACAAGGAGGAGTTGGAGAGAATGAAGTTGGGAGAAAGTTAGTGTGGGTAGGAGAGGCTCCCCAAAATATCTTGTTGCTGCCCACTTACTAATGGCGCACCAACTCCAAATGCGCCATTAGTAATCCAGGTTACTAATGGCGCACCATCTGGTGGTGTGCCATTAGTAGTTTTGAAAAAAAAATTACTAATGGCGCACTGTCCCCCAGTGCGTCATTACTAGTTTGAACTAGTAATGGCGCACGGTGCAACAGTGCGCCATTAGTAGTTTTGCAAAAAAGGGAATAAAAAATATAATAAAAAAACATTAGTGGCGCACTTTCCGACAGGTGCGCCATTACTAGTTACAACTAGTAATGGCGCACTTCGTCTGGATGCGCCATTAGTATGTTTGGACAGGCGCACTAGTTAAAAAAATTGATACTAATGGCGCACCCTGTGCCAGGTGCGCCATTAGTAGTTTCAACTCTAATGGTGTACCAGATGGTGGTGCGCCATTACTATATACTAATGGCGCACCGCTTGACTGGTGCGCCATTAGTGTCAATCCCATCTATAGCCCTTTTTCTAGTAGTGTAGTGGCACAATCAATATTAGCATAATGAGTTGACATCCAGTCCATACCCAAGATGATGTTTATGTCCGAGGACTTGAGAGCTATTAAGGATGCAAGGAAGACAAGTCTATCTATAAGAATTTCGTTCCCATGGCTTACTCTAGAAGTTTGCCATCTAGAGCCAGGGGTTTGAATTTCCATGGTAGAGGGCATGTCACAGAATGTCGTGTTATGCAATCGAGCATAGTTCTCGGATATGAATGAATGAGATGCTCCAGTATCAAAAAGAATAGATGCCGGATGGCAAGTAACAAGGAGCATACCAAGGACGACGTTAGGATCCTCATGAGCCTCCTCGGCTGAAACATAGTTGACATGGCCACGTGCAGTGGTGACCAGCTTGGCGTAGAATGTCTTTCCCGCTGGCTTACCACGACCAACGGACTTTCCAGACTGATTGGGGTTGTTCTGGGGACACTCTCGACTATAGTGACTCGGCTCTCCACACTTGAAACATGTCACCACATTGGGGCGTGGAGCAGCATTAGCAGCGGGGCCACCATAGGGCTTGGGCGGTGCAAACTGCTGGTTGGGACGAGGCGCCTCAAAGGATAGCCTCGGAATGAACCTGGGTGGCAGTGTCGTGCTTGGGATCCACACCCGGCGCTTCTGAGCTCCAGAGCCGGATGGAGAGCCAAAATCACATGAGTGCTTGCGTGAAGCGCCATAGTCAGACTGACCTGACTCAGCACTGATGGCTTTATTGACCAACTTCTGAAAGGAGGTGCACTCGTGCAGACGAAGATCGCGGCGAAGCTCAGGGCTAAGTCCCTTGCGGAACCTTGCCTCCTTCTTAGTGCCGGTAGATACTTCTTCAGGAGCATAACGTGCCAGATTCCCAAATTCACAACTATATGCATCCACAGTCAGTCTTCCTTGGGTGAAATTGCAGAACTCCTCCCTCTTGCGATCTATGAGACCTTCCGGAATGTGATGCTCACGGAAAGCCTCACTGAATTCAGCCCAAGTAGTGATTTGGCCGACCGGGCGCATGGCTTCAAAATTTTCCCACCAAAGGCTAGAAGGGCCTTCGAGATGGTAGCCAGCATAAGTAACCTTATCAGCTTCGGCTACGTTGGCAGAACATAGCTTGTGGGTGATGCTGCGAAGCCAGTCATCCGCGTCGAGGGGCTCGACGAAATGGTTAAACTTTGGTGGGTACAGCTTGATAAAGTCATTGATTGACACCAAGTCATTTCGCGGATGGCGTGGAGTGTTCTGCTCAATCCGCTCCAGTAAGCGATTAGTCTCATGCTTGTTTCTTTCCGCCTCCAGCATCACTTCGGCCAGAGAAGGCGGGTGAGGCAGATTTTCACCCCTAGCTGCACTGGCTTCCCCCTGCTCCCGGGCAGCAGGGTTGCTGCGGGTGTTGACCATCCTAGGAGAAAACAAGACAACGATTTAGATAAGGATGGCTCAAACTTAGCAAGGAAGTGCAGAATGTAATGGATAACACGGAATGCAGAGATGTTCATCCGTATGTCATGGTAATATAGAACTGCCATATATATACCAACGGTCATACACACCATACATAGTTTAGTACAAGCCCAGGCTACAATACAACTATGATGAAAGACGTTACATCTCATCGGAGGCATTCCAAGCTCCTATACATTATTTGTCTACACCTCCGGAATTGATTACACACAAAGTCATATTCCACAAGTCACGCAGGACAGTGGAGATACAACTATTACAATACTAGTGATACTACTACTAACTCAGACAGCTCCGTAGTAGTCCTCATATAAGTCACCTCCATGAGGTCTTGGACCAACAAACGGTGGCCTGCGGGGACCACGGGGAGGGGTGATGCCTCCCACATCACACCAATCCACCATGTCTGGCAGAGCAGATCTCACAGGATACAGATCCCTTGTATCCATACATCCAGCTTGCACCGCAGGTGCAAACCGAGTCAAAGTGGCCCAATGATCAGCACGGGTGTTGAAAAGCTCCAGCCTCAAGGCCCGATTCTCTTGGTCCTTATCCTCGAGCATCTCGGCAGTGGTATGAGTTAGTGAGTCCTCCTGAGTGGAGTCAGCATAGATAGCCTGGAGATACCCTTGCACTCCCAGAAGTGAGGCTGCCATGTAACGGAAGTCGGTGTTCCGAAGCAGGCCAGTCCGGACTTGCATGATGGTCATCATGGAATAGGCAGCATCCTGCACAGCCATCTCAACAGTAACCCCGAGTCCATAGGAACAGTGGAGGGGCTCGGCAGATCCAGGATAAGAAGGAAATATCCTGACGGTGCAGAAATATTGGCTTTGATTAAAGTCTCGGAACTGCTCTTCGACAGTGTATTCGGGATACCAACGGTAACCCGTCTCGATCATTACCCGGACTAACATAGTAGTATGACCAAGCACATCAAGGCACCGAGTCAGGCGAACCACTTGGTTTTGAGCACGGGTGGCCATCTGAAAGCACAACCACAATGCAAAGACATTACAATTCGTAGGGAAAATTGGACAACATAACAGTTGTAAATGCTCAGAAAAAGATTTGAGACATCCACAACAGTTTGCAATACCACTCAACAACATCATATCAAGGTTCTGATTCAACTGGCAACATACTAAAAATAGTAGAAACTATACTGAGGCTTGTAACAACAATCCTATAAGCTACTACGGATTAGTAACACGTGAACCTGATAGAAGAAGAGAGCCTAGTCCTTAACCCACATTGAATGAGAAGAGAATGACTTAGATCAGAGGCATAAGGTAAAGGAGCAAAAGATCCTTACGTTCCCTCCCACAATCAATTCCCCTACATATAACTAAAGCATTTCTAGACTCGACATCGACCAGTTTGGCTCAACGAACCTACATGCAGTCCGGCTCTGATACTAATGCTGGCAGGACCCCGATCCCAAGTCACATCGATCTAGCCAACAACACCCCATATCACATTGCGGCATCATGCACGGTATCCCACGGGTGTCGCCTTACCATGGCCCGGGACCGTTTGCGCCTTTTGGCTCACGTATATGATAGTGTCGCTAGCATCCATATGACAGAGAACCCGGGACGACATGGCTAGTCGTGAACCCAAAGCGGACAGACCTATGGAGACAGGCATACATGAACCACATCGAGCATGTCAGTCATCAGCGAGTGAATCCGGGTTGTAGCACTGGGCTAACAGGACTCCGGGGAACCCGGGATGTAGCAGGCTAGGCAGGACTCCGGATGTCACCGCGTGACATTTCCCCAAAGGGACAGACATAGGAACGAAGTGAAACACATGCCGGCCAGTCAAGTGTCCTGAGCAGTAGTGCTGGGCTAGTAGGACTCCGGTGAACCGGGCTATAGCGGACTACTATGGCTCGAGGAACACTAGACCACATTTCCCCATAAGAAAGGCTGCCAAGGTTAAACAACTAGATTGTCGGATCCCACTCATACCAAGCATTTCAATCATACACACAATATGCCCGATATGAGTAAATACAACAAGGCATCACAACAAAACTCTACAACTCAAGTACTTTATTTAGAGGCTCCAGAGAACCATACATAACATGTTCATACAGATAGGGGTCACATGACCCAACACTCAAGTCATACAAGCATACAAGCACATGCGGAAGCAAATAGTCTGAGTACAGACACTAGAAAGAAAGAGGGCTTCTCGAAGCTTGTCTATCTACATAGGGCCCTCCATGGCCAGGATCACCACCTGGGTGGCTATTCACTCATCGACATCAAGGTCTACGTAGAACCCATCAGAGGGGGCGGTGTTGTCGTCTGAAAACAGTAATTAAGCAAACATGAGTACAAAGGTACTCAGCAAGTCTTACAACAGAACCTACTATACATGCTCATTCTCAATAAGGTGGTGGAGTTATTGCAGCAAGCCAGCTTTGACTCTTGCCTAAGCTATCCTACGAGACTCCACTAGTAAAATAGTTTTCGCACATGAGTCCACTACTCACCAACACAATACTCCACCGGGGATCCTCCCTCGTCATCCTACGAGAGGGCCATCCTCGGTACTCACACTTATCTTGAGTCTTTTAGTAGTAACCATTAACTTGTCTATGAACTGTATAGGCAACCAAGTAGTCCTTTACCGCGGACGTGGCTATTCGAATAGATGATGTTAACCCTGCAGGGGTATACTTCTTCATACACGCTTTCACCACTTACCGCCGTTTACACGACATGTACTCGGCAACCTTCAAGCGGAAGCCCAATGAGGGTGTCGGCCACGGCCTACCTAAACACTTAAGTCCCTACTCCAGGTTTATCGCCTATCCAGGTTCCATCCGCAGGGAGTCCGACCGAGGTTTCCACATACGGCCCCGAACGATGTGAACAGGGTCTCGAGATGCCAAACGGGCGCCCGGCATACCCGGCCACGGTGTATCTACCGCAACATAGCCCACCCCTAGGGTCAGCGCTATGCACGGCCGCCAAGACATAACCTACAAACACCAGAAACTATTTGCAACTCCTGGACAGAGTACTAGGGTGATTAAGAAGCCAAGAGGGTCAATTAAGGATCCCAATGCATGGTAGTAGCTGATTCTTAAAATCACACATACAGATCTCAGTTCTTAGGGACGGCCTCAATGAAACAACCCACCATGTACTCCTACATGGCCTCTCATCGATACCTTTACCAATTCATGTTCAACACATCCCTCACATTACCGACATAAACATTTCACTCTAGCCCATCACCCAGATGAACCAGACCTGACACAACACTAAGCATAGCAGGCATAGCAAGGTAGGAAACACAAACATGGCTCAATCAACTCCTACACATGCTAGTGGGTTTCATCTAGTTACTATGGCAATGACAGGTCATGCAGAGGATCAGGGTTCAACTACCGTAGCACACAACAGTTTGAATCGCGTTGTCTTAATGCAGTAAACAAGAGCAGAAGCGAGAACATGGATTTGTATCTGAATGATCAATGGGTTGCTTGCCTGATGTAGTGGTAGTAGGGTACTGCCCTTCAGACGGATACTCGGGGTTATCCTCGGAGGCAGAACCTACCACGAAAGATAGACCAAAACATAATCAACACATGACAATATGCAACAATATGATGCATGCCAGGACTTGGCAGAAATGAATGCGTCTTGGCCTAATGCATGCTAAAACAGGATGGAATGAACTCATTTGAATCAAAGATTCAAATGTTAGCTCATTTAACATGGCCTTATTAGTGCATTATCTTATTCTGCTTAAACAGCAAGGTTAACTTGTTTTGTCATGCATGAAACCATTACAGATGGATAGATTGAATTTTTTCGATCAGTTTTCATATATAAATTGTTTGATTTGGAGCTATGGTTGATTTTCTATGATTTTTTAGAAGTTTTGGCTATTTTCTGGAATTTCCTATATAAGAATAATTCCAGTAATTGAAGTAATGCATCAGCATAACGTAGGTATGATGTCAGCGGGTCAACTGGGTCGGCCAAGTCAAACCTAACTGGTGGGCCCTGTCTGTCAGTGTCTCAGCTAATTAACAGAATTAAATTAGTGCTAATTAACTGTTAGTGGGGCCTGGGCCCACATGTCAGTGACTAAACTAATTAAAATTAGTTAAAACTAATCCTAAACTAATTAGCAGGCCTGCCCCACCTGTCATAGACTCAGGGGGGTCAACCTGGGCCCACACGGTGTCAAACAGGGTCAACTCGCCGACGTTTAGCCGCCGGCGAGGCCAAACGCGGCGGAGCAGTGCGGGATTTGCACTCCGGCGACCAAAAGGACGGCGGAGACCATCTACGTGTTGTGGGGAGTGAGCCACGTTGAGTGGTGGTAGTAGCCGGAGCTGGGGTGGCCGGAAACGTCGCCGGCAACGAGTTTGGCGGCGGCCGGAGCTCAGGTGAGGTTGAACTAGTCACTAGGGGGCACGGGGAGGCGCGTGGTTTGGTGCGTTGGGCTCCTGGGGTGCAGTAGGACTGGTGGACAGGGTGGCGCGGCCATTGGGTGGCCGGAGCCTCGTCGGCGACGAGCTCCGCGGCGGTGCATGCGGGTGATCTACGTGCAGTCCCTACGGGGCTCGAGAGAAAGAACGGAGAGGGTGGGGAGGTGGCTGACCTCACGGGGGTCTCGTCAAGGCAGTCGGCGAGGTCGGGGATGAGTTGATGCGGCGGGCACGACGAAAGGGATCTCCGATGGCCGGAGTTGAGGACGAGCTCGGTGCAGCGTCTCCGGGGCGAGCGAGCGCTCGGGGCTCGACCTACTCGATGTAATCGACGACGGGGGAGCTCGTGGACACGATGGCGCGGCGCGAGGACGACGGAGGGCGCGGCTACGACGACGATGCGGCGACAGGGGCGTCGGCCATGGTGGGGAACGGCGAAGGGAGAGAGGCAGGGGGAATGGCGTGTCCAGGGGCTTCGGGGTGCGACGTGGAGGCGTCCAGGCGTCCAGGGGCGTCGGCGGCAAGCAGGTGGCGCCATGGCGAGCTCAGGCACGCCGGCGTCACCTCCCTGCCTGCCTGGCGGGGAAGAAGCAGCTGGCTGGCGCGGGCCAGCGCAGTGCTAGGCCGCCAGGTGGGCCGACTGGTGGTTAGGTGGGCTGCGCCAGGTGAGTTCCTCTCTCTCTCTCTCTCTCTTTCTTTCTGTTTTTATTTATTCTATTATTTTTTCTGTAGCTTCAGGGCTTTATTAAAAATGCCAGGGCATTTCCATAAATTATAAAATTAATCATGGCTACTGCTTAGCATATATCCAACAGCAAACATTTTTGTTTATGATTATTTGAGCATTTACAATATTTTATAGCATTTAAATGCCCAAATGCAAATACTATAAGGATTAATCCAATGACCTTAAGATGTCCTAGAAAAATGTGCACCATTTTTGTCAGGGGTTTTGACCCAAAACAAAAAGGGTGGGCTTTTTAGAAGGGCATTTCAGGTTCATTGAAAAAGTTTTTAGTAAACCCTAGTTGTTCCAGGGGGTGCTGGGGGTTCTATCATCCCCATTTCAAATTTAAGAGGAATTTAAACATGATGCACACTCTAATGCTTGAACTAGCTAGGGTGTGACACTTACCCCCCAAGCACCGTAATCGATGGCGCGGTTGGGTTACCCATGCCCGTATTGATGAGAATCCCGTAATAAGGGGGACATGATCTCTGCTTTGACAAGACGTGTCAAAAAACTGCCTCGCGTTATGTGCGGGGCTAGTTAAAGGAAACGGTTCGAATAATCACCGGGCCATGGCATAATGTCATGTTACCAAAACAAGTCAGCAGATTAGATTTGGGGAAATATTATTCTCTCTACGGTGGCATGTGGAACTTATTTTGCAGGGTCGGACACTATCCTTGTATTCAAATTCTTCCGTGGTGTATTAGGAGGAGGAACCCGCCTTGCAATGCCGAAGACAATACTGCACGCCGGACTCATCGTCATTGAAGCCTGGTTCAGGGGCTACTGAGGGAGTCCTGGATTAGGGGGTATCCGGACAGCCGGATTATATCCTTTGGCCGGACTGTTGGACTATGAAGATACAAGATCGAAGACTTCGTCTCGTGTCCGGATGGGACTCTACTTGGCGTGGAAGGCAAGCTAGGCAATACGGATATGTATATATCCTCCTTTGTAAATGACCTTGTGTAACCCTAGCCCCCTCTGGTGTCTATATAAACCGGAGGGTTTTAGTCCGTAGGACAACATACAATCATACCATAGGCTAGCTTCTAGGATTTAGCCTCTCCGATCTCGTGGTAGATTAACTCTTGTAATACTCATATCATCAAGAATAAATCAAGCAGGACATAGGGTTTTACCTCCATCAAGAGGGCCCAAACCTGGGTAAAACATCGTGTTCCCTGCCTCCTGTTACCATCCGCCTTAGACGCACAGTTCGGGACCCCCTACCCGAGATCCGCCGATTTTGACACCGACACTCATAATACCGATCGTCACCGAACTTTAAGCGTGCGGACCCTACGGGTTCGAGAACTATATAGACATGACCGAGACACGTCTCCGGTCAATAACCAATAGCGGAACCTGGATGCTCATATTGGCTCCCACATATTCTACGAAGATATTTATCGGTCAAATCACATAACAACATACGTTGTTCCCTTTGTCATCGGTATGTTCCTTGCCCGAGATTCGATCGTCGGTATCTCAATACCTAGTTCAATCTCGTTATCGGCAAGTCTCTTTACTCGTTCCATAATACATCATCCCGCAAGTAACTCATTAGTTACAATGCTTGCAAGGCTTATAGTGATGTGCATTACCGAGTGGGCCCAGAGATACCTCTCCGACAATCAGAGTGACAAATCCCAATCTCGAAATACGCCAACTCAACAAGTATCATCGGAGACACCTGTAGAGCACCTTTATAATCACCCAGTTACGTTGTGATGTTTGGTAGCACACAAAGTGTTCCTCTGGTAATAGGGAGTTGCATAATCTCATAGTCATAGGAACATGTATAAGTCATGAAGAAAGCAATAGCAGTAAACTAAAACGATCAAGTGCTAAGCTAACAGAATGGGTCAAGTCAATCACATCATTCTCCTACTCTCGTTTATCAAATGACAACTCATGTCTATGGTTAGGAAACATAACCATCTTTGATTAACGAGCTAGTCAAGTAGAGGCATACTAGTGACACTCTGTTTGTCTATGTATTCACACATGTATTATGTTCCCAATTAATACAATTCTAGCATGAATAATAAACATTTATCATGATATAAGGAAATAAATAATAACTTTATTATTGCCTCTAGGGCATATTTCCTTCACTTGGCGCGCCTCTCCCTGGCCGGCCGCCTCCTTCCCTAGCTCCTTTATATACGGGGGCAGGGGCACCCCATAGACAACAATTGATCATTGATCTCTTAGCCGTGTGCGGTGCCCCCTCCACCATAATCCACCTCGATCATATCATAGCGGTGATTAGGCGAAGCCCTACGTCGGTAGCATCATCATCACCATCACCACGTCGTCGTGCTGACGAAACTCTCCTGTGTAGCTTTGCTGGATCAGAGCTCGCGGGACGTCATTGAGTTGAACATGTGCAGAACTCGGAGGTGTCATGCGTTCGGTACTTGGATCGGTCGGATCATGAAGACGTACGACTACATCAACCATGTTGTGCTAACGCTTTCGCATTCGGTCTACGAGGGTACATAGACACACTCTCCACTCTCGTTGTTATGCATCACCATGATCCTGTGTGTGCGTAGGAATTTTTTTGAAATTACTACATTCCCCAACACTTTCCTGGGTGCGATTCCTTTGCTATGTAATACTTGAATCAGTGAAAGAAATCCAGGACAAATTAGAGAAGATCAATGAAGGTGTTTCAGCTCAAAAAGAAACACGAACTGATATTCTCTGAGCCAAGTTCAACTGCTTCAAGAGGCTCGGGAATGAAAACTATCAAGAAACCTTTGATTGTCTGAGTGATATCGCAAATGAGCTGCAAGGTCTTTGTGCTGAATATGTTGCCAATCATGAGATTGTGAAGAAATTGCTTCGGTCCTTGGACAATTCTTTAGATACCACTTTGCTTAGTTTTTATTTTTGATGTGTTGTGTTGAGAGTATTGAAGTTCTGAATGAAATTTTAAATGTCCTATTCACCCTCTCTGGTCGGCATACTGCTATTCTATAATTGGTATTAGAGCAATGTACTGCTTGTCTTTGCTTTTTAAGGTCTAACCACCTTGGAGTTTGAGTATGTCTTTCGCAATTAACTTCAAGTCTACAGAGAATATATATGTCTTTGATGGGGCAGACTACCCTTTCTGGAAAGAAAATATGTCGGGACCCCGATCCTAGGCCACATCGATCTAGCCGGTAACACATCATATCACTTTGCGGCCTCACGCACGGTATTCCCACGGGTGCCACCTTACCTGGCCCGGGACCGTTTGCGCCTTTTGGCTCACGTATATGATAGTGTCGCTAGCATCCATATGACAAAGAACCCGGGCCGACATGGCTAGTCGTGAACCCAAAGCGGCACTAACCCATGGGGACAGGCATACATGAATCAACCTCGAGCATGTCGGTCAACCAGCGTGTGAATCCGGGCTGTAGCACTGGGCTAACAGGACTCCGGATGTCACCGCGTGACATTTCCCCGAAGGGACAGACATAGGAACGAAGTGAAACACATGCCGGCCAGTCAAGTGTCCCGAACAGCAGTGCTGGGCTAGCAGGACTCCGGTGAACCGGGCTGTAGCGGACTACTATGGCTCGAGGAACACTAGACTACATTTCCCCATAAGAAAGGCTGCGAAGGATAAACAACTAGATAGTCGGATCCCACACATACCAAGCATTTCAATCATACACACAATATGCTCGATATGTGTGAATACAACATGGCATCACAACATAACTCTACAACTCAAGTATTTATTCGTTAGGCTCCGAGGAGCGAGATATTACAAACATGGGTCTCATGACCCAACAATCATAGCATACAATGCAAAGCACATGCGGAAGCTTAACATGTCTGAGTACAGACATCTATAAATGAAAAAGGCTAAGAAGCCTGACTATCTACCAAATCCTGTCGAGGGCACAAGATCGTAGCTGAGGTATCAAGCTAAATGTCAAAGTCCACGCGGAACTACTAACGAGACTGAAGTCTCTCTGCAAAACATAAATTAAGCAAATGTGAGTACAAAGGTACTCAGCAAGGCTTACATCAGAACTAAACTACATATGCATCGGTATCAACAAGGGGGGGTGGTGGAGTTTAACTGCAGCAAGCCAGCTTTGACTCAGTGGCTAACCTGAACTACGATTGCAAGCAACTCTTTTGAGGTGGCGCACACGAGTCCACATATTCACCAATCAATACACCACTATGGATCCGCTCTCGTCTCCCTACGAGAAGGCCATCCATAGCACTCACGCTTATCTTGCGAGTTTTAGGGTATCCACTTTCACTTGTCTATGAACTGATATAGGCAACCCAGAAGTCCTTTACCGCGGACACGGCTATTCGAATAGATCATTTATAACCCTGCAGGGGTGTACTTCGTCACACATGTTTCCACCACTTAGCGTCTGCACACGACATGTTCTCGGCAGACTTCAAGCGAAAGCCGACGTGGGTGTAGACCACGACCTGACTAACCACACAAGTCTCTAGTCCAGGTTTATCGCCTATTCGGGTTCCATCCGCGAGGAGATCCGGCCGAAGTTTCGCTCACAGCCCCAAACGATGTGTGCAGGGTTCCCGAGACACCAAACGAGCGCCCGGTACACCGTGCCACAGTGTATCTACCGCATCATAGCCCACCCCTAGGGTCAGCGCTACGCACGGCCGCCAACACATATCCTATAAACACCAGAAACTAAGTGCAACTCCTGGACAGAGGACGAGAGGGGTCAGTAAGTCGAGCGGGGTCATATTTCAGGGCCCAACGTGTGGTAGTAGCTGTTCCATGGGTCACAAACACAGAACTCAGTTCCTGAGGACGGTTTCAATGAGACAACCCACCATGTACTCCTACATGGCCTCTCACCGCTACCTTTACCAAATCGTGTTCACACACTTAGCTCTTAACAGTAGGACATGTTTACACACCTCCGATTCATCCCCGATGAATCGGACCTGACTCAACTCTAAGCAGTAGCAGGCATGACAAACAAGCATGAATGAGTAGGCACATCAAGGCTCAAACAACTCCTACTCATGCTAGTGGGTTTCATCTATTTACTGTGGCAATGACAGGTCATGCAGAGGATAAGGGGTTCAACTACCGCAACAAATAACAGATGAATCGTTGTTGTCCTAATGCAGTAAAAGAGAGCAGGAGCGAGAGAGGGGGATTGTATCGGAATGAACAAGGGGGTTTTGCTTGCCTGGCACTTCTGAAGATATCATTGGGTCTTCATCAGTGTCAACGATCACATCGTCGGTACAACGTCTATCGAGAGGGGACAAATACCGGCAACGGAGAAAGAAATACAATCAATGCAATGCACAGTATGATGCATGATCATGACATGTCAATATGCTATGGTTTGAGCTAATGCAACTAGCTATGATTTAAATGAAGTTGGTTTGAATACAAGATTCAAATTCAAACTCCATATATGATTATTTAAATGCCCTTTATTTGTTTTGTCCAAAACAGAGGACAAACATTGTTCAAACATGCATGAAAATGGTACAGATGGATTCCTTGAATTTTTCTGATAATTTTACATATATAATTTATTTCATTTGGAGTTACGGTTGAATTTCTATGATTTTTTGAAGTTTGGGGTATTTTCTGAAATTTATAAATCATTTCTGATTTATTTTAATTCCAGAAAAGGATTACTACATCAGCATGACATCGTCATGACGTCAGCAGGTCAACGGGGCAGGGTCCAGGTCAAACCTGACCAGTGGGACCCACTGGTCAGTGACCCAGTGCCGGTTTGTCTCACAGACAGGTGGGGCCAGTCAACTGCCACGTCAGCATGGTCAACTCTGGCTTGTGGGGCCACTGTGTTTAGATTAAACTTAACTATTTTTGTTAGCTGGTTAGTTAGGCAGTGGGGCCCATCTGTCATTGACTCAGGTGGTAGTTAGTGGGGTAATTAGCCCCTAACAGCCGGGTTAGGTCGGCGGTTAGTCGCCGGCGACGTCCAGAGACGGCGGCGTTGCTCGGGCTTTGCCCTCCGGTGACCAAATGGGCGGCAGAGGGGCTCTACGTGCAGCTGCGGCTCGTCCGCGTCCAAGGTGCGGTTAGCTCGAGCCGGGGTGAACCAGAACGACGACGGGGAGCACATCCGCGGCGGCGCCCGCACGGGGTTGGCCGGGGCGGCGTTGTGGTGTGCGGGAAGAAGAGTTGGTGGAAGCTACGGGCTCCTGCAGACGCGGGGATAACGATGACGCGTGCGGGGGCGGCTGGTTCGGGCTCTGGCCATGGCGGCGCCATGGCCGGCGGCACAGAGCTCTCGGCTCCGGTGGCTAGACGGCTAGAGGATGGGATTGACCGCGGGGAGAGGGGGAAAATGCTCGGGGGCTCACCAGGGTTTGAATGGAGAGGAAGGAGAGGACGGGGACGCTCTGTAGCCGGCGAATTTGAGGACGACGTCCGGCGGCAAAGACGGCGATGGTGGCGCATCTGCAGGGCATCCGGGGACTCAATCTTCGGCGTGGAGATGCGGTGCTCGTCTGCGGTGCTTAAGGCCATGGTGGTTTGGCACGGGAACGGCGGTGGGCGCACTGGCGGCAACGGTGGCCGGCGGTTTCTCTCGGGGCTGCTCGAATTTGGCGCTAGGGGAGAGGCAGAGAGCCAGAGAGGAGTGGGGAAGGAGGGAGGAGGCTGCACGAAGTCTCCAGGCACGGATGGGCTCGAGGGGAGGCCGCCAGCATGAAGCAGGAGGTGGAGGCCTCCCGGCGCGCGCGTCGACACGGCGTCGTCCTCCTGGCAGAAGCTAGGAGACGACTGGCAAGGTGGGTTGGTGCCTTGGTGGGCTGGGCCAACAGCTGGGCCGCCAGGTGGGTTGTCCTCTCTGGTGGGCTTCACAGGTGAGGCCAGGTAAGTCCTTCTCTCTTTCTGTTTCTATTTTTGTTCTGTTTTCTATTTATGCAAATGGGTTTTAATTTGGTTTTTGAACCAAACTATTTTTTTTTATTTCTGATAATTTTTGCAGGGACTAAATGGATTATTCCAAAGCCCCTCAACAATTTATCAGAATTATTGAACATATATTTATTATATAATAAATATAGATCCAATTCAAATATTTATTGGGTTAAATCAAAGGCCCAAAATAAATATCTCTGAGATTCCAAAAATATTGTTTTAAGTTTTACCTCTTGTCAATATTTTCAGAGACTAAGAGGAACATTTTCTTGGACTTCTTTGAAAGATTTTAATGTTGATCATTTTTTTAATTGATTTCTAGGGCTTTCAGCTTTCCCCAATTCAACTTTCAAAAATTTAGACATGATGCAACACCAGATGCTAGCACTAGGCATTAATAGAACTAGGGATGTGACAACTAGCCCCCACTAAACAAGAATCTCGTCCCGAGATTCAATACGTGAGGTAAGAAGGAAGGGGGGGGGGTTCACAAGACTATCGCAGTCTTCTCGATCCAACTGCCCTTCCCGAGGATGTTGATTCATTTCGTCATCTTGATCTTGAGGTCTTTGCTTTTGGGATCTTCATCCAGCATGATGATGGCAGAAAGAAATTCTACAGAAATCGATCTCCTCGGAGATCGAGCACTGAAGATCAACTCATGGAGTGAGACATAGAAACATCTCGCGAACTGAGACACGAAACACACAACAGGGGTGATGGGAAGAAGCGGATGATAAAGGTTCAAATTTGGTAGGCAACAATTCTATGCCTAAATAGATGGTGAGGGGGTTTCAAAGTAGCGAGAAGTTATGTTGCCCATAATACCATAACGAGACATCTTAAGGAAAGTGACTCGCATAAATATTCCCTTAAGTGGCAAAAAGAATTACTTTTGATTCGGAGATCATAGAAACTCTTTATACCAGCCTAAGGCAATCACAAACGATCAGTGGAAGGAGTTCAAAAGAATGACATACTCGGACTAGGATGGATGATGTGGACTACCTTGTTGGAGACAACGCAATGGATGATTTTTGCTTATCATCGGAAATGGATGGGACCTATGGTAAGTCCACTTTTGAAGATGACCATGAACAACAACTACTGAGGTGCAAGCTGGGAACAAAATGCAAATGTTGGGAATGATTCTAGTAACTGGGGAGAAGGTTCACCGGCAAGGTGATTCCACCAATCGGATGGCTATCGAACAACTGAGAGGACGGAGGCACAATCCAGTTAATGACAACATCAGAACCTAGTGCCTGAGCGTGCTCTCAAGAACTTGAGCATTTCCGTACTCATCAAGGTTCTGCCAATATCCGTGTCAAGGATCCTGGCAACACAACAAGCTACCATGATGAATAATGGTGGAAGATGCAGATGCAAAGGAAGATAACACTTTCTCAGATTTCACCTTAGCGAAGCCAAGGAAACAAAATCTGGATGATCGACCGAGAGACATTTAGCACTCCGCTTCTAATGTTCTCTTGATGTACTGGTTACCACGGTCATGCTTTAAGCATCGGCATAGCCACCAAGTAGTGGTCGGACTTCGGAATACAATAGATCCATAAGGAACAACTTCTGGAGTAAATCCTACGAAATCCTCATGGGAAGGTGGCCAACTTTCTTCAATTGAGATACTACAATAATAGGTCTTCCGGCTGGATGTGTTGGCCACGACATCCACTTTACCGTTTATCGAGAGACCAATATTATGGTTCTTGGAAAACGCTCCAACCATCATATCTGCCTGAGATTCAGATCTGGTTGGTGACAAGATATTCCAGACTCATCGAGTCTAGAAAGGAAAATGAAGGTTTGCAACACAAAGCGACGAGATGACATTGCGAGATTCTCGGGGGAATGAACTACAGTAGTAAGCTCCAAAACACGAGCCGGTTCTGCTACAAGCATGTGAACACGTTGTCCTAGACAAGCATGGTCACCTGGTAGTCTTAAAATGAAACACTACCGAGTTCAGGGGGAACCATCAACGAGGATATCGAAGTCCTTGCGTAGGTCTAACCCTTAAGAAGAAACTTCTTCTCCTTGAACAAATCAATCAGTGGCTTGGTGTGCTAGGGATACGTATAGAATGTAGATGATCAGTCTATCAGACCATAGAATACTTCGCACATGCATGACTGACTTGGGATGATTCCAGAGGAAGCAAAAACAAACTTTCTTGAATTCACGGCGGCAACTTACATCAGATGCACATGAATTAGAGGAAGTCACATCTTTCAACCGGACATATGCTTCATGATCGGTACATGAGGGCAATGCTTATAAAGTTTCCAACACTAGCTGGACGTTCAATACAATCATGGAGGAGACAAGATGCCGCTGATGGGCTCAACAGCAACTCATCGAAATTTCCATATCACTGGACTTCCACCACTATGTGAACAATGTGATAGTATTGGTCAGACCAAAGATATAATGGTGTATGCTCGAGGGACAACCGCAAGTAAGACAACATTACGAACATCATTGGTTCTGATTTGATTTGATGATAACCCACACTCAAATCAAGGTTTGGACAAGATAATAGATACAACAACTGATCACGGGGACCAATTGGTGAAGATATCATCTTTCTTCAACACACACACACACACACACACAAGGATATCCCTTAGGGATGAACTAAGTCAGACAAGTTTTCATCTTCCAACTCTCCAAGTTGTTGTTAAGCTTAACCAACTAGCTCAGGGGTATCCAACACAGGTTCTTGGGGAAAAGTGGTTTATCGGAAAACCAACTTGATCACGAACTCAACATAACGGTCAGATGACAACCTGGTAACACTTCCGAGAAGATATTCGGAAAATCACGAACCACCGGTATGTTACTAAGCTCGAGAACAACCTTGCTTTTCAGGGCAAGATGATATGATCAAAGAGTGAGGGATTGGCACAATCCTAATCCATTGATCGAAGTGTGCACCAGAAATAAGGACTAGGTAGCACGATCAATCTTAGAATGATAATTCAATAACCAACACGCTAAGAATGAGAATATTGTCCATTAACTACCAAGCAACGGAGTTGCTAGGAGTATTGATTTCACACACCATGATTCACTTGTCGACATTCCGGTTGCAACAACACTGAAACCGAGAAATGAATAATGATGGAGAGAGTATCACTGCGTCAAGAATTCATAGGAGAAGGTGCAATTCTCACGACGCTCTTGACATAAAGTGGGTAATACTCCGGGGTAGAACAGAACCAAAAGCTGGATTGGCATTTTGATCTGCGGAAAACAACCACTTTGACCCGATCCGAGAAATGGATGAGGTACTGGAGTTTGTTTCTCCTAGTCATTCCAAATAGAACGGCTCGACGGACCACAAGAATAAAAGGCACCGATGAACACAAATGCACAACTATTCCTGACTATCAATTGATAGACGAAGGTCAGAAAACAACTAAAGAGGGACAACTCAAGGAACATATAACTTTCTGAGTTGTGGATGCATAGATTAGTATGTCGAACGAGTTCAACATATTTCTTCCGGATAACCCATGCAGAAAGGTAGAACTGGCAGAGACAATATAGATTGGAGAACTCATCAAGAGCACTCTGGTTGTGATCCTTTGGTTCAAGAACTTCTGCCATAAGTGGTTCATAGTATTTGGAAGAAGGAAATACCACGGACCTCGAGGTCTATCACAAGGTTTACTAATGTCCTAAGGAACTAGCAACACTATCAGCATGAAGCAGGTAGGGTGAGTCTCGGGTTCAAAACCCAGGAATAGAATGCCTACTAACTAAATGGCATCACGGAATGCTTTTGAGAATGATGGCCAGAATCATCAGACTGGGAACACAAAACATGGTTAGATTACTAGGTGACTCCCTAAAACACCTAGGGTCATAGTAATAGCTCCAACATATATGTCGAGGTAACGGAGTACCTCAACTCACCATTTGTGTGGTTAATCTGACCCAAAAGGATATCAGAACAGGGGAAAGGATTTGCAAATGCATCAGACTATTTAGAAACCTGGGATGACTCGGACAGCATAACGGCTGTAAATGCTCAAAATGATTTGAGACATCCTGCAAAATGGTGGCATAACCACTCAGAAGCACAAAATCAAGGTTCGAGACCAACTATGAACACACAGAAGTAGTAGAAATTGAACTGGGCTTAAATCCAACAATCTTAGGCAACTACGGTTTAGTAACACGTCATCCTGATAGATAGATGGGAAGGCCTAATTCTTAATCCCCGTAGAAAAGAAGAGGGTGACTCAGATCAGAAGGGCATGAGAATAAGGAGTAAAAAGAGCCTTACGTTCCCTTCCACAATCAATTCCCTTACATAACTAAAGCATTTCTAGACTCAACTTCGACCAGTTTGGCTTGGTAATCCTACAGGCAGTCAGGCTCTGATACCAACGCTGTCGGGACCCCGATCCTAGGCCACATCGATCTAGCCGGTAACACATCATATCACTTTGCGGCCTCACGCACGGTATTCCCACGGGTGCCACCTTACCTGGCCCGGGACCGTTTGCGCCTTTTGGCTCACGTATATGATAGTGTCGCTAGCATCCATATGACAAAGAACCCGGGCCGACATGGCTAGTCGTGAACCCAAAGCGGCACTAACCCATGGGGACAGGCATACATGAATCAACCTCGAGCATGTCGGTCAACTAGCGTGTGAATCCGGGCTGTAGCACTGGGCTAACAGGACTCCGGATGTCACCGCGTGACATTTCCCCGAAGGGACAGACATAGGAACGAAGTGAAACACATGCCGGCCAGTCAAGTGTCCCGAACAGCAGTGCTGGGCTAGCAGGACTCCGGTGAACCGGGCTGTAGCGGACTACTATGGCTCGAGGAACACTAGACTACATTTCCCCATAAGAAAGGCTGCGAAGGATAAACAACTAGATAGTCGGATCCCACACATACCAAGCATTTCAATCATACACACAATATGCTCGATATGTGTGAATACAACATGGCATCACAACATAACTCTACAACTCAAGTATTTATTCGTTAGGCTCCGAGGAGCGAGATATTACAAACATGGGTCTCATGACCCAACAATCATAGCATACAATGCAAAGCACATGCGGAAGCTTAACATGTCTGAGTACAGACATCTATAAATGAAAAAGGCTAAGAAGCCTGACTATCTACCAAATCCTGTCGAGGGCACAAGATCGTAGCTGAGGTATCAAGCTAAATGTCAAAGTCCACGCGGAACTACTAACGAGACTGAAGTCTCTCTGCAAAACATAAATTAAGCAAACGTGAGTACAAAGGTACTCAGCAAGGCTTACATCAGAACTAAACTACATATGCATCGGTATCAACAAGGGGGGGTGGTGGAGTTTAACTGCATCAAGCCAGCTTTGACTCAGTGGCTAACCTGAACTACGATTGCAAGCAACTCTTTTGAGGTGGCGCACACGAGTCCACATATTCACCAATCAATACACCACTATGGATCCGCTCTCGTCTCCCTACGAGAAGGCCATCCATAGCACTCACGCTTATCTTGCGAGTTTTAGGGTATCCACTTTCACTTGTCTATGAACTGATATAGGCAACCCAGAAGTCCTTTACCGCGGACACGGCTATTCGAATAGATCATTTATAACCCTGCAGGGGTGTACTTCGTCACACATGTTTCCACCACTTAGCGTCTGCACACGACATGTGCTCGGCAGACTTCAAGCGAAAGCCGACGTGGGTGTAGACCACGACCTGACTAACCACACAAGTCTCTAGTCCAGGTTTATCGCCTATTCGGGTTCCATCCGCGAGGAGATCCGGCCGGAGTTTCGCTCACAGCCCCAAACGATGTGTGCAGGGTTCCCGAGACACCAAACGGGCGCCCGGTACACCGTGCCACAGTGTATCTACCGCATCATAGCCCACCCCTAGGGTCAGCGCTACGCACGGCCGCCAACACATATCCTATAAACACCAGAAACTAAGTGCAACTCCTGGACAGAGGACGAGAGGGGTCAGTAAGTCGAGCGGGGTCATATTTCAGGGCCCAACGTGTGGTAGTAGCTGTTCCATGGGTCACAAACACAGAACTCAGTTCCTGAGGACGGTTTCAATGAGACAACCCACCATGTACTCCTACATGGCCTCTCACCGCTACCTTTACCAAATCGTGTTCACACACTTAGCTCTTAACAGTAGGACATGTTTACACACCTCCGATTCATCCCCGATGAATCGGACCTGACTCAACTCTAAGCAGTAGCAGGCATGACAAACAAGCATGAATGAGTAGGCACATCAAGGCTCAAACAACTCCTACTCATGCTAGTGGGTTTCATCTATTTACTGTGGCAATGACAGGTCATGCAGAGGATAAGGGGTTCAACTACCGCAACAAATAACAGATGAATCGTTGTTGTCCTAATGCAGTAAAAGAGAGCAGGAGCGAGAGAGGGGGATTGTATCGGAATGAACAAGGGGGTTTTGCTTGCCTGGCACTTCTGAAGATATCATTGGGTCTTCATCAGTGTCAACGATCACATCGTCGGTACAACGTCTATCGAGAGGGGACAAATACCGGCAACGGAGAAAGAAATACAATCAATGCAATGCACAGTATGATGCATGATCATGACATGTCAATATGCTATGGTTTGAGCTAATGCAACTAGCTATGATTTAAATGAAGTTGGTTTGAATACAAGATTCAAATTCAAACTCCATATATGATTATTTAAATGCCCTTTATTTGTTTTGTCCAAAACAGAGGACAAACATTGTTCAAACATGCATGAAAATGGTACAGATGGATTCCTTGAATTTTTCTGATAATTTTACATATATAATTTATTTCATTTGGAGTTACGGTTGAATTTCTATGATTTTTTGAAGTTTGGGGTATTTTCTGAAATTTATAAATCATTTCTGATTTATTTTAATTCTAGAAAAGGATTACTGCATCAGCATGACATCGTCATGACGTCAGCAGGTCAACGGGGCAGGGTCCAGGTCAAACCTGACCAGTGGGACCCACTGGTCAGTGACCCAGTGCCGGTTTGTCTCACAGACAGGTGGGGCCAGTCAACTGCCACGTCAGCGTGGTCAACTCTGGCTTGTGGGGCCACTGTGTTTAGATTAAACTTAACTATTTTTGTTAGCTGGTTAGTTAGGCAGTGGGGCCCATCTGTCATTGACTCAGGTGGTAGTTAGTGGGGTAATTAGCCCCTAACAGCCGGGTTAGGTCGACGGTTAGTCGCCGACGACGTCCAGAGACGGCGGCGTTGCTCGGGCTTTGCCCTCCGGTGACCAAATGGGCGGCAGAGGGGCTCTACGTGCAGCTGCGGCTCGTCCGCGTCCAACGGTGCGGTTAGCTCGAGCCGGGGTGAACCAGAACGACGGCGGGGAGCACATCCGCGGCGGCGCCCGCACGGGGTTGGCCGGGGCGGCGTTGTGGTGTGTGGGAAGAAGAGTTGGTGGAAGCTACGGGCTCCTGCAGACGCGGGGATAATGATGACGCGTGCGGGGGCGGCTGGTTCGGGCTCTGGCCACGGCGGCGCCATGGCCGGCGGCACGGAGCTCTCGGCTCCGGTGGCTAGACGGCTAGAGGATGGGATTGACCGCGGGGAGAGGGGGAAAATGCTCAGGGGCTCACCAGGGTTTGAATGGAGAGGAAGGAGAGGACGGGGACGCTCTGTAGCCGGCGAATTTGAGGACGACGTCCGGCGGCAAAGACGGCGATGGTGGCGCATCTGCAGGGCATCCGGGAACTCAATCTTCGGCGTGGAGATGCGGTGCTCGTCTGCGGTGCTTAAGGCCATGGTGGTTTGGCACGGGAACGGCGGTGGGCGCACTGGCGGCAACGGTGGCCGGCGGTTTCTCTCGGGGCTGCTCGAATTTGGCGCTAGGGGAGAGGCAGAGAGCCAGAGAGGAGTGGGGAAGGAGGGAGGAGGCTGCACGAAGTCTCCAGGCACGGATGGGCTCGAGGGGAGGCCGCCAGCACGAAGCAGGAGGTGGAGGCCTCCCGGCGCGCGCGTCGACACGGCGTCGTCCTCCTGGCAGAAGCTAGGAGACGACTGGCAAGGTGGGTTGGTGCCTTGGTGGGCTGGGCCAACAGCTAGGCTGCCAGGTGGGTTGGCCTCTCTGGTGGGCTTCACAGGTGAGGCCAGGTAAGTCCTTCTCTCTCTCTCTCTGTTTCTATTTTTGTTCTGTTTTCTATTTATGCAAATGGGTTTTAATTTGGTTTTTGAACCAAACTATTTTTTTTACTTCTGATAATTTTTGCAGGGACTAAATGGATTATTCCAAAGCCCCTCAACAATTTATCAGAATTATCGAACATATATTTATTATATAATAAATATAGATCCAATTCAAATATTTATTGGGTTAAATCAAAGGCCCAAAATAAATATCTCTGAGATTCCAAAAATATTGTTTTAAGTTTTACCTCTTGTCAATATTTTCAGAGACTAAGAGGAACATTTTCTTGGACTTCTTTGAAAGATTTTAATGTTGATCATTTTTTTAATTGATTTCTAGGGCTTTCAGCTTTCCCCAATTCAACTTTCAAAAATTTAGACATGATGCAACACCAGATGCTAGCACTAGGCATTAATAGAACTAGGGATGTGACAAAATATGAGGATTCGTAGCAAGGCCATCGATGATGATATGTGGCAGGTTGTGCAGAATTGATACATGATTGAGACTCTTGGTTATCTCACAACATAAGAGAAGAGGCTTTTGCAACTGGATGCTCAAGCAAATGACATCATTTGCAATCAGCTTTATAGAGCACAATTCCTTTGTTACATAAGACTTGGATTAGTGAAAGAAATCTGGGACAGATCAGAGATGATCAATGAAGGTGTTTCAACTCAGAAAGAAACATGAATTGTTATTCTCCGGGCCAAGTTCAGCCGCTTCAAGAGGCCTGGGAATGAGAACTGTCAAGAAACTTTGATCGTCTCAGTGATATCTCAAATGAGCTGCAAGGTCTTGATGCTGAATATATTATCGACCATGAGATTATGAAGAAGTTGCTTCGGTCACTGGACAATTCTTTTGATACTCTCGTGCTGATGATCAACGAAATACCTGGTTTCAAAAGTCTCGATCCTACTAAGGTTATGGAGAGGCTGACCACCCATAAAGAACAACAAGAAGAAAGAGATCTATATGGCTCTAACTACCGAAAGAATCATGCTCTCAAAGCTGAAGCTATTTTTTCCTCAGATGCTGAAGAATATGCTAATGAAGACTCCGATGACCCTGACAGTATCAGCAAAGATCTTGAGTTGGTAACTAAGCATTTTCAGCAGTTTGGAAAAAAGAATCAGTTCCAGATGAAAAGCTTGAGCAGTAACTTCAAGTCCTCGCCAAGCTCAAAATCTTCTAGAGATTATACATGCTTCAAGTGGAAGAAGCCTGGACATTTCATATCTGTTGTCTGATGTGGAACTTCGAGCTAGAGCAAGTGGCAAAGATCTCGAGCTGGTAACTAAGCATTTTCAGCAGTTTGAAAAAAAGAATCAGTTCCAGAAGAAAAGCTTGAGCAGTAACTTAAACTCCTCGTCAAGCTCAAAATCATCTAGAAACTATGAATGCTTCAAGTGCAAGAAGCCTGATGTGGAAGTTGAAGCTATAGCAAGTGGCAAGTGCATCATGGGCGGCAGCAAGAGTTTCAAGAGCAAGACCAAGAGCTATGATTCTATTGTTGAGAGGAAAAATAAGAAAAGTTCTCAAAGAAGAAAGATAATTCCTTCTCGAAGTCTTCATCAAGAAATCCCTCCAAGACTCACTTCAACCAGAAGAACAACTCCTACAAGGATAAGGCATGGGAAAGAAATGGACTCTGAGGAAGACGTCTCTAAATCTGAAGAAGTTGTTGAAGAAGAATTGCGTCAAACTTCTTCGACAACAATACAAGTGATGATGAAGCTCATGCGTATATACTTGTTAAATATAAACTTAGAAATTTCACAAGTTGTTAAGTTGGGTCGGGATGGGCCCAAGCTCGGCATTTCCAGGGTGGGCTTAGCACAGTTAGAGCCGAGCTAGCCAATGCGAAAACATGTATTCATAGGGCGTGTCTAATTCTTACTTGTAGCGAGTTCTTTTTTTCCAGAAGAACATGTGGCGAGTTCTAAGGATGCATTGTGTGTAGTGCGATGGTACTGGGTCAGGCCCACCAACACGACCAAAGCCACATGTCTCCTCTTCTCCTTTGCTTCTTAATTCGTACATTTTTTCTTTTTATCTTTTGTTATATTTTAAAAATAATCTAAATACACATATTCCAAAAATCTAATTTACTTATTTTTTCTAAAAATATTCACCGGGAATTTGATCAATGTAAATGGAAAGAAAAAAAAACTATTCACATACTTTAGAAAAAAATAATTGATAGGATTCTTAAAAATGTTCATGGTATTTTAAAATTTAAAATAGTTGATACACTTCATATTTTTTAATTATATTCATGCGTTTCAGGATAATTTATGTGACATTTAAAAAATGTTATAAAATGGGAAAAATATATGCGTAAGTTTAGAAAATGTAAGGTATCATTGAAAATATGTCCAATGTCTACCTGAATTTTTTAACACTTATTCGTTAAAAATATTCAAAACATGTATTAGAAAAATGTTAATCATGTATTTGAAAAATGTTCAGCATGAATAAGAAAAATGTTCTAGATATACAGAAAATTTACATCAGGCAACACGTATTTGAAAAAAAGGTAGACATTTATTCACAAAATAAAATAAAAAATAGAAATAGAAGAAAGGAAATCCCAAAGAAAACTGTAAAAGAAACACAAAAAACCAAAAACAACAGAAAACTGAAAAAAAAACGGCACAAAAAGCACACAAGAAAAAAAAGGCGCAGAAATTTACTCCTCATGAAGGCATATTTGGCCAGCCTATCTATCGCTATAGCCCCCGCGTTCATTCATATACCCAAATCATGTTGGTCCGCTTAGGCGGAGCAGCTTCTATATTTTGCTTATAGTGAGCGCGATGATCGCCTTGCCTAATGGACTTGTCTTCGGCCTGGCCCGAGAAGCACACAGTTTTATCTCACAAGGCTAGCACGCCATGATTTTCTCCCTGGAAGTACCTCATGTTTTTTTTCCTTCGGAACAAAATTTTATCTAATCATTTTATATTTCAAAATACCTAAAACATACATATTTGATTGATTCTTTATTTTGACTAATTTTACAAAACTTTTGTACACTCAAAAAACTGTTTCATGTATTTAAAAAATGTTAATCATGTACTCTCACCGTCTGGAATTACCTGTCGCCCAAACGGATATATTTTAGCACTGAAATATTTCTAGACACATTCATTTCAGCGAAAACTAATTCTGGACGGATGTTTAAAAATATATTTTCCATGCATACAAAATTTCCATGCAATTAATTTATGAAATTAATTCACATATTTTAAATACAAAATGAAATTTATTAACTACGCACCTAAGATTTGCAAACAAATGGTGCTGATTTTTGAAATACTTGATGGAAAGTTTCTAGATACATGGATAAAAAAATACACTATACACTATTTTGAAAGAAAATTATGAATGCTTAAATACATCATGAACAATTTCTAGCTACAAGCGGATGAATTTTAATACATGACGGACATGTTTCAATATGTGCTGAACATTTTCTAAACATCCTAAGTATATTTTTATATATGCGATGAACCTTTTAAAGTACACGAGGGGCCTTTTTTAATACAACACGAACATTTCTTTAAATACATGGTTAATGTTTTTCGAGATATGCTGTGGCCATTTTTAAATACATGATGGGAATATTTTAAAAATATGATGATCATTTTTTATGGACGTTAAACTAAAAATTAAGAATGGGGGGGGGGGGGGGGGGGGGAGAAAAGAAAAAAGAAAAAGAAAATAAGAATAAAAAAGGAAAAGCAGAACATTAACGGAAACATTCCTGGTACTAGGTGTCCAACAGGTGCAACTAGGAATGCAGACGGACAGCGTCTGCGAATCTGCGTTGATCTGCGCAGCGAGAAATCACACTAATCGTTATTACTGTAATATTCATGTGTACGTTATTACTGTAATATCCAGATGGTGTTCTTGGATGTTCGATAGATGTTGACAGACTCATAATTCCAATGTGGTATCTGGTATCCGAATCGTCTTTTGGATCAATCTTGATTAGGAACTCAAAGCTTTTTCTGGTTGCCCGAAAAAATAGTATCTATATATTTTTAGATTTAATGCGTTGTCAAAGAAATAGAGTCAAGATTGTGTTTTGGAGACCATAACAACGCTAGAGATGTTTTGACCGATAAAGAGTAACTTTTTTTACATGTACATAAAACAAAGTAACAGAAATTAGACTCTGTGTATTTGGACGTTGTCATTTTTTCAGCCGCACTATGCGTAGTAACGTAAATGATGTCGAATACCCGATCAGTTGGCCCAGAAAATGTTTCATGGGCTTTCGAGATTTTGCAGTATCCACGAAACGCGGTTCTTGACTGATTAAGAGCCATGTGTCCTCAACGTGGCTGCATCGATCTCGTATAATGTAGTCCACCAACTCAGATCCTAGCTCGTGTCTGTCAAACAACAGCCGGTATACAGCGGAAGAACGAGTGGCCCAAAACATCAAAACAATGCAACTCTACTCCTTACATTTAGATTGCGAGTGAATATCTTATTCACTTGTGTTTGTTTATTTTTTCAAATTGCATCCCAATCATTTTCTGACAACTCAAATCAAAGTACTAATGTATGGAGACAAGAGTTTCTGGTCGACAGATCCATATTGTCTCATATTGTCATTATTCCGAGAGTAAGCGTTAGAATAGTCATATAACTTGACAGCTCCTTTATTTATACCATTGCTGTAGCCAGTTTTCTGTTCCTGAAATGTGTTGCCAACTTGTATATGTCCTGGCAAATAAGGCCTTCCTGTGGATGAGGTCTTTAATGCCATTGTTGAAGGATGGGAGGAGACACCCCTCATTGAACAAGCAAGAAGAGAGGCCGTATCACCTTCTATCTTTAGGTATGCGCACCATCAATTCACCTACCACTTCTTCTGTGTCGTGTGTGATACGGGAAATCGATCTAGCTTCTGGTCGTACCATCGCTGATGAAAATTCTTTCAGGAAGTAGAGCTCATTGCTCACCTTGGTGTCTTCTGCTTCTGCATTTGAAGGGCTTCAGCTGGTATCTGTGCACAACATCCACTGATGGCTTACAAGATGAAAGGGGTCTTCAAGGGCCTCAGGATTATTACTCAAATCTTTGGTATGCGATATTCTTCATGTCTTGATTGTGAAATTTGCATTCAGTTGCATCCTTCCTTATCCTTATCTTTATTCATCCTTCTCTGGTCCATGCCATGCTTGCAGTGGTGAAGGAGCAAGAGATGGAGATTGGTCATCCCATAGACGTGAAGCATGTCGCGCATATCGGTTGGGATAGCCCGACAGGGAGTGCTGCTACTTCTCCTACTCCTAGCTGGGTACATACATACCTCACAGAATTCAGAGCAGCACTACAAATCTCTTGTGGCTCATTGCTTGTTCTCGATAATCCCCACTGGTCATGATCTAATGGGAAACTGACATAGTTTCAATTTGTTCTTAATTTGCAGATGAACGACATGAAGGGTGCACCAGACATTTCAACCTTGAGCAATTCCGGACAATCGACAGGTACCTCCTGGAGTTCTCAAGGTATTTTTCAGATCTTCAGTTCTGGTAGTGGTGCACATGTTTTGGTTTCAATTCCTTCTGTTTCCATCACGTTAGAAGATTCTGTTATGTTTTTTTCTACAATAAGATCGTGTCTTGTTTATTATAGTGGAATGTGTAAATGGGGAAGGATACTTGCCATTCGTTATCATAGGGACGTGCTGCCATGTTGCCGTTTATGCTTAGCAATCTTCTGTTAGTTCATTAATAATCATGATGGGGCATCAGAGCTGCAGGCACGCATGATTGGTATTAAACAACTGAGTTGAAGGGTAAACGGACTAATGGGTGCATCATGGATAAGTTATAATAAAAGTTTAACCCAATACTTACGATATTCTTCATATAGCTATAGTACCCGGATTTCAGCAGGGTTTTCGCTAATTAATGGAGAAGTAAATGTTACACTTTCCATAAAAAATTAAGTAATTTGAAAATATGCTGTTACAACAAACAGTTTTGAGAACCACCGCCTGATTTGTCCAAATTGTTTGGCAGATTTTGACCATCCTCGAGATATATCACCATATGGTATAGTTCCAGAAAATAGTAGTCCGGGATCAACACCGTACCCTGACATACCGAAGCCACCCCGAAAGGCTAGAAGGAAGAAATCTACCAAGAACAGTTCGCCAACGGCATCATCGAGAGCATCAAGGTCATCAAGATCAAGATCTAAGGGTTCACTTTCATCCACTACTCCTGACACCATTGCCGCCAATGATATTCAACGTGAAATCCGGATTGTGTAGGCTATCATGTTTTGTACCCACTTTCTCAGGATTATACAAGTGTTTGAAAAACAAATTTGCATAGGAAATAGGGATACAAACGTAAATTATTTTTATTGTTTCAAGTTTAGCTGAAAGGAAAACAATGGCAAAGTTAGGAAGGATGTCAAGAAGGGTACTAATATTATGATGCATGATAAATCCGGTTCTCGTCAGTTTCCGCGGTAATATGATTGGTGATTGATCAGTGCTAGATATAGAGGTTGCCATGTTCTCCACAGGGATTAGATTACAAGTAATCAAACGGATCTGCACCTGAATAACCAAAACAGAGGTCTAGCAAAGCAACTTCACCAGATCTGAGCTACAGATCTAAGTATTCGAGTAATAACCTAAGGGTTCAAGAAGAGATTCAACAGGTAATTCAGTACTGAGATAAAGGTAGATCTACTCAAATACACAATTGCTCAGATCAAACATGAGAGCATGATCACATAGAGTTTTCTCAGGTGCATATTATCAAACACAGACTATGCAAGCACGTGAGTAGCACTAGATTTAGGGACCATAGGAGATACAACAGTGAAAAGGCAAGGGAAGAGCAATGGTAATCCTAAACCACTCCATCTGTTTCGGGAAGGGATGATCCGATGGTGCTCCTGGAAGAAATGAACAAGCAGAGAGATCAGGTGAGCAGAATGGTCATAAACGAAGCAGATGAACAGATCCGGGACAAGGGCTTCAAGATCTTTTCTTTCACAAACACACTAGTTTAGGGGTAAGACAAAACCACAACTCTGTGCAATTTTAACAAAAAAAATCCACAACTCTAGGACTAATCGGCAACAAAAAACCTCAAATCTACCGGTTGAACACGAATATGATGATAGGGCCCCACTATTCACAGACACAAAGTAGTGGGTGGCTAATATGATGATTACCCCACCCGCAAAAAAAATTGATGATTACTCATGTTTGCAAAGCATCAATTTGAACAACTCACAGTCATAAAAAACAACATATAATCATAATTTATAAATAAGAAAACATTATAACAGAAACACATACTTATAAACAACAACACATTTAATAAACAACATTATTTTCCCCTGAACAATAACACACCAAACCAACATCACATAGTCATACATTTTGAATCACAAATTCAGAGACAGCGTAGAGATAATTTGGCCATACTTGTCTGATTTTATATGGGCACATTGGTATATGGGTATGGGCATACGATCCCATACTCGTACCCGCTCTATATATCCGATGGGTTTTAGATTTCCCTATTTATATACTCGTGGGTAATTTTTTTGTCCCATATCCTTACCCTAATAGGGGTTTTATCCACAAGGTACGTGGGTAATTGGTACCCATTGCCATCCTTACTTTTCTCCCACTATGTTCTCTGATCTTCATATGACATTGATGAGTGGGCCAGCAACGGGTGATGGCTCATTAAGTGGACTTTCCCCTCCACAAGGCCGAGCATTGCCCTCTCATCCTCCACACGGTCAACCACCGCTTGGACAAGTGCTAGGGAAGGAGAAACTTATTCCATCTTTAGAGAGCCGGCACCGCCTAGCCTCTCTACGAAGGACCAAAACCCTAACAAAACTCAAGAAGAAACCCAAAAACGAAGCTCTCCGGCCGACAAGGGCTCGGATCCACTACACCTCCATGGACCTGAGGCCACAGGAGAAGAGGCAGGCCGGCGGCGCGGATGGGAGGCACGAGAAACCCTAGCTCTGGGTGTCTCTAGGAATGAGCGAAGGGGTACGACTTGAACCTAGATGTGTTGTTAGGCACATATATGGTTGGGAAGAACACCAACATGTATGGATGTAGTTGACGGAGCCCCGGCGTAGATCTGTCATCTCCTTAGGGCGGTGATGTTAGGATTTCTCATCATGTGGTGAAATTTGGTGTGTGGTGTTTCAAATCTATGTAAGGGTTCAACGGCGACAACTGTGGCTCCATGGCGCTGGTCCTTAAGGGCACGTGCACGCAGACTTGTTGATTGTCATCGACAAGTTCAAACTGGCTCGAGCAGCGATAGCGGTGTGTCAGCGGCTCGTTCTGGCGACAGTTTTGTTCGTTCGGTGTTCTATGAATTTGGATGCTATTTTTATTATGTTTAAGATCCTTCGTACTCTCGATTTTCAAAAACAAAAATTTATAATAGATCTAATCCTTTTCATTTTTTTTTGCTTATTTATACGTATAACAATGCAAGAGGCCCCGACTTGTGAATTGAACACGGAATACATATCCAGTCTGTAAGGAACACGGACACATCCAGGTCAGGTCTTGATAGATCGTACCAAATAGACAGCCAAGCGGCGATCCGGCATTATCCTGAACCTTCCGTTCGTTCGGAAGCTTTCGGTTAATAAAGCCGTGCGATCTAATACCGCCTGTCTAAATCTGGAGCCCAACGCGATCAAGCAGATAAGCCACACGTGATGCATGCCGTGCTGCACGTCGACGTGGCCGGGCGAGCCCTGGCCGTGGTGGAGCGCGACGGTGCGCACGACCCGGCCACGGGGCGCGCGCTCACCGGCTCATGGCTCTGGGACTCCGCCGTCGTCCTCGCCACCCACCTCGCCTCGGCCAGACCCGGGACGATCCACGGCGCCACCGTTCTCGAGCTCGGCGCCGGCACCGGCCTCCCGGGCATCGCGGCCGTCGCGTGCCTCGGCGCCGCGCGCTGCGTGCTCACGGACGTAGGGCCGCTCCTGCCGGGCCTCAGGGCCAACGCCGAGGCCAACGGTCTCACGCCCGCGCAGGCCGACGTGCGGGAGCTGCGCTGGGGCGAGGACGCCGACCTGCCCGATTGCGAGCTCCTGCGCGTGGACGTGGTGCTCATGTCCGACGTGTTCTATGATCCGGAGGAGATGCTGGCGATGGCGGCCACGTTGCGCCGGCTGTGGCGGGACGGCACGGTGGGGTGGGCGGCCAGCGAGGTGCGTTGTGGCGTGCAGGATTGCGTGGACGTGCTGCGGGAGCACGGCTTCGATGTGGCCGAGGTCGACAGGGTCACCAGGCCGCTGCTGCGCGACCCCACACAGGCCTCCGACTTCGCCGTCTACCGCGTCGAACTCTGGCGGCCTCATTAGGGTTTTCATTAGGCGGCGATTCCCTTCTTATGTGTGGGCCATTTTCACTTATACTGTACTTCGAACTGCAAATCCAGCTCGGCTGCATTGCATGTAAGATACAGCAAGTTTTTTTCTAGATAGAGAAAGGAATTTCCTATTTGCCGCATGTGCAACAAAAAGTCGAGCAATCGCACACCGATCGCGAGAACGGGCCGGCCCATCTCAGCCTGCAAACCTTCTGGAAGGTTCCTGACCAGTTTTGGAAACCTTCTAGAAGTTTCCTATACCATCTTTTTGTTTATCGTTTGTTTTGGTTTTTTGGTTTTGTTCGGTTTTTACTTTTGTTTTTTGTTTTCTATTTCTAGTTTTGTGTTTCTTTTTAGCTTTCAAAATTAGTTCAGAAATTCCAAAAATGTTTGCACTTCAAAAAAATCTTTTTTTTTAAATTTTCTCATTTAAAAAATGTTCGCAGTTTAAATATTTGTTCACAAATTCAGAAAATGTTAACATTTCAAAAATGTTCAGGAATTTCGAAAAGTATTCACGATTTCTTTTTCGAGAATGTCATTATTTTTTCACAGCTTAAAAAATGTGCACATTTTTTAAAAATAATGTGTTTTTTAATATATTCATAAATTCAAAAAATGTTTATCTTTTTGCAAAATTATTCACAAATTCATAAATTGTTCGAACTTTTCCAAAGCATACATTTTTTAGAAAAATGTTTCTTGTTTGTTTTAAGAAAAAGCACTAAGTAACTAATTCCGGTTTTGCGACAACAACTGATTCCGATTCGCTACAATAGATCAGTCTGATTCTACGGCTATAGACTATAGTGGGTTCTTGAAGATATGCGTTGCTATAAAATCAACAACGCTAGTCAGCTTCACTGGTTACCAGCACACATTCACCAGCGGCTTCTCGCTAGTTCAAATCCTCGCAAGACGCGTCAAATAGGGGCTCCCATAGAGAAAGCCTACTGACACACTTTATTTCAACTCGAGAATAGAAACATTGTTAGTTTTTTTTTGAAAAAGAAACATTGTTAGTTGTATCAGGAATGATAAAACTAGAAGGATTAGAGTCCCAAAACAAAAAATAGTTTATATCAAAACTGTGTCTCTTTTGCTTCCCGTTAAAAATGTTGAAAAGTGACTGAGCCTATGCTTTATGCCATCTGAAAACAGTCTAGATAAAATAAATAAATTTGCGGGGACGTGATAATGGTTGTGTAGGTTGCAAGTAACATAAATTAATTAAAGGGAAACATTTTATTTTGCCTGACTGATTCCACGGTTTTCTCAGTCGCCTCAAGGGATTGACACGCGTCTCTGTGGCCCTATTCACCGCTCATCCTCTCACCTCACATCCCTGCAAACCTTATCCCGTTTTCTCGACCGAGTCGTCATCTTCCTTGAATCGAGACAATCTTGCTCTCGTCTCTTCTCAATCCCTCTGCAACCATGCTTTCCTATCTCCCCCAGAGCCTCCCCTCTCTCACAGCCATCTCACACACTTAGCCGACGAAGCTGTTGCTGCTGCAAGGGGTCATCACTGTGCTGCAACAGCTGCTGTTTGACGATGTTAACGGTGAGCTATTGCTATGAAGGCGCAATGTTGCTCATGGTGACGGCAGGGTCATGGGGCCGCGAGGGCAGTAGCCGCCAGTGGCGTAGACATCAACATTGTCGCAAGGCGGCCATTGCTCGCCACACATGCTACTATCAGAGGCCGCAGTGAGGAACTATGCAACACTGACCAACTCACCATGGGACGATGTGGTGCTGCAGGCAGGCCGTCGGGGTTGCGGCAGCCGGTGATGCTGCAACCCACCCTGTCACAATAGTCACCATTGCTACAGGCGGGGACCAGCTGCAGACGTTCTACAACGGCACTGCAATGCATGGGGTCGCAACGGTGGGTTACATATGCTTTGCCCGTGCCGGTAGTAGTAGTTTTGAAGGAAATATGCCCTATAGGTAATAATAAAATTGTTATTTTATATTTTCTTATATCATGATAAATATTTATTATTCATGCTAGAATTGTATTAACCAGAGACTTGATATATGTGTGGATACATAGACAAAACACCGTGTCCCTAGTAAGCCTCTACTAGACTAGCTCGTTAATCAAAGATGGTTAAATTTCCTAACCATAGACATGTGTTATCATTTGATGAACGGGATCACATCATTAGGAGAATGATGTGATGAACAAGACCCATCCGTTAGCATAGCATATTGATCGTTCAGTTTTATTGCTATTGCTTTCTTCATGTCAAATACATATCCCTTCGACTATGAGATTATGCAACTCCCGGATACCGGAAGAATGCCTTGTGTGCTATCAAACGTCACAACGTAACTGGGTGATTTATAAAGATACTCTACAGGTATCTCCGAAGGTATCTGTTGGGTTGGCATAGATCGAGATTATGATTTGTCACTCTGAGTATTGGAGAGGTATCTCTGGGCCCTCTCAGTAATGCACATCATAAGAAGCCTTGCAAGCAAAGTAACTAATGAGTTAGTTACATGATGATGTATTACGGAACGAGTCAAGGGACTTGCCGGTAATGAGATTGAACTAGGTATGTGGATACCGATGATTGAATCTTAGGCAAGTAACATATTGATGGACAAAGGGAATAACATATGTTGTCATACCGGTTCGACCGATAAAGATCTTCGTATAATATGTAGTAGCCAATAAGAGTATCCAGGTTCCGCTATTGGTTATTGACCGGAGAGGTGTCTCGGTCATGTCTACATAGTTCTCGAACCCGTAGGGTCCGCACGCTTAACGTTCGATGACAATTTAGTATTATATGAGTTATGCGGTTTGGTGACTGAATGTTGTTCGGAGTCCCGGATGAGGTCACGGACATGACGAGGACTCTCAAAATGGTCGAGAGGTAAAGATTGATATATAAGACGATGGTATTCTGTAGCGACCCGACCTCAGATGGTCAAGTCTCTGTGCTTCAGTGTCATCCCTGGATCGGTAATGCTAACACACACATTACTCGAAGGATTTATAACAGAGTAGCAATCACACACTTATTACATCGAATGTCTCAAGAGAGAACTTATTACAATAATATGGCTTAAGGCCATCTAATAGGGTAACATAGAAAGGCTTAGAAGATAAAGTGAGTCCATCAACTCCAACGGCATAGCTGAGCTGCACGGCAACGACCTAACGAACCTTACTCCTCGTCTGAAAAGTCTGCAACATAATACGTTGCAGCCCGAAAACGGGCCAGCACATGGAATATGCTGGCAATGTAACACAGTAGAGCAAGAACAGAATAATGCTATCACTACATGCATATTTGGCTGGTGGAAAGCTCTATGGTTTATAGTTTTTGCGAAAAGCCAATTTTTCCCTACAACAAAGGAATATATTTTAATTTTACTATCATGGTAGTTGAAACATCATTGAGAAGGTTCCTCCAACTCAATCCCAATTAAAGTGATTAACAACCCAACAATATTAATTAAACATGATGAGATACATGTGATAACTCAAGTACTAGATACTCAAGAATTGTCCATAACCGGGGACACGGCTAACCATGATTAGATTGTACACTCTGCAGAGGTTTTCGCACTTTTCCCCACAAGACTCGATCGCCTCCGTTGGATTTCTCGCACTACATGGTGTTTGAGAAACGAATGACCGAGGCACAGTCTTTCAGAAACATTAACTCTCTACTCCGGATAGACCATACCAAACCTACATCCCACTACCTGCTGATCTACCTCTTCAAGAGCTTCATGTAACTTACTCAACTATGCTAGAGCCCATATTAGCTTATGGCTGCACACGGAAGTTTCTAGCATGAATCATCTCAGTTCACTTTAAGCTTGGGTGGTGGTCCATAGGAAGATCACACGGGTACTTCGGGATTTCCAAAAAAATATAGGCAACACTGGGTACTCCAGGTGCCTCAATCCACCCAGTTGTTTGGTTAAGTTGCCACCATAAGTTGAACCATTAATTTAACAATCTCACATCTGTCATGGATTTCACTCAAACCCAAACCACATCTACGAGCATAGCATAGCATAGTAATATAAGCAACACGTAGAGTAACTCCCAAGGGTTTGAATGTAACAGGGCAATAGGTTCTACCTCATCAGCTACTTCCCAACCCACAAGTTAATGTCATCCTAATCATACAATGTTTGAGGATTGGAACTAATGCATCAAAACTGGGTTATAAAGGGGTATGATTAAAGTGCTACTTGCCTTGCTGACGATCTGCGAAACCTAGGGACTCGTAGTAGCACGCTTCGCACTCCGGGTGTTCTGTCGCAAGCAAACAATAGCATACATAAGTAAAAAGCAACGATGCACAAGCAAAACTCAAATAAAAGAGGTTGACCAGAAAGTTCAAATTAAGAACTCTGGTTCGCAAAAAGAATCAAATCAACGGAGCAACGAAACTCAAACGGCGAAAGAAAGAAGCTTTGTTTACTAATCTGAAACTAGGTCAAATTTTACAATAGAGAAAACTTGTTTGAGTTGGTTAAACGGAAATAAGGTTTCGAGACGAAACTCCAGGCGCTTGAATCGCCTGATTCCGACTAACGAGCGAAAAGAAAAACAGAAACTAAGATCGGATCAGAAATCGCGATCAGAGAAAATCGCGGAATAAATCTTATAAAGGAAAACTGGCGAACAGACTAACGAACGAGCGTTCGTTAGTTGTATCTAACGGGTGAAAACTGTTCGTTAAAACAAACGTTCTGACGAACGTCTGCTAACTAGAAGAACCGAAAAAACCTGACGAAACCAAAAAAACGGATCTAGGGTTTCTAAAAAAAGCGGACGATTTTTTTAAAAAAAAAAAACCGGCGGCAGATCCGGTGGTTACCTCCGGCGAGGGGCTGCGGCGGGGCGGGGTGCAGGCGGCGGCTCGGCGGCGGCAACAAGCGGCGGCGGCGGGGCTCGGCTGCGGCTGCGGCGGCGGCGAGGCAGGCGGCGGCTGCGGCTTGGGGCGGCGGGGCAGGCGGCGGTGGGGTGGGGCTTGGGGCGGCGGGGCAGGCGGCGGTGGGGTGGCGGCTTATAAAGGGGGCAGGGCGGCGTCTTGGAGGAGGGGGCAAGGCGTGGCGGCGGAGAGGAGTCCGGCTCGGACTCCTAGTCCGATTCGGCGGCGGCGGTGGCGCGCGCGCGCAGGTGGAGGCGGCGGCGGCTGGGCCGGACTGCTCGGCTGGCGGCGGTTGCGGCTTGGGACGGCGGGGCAGGCGGCGGTGGGGTGGCGGTTTGGGCGGCGGGGTGGCGGCTTATAAAGGGGGTAGGGCGACGTCTTGGAGGAGGGGGCAAGGCGTGGCGGCGGAGAGGAGTCTGGCTCGGACTCCTAGTCCAAGTCGGCGGCGGCGGTGGCGCGCGCGCGCAGGAGGAGGCGCGCGCGCAGGAGGAGGCGGCGGCGGTGGCTGGGCCGGACTGCTCGGCTGGGCCTTAGGCCCAGTCGGGAGCGGAACCCTTTTTTTTTAAATAATTCCTCCGACAAGAAAAATCCTAGAAAAATAAATAAAAATCAAAAATGCCAAAACAAATTTTCACCGTCTAAATAAAATATTTAGAACAAGATTAACATTTTCTTGGCCCTAAAATGCCATTTTGAAAACATGCATTTTTTCTAATGCAAACAAAATTGCAATAAAATCCAAATAAAACAAATATTTGATTTTAATATTTTTCCTCCAATATTTCAATTATCTTGGAGAAGTCATATTATCTCCTCTCTTTAATTTTAAATCTGAAATATTTTTCGGAGAGAAATAATTAAAATCAAATCCTCGTTTCATTATTTGATAAAAGAATCAAATATGAAAACCGGGAAATCCCCAAACTCTCTCCGAAGGTCCTTGAGTTGCTTAGGATTTTTGAGGATCGCGAGACGAAAAGCGAATAAAATATGATATGCATGGATGACTATGTATAACATTCCAAATTGCAAATTTGGGATGTTACAAACCTACCCCCCTTAGGATGAATCTCGCCCTCGAGATTCGGGTTGGCTAGAAAATAGGTGTGGGTGGTCTTTGCGAAGATCATCCTCTCGTTCCCAGGTGGCTTCATCCTCGGTATGGTGGCTCCACTGAACTTTACAAAACTTGATAACCTTACTGCGGGTGACTCTGCTGGCAAACTCCAGAATCTTAACTGGTTTCTCCTCATAAGTCAAATCATTGTCCAACTGAATCGCCTCCAGGGGTACTGTATCTCTTAGCGGTATATCTGCCATCTCAGCATGACACTTCTTCAGCTGTGAAACGTGAAACACGTCATGAACTCCTGACAATCCCTCGGGTAACTCCAACTTGTAGGCAACTTCTCCCATCCATTCCAAAATACGATACGGTCCTACAAATCTCGGGGCTAACTTTCCCTTACTCCAAAACGTTTCACTCCTCGCAAGGGTGATACTCGCAGATATGCTCGATCTCCAATTTCATAGGTTACCTCCTTGCGTTGTGCGTCAGCATAACTCTTCTGCCTGGACTGAGCAATCTTCAGCCTGTCAAGAATCAATTTAACCTTCTCCTCAGACTCCTTGATCAAGTCTGGTCCAAACAACTGTCAGTCTCCTACCTCGTCCCACATTAACGGTGTTCTGCATCTTCGTCCATACAGGGCTTCAAACGGTGCCATCTTCAAACTGGCTTGATAGCTATTGTTTTAGGAAAACTCTGCGTATGGTAAATTGTCATCCCAACTAGATCCATAATCTAGCGCACAGGCTCTCAACATGTCCTCCAAAATTTGGTTGACTCTCTCTGTTTGTCCATCCGTCTGCGGGTGAAATGTTGTACTAAACTCTAATCTCGTTCCCAAAGTCTGGTGCAACTAGTGCCAAAACTTTGAGGTAAACTGTGTTCCTTGATCTGATATGATGGTCCTCGGAACTCCATGCAGACATACTATCCTGGACATATATATCTTGGCCAACTTTGCACTCGTATAGGTGGTTTTCACTGGGATGAAGTGAGCTACTTTGGTCAAGGATCAACTACTACCCATATGGAATCATATCATGCTTTGGTCCTAGGCAATCCGGTGATAAAGTCCATGCCCAGTTTATCCCACTTCCATTCGGGTATCGACATAGGCTGTAACAGTCCTGCTGGCTTCTAATGCTCTGCCTTCACGCGTTGACATACATCACATACGGCTACATACTCGGCAATATCCTTCTTCATACCGCTCCACCAGAAATGTTCCTTCAAATCCAAATACATCTTGGTGTTTCCGGGGTGTATCGAGTATGGTGAGTCATGGGCCTCTTGAAGTATTAACTTCCTGATCTCCTGATTATTGGGCACATAAACTCGGTCCTCAAACCATAGGGTATCGTGCTCATCTTCACGAAAACCTTTGGCCTTTCCTTTGCTCATCTTCTCCTTTATCTCAGCAATCTCCTTGTCCTCTTTCTGGGCTTCCCGAATCTTGTCCAACAATGTCAACTGGACCTCCATTGTTGCAACGGATCCTCTAGGAACAATCTCCAATCGAAGTTCCATGATATTATCTGCTAATTCCTTCGGCAGTCCCTTACTTTCAACGATATTAGCATAACTCTTCCGGCTCAAGGCATCTGCTACGACATTGGCCTTTCCTGGATGATAGTGTAGCTTCATGTCATAATCCTTTATAAGTTCCAACCATCTCCTCTGTCTAAGGTTCAGTTCCTTCTGGGTGAAAATGTACTTCAAACTCTTATGGTCCGTGTACACATCACAACGGTTTCCAATAAGGTAATGTCTCCAGGTCTTCAATGCATGTACTACGGCTACTAACTCCAAATCGTGCGTGACATAGTTCTGTTGGGGATCGTAGCAGAAATTTAAAATTTTCTATGCATCACCAAGATCAATCTATGGAGTAATCTAGCAACGAGGGGAAGGAGAGTGCATCTAGATACCCTTGTAGATCGCTAAGCGGAAGCGTGGCAAGAACGCAGATGAAGGTGTCGTACTCGCAGCGATTCAGATCGCGATTGATTCCGATCTAAGCGCCGAACAACGGCGCCTCCGCGTTCAACACACGTGCAGCCCGGTGATTTCTCCTACGCCTTGATCTAGCAAGGGGAGAAGGAGAGGTTGGGGAAGACTCCATCCAGCAGTAGCACGACGGCGTGGTGGTGGTGGAGGAGCGTGGGACTCCAGCAGGGCTTCGCCAAGCACTACGAGAGACAAGGAGGGAGAGGGGTAGGGCTGCGCCAACAGGGGAAGAACTTCGTGTGTTGGGCTGCCCCTTTGCCTCCACTATATATAGGGGGAGAGGGAGGGCTGTGCCCCCACCTAGGGTTCCCACCCCAAGGGGTGCGGCAGCCCTAGATCCAATCTAGGGTGGCGGCCACAAGGGGGAGAGTGGGAGGCGCACCTGGGGTGGGCCTTAGGGCCCATCTGCCCTAGGGTTTGCCCCCCTCCCCTCTAGGAGGTGCCTTGGGCCTTGGTGGGAGGCACCCCAGCCCACCTAGGGGCTGGTCCCTTCCCACTATTGGCCCATGTAGGCCTCCGGGGCCCGTGGCCCCCTCCCGGTGGACCCCCGGACCCCTCCGGTGGTCCTGGTACACTACCGGTGATGCCCGGAACACTTCTGGTGGCCAAAACCATACTTCCTATATATCAATCTTTACCTCCGGACCATTCCGGAACTCCTCGTGACGTCTGGGATCTCATCCGGGACTCCGAACAACATTCGGTAACCACATACATTTATTCCCTATAACCCTAGCGTCATCGAACCTTAAGTGTGTAGACCCTACGGGCTCGGGAGTCATGCAGACATGGCCAAGACAACTCTCCGGTCAATAACCAACAGCGGGATATGGATACCCATGTTGGTTCCCACATGCTCCACGATGATCTCATCGGATGAACCACGATGTCAAGGATTCAATCAATCCCGTATACAATTCCCTTTGTCTATCGGTACGATACTTGCCCGAGATTCGATCGTCGGTATCCCGATACCTTGTTAAATCTCGTTACCGGCAAGTCTCTTTACTCGTTCCGTAACACATCATCCCGTGATCAACTCCTTGGTCACATTGCGCACATTATGATGATGTCCTACCGAGTGGGCCCAGAGATACCTCTCCGTTACACGGAGTGACAAATCCCAGTCTCGATTCGTGCCAACCCAACAGTCACTTTCGGAGATACCCGTACTGTACCTTTATAGCCACCCAGTTAAGTTGTGACGTTTGGCACACCCAAAGCACTCCTACGGTATCCGGGACTTGCACAATCTCATGGTCTAAGGAAATGATACTTGACATTAGAAAAGCTTTAGCATACGAACTACACGATCTTTGTGCTAGGCTTAGGATTGGGTCTTGTCCATCACATCATTCTCCTAATGATGTGATCCCGTTATCAACGACATCCAATGTCCATGGTTAGGAAACCGTAACCATCTATTGATCAACGAGCTAGTCAACTAGAGGCTTAGTAGGGACATGGTGTTGTCTATGTATCCACACATGTATCTGAGTTTCCTATCAATACAATTCTAGCATGGATAATAAACGATTATCATGAACAATGAAATATAATATAATAATAACTAATTTATTATTGCCTCTAGGGCATATTTCCAACAGTCTCCCACTTGCACTAGAGTCAATAATCTAGTTCACATCGCCATGTGATTAACACTCACAGGTCACATCACCATGTGACCAACATCCAAAGAGTTTACTAGACTCAATAATCTAGTTCACATCACTATGTGATTAACACTCAATGATTTCTGGGTTTGATCATGTTATGCTTGTGAGAGAGGTTGTAGTCAACGGGTCTGCCATATTCAGATCCCTATGTACTTCGCAAAACTTTATGTCATATCGTAGATGATGCTACCATGTTCCACTTGGAGCTATTCCAAATTGTTGCTCCATTATACATATCCGGTATCTCTACTCAGAGCTATCCGGATAGGTGTTAAGCTTGCATCGACGTAACTCTTTACGTCGAACTCTTTATCACCTCCATAACCGAGAAACATTTTCTTATTCCTCCAAGGATAATTTTGACCGCTATCTGGTGATCCACTCCTAGATCACCTTTGTACCCTCTTGCTAGACATGTGGCAAGGCACACATCAGGTGCGGTACTTAGCATGGCATACCGTATAGAGCCTATGACAAAAGCATAGGGGACGACCTTCGTCCTTCCTCTTTCTTCTGCCGTGGTCAATCTTCGAGTCTCACTCAACTTCACACCTTACAACTCAGGTAAGAACCCCTTATTTGACTGATCTATTTTGAACTCCTTCAAAAACATGTCAAGGTGTGCGTTCTTTGAAAGTATCATCAGGCGTCTTGATCTATTTCTATAGATCTTGATGCCCAATATGTAAGCAGCTTTATCCAGGTCTTCCTTTGAAAAACACTCTTCAAACATCCGTTTATGCTTTCCAGAAATTCTACATTATTTCTAGCAAACATTGTATAAACCTAAAAGCTTTGATCACTCCATCAAAGCATATATTCTGACTCCGAGATGCTTGCTCTAGTCCATAGAAGGATCGCTGGAGCCAACATACCTTTTAGCATCCTTAGGATCGACAAAACTTTGATTGTATCACATACAACTCTTTCTTACGAAAACTGGTAAGAATACTTGTTTTTGACATCCATCTGTCAGATTTCATAATCGAAAAATACATCTAATGCTAACATGATTCCGACGGGCTTAAGCATCGCTACGGGTGAGAAATTCTCATCGTAGTCAACTCCTTGAACTTGTGAAAAGACTCTTTCCCACAAGTCGAGCTTCATAGACGGTAACATTACCGCCCACGTCCGTCTTCTTCTTAAAGATCCATTTATCTCAATGGCTTGCCGATCATCGGGCAAGTCCACCAAAGTCCATACTTTGTTCTGATACATGGATCCTATCTCGGATTTCATGGCTTCTAACCATTTGTCGGAATACGGGCCCACCATCGCTTCTCCATAGCTCGTAGGTTCATTGTTGTCTAACAACATGATATCTAAGACATGATTACCGTACCACTCAGGAGTAGTACATATCCTGGTCGACCTACGAGGTTCGATAGCAACTTGATCCGAAGCTTCATGATCACTATCATTAACTTCCTCTTCAACAGACGTAGGCGCCACATAAAAGATCTTTCTGTGTTGCATCACTCTTTGGTTGAAACAAAGGTTCGACAACCTCATCAAGTTCTATCTTCCTCCCACTCAATTCTTTCGAGAGAAACTCCTTCTCGAGAAAGGACCCGTTCTTAGCGACAAACAATTTGCCCTTGGATCTGAGATAGAAGGTATACCCAACTGTCACCTTCGGGTATCCTATGAAGATGTGTTTGTTCGCTTTTGGGTTCGAGCTTCTCCGGCTGAAGCCTTAAGCATCACAGCCCCAAACATTAAGAAACGACAACTTTGGTTTCTTGCCAAACCAATGTTCATATGACGTTGTCTCAATAGACTTAGATGGTGTCCTATCTAAAGTGAATACAGCTGTCTCTAACGCATAACCTCAAAATGAAAACGGTAGATCGGTAAGAGACATCATAGATCGCACCATATCTCATAGGGTTCGATTACGACGTCCGGACACACCATTACCCTATGGTGTTCTAGGTGGCTTCAACTGTGAAACAATTCCACAATGTCTTAAGTGATTGCCAAACTCATAACTCAGAAATTCTCATCGATCAGATCGTAGGAATTTGATCTTCTTGTTATGATGGTTCTTAACTTCACTCTGAAATCACTTGAACTTTTCAAATGTTCCAGACTTGTGCTTCATTAAGTAAATATACCTATATCTACTCAAATCGTCAGTGAAGATGAGAAAATAGCGATATCCACTGCATGCTTCAATTCTCATTGGATCACACGCATCAGCATGTATGATTTCCAACAAGTCACTTGCCCGTTTCATTGTACCTGGAAACGGGGTCTTAGTCATCCTGCCCATGAGGCATGGCTCGCATGTGTCAAGCGATTCAAAATCAAGTGACTCCAAACATCCATCGATATGGAGTTTCTTCATGCATCTTACGCCAATATGACCTAAGCGGCTGTGCCACAAGAAAGTGGTACTATCTACATCTTTTGGCGTGAACATGTGTATTACCACGACCGAGATTCACTGAACCATTCACATAGGGTGCATGGCCATGAAAGGTATTATTCATGTAAACAGAATAACCATTATTCTTTAACTTAAATGAATAACCGTATTGCAATGAACATGATCTAATCATATTCATGCTCAACGTAGACACCTGATAACATTTATCTAGGTTCAATACTAATCCCAAAGGCAGATGGAGCGTGCGATGGTGATCTCATCAACTTTGGAAACACTTCCAACACACATCGTCACCTCGCCCTTAGCCAGTCTCCGTTTAGTCCGTAGCTTTTGCTTCAAGTCACCAATAATAGCAACTGAACCGGTATCCAATACCCAGATGCTACCAGGAGTACTAGTGAGGTACACATTAATAACACGTATATACTTTGTTGAAGTTTCCAGCCTTTTATCTACCATGCATTTGGGGTAATTCCGCTACCAGTGACCATTCCCCTTACAATAGAAGCACTTAGTCTCGAGTTTGGGTTCAACCTTGGGTTCCTTCACTGGAGCGGCAACTGGTTTGCCATCCATGAAGTTTCCCTTCTAGCACTTGCCCTTCTTGAAACCAGTGGTCTTGTTAAACCATCAACACTTGATGCTCCTTCTTGATTTCTACCTTTTGCTGTCTTAAGCACCACGAACAGCTCCGGGATCAACTCCATCCCTTGCATGTCATAGTTCATCACGAAGATCTAGTAGCTTAGTGATAGTGACTAGAGAACTTATCAATCACTATCTTAACTGGAAGTTTAACTCCCACTTGATTTAAGTGATTATAGCACCCAGACATTCTGAGCACATGCTCACTAGCTGAGCTATTCTCCTCCATCTTGTTGGCAAAAGAACTTGTCAGAGGTCGCATACCTCTCAACACGGGCATGAGCCTGAAATCCCAATTTCAGCTCTTGGAACATCTCATATGTCTTATGGCGTTCAAAACGTCATTGGAATCCAGATTCTAAGCCGTAAAGTATGGTGCACTAAACTATTAAGTAGTCATCAGGACGTGTCTGTCAGGTGTTCACAACATCCACAGACGACGTTGTAGGGGTTTGCACATCGAGCGGTGCATCAAAGACGTAAGCCTTTTGTGTAGCAGTGAGGACACTCCTCGGACTACGGACCTAGTCCGCATCATTGCTTACAATATCTTTCAACTTAGTCTTTTCTCTAGGAACATATTAAAACAGGGAGCTAAAGCGTGAGCTATTTATCCACAACATATTTGCAAAGATAATTTAGACTATGTTCATGATAATTAGGTTCATCTAATCAAATTATTCAATGAACTCCCACTCAGATAGACATCCCTCTAGTCATCTAAGTGAAACATGATCCGAGTCAACTAGGCCGTGTCCGATCATCACGTGAGACGGACTAGTCAACATCGGTGAACATCTTCATGTTGATCGTATCTTCTATACGACTCATGCTCGACCTTTTGGTCTTCCATGTTCCGAGGCCATGTCTGTACATGATAGGCTCGTCAAGTCAACCTAAGTGTATTGCATGTGTAAATATGGCTTACACCCATTGTATTCGAATGTTAGAATCTATCACACCCGATCATCACGTGGTGCTTCGAAACAACCAACTTTCGCAACGGTGCATAGTTAGGGGGAACACTTTCTTGAAATTATTGCGACGGATCATCTTATTTAAGCTACCGTCGTTCTAAGCAAATAAGATGTAAAACATGATAAACATCACATGCAATCAAATAGTGACATGATATGGCCAATATCATTTGCTCCTTTTGATCTCCATCTTCGGGGCTCCATGATCATTGTTGTCACCGGCATGACACCATGATCTCCATCATCATGATCTCCAGCATCGTGTCTTCTTGAAGTTGTCTCATCATCTATTACTCCTACTACTATGGCTAACGCTTTCGCAATAAAGTAAAGTAATTACATGACGTTTATGTTGACACGCAGGTCATAAATAAATTAAGACAACTCCTATGGCTCCTGCCGGTTGTCATACTCATCGACATGCAAGTCGTGATTCCTATTACAAGAACATGATCAATCTCATACATCACATGTATCATTCATCACATCCTTTTGTCCATATCACATCACACGGCGCATGCTGCAAAAACAAGTTAGACATCCTCTAATTGTTGTTGCAAGTTTTTACGTGGCTGCTATAGGTTTCTAGCAAGAACGTTCCTTACCTACGCCAAAACCACAACGTGATATGCCAATTTCTATTTACCTTTCATAAGGACCCTTTTCATCGAATCCGATCCGACTAAAGTGGGAGAGACAGACACCCGCTAGCCACCTTATGCAACTAGTGCATGTCAGTCGGTGGAACCAGACTCACGTAAGCGTACATGTAAGGTCGGTCCGGGCCGCTTCATCCCACGATGCCGCCGAATCAAGATAAGACTAGTAACGGCAAGTAAATTGACAATATCGATGCCCACAACAACTTGTGTTCTACTTGCGCATAGAAACTACGCATAAACCTGTCTCTGATACCGCTGTTGGGGATCATAGCAGAAATTTAAAATTTTCTACGCATCACCAAGATCAATCTATGGAGTAATCTAGCAACGAGGGGAAGGAGAGTGCATCTACATACCCTTGTAGATCGCTAAGCGGAAGCGTTGCAAGAACGCGGATGAAGGTGTCGTACTCGCAGCGATTCAGATCGCGGTTGATTCCGATCTAAGCGCCGAACAACGGCGCCTCTGCGTTCAACACACGTGCAGCCCGGTGACGTCTCCTACGCCTTGATCCAGCAAGGGGAGAAGGAGAGGTTGGGGAAGACTCCGTCCAGCAGCAGCACGACGGCGTGGTGGTGGTGGAGGAGCGCGGGACTCCAGCAAGGCTTTGCCAAGCACTACGAGAGACAAGGAGGGAGAGGGGTAGGGCTGCGCCAACACGGGAAGAACTTCGTGTGTTGGGCTGCCCCTTTGCCTCCACTATATATAGGGGAGAGGGAGGGCTGCGCCCCCACCTAGGGTTCCCATCCCAAGGGGTGCGGCAGCCCTAGATCCCATCTAGGGTGGCGGCCACAAGGGGGAGAGGGGGAGGCGCACCTGGGGTGGGCCTTAGGGCCCATCTGCCCTAGGGTTTGCCCCCTCCCCTCTAGGAGGCGCATTGGGCCTTGGTGGGAGGGGCCCTAGCCCACCTAGGGGCTGGTCCCTTCCTAGTATTGGCCCATGTAGGCCTCCGGGGCCCGTGGCCCCCTCCCGGTGGACCCCCGGACCCCTCCGGTGGTCCCGGTACACTACCGGTGATGCCCGGAACACTTCCGGTGGCCAAAACCATACTTCATATATATCAATCTTTACCTCCGGACCATTCCGGAACTCCTCGTGATGTCCGGGATCTCATCCGGGACTCCGAACAACATTCAATAACCACATACATTTATTCCCTATAACCCTAGCGTCATCGAACCTTAAGTGTGGTAGACCCTATGGGCTCGGGAGTCATGCAGACATGGCCGAGACAACTCTTCGGTCAATAACGAACAGCGGGATATGGATACCCATGTTGGTTCCCACATGCTCCACGATGATCTCATCGGATGAACCACGATGTCAAGGATTCAATCAATCCCGTATACAATTCCCTTTGTCTATCGGTACGATACTTGCCCGAGATTCGATCGTCGGTATCCCGATACCTTGTTCAATCTCGTTACTGGCAAGTCTCTTTACTTGTTCCGTAACACATCATCCCGTGATCAACTCCTTGGTCACATTGTGCAAATTATGATGATGTCCTACCGAGTGGGCCCAGAGATACCTCTCCATTACACGGAGTGACGAATCCCAGTCTCGATTCATGCCAACCCAACAGACACTTCCGGAGATACCCGTAGTGTACCTTTATAGCCACCCAGTTATGTTGTGACGTTTGGCACACCCAATGCACTCCTACGGTATCCGGGAGTTGCACAATCTCATGGTCTAAGGAAATGATACTTGACATTAGAATTTTTTTAGCATATGAACTGCACGATCTTTGTGCTAGGCTTAGGATTGGGTCTTGTCCATCACATCATTCTCCTAATGATGTGATCCCGTTATCAACGACATCCAATGTCCATGGTTAGGAAACCGTAACCATCTGTTGATCAATGAGCTAGTCAACTAGAGGCTTACTAGGGACATGGTGTTGTCTATGTATCCACACATGTATCTGAGTTTCCTATCAATACAATTCTAGCATGGATAATAAACGATTATCATGAACAATGAAATATAATATAATAATAACTAATTTATTATTGCCTCTAGGGCATATTTCCAACAAGTTCAACTCATGGGGTTTTAGTTGTCGTGAGGCATACGAAACAACTCTCCCGTCCTGCATAAGCACACATCCAAGTCCTAAGCGTGAGGCATCGCAGTACACTTGGAACTCCTTATGTATATCTGGTAGTGTTAGTACTGGCGTTGTAGTCAAACGTTTCTTCAATTCCTGGAAACTTGCCTCGCAATCTTCGGTCCATTTAAACTTAGTATCCTTCTTCAACAGTTCAGTCATTGGCTTTGCAATCTTGGAAAAATTCTCGATGAATCTCTGGTAGTATCTTGCGAGTCCAAGAAAACTGCGGATCTCGCTAACTGAAGTGGGTGCCAACCATTCAGTGACTGACTGAATTTTGCTGGGGTCTACTACTATACCTTCTCCCGATATAACATGTCCAAGGAACCCGACTTCCTTCAACCAAAATTTGCATTTGCTAAACTTAGCATACAACCGGTGTTCCCTGAGTTTCTTGAGAACTAAGCGCAAATGCTCCTTGTGCTCCTCCTCGTTTTTCGAGTATACCATAATATCATCAATAAACACCACAACAAACTTGTCCAAATACTCCATGAACACCTTGTTCATCATGCTCATGAAATAGGCAGGGGCGTTAGTCAGTCCAAATGACATGACCATGTACTCGTATAATCCATATCGTGTTGTGAACGCTGTCTTTGGTATGTCCTCTCGTATCTTCAACTGATGATACCCCGATCGCAAATCGATATTCGAAAACACTTTAGCTCCTTGCAACTGATCAAACAGATCGTTGATCATCGGCAGTGGGTACTTGTTCTTAATCGTCACTTCATTTAATGCTCGATAGTCAACAACCATCCTCAAGGATTTATCCTTCTTCTCAACCAAAAGTACTGGGGCGCCCCAAGGTGATGAACTTCTTCGGATGTATCCTTTCTCCAATAATTCCTTGATCTATTTCTTAATTTCTTCCAGATCATTTGCGGGCATCTGATAGGGTCTCTTGGATATTGGTCCTGTACCTGGCAACAACTCTATCAAAAACTCAATGTCTCTATCCGGTGGCATGCCTGGTAACTCCTCTGAAAAAACATCTGGGTAATCCTTCACTACAGGCACTTCCTCCTGAACAACTCCCGTAAGGGCATTCACTTGACTCCTCCTAGGCACATGCCTAGATACATACTTAATCCTTTTTCCTTCCGGGGTGGTGAGATGAATCGACTTACTAGCACAGTCAATGCTTCCTCCAAACTTTGACATCCAGTCCATACCCAATATCACATCCAATCCTTGTGACTCCAAGATAATTAGGTCGGACGGAAAAACATGTGTACCAATGGTTAAGGGTATCTGGTCACACCATCAGCTAGCCATAAACTCTGCTTCGGGTGAACTTACTAAAAGAGGGGTCCTAGGGGTTTGGGTTGGTAGTTTAAACTTATCCACGAATCCCCTTGATATGTATGAATGCGATGCACCAGTATCGAAAAGAACAAGAGCGGTAAATGACTTAACCGAAAACTTACCTATTACCGCGTCCGGCTGCTCTTCAACCTCCTCCATGTTAACGTGGTTCACTTTTCCTTTGTTGAATGGATTTGGCTTCTTCCCAGCACTCCCATTTCCATTTCCATTCTTTCCTTCAGGGCACTCCGTGGCGTAGTGTCCAGTCTTCCCGCACTTGAAACAGGTAACATGACTTAAGTCCCTTTTGGCGGGCGTGGCTGGGTTGGGGCGGTTATGATTATTGTTGGTTCCGTTCCCATTCCCATTCTTAGAACCATTGTGGTTATGCGATCCTCCTCCAGTGTGGTTGTGACCTCCATGGTTATGAACAAGTCCTCCCGAGTTCGGGGTTAGGCGAGGTTTCTACTGAGCTCCTGAGTTATACTTTCCTTGTCCATACTTTCTCTTGCGGCTCTCAATCTGCTGCTGCTTCCCTTCAATCATAAGAGCCTTATCTACCAACTCCTGGTAGTTGTTGAAGGTTTCTACCATCAACTGCATGCTCATCTCATCATTCAGCCCTTCCATAAACTCCTCCTGCTTCGCGGCATCTGTGGCCACATCATCAGGGGCGTAGCGAGATAACTTGCTAAACTCATCCACGTACCGAGCCACAGTACGGTTCCCCCGGCATAGGTTGCGGAACTCCTGCTTCTTCATTTGCATAGCTCCAGTGGAGACATGGGCTGTGCGGAAAGCTTGCTGAAACTGGTCCCAAGTGACATTGGCTATAGGGAAAGTGGCTGTGTAATTCTCCCACCATGAGGCTGCTGGTCCATCTAATTGATGTGCGGCAAAGCGCACTCTCTCAGCATCTGTGCAACCTGCGGTGGTCAACTCCCTTCCAGTACGGTGTATCCAATCGTCCGCAACTATGGGCTCGGTGCCACTGGAAAACACCGGCGGTTGTAACCTTAGAAAACGGGCTAGGTTGTCCACGGGCGGTGGGTGGTTGTTGTTGTTGTTGTTGTTGTTGTTTTTGTTGTTGTTGTTGTTGTTGTTGTTGTTGTTGTTGTTGTTGTTGTTGTTGTTGTTGTTGTTGTTGTTGTTGTTGCCCTAATTCTGAACTAGCAATTGCATCAAAGTATTCTGCTGTTGGATCAACTGGGTGAGCTCCGGTGGGAAGGCAAAACCGGTGTCACGTCTCGGAGGCATCTGAGGGGTTTAGATGGAAGAGATTTAGAATAGAAAAGAGGTCTAATGAGAAAGCACTACCCATATGCACATGAGACAAACACAATCATTTCACTCAATCAATCAAGCAAGGGCATACAAACGATCTAGAACTATCGCACAAGTGCTCAACTACTACTAAATACATGGGGGAATACTAGTGATATATGGTAGTCATCTAGAAATTTTGATCGGTGGAAGACTCCATGATGTCAGCTCCAGCTTCGTCTTCAAAGTCATCATCACTAGGATCGGAATCGGTGTCGTCGATGATGATGTAGTCCTCGGGACGTATCTCCTTGGGTTCTTCTTCTTCTTCTTCTTCTTCTTCTTCTTCTTCTATTGGTCCTGGTCCTCCCATGAATACTCCGATCTTCTTGACTAGGTCGTCATTCTTCTCCAGTAGCGTCTTGATTTCCTCCTCATATCCATCGCGTGTAAACTTGAGTTCTTCCTCCAGCTCAATGATCCTAGTCTTCGCCTTCTTTAAGTCCATCATGTCCGCGCACATCTGGTTTTCCTAACGTCGGATGTGCTGGTTTAACTCCTGGATGAAAGCTTCAATGGATCTATCCTTCCTGGTGCTGATTACTTCCCATTGCTCGTCTCGGTGCCCACATATTTGGTAAATAGTGTCCTTAAGCTCCCTGTTGTAAACTTCTCCAATGCGTCCAATGGTAATGTCGGCTGCCATGCTCTTGCCTAGACTCCAGGTGGGTGCTTCGAAAGAAAACTCTATGGGTTTAGAAGTTGGCAAGAACGTCCTTCCTGGAACTTGTACTTGAATCATCCAGCGCTCCTCTTCAGGTAAAGTGGCGTTGTACGTCCCGGTGAAGCTTGGTATTCCAATGTTCAAGTACCTAGTGACTTCCTTCAAGTGACGTCCAAAAGGAGTGTCTTCATCCGGTTGTGCAAACTTGTTCTTCATCTCCGTCATCCTAAAGAGTAGAAAATGGAGAGGAGTCAGAAATGAGAAGAGAGGTGTGACCTAGGGTTTATCTTAGTGGTCGTGTCCTACACTCAGCGTGTGCTCTGATACCATCTTGTAGCGACCCGACCTCAGATGGTCAAGTCTCTGTGCTTCAGTGTCATCCCTGGATCGGTAATGCTGACACACACAGTGCTCGAAGGATTTATCACAGAGTAGCAATCACACACTTATTACATCAAATGTCTCAAGAGAGAACTTATTACAATAATATGGCTTAAGGCCATCTAATACGGTAACAGCGGAAGGCTTGGAAGATAAAGTGAGTCCATCAACTCCAACGGCATAGCTGAGCTGCACGGCAACGACCTAACGAACCTTACTCCTCGTCTGGAAAGTCTGCAACATTATACGTTGCAGCCCAAAAATGGGTCAGCACATGGAATATGCTGGCAATGTAACACAGTAGAGCAAGAACAGAATAATGCTATCACTACATGCATATTTGGCTGGTGGAAAGCTGTATGGTTTATAGTTTTTGCGAAAAGCCAATTTTTTCCTACAACAAAGAAATAGATTTTAATTTTACTATCATGGTAGTTGAAACATCATTGAGAAGGTTCCTCCAACTCAATCCCATTTAAAGTGATTAACAACCCAACAATATTAATTAAACATGATGAGATACATGTGATAACCCAAGTACTAGATACTCAAGAATTGTCCATAACCGGGGACACGGCTAACCATGATTAGATTGTACACTCTGCAGAGGTTTGCGCAGTTTTCCCCATAAGACTCAATCGCCTCTGTTGGATTTCTCGCACTACATGGTGTTTGAGAAACGAATGACCGAGACACAGTCTTTCAGAAACATTAACTCTCTACTCCGGACAGACCATACCAAACCTACATCCCACCACCTGCTGATCTGCCTCTTCAAGAGCTTCATGTAACTTACTCAACTATGCTAGAGCCCATATTAGCTTGTGGCTGCACACGGAAGTTTCTAGCATGAATCATCTCAGTTCCCTTTGAGCCTGGTGGTGGTCCATAGGAAGATCACACGGGTACTCCGGGATTTCCAAAAAAAATACAGGCAACACTGGGTACTCCAGGTGCCTCAATCCACCTAGTTGTTTGATTAAGTTGCCACCTTAAGTTGAACCATTAATTTAACAATCTCACATCTGTCATGGATTTCACTCAAACCCAAACCACGTCTACGAGCATAGCATAGTAATATAAGCAACACGTAGAGTAACTCCCAAGGGTTTGAATGTAACAGGGCAATAGGTTCTACCTCATCAGCTACTTCCCAACCCACAAGTTAATGACATCCTAATCATGCAATGTTTGAGGATTGGAACTAATGCATCAAAACTGGGTTATAAAGGGGCATGATCAAAGTGTTACTTGCCTTGCTGACGATTTGCGAAACCTAGGGACTCGTAGTAGCACGCTCCGCACTCCGGGTGTTCTATCGCAAGCAAACAATAGCATACATAAGTAACAAGCAACGATGCACAAGCAAAACTCAAATAAAAGAGGTTGACCAGAAAGTTCAAATTAAGAACTGTGGTTTGCAAAAAGAATCAAATCAACGAAGCAACGAAACTCAAACGGCGAAAGAAAGAAGCTTCGTTTACTAATCTGAAACTAGGTCAAATTTTACAGTAGAGAAAACTTGTTTGAGTTGGTTAAACGGAAAGAGGGTTTCAAGACGAAACTCCAGGCGCTTGAATCGCCTGATTCCGACTAACGAGCGAAAAGAAAAACAGAAACTAAGATCGGATCAAAAATCGCGATCAGAGAAAATCGCGGAATAAATCCGATAAAGGAAAACTGATGAACAGACTAACGAACGAGCGTTCGTTAGTTGTATCTAACGGGCGAAAACCGTTCGTTAAAACGAACGTTCGGACGAATGTCCGCTAACTAGAAGAACCGAAAAAAAACCGGCGAAACAAAAAAAACGGATCTAGTGTTTCTAAAAAAAAGCGGACGTTTTTTTTAAAAACCGGCGGCGGATCTGGCGGTTACCTCCGGCGGGGCGGGGTGCGGGCGGCGGGGCGGCGGCGGCAGCAAGCGGCGGCGACGGGGCTCGGCTGCGGCTGCGGCGGCGGCAGCTGCGGCTTGGAGCGGCGTGGCCGGCGGCGGTGGGTGGCGGTTTTGGCGGCGGGGTGACGGCTTATAAAGGGGCGGGGTGGCGTCTTGGAAGAGGGGGCAAGGCGCGGCGGCGGAGAGGAGTCCGGCTCGGACTCCTAGTCCGAGTCCGCGGCGGCGGTGGCGCGCGTGCGTAGGAGGCGGCTGGGCCGGCCTGCTCTACTGGGCCTTAGGCCTAGTCGGGAGCGGGAACTCATTTTTTTTGAAAAAAAATTCCGCCGACAAGATAAATCCTAGAAAAATAAATAAAAATCTAAAAATGCCAAAACAATTTTTCACCGTCTACATAAAATATTTAGAACAAGATAAACATTTTCTTGGCCCTAAAATGCCATTTTGAAAACATGCAATTTTTTCTAATGCAAACAAAATTGCAATAAAATCCAAATAAAACAAATATTTGATTTTAGTATTTTTCCTCCAATATTTTAATTATCTTGGAGAAGTCATATTATCTCCTCTCTTTAATTTTAAATGTGAAATATTTTTTGGAGAGAAATAATTAAAATCAAATCCTCGTTTTATTATTTGATAAAAGAATCAAATATGAAAACCGGGAAATCCCCAACTCTCTCTGAAGGTCCTTGAGTTGCTTAGGATTTTTGAGGATCGCGAGACGAAAAGCGAATAAAATATGATATGCATGGATGACTATGTATAACATTCCAAATTGCAAATTTGGGATGTTACATATTCGCACACCGGAAGTGTTCCCGAGGGTATCGGGTACTTATCGGGTCATCAGAAGGTGTTTCGGGTACCCCCGGCAATCCTATGGGCCATATGGGCCTTGTGAGGGAACACACCAGACCAGAATGGGCTGGTGCGCCCTATAAGGCTATAGGAGGAGGAGAAGGAAAGGGGGGGAAGGGAAAACAAAGTGTGGATTAGGATTCCCACTTCCTTCCCTCACCCCCTCTTTCCTTCCCCTCCATGCATACATGGAAAGGGGGGCACACGACAAGGCAGGGCCCCTAGGGGGCGGCGGCCAACCCTAGGACGCCCCTGGCTGCCTCCCCTCCCCTCCCACCTATATATGTGTGGGGAGGGGGCGCTTCACAAGGACACAACATCAATTGTTAGCCGTGTGTGGCGCTCCCCTCCATAGTTTACACCCCCAGTCATATTCTCGCGGTGCTTAGACGAAGCCCTGCGCGGATCACTTCAATATCACCGTCACCACGCCATCGTGTTGACGAAACTCATCTACTTCCTCGACACCTTGCTGGATCAAGAAGGCAAGGGACGTCATCGCGCTGAATGTGTGCAGAACTCAGAGGTGTCGTACGTTCGGTGCGTGATCGGTCAGAACAAGAAGAAATTCGACTACATCAACCTCATCGTCAAACGCTTCCTATTTTGGTCTACGAGGGTACGTAGACACACTCTCCCCTTCTCGTTTCTATGCATCTCCTAGATAGATCTTGCGTGAGCATAGGAATTTTTTGAAATTGCATGCTACATTTCCCAACAAGTTCCTCAAAGTTTATCAAAAGATCGAGAACCAGGGAGCTTGTGACCAACTCTGAGATGACCATGTCAAGCATTAGTGGGAATTTCATAGGCAATAGTTCATTCTTGTGATAATTATCATGGTTTTACCTTGTTTTGGATTGTTTACTTCATTGGACCGTATGTAGTGTTTGAATTTTAATTTGATAATTTGAAAACATTAAATTTGAAATGTGGCTCTAATATGTTGTTGCAAACTGAAGGAAATATGCCCTAGAGGCAATAATAAAGTTATTATTTATTTCCTTATATCATGATAAATGTTTATTGTTCATGCTAGAATTGTATTAACCGGAAACATAATACATGTGTGAATACATAGACAAACAGAGTGTCACTAGTATGCCTCTACTTGACTAGCTCGTTGATCAAAGATGGTTATGTTTCCTAACCATAGACATGAGTTGTCATTTGATTAACGGGGTCACATCATTAGGAGAATGATGTGATTGACTTGACCCATTCCGTTAGCTTAGCACTTGATCCTTTAGTTTGTTGCTATTGCTTTCTTCATGACTTATACATGTTCCTATGACTCTGCGATTATGCAACTCCTGTTTACCGGAGGAACACTTTGTGTGCCACCAATCGTCACAACATAACTAGGTGATTATAAAGGTGCTCTATAGGTGTCTCCGAAGGTACTTGTTGGGTTAGCGTATTTCGAGATTAGGATTTGTCACTCTGATTGTCGGAGAGGTATCTCTGGGCCCACTCGTTAATGCACATAACTATAAGCCTTGCAAGCATTGCAACTAATGAGTTAGTTGCGGGATGATGTATTACGGAACGAGTAAAGAGACTTTCTGGTAACGAGATTGAACTAGGTATTGAGATATCGACGATCGAATCTCGGGCAAGTAACATACCGATGACAAAGGGAACAACGTATGTTGTTATGCGGTTTGACCGATAAAGATCTTCGTAGAATATGTAGGAGCCAATATGAGCATCCAGGTTCCGCTATTGGTTATTGACCGGAGATGTGTCTCGGTCATGTCTAGATAGTTCTCGAACCCGTAGGGTCTGCATGCTTAAAGTTTGATAACGGTTATATTATGAGTTTATGTGTTTTGATGTACCGAAGGAGTTTGGAGTCCCGGATGAGATCGTGGACATGACGAGGAGTCTCGAAATGGTCGAGACATAAATATTGATATATTGGACGACTATATTCGGACATCGGAAAGGTTCCGAGTGATTCGAGTATTTTCGGGAGTACACGGGAGTTATGGGAATTTGTGTTGGGCCTTAATGGGCCATACGGGAAAGGAGAGAAAGGCCTCAAAGGTTGGCCGCACCCCTCCCCATGGGCTGGTCCGAATTGGACTAGGGAGGGGGGCGCCCCCTTCCTTCCTTCTCCATTTCCCTTCCCTTTCCTTCCCTCCTACTCCTACTACTTGGAACGGCTCCTAGTTCTACTAGGAAAGGGGGAATCCTACTTCCGGTGGGAGTAGGACTCCCCTAGGGCGCGCCATAGAGAGGGCCGGCCCTCCCCCTCCTCCACTCCTTTATATAAGGGGGCAGGGGCACCCCAAAGACACAACAATTGATCTCTTGATCTCTTAGCCGTGTGCGGTGCCCCCCTCCACCATAATCCACCTCGATCATATCGTAGCGGTGCTTAGGCGAAGCCCTGCGTCGGTAGAACATCATCATCGTCACCACCCTGTCGTGCTGACGAAACTCTCCCTCAACACTCGGCTGGATCGGAGTTCGAGGGACGTCATCGAGTTGAACGTGTGCAGAACTCGGAGGTGCCGTTCTTTCGGTACTTGATCGGTCGGATCGTGAAGACGTACGACTACATCAACCGCGTTGTGCTAACGCTTCCGCTTTCGGTCTACGAGGGTACGTGAACACACTCTCCCCTCTCGTTGCTATGTATCACCATGATCTTGAGTGTGCGAAGGAAATTTTTTGAAATTACTACGTTCCACAACAGTGGCATCCGAGCCAGGTTTTATGCGTTGATGTAATATGCACGAGTAGAATACAAGTGAGTTGTGGGCGATATAAGTCATACTGCTTACCAGCATGTCACACTTTGGTTCGGCGGTATTGTTGGATGAAGCGGCCCGAACCGACATTACGCGTACGCTTACGCGAGACTGGTTTTACTGCAGTGCTATGCACACAGGTGACTAGCGGGTGTCAGTTTCTCCAACTTTAGTTGAATCGAGTGTGGCTACGCCCGGTCCTTGAGAAGGTTAAAACAACACTAACTTGACAAACTATCGTTGTGGTTTTGATGCGTAGGTAAGAACGGTTCTTGCTTAGCCCGTAGCAGCCACGCAAAACTTGCAACAACAAAGTAGAGGACGTCTAACTTGTTTTTGCAGGGCATGTTGTGACGTGATATGGTCAAGACGCGATGAGATATAAGTTGTTGTATAAGATGATCGTGTTTTGTTGAAGTTATCCGCAACTGGCAGAAGCCTTATGATTGTCTCTTTATTGCATAAGATGCAAGAGCCAAATAATTGCTTTACTTTCTCGCTATGCAATAGCAATAGTTGCAAGAGCAATAGTTGGCAAGACGACCATGTGATGACACATTGATATAGATCAAGATGATGGAGATCATGGTGTCATGCCGGTGACGATGGAAATCATGATGATGCTTTGGAGATGGAGATCAAAGGCACAAGATGATGATGGCCATATCATGTCACATATTTTGATTGCATGTGATGTTTATCTTTTATACATCTTATTTTGCTTAGATCGACGGTAGCAATATAAGATGGCCTCTCACTAAATTGAAGGTAAAAGTGTTCTCCCTGAGTATGCACCATTGCCAAAGTTCGTCGTGCCTAGACACCATGTGATGATCGGGTTTGATAAGCTCTACGCCCATCTACAACGGGTGCAAGCCAGTTTTGCACACGCAGAATACTCAGGTTAAACTTGACGAGCCTAGCATATGCAGATATGGCCTCGGAACACTGAGACCGAAAGGTCGAGCGTGAATCATATAGTAGATATGATCAACATAAGTGATGTTCACCATTGAAAGCTACTCCATTTCACGTGATGATCGGTTATGGTTTAGTTGATTTGGATCACGTGATCACTTAGAGTATTATATGGATGTCTATCTAAGTGGGAGTTCTTAAGTAATATGATTAACTGAACTTAAATTTATCATGAACTTAGTCCTGATAGTATTAGCATATCTATGTTGTAGATTAATAGCTCACGTTTAGCTCCCTTGTTTTATTTTTGATATGTTCCTAGAGAAAACTAAGTTGAAAGATGATTAGTAGCAATGATGCAGATTGGATCCGTGATCTGAGGTTTATCCTCATTGCTGCACAGAAAAATTATGTCCTTGATGCACCGCTAGGTGACAAACCTATTGCTGGAGCAGATGCAGATGTTATGAATGTTTGGCTAGCTCAATATGATGACTACTTGATAGTTTAGTGCACCATGCTTAAACGGCTTAGAATCGGGACTTCAAAGACGTTTTGAACGTCATGGACCATATGAGATGTTCCAGGAGTTGAAGTTAATATTTCAACCAAATACCCGAGTTGAGAGATATGAAGTCTCCAACAAGTTCTATAGCTAAAAGATGGAGGAGAATAGCTCAAGCAGTGAGCATGTGCTCAGATTGTCTGGGTACTACAATCGCTTGAATCAAGGGGGAGTTAATCTTCCAGATAAAATAGTGATTGACAGAATTCTCTAGTCACCATCACCAAGTTAGTAGAACTTCGTGATGAACTATAATATGCAAGGGATAACGGAAACAGTTCCCAAGCTCTTCGTAATGCTGAAATCGACGAAGATAGAAATCAAGAAAAGCATCAAGTGTTGATGGTAAACAAACCACTAGTTTCAAGTAAAGGGACAAAGGGAAGAAATGGGAACTTCAAGAAGAACGGCAAGCAAGTTGCTGCTCAAGTGAAGAAGCCCAAGTCTGGACCTAAGCCTGAGAGTAAGTGCTTCTACTGCAAAGGGACTAGTCATTGGAAGCGGAACTACCCAAGTATTTGGCGGATAAGAAGGATGGCAAAGTGAAAAATGCTATATTTGATATACATTTTATTGATGTGTACTTTACTAGTGTTTATAGCAACCCCTCGGTATTTGATACTGGTTCAGTTGCTAAGAGTAGTAACTCGAAACGGGAGTTGCAGAATGAATAGAGACTAGTTAAGGGTGAAGTGACGATGTGTGTTGGAAGTGGTTCCAAAATTGATATGATCATCATCGCACACTCCCTATACTTTCGGGATTAGTGTTAAACCTAAATAAATGTTATTTGGTGTTTGCGTTGAGCATGAATATGATTTGATCATGTTTATTGCAAAACAGTTATTCATTTAAGTTAGAGAATAATTGTTGTTCTGTTTACATGAATAAAACCTTCCATGGTCATACACCCAATGAAAATGGTTCGTTGGATCTCGATCGTGGTGATACACATTTTCATAATATTGAAGCCAAAAGATGCAAAGTTAGTAATGATAGTGCAACTTATTTGTGGCACTGCCGTTTAGGTAATATTGGTGTAAAGCGCATGAAGAAAATCCATGCTGATGGGCTTTTTGGAATCACTTGATTATGAATCAGTTGATGCTTGCGAACCATGCCTCATGGGCAAGATGACTAAGACTTGTTCTCCGAAACAATGGAGCGAGCAACAGATTTGTTGGAAATCATACATACTAATGTATGTGGTCCGATGAATATTGAGGCGCGTGACAGGTATCATTATTTTCTGATCTTCACAGATGATTTGAGCAGATATGAGTATATCTACTTGATGAAACACAAGTCTGAAACATTTGAAAAGTTCAAAGAATTTCAGAGTGAAGTGGAGAATCATCGTAACAAAAATAAAAGTTTCTACGATCTGATCACAGAGACAAATATTTGAGTTACGAGTTTGGTCTTCAATTAAAACAATGTGGAATAGTTTCACAAAATCACGCCACCTGGAACACCAAGTGTAATGGTGTGTTCGAACGTCGTAACCGTACTTTATTAGATATGATGTGATCTATGATGTCTATTACCGATTTACCACTATCGTTTTGGGATTATGCATTAGAGACAGCTACATTCATGTTAAATAGGGCACCATCTAAATCCGTTGAGACGACACCGTATGAACTATGGTTTGGCAAGAAACCTAAGCTGTCGTTTCTTAAAGTTTGAGGTTGCAATGCTTATGTGAAAAAGTTTCAACCTGATAAGCTCAAACCCAAATCGAAGAAGTGCGTCTTCATAGGATACCCAACAGAAAATGTTGGGTACACCTTTTATCACAGATCCGAAGGCAAGATATTCATTGCTGAGATTGGATCCTTTCTAGAGAAGGAGTTTCTCTTGAAAGAAGTGAATGGGAGGAAAGTAGAACTTGATAAGGTAATTGTACCTTCTCCCGAATTGGAAAGTAGTTCATCACAGAAATCTGTTCCAGTGATGCCTACACCAATTAGTGAGGACGTTAATGATGATGATCATGAAACTTCAGATCAAGTTACTACTAAACCTCGTAGGTCAACCAGAGCACGTTCCGCACCAAAGTGGTACAGTAATCCTATTCTGGAGGTCATGTTAGTTGACCATGACCAACCTGCGAACTATGAAGGAAGCGATGATGAGCCCAGATTCCGCGAAATGGCTTGAGGCCATGAAATCTGAGATGAGATCCATGTATAAGAACAGAGTATGGACTTTGATTGACTTGCCCAAAAGATCGGCGAGCCATTAAGATTAAATGGATCTTCAAGAGGAAGACGGACGCTGATAGTAGTGTTACTATCTACAAAGCTAGAATTATCGCAAAAGGTTTTCGACAAGTTCAAGGTGTTGACTACGATGAGAGTTTCTCACTCATATCTATGCTTAAGTCTGTCCGAATCATGTTAGCAATTGCCACATTTTATGAAACCTGGCAAATGGATAAAAAAACTACATTCCTTAATAGATTTATTAAAGAAGAGTTGTATATGATGCAGCAAGAAAGTTTTGTCAATACTAAAGGTGCTAACAAAATATGCAAGCTCCAGCGATCCATCTATGGACTGGTGCAAGCATCTCAGAGTTGGAATATACACTTTGATAAGTTGATCAAAGCATATAGTTTTATACAGACTTACAGTGAAGCCTGTATTTACAAGAAAGTGAGTGGGAGCACTACAACATTTCTGATAAGTATATGTGAATGACATATTGTTGATCGGAGATAATGTAGAATTATTCTGCAAAGCATAAAGGAGTGTTTAAAAGGAGTTTTTCAAAGAAAGACCTCGGTGAAGCTGCTTACATATTGAGCATCAAGATCTATAGAGATAGATCAAGACGCTTGATAAGTTTTTTCAATGAGTACATACCTTGACAAGATTTTGAAGTAGTTCAAAATGGAACAGTAAAAGAAAGAGTACTTGCCTGTGTTACAAGGTGTGAAACTGAGTAAGACTCAAAGCCCGACCATGGCAGAAGATAGAAAGAGAATGAAAGTCATTCCCTATGCCTTGGCCATAGGTTCTATAAAATATGACATGCCGTGTACCAGATCTATTGTATACCCTACACTAATTTTGGCAAGGGAGTACAATAGTGATCTAGGAGTAGATCACTGGACAGCGGTCAAAATTATCCTTAGTAGAATAAGGATATGTTTCTCGATTATGGAGGTGAAAAAAAAGGTTCGTCGTAAAGGGTTACGTCAATGAAAATTTTGACACTAATCCAGATGACTCTAAATCTCAATCTGGATACATATTGAAAGTGGGAGCAATTAGCCAGAGTAGCTCCGTGCAGAGCATTGTTGACATAGAAATTTGCAAAATACTTACGGATCTGAATGTGGCAGACCCGTTGACTAAACTTCTCTCACAAGCAAAACATGATCACACCTTAGTACTCTTTAGGTGTTAATCACATAGCGATATGAACTAGATTATTGACTCTAGTAAACCCTTTGGGTGTTGGTCACATGTCGATGTGAACTATGGGTGTTAATCACATGGTGATGTGAACTATTGGTATTAAATCACATGGCGATGTGAACTAGATTATTGACTCTAGTGCAAGTGGGAGACTGAAGGAAATATGCCCTAGAGGCAATAATAAAGTTATTATTTATTTCCTTATATCATGATAAATGTTTATTATTCATGCTAGAATTGTATTAACCGGAAACATAGTACATGTGTGAATACATAGACAAACAGAGTGTCACTAGTATGCCTCTACTTGACTAGCTCGTTGGTCAAAGATGGTTATGTTTCCTAACCATAGACATGAGTTGTCATTTGATTAACGGGATCACATCATTAGGAGAATGATGTGATTGACTTGACCCGTTCCGTTTGCTTAGCACTTGATCGTTTAGTTTGTTGCTATTGCTTTCTTCATGAGTTATACATGTTCCTATGACTATGAGATTATGCAACTCCCGTTTACCGGAGGAACACTTTGTGTGCCACCAAACGTCACAACGTAACTGGGTGATTATAAAGGTGCTCTACAGGTGTCTCCGAAGGTACTTGTTGGGTTGGCGTATTTCGAGATTAGGATTTGTCACTCCGATTGTCGGAGAGGTATCTCTAGGCCCACTCGGTAATGCACATCACTATAAGCCTTGCAAGCATTGCAACTAATGAGTTAGTTGCGGGATGATGTATTATAGAACGAGTAAAGATACTTGCCGGTAACGAGATTGAACTAGGTATTGAGATACCGACGATCGAATCTCGGGCAAGTAACATACCGATGACAAAGGGAACAACGTATGTTGTTATGCGGTTTGACCGATAAAGATCTTCGTAGAATATGTAGGAGCCAATATGAGCATCCATGTTTCGCTATTGGTTATTGACCGGAGACGTGTCTCAGTCATGTCTACATAGTTCTCGAACCCGTAGGGTCCGCACGCTTAAAGTTTGATGATGGTTATATTATGAGTTTATGTGTTTTGATGTACCGAAGGAGTTCGGAGTCCCGGATGAGATCGAGGACATGACGAGGAGTCTCGAAATGGTCGAGACGTAAAGATCAATATATTGGACGACTATATTCGGACATCGGAAAGGTTCCGCGTGATTCGGGTATTTTCGGAAGTACCGGGGAGTTACGGGAATTCGTATTGGGCCTTAATGGGGCATACGGGAAAGGAGAGAAAGGCGTCAAAGGTTGGCCGCACCCCTCCCCATGGGCTGGTCCGAATTGGACTAGGGAGGGGGGTGCCCCCTTCCTTCCTTCTCCTTTTCCCTTCCCTTTCCTTCCCTCCTACTCCTACTACTTGGAAGGGCTCCTAGTTCTACTAGAAAAGGAGGAATCCTACTCCCGGTGGGAGTAGAACTCCCCTAGGGCGCGCCATAGAGAGGGTCGGCCCTCCCCCTCCTCCACTCCTTTATATACGGGGGCAGGGACACCCAAAGACACTACAATTGATCTCTTGATCTCTTAGCCGTGTGCGGTGCCCCCCTCCACCATAATCCACCTCGATCATATCGTAGCGGTGCTTAGGCGAACCCCTGCGTCGGTAGAACATCATCATCGTCACCACGCCGTCGTGCTGACGAAACTCTCCCTCAACACTCGGCTGGATCGGAGTTCGAGGGACGTCATCGAGTTGAACATGTGCAGAACTCGGAGGTGTCGTGCGTTCGGTACTTGATCGGTCGGATTGTGAAGACGTACGACTACATCAACCGCGTTGTGCTAACGCTTCCGCTTTCGGTCTACGAGGGTACGTGGACACACTCTCCCCTCTCGTTGCTATGTATCACCATGATCTTGAGTGTGCGTAGGATTTTTTTTTAAATTTCTAGTTCCCCAACACAAACATGGAGTCCGAAATAATATGTTATGCATGTATAGGCCAAATGTATTTTATATATGCAAATGGTTGCAACAAATAGCAAAGGAAAAAACATTGGGAGTTAAGTTTAGTGGAAAGGACTTGGTGCAACCCTCCCAAACACTTCAAGTTATTAGGATTTCAGTTTAATTAGGTGATATATAAAGTTAACTTTTGGGAGAAGGTGTAGAAATTCTCTTAGCATATGCCATACGCATTGGATAACCTTGTCATGGAACCTAGATACACTCTATCATAATATGTTACTCCATCCGTTCCATATTAAGGCTATGTTTGATAGCAAAGTATCATATAAATCAAAGTATCAAAAACTATAGTAATTTAACCTGTAGATATAAAATACCACAGTTTTAACATAACAGAGTTTTTTTGAGTATTGAGAATGCAGAGCACATGTTTGGCTACACCACACAATGCTGTAAAATTTGCTGCCAGTGGCATATAGCTAGCCGTTGCTACACGTGCAGCTCGCCGGTTGTATACTGTTCGTTAATCTAGCCTGGTAGCTAGGCCTTGCCATTCGCAGGCATGCACAAAATGATGGAACGACTTTCTTGTATTTTTTTGACACGGATCCAATATCTACCCAGCCAAGCTATCTCATACGCATAAGGGAACAGGCTGGACGGGGGATCAGCACGGACGTTCAGAGGCAAGAGCCGACTACAACAAAAACCTCCCTGTACCAACGGATGTGTACCAACGATTTTAAAAGATGTGTTGTTTGTCCCACCTCCCACATCCCACCCCCCGCACTTCGAGCTAACCGGTACCTCTATCGATGCCTCCTCCACCCAAATATCACGCAACAAAAAATTTCTATCCGCCATGTCTCCCAGGATTCCTCTCTCTCTCTCTCTCTCTCTCTCTCTCTCTCTCTCTCTCTCTCTCTCTCTCTCTCGACTTCCATGACTAGCGGCCGCCACCTCCGATTCCGGCTAGATCCGGTGATGTCTCGTGTCGCAGGTCATAGGCCAGCACCCCCCCTACCTCCCAATACTCTCCTCATATATTCCGCCATGGTGACGCCCTCTGCATCCCTGCATGCGTCTCTATGGCAACCACTGTCGCCACGGGTTGCCGGCGCCCGGCGCAGCTCCCACGCCTCTGGTTTGGAGGGCCACCACCCAGCGTCTCAGGCTCTCAGCATGCGCTGCTGCCGGCTTGGGCATGACGGTGCTGCTCCGCCTCGGCTACCTTGTGTCGATGGTCAATCAGGATTGCAAGTTGGATCTAAAACAATTTGCGATGTAGGGTGCTGCTCCCTTCTCTCGATGCTGGCTGGCACTGGAGATAGGTTCGAGGTAGGAGGAGCTCGGGCTGGAGCCCCGTCCGTATTCCTCAATTACCAATGGGATCCCGCCTGTGTTGGTGGTTCTTGCGGCTCGCAAAGCCTTTGGCGGCGATGTGGCTCCTTTTGTATTTATTTTGGTGTCTGTCCTGGTCCTCTTCCGATTCCTAGCTCGCGTGCATGTGCCTGTGATGTGTGCGCATGCTGATGGATATCACAACCCTTCGTGACGCTGATTGTTTGCTACGACCGTTGTCTGCTATTGCTTTTGTCGCTGACTGCTATTGCTACTGCTGCTCATTTTTCTGCTATTTAGTACTAATACAGTAGATAGAAGATGATCTGGATTCCGAAAGAAAATAACTGGAAGATGATCTGTATGTTTGAAAATTGTGAATTGAGCCAACTACCTGTTATCTCTTCTCTAAACTTTCTCTTGATCAGATTCTCTTTTGTGCTCTATTGCAAAAATTACTCAATACACATATAATTAATGTGTTCAGTAAAATCATGGAACCGTCTAGCTCCTTATTGATTCCACGGTCCCTTTTCCTTACAATTGTTTGCTTTATGTGTCTCGCTTCCAATTGCAGAGAAAATATTTTTCAGAAAAGGAAAGTAGGATTTCAACGTTGGCCGCCTGTGCTCCACCAGAGGTACGCCATCGTATAACATGAGTACTAGATTTTATATGATCAGATCATGCATGAACATCCTTGAAGTGGCACACTCCCTTGCTGATGTAACTCCGAGCATGGACTTTTGATATTGTATTATTGTTTGACAATCTTGTATGGATTTCTGGTAGGTACTAACTATGTGATTTGTACTTATGTGTTTTTAGTTTGATCCAACTGGAATTCGTGGTGTTCAAGAATGATGCGTCATCGTGTAAACAGGTTCAATTTAAGTGGGAGACATGAATAAGTTTTAAAAAGTAGGCTTGTAGACTTGTAGTCCATATAGAGACAAGAGCTGACCAATGTGGAGCAAACTGACAATGGAGATACCCATTCTCGCATGCTTTATTCTTAGTTTATGCAATAACTGTGATGTTTACAAGAAACTGTCCAACATTACAGGCCAGGTTTCAAACTGTTGACAATAGAGCGTAAATTGATAAGAGTATGTTGAAATCTTTAATTTTTTTGGCAGATCGTGTAAGGAATTAACTTGCTTTAATGTCGTGCAGCTTCAGGGGCAGATGGATATGTATGACTTACTACCTCATCGCAGAATGTGGGGCAACCCAGTCACTTCCTTGAATACCGTCCCCTCGTTCAGGCCACTAAGGTGCCCATTTCCAGATCTTCTCATGACGTAGCACTCTTATTTATTACATATCTTTAATTTTTATACTAACTGGTCCAGCGAGTCTTTTTTAGTTAAGTGTGCCCATATATGTCTATATTTTCCAGTCTTAACTTTTCTCGAGTCCCATATTTTGTAGATTTATATTGGTATTTAGTTGTTCAATGACATGACAAATGATACTCCCTCCGTTCCGGAGTACTTGTCATGGTTTTTTTAGTTCAAAAATTTGAACTAAAACCACGACAAGTATTTTGGTACAGAGGGAGTACATGATTAGGGAGCTGAGTAGTGACCAAAGATGAAATTCAATTGATTATATGATATGCCACATTGGCAGTAAAGGCGCATGGGTAGTGTTTCTTAAAACTGGGTATGTAATGACAACTAATTGTTCATTTAGCTGAATTCTTCTCATTGTTGATATAATATATGCTTTGGATAACTGTTAGTAGTGAATGCATGTTGATGCTTGTTCACATTGTGCAGGCACATCCGATTGGTCAAACATGATCGGTGTTCTAATATATATATGTACGCCTATTAAGTTATTTATCAGTTATACATAGCTTATGCCCCCGCCCCCAATGATCGTTTCTTGCACACTTGGTAATTTTGAATTTATGCCTAATAGCATTATGATTTTTCTTTGTAGGTTGAGAATTTCAATACTAGATGATTACTTGGATCCTTTGAAGAATATATGCTGATTCTTGGTACTTGGAGGAGAAAGAAGACAACTATATGACTGTTTAGAAATTTGTATTCTATTTTTTCTAAGTGATGTACTCCTAATTGATGATACTTGCAATGTAATGTAACAGATTGTTCCATTAAATCAATATATCAGTTTCATTTCTACTCCATCAATTTTTTATAAAGTTATACTACATTGAGTTTAAACTGCCAAAACATCTTATATTTAAGAACAGAGGGTGTCTTATATTTAAGAACAGAGGGTGTATCAGGAAGGGTGTACCTTGTACTGCCATTGGAACTACATGTTGTTATAAATGGATTATATATGGTGGTTATTCTATTTCTCAAGCACCAACGCATAGAAGCGTTGTATGAATCTGTTGTTGCCTTGCAACGCATTATTTTGCAGGTTACCAACGAATCTATATATGTTGTTGAAGACGTTAGCAACGCCACCAACGACAACACATATGAATCCGTCGGTGTAGACCTTACCAACACTTATATGAACAAACGACAACGCATTGATGCGTTGCTAAAAGGGGGTTCTTGTTGTACGGCGTGAGCGAGAGGTGTTTGTTGGGGCGGCGACGGCGGCAGCGAAGGTTATGACTTGATAGCAAGACGAGTCTGTTGAGAATAGCTAGCGACGGGCTCTTTTCTTTCGCTTGCTCTGTTTTAAAAAAAGAGGTTCAGGGCTCTTTTTTTTTATACAGAGAATTTACCACAGTATTGGAAATACTCTGGTTTTGATAATGCAGTTTTTATTGCAAGCCAAACAGGTCAGTGTAAATAAAACCATGATAAGTAAAAAAACTGTAGTATTTTGAGAATACTTAGAAAATATTTTGCTATCAAACAGGGAGTGTCGCTCAAACTGATGCATTTAGCACTAAAATAAATCTAGATAAATTTGCTTGAGCAACACTTAATATGGGACATAGGTAGTATGTTTTAGATGGACCGAGTATTTAATAGTAGAGTAGACTCATTTTTATTAAAATTATAGAATTCCTTCTTCCATGCTTGAAAGGCACCCTTGAATTTGGCGACAAATTCTGAACATGAATTGTACTAACAAAATGCTCCCTTTGTCATAAAACGTAGCACATCTTAGTGCCCCCCCTCGATTGTAAGGCATATTACGAAACAAGACGTAGTAAGCCAATTCATATAGAAACATTTATGATCAACAACTATATGACCAATGCATGAACCCTAAATGGCCCCTCTTAACTACTTGGTATGTGAGTTCAAAGTAACATGTGCTATATTTTGTGAGAAAGGAAGTATAATTATTTATTTAATTTTTTTTAACGGATGGAGGATAAGTTTTCTTTTTTGTTTTTGCAAAAAACATCAAATCTATTATGAAAGTACACTGGAAGTACAAAGCATCTCAAACATAATAAAAATTACATCGAGATTTGGTGACCATCGAACAACCACTACAGCTGCCAGAAAGAGTCGCCGTCGCGCCGCTGTCGCCGCCGCCCTACTGGAGCCGGCTTGACCTTGTCGACGATAGCCGGAAAGTCTTCGTGCGCTTGCCCCTAAGGACCAGTGCCTTGGAGCTCATTCGTCGCCGTTGAACCCTTGCATAGATCTGAAGCACCTCACACCAAATCTCGCCGCATAACGAGAAACCTTAACCTCACCGCCCCAAGGAGATGGCAGGAATCTACGCCAGAGCTCCGCTACGTCCAGAAGGAAGAATTTGAGGACGATGAAGTCCGGAAGAGAAACTCGAAGAAGCGGCGCCGTCCACCCGAGCGCCGCACCTGCATGGAATAAAAAAAACTCTAACATAAACTGCCGACCGAGCGGCAGACATGGGGAAGGAGAATCCACGGGCTCGCCGGTGAAATCTGAAGGGGACGGTTTGTCCTAGCTATGCCGGATTAGGGGAGGAAAACGAGTGGACGTCCAATGGAGTATAAGTTATATACCATAAAAGGTATAATATTGGATTTCTATTTGAAATAATAAATTCTGATGGTATTACACATAACTTATTTACTCTTATTGTGTTAAAAAGAAGATGTTCTCTTTTTTTCCGAAAATGCAAACGCCCACACGTGTGGTCGTTAGTCAACTCACCCACACGCCTTCATCACTGTCCAGTAACTTCTCCACGAATCTTGACATGAATTAGCTGATTTTGTATGCCACGTAGGACAACTCGCGTGTGTGGTGTGTAAGAGAGGTCGCCCACACATCCGTTTTACCACACGGAGGGCCCGGTGTGTGGGCGTTTAGCAGTTCGCCCACACACCGGTTTTCAGTCACGCACAAGGGCTGGTGTGTGGGCGTTTGCCATCTCACCCACACGCCCGCCTCCTCTCCCACACCCAAGCTGCCAGTTGCCATGCGTTTTGCAGTGTACATGGCAACTGCCTTAGTGTGATTGCAAGCAGATGGCAACTCTCTCTTTTTTTTACCCGAACATGTCAGTTGCCATATGTTTTGCATGATACATGGCAAACTGCCCTAGCGTCCACGTAAGTAGATGGCAACTCTTTCTTTTTAAGTGGCAACTGCCCTAGCGTGCTTGTGAGCACATGGCAACTCTCTCTTTTACCCGAACATGTTTTTTGCCATGCCTTTTCTTATAGCGCTACATGGCAACTGCCTAGTGTTAGTAGGTGGCAACTCCTAAAGTTTTGAAATCATGACAACTGCAGTAGACCAGACCACACATGGCAACAGCTGTAGTTGTCCAAAAAATGGCAATCTGAAACTTTACCTGAGATGGCAACTGCAGTTGAACAAACATGGCAACTGTAGTTGTCCGACATGGCAACTGTAGTTCAGCGATATGGCAACTGCACTTAAACGAACATGGACGAGAGTCCGGCCCATGGCAACTGCGGGGCACGCAGTAAAGTGTCACGTGGAACGTGCGAGACCATGAGGTACGAGGCCTGACATACCGGACGTGTGGGCGTTATCTATTTCATCCACACGCACGCGTGTAAAAGGGACCGGGAGGGAAAAAAAGGCGTGTGGACGCTAGTTGTTTTGTCCACACACAGACGTGTGGGCTGGTCCTCTTAGGCACCACACAAAACGTGTGGACAGATTTCTTAACGTCCACACGTGTGGCAGTTATCGGCGTCTTTTTTTTGACACGATCAAATAGAGGTCTTCCAGGCCGCAGTCAGTCACGCATGCGGCGATGAAAAGTAGCAGAGGTATCACGCGTGATTTTTCTTTTTTACTTTTACCACGTCCGTCCAAGCACCCGGTCAAATAGAGGTCTTCCAGGTCCAATCACCCAAGTTGGTATACGTGAATTACTGGGTCAAGTAGTACGTTGCTTCTTAATTACCCGGATTAGCTCAGCACCTTTGTCAGCGACCGGATTAGCTCAGCACCTTTGTCAGCAAAAAAGATGGAGAAAGTTTCTTTATCGCATTCGTGCGTGCGTGCGTATGCATATAGGCACGGTAAAACGACGTAGGTTCTCTTCCATCGATACAGTGTCACCTGGCTACCAAGTCATACTCAAGTGAGGAAGCCAGAATATTTGTACAACACCGGTTCGTCGCGTGCACCATATGAGATTAATAGGAGCTTTGCTACATGGACAGAAGAATACGGGGTTTTACGGGCCTAGGCGCCTACCCCACCAGTTAAAATCAGGGGGGGCCGGTTAAGTAGGAGGAGAGGTTTAACTTTGACCAATTAAAGCAGGACATGTCAGTCAGTCCGTAAAATTTGTTAGTAGTCAGTCCGTGTGTCTAGCATTTTTGGATTAATAGTATGGTGTATGGTGGATAGGGCTGGAAAAAAAGCTCGAAGCTCGCGAGCTAAACGAGTAGCTCGTGATTCGGCTCGAATCGACTCGAACTCGAAGAATAACGAGTCGAGCCGAGCTTTAGTTTAAGATCGTTTATAGACCAAGTTAAACGAGCCAATCTCACGAGTACTCGTGTAACTCGTTAGGCTCGGTACAAAAGATCAGCCACTCCTAATACAAAATAAGATCAGCCACTCAGCACCCTATGTCCCAGGCGCACAACACAAGGCCTAGCCGTTGAAGGCTCAACCGCCTAGGAGACTCATGCGTTATAAGGAAATTACTATTGTTTAGTGATATATATGTTTAATATATACATAATCATTTTATAATATATGAGGGTTTTATGTTCATATCTTTAACGAGCTTAACAAGTTAAACGAGCCAGCTCGCGAGTTATACGAGTCGAGTCAATCTTGGATTTCAGCTCGTTATAATAACGAGTCGAGTCGAGCTAGCTCGTTAACGAAACGAGCTCTAGCGAGTCGAGCCGAGCTGGCTCAACTCGGCTCGAATTCCAACCCTAATGGTGGGTGAGATCCCAAGGATCACGTAGGTATATCGAGATTTGGTTATCTATGATCTAGCCCTAGACTTGCGTATATATGGGGACCAGGATAGTATATTTACAAGGTTGTAGGTTGATTGCTACCGATCGAGGATCTTTCACGACCACCAAACTCCTTGACTTCACCGCCAAGTAGACGTGCGTCCTGTTGAGGCCAAGGGCTGAGTAACGGGTCATGGGATGCAACGAGTCATGTTGGACCGAGTCTAGGTTGGCTAGGGTACTCCTAATACATGAAACCGTCACATACCCCAAAAATGAATTGGGATTTTCACGAAATCTGAACCTGGAGATGAGCTTGAGTAATTAATATCTGAGCTTTCCTTTTTGGATGTTTTTGTTATGAGCGCAATTTTTTTAAGGGAGCATGACTCCTCGAGGACACTTGATTGTTTTGGCTCTCTCCTAGCGCTACGGCCATTTTGGTTGTTGACGGCTGTCGTGGGTTTGTCACGGCAGATGTCCTTGTAAAAGAATTTAGTCGTAGAGTCATCGCAACGGGTTAGCTTAAAGGGGTTAAACCGGACAAGGGGACACGGGGAGTTTATACTAGTTCGGCGTCTTCGATGAAGGTAAAAGCCTACGTCTAGTTGTGATTGGTATTGCTAGGGTTTCGATGACCAGAGAGCGAATCCGCTCTGACTGGCCCTTGAGTTGTTATTTTTTCTGTTCCCAAACCGTGGCCGGATCGTCCCTTTATATACACAGGTTGACGTCCGCCGGTTTACAGAGTCCCGAGGCGGGATCATAGAGGTGTCCGGCTCGGTTTCTATTCCTCTAACTTACAATACAAGTTTACATGATAAAGTCGGTTCACAACTACATGCTTTAATCCGTCTTTAGGCCCTGAGCCTTCTTAAAGCACCAGTATCTTGGCATCTTCATGGGCTTCAATCTTCATGGAGCTAATCCGGCCATGCCTAGCCGGTTTACCTCCAGTAACTATATCCCCAACATTAGGCCCCAGATTGATTTGAATCTGTTCATGTCAATCTCCAATACTTAGAAAAATTCTTGCTCTGGCATCTTTCTATAAATCTAGTAAATCGCCGTGACGTCATCCTTTAAATCCGAAGCCAATCAGTATGATGTCATCTACCCGTTGAAGCCGAAGATGCCCTTCATTAATGATCGTTTCAACCCTCGAGGCATCATCTTTAATACTTATCCATTTCCAGCTCCTCGATTTCTGCACTTGTCGCTTTATTGCTTCGCCTTATAAATAGGAACATGGGTCCTTCTCCTTTTTCCCCTTCGTCTCCTTCACTTCTTCTTCCTCCTCGCGACATCTCTACTCCTGAGCACTGCCGTCGTCACCGGGCTTCACCTCTGCTTCGACAAAGGCCACTGCATCAACCTGACCGTTACCAGAGACACGCGGTGACCCTCTGCTGCTTCTTCCTGCACCAGTAAGTTCCTCTTCTCCTCACCCTAGATCCGCCATTAGGGTTCGGTGTTCTTCATAACCTGAAGCTGTTCCTCCTTTAGTAACACCAATGGCCAGTTAGATCTGATTGTTTTCAGCGCCCTTTGTGTAGCTTAAACTCCTATCTTCTTGTTAAGGCATCTGCTTGATATCAAACTCACCTGAACTTACCGAACCTTTTGAGCACTTGAGATTAGAACAGAATATATTTTGATTATCCAACGTACGGCAGATCTGAAATTCCCATGCCAAACCGTGAAATCTGTTTTACCGTACTTAGCCTTTTTCGCCTTAGATCTGTATCCTCTTTACCATGTAGGCGGTTTACCCTTGTAAAAACAATCTATATCATACCATTAGTCCCCTGGTAAACCGGCAAACCCCCTTTACATTCATTGTAACAGTCCGGTTTAACAACACATGTATACCCTTGATATGACCTTGTCATTCATTATTGTATCAGTCTCCGGTTTACGCAATTTCATACATCTGTATATCTTTATTCCATTGCATCTTGCGCACCACCATGAATGATTTGTAAACCGGCATTTCTTTTTCAGCTTTTCATTTCACAATGGCCAAACAGTTTTTTGCTTGCAACTGGGCTCATTCCCGGGTCACCAAAAAACAATTGAACGGAATGGTTAATATCGGCACCTTGCCCAAGAAAAAGAAATTCGATGGCGAGTTCCAGGAACAGAGAATCCTCCTACTCCGAGGCAGGGTGAGGTAGTGGTCTTTGTTGACCACATAGGCCGTGGTTTCAAACCGCCCGGGTCAAAGTTTTTCCGAGATGTGCTTGCTAGTTTCCGACTCCATCCTCTATCGGACCCAATTCGCTGTCCAATCTATGCACCTTCCAAGTCTTCTGTGAAGTATACTTACAAGAAGAACCAATTGCTGAGCTGTTCCAGGACTTTTTTCATCTAAACCGGTGTATAGAATTTGTAAACGGTCCCAACACTGAACTTGGTGGTGTCTTTGTTCAAAAGCGGAAAGAAGTTGAATTCCCTCATGCCAAACTGCACAGTCACCCTAAGGAATGGAACCATACTTGGTTCTACTACATAGATACCTCTCCTGAAGATGAGAACCCTCTTCCAGGCTACCGTGATCACCGGCTTTCCAACACTCATCCAGTGCCGCAACGTTTAAGTTCTGTGGAACGGGCCAAATATGCCCCTCAACTCGCCAAGCTCCGGGCCTTTATGGCCAACAGTTTAAGATGCGTTGATTTTGTGCGTTGCTGGATATCTTGGAGCGTCTTGCCACTAAGCCGCCGCCCCGGTTTAATGTGTGAGTACACCGGTGAATTAGAAGACCCCCAACGCCACATCAACATTCAGGTAACCGATGAAGAGGTCACTGAAAGCATCAAGAAAAGTTTGAATGAACCAGAATCAGTCTGTCGCCAAACCGGCTTGAACCCCTTCTACACTCAAAATAAACCGCCTGCTGTAAGCACTATGCTTCCTTTTTATCTTTGATATCTTTAAATTGTTCAACTTGTAAACTTTCTTCTGTTTGTGTATAAACAGGGTGATGATCCCTTCTGGAAACGGAAATCCGCAGATAAAGCGGCAAAACCATCCCGTCCCAAAACCAAAGCCGTCAAGCGTACCTCAAAGCGGAAAACAGCTGACCGGATCAACATGGAACTTGATGAAGATGCAGATGATCCGGAAGTTGAGGTAGAACTTGACTCACTTGGCTCCCTTTTCATGCACCTCATTAACAATGATCTTTATCAGGAGGACGTAGAAGGCAGCCAGGCTAATGATGTAGAGGTAATTACCCTTTCCTCCGGTTCAGACTCTATGCCAACACAAAAAACCCGTCAAGCGATCCGGAAAGTAAGCTTTTCTCATCCTCTTGCTTACTTGGATCCAACATTTATTTTGAAGACGCAGCAGCATGAAGCTCGCCGAACAACCCAGCACAGCGGCCAACAGGTCACTTCGGCCGGTTTACCTGATACCCCTGTTCGGAAGCGCCGATCTGAGGTCTCCCCCACTTCTGACAATTCTTATCCCAAGGAAGGTTATTTCAGACAACCTCTTAATCCGTCCGATTCAAATTATTAGGTGACACCTCCCTCATCTTCTGGCGAGTCAACAACAACCCAACTCCCTCCTCTTAAAACTTTAGCTGGGAAAGCATTCAAACCCTTTCTTCAAATGCGTTGCCAATCTTGAATAAGATGCTAAACCTCCTTTAATTTTGTTTGCAGAGCCAAAGCCAGACCCAACAAGAAAGCTCGGGTCAACAATCCGTCAAAAGACCAGGCGGTTTTTGAAGAAGAGCAAATAGGTGAACTGGACCAAACTCGTGAACCGGAGGGTCCTCATCCTGAAGCTACCTTTGATGAACCGCCCCTTCAAGACCAAAATAGTGATGAACAACCAGAAGCTGATCCTGCTGTGCCTGACACTGAACCAGCAGCTCCAAACCGGGCTAGTCCGGTGAGAGGTACTGATACTCCATCATCACCCGCAAAAACTACTGAAGACCAAGGAGATGATGTTATCATTACTGGCATGGGCCATAGCTCTCCTGGCCATCCTGTAATCTTGGCCCAACATAGTGCCAAAGAAGAGCGTGCTGCCAGGGAAAAGGGTAAATGGAGCACTGACTTATCAAGCTATGCTCATCTCAGTGCTGAAGAACTTCACTCCGGTTTTTTAAACCGTCTGCACTCAAACCGTGACTATGAAGCCGGGTTGGTGAACCTGATGAAGGAACGCTATGAGGTATTTTCATCTCCCTTTATTTCTTGATTCCAAAGTTGAAACACTAGCCCAAGTAGCCCCCAAGGGCCGTTTTATGATGTTAATCTTAAGCTGGGACTGAGTAATACTTTAATCCTCTCCCGCTGACCCTCAAAAGGTCAGGTCCTTAGTGAAAACAAAACCGATATTTTACCAATGTAATTATGTAGCTTTCCTCAGTGTAGCCCCCAAGGGGCGGTTTAGCTTTGCGAGGTAATCCGGGTCTTGAATCCATGCGTCCGTTTTGAACAGATGTACATTAGCCCCCAAGTGTCAAGGATAATGCTTGCATTGTTCTGGAGACTTATAAAAGATGTATTGATAATAGAGAAAATAGGCATTAGCCCCCAAGTACGAAGTGCATAACTTGTTATACGCTTAGTACTTAGAAAATACATATCCTGTTGTTGACATATCTTCGCTGTTACAGACCGAGCTAAGCAATAGAGATGCCCGAACCGCTGATTTGCAAGAGAACATGAAGTCCCAACAAGTAGAGGCTGCGAAAGCCAAGGAGGAGCTGACCAAAGCCCTGACAGCTATGGAAAAGCTAAAGGAGTCTTTTAACAAGGAACATGCTGACTGGGAAACCGAAAAGGCCGGTTTAACCAAAAGAGCTGAGGATGCCGAAGCAGCCCTGAAGCCAGTTGTAGATGAACTAACTTTTTTGAAGCGGCAAATCAATGCCCTGACGTCCGTTGTATTTGGTAAGTATCTCTGAGGGAGTCCTGGATTAGGGGGTCTCCGGACAACCGGATTATATCCTTTGGCCGGACTGTTGGACTATGAAGATACAAGATTGAAGACTTTGTCTCGTGTCCGGATGGGACTCTACTTGGCGTGGAAGGCAAGCTAGGCAATACGGATATGGATATCTCCTCCTTTGTAACCGACCATGTGTAACCCTAACCCTCTCTGGTGTCTATATAAACTGGAGGGTTTTAGTCGGTAGGACAACATACAATCATACCATAGGCTAGCTTCTAGGGTTTAGCCTCTCCGATCTCATGGTAGATCTACTCTTGTACTACCCATATCATCAATATTAATCAAGCAGGACGTAGGGTTTTACCTCCATCAAGAGGGCCCGAACCTGGGTAAAACATTGTGTCCCCTGCCTCCTGTTACCATCCGCCTTAGACGCATAGTTCGGGACCCCCTACCCGAGATCTGCCGGTTTTGACACCGACATTGGTGCTTTCATTGAGAGTTCCTCTGTGTCGTCACCGTTAGGCTTGATGGCTCCTACTATCATTGATGGCGATGCCGTCCAGGGTGAGAATTTTCTCCCCGGACAGATCTTCGTATTCGGCGGCTTTGCACTGCGGGCCAATTCGCTTGCCCATCTGGAGCAGATTGAAAGTTACGCCCCTGGCCACCAGGTTAGGTTTGGAAGCTTAAACTACACGGCCGATATCCGTGGAGACTTGATCTTCGATGGATTCGAGCCTCTGCCTTGTGCGTCACGCGGTCACGATGAGTGCGGTTTAGCGCTACCATCGGATAGTGTTCAAGAGATCGCACAGGCAGCCGCTCCGACCCTCAATTCGGAGCCAGGTGCGCCTTCCGCGGACGGGTGGATGGACCCCTCCACGGAGGCCTTACCCTCAGCGGCGATCGAGCCAAACATCGACCTTACCTTGCACGAGAGCCGTGTTGTTAAACTGCCGGATCTTTCTCCGGCCACGGACTCCGAACCGCCTGCGCCCGTTCCTATCGAATCCGATTGGGCGCCGATCATGGAGTTTACCTCCGCAGATATTTTTCAGCACTCGCCCTTCGGCGACATACTGAATTCATTAAGGTCTCTCTCCTTGTCAGGAGGATCCTAGCCAAACTATGTCCGGCAGGACTGGGATGCGGACGACGAGGAAATTCGCGACCCACCCACCACCCACTTAGTAGCCACTGTCGATGATTTAACAGACATGCTCGACTTAGACTCCGAAGACATCGACGGTATGGACGACAATGCGGGAGACACAAAGGAACCACTGCCCACAGGGCACTGGACGCCCACTTCACCACATGACGTATACATGGTGAACACACCAAAAGAAAACGACGACGAGGAACGGAAGGACGCAACAAAGGATTGTCCCCTCGAGAAGCAGTCAAAGCGGCGGCGTAAACGCCGCTCCAAATCCCGCCTCGACAGAAACAACGATCATACAGACCCAGCGTTAGAGCAGGGGAACCATTGCCGGACCACGGCAACATGAAGGATCAAGCCGAACAACCTGACTCTGTCAAAGATAATAGTCCGGACGACTTCACACCGGACAGACACCCGGAGCAACAGAATGCCCGTCAAAGGCTTGTTGCCACCTCAAGGAGTCTAAAAAAGCAAACGCAAAGACTCAAGGCTGCACAAGACACACTCGGAATCAGATGGAGCAAAGTACTCAACGCAACCGCGAAGTACGGCGGTAATCGCCCCACCAAAAGCTACCCAAAACGGAAGTTGCTACCCGAATTCGATGAGGAGGCCTTAGATCCCCCGCAACCAAAAATTAAAACGGCCACCTGGCCGGATAGACGACCTGACGGCCAACATAGAGCGGCAAGCAATGCCGCACATAAGCCAATACGCGATCCACGCGAGGGCTCGCATCAAAAGGATGGCGCAACCAGATCCATCTATGGACCACGCAGTCGCGCTCCAGCATACAATGCAGCACAACAAACATCCGAACACTATGGTACATCCAGATACAGGGGTGCCGCACACCCCCTATATTTCACCGACGAGGTACTGGACCATGAATTTCCAGAGGGATTCAAACCCGTAAACATAGAGGCATACGACGGAACAACAGACCCTGGGGTCTGGATTGAGGACTATATCCTCCATATCCATATGGCTCGAGGAGATGATCTCCAAGCCATTAAGTATTTACCCCTCAAACTCAAAGGGCCAGCTCGGCACTGGCTTAAAATCCTCCCCGAAAGCTCCATTGGAAGCTGGGAAGAGCTCGAAGACGCTTTTTGGGCAAATTTTCAAGGGACTTATGTCCGACCTCCGGACACGGACGATTTGAGTCATATAACTCAACAGCCCAGAGAGTCAGCCCGAAAGCTTTGGAATAGGTTCCTTACTAAAAAGAACCAAATAGTCGACTGTCCGGACGCCGAAGCCTTGGCAGCTTTTAAGCATAGCGTCCGTGACGAATGGCTTGCCAGACCCCTCGGCCAAGAAAAGCCGAGAAAAATGGCCACATTAACAAGCCTCATGACCCGCTTTTGCGCGGGTGAGGATAGCTGGCTAGCCAGATGCAGCACCAGCGACCCCAGTACATCCGAAGTTAGAGATGGAAACGGGAAATCACGGCGCAACAACAATAATAAACGCTGGAATAAAGAGGACAACATGAAGAGCACGATAGTAAACGCCGGATTCAAAAGCTCTCGACCAAGTCAGCAAAAGCCGCCCTCTAAATGCGCCAGACATGAACTGTCCAGCCTAAACAAAATTCTGGACCAAGTATGTCAGATCCATAGCACCCCCGGTAAACCTGCTAATCATACCCACAGAGAATGTTGGGTCTTCAAGCAGTCCGACAAGCTCAACGCCATACACAAGGGGGAAGATACACCAAGCAAAGACGAGGATGAGCCTCTCAAGCAAGACACTGGGGAACAAAGAAAATTTCCACCAGAAGTCAAAATAGTAAATGTGTTACACGTGATAAAGGGGAGAAACAAAGCGGCACTCCTAGATAAATATGCTCAAGGGCCTATCACCGCGGAGTCCTACCACTGGTCGTTTCAACTGATCACTTTTGACCATCGGGATTACTCAGCAAGTATCCGACGTGCAGGATGGGCTGCCCTGGTATTAGACCCAATAATTGGCGGATACCACCTTACACGAGTCCTGATGGACGGTGGCAGCAGTTTAAACCTGATATACCAGGGTACAATCCGCAAAATGGGGATAGACCCAACGAAAATTTTCCTAAGCAATACTACCCTTAAAGGAGTAACGCCAGGCCCAGGGGCTCATTGCACGGGCTCCCTGCCACTAGAGGTTATATTCTGCTTCCCCGATAACTTCCGTAGCGAAAATTTAACATTCCACATTGCTCCGTTCCAAAGTGGCTATCAAGCACTACTTGTACGTGAAGCTTTCGCTCGCTTTAATGCAATACCGCACTACACTTCCCTTACACTTAAGATGCCCGGTCCACATGGCATCATTATAGTAAATGGAAATATTAAGAGATCCCTGCGTGCCCAAGAGAGTGCGACTGCCTTGGCAGCCGCACACTAAAAAGGGCCTCACCAGCTAAAGCATTTGATAGGTCGTCAAGACCATGGACACGGTTAGACGAGTCTGGCGCATCCATATGTAACTCACACAGGTTTGATAAGCCACACCCCTATCACAAATACAAGGGGCTCAACGCGCGTAGACAAGTGGCAATTTTTACTCATCTTGAATTACACATGGTTTCTTCAAACCTACCTTTTTGCACGACAACTTTTCACCTAAGTTTCTCTCTTTCACAGATGACCATCGTGCTACACCCGTCCAGGATACGGCACAACGGAGACACAGGCGCAGACGTGCAGCAGGGACCCGCCCCAAGGATTCCTTTTAGATTAAGACCCTGCGTCAACCTTTTTTACTGTCTCTTGTTGATACACATCCCTCGGATTCTCAGCACAATTGAGAAGGATGCTGGCGTCTTGGCATGTGGCCACATCAGAATAATGCATGTACCTGGACACCAGGGGCTTCTTACAAAGGGCACTATTTAGGCCCGGTTTATACCATAAAGACCGAATACCCTAGGGAGTGTTCGGCGCCGCGAGTTTGGCCTTATATGCATCAGCTCCGAACCATGTCTTTGGTCAAATGTTGGGTCTGCCCGGCTCCTATGTTTTGGTACCTTACGTTCCGCTCTATCGGCTAAGGTAGCACTAGGAGAACTACTGCGATTGTGCCCCGGGTCATCCAGACGAGCACCTCAGTAGAGAAAGCCGAAAACTGACTTTCATGATATAGCGTGAGACTGGTCAACCACTCGATGACCTATCGGAATGTTAGAATTCCTCCGCCTTAACGAAGGGCCGTTTCCCGACTAGGCATGTACGCACCCTGAATTCGGGCGAGTGCGGAGCCAACAGGGGCTATATAGTAGCCCCACCGTCAAACTCCTATGGCTAAGTGAAAGTGTTAAAGCATTATAGTCCGGTTGCCTCGTTCGCTGCACTATCACCTCCTTAATAGGACCAAGACATTGGGTTAAGTGTGAACATGCGTCTTCTGCGAACACCTCCGCATTATATGCATGGGGGCTGAAGCCGACGACTGCAATCTTTCAGGTTATACACATGTATACATAAACGGACGCACAGGAGGCATCATATTACTTTCAGGCAAAACTATAAACACAGCCTTAATAAATTTCATAAAAACATTGTGTTTATAATGGCAATACATGTCACTCAAACATAATATTCTTCGAGCACTGGGCCTCTATCAAACGAGCACCCTCCAGAACCTCTTTGAAATAGTGCTCGGCAGCCACTCGGCCTATGGCCGAACCCTACGCCGCAACAGTGGTAGCATCCATCTCCGCCCAGTATGCTTTAACATGGGCAAGGGCCATCCGCGAGCCTTCTATGCACACCGACCTCTTCATCGCATTGATGCGCGACACCGCACCAAGGAACTGCTACACTAAGCTGAAATAGCTGTTCAGTTTCGGCTTTTTCGGCCACAGCTGATCCACGACAGACCTCATGGCGAGTCCGGACAACCTATTCAGTTTGGCCCATTCGGGTAACTGATCAGTCAATGGAAGCAGACACTCTGGAACGTTGAATTGCGACCAGAACAACTTGTCCACTTCACGATCTGTTTGACCTTGGAAGTATTTGGCTGCATCGGCAGCGCTCGCCGCCAAGTCCATATATGCGCCTGCCGAACTCCACAGCCAATCCAGAGGGGCATACCGTGGATCGCCGAACTTTATCTGTAACATGAACGGCTTCCCAGCCGCAATATCCCCGGCTTCACGCAGCTCCTCTTTCTTCGCTCTCATAGCAGAGCGGATGTCTTTGTTCGCCATCGTGGCCTTTTCAAGGTCCGCTGCCCTCAATCGGTTCTCTTTTTCAAGGACCTGGCAACGGTCGGCAGTGTCTTTTAATTCTACGGCCATCTTGTCCATCCTCTCTTTGCTCTTGCAATGTGCGGCCTTCTCGGCTTTCAACTCTTCGGCCGCCTTCAAAGCAGCCGCATTACTAATCATTGCTTGTTCTTTGCTCGGGCAAGTTCCTCCCGCAAGGTTTCCACAGTGGCAGCTCCATCTGCAGTCACAACATATTAAAGATACTGGCACCATGCTGCTCTTACTATGTGGCATTCACCAGAAAATAACACTTACCCTGTGCCTCGTCAAGCCTCTTGTTAACAAAGTCGATGTCGGCATCCGCCGCATCCAGTTGCCGCTTCAGTTCGGCAAATTCTTGAGTCCGGCTAACCACCGGAGCTCCCACTACCTGCACATTAAAGCGGTATGGTTATTGCCTGGGACTACGATCCTCTATTTGCCGCCGTTCTCAGCGACAACCAGAGTCTCAAGGGCTACTATCTACACAGGGCACACCTAAAAATGTGCGGTACCATCGCAAATGCACATCATTTTACGTACCTCAAAGCTCGTCAGTAGACTCATAAAGGCATCATGCAACCCGCTTTCGGCGGATGAGGTCATTTCCATCACCATACCCATCAATGTACGGTGTTCTTCTGAGATGGCCGCTCGCTCCAACAGCTCTCTCAGTACGTCCGACCGCATACCAGACGATGCCGGACTCTTCTGTTTGCTCTCTTCGAGAGCCGGACGCTGGGGGCTTCGAGTGACTATAGGATTATCTTCTGGCCTCACCGGATCCGGAGAGGCCCTCCGTGACGACACCTCAAGGTCGCCCGCTTCTTGAGCGGAGGAGTCCGGGGGAGGCGTTTCGCTCTCCATCATCTTCGGAAGAAGATCCCCCGAAGATGAGCTCTGCTGAGAAGGGCTCAGATCCGAACTGCAATAAATACTTCGGTTATTTTCCTCAGAGGCAAGGTAGTATATCTCCACTATTAAAGTACTTTCTGATTACTTACAGCTCGTTGGAGGGCTGATCCCCGCGCGGACTTTGTGCGGCAAGAGCACCCTCCAAGGCAGGACCCTCTGGCGGAGATTTCTTCTCCCGCTTGGAAACCTTGGTTTCTAGATCTTCAGAGGTAGTCCTCTTCCTTCCCCTGGGTGAGAGAATGTCCGATTCCTCCCCTCGGTTATCCTCCCTCCCGGAGGTGCTCATTCCCTCGGTCGGAATAGGCAGCGATGGAGGTCCGCTTTCGCCCTCATTATTCCCCCCATTGTCTTCCTTTGAGGGCTCCGGGCAAGGTGCTAGCTCGAGCATCTTTTCCAGTACCGGATTTTCCAATCCCTCAGGAAGGGGGGCCGAACACCGAATCATCTTCGCCTTTGTTATCCAGTCCTGGTCAAAGAGCGATTTCTCAGAATGACGTCGTGGTAAACAAAAGACGGTGTGGTCGGCTGAAGGATTACTTACTTGGTCGGCGGTATGGTTGCTGCTCAGGCCCACATCCTCGGTGGTATCCGGACACTCTATTTGGGGTCCGAAGAATGATTTGTACATCTCCTCGTGCGTCAGGCCGAGGAAATTCTGAATAGTACGCGGCCCTTCTGGGTTGAACTCCCACAAGCGGAGGGGCCGGCGTTTGCAAGGCTGGACTCGACGAACCAGCATGACTTGCGCCACCATAATCAAAACTAAAATCTCCTTCGAAGAGATTTAGCATGCGCCTTTGCAGTACAGGCATGTCCTTGGCAGGACCCTAGCTCAGCCCTCTGCTAATCCATGACATCAGTTGTGGTGGAGGGCCTGAGCGGAAAGCAGGGGAAGCCACCCACTTGTTGGGGAACATAGTAATTTCAAAAAAATTCCTACGCACATGCAAGGTCATGGTGATGCATAGCAACGAGAGGGGAGAGTGTGATCTACGTACCCTCGTAGACCGATAGCGGAAGCGTTATGACAACGCGGTTGATGTAGTCATACGTCTTCACGGCCCGACCGATCAAGCACCGATTCTACGGCACCTCCGAGTTCTAGCACACGTTCAGCTCGATGACGATCCCCGGACTCCGATCCAGCAAGACCTTGATGTTCTACTGTCGCAGGGCTTCGCCTAAGGACCACTACAATATTATCGAGGACTATGGTGGAACGGGGCACCACACACGGCTAAGAGAACGATCTTAGAGATCAACTTGTGTGTCTAGGGGTGCCCCTGCCCCCGTATATAAAGGAGCCAAGGGGGGGTGCGGCCGGCCATAGGAGGAGGCGCGAAGGAGGAGTCCTACTCGTACCGGGAGTAGGACTCCCCCCTTTCCCTAGTTGGATGGGACTTGGGGAAGAAGGAAGAGAGGGAAGGAAGGAAAGGGGGGCGCCGCCCCCCCTCCTTGTCCAATTCGGACTTGGGGGGGACGGGCGAGCGGCAGCCCCTAGGCCTCCTCTCCTCTTCCTCCACTAGGCCCATTAAGGCCCATTAGGTTACCGGGGGGTTCCGGTAACCTCCCGGTACTCCGGTAAAATGCCGATTTCACCCGGAACACTTCCGATGTCCAAACATATAGGCTTCCAATATATCAATCTTTATGTCTCAACCATTTCGAGACTCCTCGTCATGTCCGTGATCACATCCAAGACTCCGAACTAACTTCGGTACATCAAAATATATAAACTCATAATGAAACTGTCATCGTAACGTTAAGCGTGCGGACCCTACGGGTTCGAGAACAATGTAGACATGACTGAGACATGTCTCCGGTCAATAACCAATAGCGGAACCTGGATGCTCATATTGGCTCCCACATTTTCTACGAAGATCTTTTATCGGTCAGACCGCATAACAACATACTTTGTTCCCTTTGTCATCGGTATGTTACTTGCCCGAGATTCGATCGTCGGTATCTCAATACCTAGTTCAATCTCGTTACCAGCAAGTCTCTTTACTCGTTTCGTAATAAATCATCTCACAACTAACTCATTAGTTGCAATGCTTGCAAGGCTTATGTGATGTGCATTACCGAGTGGGCCCAGAGATACCTCTCCGACAATCGGAGTGACAAGTCCTAATCTCAAAATACGCCAACCCAACATGTACCTTTGGAGACACCTGTAGAGCTCCTTTATAATCACCCAGTTACGTTGTGACGTTTGGTAGCATACAAAGTGTTCCTCTCGCAAACGGGAGTTGCATAATCTCATAGTCATAGGAACATGTATAAGTCATGAAGAAAGCAATAGCAACATACCAAACGATCGGGTGCTAAGCTAATGGAATGGGTCATGTCAATCACATCATTCTCCTAATAATGTGATCCCGTTAATCAAATGACAACACATTTCTATGGTTAGGAAACATAACCATCTTTGATTAACGAGATAGTGACGTTTAGTTTGTGTATGTATTCACACAAGTATTATGTTTCCGGATAATACAATTCTAGCATGAACAATAAACATTTATCATGATATAAGGAAATAAAATAATAACTTTATTATTGCCTCTAGGGCATATTTCATTTAGTCTCCCACTTGCACTAGAGTCAATAATCTAGATTACACAGTAATGATTCTAACACCCATGGAGCTTTGGTGCTGATCATGTTTTGCTCGTGGAAGAGGCTTAGTCAATGGGTCTGCTACATTCAGATCCGTGTGTATCTTGCAAATCTCTATGTCTCCCACCTGGACTAGATCCCGGATGGAATTGAAGCGTCTCTTGATGTGCTTGGTTCTCTTGTGAAATCTGGATTCCTTTGCCAAGGCAATTGCACCAGTATTGTCACAAAAGATTTTCATTGGACCCGATGCACTAGGTATGACACCTAGATCGGATATGAACTCCTTCATCCAGACTCCTTCGTTTGCTGCTTCCGAAGCAGCTATGTACTCCGCTACACATGTAGATCCCGCCACAACGCTTTGTTTAGAACTGCACCAACTGACAGCTCCACCGTTTAATGTAAACACGTATCCGGTTTGCGATTTAGAATCATCCGGATCAGTGTCAAAGCTTGCATAAACGTAACCATTTACGATGAGCTCTTTGTCACCTCCATATATGAGAAACATATCCTTAGTCCTTTTCAGGTTTTTCAGGATGTTCTTGACCGTTGTCCAGTGATCCACTCCTGGATTACTTTGGTACCTCCCTGCTAGACTTATAGCAAGACACACATCAGGTTTGGTAGACAGCATTGCATACATGATAGAGCCTATGGCTGAAGCATAGGGAACATCTTTCATTTTCTCTCTATCTTCTGCATTGGTCGGGCATTGAGTCTTACTCAATTTCACACCTTGTAACACAAGCAAGAATCCTTTCTTTGCTTGATCCATTTTAAACTTCTTCAAAACTTTGTCAAGGTATGTGCTTTGTGAAAGTCCAATTAAGCGTCTTGATCTATCTCTATAGATCATAATGCCCAATATGTAAGCACCTTCACCGATGTCTTTCATTGAAAAACTCTTATTCAAGTATCCCTTTATGCTATCCAGAAATTCTATATCATTTCCGATTAGTAATATGTCATCTACATATAATATCAGAAACGCTACAGAGCTCCCACTCACTTTCTTGTAAATACAGGCTTCTCCAAAAGTCTGTACAAAACCAAATGCTTTGATCACACTATCAAAGCGTTTATTCCAACTCCGAGAGGCTTGCACCAGTCCATAAATGGATCGCTGGAGCTTGCACACTTTGTTAGCTCCCTTTGGATCGATAAAACCTTCCGGCTGCATCATATCAACTCTTCCAGAAATCCATTCAGGAATGCAGTTTTGACATCCATCTGCCAAATTTCATAATCATAAAATGCGGCAATTGCTAACATGATTTGGCAGACTTAAGCATCGCTACGAGTGAGAAGGTCTCATCGTAGTCAACCCCTTGAACTTGTCGAAAACCTTTTGCGACAAGTCGAGCTTCGTAGACAGTAACATTACCGCCAGTGTTAGTCTTCTTCTTGAAGATCCATTTATTCTCAATTGCTTGCCGATCTTTTGGCAAGTCAACCAAAGTCGACACTTTGTTCTCATACATGGATCCCATCTCAGATTTCATGGCTTCAAGCCATTTTGTGGAATCTGGGCTCACCATCGCTTCTCCATAGTTCGTAGGTTCATCATGATCTAGTAGCATGACTTCCAGAACAGGATTACCGTACCACTCTGGTGCAGATCTTACTCTGGTTGATCTACGAGGTTCAGTAGTATCTTGTTCTGAAGTTTCATGATCATCATCATTAGCTTCCTCACTAATTGGTGTAGGTGTCACAGAAACCGGTTTCTGTGATGTACTACTTTCCAATAAGGGAGCAGGTACAGTTACCTCATCAAGTTCTACTTTCCTCCCACTCACTTCTTTCGAGAGAAACTCCTTCTCTAGAAAGTTTCCGAATTTAGCAACAGAAGTCTTGCCTTCGGATCTGTGATAGAAGGTGTATCCAATAGTTTCCTTTGGATATCCTATGAAGACACATTTCTCCGATTTGGGTTCAAGCTTATCAGGTTGAAGCTCTTTCACATAAGCATCGTAGCCCCAAACTTTCAGAAACGACAACTTTGGTTTCTTGCCAAACCACAGTTCATAAGGCGTCGTCTCAACGGATTTTGATGGTGCCCTATTTAACGTGAATGCGGCTGTCTCTAAAGCATAACCCCAAAACGATAGCGGTAAATCATTAAGAGACATCATAGATCGCACCATATCTAGTAAAGTACGATTACGACGTTTGGACACACCATTACGCTGTGGTGTTTCGGGTGGCGTGAGTTGTGAAACTATTCCGCATTGTTTCAAATGTACACCAAACTCATAACTCAAATATTCTCCTCCACGATCAGATCATAGGAATTTTATTTTCTTGTTACGATGATTTTCAACTTCACTCTGAAATTCTTTGAACTTTTCAAATGTTTCAGACTTATGTTTCATTAAGTAGATATATCCATATCTGCTTAAGTCATCTGTGAAGGTGAGAAAATAACGATATCCGCCACGAGCCTCAACATTCATCGGACCACATACATCTGTATGTATGATTTCCAACAAATCTGTTGCTCTCTCCATAGTACCGGAGAATGGTGTTTTTGTCATCTTACCCATAAGGCACAGTTCGCAAGTACCAAGTGATTCATAATCAAGTGGTTCCAAAAGTCCATCAGTATGGAGTTTCTTCATGCGCTTTATACCGATATGACCTAAACGGCAGTGCCACAAATAAGTTGCACTATCATTATCAACTCTGCATCTTTTGGCTTCAACATTATGAATGTGTGTGTCACTACTATCGAGATTTAATAAGAATAGACCATTCTTCATGGGTGCATGACCATAAAAGATTTTACTCATATAAATAGAACAACCATTATTCTCTGATTTAAATGAATAACCGTCTCGCATCAAACAAGATCCACATATAATGTTCATGCTCAACGCTGGCACCAAATAACAATTATTTAGGTCTAATACTAATCCCGAAGGTAGATGTAGAGGTAGCGTGCCGACCGCGATCACATCGACTTTGGAACCATTTCCCACGCGCATCGTCATCTCGTCCTTGGCCAATCTTCGCTTAATCCGTAGTCCCTGTTTCGAGTTGCAAATGTTAGCAACAGAACCAGTATCAAATACCCAGGTGCTACTGCGAGCATTAGTAAGGTACACATCAATAACAAGTATATCACATATACCTTTGTTCACCTTGCCATCCTTCTTATCCGCCAAATACTTGGGGCAGTTCCGCTTCCAGTGACCAGTCTGCTTGCAGTAGAAGCACTCAGTTTCAGGCTTAGGTCCAGATTTGGGTTTCTTCTCTTGAGCAGCAACTTGCTTGCTGTTCTTTTTGAAGTTCCCCTTCTTCTTCCCTTTGCCCTTTTTCTTGAAACTAGTGGTCTTGTTGACCATCAACACTTGATGCTCCTTCTTGATTTCTACCTCCGCAGCTTTCAGCATTGCGAAGAGCTCGGGAATAGTATTATTCATCCCTTGCATATTATAGTTCATCACGAAGCTCTTGTAGCTAGGTGGCAGTGATTGGAGAATTCTATCAATGATGCAATAATCTGGAAGATGAACTCCCAATTGAATCAAGTGATTATTATACCCAGACATTTTGAGTATATGCTCGCTGACAGAACGGTTCTCCTCCATCTTGCAGCTATAGAACTTATTGCAGACTTCATATCTCTCAATCCGAGCATTTGCTTGAAATATTAACTTCAACTCCTGGAACATCTAATATGCTCCATGACGTTCAAAACGTCGTTGAAGTCCATTTTCTAAGCCGTAAAGCATGGCACACTGAACTATCGAGTAGTCATCAGCTTTGCTCTGCCAGACGTTCATAACATCTGGTGTTGCTCCAGCAGCAGGCCCGGCACCCAGTGGTGCTTCCAGGACGTAATTCTTCTGAGCAGCAATGAGGATAATCCTCAAGTTACGGACCCAGTTCGTGTAATTGCTACCATCATCTTTCAACTTTGCTTTCTCAAGGAACGCATTAAAATTCAACGGAACAACAGCACGGGCCATCTATCTACAATCAAACTTAAACAAGCAAGATACTATCAGGTACTAAGTTCATGATAAATTTAAGTTCAATTAATCATATTACTAAAGAACTCCCACTTAGATAGACATCCCTCTAATCCTCTAAGTGATCACGTGATCCAAATCAACTAAACCATGTCCGATCATCACGTGAGATGGAGTAGTTTCATTGGTGAACATCACTATGTTGATCAAATCTACTATATGATTCACGCTCGACCTTTTGGTCTCCGTGTTCCGAGGCCATATCTGTATATGCTTGGCTCGTCAAGTATAACCTGAGTATTCCGCGTGTGCAACTGTTTTGCACCCGTTGTATTTGAACGTAGAGCCTGTCACACCCGATCATCACATGGTGTCTCAGCACGAAGAACTTTCGCAACGGTGCATACTCAGGGAGAACACTTCTTGATAATTAGTGAGAGATCATCTTAAAATGCTACCGTCAATCAAAGCAAGATAAGATGAATAAAAGATAAACATCACATGCAATCAATATAAGTGATATGATATGGCCATCATCATCTTGTGCTTGTGATCTCCATCTTCAAAGAACCGTCATGATCACCATCGTCACCGGCGTGACACCTTGATCATCATCGTAGCATCGTTGTCGTCTTGCCAATCTTATGCTTCCATGACTATCGCTACCACTTAGTTGATAAAGGAAAGCATTACGGCGCAATTGCATTGCATACAATAAAGCGACAACCATATGGCTCCTGCCAGTTGCCGATAACTCAGTTACAAAACATGATCATCTCATACAATAAAATTTAGCATCATGTCTTGACCATATCACATCACAACATGCCCTGCAAAAACAAGTTAGACCTCCTCTACTTTGTTGTTGCAAGTTTTACGTGGCTGCTATGGGCTTAGCAAGAACCGTTCTTACCTATGCATCAAAACCACAACGATAGTTTGTCAAGTTGGTGCTGTTTTAACCTTCGCAAGGACCGGGCATAGCCACACTTTGTTCAACTAAAGTTGGAGAAACTGACACCCGCTAGCCACCTTTGTGCAAAGCACGCCGGGAGAACCGGTCTCGTGTAAGCGTACGCGTAATGTCGGTCCGGGCCGCTTCATCCAACAATACCGCCGAACCAAAGTATGACATGCTAGTAAGCAGTATGACTTATATCGCCCACAACTCACTTGTGTTCTACTCGTGCATATAACATCAACGGATAAAACCTAGGCTCGGATGCCACTGTTGGGGAACGTAGTAATTTCAAAAAATTTCCTACGCACACGCAAGATCATGGTGATGCATAGCAACAAGAGGGGAGAGTGTGATCTACATACCCTCGTAGATCGACAGCGGAAGCATTATGACAACGCAGTTGATGTAGTCGTACGTCTTCACGGCCCAACCGATCAAGCACCGAAACTATGGCACCTCCGAGTTCTAGCACACGTTCAGCTCGATGACGATCCCCGGACTCCGATCCAGCAAAGTGTCGGGGAAGAGTTCCGTCAGCACGATGCCGTGGTGACGATCTTGATGTTCTACTGTCGCACGGCTTCGCCTAAGCACCACTACAATACTATCGAGGACTATGGTGGAAGGGGGCACCGCACACGGCTAAGAGAACGATCTTAGAGATCAACTTGTGTGTCTAGGGGTGCCCCTGCCCCCGTATATAATGGAGCCAAGGGGGGTGCGGCCGGCCATAGGAGGAGGCGCGCAGGAGGAGTCCTACTCCTACTGGGAGTAGGACTCCCCCCTTTCCCTAGTTGGAAGAAGGAAGAGAGGGAAGAAAGGAAAGGGGGGGGGGCGCCACCCCCCTCCTTGTCCAATTTGGACTTGGGGCGGGGGGGGGGGGGGCGGCAGCCCCTAGGCCTCCTCTCCTCTTCCTCCACTAGGCCCATTAAGGCCCATTAGGTTACCAGGGGGTTCAGGTAACCTCCCGGTACTCCAGTAAAATGCCGATTTCCCCCGGAACACTTCCGATGTCCAAACATAGGCTTCCAATATATTAATCTTTATGTCTCGACCATTTCGAGACTCCTCGTCATGTCTGTGATCACATCCGGGACTCCAAACTAACTTCGGTACATCAAAATATATAAACTCATAATGAAACTGTCATCGTAACATTAAGCGTGCGGACCCTACGGGTTCGAGAACAATGTAGACATGACCGAGACATGTCTCCGGTCAATAACCAATAGCGGAACCTGGATGCTCATATTGGCTCCCACATATTCTACGAAGATCTTTTATCGGTCAGACCGCATAACAACATACTTTGTTCCCTTTGTCATCGGTATGTTACTTGCCCGAGATTCGATCGTCGATATCTCAATACCTAGTTCAATCTTGTTACCGGCAAGTCTCTTTACTCGTTTCGTAATACATCATCTCACAACTAACTCATTAGTTGCAATGCTTGCAAGGCTTATGTGATGTGCATTACCAAGAGGGCCCAGAGATACCTCTCCGACAATCGGACTGACAAATCCTAATCTCGAAATACGCCAACCCAACATGTACCTTTGGAGACACCTGTAGATCTCCTTTATAATCACCCAGTTACGTTGTGACGTTTGGTAGCACACAAATTGTTCCTCTCGCAAACGGGAGTTGCATAATCTCATAGTCATAGGAACATGTATAAGTCCTGAAGAAAGCAATAGCAACATACTAAACGATCGGGTGCTAAGCTAATGGAATGGGTCATGTCAATCACATCATTCTCCTAATAATGTGATCCCGTTAATCAAATGACAACACATGTCTATGGTTTGGAAACATAACCATCTTTGATTAACAAGCTAGTCAAGTAGAGGCATACTAGTGACGTTTAGTTTGTCTATGTATTGACACAAGTATTATGTTTCCGGATAATACAATTCTAGCATGAACAATAAACATTTATCATGATATAAGGAAATAAAATAATAACTTTATCATTGCCTCTAGGGCATATTTCCTTCAGCACTTGGCACTTCTGGGAGGTGTGATATAAAACCACCCCTGTTGCCATAATCCGGACACCTCTGGAAAGGAACCTTTGGGCCACGGAGCTCCTGCTATCTTGCTTATTAATGTGCCTCCGCACGCTGCATACTGCCCCTCGACCATCTTCGGCTTCACGTCAAAGGTCTTGAGCCACAGGCCGAAGTGAGGGGTAATGCGGAGGAAGGCCTCACACACGACAATGAATGTCGAGATGTAGAGAAAGGAGTCAGGGCTAGCTCGTGGAAATCTAGCCCGTAATAAAACATCAACCCCCTAACGAAGGGATCCAGAGTGAGGCCTAGTCCTCAAAGGAAGTGGGAGATGAACACGATGTCTTCATTGGGTTCAGGAGTAGGGACGACCTGCCCTCGGGCAGGCAGCCAATGCGAAACCTCGGCGGTCAGGTATCTGGCGTCCCTCAACTTCTTGATGTCTTCTTCCGTAACGGAGGAGGGCATCCACCGGCCTTGAAGGCTAGATCCGGACATTATTGCAGATCCGGAGCACCTGACCTGGGCTTTAGGTGTTAGAACTCGAGGCGGGGAAAGGATTCGATTGAGCACGGGAGGGAAAAAGTAAAAGCCGTGTCCCTTTATAAAGAGGGTGAATATCAAGCGTCCTCTCTGTAGCCATTTGGGACTTCCTATAATCTAGGAGTCCTAGACACGGTTGGGTTACCCACGCCCGTATTGATGAGAATCCCGTGATAAGGGGACATGATCTTTGCTTTGACAAGACGTGTCAAAAAACTGCCTCGCGTTATGTGCAGGGCTAGTTAAAGGAAACGGTTCAAATAATCACCGGGCCATGGCATAATGTCGTGTTGCCAAAACAAGTCCGTAAATTAGATTTGTGAAAATATTATTCTCTCTACGGTGGTATGTGGAACTTATTTTGCAGGGTCGGACACTATCCTTGTATTCAAATTCTTATATGATGTATTCGGAGAAGGAACCCGCCTTGCAATGCCGAAGACAATACTGCGCGCCGGACTCATCGTCATTGAAGCCTGGTTTAGGGGCTACTGAGGGAGTCCTGGATTAGGGGGTCTCCGGACAGCCGGATTATATCCTTTGGCCAGATTGTTGGACTATGAAGATACAAGATTGAAGACTTCGTCTCGTGTCCGGATGAGACTCTACTTGGCGTGGAAGGCAAGCTAGGAAATACGGATATGGATATCTCCTCCTTTGTAACCGACCTTGTGTAACCCTAACCCTCTCCGGTGTCTATATAAACCGGAGGGTTTTAGTCCATAGGACAACATACAATCATACCATAGGCTAGTTTCTAGGGTTTAGCCTCTCCGATCTGGTGGTAGATCTACTCTTGTACTACCCATATCATCAATATTAATCAAGCAGGACGTAGGGTTTTACCTCCATCAAGAGGGCCTGAACCTGGGTAAAACATTGTGTCCCCTGCCTCCTGTTACCATCCGCCTTAGACGCACAGTTCGGGACCCCCTACCTGAGATCCGCCGGTTTTGACACCGACAATCTCCTTATGCTATTTGTCCAATTCATGAGATCTTATTGTTTACCAGTCTGGCTGATATTAAACCATGACAGACACTCGCATTACTCATCTGGGCGCTGATATGCGGATGAATCTTAAAGCGGCTTACACCTTAATAGAACAGCTTTACTCTGGATCCCATCGTGCTATATGCACTGCAGCCTATAATAAACTGGCACCAACACTGATAAAAGAAACCCTTGAGAAGCTGGCCATGTTACCAACCTGGATTACTGAACTGAAGAAGGCAGCCACAATAGCAGGAGCGCCGACCGCACTAATCTGGGCCAAAGCATGGATTCCGGATCGTGAAGTGGATGACATCATTAAAGGATATCCAGGTGTGAAGGAGGATGGTTCAAACTTCGACAATGATGATCTCTGAAGGCTGACAAAGGAGATGCGGCCCATAGCCAGCAAACTGGCAGAAGACACAGACTTATCTCATTTCCAGCCGGCTTACGACACTAAAGGGAAGAGACAGCCTGCTGAAATCCATGAAGTCGAAGAACTTGTGCCTCCAATCCATTAGCATACTTATGCTCCTAACATTAACCCCTCCAGCCTTATCCATGAAGAAGTCGTGTTTCAAGCTTTAACCGAAATCGATTGGTCAATTGTTGATTTCCAGCGTCTGGGGAGGGATGAAGAAGAAGTGATTGCACCAAATGATCCTCAACCGTCAAGCCGTCCAGACGAAGCATCTTAAACCGGCAGCCGGTTTACCAGCTATTGTGTGCCACTTCTTAGAAACAATTGTTCAATTGGAGCCGTTTTGAAGCATCTTGTAATAGGATAGCAAAAACCCCTTTATCTGTCATGCCATCGAGCATGTTTTGTGGTGCCTTGACATTGTGAAAACTTGTTTCACTTTTTTGGGATCTATTTATGCATAGCCCTTGATAATTTGTGTTTCTGGATACAAAAAATTGAAAGTGTCCTAGTGGTTTACCACTGGACGGGTCATGATGCCCAAAAATAGACAATACTTGGATGGATAATCAAAGTTTGTATAAAAAATAACATCTGCAACATACCTCGTTCGCTGACCAACTGCTTGTATGGTAAAGGTGTAGACACCAATCCAGAGCATTGATAACTCCGTCCTTAATTTGCCGGATTATGATAATAAACCGTACCGGGATATAATAAACACCGGATTTTCCTTATAACACTGGCGACTTGTTAGTCAAAACCAGACCGGGTTAATGAACGCCGAATTATAACTGATCATGTACTGACAACTTGTAGTTGAAAGCCAAACCGGGTCAAGGACGCCGGTTTATCAAAAAATATTATGAACCTCAACAAAGGCGAAAAACTTGGTAAATAGAACTCAAAAAGAACATGCGAGTGTTTTTACGAGCTGCCAGGCTCCAAATCGAGGCTTTTCATGGGCTGCCAGGCCACTAAGTTAAACCATTTTACAAAGCCTTTTTAGAATGGACCTCAATCTTTAACCAATCACCGATTTAACTGTGACAAGTTCAGGGTCCATGGGATTGACTTGTCAAACGTTCGATGGCTCATACCAGGTTTACCTGGACGGAGTGACTTACTTAAAGAGGCAGGATAACCCAGGGTTTTAGGTGAATACACCTGGCTTCCAAGCCTGGCTTGATAGCCTATTACAAGGGTTCAAAAATCATTGTTCTTTGAGAGGCAAAGAGCCCCCAGGTAATATGTGAGCTGTGCTCGGTGGTTACCTATGTTTGAGCTGTGCTTAATGCAACAGACTCTCTTTGGCTCCACATAATTTCCTTTTGGCTTAATGCCTATCAAGAGGTGTAGCTATGGTGTGACAACAACCAAGCCCCCTAGTGACATCCCTTTGTGGTGTTAAACCGATCAAGAGGTGTAGCTATGGTGTGACAACAACCAAGCCCCCTAGTGATATCCCTTTGTGGTTTCAAACCGATCAAGAGGTGTAGCTACGGTTCAGATATGCAAAGCCCCCTAGTGATTTTCTTTATGTCTGTGCGGCTGCAGAGACCGGTTTAACAAAACTCCGCTTTGTCAGTAGAAACTCTTGTAAGCACACACATAATGTAAAAAGAACAGAGACCCCACTTTATTCGAGGCTCCGGTTTATTATATAATATATACATTGTCATAAATATGTACATATGAAGAGCCTGTGGCTCAAGTATAGTAAGGCCGAAGAAGAGCTATATTCCACAGACGCTTGATCTCCTCCTCCGATTTACGTGAGTCTTTGTGCTCTCGAAAATCAATGAGGTAGTATGACCCGTTGTGCAGATTCTTGCTGACCACAAAAGGTCCTTCCCAAGATGGGGATAATTTGTGCATATCAGTCTAATCCTGGATGAGCCGGAGCACCAGATCGCCCTCTTGAAAAGTTCTGGTCTTAACCCGCCGGCTGTGATAACGTCGGAGATCTTGTTGATAAATCGCCGAACGTGCTACTGCAAGATCACGCTCCTCATCTAACAGGTCCAGGGAATCCTGACGTGCCTTGTCATTATCAGCTTCAACATAAGCTGCCACACGGGGCGAGTCATGATGGATGTCACTAGGAAGAACTGCCTCCGCTCCATAAACCATGAAAAAAGGTGTGTAACCCGTAGATCTGTTGGGTGTGGTGTTGATGCTCCATAACACAGAAGGTAACTCCTCAACCCAACAACCCGGTGTCCGTTTCAAAGGAACCATAAGCCGGGGTTTAATACCTCGCAAAATTTCTTGATTTGCCCTCTCCGCTTGACCATTAGATTGGGGGTGAGCCACCGATGCTATATCAGGCTGGATGTGCTCACGTTGGCAAAATTCCTCCATCTCTCTCTTTGATAGATTAGTACCATTATCATTTATAATACTGTGTGGAAAGCCAAACCGGAATATCACCTTTTTGATTAACTAAACCGCCGTGGCCGCATCACACTTACTGACTGGCTCTGCTTCCACCCATTTGGTGAATTTGTCAACTGCCACTAACAAGTGGGTCTTTTTGTCCTTAGGTCGCTTAAAGGGTCCAACCATATCAAACCCCCAAGTCGCAAACGGCCAAGTTATTGGAATCATCCTCAACTCCTGAGCCGGAATATGAGCACGGCGTGCAAATTTTTGACAACCGTCACATCTTTTGACTAAATCCTACGCATCAGCGTGAGCTGTTAACCAATAAAAACCGTGGCGAAAAGCTTTAGCTGCCAAAGTCTTTGAACCGGCGTGGTGACCACAATGCCCTTCATGGATTTCTCGCAAAATCTCACAACCCTCTTGAGGAGAGACACATCGCTGAATTGCCCCTGAGACGCTGTAATGATGTAACTCTCCGTTGAGTATGGTCATCGACTTAGAACGCCGGATTATCTGCCGGGCCGAGGTTTCATCCTCCGGTAACTCGCCCCGGTTCATGTAAGCCAGGTATGGGATTGTCCAATCCGGTATGACATGTAAAGCTACCACCAATTGAGCCTCCGGATTAGGAATAGCCAACTCCTCCTCTGTTGGTACCTTGACCGACGGATTATGTAGCACGTCAAAAAAGACATTTGGTGGGACCGGTTTATGCTGAGAACGAAGGCGGCTTAAAGCGGCCGCCGCTTCGTTCTTTCGCCGGTCTATATGGTCCACCTGATAACCCTTGAAGTGACCAGCCACTGTGTCCACCTCTCGTCGATATGCAGCCATGAGTGGGTCTTTAGAATCCCAAGTGCCAGACACCTGTTGAGCCACCAGATCTGAATCCCCAAAGCACTTAACCCGGCTTAAGTTCATCTCCTTAGCCATCCGAAGACCGTGGAGTAAGGCCTCATACTCAGCTGCATTGTTAGTACAAGGGAACATTAAACGGAGGACATAACAAAACTTGTCACCTCATGGGGAAGTTAGTATGACTCTAGCCCCCGAGCCCTCCAACTGTCTGGATACATCAAAATGAATAGTCCAATACGCGTTATCTGGCTTTTCCTCTGGTGCCTGCAATTCTGTCCAATCATTGATGAAGTCCACGAGTGCTTGGGATTTAATCGCCGTGCGAGGTATGTATTTGAGCCCGTGAGGTCCAAACTCAATAGCCCACTTGGCAATCTGGCTAGTTGCTTCTCTGTTTTGAATGATATCTCCCAGAGGGGCTGAACTGACCATTGTGATAGGATGACACTGAAAATAATGTTTGAGCTTCCGGCTTGCCATAAACACTCCATACACCAGTTTCTGCCAATGTGGGCACCTCTGCTTTGATTCAATGAGCACCTCACTGATATAATAAACCGGCCATTGAATCGGATACTCCTTTCCAGCTTTCTTGCGCTCCACCACAATAGCCACGCTAACAGCTCGGGCATTGGCAGCCACATACACCAATAATGGCTCTTTATCGATCGGGGCTGCAAGCACAGGCGGTTCAGCTACCTGCCTCTTCAGATCCTTAAATGCTTTATCAGCCGCCTCACTCCAGACAAAATCATCTGTTTTCTTTAGCATCTGATATAGAGGGATAGCCTTCTCCCCAAGACGACTGATAAACCGGCTCAAAGCCGCAATCCGGCCGGCCAAACGTTGAACGTCATTGATACACGCCAGTTTAGCCAAAGATGTAATTGCTGAGATTTTTTCCGGATTAGCCTCAATGCCTCTGTTTGACACCATAAAACCCAAGAGTTTACCTGCTGGGACACCAAAGACACACTTTTCTGGATTGAGCATCATCTTGTAAACCCGGAGGTTGTCAAAGGTTTCTCTCAAATCATCTATCAATGTTTCTTCCTTCCTGGATTTTATCACAATATCATCTACATATGCATGAACATTGCGCCCAATATGCTTATGAAGACAATTCTGAACACAACATTGATAAGTCGCCAGGGCACTCTTGAGCCCAAAAGGCATAGAGACATAGCAGAAGGCTCCAAAAGGAGTTATAAAAGCCGTCTTCTCCTGGTCCTTCACTGCCATTTTGATCTGGTGATAACGAGAATAAGCGTCCAGAAAACACAAACGGTCACAACCCGCCATAGCATCAATAATCTGATCAATACGAGGGAGGGCAAAGGGATCTGCAGGGCAAGCCTTGTTCAAGTCTGTGTAATCTACACACATACGCGAAGTGCCGTTTTCTTAAGAACCAGCACCGGATTAGCCAACCACTCCGGGTGAAAGACCTCCACGATAAACCCTGCGGCCAACAACCGAGCTACCTCTTCACCAATAGCCTTGCGCCTTTCTTCATTGAAGCGGCGGAGAAACTGCCGAACCGGTTTAAACTTAGGATCAATGTTAAGTGTGTGCTCAGCGAGTTCCCTCAGTACACCTGGCATGTCAGAAGGTTTCCATGCAAAGATGTCCCGGTTCTCATGGATGAACTCGATGAGCACGCTTTCCTATTTGCGATCCAGGTTAGCACTGATGCTGAACTGCTTGGATGAATCGCCAGGAAAAAAATCAACCATCTTAGTATCTGTGGCCGGTTTAAATTTCAACGCCGGATCATGTTCCGTAGTTGGGTTTTTCAAAGAAGTCATATCTGCCGGATCAACTTGGTCTTTATAAAACTTCAGCTCCTCCGTGGCACAAACCGACTCAACATAAGCCGCATCTCCTTCCTCACATTCCAAAGCGATCTTCCTGCTCCCGTGTACTGTGATGGTCCCCTTATGACTTGGCATCTTAAGGTGTAGATAAACATAACACGGCCTCGCCATGAACTTAGCGTAAGCCGGCCGCCCAAACAAAGCGTGATACCGACTTTTGATTTTCACCACCTCAAAACACAATGTTTCTGATCTTGAATCATGATCATCTCCAAAAGCCACCTCTAAGGCTATCTTGCCCACTGGATATGCAGACTTACCAGGCACCACACCATGAAAAACGGCGTTTGATGGTTTAAGATTCTTATCTATCAACCCCATACGACGAAAGGTATCATAATATAGAATGTTGATACTACTTCCCCCATCCATGAGTACCTTGGTGAACTTATATCCCCCAACTTGAGGGGCCACCACTAAGGCCAGATGACCCGGATTGTCAACCCGGGGCGAGTGATCCTCTCTACTCCATAAAATGGGTTGCTTAGACCAGCGTAAATACTGAGGCACCGCCGGTTCAACAGAGTTCACTACCCTCTTGTGAAGCTTCTGATCACGCTTACACAAGCTAGTGGTGAAGACATGATATTGCCCACTATTTAACTGCTTAGGATTGCTCTGATAACCCGACTGCTGCTGTTGCTGCTGGTTCCTCTGATGGTTGTAACCTCCCTGATTGCCTTGGTTCCCTTGATTGCTGTGTCCGGTTTGATTGCCCTGAAATCCTGAACCAGAGTTGTCGCCTCCGTAACCCAGCCCGTGGAAACCACCTCCTGAACCGCCGGGCGGGCCATTATCATACTGAAACATATTGGAGTTCTTGAAATCTCGCATGATATAACAATTCTTCCAAAGATGTGATGCTGGCTTCTCCTTTGATCCATGATTTGGACAGGGTTGATTTAACAGGCGCTCCAAATTGGGGCCTGAACCTCCGCTCCTCTGGGGCTGCTTGCCCTTACGGCGCTGACCATTCTCCTGAGCATCGGTGTTAGCCACAAAGTCCAAACTGTTGTCGGCCTTGCGCTTACCATTGTTCCCATGGCCTGCCGGATTATGTTGCTGACCCTTGGTGTCACCGTTCTTTCTCCCTTTCCCCGGTTTGTCCTCCTCTGAGTCAAGGTCTTTGATATTATCTGAATCAGCGTATTTAACCAAAGCAGCCATAAGCGTTGACATATCATTGCAGTGACGTTTGAGCCTTCCTAACTTATGTTTGAGCGGTAGAAAACGACAATTTCCCTCCAACGTTAGTACTGCGGTATCCGCATTGATATGATCCGGTGAATGCAAAATAGCTGAGACCCGCTTTACCCAATGGGTCGTGGACTCCCCATCATCTTGGACACAAGCGGCCAGATCCACAATTGACATGGGCTGCTTACAAGTATCTTTGAAGTTCTGGATAAACCGGTCCTTCAATTCGGCCCATGATCAGACAGAGTTAGTTGGTAAGCTCTTCAGCCAAGTACGAGTTGTTCCTTCCAACATCATGGTGCAGTATTTAGCACATACCAGTTCATCCACATCTAACATCTCCATTGCCATCTCGTAACTTTCAACCCATGCCTCTGGTTGCAGATCAGCGGTGTAATTGGGTACCTTACGAGGTCCTTTGAAATCCTTGGGCAGTCGCACATTACGCAAAGCGGGGGTGAGACACGGCACCCCTAAGGAACTGAATACCACACCTGGCTCTTCTCAAGCGGTAGGGTGAATCGGCATGGGTTGACGGGCTCCGTGCAGAGCTGCTAACTCGGCCTCTCGACGTGCGCGACCATGATCCACCACATCCTGCGCATTAGCACCTCCCCCTGCCGGGTTGTGCCCTCACGGCGAGTTACGGCGGCGTGCACTGCTTGACACGTCCGGTTCATCCTCAATGTGCCTGCTGTAGCTCCGGCTTGGACGGGGGGTGGAATGAATCCTCTCACGACTATGCGAATATGCCTGCTACTAGTTTAGAGCTGTTTGAAGGAGATCTCTGGCCCGTCGTGCCTCAACCACAACTGGTGATTCGCCGTCGGTTGGGAGGGCTGCCAACCGTGAAGCGGCGGCCACAATGTTGTCCAACGGGTTGGAGTAATGCCCGGGAGGTGTTGGAACATACTGTGGCACAATGTTGTTCTGACGAAGCGGGTCCGTTGTGCGCGGCTGAACCAGCGCTCCTGTCCCTGGCACCTCCGTTCGGTTTAATATTGGCTGGTTACTAGTTCCTGCTCCTGGCGTATTGAAGAGATTTCTTGGCTCATAACTCAGTGGGAGATGCGATCGGTATCTTCTTCTCATGACTTCTTCTGAAGCATTCTGATCCAGCCTAAGCCGGTAGGCCTAAGCTTCCAACTCGGCCCGTTCTGTAGCCATCCTAACGTTCTCTGCCGCTAGGTCCGCTTTAGCCTGAGTTATCTGATCTTTCACCTTTGCGATCTCCACGTTGTGCTGATCCCGGCGTGCTGCATCCACCTCCGCGGCTATCAATGTTGCCAAAGCGTCGAACAAGTCAGACAGAACTTGAGCCAGAGGTGGCGCAGAGCTCCCTGCCCCCGCCGGTGTGGCTGTTGCTGAACCGGAGAGCATTGCTGCGGCGGTTGATGAGTGGGGCACTGATTGTGTACCGACCATGAAGATTGCGGCCCGGTTTGGCAGATCAGGGGAGTCCGGAATACTGTTGCCCTCAGAACCTCCACTAATCTGGCCATCCTGCAACTGATAGAGCGATTTGATCTCTCTAGAAGACTCGTCGTTGGAGCAGACAACGATTTCTCCATCGGATGCCGGTTCGTCCTCATGTTCTGCTCCATGGATGACACCTACGAAAACATGCTTTGCCATGGGCTGAACCGGGGAACGGCTTGCACACTGAGCCGTCTCGATGATGTCGGTGCAGGTGTCCGGCTCAGGGCCTGGTTCGCCAATCTTGCCGATGAAGACGTGAATCCCACCAAAGGGGACCCGGTACCCGTATTCGATTGAATCGGCCTTGGGGGCCCCATCCTGCGTTGTTGATGTAGAGCTTGCCGCGACGACTCTTCGTCATCCGGCCCACAACGTATCCCTTGAGTCCATCAAAGCTGCCCTTTAAGAACTCGAAACCATGGTGCGATAGCCCCACGGTGGGCGCCAACTGTCGTGGGTTTGTCACGGAAGATGTCCTTGTGAAGGACTTAGTCGTGGAGCCATCGGAACGGGTTAGCTTAAAGGGGTTAAACCGGACAAGGGGACACGGGGAGTTTATACTAGTTCGGCCCCTTCGATGAAGGTAAAAGCCTACATCTAGTTGTGATTGGTATTGCTAGGGTTTCGATGACCAGGGAGCGAATCCGCTTTGACTGGCCCTCGAGTTGTTGTTTTTTCTGTCCTCAAACCGTGGCCGGGTCATCCCTTTATATACACAGATTGACGCCCGCCGGTTTACAGAGTCCCGAGGCCGGATCATAGAGGTGTTCGGCTTGGTCTCTATTCCTCTAACTTACAATACAAGTTTACATGATAAACTCGGTTCACAACTACAGGCTTTAATCCGCCTTTGGGCCTTCGGCCTTCTTAAAGCGCCAGTATCTTGCCATCTTCTTGGGCTTCAATCTTCATGGAGCTAATCCGGCCATGCCTAGCTGGTTTACCTCCAGTAACTATATCCCCAACAGCGGCTCTTCGCATGTTAGAGAACTCTAGCAGACCTCGTAAAAAGCTCCGACCGCAAAATAATCGTCAAAATGTGGGTCGGTGCGGAAAATCCCGCCAAACAGATCCCGCAAACGCGGCCGGCCCGCAAAATTTTATGCGGGGCGCGGCAAAATCTCGGCCCTGCTACGTCTTGAGCTTGCGTTGGTTTTCCCCAAAGAGGAAGGGATGATGAAGCAGAGTAGCGTAAGTAGTTCCCTCAGTTTTTGAGAACCAAGGTATCAATCCAGTAGGAGGCCACACTCAAGTCCCTCGTACCTGCACAAAACGATAGCTACTCGCAACCAACGCGATTAGGGGTTGTCAATCCCTTCACAGTCACTTACGAGAGTGAGATCTAATAGATATAATTTTTTTGGTATAAAGATGCAAAGTAAAAGTAAAGGCAAAGTATAAAGCGAAGCAAGATTAAAGTGATGGAGATTGATATGATGAGAATAGACCCGGGGGCCATAGGTTTCACTAGTGGCTTCTCTCAAGAGCATAACTATTATCCGGTGGGTGAACAAATTACTGTTGAGCAATTGACAGAATTGAGCATAGTTATGAGAATATCTAGGCATGATCATGTATATAGGCATCACGTCTATGACAAGTAGACCGAAACGATTCTGCCTCTACTACTATTACTCCACTCATCGACCGCTATCCAGCATGCATCTAGAGTATTAAGTTAAAAACAGAGTAACGCTTTAAGCAAGATGACATGATGTAGAGAGATAAATTCATGCAATATGAAATAAACCCCATCTTGTTATCCTCGATGGGAACGATACAATACGTGCCTTGCTGCCCCTTCTGTCACTGGGAAAGGACACCGCAAGATCGAACCCAAAGCTAAGCACTTCTCCCATGGCAAGAACTACCAATCTAGTTGGCCAAACCAAACGGATAATTCGAAGAGACTTGCAAAGATAACCAATCATACATAAAAGAATTCAGAGAAGATTCAAATATTATTCATAGATAGACTTGATCATAAACCCAAAATTCATCGGTCTCAACAAACACACCGCAAAAAGAAGATTACATCGAATAGATCTCCACAAGAGAGGGGGAGAACTTTGTATTGAGATCCAAAAAGAGAGAAGAAGCCATCTAGCTACTAACTATGGACCCGAAGGTCTAAGGTAAACTACTCACACTTCATCGGAGGGGCTAGGATGATGTAGAAGCCCTCCGTGATGACAGCCCTCTTCCGGCAGAGCTCCGGAACAGGCCCCAAGATGGGATCTCGTGGATAAAGAAAGTTGCGACGGTGGAATTAGGTTTTTGGCTCCTGTTCTGATCGTTTGGGGGTACGTGTGTATATATAGGAGGAGGAAGTACATCGGTGGAGCACCGAGGGGCCCACGAGGCAGGGGGCGCGCCCTAGGGGGGCTCCCCCCCACCCTCGTGACCTCCTCTTTGACTCCTTGGAGTAGGGTCCAAGTTTCCTGGATCACGTTCGGTGAGAAAATCACGTTCCCTAAGATTTTATTCCGTTTGGACTCCGTTTGATATTTTGTTTCTCCGAAACACTGAAATTGGCAAAAAACAGCAATTCTGGGCTGGGCCTCCAGTTAATAAGTTAGTCCCAAAAATAATATAAAAGTGGAAAATAAAGCCCAATATAGTCCAAAACAGTAGATAATATAGCATGGAGCAATCAAAAATTATAGATACGTTGGAGATGTATCACGCATCCCCAAGCTTAATTCCTGCTCGTCCTCGAGTAGGTAAATGATAAAAAGAGAATTTTTGATGCGGAGTGCTACTTGGCATAATTTCAATGCAAATCTTCTTAATTGTGATATGAATATTCAGATTCGAAAGATTCAAAACAATTATGTCTTCCCAAAATAACATGGCCAAAGAAAGCAATTATGTCTTCAAGCATACTAACAAAGCAATTATGTCTTCCCAAAATAATAATAATACTTCAAGCCAAAAAATAATAATACTTCAAGCATACTAACAAAGCAATTATGTCTTCCCAAAATAACATGGCCAAAGAAAGTTATCCCTACAAAATCATATAGTCTGGCTATGCTCTATCTTCACCACACAAAATATTAAATCATGCACAACCCCGATGACAAGCCAAGCAATTGTTTCATACTCTAACTTTTCTCAAAACTTTTTCAATCTTCACGCAATACATGAGCGTGAGCCATGGATATAGCACTATAGGTGGAATAGAATGGTGGTTGTGGAGAAGACAAAAAGGAGAAGATAGTCTCACATCAACTAGGTGTATCAATGGGCTATGGAGATGCCCATCAATAGATATCAATGTGAGTGAGTAGGGATTGCCATGAAACGGATGGACTCGAGCTATAAGTAGCTGAAAGCTCAAAAGGAAACTAAGTGGGTGTGCATCCAACTTGCTTGCTCATGAAGACCTAGGACAATTTGAGGAAGCCCATCATTGGAATATACAAGCCAAGTTCTATAATGTAAAATTCCCACTAGTATATGAAAGTGATAACATGAGAGACTCTCTAATATGAAGATCATGGTGCTAATTTGAAGCACAAGTGTGGTAAAAGGATAGTAACATTGTCCCTTCTCTCTTTTTCTCTCATTTTTTATATTTTTTTATTTGGGCCTTTTCTATTTTTATGGCCTCTTTTCTTTCTTTTTTTATTTGGTCTTCTTTGGCCTCTTTTATTTATTTTTCGTCCGGAGTCTCATCCCGACTTATGGGGGAATCATAGTCTCCATCATCCTTTCCTCACTGGGACAATGCCCTAATAATGATGATCATCACACTTTTATTTTTCTTACAACTCAACAATTACAACTCGATACTTAGAAAAAAATATGACTCTATGTGAATGCATCCGGCGGTGTACCGGGATATGCAATATGACAACGATGGAATGTGACATGAACGGAACGGTGGAAAGTTGCATGGCAATATATCTCGGAATGGCTATGGAAATGCCATAATAGGTAGGTATGGTGGCTGTTTTGAGGAAGGTATATGGTAGGTGTATGATACCGGTGAAAGGTGCGCGGTATTAGAGAGGCTAGCAAAGGTGGAAGGGTGAGAGTGCGTATAATCCATGGACTCAACATTAGTCATAAAGAACTCATATACTTATTGCAAAAATCTAGAAGTTATCAAAGCAAAGTATTACACGCATGCTCCTAGGGGGATAGATTGGTAGGAAAAGACCATCGCTCGTCCCCGACCGCCACTCATAAGGAAGACAATTAATAAATAAAGCATGCTCCGACTTCATCACATAACGGTTCACCATACGTGCATGCTATGGGAATCACAAACTTTAACACAAGTATTCTTTAAATTCACAACTACTCAACTAGCATGACTTTAATATTATCACCTCCATATCTCAAAACAATTATCAAGCTTCAATCTTTTCTTAGTATTCGACACACTCAAAAGAAAGTTTCACACATCTTGAATACCAAGCATATTATTTTCAGCAAATTCCCATGCTATTAAGAGACTCTTAAAATAATTTAAGTGAAGCATGAGAGATCAATAGTTTCTTTAAAACAAATCCACCACCGTGCTCTAAAAGATATAAGTGAAGCACATAGATCAAAATTATAACGCTCAAAAGATATAAGTGAAGCACATAAAGCAAAACTACTTAGCTCAAAAGATATAAGTGAAGCACATAGAGTATTCTACATAGCTCAAAAGATATAAGTGAAGCACATAGAGTATTCTATCCAATTTTAATTCATGTATGGCTCTCTCAAAAGGTGTGTACAGCAAGGATGATTGTGCCATACTAAGACACAAAGACACAAATAATACAAGACCCTCCAAGCAAAACACATATCATGTTGGTGAATAAAAATATAGTTCCAAGTAAATTACCGATGGAAGTGGACGAAAGAGGGGATGCCTCCCGGGGCATCCCCAAGCTTTGACTTCTTGGTGTCCTTGGATTATCTTGGGGGTTCCATGGGCATCCCCAAGCTGAGGCTCTTTCCACTCCTTGTTCCGTAATCCATCAAAAGAATTCACCCAAAACTTGAAAACTTCACAACACAAAACTCAAAATAGAAAACTCGTGAGCTCCGTTAGCGAAAGAAAACAAAAGACAACTTCAAGGTACTGTAATGAACTCATTCTTTATTTATATTGGTGTTAAACCTACTGTATTCCAACTTCTCTATGGATTGTAAACTATTTTACTAGCCATAGATTCATCAAAATAAGCAAACAACACACGAAAAACAGAATCTGTCAAAAACAGAACAGTCTGTAGTAATCTGTAGCTAGCGCAAGATCTGGAACCCCAAAAATTCCAAAATAAATTTATGGACGTGAGGAATTTATCTATTAATCATCTGCAAAAATAATTAGCTAAATATCACTCTTAAAAAAATGGCAGCAGTTCTCGTGAGCGCTAAAGTTTCTGTTTTTTACAGCAAGTTCAACAAGACTTTCCCCAAGTATTCCCAACGGTTCTACTTGGCACAAACACTAATTAAACACAAAAAACACAACCAAAATAGAGGCTAAATAATTTATTTATTACTAAGCAGGAGCAAAAAGCAAGGAATATAAATAAAATTGGGTTGCCTCCCAACAAGCGCTATCGTTTAACGCCCCTAGCTAGGCATAAAAGCGAGGATAGATCTAGGTATTGCCATAATAGTAAGATAGATTATTAAAACTCATTTCATATTCTCTATGTTCGGCAGCAAGTTTTCTTTGAGGCAAGCAAAAGTAATAAAAAGGACTAAATTTAACGGGACAAAAGTCCCCAAGATCAACCTTGGGAGGTATAGGTTCCTCCTTTGGTCCTTCATAATGCGCAACCAATTCATCATTATAAGCATTCTTTTGGCAGAACTTCGTAAGCCTATATTCAAGAGAATATCCTAGTTCATTATTTCGAATAGCCAAATCATCATTAAGTTCAGAAATTCTATCAACTAAAACATTGGTAGGAACCCTTTTTCTAAGATTTTCATTGAAAGCAACATAATCTAGAGATTGAAAACGCATTATTTCTTCTTGATCAAAGAGGATAGCCTCTATGGGAGGACGGCAAGCGTCCACCCTATAATGCGCAAAGATTTATTTGGCTTCTTTTATTATGAATCTAAACTCATGAGCTGTCACATCCCTAGCCCTACTTTGGTCTTGGACTAGCTTGGTGGTTGCATCATGTTTAAATTCAAATGAAATTTGAATTGAGGAATTTTCAAAGCCTCAGAATCCCTTTAAAAATGATCAAGATAAAATTGCTTCAAATAAGTCCAAGAAAATGTTCCTGTTATTCTCTGGAAATTTGGCAAGGGGTAAAATCCAAACCAATAATCTTGGTGTCTCAGAAACTTTTATTTTGGGCATTTGAATTAAATCAATAGCTATTTGAATTGGATTTATATTTACTATTAAATAAATATAGGTCCAATAATTCTGAAATATTTTTGTGGAGCTTTGGTTTCAAAACCAAATTCAAAATAACCTGCAAAATAGAAAAAGAACAGAATTAGAAAAAAAGCAGAGAGAGAGGGCACTGTACCTGGCCACCTACCTGAAGCCGGTCCAGCCCACCTGGCCCCCTCTCCTATCACCTTCCTCCTCGCGCCAGTAGGCAGAGGGCGTGAGCCCGCGGCACGCCGGCACGCGTGTGCCACCTCCACCCTGCCCTGGCCACCTCATGCTTCCCCGACCCCTCTAGACGAGCGCCACGCAGCCCCTCGACCCTCTCTCACTCTCCCTGGATACCTCCATCTCCTTTGTTCTGTTCTCGCAGCCGCTCGAGAACGCCGTCGTCGCCGCCGACGCGCACCGCCGTGGCCACAGCCACTCCCTCGCCTCGCCGATGCGCTCAGAGGCTCCGCCTCGACCGCGTCTTCCTCCTCACCGAGCCACGCCCCGCGGGACCCTCTACAACGCCGCCATCAGCTCCATCTTCTTCCTCGGTCCGCCGAGATCGCCGGCGACCGCACGCCGTCACCAACCCATCCTCGAGCCCACCGAGCTGCTCTACGTGACCCCAGTGAGCTCCTGCTCCGAATCCCCCTCCTCCCCGCCATTATTTCAAGCTCAAACTGCCGACTCCCTACTGACCGAGCTCAACGCCGCTCGGGCTCGTCGCCGGCGCCGCTCCGATGGCCATTTGGTCGTGCCAACGTGCCAAACGACACCGCCGCATCGCGTAGTGCCTTGCCCGCGCTTTAGTTTGCGTGTTTGCTCGCTGCAGCCGCTTACCCGTGGTCGCCCGAACTCCGGCCGCCGCGGATGACCTCGCCGCCGTTAACCCCGGCCACCCCAGGCCAGGAAACCACCACCGTTCGACGCGCGCCACTGCGTGCGTTCGAACGCAACAAACCACGCTCAAAATGGTGCCCTGTAAGGCATTTCCGAGCTGCCCCGCCGTCTTTGTCGTCGCCGGCGGCTAAACGCCGGCGACCGCTGACCCGTTGACCGGCGTGTGTTGACCCCACTGCCCGGTTTGACCTCCCCCTCTCTCTCACTGACTCACGGGCCCCGCCCGACTAATTACTTTAGTTAGCGCTAATTAGCTAGTTAGGTTAGCTGGGTTAGTCGCTGACCAGTGGGCCCAGCCCAGTTAGTTAGGGCTAACTAACTTAGTTAGTTGACTGTGTCACTGACGTGTGGACCCCACACGTCAGGTTTGACCTGGTCGACGCCTTTGACCTGCTGACGTCATGACGATGTCATGCTGACACAGTAATTAATTTCTGTTTTAAAATAAATCAGGAAATTCCAGAAAATGCCCAAAACTTCTAAAAATCATAGAAAATCAACCGTAACTCCAAATGAAATAAATTATATATGAAAAATTATCAGAAAAATTCAAGGAATCTGTTTATGGCATTTTCATGCATGTTTGAACAACTTAACCTCACTGTTTAGTTCAAACCATGATAATGCACTATTTGAATTCATAGTTTGAATTTGAATTTGAACCTAGTGTTCAAACCAACTCCATTTAACTTGTTGTTAGTTGCATTAGCTCAATCAACATCATATTGCCATGTCATGATCATGCATCATATTGTTGCATCGCATTGATTGTTGTCTTCCTTGTTTGCCGGTAAATGTCCCCTCTCGATAGACGATGTACCGACGCTGTGATCGTTGACACTGATGAAGACTCAATGTTATCTTCAGAAGTGCCAGGCAAGCACAACCCCCTTGTTCATTCTGATACAAGCTCACTCTCTCGCCCCTGCTCTCTTTTACTGCATTAGGACAACAACGATTCATCTGTTACTTGTTGCGGTAGTTGAACCCCTTATCCTCTGCATGACCTGTCATTGCCACAGTAAATAGATGAAACCCACTAGCATGAGTAGGAGTTGTTTGAGCCCTGATGTGCCTACTCATTCATGCTTGTTTGTCATGCCTGCTACTGCTTAGAGTTGAGTCAGGTCTGATTCATCGGGGATGGATCGGAGGTGTGTAAACATGTCCTACTGTGTGTGAGCTAAGTGTGTGAACACGTTTTGGTAAAGGTAGCGGTGAGAGGCCATGTAGGAGTACATGGTGGGTTGTCTCATTAAAACCGTCCCCAGGAACCGAGCTTTGTGTTTGTGATCCATGAAACAGCTACTACCACACATTGGGCCCTAAAATATGACCCCGCTCGACTTATTGACCCATCTCGCCTCTGTCCAGGAGTTGCAACTAGTTTCTGGTGTTTGTAGGACATGTGTTGGCGGCCGTGCGTAGCGCTGACCCTAGGGGTGGGCTATGATGCGGTAGATACACTGTGGCCGGGTATGCCGGGCGCCCGTTTGGCGTCTTGGGACCCTGTACACATCGTTTGGGGCCGTTGAGGACACCCCGGCCGGATTTCCTTGCGGATGGAACCTGAATAGGCGATAAACCTGGACTAGAGACTTGTGAGATTAGTCAGGTCGTGGTCTACACCCACGTTGGTTTTCGCTTGAAGTCTGCCAAGCACATGTCGTGTGCAGACGCTAAGTGGTGGAAACATGTGTGACGAAGTACACCCCTGCAGGGTTATAAATGATCTATTCGTATAGCCGCGTCCGCGGTAAAGGACTTCTGGGTTGCCTATAACAGTTCATAGACAAGTGAAAGTGGATACTCTAAAACTCGCAAGATAAGTGTGAGTGCTATGCAAGACAAGAGCGGATCCATAGTGGTGTATTGAATGGTGGATATGTGGACTCGTGTGCGCCACCTCAAAAGAGTTGCTTGCAGTCGTAGTTCAGATAGCCACCGAGTCAAAGCTGGCTTGCTGCAGTAAAACTCCACCACCCCCCCTTTTGTTGATACCGATGCATATGTAGCTAGTTCTGATGTAAGTCTTGCTGAGTACCTTTGTACTCACGTTTGCTTAATTTATGTTTTGCAGAGAGACTTCAGTCTTGCTAGTAGTTCCGCGTGGACTTCGACGTTTAGCTTGATACCTCAGCTATGATATTGTGCCCTCGACAGGATCTGGTAGATAGTCAGGCTTCTTAGCCTTTTTCATTTATAGATGTCTGTACTCAGACATGTTAAGCTTCCGCATGTGCTTTGCATTGTATGCTATGATTGTTGGGTCATGAGACCCATGTTTGTAATATCTGGCTCTTCGGAGCCTAATGAATAAATACTTGAGTTGTAGAGTTATGTTGTGATGCCATCTTGTATTTACACATATCGAGCATATTGTGTGTATGATTGAAATGCTTGGTATGTGTGGGATCCAACAATCTAGTTGTTTATCCTTGGAAGTCTCTCTTATGGGGAAATGTATTCTAGTGCTTCCATGAGCCATAGTAGTCCGCTACAACCCGGTTCACCGGAGTCCTGTTAGCCCAGCACTACTGCTCAGGACACTTGACTGGCTGGCATGTGTTTCACTTTATTCCTGTGTCTGTCCTTTCGGGGAAATGTCACGTGGTGACATCCGGAGTCCTTCTTAGCCTGCTACAGCCCGGGTTCCCGGAGTCCTGTTAGCCCAGTGCTACAGCCCGGATTCACACGCTGCTGACCGACACGCTCGATGTGAATCATGTATGCCTGTCCCCATAGGTTAGTGCCGCTTTGGGTTCACGACTAGCCATGTCGGCCCGGGTTCTCTGTCATATGGATGCTAGCGACACTATCATATACGTGAGCCAAAAGGCGCAAACGGTCACGGGCCATGGTAAGGCGACACCCGTGGGATACCGTGCGTGAGGCCGCAAAGTGATATGAGGTGTTACCGGCTAGATCGATGTGACTTGGAATCGGGGTCCTGACATGAGCCAAAAATATAGTAGCGGCACGCTTAACAGAAGAATGCTCAATATTAGAAAATTCCAGAAAAATCCTTTGTATAGAAGGATGCATGTGCATGAATTGTCTTTCAAGTTCAACTACAAGCATGGCAATAGCGTCCGCAAGACTACTAGTTATGTGAAGGATAGAACTACCCATAGAAGGTAAAGCACCGACACAAGTAAAGAAATCTTGAATAACTCCTTTTCCAATAATATTACCACTACCAACACGGAATTTTTTTGTATGAAAGATGCTAGGTTCTTTAGCAGGAGCATCAGAATTTTCCATGATATTGTTATCGCCCATATTGGCGATAACTTCCCCAATTTCAGACATAACGACAAGCAGGCAAACTAGCACACGAGCAGACAAGAGCAAACGGGCAAAAGAGGCAAATAGAGAGGGAGGATAGAGAGAGAGAGAGGGCGAATGAAACGGTAAGGGTGAAGTGGGGGAGAGGAAAACGAGAGGCAAATGGCAAATAATGTAATGCGAGTGATAGGAATTGTGATGGGTACTTGGTATGTTGACTTTTTGCGTAGACTCCCCGGCAACGACGCCAGAAATTCTTCTTGCTACGTCTTGAGCTTGCGTTGGTTTTCCCCGTAGAGGAAGGGATGATGCAGCAGAGTAGCGTAAGTATTTCCCTCAATTTTTGAGAACCAAGGTATCAATCCAGTAGGAGGCCACGCTCAAGTCCCTCGTACCTGCACAAAATGATAGCTACTCGCAACCAACACAATTAGGGGTTGTCAATCCCTTCACGGTCACTTACGAGAGTGAGATCTGATAGATATAATATTTTTTGTATTTTTGGTATAAAGATGCAAAGTAAAAAAATAAAGGCAAAGTAAAAAAGCAAAGCAAGATTAAAGTGATGGAGATTGATATGATGAGAATAGACCCGGGGGCCATAGGTTTCACTAGTGGCTTCTCTCAAGAGCATAACTATTATCCGGTGGGTGAACAAATTACTGTTGAGAAATTGACAGAATTGAGTATAGCTATGAGAAAATCTAGGCATGATCATGTATATAGGCATCACGTCCGTGACAAGTAGACCGAAACGATTCTGCATCTACTACTATTACTCCACTCATCGACCGCTATCCAACATGCATCTAGAGTATTAAGTTAAAAATAGAGTAATGCTTTAAGCAAGATGACATGATGTAGAGAGATAAATTCATGCAATATGAAATAAACCCCATCTTGTTATCCTCGATGGCAACGATACAATACATGCCTTGCTGCCCCTTCTGTCACTGGGAAAGGACACCGCAAGATCGAACCCAAAGCTAAGCACTTCTCCCATGGCAAGAACTACCAATCTAGTTGGCCAAACCAAACGGATAATTCGAAGAGACTTGCAAAGATAACCAATCATACATAAAAGAATTCAGAGAAGATTCAAATATTATTCATAGATACACTTGATCATAAACCCACAATTCATCGGTCTCAACAAACACACCGCCAAAAGAAGATTACATCGAATAGATCTCCACAAGAGAGGGGGAGAACTTTGTATTGAGATCCAAGAAGAGAGAAGAAGCCATCTAGCTACTAACTATGGACCCGAAGGTCTGAGGTAAACTACTCACACTTCATCGGAGGGGCTAGGATGATGTAGAAGCCCTCCGTGATGACGGCCCTCTTCTAGCGGAGCTCCGGAACAGGCCCCAAGATGGGATCTCTACAGAAAGTTGCGGCGGTGGGATTAGGTTTTTGGCTCCTGTTCTGATCGTTTGGGGGTACGTGTGTATATATAGGAGGAAGAAGTACGTCGGTGGACCACTGAGGGGCCCATGAGGCAGGGGGCGCGCCCCCCACCCTCGTGACCTCCTCTTTGACTCCTTGGAGTAGGGTCCAAGTCTCCTGGATCACGTTCGGTGAGAAAATCAAGTCCCCGAAAATTTTATTCCGTTTTGACTCCGTTTGATATTCTGTTTCTCCGAAACACTGAAATAGTCAAAAAACGACAATTCTGGGCTGGGCCTCCGGTTAATAGGTTAGTCCCAAAAATAATATAAAAGTGGAAAATAAATCCCAATATAGTCGAAAACAGTAGATAATATAGCATGGAGAAATCAAAAATTATAGATACGTTGGAGACGTATCAGGCCCCAAACTGCGGATATGCGGGTTTCCCCCTCGTCGTTGCGGTGCCCAGCATCTCAGTGAAGCGGTTGGCGGGAGGGACATTTCAGCCCGCCCGCCTTTCCCATCTCCTTCCGTCGCCGCCCGCCTTTGGTTCCGCCCATCTACCACCGGCGATTCTGCCCAAATCTGCGGGCGGAATCGCGCCACGGGGCCGTGCCCCACCCCTCGAGCGACGATACGCTGCACCGACCCCCCGGATCCGGCGAGAAGAGCCGCCCTTCCTCGTTGTCGCCGTCGGGGATCGACCGCCGTTGAGCCTGCCCCTCGTTGCCGCCCGGGACCACCCGCCGTACGAGCTGCCGGTTAGTTTTTGTTTTGTGATATTTGCGAGCGGTATGCCTAGTTGATTGATGCGGCGTGCGATTCTTGTCCATGCAGATGGAATTGAGCCCATGCGAGAAGTTCTTGCTCTCCGATTCGTCCGATTCGGATGACTCGGATGTTGAGACCATGCTTGCAACCTTTCGACAGCAGACATTAGTGATGGCACTTGCATGATTTGAATAACTATTTCATAGTGTGGATGTTTGTTTTCATTTTTGTGCTATGGATTGGATATTTGCGGGCCGGTGGGATGCGGGGTGCAGCGACGCAAGAGCAGACCCCGCAAAGCCGACCTGTAAAAAAATATACTCCACGAATATACTTTTATACGGGTTCATTTGGGGGTCTGCATTTGCGGCCATCCACGCCGGCCCGCAAAGACCGTTTTGCGTGAACTGCAAATGTGTTTTGTAGGTCGGGGGGATGTGGGGTTTGCTATAGTTGCTCTTAGCCTGCATTGGCCTATACGTGGCCCAATTTGTTTTGTCGGAGCTTTGGCATCCAATTAAATCAAGCGCTCCAATCATCCCGCAACTGGTACTTATTGTCAAAATGTTGGTCTTTGTGGACCGAGCAACAACACACAGTAGAGAAGAAGTAGTTTTCATAGGGCGGGAGGCTATGAAATAGTTCAAATCTGATGCAATATTAAAGAAAATATATCAAGCAGCCCTAAACGATACCAAACACTATGTATTTTTTTACGAGGGTAAAGAGTTTTATTCCATAAGAATAGGGCTACAATCGAGAGGCAAAAGTTCCGCTATGCACGATGGTCCATGATCTAGCCATACAGCAGTGGCATCCTCAACACGACTATACAAAGTCAACCGATATGCTACCCTATTTTGCTCACACTTAATTTTCTGCGAAATAAACTCATGAAGTACCATAAGATGCTTGATCTCAGCTACCAAATGTCCATATGCCGACCGAGACAGGTAATCACTGGTCAGGGACACCAATGCCTTCGAGGAGTCCGATTGCACTATTATAGGACACTAGTAGAAAAAGGGCCATTTGTCCTAGTTCTAGAGGGCCTTTAGTCCCGGTTCTGGAACCGGGACTAAAGCTTCGGTACTAAAGGCCCTCCCTTTAGTCCCGGTTCTTATACCAACCGGGACTAAAGGCCACTAAAGAACTTTTACGAATTTTTTTTTTTGAATTTTTTTCCTATTTTCAAATTTCTAAATTATTTAACAATTTAATCTCTAATCATCCCTCGTCATTGCTCAATTTAACCTCTAATCTCTAGTCACCCCTCAACATTCCAAATCATCTAACTTCCCGACCGGTCACCCATCCTCTCACTACTCCAGCTTGAGCACGCTTAACTTCCGGTTTCCATTCCCCCTCGTTTCCAAGTCTACATTTGTTGTTTTCCTAACAATAATAAGATGTCAATCCTATTAACCCTCAGGAGTTTAGCTTGAGCATGAATTCACACGTTTCACTGTGTGAGTTTGAAACTATTATTCTAAAAAAAATAATTATTTAGTAACACTAATATTTCTTGAATAAGTAGTTTGACCATAGTTTGACTAGATTTGACCAAAATTTAAAAAATTGAAATAATTATTTAGTAACACTAATATTCTTGAATAATTATGTAGTAACAGTAATACTTCTTGAATAAGTAGTTTGACCATAGTTTGACCAGATTTAACCAAAATTCAAAAAAAGAACTGAAATTTGAGCATATCTTTTTTTCCTTTTAGAATTTGAGGATTCTAAAAATTTGCAAATAGGTCGTCCAGGGACAGGTCACTGATACGTTGCGGGATCTCGTGACGGCCGTCCAGGGACTCCATCTGAACCAGTACCACCAGTACCTGGCCGGGCCGTACGCACCACCGCCGGCTGCGCCAATCGCCGCCTACGGCCACCCCGCGCTGCCGTGGCCGTCCTAGGGCGCGTCTGCATGCAGCGGGCAGCTGCTGCTACCGTGGCCGGCCCAGGGCGCGCCGGCCTACACCGGGCCACCGTTGTTGCCGTTCCAAGCGGGGCACCCCGGCGGGCCCACTTCCCCCGCGGCAATCGTCGCGCTCGCCCACCCTCCACAGCCGACGCTGCAACCACCGGCGCCACCTCTGCCCAGCTCGGGGGCGTCCTCGCCGGCCGGCCTTCCGATACATTAGGTCCGGTTCTCGCTCTCCCCGTCGCCGCTCCTAGCTTGGGTGGCTGGGTCTTCGCCATCACCGGTCTACACCACGGCTCCGGAGCAGCTGACCCCGCTTCCACAGTTCGGCGGGCCATCCGGCTCCGCGGGTCCCTACCCGGAGTACTCCGACCAGGCGCCACCCGCCTCGCTGCTCCGCACCTCCGAGCCAGCTCGACACGGCGCTCTGACCCAGACACCGCCGCGGTTCGCCAAGATCGACTTCGCCACATATGACGGCACGGAGGACCCCCTCAACTATCTCAATCAGTGCGACCAATTCTTTCGCGGGCAACGCACCCTGCTACCTCTAGAGCATGTGTTGGTTTTCCCTTGAAGAGGAAAGGGTGATGCAGCATAGCATAAGTATTTCCCTCAGTTTTGAAAACCAAGGTATCAATCCAGTAGGAGGTAACATGCAGGTCCCTAGTACCTACACAAACAAACAAGAACCTCGCAACCAACACGATAAAGGGGTTGTCAATCCCTTCACGTTCACTTACGAAAGTGAGATCTGATAGAGATAATAAGATAAATATTTTTGGTATTTTTATTGTATAGATTGGAAAATAAAGATTGCAAAATAAAGAACGATAGAAATAGCAAGTAGATAGGAAAATAATATGATGGAAAATAGACCCGGGGGCCATAGGTTTCACTCGTGGCTTCTCTCAAGATAGCAAATTCTACGGTGGGTGAACAAATTACCGTCGAGAAATTGATAGAAAAGCGCATAGTTATGAGAATATCTAGGCATCATCATGTATATAGGCATCACGTCTGCGACAAGTAGACCAAAACGATTCTGCATCTACTACTATTACTCCACACATCGACCGCTATCCAGCATGCATCTAGAGTATTAAGTTCATAAGAATAGAGTAACACATTAGGCAAGATGACATGATGTAGAGGGATAAACTCAAGCAATATGACATAAACCCCATCTTTTTATCCTCGATGGCAACAATACAATACGTGCCTTGCTGCCCCTACTGTCACTGGGAAAGGACACCGTAAAATTGAACCCAAAGCTAAGCACTTCTCCCATTGCAAGAAAGATCGATCTAGTAGGCCAAACCAAACTGACAATTCGAAGAGACTTGAAAAGATATTAAGTCATGCATAAAACAATTCAGAGAAGAATCAAATATTGTTCATAGTTAATCTTGATCATAAAGCCACAATTCATCGGATCTCGACAAACACACCGCAAAAAGAATTATATCAATAGATCTCCAAGAGAATCGAGGAGAACCTTGTATTGAGATCCAAAGAGAGAGAAGAAGCCATATAGCTAATAACTACGGACCCGAAGGTCTGTGGTAAACTACTCACACATCATCGGAGAGGCTATGGTGTTGATGTAGAAGCCCTCCGTGATCGATTCCCCCTCCGGCGGAGCGCCGGAAAAGGCCCCAAGATGGGATCTCACGGGTACAGAAGGTTGCGGCAGTGGAAATAGGGTTTCATGGTGCTCCTGGATATTTTCAGGCTATATGGGTATATATAGGACGAAGAAGTAGGTCGATGGAGCTACAAGGGGCCCACGAGGGTGGGGGGCGCGCCCTCCTGCCTCGTGGCCTCCTCGCTTCTTTCTTGACATCCACTCCAAGTCTCCTGGATCATGTTTGTTCCAAAAATAACTCTCCCGAAGGTTTCATTTCGTTTGGATTCTGCTTGATATTCCTTTTCTGTGAAACACTGAAATAGGCAAAATAACAACAATTTGCATTGGGCCTTTGGTTAGTAGGTTAGTCCCAAAAATAATATAAAAAGGTATATTAAAGCCCATTAACCATCCAAAATAGATAATATAATAGCATGGAACAATAAAAAATTATAGATACATTGAAGACGTATCAAGCATCCCCAAGCTTAATTCATGCTCGTCCTCGAGTAGGTTAATGATAAAAACAGAATTTTTGATGTCGAATGCTACCTAGCATAATTCTCAATGTAATTTTATTTATTGTGGCATGAATATTCAGATCCGAAAGATTCAAGACAAAAGATTAATATTGACATAAAAATAATAATACTTCAAGCATAATAACAAAGCAATCATGTCTTCTCAAAATAACATGGCCAAAGAAAGTTATCCCTACAAAATCATATAGTCTGGCTATGCTCTATCTTCATCACACAAAGTATTTAATCATGCACAACCCCGATGACAAGTCAAGCAATTGTTTCATACTTTTGATGTTCTCAAACTTTTTCAATCTTCACGCAATACATGAGCGTGAGCCATGGATATAGCACTATAGGTGGAATAGAATGGTGGTTGTGGAGAAGACAAAAAGGAGAAGATAGTCTCACATCAACTAGGCGTATCAACGGGCTATGGAGATGCCCATCAATAGATATCAATGTGAGTGTGTAGGGATTGCCATGCAACGGATGCACTAGAGCTATAAGTGTATGAAAGCTCAACAAAAGAAACTAAATGGTTGTGCATCCAACTCGCTTGCTCACGAAGACCTAGGGCATTTTGAGGAAGCCCATCATTGTAATATACAAGCCAAATTCTATAATGTAAAATTCCCACTAGCATATGAAAGTGACAACATAGGAGACTCTCTATCATGAAGATCATGGTGCTACTTTGAAGCACAAGTGTGGTAAAAGGATAGTAACATTGTCATTTATCTCTTTTTCTCTTATTTTTTATTTGGGCCTTTTCTCTTTTTATGGCCTTCTTTCTTCTTTTTTATTTCTTTTCGTCAGGAGTCTCATCCCGACTTGTGGGGGAATCATAGTATCCATCATCCTTTCCTCACTTGGGACAATGCTCTAATAATGATGATCATCACACTTTTATTTACTTACAACTCAAAAATTACAACTCAATACTAGAAAAAAATATGACTCTATGTGAATGCCTCCGGCGGTGTACCGGGATATGCAATGAATCAAGAATGACATGTATGAAATAATTATAAAGGTGGCTTTGCCACAAATACGATGCCAACTACATGATCATGCAAGGCAATATGACAATCATGTAACGTGTCATAACAAATGGAACGGTGGTAAGTGGCATGGCAATATATCTCGAAATGGCTATGGAAATGCCATAATAGGTAGGTATGGTGGCTTTTTTGAGGAAGGTATATGGTGGGTGTATGGTACCGGCGAAAGTTGGGCGGTACTAGAGAGGCTAGCAATGGTGGAAGGGTGAGAGTGCGTATAATCCATGGACTCAACATTAGTCATAAAGAACTCGCATACTTATTGCAAAAATCTATTAGTTACCAAAAAAGTACTATGCGCATGCTCCTAGTAGGATAGATTGGTAGGAAAAGACCATCGCTCATCCCCGACCGCCACTCATAAGGAAGACAATCAATAAATAAATCATGCTCCGACTTCATCACATAACGGTTCACCATACGTGCATGCTACGGGAATCATAAACTTTAGAACAAGTATTTCTCAAATTCACAACTAGTCAGCTAGCATGACTCTAATGTCACCATCTTCATATCTCAAAACAATCATCAAGTATCAAACATTCGCCGCGCAACGGCGACCGCGGCCGAAGCCCTTCTTCAGCAGCAACTAGCGGCGGGCGAGCTAGAGGAGCCTTGGCGCTTCACCAACGGCTAGCTCCTCCATGGGCGTCGGGTCTTCGTGCCGGCGCATGATGATCTCCGTCACTAGGTGCTGCTAGCCCACTCGGTGGGCCATGAGGGTGTGCAGAAAACTCTCCATTGTTTCCGCGCCGACTTCTACATCCTTGGGGATCGGGCCCTGGTCCGTGACTGGGTTCGGTCTTGTGTGACATGCCAGCACAACAAGACGGAGATGCTACGGCTGGCGGGTCTGCTCCAGCCCCTGGAGGCGCTGTCTCAGGTCTGGGCGGATATCACCATGGACTTCATTGAGGGCCTCCCCAAGGTGGGCGGCAAATTGGTCATTCTCACGGTGGTCGACCGCTTCTCCAAGTATGCTCACTTCATTGTGCTCGGTCATCCGTACACTGCTGCCTCCTTGGCCCGCGCCTTATTCGATGATATTGTTCGTCTCCACGGGTTTCCCTCTTCGATCGTCAGCGATCAGGACCCAGTGTTCACCGGACATGTCTGGCGCGATCTCTTCCAATTGGCGGGCGTGCAACTCCGCCTGAGCACAGCATTCGATCCTCAGACGAACGGTCAGTCCGAGGTTGTCAACAAGGTGATTGCCATGTATTTGCGTTTTGTCACAGGTGATCGTCCTCGCGCTTGGGTGGACTGGCTATCATGGGCGAAGTACTGCTACAACACCTCCTACAACTCTGCCCTGCGCGCCACTCCTTTTGAGGCGGTCTATGGCTGGCCGCCACCGCCCATCATTCTGGTGGATCCGACAACGGCTCGGACAGAGGTGGCCGGTGAGTTTCTGCGGCGCCGTGACGACATGTTGGCCGGAGTTCGGCAACGCCTCCTTCAGGCCCAGCAGCTGGCCAAACACTACGACGACGACCACCATCGTGAGGCGGAGTACGCGGTGGGTGATTGGGTGTGGCTGCGTCTTCTTCACCGCTCTACGCAGTCCCTGGACCAGCGCGCGAAGCGCAAGCTGGGCCCTCGTTACGCGGGGCCCTTTGCTGTCTTGGAGCGCATCGGGAAGGTGGCTTACCGCCTTCAGCTTCCTGCCGAAGCCCGCATCCACGACGCCTTCCATGTTGGGCTGCTGAAGCCTTACCGCGGGGAGCCACATGCGGCCCCTCCCGCGCTCCCTCCAACCTTCGACGGACGCATCCTTCCGGGACCGGAGAAGGTGTTGTAGGCCTAGCTCCGTTGCGGCGTGTGGTACGTGATGATTCAATGGACTGGACTTCCGGCAGAGGAGGCCACTTGGGAGACACGTGACGATTTCCGCCAACACTACCCAAACTTCCAGCTCGAGGACAAGCTGTTTACGCAGGCGGGGAGAGATGTTATGACCGAGCAGACTTATGCCCGTAGGAGGCCCACTGGGAAAGTTTAGTTAGGGGCTTGGCCCACAAGTAGTCTTATTTTCAGCATCGTGGTTATATGTACTAGCTGTAAGACTATTTTTGAGATTAAGTAATAAGAAGAATTCTATTGCCCAGCTCTCAGAGGAGCCGGACCCTAAACCCTAGCCGCCCTCTCTCTCAGCCGCCGCCTCCCTCCCTCAACCTCGCGACGGCGCCGGCGTGCCGGAAGCCGCGCCGTCGCCCCCAACAACCCCCGGTCTTCCCCCTACAACCTAAGGAGCAGGTCCGGTAGGACCCCTAGTTCCACCAAGCTTACATAAAGCAAAGCGTGTGATGAGTGATTTCATAGCATGCATTTGTTACATGACGAGAAACCTTAACCTCACCGCCTCAAGAAGATGGCAGGAATCTACGCCAGAGCTCCACTATGTCCAGACGGAAGAAATTGAGGACGATGGAGCCCAGAAGAGAAACTCGAAGAAGAAGAAGAAGAAGAAGAAGAAGAAGAAGAAGAAGAAGAAGAAGAAGAAGAAGCGGTGCCATCCACCCGAGCACCGCACCTGCTTGGAATGAAAAAACACTAACCTAAACTGCCGACCGAGCAGCAGACATAGGGAACGCAAATCCATGGGCTCGCCAGTGAAATCTGAAGGGGGCGGTTTGTCCTAACTGTGCCGGATTTGGGGAGGAAAATGAGAGGACGTCGAATGGAGTAAAGTTATATACAATAACAATTATAATATTGGATTTATATTTGAAAAAATAAATTCGGATGGTATTACACATAACTTATTTACTCTTATTGTGTTAAAAAAGATGTTCCTTTTTTTCTGACATGATCAAATAGGTCTTCCAGGCCGCAGTCAGTCACGCATGCTCCGATGAAAAGTAGGAGAGATATCACGCGTGATTTTTCTTTTTTACTTTTACCACGTCCGTTCACGCACCCGGTCAAAAGTCAAAGCAAATTAACTTTACATGAAAAGTTGTGTACCAGTTCGCTTGAAAAAGTTTATTCTGTCTCTTCCCTCGAATATATTTGACTAAATAACCAAGTAACTCGATCGCCCATTTTCTTTCGTTGTTATAGTTGACGATGCATGCAACCTGACAGAAGATCAAAAGCATTGCAGGGTACCGTGCAGCCGCGTATGGATGGGCAAACCCATAGAGCCAATAGGTCATGTTTAATTATAATTTATTTCCTCTGTAAATTATTATATAAGACATCTTATATCAGTATGGAGAATCATGCCGAAACGTACACTTTATACATTTTAAAGAAAGGGTGTTTTTTTAGAGGGGGGATAATCTACTCACTTTGTTTCATAATATAAAAGCGTTTTGATATTAGTGTAGTGTCAAAAACATTCTTAATATTATGAAACAGATGCACAACACCAGAGTACATTAACGAAGTTGGTATACGTGAATTACTAGGTCAAGTAGTACGTTGCTGCTTAATTACACGGATTAGCTCAGCACCTTTGTCAGCGACCGGATTAGCTCAGCACCTTTGTCAGCAAAAAGGATGGAGAAAGTTTCTTGATTGCATTCGTGCGTGCGTGCGTATGCATATAGGCACGGTAAAGGACGTAGGTTCTCTTCCATCGATAGTGTCACCTGGCTACCAAGTCATACTCAAGTGAGGAAGCCAGAATATTTGTACAGCTCCGGTTCGTCGCGTGCACCTAACTAATTGACATTTTAGTTCAACTCCTGTTCAGGTACGTAGTCGGTTGATTAATTCTGACTGTCGCCCATATTTCATCTCCTAGAAACCACTCAACTCATACACGTGTCACCAACTATCATCAGTCATCACACGACCTTCTTTCTCCTCACACACATAATCTTCTACCCCTCCCTCCTGAAGAGTAGATCTTGTGCTCCGATCATGCTGTCTATATTTTCAAAATCCAAAACTGAGTAGAAAATTTTCAGAAACATCCAAAAACATAGTGTATAGATATTAGAGTGAATCATGTGCTAATTATTTACTCCTTCCGATCCAATTTAATTGTACTAAAGTTATTTCATCGACGGTTGTTGCTGTTTTGCTGCGCTGGTCCTATGGGATCTTAGCACGATGACTTTCCGACTGTCCACTATAACAAGTTTTGCCCGGCTCCGGCGAGGGAGGGGCAATGACGGAGGTGTGCCTTCGGCTCACTTCAGTGCTTGTAGTCGTCGCTTGGTGGTTTATGGATCTGAATGTAATTTCTATTATTTCTGGTATTCGTTATATTGTCATAATTGAATGTGAATAGATTGAAAGTTTTTTCGCAAAAAACTATAATAAAATAATTCACGAAATCAGTTGTGCCGGTGACGACTGACGACCTTGTTAGGATTTAAATTAATTATGTTATTAGGGATAATCCTCCCTAGTGTAAACGGACGTCGGTTGCTACAGGCACCCGTTCGACATTCCCACGACCCCCGAGCGAAGACACCCATATCCCCCTCCCCACCACCGGCCGATGGGGCGCCAGGTAGAGCAAAGGCGAACCCACAGGCTCGCCGGTGAAGTCTGAAGGGGAGAGTTTGCCCTAGCCATAGATAATTCCTTTAGGGGATAAAAGGTCTATCTTTTTTTCGATAAAAGGGCCACATGGCCCCATTTTCATTAAGAAAATAGAAGTCTAGATACAACCACCACACCACTTTTTCCATCAGACCTGATGCATCACCTCATCAACTGATAAGCAACCTACATCCTAGACATATAACCATATCTATAGGATGCCAAATCACCCACTGCCGGAGAGAGAACAGACTTTTAAACATCTTTTACAATTTGCACACCAGCCAAAACAATAGACAAAACATACTACAGAATCGCCCAATTTCAGGTAGACACAAAACCCAGTCTTAGAGCAGAAGGATTTCACCCATATGTTCTTCTGTAGACTTCATTTGCTACCCGAGATAGCCTCTTGGAAACCTCCCTAAGCATTTTTTGCACACCTTTTCTCTGTAGAATCATCCATGAATCCAACAAAGAACACAGGGTAAATATTACATTGATAGGATTTGAAAGGAAAACACGTTGAAAACAGGATTTGTTCCTTGTTTTCCAAATTGTCCATATCAAAGCAGCAGCACCAATAGAAACAATAGCCCTATCCTTTCCAGAATAAGATGGTATCCAGTTTTGACAAAGATCAAAGAAAGATAAAGGTAATTTCGGGTTACCTAGTGTACCGCATATCACATTCCATAAAAACCTAGCACAAGAGCACGAAAAGAATAGATGATCAATGCTCTCAGAAACGCCACAAAACTCGTAGAAATTTGGTCCTTTCCACCCTCGTCTAGATAAGTTATCCTTGGTTAGGATCCTCCCTTTGATCACTAGCCATATAAACGCTTTTACTTTTAGAGGTATTCTCAACCTCCAAAGAAGTTTAAAAGGAAAAGCAACAACTCTAGCTATAAGGTAATGATAAAGCGACTTAACCGAGAAGGATCCAGATTTAGTTAAAAGCCATTTAACTCTGTCAGGCTCCTCCGACAGAGTAACCTGACTACACATATCAAGTAATTCATTCCATATTGTAAGAGTTTCTCCATAAAGACATCTCCTAAATCTAATACAGTCAAAATCCTGGTTAAAGACTTTAGCAACAGTAACATGTTGACAGAGAGTTAAATTATACAAGCGGGGGAAAAGTTGACAAAGTGGCTTTCTCCCCAGCCATGTGTCCTCCGAAAATCTCGTCTTACAACCATCACCCACCACCCTTTGACAGCAAGAATGGAAGATATCCTTTATACTCAACAACCCATTCCAAAAATGGGAATTACCCCGAGATGCTTCACATTGAACCAGAGTTTTCCTACTCAAATATTTGGCTCTAATCATTTCCTGCCAATCCCCTTCCTCATTCTCTAATCTCCATAACCACTTACATAAGAGGCTGATGTTTTTAATCTCCAAATTAGTAATCCCCAGCCCCCCCTGGTCTCTAGGTTGGTATACGTCCACCCACTTGACTAAGTGATACTTTCTCACTCCATCCCTTTCTTGCCAAACCATACGAGCACGAACAAAGTCCATTCTCTTGCCTACACCTTTAGGTAGTTTAAAAAAAGAAAGCAAATGGCTAGGAACATTACTCATACAAGTCTCAGCGAGGGTAATCCTATCACCCATTGAAAGCAAACCCCCTTGCCAGGTTGCTGCATTCATCTCAATTTTCTCTTCAGCTGGTTTCCAATGCGCATTATGCAACTTTTTAAAATGTAAAGGAAGGCCTAAATAAGTAAAGAGGAAGTCCCCGACCGCACAAGTGAAAATCTGAGCATATTCTTCTTGTTTCAACAAAGCGGCACCAAAGCAATGGATTTCACTTTTTAAGAAATTGATTTTCAAACCCGTCAAGTGCTCAAACACGCATAGAATGACTTTAAGGTTTCTAGGCCCTTCTAAGTCATCTTCAAAGCAGAGAATCGTATCATCAGCGTATTGTAAGACAGTAAGACCACCCTCGTACAATCTAGGCAGAAGTCCTTTAATAAATCCTTGTTCTTGCGCCCTTTGAACCAGGGTAGCAAGAACATCAGCAGCAAGGTTAAACAATAGGGGGCAGAACGGGTCCCCCTGCCTCAATCCTTTCCTAGTAACAAAATAGGGTCCAATCAAGTCATTTAAAGTAATAGCTACTTTACCATTATGAATAACTGCTTTTGTCCAACGAATAAATTTATCAGGAAACCCCTTCATTTTTAGCGTACTAAGCATAAAGTCACAATTAATTTTATCATAAGCTTTCTCAAAATCAACCTTAAAAATAACAGCAGCGCATTTAGACTTATGTAGTGAGTGAAGCGTCTCATGGAGAACAGCGACATTATCTAAAATATAACGCCCTTTGATAAACGCAGATTGTACCTTAGAAATCGTCTTATGAGCAGTAGCCATAGCTCTATTGTTTAAGACTTTGGTAAAGATTTTAAACGAGACATTGAGCATGCATATAGGTCTATACATCTGAATCCTATCCGCCCCTTGACCCTTAGCTAACAAAGTAACTACCCCATAGCTTAGCCTAGAAATATCAATCATATCATCATAAAAATCTTGAAAGAGACTCAACAAATCATTGCAAATGAGGTACCAAAAGGTTTGTAAGAATTCAATAGGCATACCGTCAGGACCGGCTGCTCTATTATGCCTCATAGAAAAAACAGCCGTTTTTATCTCATCCAAAGTAAATTTACTAGCCAATTTACTTTTGTCCACATCAGAAAGCATATCAGTTAGAGGAATGTTTAAGGAGACAGGAAGTAATTCAACAGGCCCAAAGAGCTTCTTATAAAAATCAGTCGCATATTTAAGGAGCTGCTCATCCCCTTGGATGATCCCCTCATCCTGGATGAATCTGAAAATTTTACTCCTACGCTTCCTACCGCTAGCCTTAATCATGAAGTATTTCGTATTACCATCACCCTCCTTAATATCTTTTACTTTAGACCTCTGGTACCACTTAATCTACTCTTCCCTAAGGATCTTATTCAAATCATTCTGCAACTTATTTCTCAAAACATAGTCAGCTTCTGAAACTCTAGAGAGCTCACTTTTCTTATCCAAAAAGTCAAGCTTATTGGCAATCTCATCTCTATCTCTCCTATATCTACCCTCTACATTAAGGTTCCACCCTTTAAGGGTTCTCCTTAATTTCCGCATGAAATCCTACCACCAATCAAGACTACTACCTCTACGAACAGTGGAACTCCAGACTTTATTAACAATATCAGGGAGCTCTTCTCTAGACCGCCAGCATAGCTCAAATTTAAAAGGCTTGCAATTAATAGTAGACTTAATCCCTGTATGTAATAGAAGCGCTGCACGGTCAGAAACCCCTCTCACCAAGGTTCTAACAGTTACTAAAGGAAATTGCTGCTCCCAAAGAGAGCTTACTAAAATTCTGTCCAACTTAGCAAAAAGCGGAACTTCCTGATTATTCGACCAAGTATAGCTCCTCCCCGACAAATCTAATTCTTTTAAGCCCCAATGCTCAATAATAGAATTAAAATAAAAAGACCATTTTGGAAGTTTTTTAATTTTGTTTCTCTCATTAATTCTCCTAATTAAGTTAAAATCGCCCCCAAAAACATAGGGCAATTTATTGTACCCCAGGGCTTGCACTAGCTCCATCAGGAACTCCTCCTTATTCCTCACATGAGCAGCTCCATAGACATTGATCAGATTCCCCTTGAATCCTGATCTTTTATCCATAATAACCATTCTGGTCATGTATGTACCTGCAATACAGACGTCTACCTCAAATAGATCTTCCCGAACCCCCATAAGCAGCCCTCCAGAAGCACCTTCAGAGGGCTGCCATAGCCAAATATAAGTAAATCTACCACTTATTCCAGCCAACCAAGAGTCATCAAAGTCCTTCTTTTTTGTTTCTTGCACACATATAAACTCTAAACTATGCTCCGAGATAGATTCCCTCAGAAATCTTCTTTTTTCAGGTTCACCCAGCCCTCTTGCATTCCAAAATAGACCCGCCATAAAAACGATCAATTTTATGTAACATTTGTTACATCACATCTAACCTTAGGCTTAACACTGAATCTCCCAGTGCCAGTCTTTCTATTTCTTGATTTATACAACGAAGATAATAACACTAATTCATCTCTAAGCTCCTCATCCTCCTCAGCATTAGAATCTGAGTCGGATGATAAATTTTTAATATCATCTGGATCAAAAATCTCTAGTTTTGATTCTAAATCCACGTTTCTAGCATTTTCTTTTCTCTTATTAGCAAAGAACAAGTCACTTCTACTTTTCTCTAAACTCTTGATCATAGAAATAGTACAATCTATTTCCTCAGGAGTTTTACCTAGACTAACACCAATACATCGCGTGATGTGAGAAATGAAACTAGGCATTGTATTTAAAACAGTAGGTGTATTAGTACCTGGTGCCATTTCCAAATTTTTCTTCTTTGCCATTTCAGTAGCCTTGTCCATAGTGTGCCCCTCATCTTTATTCTTATGCCTTTCACTCCTTCTCCTAGCAGCTTCATCAAGTGCCGCCTTGTCTTTTGCTTTCTGAACTCTGGCTTCAGCCTCCCTCATTTTCTGCTTATTGACTGCATCGACACCACACAGGTCTTGTAAGGGGTATTGTAAACATACATCAACTTTGTCAGAGAAGGGAGTTTGCTTCTGATTCACTTCTCTCCCGGGAGCGGTCACGGCCTGAGTGGAGCTGATGAGAGAAGGGCTCCTATTTTCCTTATCTTGTGCTAGTAGCAGATTCTCATTTTCCTCCGCAATCATCTCCCTCTCAACATTGTCATTGATTTATTTAACTTTTTGAGTGCTAATCCCAAGCCTCCTAGCAAAGTCATCTGGGTCTTGAGTGCAATCAAACTCTACTTCCTTTTGGCTGTCAGGCACTTCTGTGAAATCCTCCAACATAGCAGCGCTATTAGCAAACTCAGCATTAACCTGTTCCACACCAGAGAGAACTCTTTCAGCATCCCGCTTTTTGTCAAGTAATTTTTGCCTCACCTCATTTTCAGCAACCATGTTCTTATCAAGTTCGTATTGACTCGGAATCACAACCTCTGATGAACCTGAAGTGTTTCCTTTATCTGACCTTGCAGCCCCAATACCATGTTTGGGAGATTTGCTACATCCCACCTCCTCATTGTTACTTTGCTCTCTCAGTCTTTTCTCTGTAGCGTTATGAGATGAATCAGGACCACTAGGATAGCTAACCAAGATACCACCCTCCATAGGACCACCCTCCTCCACTATGTCTTCCAGTTCAAAGTATATGTTGAAGATAAAACCACTTTCATTCAGGGGAGCGCTAGAGGGTATTTTCCTAGGATCCATAACTCCAATCTTAACCCTGAGAACTCCACATTGCCTATAGAGCTCCATGTCCAGTTCCAAAACTGAACCAATGAGAGAACCAGCTTCACAAAAACCTTGATAGTGCTCCAGTGTCTCGGGAACCCCTGTTATTCTAACCCAGCAAACATACAGTTTGAAAGCTGCAGTTGAAGAGTTGGTCCATCTATCCACTTTGATATTAGCTGTTGTTCCAATCAGACCAAAGAAATTGTACGCCTTCATTTCATCAATTTTATTCACGGAAGGGAATTTGACTAAAAAGCTATCTCTGAGATAAGGCTTAGCCTGCCACTCCCATCCCCACTGGAACATCATGCTGAGAGAGTTAACAAGCTGTAACGCAGTCAGGCTTGCACTTTTCATAGTAATAATAGCTATAGCCTGCTTGTTTTTATCTGGCTCCGGCTTCTTTCCGGTCCTTGCTGAGAACATCTGCAAACCATCAGCAGCACTACCAACCAGACTGGCAACAGGCTTAGGTTGTGACAGGAAAGAGCACTTGCGCGAGAGGTGTGAATCCTTGGTGCAGTTGACGCAAAATAACAGTCTGACAATCCTTAACAGCATGACCAGTATTCTCACATTTATAGCATGTCATCTGTGATCTGCTCCCAATATTTGCAGGCCCAGTGCTAGTACCAGATTGATTTGAATTGAAACCAGTATAACCATACCCTTGTCCTTATTGATTAGGTGAGTTGCTAGTTCCAGAATACTGTATGATATTATATTGTATGCAGTTTTTTTTAACCTTTGTATTGTATATGCAGTTAATAATACGAACAAGAAACGATTTTTTGTGGTGACGAAAACCATCCATGCCCCCTAGTAGTCCGGAGTATATGCGTAGAAACAAAAAGAGAAACTTTAGCAGCCAGACGGTGACCAATTAACGAACGGCACCATAACTGGTCTATTCGGACGTATCCGGATTGAAAGCACGTGTTGACCATCAGATTCATGTCGCGCGCGCTCGACCTCGCATCAGTACCAACCACCAACCTTCCTAGCAGCGCACGTAGGCCCGCGCGACCAGGACCCATCCAACGCCCACCCCGCCACGCCGCTTCCTTCATCCACCTATATATTCCCTGCGCACCAAGTACCAACTCCATTCACCAAACTAAGCAGCAAAGCAAGCTCCTCTGCTTCTTCTTGCTCTCCAGCAGAAAAGCTACCTAGCTCCACTTCATTAAGCCAAGCCTTCTTTGTGCCTCCCACCTTTACTTCTACTCCTAGTTAAGGGTTAAATAACCTAAAAGGAATGGGCAGCTTGGGCACCAACGCCACGTCCTTCTCTGCCTTCCCCGACGACATGGCGGCGTTCGAGCCGCTCAACCCCGAAGATGTCCGTGCATACCTCCACAAGGCCGTCGACTTCATCTCCGACTACTACACCAACATCGAGAACATGCCTGTTCTTCCTAACGTGAAGCCAGGATACCTGCAAGATGAACTCAGCGCGTCCCCACCGACCTACTCTGCGCCATTCGACGTCACCATGAAGGAGCTCAGGACCTCCGTCGTCCCCGGCATGACGCACTGGGCTAGCCCCAACTTCTTCGCCTTCTTCCCCTCCACCAACAGTGCCGCGGCTATTGCCGGTGACCTCATCGCATCAGCCATGAACACCGTGGGTTTCACGTGGCAGGCCTCACCTGCAGCCACCGAGATGGAGGTCCTTGCTCTCGACTGGCTTGCGCAGCTCCTGCGCCTACCGACCACCTTCATGAATCGCACTAGCACTGGTCGTGGCACCGGCGGCGGCGTCATCCTCGGCACGACAAGCGAGGCAATGCTCGTCACGCTAGTTGCCGCTCGTGATGCAGCGCTGCGTCGAAGCGGCTCGGTCGGCGTGTCTGACATCCCACGCTTGGCCGTGTACGCTGCAGACCAGACCCACTCCACATTCTTCAAGGCGTGTCGCCTCGCAGGCTTTGACCCCGCCAACATCCGCTCCATCCCTACTGCGCCGGAAACCAATTATGGGCTCGACCCGGCAAAGCTTCTCGAGGTCATGCAAGCCGATGCTGACGCTGGTCTCGTGCCAACATATGTCTGCGCGACTGTGGGCACCACGTCTTCCAACGCCGTTGACCCGGTGGGCGACGTCGCCGACGTTGCCGCCATGTTCAACGCATGGGTCCACGTCGATGCTGCCTACGCTGGCAGCGCATGTATCTGCCTGGAGTTTCGCCACCATCTCGATGGCGTCGAGCGTGTGGACTCCATTAGCATGAGCCCACACAAATGGCTTCTCACATGCCTTGATTGCACATGTCTCTACGTCCGTGATGCTCACCGACTGAGCGACTCATTGGAGACCAACCCGGAGTACCTCAAGAACGATGCTACCGAGTCCGGTGAGGTCACCGATCTTAAGGACATGCAGGTCGGCGTCGGTCGGCGCTTCCGTGGGCTCAAGCTTTGGATGGTCATGCGCACCTATGGTACCGCAAAGCTCCAAGAGCACATCCGTAGTGATGTTGCCATGGCCAAGATGTTCGAAGATTTCGTCCGTTCCGATGACAGGTTTGAGGTGGTTGTACCGAGGAACTTTGCTCTTGTGTGCTTTCGGATCAAGGCAAGTGGAGCCATGACGGAGAAGAATGCTGATGAGGCCAACCGCGTGCTAATGGAGAATCTGAACAAAACTGGCAAGGCTTATCTTGCACACACGGTGATCGGTGACAAGTTTGTGCTGCGGTTCGCCGTTGGGTCGTCGTTGCAAGAGGAGAGGCATGTGAGAAGTGCTTGGGATCTCATCAAGAAGACCACGAGCAGTATCATGGATTAAGTGGACGGACCTATCGGTGCCAAGAGTTCTAGGAGCTACACAAATCCCAATATTTATGATACATTTATTTTTTAATTTGTCTTTCTTTTCTTTTGCTTCGATACAGATTATTTATTTGGACATGTGGTTCTTATTCCGACCAAGGGTATATATATAACAGGCCGATATCAAGGAAACTGATTGTAGACTGTAAAAGGTAAAATGGCTTATATTGAATGAACAAAAGATACTTTTTTATTTGCTACTGAGCTTTGCTAGCGAGTGACGAATCCTTGCCCATGCATCTCAATCAATCAAAAAATGGATACATCCATTTCTGTATAAGTAATTCGAGACAAATGTTACACTCGATTGGTTTCTAGGTTTCAAGATGGCAGACCGAAGCTGGTCACCGTGTGTTCCTATCTAGCTGCCATACAATTCCATCTGTCTGAATTAATGATGCCAGTGGCACCGCAGCATTAACACAGGAAAACACAGGGTCAGAGATTTGGCAAGGTCGTAAATAATAAAGTGATCGATTTAATTTGCGTCCAACTTCGATGCGGATTTGCAAAGGAACGATCGACCTGTGTAATTTCATGTTTGAGTATGAACGTGGCTTAATTAGGGCACCTCCAACGCAGGAGCGCTTATAAGATCCTAAAGGCAATATTTTGTACAGGTTTTTTGCGTCCGGCTCCTTGAGCAGAAAATGAACCAGGGTCCACTCGAAAAGTATCAAAACAGCTGGGATTTTCCCTCGAGCCCAGACCTAACAACATCTACAGCCGGACATGACAAATTCGGCCCCTCAAACACGGACGCGTTCAGGGGCACTGATCAGGTACTCCTCAAATCGCGTTGTCCACATCAGTGTATTTTATATCCAATTCCTTATATCAATACTAATCATGCAACTTTGATCAAACTACGATCACAAACAGACATAGGCAAGCTCACCAAAAAATCACGACCAAATGTTCAAAGGACCACCAAAGTTCACATAACGACCGACAACTTCAAACTACATCTAAAACTTGAAATTAACTTGAAGAAAGCGGATCTTCACACTTCTAGGCCGACCCTTTCCCCTTCCGGTCGTCGGTGCAGCTGTAGCCGTCGGCGGCTAGTGGAGGATTGTCCGATTCATCGGACGAGAAGATGTCGGAGGAGGAGGAGACGATGATGAAGCCCTTGAGGTGCCAGACGACCCGGTCCTGCTAGCGCTTGAGCTTCGCCAGCTAACCCGCCTCTGTTGCTTTCTCCTTGGCCTCATGCTCGATCTGCTCGATGGCAAGCTGGAGAGCCTTCGCATTCTTCCGACAGAGCCGCCGAGCGTCCGTCTCCGCCATCGTAAGCGACGAGCGGGAGACCCATCAAGGAGCCGCTCGTCCTCGTCGGGCTCCGCCGGTAACCCACGGCGGCGGCGGACAAAGTTCTCTACCGCGCCCCTCTCTCTTGCCCACTGCCTCTCACGGAGGATGGCAATGGGTTAGTGTTTGGATCAGGTTGAATAATATCAAATCCATATCTATATACATGAAGACAGTTTTTGCCCGCCCATGAAAAAACTCATGGGTGAAAAATTATGTCCATGTCCAGACCCGATGGATATCCATACCCACTGGATATCCATTGGTTGCTCTCGAGACATATGAATAAGACATCACACAATGTTAACATAAGCTCTTCTATTCTTCACCTCGTGGCAGGCTAGACTTCACTTATGGTAAACATCAACTTATGGTAAATCATCGTCCACTAACAACCAAAGATTATTTAGTATTTTTTCTAACATGTGAGAATGATGAGCCATTTAACAAGGAGATAAAAATAAGGGAAGGGGCGTTGGAGTATGTTACGGAGAGAAGTGAATGTCAACTAATAAAAGTTACGACGGGGATTGTGTAACTTTTTTTTGCATGTTTTAGATAACAAAGTGTAAAATTGCAGTGGGACTTGTGACTGTGGGGTAGGGATAGCGGATTTGATCCCATTAAGTCATACTATTGGGTTGGGTTTGTGTATACCCATGGGTACAAGATTATATTCATGCCCTACCCATGAGCAATCAGGTCGAGTTTGGGGGCTGCTCATGGACACAAAAGCATATCCAAACCCTATCCATTCGGGTCAGATAACCATGGATATCCATGCCCATGAGTAAAATTGCCATCCTTAACTTTAAACTACATCTAAAACTTGAAATTAATTTGAAGAAAACGGATCTTCACCACTTCCAGGCCAGCCCTTCCCCTTCTGGTTGTCGGCGCAGCTGTAACCGTCGGCGGCTAGTGGAGGATCATCGGATTCATCAAACGAGGAGTCGTCGTTGTCATCGTCGAAGGAGGAGATGATTGTCGGTGTCAAAACCTGCAGATCTTGGGTAGGGGGTCCCGAACTGTGCGTCTAAGGCGGATGGTAACAGGAGGTGGGGGACACAATGTTTACCCAGGTTCGGGCCCTCTCGATGGAGGTAATACCCTACTTCCTGCTTGATTGATCTTGATGATATGAGTATTACAAGAGTTGATCTACCACGAGATCATAGAGGCTAAACCCTAGAAGCTAGCCTATGATTATGATTGTTGTTTTTGTCCTACGAACTAAACCCTCCGGTTTATATAGACATCGGAGGGGGCTAGGGTTACACAGAGTCAGTTACAAGGGAGCAGATCTACATATCCGAATTGCCAAGCTTGCCTTCCATGCAAAGGAGAGTCCTACCCGGACACGGGACGAAGTCTTCAATCTTGTGTCTTCATAGTCCAACAGTCCGGCCAAAGTATATAGTCCGGCAGTCCGAGGACCCCCTAATCCAAGACTCCCTCAGTAGCACCTGAACTAGGCTTCAATGATGATGAGTCCGGCGTGCAGATTGTCTTCGGCATTGCAAGGCTGGTTCCTCCTCCGAATACTCCATAGAAGATTTCGAACACAAGGATAGTGTCCGGCTCTCCAAAACAAATTCCACATACCACCGTAGAGAGTATATTATTCCACAAATCTAATCTGCTGACAACTTTTCATAACGTGACGTCCTGCCGTGGCCCGGTCATTACGAACCGATTTTCCCAACTAGCTACTGCACATATTGCGAGGCGGTTTTCTTGGCACGTCTTGTCGAAGAAGAGATCGTGTCCCCTTATCACGGGATTCTCATCAATATAGGTTTGGGTAACCCTGTCGCGCCAGCTGGTATGACTCAATTTTAGGCAAGTTTCGAACGGCCACGCAGAGGACGCTTGATATTCATCCTCTTTATAAAGGGGCCAAGGCCTGTCATTTTCTTCTCGCGCTCGATCCTTCCCTTCCCCCACCTTGAGTTCCAACACCCAAGGCTCAGGCTAAGCGCTTCAGACCTTCAACCATGTCCGGATCCAACCTTCAAGGCCGGTGGATGGCCTCTTCTGTCATAGAGGAGGACATCAAGAAGCTAAGAGAAGCCAGGTATCTGACCGCCGAATTCTCACACAGGCTGCCCGCTCAAGGGCAGGTCATCCCCACTCCCGACAACGAGAGTGTCGTATTTGTTTCCCACTTCCTCCGAGGGCTAGGCTTTAGTCTTGATCCCTTTGTTAGAGGGCTTATATTCTATTACGGGCTCGATTTCCATGATCTAGCCCAAGATTCCATCCTTCACATCTCGTCGTTTATCGTCGTGTGTGAGGCCTTCCTCCGCATCACCCCACACTTCGGCTTATCGCTCAAGACCTTCAATGTGAAGCCGAAGATGATCGATGGGCGACACGCAGAATGCGGAGGTGCCATAATAAGCAAAGGCGCCGATGCTCCATGGCCAAAGGGTTCCTTCCCGGAGGTGTCCAACTTATGGTAGCGGGAGCGGTTTTACATCACAACTCCCCGAAGTACTAAGTGGGTAGCTGCACCCACCTTCCGTTTGGGCCCCCCGCCACAACTGGCGTCATGGGTCAACAAGGGGCTAGACTGGGGGCCAATTAATGACGTACCGACATTGCAAAGTCGCATCCGAGATCTCCTCAAGAGGGATATCAGTCTCGTCAAGGTAATGCAAGTTATGCTAGTTTGTCGGGTCCTGCCATGCCAACGTCGATCTCTCCGTATATGGGAGTTCAACCCGGAAGGACCGCGAACAATTCAGCAATTCTTCGGCATGACGCTCGAAGGGATGTATGGATTGTTCTTCGGATCACGAATAAAGTGTCCGGACACCACCGAGGATGCAGGTCTAAACTGCAATCGTCCAGATACCCATGTAAGTAATTTTGCGGCCGAACACGTCGTCTTTTCATTTGTCATAACATCATTCTGAAAAAATTTCTCTTGGCCAGGACTGGATAAGAAAGGAGAAGATGATCAGGTGTTCGGCCCCCCTTCCCGAAGGCTCACCCGATCCTGTACTAGCTAGGATGCTTGAGCACGCACTTTATCAAGTGCCATCAGGGGAAGATAAAGGGAGGCATAAAGAAGCCGAAAGCGGGCCTCATGCATTACTCATCCAAACTGGGGGAATTAGTGTCTCCGCGAAGGAGGATAATTGGGGAGAAGAATCTATAATCCCCTCTCCCCAAGGAAGGAAAAGGACTGCCTCTGAAGACTTGGAAACGAAGGTTTCCAAACGAGGGAAGAAACCTTCGCCAGGGGGCCCTGCCCCAGAGGGCGTCCTTATCGCACAGTGCCTGCAAGGGGGCCAGCCCTCCACCGAGCTGTAAGGTACTCAAGAGTACTTTTGGTAAATATATCCTGCTTTATCTCCGAGGACAATAACCGAGACATATATCTTGCAGTCCGGCTCGTAGCCCTTCTCAACAGAGTTCGTCTTCGGGGGATCTTCTTCCGGAGATGATGGAGAGCGAAATGCACCCCCCTGTCTCCCCGCCTCCTGGGGCGGATGACCCTGAGGTGTCATAATGGAGGATTTCTCCTGATCCGCCAAGGCCAGAAGGTAACCCTTCGGCCACTCGAAGTCTGGAGCATTTGTCTCCTAAGGAGAGCAACGAAAAGAGTCTGGGATTGTCCGGTGCGCAAGCGGACGCACTGATGGGTATTTTGGAGCAAGCGGCTATCTCAGAGGCGTATCATACTTTAATGGGTACGGTGGTTGAGAGGATTTCATCCGCCAAAAGTGGGTTGCATGAAGCTTTTATGAGTCTACTAAGAGGCTTTGAGGTACGCAAAGTAATATATAAATTTTTTGACGGTACCGCACACGCTAGGTGTGCTCTATATAGATAGTAGCCCATGAGACTCTGGTTGCTGTGCCGAGGTGGCAAACAGAGGATCATGGTCCCAGGTAATGATCGCACTGCTTCCATGTGTAGGCGGCTGAAGGTCCGGTGGCTGGCCGGACTGCTGAGTTTGCCGGACTAAGGCGGCAACTTGATACGGCAGATGCCGACATCGTGCTTGTGAACAAGCGGCTTGATGAGGCACAGGGTATGTATTCTCCGGTGGTCAACAAATATTAAGAGGAGCATGATGCTAGTATCTATAACATGTTGTGACTGCAGATGGAGCTGCCGCAGTGGAGACCCATCGGGCGGAGCTTGCCCGAGTCAAGGAACAAGCCAGGAGAAGTGATGCGGCCGCCCTAAAGGCGGCCGAAGAATTAAGAGCCGAACGGGCTGCTCATCGCCAGAGCGAAGATAAAATAGCCAAGATGGCTATTGAGCTGAAGGATGCCGCCGACCGGTATGAGCTTCTTGAAAAGGAAAGCCAAGCGAAAGCGGCAGACCTGAAGAAAGCCATGGTAGCAGCCAAGGAAACCCGCTCTGAAATCAGAGCGGCGAAGGAGGAGCTCCGTCAGGCCGAAGATATCACGGCTGGGAAGCCCTTTTTGTTGTGGATGAAGTTCGGAGATCCAAAGTATGGCCCTCTGGATCAATTATGGAGTGCTGCAGAAGCATATTCGAACCTGGCAATGAGTGTTGCTGATGCGACTGAGTTTTTCAAAGATCAAAAAGATCACGAAGTGGAAAAGTTGTTCTGGTCGTAGTTCAGTGCTCCAACGCGTCCGCTGCTGTTAAATGAGCAAATGGCCGAGTGGGCTGAGCTCCATAGGTTGTCCGGGTTTGCCATGAGGTCTGTCGTGGATCATCTTTGGCCGGAAGGACCAAGGCCAAATAGTTATTTTGGTTTAGTGCAACGATTCCTTGTTGATGTGCCGCATATCGATGCTGTAAAGAGGTCGACATGCATAGAGGGTGCGTATACTGGGTAGAGATGGATGCCACCACTATTGCAACCCGGGGTCCGGTCGTAGGCCCGGTCTCGGCCGAGCACTATTTTGAAGAAGCCCTAGAAGGCGCTCGTTTAATAGAGGCTCAGTGCTCGAAGAGTATCATGTTCGAGTGACATGTATCCCAATTGTAAAAACAATGCTATTTGGCTTATAAAGGTTGTGTTTATACTTTTGCCTGAAAGTATTATGATACCTCCTGTGTGGCCGTTTATGTATGTATATAACCTGAAAGTTTGCAGTCGTCGGCTTCAGCCCCTCCACAAATAATGCGGGGGTATTCGGAAAACCATGTATTCGCACTTGATCCAACGTCTTGGTCCATTAAGGAGGTGATAGCGCGGTGAACAAGGCAATCTGACTATATTGCTTTAACACTTTCACTTAGCCAGAGGAGTTTGATAGTGGGGCTACTATATAGCCCCTGGTACTTTCGCGCTTATCTGAATACGATGCACGTACATACATGACCGGGAAACCGGTCCTTCGTTAATGCGGAGGAATCGCAAAGATTCTGCTGAGTCCTCGAGTGGTTGACCAGTCTCGCGCTTTATCATGACAGTCAGTTTTCGGCTTTCTCTACTGAGGTGCTCATCCAGATGAATCAGGGTACAATCGCAGTAGTTCTCCTGGTGCCACCTTAGCCGATAGAGCGGAACGTAAGGTAGCAAACCACGGGAGCCGGGCAAACCCAACTATTGACCAAAGACATGATTCGAAGCTGGTGCATATAATGCCAAACTTGCGACGCCGAACACTCCGTAAGGTATTCGGTCTTTACAATGTATACTGGGCTGAGTAACGCCCTTGATAATAAGCCCTGAATTTCCAGGTACGTGCATTAGTCTGACATGACAAAATGTCAATAACGCCAGCATCCCTCTTGGTTATATTAAGTATCCTAAGGGTGCGAAGCAATAAGAGACAGTAAAAAAGGTTTACATAGGGTCTTAATCTAAAAAGAAACCTTTGAACGGGGCCCTGCTGCACGTCTGCGCCTGTGTCTCCATTGTGCCGTATCCTGGAAGGGTGTAGCACGATGATCATCTGTAAGAGACAAACGCCCAGGCGAAAGTTTCGTGCGAAAAATTGGTTATTCTTAATAAACCATTAAAATTCAATCTAAATAAGATCAAGCCGAACTGTAGTCCTTTTTACATGTGGGAAGCCCCTAACACCACCTATGGGGGTATATCCATCGACCCAGTCTTAGGTTTATCTGAGCTGTTATAGCTAGTGGTGCGCCGGACTCGTCTAGCCGTGTCCGCGGTCTTGACGACCAATCATTTATTCTGGTTGGAGAGGGCGTTAAGTGTTCGGCTGCTAAAGCAGCCACACATTCTTCCACACGTAAGGAATGTTTTGTGTTTCCACTAACTATGATGATGCCACGTGGACCGGGCATCTTAAGCTTAAGATAAGCGTAATGCAGTATTGCATTAAAACGAGCGAAGGCCGTTCTTCCGAGTAGTGCTTGATAGCCGCTTCGGAATGGAGTGATGTCGAAGGTTAACTTTTCACTTCGGAAGTTGTCGGGAGAACCGAATACAACCTCTAGTACTAGAGAGCCCGTGCAGTGGGCCTCTGGGCCTGGTATTACTCCTTTAAAGGTAGTATTGCTTTGGATGATTCTTGTTGGATCTATCCCCATTTTGCGGACTGTGTCCTGATATATCAGATTAAGACTACCGCCGCCATCCATAAGGACTCGGGTGAGATGGTATCCGTCAATTATTGGGTCTAGTACCAAGGCAGCCGATCCTCCGTGTCGGATACTAGTCAGGTAATCCCCGCGATCAAAAGTGATCGGGCAGGCCGACCAAAGGTTGAACTTAGGGGTAGAGGGCTCCATGGCGCATATGTCTCAGAGTGCGCGTTTGCTACTTCTCTTTGTTACGTGAATCATGTTCACTGTTTTGACCTCTGGTGTGAATTTTTTCTGTCCCCGAGTGTTCGGCTGGCGAGGCTCATCCTCGTCTTCGCTTGGTGTCTCCCTCCCCTTGTGTTTGGCGTTTAGCTTGCCGGCCTGCTTGAAGACCGAGCATTCTCTGTTGGTGTGATTTGTGGGTTTGTCGGAGGTGCCATGAATCTGACATAATCTGTCTAGAATCATGTTTAGGCTGGACGGTCCTTCTCTACTGCCTTTAAATGGCTTTTTCTGGACCAGGTCGAGAGCTCCTAAATCCGGCATTTACCGCCGTGTTGTCTAGGCTGTCTTCATTGTTTTGACGCTTGCTTTTATTGCGATGTGGTTTTCCATTGCCATCCCTGACTTCAGATGTGCCTGGGTTGCTGGTGCTGCTACAGGCCAGCCAACTATCTTCGCCCACGCAAAAGAAGGTCATAAGGCTTGTTAGGGCTGCCATTGTCCTCGGTTTTTCCTGGCCGAGGTGTCTGGCGAGCCATTCGTCCCGGACACTGTGTTTGGAAGCTGCTAAGGCTTCGACGTCCGGGCGGTCGACAATTTGATTCTTCTTAGTGAGGAATCTGTTCCAAAGCTTTCGGGCTGACTCTCCGGGCTATTGAATTATATGACTTAAATCGTCTGCATCCGGAGGTCGGACATAGGTCCCTTGAAAATTAGCCCTAAAAGCATCTTCAAGCTCTTCCCAACTTCCAATTGATTTTTTGGGGAGGCTCTTCAGCCAGTGCCGAGCTGGTCCTTTTAACTTGAGGGGCAAGTATTTGATGGCGTGGAGATCATCTCCGCGAGCCATGTGGATATGAAGGATAAAGTCCTCAATCCAGACCCTAGGGTCTGTCGTTCTGTCGTATGCCTCTATGTTCACGGGTTTGAATCCTCTGGAAATTCGTGATCCAGTACCTCATCGGTGAAGCATAGGGGGTGCGTGGCACCCCTGTATTTGGATGTGTCATGGCATTCTGACGGTTGTAGTGTTTGGTTTTGATTCTGTGTCGGAGCGCGCTTCCTAGATCCGTAGATGGACCTGGTCATACCGGCTTTTTGGTGCAAGTCCTCACATAAATCGTGTGCTGACTTATGTGCGACATCGTTAGCCGCCCTATCACGACCACGGGGTGGTCGATCCAGCTGATCAACCATTTTATTTTTCGGTTGTATAGGCTCTGAAGCCTCGTCATCGAATTCAGGCAGCAACTTGTGCTTTGGATAGCTCTTTGTGTGGCGGCTGCCACCGTACTCTTCTTAAGTGTCGAGCACTTTGTTCCATCTACTGTTGAGTGTATTTTGCGCGGCCTTAAGCCTTTGCTTCTGCTTCTTCCGTGGTCGAGCACGTGGTGGCAATAAGCCTTCTGTGGAGGTCCCCTTGCTCCAAGTGCCTTTCCAGGATGATGTGTGCATCGTCGTCTGGACTGTTCTCCTCTCCGAAGACAGGTTGATGAGCTTTACCCTCGGCGTCGCCATGATGGGACAGCGGCTCCGTACTATGTTCGCCGTCCGCTGGTTCATCCTTCTTTGTCGCTGGGCCCATGTAGTCGTCATTTGCTTTGGAGTCGACTGGGGTATTATTCTTTCTTGCGCTGTTATCGCTGCCTTTGCCGAGGCGGGATTTGGAGCAGCGCCGACGTTGCTGCTTTGGTTGCTTCTCGAGGGGATTATCCTTCGCTGCATCCTTCCGTTCCTCGTCATTGTTTTCTTTGGGTGTATCCACCATCTAAATATTGTGTGATGAAGTGGCTTTCCAGCTTCCTGTAGGCGGTGGTTCCTGTTCCTCTCATGCATCGTCGTCCATACCGTCGATGTATTTGGAGTTGAAATCAAGCATGCCGGTTAAGTCATCGACAGTGGCTATTAAGTGGGTGGTGGGTGGGGAACGAATTTCTTCGTCATCCGCTTCCCACTCCAGCCGGTCATAGTTCGGCCAAGGGCCTCCTGACAAGGAGAGAGACCTTAATGAATTTAGCACATCGCCCAAGGGCGAGTGCTGAAAGATATCCATGGTGGAAAACTCCATGATCGGCGCCCAATCAGGTTCGATTGGCACGGATGCAGGCGGTTCGGAGCCCGTGGCCGGGGAAGAATCCAAGGATCCGGCAACACAGGTCTCGTAGGAGGTGAAGTCAGTATTCGGCTCTATCGCCGCTGGGTGTGCGGCCTTCGTGGCGGGTCCACCCACCCGTCCTCGGACGACACGATCTGCTCCGGATTGAGGGCCAGAGTAGCCACAAGTGTGATCTCCCGAACATCGTCTGGCGGTGGAGCTAAGTCATGCTCATCGTGACTGTGCGGCACACCTGACATGGTCTCGAATCCGTCGAAGATCAAGTCTCCGTGGATGTCGGTAGTATAGTTCAAGCTTCCCAACCTGACCTGATGGCCAGGGGCGTAGCTCTCAATCTGCTCCAGATGGCCAATAGAGTTGGCCCGCAGTACGAAGCCACCGAATACGAAGATCTGTCCGGGGAGAAAAACCTCACCCTGGATCGCATCGTTTCCGATGATCGAAGGAGCCATCAAACCTTATGGTGACGACATAGTGGAACTCTCAATGAAAGCACCAATGTCGGTGTCAAAACTGGCGGGTCTCGGGTAGGGGGTCCCGAACTATGTGTCTAAGGCGGATGGTAATAGGAGGCGGGGGACACAATGTTTACCCAGGTTCGGGCCCTCTCGATGGAGGTAATACCCTACTTCCTGCTTGATTGATCTTGATGATACGAGTATTACGAGAGTTGATCTACCACGAGATCGTAGAGGCTAAATGATAACCCACAAGTATCGGGGATCGCAACAGTTTCCGATAAGTAAGAGTGTCGAACCCAACGAGGAGCTAAAGGTAGAACAAATATTCCCTCAAGTTCTATCGACCACTGATACAACTCTACGCACGCTTGATGTTCGCTTTACCTAGAACAAGTATGAAACTAGAAGTACTTTGTAGGTGTTGTTGGATAGGTTTGCAAGATAATAAAGATTACGTAAATAAAAAGTAGGGGCTGTTTAGATAAAGAAACAATAAAGTAAATATAGCGGGTGTGGAAAAGTGGTGGTAGGAGTCACGAAATTGCCCCTTAAGCAATTGACTACTTTACTAGACCGATAGCAAGTATTATGTGGGAGAGGCACTGCTAGCATGTCATCCCTGACTTGGAATTCTATGCACTTATGATTGGAACTATGAGCAAGCATCCGCAACTACTAACGTTCATTAAGGTAAAACCCAACCATAGCATTAAGATATATTGGCCCCCCTTCAATGTCATATGCATCAATTTCTATGCTAGGTTGAAGCTTTTGTCACTCTTGCCCTCCAATACATAGTCCTATCAACATACAGCTAACCCTAGGGCGTGATCCACGCGCGCAATCATATGATGTGCACCAAAGGACAGCAACATAACCACATGAAAATTAAATCAATCATAGCAATTCATCAACCACCAATAGGACAACGAAAATCTACTCAGACATCATAGGATGGCAACACATCATTCGATAATAATATGAAGCATAAAGCACCATGTTCAAGTAGAGGGTATAGCGGGTTGCGGGAGAGTGGACCGCTGTAGATAGAGGGGGGAAGGTGATGGAGATGTTGGTGAAGATGGCGGAGGTGTTGGTGTAGATCGTGGTGATGATGATGGCCCCCGGTGGCACTCCGGTGCCACCAGAAGCGAGGGGGAGAGAGCCCCTCCTTCTTCTTCTTCCTTGACCTCCTCCCTAGATGGGAGAAGGGTTTCCCCTCTGGTCCATGGCCTCCATGGCATGGGAGGGGCGAGAGCCCCTCCGATATTGGATCTGTCTCTCTGTCTCTCTCTGTTTCTGCATTCCCCGATTCTTCCCTTTCACCGTTTCTTATATTCCCCGAGATCCGTAACTCCGATTGGGCTGAAATGTTGACACGATCTCTATCCGGAAATTAGCTTTCTTGCGGTGAAAGAAGGACACCAACCGCCTTACGGGGTGGCCACGAGGGTCAAGGGCGTGCCTGACACCCTGGGGCACGCCTTCCTACCTCGTGGGCCCCTCGAGCATTGTCTCACCTGGATTCTTCTTCCCAAAAATGATATACATTCCAAAAAAATCTCCGTCAGTTTTAATTCCATTTGGACTCCGTTTGATATGGATATTTTGCGAAATAAAAAACATGCAACAAACAGGAACTAGCACTGGGCACTGGATCAATATGTTAGTCCCAAAAATAGTATAAAAAATTGCCAAAAAGTATATGGAAGTTGAATAATATTGGCTTGGAACAATCAAAAATTATAGATATGACGGAGACATATCAGCATCCCCAAGCTTAATTCATGCTCGTCCTCGAGCAGGTAAATGATAAAAAAGATAATTTTTGATGTGGAATGCTACCTAGCATAATCTTGATCACATGTCTAATCATGGCATGAATATTAAGATACGAGTCATTCAAAGCAATAATCTATCTTTTGACATAAAAACAATAATACTTCAAGCCTTCTAATAAAGCAATCATGTCTTTTCAAAATAACATGGACAAAGAAAGTTATCCCTACAAAATCATATAGTCTGGCTATGCTCCATCTTCACCACACAAAATATTCACATCATGCACAACCCCGATGACAAGCCAAGCAATTGTTTCATACTTTTGACGTTCTCAAACCTTTTCAACTTTCACGCAATACATGAGTGTGAGCCATGGACATAGCACTCTAGGTGGAATAGAATATGATGGTGGCGAAGACAAAAAGGAGAAGATAGTCTCACATCAATTAGGCGTATCAACGGGCTATGGAGATGCCCATCAATAGATATCAATGTGAGTGAGTAGGGATTGCCATGCAACGGATGCACTAGAGCTATAAATGTATGAAAGCTCAACAAAACAAACTAAGTGGGTGTGCATCCAACTTGCTTGCTCACGAAGACCTAGGGCACTTGAGGAGGCCCATTGTTGGAATATACAAGCCAGGTTCTATAATGAAAATTCCCACTAGTATATGAAAGTGATAACTCAAGAGACTCTCTATATGAAGAACATGGTGCTATTTTGAAGCACGGGTGTGGAAAAAAGGAATAGTAGCATTGCCCCTTTTTATTTATTTTATTTTTTTATTTTTTTATTTGGCCTTTCTCTTTTTTTGGCCTTTTTTTATTTGGCCTTTTTTTATTTGGCCTTTTTTGGGACAATGCTCTATTAATGATGATCATCACACTTCTATTTATTTACAACTCAATGATTACAACTCGATATCTAGAACAAAGATATGACTCTATATGAATGCCTCCGGTGGTGTACTGGGATGTGCAATGATCTAGCCTAGCAATGACATCAAAAAACGGACAAGCCATGAAAACATCATGCTAGCTATCTTACGATCATGCAAAGCAATATGACAATGAATGCTCAAGTCATGTATATGATGATGATGAAAGTTGCATGGAAATATATCTCGGAATGGCTATGGACACTACTAGGAAAAGGCCTACTAATGGCGCACCAGTTTTGCCTACTAATGGCGCATCACTGGTGCGCCATTACTAGCACGCCATTAGTAATTTTTACTAATGGCGCACCACTGGTGCGCCATTAGTATCTGGTATACTAATGGCGCACCACTGGTGCGCCATTAGTATAGGCCATGGTGCGCCATTAGTATAGGCCACACGTGCGCCATTAGTATAGGCCACGGTGCGCCATTAGTATTTTTGAATTTTGAAGGCGGGAAAATAGTAGTGGCGCACCGTCTAACCCCCACCGTGCGCCATTAGTATTTTTGAATTTTGAATTTGGATCTGGATCGTGATTTTTTTGCCCATTTTTTGCTAGTTTTTTTTGCTCGTTTTTTGGCACGAAATTATTTCAAATTTTGTTCCTGTTTTTGGATCTTGTACGTTCTTTTGCCGTGTTCTTTTGCCGGAGAGGAGGAGGAGGAGGAGGTCACCGGAGAGGCGCTCGCCTACATCGCCAGAGAGGAGGAGGAGGTCACCGGAGAGGAGTTCACCGAAGCATCGAAGAGGAGGAAGGAGAAACCATGAGGGAATGGGAGGAGAGGAGGGAGGAGGAGCTCACCGGAGAGGAGGGAGGAGAAACCGTGAGGGGAGGGGAGGAGAGGAGGGAGGAGGAGGTTCCTGGAGAGGAGGAGGTCGCCGGAGAGGAGGAGGTCGCCGGAGAGGAGAAGGAGGAGGTCGCCGGAGAGGAGGAGGAGGAGGTCGCCGGAGAGGAGGAGGAGGAGGTCGCCGGAGAGGAGGAGGAGGAGGTTGCCGGAGAGGAGAAGGAGGTCGCCGGAGAGGAGGAGATGGAGTGGAGGAGAGGAGGAGATGGAGTGGAGGAGAGGAGAGGAGGAGATGGAATGGAGGAGAGGTGGAGTGGAGGAGGTGCGCCCAGCCATGTATACGACATAGTAATGGCGCACCGTGGCCAGATGCGCCATTACTATTTTTTTTGAATTTTGAAGGCGGGAAGATACTAATGGCGCACCGTGGGCAGGTGCGCCATTAGTAACTCTTTTTTTATTTTTTTGACTTATTTTGAATTTTGAAGGCGGGAAGATACTAATGGCGCACCGTGGGCACGTGCGCCATTAGTAACTTTTTTTTATTTTGTTGACTTATTTTGAATTTTGAAGGCGGGAATTTTGAATTTTGATTTTTTTTAAATTTTTTACCTCCAGATCTTAAAAGCCCCGTATCTTTTTTTCTGTTAGGGTTTTGAGGATTTTGAAAATGTTTAACGGGGTTCCCCCGTTAAATTTGGATGTAACTTTTCGAGTAGATGATTTTTCATATAAAAAACTTTTTCATCCGAGTTAGTATGCAAAATTTATGCCCATTTTTACAAATTCTTGAGAGATTTTGCAAATGAAGTCGAAGTTCATATTTGCAAATTTTCCCAACAAATAGACCACATATCACATGGGAAACTTATTTTCTTTTATTTTTTTGACATTTTCATCATTTTCTTTTTTTTAAACTGAAAAGGCGATCCACGGGGGGGCGATAAACGGGGGGGGGGGGGGTGCATTCGGTGGAAGTGGTGGCCAAGGTACTAACGGCGCACCGTGGCATGGTGCGCCATTACTAGTTCAACTAGTAATGGCGCACCATGCCACGGTGCGCCATTAGTAGTTTTGAAAAAAAATTAAAAATTTCAAAAAAAAAAAATTTACTAATGGCGCACCGTGGAAAACTAGTAATGGCGCACCACATCCACGGTGCGCCATTAGTAGTTTTGAAAAAAATTAATTTTTTTTTACTAATGGCGCACCGTGGATGTGGTGCGCCATTAGTATTTGGACACTAATGGCGTACCAACACATGGTGCACCATTAGTATATAGTAATGGCGCACCACATGTCTGGTGCGCCATTAGTGTCAATTCCATCTATAGCCCTTTTCCTAGTAGTGGGAAATGCCATGCTAGGTAGGTATGGTGGTTGTTTTGAGGAAGGTATATGGTGGGTTTATGGTACCGGCGAAAGTTGCGCGGTACTAGAGAGGCTAGCAATGATGGAAGGGTGAGAGTGCGTATAATCCATGGACTCAACATTAGTCATAAAGAACTAAAAGTGCGTTATATCGACTAGAGGGGGGGTGAATAGGCGATTTTTAAGAAAGTCTTCAAAACGTGGAAGTTATGAAGACAAACAGACTTGAAGCCTATCACTATGCAGCGGAAGGTAGATTACACAACGCAAGCCATAGTCAAATATATAGTACAGTGAAAGCACAGAGACAAATAGCTTCAGTGTAATGAGGATCAGGTTGGAAGAAGTTATGAAGCCAAACAGATCATACAGTCAGGTTGTGAAGACAGGAGATTAAGCAGGCATGCAATAGCTTCACAATGTGTACTGGTAAGTAAAGGGAGGTGAGGATGAAACCAGTGACACGTTGAAGACAATGATATGTTGGACCAGTTCCAGTTGCTGTGACAACCGTACGTCTGGTTGGAGCGGCTAGGTATTTAAACCAAAGGACACACAGTCCCGGACACCCAGTCCTGAACACGCAGCTCAGGACACCCAGTCCTCACCGTTTTCTCCTTGAGCTAAGGTCACACAGACCCTGCCCAATCACTCTGGCAAGTCTTCAAGGTAGACTCCCAAACCTTCACAGACTTCGTTCACCGGCAATCCACAATTCCTCTTGGATGCTCAGAACGCGACGCCTAACCGTCTGGAGGATGCACAGTCCTCAAGTGTAATAAGTCTTCAGATCACTCAGACAAGAAGACTTAAGTGATGCCCAATTACTCTGGCTCTGGGTGGTTAGGCTTTTCTCCTCACTAAGGATTTTCTCTCAAAGGCTTCGAGGTGGGTTGCTCTCAAACGACAAAAGCCGTGCACTGAAATCTGAGCAGCCAACCATTTATGGTTGTGGGGGTGGACTATTTATAGCCACTTGGCAACCCTGACCTGATTTGTCCGAAATGACCCTGGGTCACTAAGGAACTGACACGTGTACTAACGGTCGGATTTTGAACTCTCACGGCAACTTTACTTGGGCTGCAAGTAAAGCTGACTTGTCTGACTCTGGACAAGATTTTCTCTCATTGTCTTCACTCGAAGACATAGGATTTGAATTAGGCATCACTTCAGTCATCCTGACTGGTTTTCTTGGACCCCACTTAACAGTACGGTGGTTCCTATGACACAACATGAATAAAGTAAAGCTAAGAAGGATCTAAGTCTTCGAGTTCCAAAAGCTTCATGGGGAGTCTTCATATGTCATTGTCTTCGACACGAATGTCTTCATGAACCACCATTGTCTTCAATGTCTTCGTACATTTTTGGGGGGTCATCTCTGGTAGCTAAACCGAATCAATGAGGGACTTCTACCTGTGTTATCCTGCAATTCTCACAAACACATTAGTCCCTCAACTAGGTTTGTCGTCAATACTCCAAAACCAACTAGGGGTGGCACTAGATGCACTTACAATCTCCCCCTTTTTGGTGATTGATGACAAACTAGTTGAAGTTTTCAACGGGGAATATAATTTGTGAAATTGTAAAGGAATTGTCTTCATAAGCTGCAAGGGCTCCCCCTGAAGATGTGCATATTAAGTGATTTGCTTCTGGAATGCAAATGCACACAGCAGGTTGTATTTGTGGGAATCCGCTTCAACTTATGATGACAATCCATCATGCACGTAAAGATATGCATAATGAAAAATGGACGTCTGCGAAATGATAAGAGTGCGGAAATTATCGTCGTACATGCGGAATTTATCTTCGCAAGAACATAGTGGCAAACATAGTAGCAGACGACCATCAAGTTTAAGTGTTACAACTCAAAGAACCAAATGTAGCAAAACGAGAGTTGTAAGCACGAAGCAAAATGCAAAATATAAAGCCCCCGCCCATATTATTGACCCGCTTGAAGACTATAAACATCATATGCTTCTCCCCCTTTTGTCAGTGATGACCAAAAAGGTTTGAAGACATAGAGTTTTCTATGCGTTCCTAGGCGCAGCAGGGTCGGTGGAGACGTTTGGTGGTGCAGGTGAGCTTGGGGCAGTGACGACGCGCGGTGAAGACATTTGCGGTGATGTGGCGTCGTCTTCTTCCTCAATGATCTTCCCTGTCACGGTGGCAGCAGAGGAAGAGAACTCGGATTCTTCAAGTGAAGGAGTCCCACGCAACACAGCTCGTCTGGGGGGTGTGGAGTCAAACTTGAAACGCTCCTTGAAGCCATCCTCTTGCAATTCAGCTTCAGTGCACATCATAGTGAGGCCTTTCCAAGTGCGGCGACAGGTTTCATGTGCGACGAAGGCGTTCTTGGTGGCCAGATTCCTGATGCGATTGACGTCTTGCATGAGACTGTGCATCTGCCTCTTGAGCCAGTCGTGATGCCTATCTTGCTTTTGATGCAGAGCCACAAGAAGTTCACGATCAGTGAGTGTACGAGCGCGTTTCTTGGGTCTCTGCCCAGCTTCGCTGTCAGTGGCTTCAGTGGATGCATGGACACGTGTGGTGCCAGCCATTGGATAGACTCTGGAAATGGCTTCAACACCTTCATCATGTTGAGTGAAGCTTTGGTGTTCTGCATTCTGAAGACTTAGTGGCTGTTTGGCAGGCTCAGGATAAATGGCTTCAGCAGAGGTGTCCACATCGGTAAGAAGATTCTGTGATTGCGGGCTGAGGGCTGATATGATATCGCAGAGTGGAACTTGATTAGCCTCATAATCCATGTAGCATAAATCTTCAGACCAAAGAGATCTGAGCCAGACGCAGCAATTTGACGGATGAAGAGATCCTGGGCATTGAAGCATTTGCCGTGTAGGATGCAGAAGATGAGAGTCTTCATGGCACCTTCAATCTTGGCATATCGAGAGTGCCCCTTAATGGGCCAGAGAGTCCGCCTGATGATGTGATAGATAGTTCTCGGCAGGTACTCTAAGTCTTCAACGAAGAACTCCGTTGGGTAAGGTGCGTCAGAAGGCAATGGCTTCATCATCGAGAGCATCTGACTCATATTCGGCTCAGGGCGCTGAAATATGCTCTCAACTGCTTCAGAATGGAGTTGGCAGCCTTCTTCGAAGTGTTCGCCTGGAGTGGGTAGGCCGGTGAGCTCAATGATATCAAACGCATTGGCTTCATGATGGACGTTGCCGGTCATCCACTCCAGGACCCAAGTCTTCGGATCTCTGTTGTAGCCCTTGATGTGCAATGTTGCATAGAACTGAAGCAGAAGCTCTTTGTTCCAGTGCTCTTCATCCGTGACAAACGGCAGCAGGCCAACTTGCTTGAAGCAGTCCAAGGCTTCTTCCAGACCAGGCAGACCAGCAAAAGCTTCAACTTCAAGGCGCTGATGTGGAAAGATACGGTTCTGGTTGTAGAGGACGCAGGAGTAGTAGCTGCGCTGTGGGTAGCTCCAGAACCGATCTGACACAATCTTTTCCCTTGAGTAAGGGTTCTTGGAGCGGTTGAAGTAAGTGTTGTCTGCCCTGAAGCTATTGACATTGAAGGAGCCAGGAGCAGTGACTGGACCTGGGAACCTTGGCAGTCGTGGGATTGGCTTCTGTACCTGGGGCCTGTGCGCAATATGATAATTGAACTGTGGTCCGGCAGCAGACACAGGCACAGAAGGGTCAGAGGCAGTTGCTTCAGTATCTCTTGAAGCTGTTGGTTGGTCTGGCTCCACAAATGCTTCAGTATTATGTGTGGCAGCCGCAGTGGTGTCAGCCTCCTTGAGAATTTCTTCTTGCTGGTGTGGGGAAGATGGAGCTTGAGGTTCTTCATGCTCTTCTGCTTGTGCTTCGGCTGATGCAGCCGGAATGTCGTCAGCAGTCTGAGCCCTTGGGCCTCTGCGAAGCCTACGGAATGCAGGCAACGCAGGTGGAGCTGCAGTGGGCTGGGGCTCATCCTCTTACTCTTGTGGGCGATCTGCCCACAATGCATCTTGTGTGATTGGCGTCAGGGGACGACCAATGCTGAGCAATTCACTCGATTCGAGCTGAGGAAGGACTGCATCATCTTGTACATTGTCTTGGAGACCAATGTCTTCAGCAGCGGTGGGGTCGGCTGCTGGAATGTCTTCATCACGCTGAGCCTCGGTGAGAGCAGGCTCATGGATGGTCATCTGACGATCTTCATTAGGACGGCGAACGGAAAGGGGTTCAACGATCAAGGGCTCTGTGGGAGCAGCCCGAGACTTCTTGGACTTGCGCTTTTTGGTGGTGGGGTCTGAAGGAGAGGCTTCAGAGTGTTTCCTCTTCCTGGCTTTAGCTTCGGCTATCCTTGTCTTCTTAAGCTCTGAAGCGGGTGAGCGCTTTGGCTTCGAGCTAGGCTTGGCGGAGGGGAAGACAATTGGAATAGCTTCTTGGCGTGGGGCCTCTTCTTCAGCCACGGTGGGCGTCTTCTTTTTCTTGGCGGCCATCCTGGGGTCGATGCCGGGACGCCCAAGTGCCTTTCGCTTCTCGGCCTCATTGTAGGCCTGTATGCAAAGATCAGCCAAATTCTTCATGCGCTCGCGTGAACCCTGAGCCTCTGCACGTTTCTGCATGAAGTTTTCCTTCAGCTCATGCAGCATGACCTTGAAGTCTTTGATCTCTTGGACGCTGAGCGTGGCCATGTTCTGCTTAAACTGAGCCTTCTCAAAATCTATCTTTTGCTTCAGTTCCACGATGCGTTGGGCAATAGCGAGTTCTGAAGCGATAGCTCCTTGGAAGGCCACGCTGAGGCCAATGGGCAGCTGCAGATCATCAAAGCTGATGTTGGGCGTGTCAAACCACTCATCTATGAAGCTGTGGATGATTTTTGCATCGAACAGAGGCAGATTGTTGAAGATTTCAGCCTCCTCCTTGCTCTTGATGAGCTGCTCAAGAGCGTCATCACCAAGATCTTCGTCACTGGACAGATCAATGGCTTCGCAGCGAAGAACGGCAGCGACAGTTAGCTCTTTGCTGGTGTGTGGCTGTGGTTTCTTTGCTTCTTGAGGCTTGGAGACTCTTGACAAGCCTTCAGACTGCACACTGGCTTCAGGAGGTGCAGTGGCCAATGGCTTCGCTTTGGAGATCTTGGGGGACGCGACTGGCTTGGAAGCTTTTGGCTTCTTCTTCATCTGCTTTGGCTCTGGGGCAGCAGGAGCATCATCAGACTCAGTGTCTGCTGGAGGGTCGTTCACGGCAGTCCCTTGGACTATAATGTGAGTGATGAGGCCGTCGAGATTGGCAAATGGCCCGATGACATTGGGATTAGCGTCGTGTGTGCCATCTGCCCTTGGTCTGGAGGGACCAGGGTTGAAGTCCAATCCAAACTCCTTCCTGTTTTGCTTCGCAGAGTTTTGGGCAAATTGGAAGTTGCGCTTGAACAGAGTGTCATTGCGACACCAGAGAAGGGACAATGGATGTGCATCAGCTGGCTGTTGTCCCCTGACCATGCATGGAAAGAAATCTTGAGCAATGGCTTCGTCTCTAGTTCGGGGTACGAGATTCTTGTACAAGGCATCTCCCCATGGCCGCTTGATGGCGCACTTCTCTGCATATTCTTTGGTGACGAAGCGGTATAGGAACCACTGCTCTGCCCAATACCTGCGAATCCATTGGATTCGTGTCTTGCGCTGAGCATAGGTTTCTTCAGGATCTGTTTGGTACGTTTCTGCCAAATCTTCAGGCAGATCCTTTGATGTGTCACCCCGTCTCTGTCTGCCTCCCTTCCTTGATGGTTTCTTGGATGCCATGAAGCTTAACTTGGAAGGCTTCAAAAGTTTCAAAGGCTTCAAAGGTTTCAAAGGCTTCAAAGGCTTCCTTTTGCTTGACCAACAGGAACTTGCTTCGGGTGAATTGATGTGACGCTGTAGGAATTCTGCAAATGAATGCAGACTATGAGAACCAAAAGATTCTCCCACGGACATGTACCTGTGACAGCATTAAGGTGCGAGGGAAGGGGAAGAGGTCATACGCATTCTCAGAAGATTTTGAAGATAAATCAGTGTAGAAGACATTGACCTCAAGATGCGAAGACATTCACTTTATAGAAAAGAAGTTGATTCCAGATTTGTACGAACCCATAGATCAGTACAAGTGAGGAATCTAACTACTTCATGAAGAACAAGTGAATATGCTAGGCAAGTTATGAGATTCAGACAAGAGGAATGAAACTTGAAGGAATAGAAACCTCTTTTGGCAGAAAGTGATGGATCAATAGGATCAAAAGAGGCTGTAAAAAGCTTGTTATTTACCAGACTTAGAACTGCTAGACGAGAGGAGAGGTGAGGCCGAGCAGTTCGATCCTCCGTGCCCTGACTTGGCGACGGAAGACACTTAGGACGACGGCGGAAAGACTGGTGTCCACGGTCGGCGTGAGAACGGCGTCGGAGAAGTCGCGGTAGTGAAGCACTTCGTCACCGGCGTCGTTGAGAGTTAGCGGTGGTGCTAGGGCTTGTGCGAGGGAGGAAGAAGAGATAATGACCGCAGTGAAACGTGTACTTATAGGGATATGGGCGGCACTGCACTATTACTCAGGTGCCCCTGGAGATTCGCATCTGATTAGTACGTGGCCAGCATGCGGAATTGTGGGGGCAGTTTCACCCCACGCACGCCTGGTTTGTCGGGAGTCGTTCCTACTTCTCCGGAATTCTAGTTGATGGAAAAACATTGAAAGCTGTTTTAAAGTTTGTCTCTGTGTCTTCTTCTGACAAGGATGCAGTGAAGACATTCGACAGTTTCAATAGAGTGCATATGACTTGGAGAGATAGAGTTTGAGGTAGGAAGCATGGAGAGGTTAGGGTCCGATCACATTCACTTAGTTCAAAAGATTCAGACAAGAAGACATAGCTATAAGTGAATGCTGTAGAGGACAGAACACCAGTGCATATATAATCAACATAGTGAAGATAATCATGAAGAAATGTTGAGATTGAAGCCAAACCAAATGTGAAGACATAGCAAATGTAACGCCATGAGTAAAACACTTCAAGCAGAAAAATTTTGGTGGTGGCGCTACCCACCGTATAGGAAGTATTGAACCCAGACACGGCGCACAATTATCGTGGCGCTCCGAGGTCAAATTCCACGTTAATGTATTCACACTTAGAATGTATGTCTTCATTGATTGAAGATATACGTTACTTTGTGTGTTGCACATCTAAGTCATCATCATGCATAAGTGTTAGGATGTGTGCCTAATCACAGAACATTTGAGGATTCCAAGATATTTAGCTCACACCGTAACTTGCAAAATCTCTTCTCATCCAAGGGCTTGGTGAAGATATCTGCCAATTGCTCTTCAGTGTTGACGTGTATGATATCAATGTCTTCCTTTGTAACATGATCTCTGAGAAAATGATGACGAATTTCAATGTGCTTTGTCTTCGAGTGCTGAACTGGGTTGTTGGCGATCTTGATGGCGCTTTCGTTGTCGCAGTAAAGTGGCACTTGCTTCAGATGAATGCCATAATCCTTGAGGGTTTGCTTCATCCATAGAAGCTGAGCGCAGCAGGATCCAGCAGCAATGTATTCAGATTTAGCAGTGGAGAGAGATACACAGTTCTGCTTCTTTGAAGACCAACAGACAAGAGATCGGCCCAGGAAATGACATGTGCCTGATGTGGACTTCCGATCAACCTTGTCACCAGCGTAATCAGCGTCCGAAAATCCAACCAGATCAAACTCTGAGCCCTTTGGATACCATAACCCTAGAGTTGGTGTGTGAGCCAAATATCGAAGAATTCGCTTCACTGCTAAGTGATGCGACTCCTTTGGTGCCGCTTGAAACCGAGCACACATGCAAACACTAAGCATAATATCTGGCCTGGATGCACATAAATAAAGCAAAGAACCAATCATGGAGCGGTATACCTTTTGATCGAACTCTTTACCATTGTCGTCAGGACCCAGATGATGTTTGGCTGGCATTGGTGTTGTGAAGCCTTTGCAGTCTTGCATACCGAACTTCTTCAGGCAGTCTTTGAGATATTTCTCTTGAGATATGAAGATTCCATTGCGTTGTTGCCTTATCTGAAGACCGAGGAAGAATTTCAGCTCCCCCATCATAGACATCTGATATTGCTCTTGCATCATATATCCGAACTCCTCACTGTACTTCTGATTGGTGCAGCCAAAGATAATGTCATCCACGTATATTTGGCACACAAACAGTTCACCATCATATGTCTTTGTGAAGAGAGTGGGATCCAGGGAACCAGGTATGAAGCCTTTGCTCTTCAGGAAGTATTTGAGTGTATCATACCAGGCCCGAGGGGCTTGTTTGAGGCCATATAGTGCCTTTTTGAGCTTGTACACCATGTCAGGATGTTTTGGATCTTCAAACCCAGGTGGTTGCGCAACATACACTTCTTCTTCAATTTTGCCATTGAGGAAGGCACTTTTTACATCCATTTGATACAGGGTTATGTTGTGATGATTTGCATAGGCCAGCAGTATACAGATGGCTTCAAGTCTGGCCACAGGAGCAAATGTTTCATCGAAGTCGATGCCTTCCACTTGAGTATATCCTTGAGCAACGAGACGAGCCTTGTTTCTGACGACTTGGCCATGCTCATCTTGCTTGTTGCGATATATCCATTTGGTGCCTATTATGTTATGCTTCCGTGGATCAGGACGCTTAACTAACTCCCATACATTGTTCAGCTCAAATTGTTGAAGCTCTTCTTGCATAGCTTGAATCCATTCAGGTTCCATAATGGCTTCATCAGTTTTCTTGGGTTCTGTGATTGAAACAAATGCAAAGTGTCCGCAAAAGTTTGCCAGTTGAGTTGCCTTTGAACGAGTCAGTGGACCAGGTGCATTGATGCTATCAATTATTCTGTCAATTTGCACTTCATTGGCAACACGAGGATGTAGGGGTCGAAGACTTTGCTCTTGCTGATCTACGTTGTCATGGGGAGGAATGTCTTCATGCCGAGCATTGTCTTCATGTGGATCAGGTGCTGAGATGATAAGTTCTTCTTCAGGACGAGCTTCAGAAGGTATAATTTCTCCAGTTCCCATTAGCTTGATTGATTCACTGGCTGGAACTTCATCTAGTACATCTGGTAGTTGTTCTCTTTGTGACCCATTGGTCTCATCAAACCACACATCCACTGTTTCAACCACTTTGTAGTGAAAGAGATTGAAGACTCTGTAGGAGTGCGAATCCTTTCCATATCCAAGCATGAAGCCCTCATGTGCTTTTGGAGAAAATTTTGCGGTGTGGTGAGTGTCCTTGATCCAGCATCTAGATCCAAATACTCTGAAGTAACTTACATTTGGCTTCTTGCCAGTCAGAAGTTCATAAGATGTCGTGTTCAGCAGCTTGTGAAGATATACACGGTTGATAGTATGGCATGCAGTGTCAATGGCTTCAGTCCAGAATTTTCTTGGTGTCTTGTACTCATCTAACATTGTTCTGGCCATCTCAATGAGTGTTCTGTTCTTGCGTTCGACGATGCCATTCTGTTGTGGCGTGTAAGGAGCTGAGAATTCATGAGTGATGCCCAATGTATCAAGATATGTGTCAAGGCCGGTGTTCTTGAATTCTGTGCCATTGTCACTTCTGATGTGCTTTATCTTGGTGCCATAATTGTTCATTGCCTGATTTGCAAAGCGTCTGAAGACATCCTGCACTTCAGTCTTGTAAAGGATTATGTGCACCCAAGTATATCTAGAGTAATCATCAACAATGACGAAGCCATAGAGGCAAGCAGTAGTGGAGAAAGTTGAGTAGTGGGTAGGACCAAAGAGATCCATGTGAAGCAGTTCGAAGGGTTGAGTAGTGGTCATGATTGTCTTCGAAGGATGTTTTGCCCTTGTCATCTTCCCAGCTTCACAGGCACCGCATAAGTGATCTTTCTTGAACTTGACGCCCTCGATGCCTATGACATGCTTCTTCTTAGAAAGGGTGTGGAGGTTCCTCATGCCAGCATGCCCAAGTCTTCGATGCCAAAGCCAGCATTCTGAAGCCTTTGTGAGAAGACAAACTGCAAGCTGTGGCCCTGCTGAGAAATCTACCACGTACAAATCATCTTTTCGATACCCTTCAAACACTAGAGACTTGTCAGATTCCATTAGTACCAGACAGCGATATTTTCCAAAGATTACAATCATATTTAAATCGCAAAGCATTGAGACAGACATTAAGTTGAAGCCAAGGGATTCAACAAACATGACTTTATCCATGTGTTGATCCTTTGAGATTGCAACTCTACCTAGACCCAGTACTTTACTTTTACCAGTGTCAGCGAATGTGATGTGGCTCTTGTCAGATGGACGTAAGGTTGAGTCCATAAAGAGACTTCTCTTGCCAGTCATGTGATTTGTACACCCGCTGTCAATAATCCATACTGAAGACTCTGAAGTTACTAGTGTCGTACCCTACAGTGCAGTTAGGGGGATAGGCTTCACCAAGAGTGTTGTGAAGCAAAAACATTTGACGAACCAGTGGATTATGAAAACTGAGATCCAGGTTAGGATAAGCAGGGAGAGTAGCATGCGATTCAGATATGAGATACATAGTGATGCCATTCGGGCATTTGATCGTGCGCCCCACGAGTTTTTTAAGGTCCCCAGCAATAGCATCAGAAGATTTTGGTTTTGAGCTGGAGACCTTTCCCTGCAAAAGAGAGTTAAGCTTTCTTAACCACCCACATCTTCAAGGGTGGCTTAGAAGCAATAAGTCTAAGTGCAGCATCTGAGAATTTTGGCTTTGAAGCCCTAGCAAACAGTCTAGAAGGTGGGCAACAATACTCATAAGAATAGGCAGAATCATTTTTGGTCATATGAGAATGACGGTTTGAAGAGCCTCTCTCATAAGCCTGAGCATGGTTTCCCTGCAAAGCATTTGTGTTAGTTTAACTCAGATGAGCCCTCTGCCTGTATGAACCCTTTGGACCATATGAAGCCTTTGGTCTGAGGTTTGTCTTCTTCATGTGAGGTGTCATGAGGACATTCACAGGAAGATTCTCAAGACACGTTTTTGGAACCCAGATCTTCTTCATAGGCGGCCCATTCCTGCAGTTAGTACCAATGTACCTGGCAAATACTTCACCATTCTGATTCCTAAACAGTTTATAGTTTGCATCAAAGGATTCATCAATGATAATTGGATTAGCACAAGTGAAGCCAGATAGATTGGATGGATCTGATGAGGATTCCTTTGCAGCAACCCATGTGGTTTTGGGGTACTGCTCAGGTTTCCAGTAAGAGCCATCTACATTGATTTTCCTCACGAACCCAAGACCCTCTTTGCTAGGGTTTCGGTTCAGAATCTGCTTCTTGAGGACATCACATAGTGTCTGATGTCCTTTGAGACTTTTGTACATCCCTGTTTCAAGCAATGTCTTCAACCTAGCATTTTCATCAGCAATAGCAGTGGTATCCTCAGCAGAGGGGTCAGTTACCACTTCAACAGTTGAAGATATTGCAACAGCAGTAGCAGTGGAACATTCAGCAACAGAAATAGAATTATCACGCTCAATGCATTTAAGGCATGGTGGTTCAAATCCTTCCTGAGCAGAACTGATCTGTTTGGCTCGAAGTGACTCGTTTTCCTTTTGAAGATCTTCATGATTCGCTCTCAACTTCTCAAGATCTTGCTTCTTCTGAAGATAATCATAGGAAAGCTTTTCATGAGTAGTTGAGAGAGTCTCAAGACGATCTTCGAGTTCCTGATACTTAACATGAAGATTTTTTATGTCTTCAATTAAGGATTCAGAACGAGTCATTTCAGCACCCAACAGATCATCGCTTCTGTCTAACAGTTTTGGAATATGTTCCATGGCCTTTTGTTGTTCAGTTGCAATTTTAGCAAGTGTTTTGTAACTGGGTTTTGAATCACAACCAGAGTCATCGTCACTAGATGATTGATAGTGAGTGGTGCGTGTGTTTACCTTGGCACCACGTGCCATGAAGTAGTAGGTGGGAGTAGAGTCGTCCTTGTCATTTGCATCGGTGATGGTGATGGAGTCATTGTCTTCAGTGTTGAAGATGGACTTGGCGACATAGGCTGTAGCCAAACTTGCAATGCCTGAATCAGACTCCTCCTCAGACTCCACCTCAGCCTCCTCAGAAGCGGACTCCTCCTCTGAGTCCATTTCCTTGCCAACAAACGCACGAGCCTTGCCAGATGAACTCTTCTTGTGTGATGAAGACTTTGAGGAAGACTTGGACGAAGACTTTGAGTATTTCTTCGTCTTCTTATCGTCAGAGTCATATTCCTTGCTCTTCTTCTTCCTTCTGTTCTCATTGTCCCACTGTGGGCATTCAGAGATGAAGTGTCCAGTTTTCTTGCATTTGTGACAAGTTTTCCTCTTGTAGTCATGCGCAGCAGCTTCATCATTCCTTGAGCTTGATCGTGAAGACTTTCTGAAGCCTTTCTTCTTGGTGAATTTCTGGAACTTCTTCACTAGCATTCCAAGTTCCCTTCCAATGTCTTCAGGATCATCAGAACTGCTGTCAGATTCCTCTTCAGATGATGACACAGCTTTTGCCTTCAAGGCACGAGTTCGCCCATAGTTTGGACCGTAGATATCTCTTTTCTCAGAAAGCTGAAACTCATGTGTGTTGAGCCTCTCAAGTATGTCAGACGGATCGAGTGTCTTGAAGTCTGGACGTTCTTGAATCATCAGGGCTAGAATGTCAAATGAACTGTCAAGTGATCTTAGCAGCGTCTTGACGATTTCATGTTTGGTGATCTCAGTGGCGCCGAGGGCTTGAAGCTCATTTGTGATGTCAGTGAGCCGGTCAAATGTGTGCTGGACATTCTCATTGTCATTTCGCTTGAAGCGGTTGAAGAGATTGCGAAGAACACTGATTCTCTGATCTCTCTGGGTTGAGATGCCTTCATTGACCTTGGAGAGCCAGTCCCAGACCAGCTTGGATGTCTTCAAGGCACTCACACGGCCGTACTGTCCCTTGGTCAGATGACCACAGATAATATTCTTGGCAGTGGAGTCCAGTTGAGTGAACTTCTTGACATCTGCCGCAGTGACACCTTCTCCAGCCTTGGGAACGCCGTTTTCGACGACATACCATAGGTCGACGTCAATGGCTTCAAGATGCATGCGCATCTTATTCTTCCAGTAGGGATATTCAGTTCCATCGAAGACGGGGCACGCAGCGGAGACTTTAATTATCCCTGCAGTCGACATAGCTAAAACTCCAGGTGGTTAAACCGAATCACACAGAACAAGGGAGCACCTTGCTCTGATACCAATTGAAAGTGCGTTATATCGACTAGAGGGGGGGTGAATAGGCGATTTTTAAGAAAGTCTTCAAAACGTGGAAGTTATGAAGACAAACAGACTTGAAGCCTATCACTATGCAGCGGAAGGTAGATTACACAACGCAAGCCATAGTCAAATATATAGTACAGTGAAAGCACAGAGACAAATAGCTTCAGTGTAATGAGGATCAGGTTGGAAGAAGTTATGAAGCCAAACAGATCATACAGTCAGGTTGTGAAGACAGGAGATTAAGCAGGCATGCAATAGCTTCACAATGTGTACTGGTAAGTAAAGGGAGGTGAGGATGAAACCAGTGACACGTTGAAGACAATGATATGTTGGACTAGTTCCAGTTGCTGTGACAACCGTACGTCTGGTTGGAGCGGCTAGGTATTTAAACCAAAGGACACACAGTCCCGGACACCCAGTCCTGAACACGCAGCTCAGGACACCCAGTCCTCACCGTTTTCTCCTTGAGCTAAGGTCACACAGACCCCGCCCAATCACTCTGGCAAGTCTTCAAGGTAGACTCCCAAACCTTCACAGACTTCGTTCACCAGCAATCCACAATTCCTCTTGGATGCTCAGAACGCGACGCCTAACCGTCTGGTGGATGCACAGTCCTCAAGTGTAATAAGTCTTCAGATCACTCAGACAAGAAGACTTAAGTGATGCCCAATTACTCTGGCTCTGGGTGGTTAGGCTTTTCTCCTCACTAAGGATTTTCTCTCAAAGGCTTCGAGGTGGGTTGCTCTCAAACGACAAAAGCCGTGCACTGAAATCTGAGCAGCCAACCATTTATGGTTGTGGGGGTGGACTATTTATAGCCACTTGGCAACCCTGACCTGATTTGTCCGAAATGACCCTGGGTCACTAAGGAACTGACACGTGTACTAACGGTCGGATTTTGAACTCTCACGGCAACTTTACTTGGGCTGCAAGTAAAGCTGACTTGTCTGACTCTGGACAAGATTTTCTCTCATTGTCTTCACTCGAAGACATAGGATTTGAATTAGGCATCACTTCAGTCATCCTGACTGGTTTTCTTGGACCCCACTTAACAGTACGGTGGTTCCTATGACACAACATGAATAAAGTAAAGCTAAGAAGGATCTAAGTCTTCGAGTTCCAAAAGCTTCATGGGGAGTCTTCATATGTCATTGTCTTCGACACGAATGTCTTCATGAACCACCATTGTCTTCAATGTCTTCGTACATTTTTGGGGGGTCATCTCTGGTAGCTAAACCGAATCAATGAGGGACTTCTACCTGTGTTATCCTGCAATTCTCACAAACACATTAGTCCCTCAACTAGGTTTGTCGTCAATACTCCAAAACCAACTAGGGGTGGCACTAGATGCACTTACAAGAACTCACATAGTTATTGCAAAAATCTATTAGTCATCGAAACAAAGTACTATGTGCATGCTCCTAGGGGGATAGATTGGTAGGAAAAGACCATCGATCGTCCCCGACTGCCACTCATAAGGAAGATAATCAATAAACACCTGATGCTCCGACTTCGTTACATAACGGTTCACGATACGTGCATGCTACAGGAATCACAAACCTCAACACAAGTATTTCTACAATCCACAACTACCCACTAGCATGACTCTAATATCACCATCTTTATACCGTCGCAAAACTATTGCAAGGAATCAAACATATTATATTCAGTGATTTACAAGTTTTATGTAGGATTTTATGACTAACCATGTGAATGACCAGTTCCTGTCATCTCTCTAAATAGATATAAGTGAAGCAAGAGAGTTTAATTCTTTCTACAAAAGATATGCCCGTGCTCTAAAAAATATAAGTGAAGCAGAAGAGCATTCTGCAAATGGCGGTTGTCTAAGTAAAGAGAAATAGGCAATCCAAACTTCAAATGATATAAGTGAAGTACATGAAGCATTCTATAAAGCCATACTCAAAAAAAATAAGTGAAGTGCAAGGAGCATTCTATAAATCAACCAAGGACTATCTCATACCAGCATGGTGCATAAAAAGAAAAATAAAAACCTAAATGCAAAAGACGCTCCAAGACTTGCACATATCGCATGAACAAAACGAATCCGAAAACATACCGATATTTGTTGAAGAAAGAGGGGATGCATCCCCAGCATCCCCAAGCTTAGACGCTTGAGTCTCCTTGAATATTTACTTGGGGTGCCTCGGGCATCCCCAAGCTTGAGCTTTTTCCTCTCTTCCTTCTTCTCACATCGAAACCTTCTCAATCATCGAACACTTGATCCACACAAAACTTCAACAGAAAACTAGGTAAGATCCGTTAGTATAATAAAGCAAATCACCACTATAAGTACTGTTGCAAACCAATTCATATTTTGTTTTTGCATTGTCTCTACTGTAGTATAACTTTTTCATGGCTTAATCCACTGATATAAATTGATAGTTTCATCAAAACAAGCAAACTATGCATCAAAAACAGAATCTGTCTAAAACAGAACAGTCTGTAATAATATGAACATTCACCATACTTCTGATACTTGAAAAATTCTACCAAAATTCGGAAACATAAAAATTTGTATAGGAAGACAGTGCAAAAAGAATCAGAACCATTTGACGTTTCAGCTAAAAATGTAAAATCGCGCACTACAGCCAAAGTTTCTGTCCTGCATCGTACAAACCATCAAGCAAATGTAAACATCCTAAAGGAAAACCTTGGCACATTATTTTTATAATACAATGGAATTGTACAAGGGGATAATTATTTTTATTGAAAATTTTCTGTAATCAAGATTCACAAAGTTTCCGTGAGCATGAACAATGTTCAAGGAGCTCTCCCACTTCAACAATGCTTGTCTTTCTCACTTTTGCTTTCCTTTTTGAAAAAGTTTTGGGTTCCCCTCTTTATTTTTGTTGTTTTTAAACTATATGAAAGCACTCAATAGAAATAAATGACTCTCTAAAACTTCCGGGTTGTCTCCCTGGCAGCGCTTTCTTTAAAGCTATTAAGCTAGGCATATAGTGCTCAAGTAGTGAATCCACCCGGATCCCAAGGTATATCAAAGCCAATTTTAATTAACAATGATTTGTAATTTAGTAGTGAGCACAAAGCAACATATATCAAGCAATGACGAAGTCTAACTCTCTTCCTATCCATCGGCATGGTATAAAAGAACAATTCATGCACACCTAGTAAAGGCCAATGCATAGTATAAACAGTTTCTTGCAATTTTATCATGTTGGAAACATAGAGAGGTGGAGATATGGTTCCTCTCTCATAATAATTGCAAGTAGGAGCAGCAAGCACATGCATATTATATTCATCAAAATCATCATGTGCAACGGTAAAAGGCAACCCATCAATGTAATCCTTAATAAGTGCAAACTTCTCCGATATAGTGTAGTTTGGAGAATTCAAAAAGATAATAGGACTATCATGCGTGGGTGCAATAGCAACAATTTCATGTTTAACATAAGGAACTATAGCAAGTTCATCTCCATAAGCATCATTCATATTGGCATCTTGGCCACAAGCATAGCAAGCATCATCAAAAAGGGATATTTCAAAAGAATCATAGGGATCATAACAGTCATCATAGCAATCATCCTTCGGTAAGCACGAAGGGGAATTAAACAATGTATGAGTTGAAGAGTTACTCTCATTAGAAGGTGGGCACGGGTGATCAATCCGCTCTTCCTCCTTTTGTTCTTCACTCTTCTCCTCATCTTTTTCATTCAATGAGCTCACAGTTTCATCAATTTATTCTTCCATAGACTCCTGCAAAATATTAGTCTCTTCTTGGACAGTGGAGTATTCCTCAATATATGGTTTAACATAAGCATTAGAAGCATAATTATCAACGTAATATTTAAGTATGGAAATTTTTTCAAATTGGTAAAGAGTAGCATCATACTTTTCAATCAAAGAAGCAATTTCATAAGCACCCTTAAAACCAACAAATTCTTCAATTTCTTGAACATCATAGTAACTATAAACACCCTTAGCATACGAAGATACGATTCCATTATCAATAAACTCACATTGGTAGGGAAGGTGTTTCTTAGGGTTTTCAGAACAACAAGTAAAATCATATATTTCACATAAATTCGAAGCATAGCATTGCGAACGTTGAATTTGACTCCATAATAGTTTCCCTTTTTCAGATATACGGTGTCGCACATAACAAGCATGCTCATCTAAAGATTTTCCCTCAACTAAGCTAGTTCGGGTTTCAGCACGAGCACATAGGGATCGAAGATGATCCAAGAAATAAGCTTCAGAAGTGTGATAGATTTTGATTGGTTCTTCAACCATTGGTTCAGTAGGTACAACTAATTTTTTTGGTATTTTGCGTTTCCTACCCATAACTAAAGATAGAAAACAACTAAGAACAGCAAATAAAAATTACTTAGTGATAAAGCAAACAAGCACACACGAGAATATTCACCCCACGCTATTGCTCCCTGGCAACGGCGCCAGAAAAAGGTCTTGATAACCCACAAGTATAGGGGATCGCAACAGTTTTCGATAAGTAAGAGTGTCGAACCCAATGAGGAGCTAAAGGTAGAACAAATATTCCCTCAAGTTCTATCGACCACCGATACAACTCTACGCACGCTTGATGTTCGCTTTACCTAGAACAAGTATGAAACTAGAAGTACTTTGTAGGTGTTGTTGGATAGGTTTGCAAGATAATAAAGATTACGTAAATAAAAAGTAGGGGATGTTTAGATAAAGAAACAATAAAGTAAATATAGCGAGTGTGGAAAAGTGGTGGTAGGAGTCGCGAAATTGCCCCTTAAGCAATTGACTACTTTACTAGACCGATAGCAAGTATTATGTGGGAGAGGCCACTGCTAGCATGTCATCCCTGACATGGAATTCTATGCAGTTATGATTGGAACTATTAGCAAGCATCCGCAACTACTAATGTTCATTAAGGTAAAACCCAACCATAGCATTAAGATATATTGGTCCCCCTTCAATCCTGTATGCATCAATTTCTATGCTAGGTTGAAGCTTCTGTCACTCTTGCCCTCCAATACATAGTCCTATCAACGTACAACTTACCCTAGGGCATGATCCACGCGCGCAATCATATGATGGGCACGAAAGGACAACAACATGATCACAAGCAAATTAAATCAATCGTAGCAATTCATCAACCACCGATAGGACAACGAAAATCTACTCAGACATCATAGGATGGCAACACATCATTGGATAATAATATGAAGCATAAAGCACCATGTTCAAGTAGAGGGTACAGCGGGTTGCGGGAGAGTGGACCACTGTAGATAGGGGGGAAGGTGATGGAGATGTTGGTGTAGATCGCGGTGATGATGATGGCCCCCGGTGGCACTCCGGTGCCACCAGAAGCAAGGGGGAGAGAGCCCCCCTCCTTCTTCTTCTTCCTTGACCTCCTCCCTAGATGGGAGAAGGGTTTCCCCTCTGGTCCATGGCCTCCATGGCACGGGAGGGGCGAGAGCCCCTCCGAGATTGGATCTCTCTCTCTATCTCTCTCTGTTTCTGCGTTCCCCGATTCTTCCCTTTCACCGTTTCTTATATTCCCGGAGATCCATAACTCTGATTGGGCTGAAATTTTGATACGATCTCTATCCGGAAATTAGCTTTCATGCGGCGAAAGAAGGGCACCAACCGCCTTACGGGGTGTCCACGAGGGTCAGGGGCGCACCTGACACCCTGGGGCGCGCCCCCTACCTCGTGGGCCCCTCGAGCATCGTCTCGCGTGGATTCTTCTTCCCAAAAATCATATATATTCCCAAAAAAATCTCCGTCGGTTTTTATTCCATTTGGACTCCGTTTGATATGGATATTCTGCGAAACAAAAAACATGCAACAAACAGGAACTGGCACTAGGCCCTGGATCAATATGTTAGTCCCAAAAATAGTATAAAAAGTTGCCAAAAAGTATATGGAAGTTGAATAATATTGGCATGGAACAATAAAAAATTATAGATACGACGGAGACGTATCACTAAACCCTAGAATCTAGCCTATGATTATGATTGTTGTTTTTGTCCTACGGACTAAACCCTCCGGTTTATATAGACACCGGAGGGGGCTAGGGTTACACAGAGTCGGTTACAAGGGAGGAGATCTACATATCTGAATTGCCAAGCTTGCCTTTTACGCAAAGGAGAGTCCCACCCGGACACGGGACGAAGTCTTCAATCTTGTATCTTCATAGTCCAACAGTCTGGCCAAAGTATATAGTCCGGCAGTCCGAGGACCCCCTAATCCAGGACTCCCTCAACGATGATGAGGCCCTTCAGGTGCTGGGTGGCCCGGTCCTGCTAGCGCTCTAGCTTCGTCAGTTGATACGCCTTCGTCGCCTTCTCCTTGGCCTCACGCTCAGACTACTCAATGGCAAGCCGGAGAGCCTTCGCATTCTTCCGAAAGAGCCGCCGAGCATCCGTATCCGCCATCGTCTGCGGCCGGTGCGAGGGCCACATGTCCTCGTTGGGCTACGCCGATAACCCGCGGCGGCGGCGGACAGAGTTCTCTGTCGCGTCGCTCTCCCTTGCCCGGTGCCTCTCCGGGTGGGCAGAACACACCTCTGACTCTAGCGTGCACGTCTAGGCTGACGGGGCAGGCATAAGCACCCACCGCTGCCCTCATAGGGGAGCAGCAACCCTACCAGTACTCCCACTTGTATGCAACCAGTCCCCCATCTGCGGTCCACGTAAATTATACAACAAATGATTTTTCTTCATGCTTGAGCTGTGCAATATATTGGTACTAGAAATCTAGAGTAACTCTATCAAAGTTGTTATATCGGGCCGACATATATAATAATCGCCGGCTTGACGATTTTGGTAAAATGGACGGTCTAGTAGAGTCGTCATCCTAATTTGGGTCACTGTAATTTATTGAGGCTGTTTTAAATTGAACCTGTGATGGCCGAGATCGGAGATCGTAGGGTTCCCTTTTTTGAGATTCGGTCATGGGTCAGACACTTTAGATCATTTCAGAAATAGTGGCTTTGTTTATTCAGGTTCAGGCCAACGAGGAGGTGTAACACCCTATGCCCTGCATGTGTTCTTGGGGAGTTGTGTGTATCCTCTTCCTCTCCATGGCCCTGGTTCCTCTTTTATAAATTTCTAGGGGACCACATGAGCCGCTTCCTCTCTTGTCTCTGGGGCCCTACTTGACTATCTTTGAAAGAAAGTTGAGACTATCGATGATGTCACAGAGGGTTGAGTTGTTACGACAGCCTATTGGATCACTGACTCCCAACATCAGCACAACACAAGCACGCTCCCTCGGGTATGGTCAAAGACTGTCGAGGTGTGGGCTTTTCTTGACAAGTGATGACTCGTTCCACCTGCCATATTATGGGTTGATTTGCCTTTCTTGGTGTCATCTTACACTTATGTTGTGCTCACATGCTTTTGGATGAGATGCCCCCTACCGCCCTTGAGGGGCCCATCGTTAGACGACCTTGCTCGGGCCTAGATGCCCGAGGAGGGTCTAATTTCCCTTATATGGGGACGATTCACAAGGTGCATGGGCATCCCGAGCACCCCTCTCCCGAGGACCCCTGGGAGCGCTCTGTCCTCAGTAGCCCATGACGCGGAATCTGATAGCTCAGTGCGGGTCCAGGGGACCCTGTCCTTCATAATGCTGATAGTAGCCCCCTATTTTACCACCTGGCAAAGCCCGTCTTCGACAGGAAAATATGGACGGGAGGAGCCTTCTCATCATGAATGTCAACTAGTCATTGGAATAAGGACTCCTCCCTTGTTGGAAAGAAACTCGATAGTTCAACTTATTATGCAAGAGAACATAGTTCAACTAGAAATTAAACATGCAAAACGACGAGAAATATACAAGGGAAAATCTCCCCAAACTCAACATTCTAAGCCGACCAGATTTTTTTGTCTCTCTATTTGTTGGTACCAAAATTTGCTTATGTAGCAAGCGCGGGACGATGAGCGAGTGCTTGGCAGAGCTATTCGTTGGTCTCTTCTTGCACGACGATGCGAAGCTTGACCAGCTCCACCTTCTCCTGAAGTTGAGTGATGAGTTGCAGGGGAGAGTGTGTCCACGTACCCTCATAGACTGAAAGCGGAAGTGTTAAGTTAATGTGGTTGATGTAGTCGAATGTCTTCATGATCCAACCGACCCAAGTATTGAACGTACGACGCTTCCGTGTTTAGCACACGTTCAGCTCAATGACATCCCTTGAGCTCTTGATCCAGTAGAGGGTTGAGGGAGAGTTCCGACAGCATGGCGGTGTGGTGACGATGATGGTCATGTGATCCGCGCAGGGCTTCGCTTAAGCACTACGACGCTATGACCGGAGGAGTAAACTGTGGAGGGGGCACCGCACACGGCTAAGCGAACTATTGGTGTGCCTTTGGGCCCTTGGCCACGTATATAAAGGAGGGGGGAGAGAGGCCGGTTGCCAGGAAGGGCGCGCCAAGGGGGGTCCTACTTGGACTCCTAGTCCAAGTAGGATCCCCTCTTTCCTTTCTTCCAGCAGAGGAAATAGGAAGGAGAGGGAGAGGGAGAGGGAAAGGGAAGGGGGTGCTGCCCCTCCTCCTTTTCCTATTCGGACTCCCAAGGAGGGGGGTGCACGGCCACCCCCCCGGGCTTCCCTATATCTCCCTTAGGCCCATGTTGGCCCAATACTTCCCCGGGGGTTCCGGTAACCCCTCGGTACTCCGCAAAAATACCCGAATCACTCGGAACCATTCCAATGTCCGAATAGTACCTTCCAATATATGAATATTTACCTCTCGACCATTTCGAGACTCCTCTTCATGTCCGTGATCTCATCCGGGACCCCGAACAAAGTCCGATCACCAAAACACATAACTCACAATACAGAAGATCATCGAACGTTAAGCGTGCGGACCCTACAGGTTCGAGAACTATGTAGACATGAACGAGACACATCTCCGGTCAATAATCAATAGCGGAACCTAGATGCTCATATTGACTCCTACATATTCTACAAAGATCTTTTATCGATCAAACCGCATAACAACATACGTCATTCCCTTCGTCATCGGTATGTTACTTGCCTGAGATTCGATCATTGGTATCATCGTACCTAGTTCAATCTCGTTACCGGCAAGTCTCTTCACTCATTCCGTAATGCATCATTCCGTAAATAACTCACTAGTCACATTGCTTGCAAGGCATATAGTGATGTACATTACTGAGAGGGCCCAGAGATACCTCTCCGATACTCGAAGTGACAAATCATAATATCGATCTATGCCAACTCAACATAAACCTTTGGAGACACCTGTAGAGCATCTTTATAACCACCCAGTTACGTTGTGACATTTGATAGCACACAAGGTGTTCCTCCAGTATTCGAGAGTTGCATAATCTCATAGTCAGAGGAATATGTATAAGTCATGAAGAAAGCAATAGCAATAAAACTAAACGATCATTATGCTAAGCTAAGGATGGGTCTTGTCCATCACATCATTCTCTAATGATGTGATCCCGTTCATCAAATGACAACACATGTCTATGGTCAGGAAACTTAACCATCTTTAATTAACGAGCTAGTCAAGTAGAGGCATACTAGGGACACTCTGTTTATCTATGTATTTACACATGTACTAAGTTTCCGGTTAATACAATTCTAGCATGAATAATAAACATTTATCATGATATAAGGAAATTTAAATAACAACTTTATTATTGCCTCTAGGGCATATTTCCTTCAGTCTCCCACTTGCACTAGAGTCAGTAATCTAGATTACATAGTAATGATTATAACACCCATGTGGTCTTGGTGCTGATCATGTTTTGCACGTGAGAGAGGTTTAGTTAACGGGTCTGCAACATTCAGATCCGTATGTATTTTGCAAATCTCTATGTCTACCTCCTTGACTTGATCGCGGATGGAATTGAAGCGTCTCTTGATGTGTTTGGTTCTCTTGTGAAATCTGGATTCCTCCGCCAAGGAAATTGCTCCAGTATTGTCACAAAAGATTTTCATTGGACCTGATGCACTAGGTATTACACCTAGATCGGATGTGAACTCCTTCATCCAGACTCCTTCATTTGCTACTTCCGAAGCAGCTATGTACGCCCCTTCACACATAGATCCCGCCATGACGCTCTACTTCGAACTGCACCAACTGACAACTTCACCATTCAATATAAATACATATCCGGTTTGTGACTTAGAGTCGTCAGATCAGTGTCAAAGCTTGCATCGACGTAACCATTTACAACAAGCTCTTTGTCACATCCATAGACGAGAAACATATCCTTAGTCCTTTTCAGGTATTTCAGGATGTTCTTGACCGCTGTCCAGTGGTCCACTCCTGGATTACTTTGGTAACCCCTTCTAAACTTATAGCAAGGCACACATCAGGTCTGGTACACAGCATTGCATACATGATAGAACCTATGGCCGAGGCATAGGGAATGACTTTCATTTTCTCTCTATCTTCTACAATGGTCGGGCATTGAGTCTGGCTCAACTTCACACCTTGTAACACAGGCAAGAACCCATTCTTTGACTGATCCATTTTGAACTTTTTTAAAACTTTATCAAGATATGTGCTTTGTGAAAGTCCAATTAAGCGTCTTGATCTATCTCTATAGATCTTGATGCTCAATATGTAAGCAGCTTCACCGAGGTGTTTCATTGAAAAATTCCTATTCAAGTATCCTTTTATGCTATCCAGAAATTCTGTATTATTTCTAATCAATAATATGTCATCCACATATAATATTAGAAATGCTATAGCGCTCCCACTCACTTTCCTGTAAATAGAGGCTTCTTCAAAAGTCTGTATAAAACCATATGCTTTGATCACAATATCAATGCGTATATTCCAACTCCGAGAGGCTTGCACCAGTCCATAAATGGATCGCTGGAGCTTGCACACTTTGTTAGCACCTTTAGGATCGACAAAACCTTCTGGTTGCATCATATATATCTCTTCTTTAAGATATCCATTAAGCAATGCTGTTTTGACATCCATTTGCCAAATTTCATAATCATAAAATGCGGCAATTGCTAACATGATTCGGACAGACTTAAGCATCGCTACGGGTGAGAAGGTCTCATCATAGTCAACTCCTTGAAATTGTCGAAAACCTTTCGCAACAACTCAAATTTTCTAAACAGTAACATTACCGTCAGCGTTAGTCTTCTTATTAAAGATCTATTTATTCTCTATGGCTTGCGAATCATCGGGCAAGTCAACCAAAGTCCACACTTTGTTCTCATACATGAATCCCATCTCAGATTTCATGGCCTCAAGCCATTTCACGAAATCTGGGCTCATCATTGCTTCCTCATAGTTCGTAGGTTCGTCATGGTCTAGTAACATGACCTCCAGAACAGGATTACTGTACGACTCTGGTGTGGATCATACTCTGGTTGGCCTACAAGGTTCGGTAGTAACTTGATCTGAAGTTTCATGATCATCTTGATTAGTTTCCTCATTAATTGGTGCAGGAATCACTAGAACTGATTTCTCTGATGAACTACTTTTGAATTCGAGAGAAAGTACAATTACCTCATCAAGTTCCACTTTCCTCCCACTCACTTCTTTCATGAGAAACTCCTTCTCTAGAAAGGATCCATTCTTAGCAACGAATATCTTGCCTTCGGATCTGTGATAGAAGGTGTGCCCAACAGTCTCTTTTGGGTATCCTATGAAGACACGTTTCTTTCATTTGGGTTCGAGCTTATCAGGTTGAAGATTTTTCACATAAGCATCGCAGCCCCAAACTTTAAGAAACAACAGCTTAGGTTTCTTACCAAACCACAGTTCATATGGTGTCGTCTCAACGGATTTAGATGGTGCCCTATTTAACGTGAATGCAGTTGTCTCTAAAGCATAACCCCAAAACGATAGTGGTAAATCAGTAAGAGACATCATAGATCGCTCCATATCTAATAAAGTACGGTTACGATGTTCGGACACACCATTATGCTGTGGTGTTCCACGTGGCGTGAGTTGCGAAACTATTCCAGATTGTTTCAAATAAAGACCAAACTCATAACTCAAATATTCACCTCCACGATTAGATCGTGGAAACTTTATTTTCTTATTATGATGATTTTCCACTTCACTCTGAAATTCTTTGAACTTTTCAATTGTTTCAGACTTTTTCATTAAGTAGATATACCCATATCTGCTCAAATCATATGTGAAGGTTAGAAAATAACGATACCCGCCGCGAGCCTCAACTCTCATCGGACCGCATACATCAGTATGTATTATTTCCAATAAATCAGTTGCTCGCTCCATTGTTCCGGAGAACAGAGTTTTAGTCATCTTGCCCATGAGGCATGGTTCACAAGCATCAAGTGGTTCATAATCAAGTGATTCCAAAAGCCCATCAACATGGAGTTTCTTCATGCGGTTTACACCAATATGACCTAAACGATAGTGCCACAAATAAGTTGCACTGTCGTTATTAACTTTGCATCTTTCGGCTTCAATATTATGAATCTGTGTATCACTACAATCGAGTTCAACAAAAATAGACCACACATCAATGGTGCATGACCATAAAAGATATTACTCATATAAATAGAACAACCATTATTCTCTGATTTAAATGAATAACCGTCTCGCATCAAACAAGATCCAGGTATAATGTTCATGCTCAACGCTGGCACCAAATAACAATTATTTAGGTCTAAAACTAATCCCGACAGTAGATGTAGAGGTAGCGTGCCGATGGCGATCAGATCGACTTTGGAACCATTTCCCACGCGCATCGTCACCTTGTCCTTAGCCAATGTTCGTTTAATCCGTAGCCCCTGTTTTGAGTTGCAGGTATGAGCAACAGAACCAGTATTAAATACCTAGGCGCTACTACGAGCATTAGTAAGGTACACATCAATAACATGTATATCAAATATACCTTTGACTCTGCCATCCTTCTTATCTGCCAAATACGTAGGGCAGTTCCGCTTCCAGTGACCAGTCCCTTTGCAGTAGAAGCACTCAGTTTCAAGCTTAGGTCTAGACTTGGGCTTCTTCCCTTGAGCAGCAACTTGCTTGCTGTTCTTCTTGAAGTTCCCCTTCTTCCCTTTGCCTTTTTTCTTGAAACTAGTGGTCTTGTTAACCATCAACACTCGATGCTCCTTCTTGATTTCTACCTCTGCAGCCTTTAGCATCGCGAAGAGCTCGAGAATTGTCTTTTCCATCCCTTGCATATTATAGTTCATCGCAAAGCCTTTATAGTTTTGTGGCAGTGATTGAAGAACTCTGTCAATGACACTATCATCAGGAAAGTTAACTCTCAGCCGAGTCAAGTGGGTATGGTACCTAGACATTTTGAGTATGTGTTCACTGACAGAACTATTCTCCTCCATTTTGCAGCTATAGAACTTGTTGGAGACTTAATATCTCTCAACTCAGGCATTTTCTTGAAATATTAACTTCAACTCCTGGAACAACTCATATGCTCCATGACGTTCAAAACATCTTTGAAGTCCCGATTCTAAGCCGTAAAGCATGGCACATTGAACTATCGAGTAGTTATCAGCTTTGCTCTGCCAGCCGTTCATAACATCTGGAGTTGCTCCTGCAGCGGATCTTGCACGTACGGTGCTTCCAGGACGTAATTCTTCTGTGCAGTAATGAGGATAATCCTCAAGTTACGGACCCAGTCCGTGTAATTGCTACCATCATCTTTCAACTTAGCTTTCTCTAGGAACGCATTAAAATTTAAGGGAACGATAGCATGGGCCATTGATCTACAACAACATAGATATGCAAAAACTATCAGGTACTAAGTTCATGATAAATTAAAGTTCAATTAATCATATTACTAAAGAACTCCCACTTAGATAGACATCCCTCTAGTCATCTAAAAGAGCACGTGATCCATATCAACTAAACCATGTCCGATCATCACGTGAGATGCAGTAGTTTTCAAAGGTGAACATCTCTATGTTGATCATATCTACTATATGATTCATGTTCGACCTTTCGGTCTCAGTGTTCCGAGGCCATATTCGCATATGCTAGGCTCGTCAAGTTTAACACGAGTATTCTGCATCTGCAAAACTGGCTTGCACCAGTTGTATGTGAACATAGATCGTATCACACCTGATCATCACGTGGTGTTTTAGCACGGCGAACTGTAGCAACGGCGCATACTCAGGGAGAACACTTGTACCTTGAAATTTAGTGAGGGATCATCTTATAATGCTATCGCCGTACTAAGCAAAATAAGATGCATAAAAGATAAACATCACATGCAATCAAAATATGTGACATGATATGGCCATCATCATCTTGTGCCTTTGATCTCCATCTCCAAAGCACCGTCATGATCTCCATCATCACCGGCTTGACACCTTGATCTCCATCGTAGTGTCGTTGTCATCTCGCCTACTATTGCCTCTACGACTATCGCTACCATGTAGTGATAAAGTAAAGCAATTACATGGCGATTGCATTTCATACAATAAAGCGACAACCATATGGCTCCTGTAAGTTGCCGACAACTGTTGCAAAACATGATCATCTCATACAACAATTTATATCTCGTCACGTCTTGACCATATCACATCACAACATGCCCTGCAAGTACAAGTTAGACGTCCTCAACTCTCTTGTTGCAAGTTTTACGTGGCTGCTGATGACCCACAAGTGTTGGGGACCTATCATAGCCTTTTCCATAAGTAAGAGTGTCGAACCCAACGAGGAGGAGAAGGAAATGATAAGCAGTTTTCGGCAAGTTATTCTCTAAAAGCACTGAAATTATCGGTAACAGATGGTTTTGTGATAAGGTAATTTGTAATGGGTAGCAAGTAATAAAAGTAAATAAGGTGCAGCAAGATGGCCCAATCCTTTGTGCAGTAAAGGACAAGCCTGGACAAACTCATATATAAAGGAAAGCGCTCCCGAGGACACCTGGGAATTATCGTCAAGCTAGTTTTCATCAATTTCATATGATTCGCGTTCGGTACTTTGATAATTTGATATGTTGGTGGACCGGTTCTTGGGTACCGTCCTTCCTTGGACAAGCATTCCACTTATGATTAACCCCTATTGCAAGCATCCGCAGCTACAACAAAAGTATTAAGGTGAACCTAACCATAGCATGAAACATATGGATCCAAATCAGCCCCTTGCGAAGTAACGCAAAAACTAGGGTTTAAGCTTCTGTTACTCTAGCAACCCATCATCTACTTATTACTTCCCAATGCCTTCCTCTAGGCCCAAACAATGGCGAAGTGTCATTTAGTCGACATTCACATGACACCACTAAAGGAAAGGCAACATACATCTCATCAAAATATCAAACGAATACCAAATTCACATGGCTACTTATAGCAAGACTTCTCCCATGTTCTCAGGAACAAACGCAACTACTCACAAATCATATTCGTGTTCATAATCAGAGGGGTATTAATATGCATAATGGATCTGAACATATGATCTTCTACTAAGTAAACCAACTAGCATCAACTACAAGGAGTAATCAACACTACTAGCAACCCACAGGTACCAATCTGAGGTTTTGAGACAAATATTGGATACAAGAGATGAACTAGGGTTTGAAATAAGATGGTGCTGGTGAAGATATTGATGGAGATTGACCCCCTCCCGATGAGAGGATCATTGGTGATGACGATGGTGATGATTTCCTCCTCCCAGAGGGAAGTTTCCCCGGCAGAATAGCTCCACCGGAGCCCTAGATTGGTTCCGCCAAGCTTCCGCCTCGTGGCGGCAGAGTTTCATCCCGTGAGCTTGCCAAAGATGGGCATCAGAAGGCTGACAGGGGGCCCACGAGGCAGTCGGTGCGCCCCCACCCTCGTGGACGGTAGGTGGCCCCCCTCTGGTACTTCTTTCACCCAATATTTTTTATATATTCTGAAATGTGCTCCCATGAAGTTTCAGGACTTTCGGAGATGTGGAGAATAGGTCTCTAATATTTGCTCCTTTTCCAGCCCAGAATTCCAGCTGCCGGCATTCCCCCTCTTCATGTAAACCTTGTAAAATAAGAGAGAATAGACATAAGTATTATGATATAATGTGTAATAACATCCCATAATGCAATAAATATTGATATAAAAGCATGATGCAAAATGGACGTATCAACTCCCCCAAGCTTAGACCTCGCTTGTCCTCAAACGAAAGCCGAAATCGAAAAATATGTCCCCATGTTTAGAGATAGAGGTGTCGATAAAATAAAATACAGACATGAGGGCATCATGATCATTCTTAGAACAGCAATATATACATATATATATATATATATATATATTGTCATAGGATCTCTGATGCTAAAGTAACAATTCATTCACAGTTTCAAGTATGAATCATAAGCTTCATTGAAAACTAACAAACTATAATCTCAGTCATTGAAGCAATTGCAATTAATCATAACATAGGTAAGAGTCAATATAAGAGCTTTTCAGCAAGTCCACGTACTCAACTATCATTTAGTCTTTCACAATTGCAAACACTCACACAATATTTATGGGTATCAAGTTTTAATCGGACACATAGAAAGATAGGGGCTTATATTTTTGCCTCCCAACCTTTTACCTCAAGGGTAATGTCAACAATAATAGTTCATGAAAACTTACATCCAATTAGCTATATATATGAGGATCTTTCCAACACATTGTGCTTGCCAAAGGATAAAAATGTAAAAAGGAAAGGTGAAGATCACCATGACTCTTGTATGAAGTATGGTACGTCTCCAACGTATCTATAATTTTTTGATTGCTCCATGCTATATTATCTTCTATTTTGGACATTATTTGGCTTTATTATCCACTTTTATATTATTTTTGGGACTAACCTATTAACCGGAGGCCCAGCCCAGAATTGCTGTTTTTTGCCTATTTCAGAGTTTCGCAGAAAAAGAATATCAAACAGAGTCCAAACGGAATGAAACCTTCGGGAACGTGATTTTCAGAACGAACATGGTCTAGGAGACTTGGACCCTACGTCAAGCAACCAACAGGGAAGCCACGAGGTAGGGGCGCGCCTACCCCCCCCCCCCCCCTAGGCGCGCCCTCCACCCTCGTGGGCCCCTTGTTGCTCCACCGACGTACTCCTTCCTCCTATATATAGCTACGTACCCCCAAACGATCAGAAACGGAGCCAAAACCCTAATTCCACCACCATAACTTTCCGTATCCACGAGATCCCATCTTGGGGCCTGTTCTGGAGCTCCGCCAGAGGGGGCATCGATCACAAAGGGCTTCTACATCAACACCATAGCCTCTCCGATGATGTGTGAGTAGTTTACCTCAAACCTTCGGGTCCATAGTTATTAGCTAGATGGCTTCTTCTCTCTTTTTGGATCTCAATACAATGTTCTCCCCCTCTCTCATGGAGATCTATTCGATGTAATCTTCTTTTGCGGTGTGTTTGTTGAGACCGATGAATTGTGGGTTTATGATCAAGTTTATCTATGAACAATATTTGGATCTTCTAAATTCTTTTATGTATGATTGGTTATCTTTGCAAGTCTCTTCCAATTATCAGTTTGGTTTGGCCTACTAGATTGATCTTTCTTGCAATGGGAGAAGTACTTAGCTTTGGGTTCAATCTTGCGGTGTCATTTCCCAGTGACAGTAGAGGCAGCAAGGCACGTATTGTATTCTTGCCACCGAGGATAACAAGATGGTTTTTTTATCATATTGCACGAATTTATCCCTCTACATCTTGTCATCTTGCTTAAAGCGTTACTCTGTTCTTATGAACTTAATACTCTAGATGCATGCTGGATAGCGGTCGATGTCTGGAGTAATAGTAGTAGATGCAGGCAGGAGTCAGTCTACTTGTCTCGGACGTGATGCCTATATACATCATACCTAGATATTCTCATAACTATGCTCAATTCTGTCAATTGCTCAACAGTAATTTGTTCACCCACCATAAAATACTTATGCTTTTGAGAGAAGCCACTAGTGAAACCTATGGCCCCCGGGTCTATCTTCCATCATATTAATCTTCCAACACTTAGTTATTTTCATTTCCTTTTATTTTACTTTACATCTTTATCAAAAAAATACCAAAAATATTATCCTATCATATCTATCAGATCTCACTCTCGTAAGTGACCGTGTAGGGATTGACAACCCCTTATTGCGTTGGTTGCGAGGATTTATTTGTTTTGTGTAGGTGCGAGGGACTCGCGCATAGCCTTCTACTGGATTGATACCTTGGTTCTCAAAAACTGAGGGAAATACTTACGCTACTTTGCTGTATCACCCTTTCCTCTTCAAGGGAAAACCAATGCAGTGCTCAAGAGGTAGCAAGAAGGATTTCTGGCACCATTGCTAGGGAGGTCTACGCAAAAGTCAACATACCAAGTACCCATCACAACCCTTATCTCACGCATTACATTATTTGCCATTTGCCTCTCGTTTTCCTCACCCCCACTTCACCCTTGCCGTTTTATTCGCCATCTCTCTCTATCCTCCCTATCTTTCTTGATTTGCCCGTTCTTGTTTGCTTGTGTGTTGGATTTCTTGCTTGTCACGATGGCTCAAGATAACACTAAATTGTGTGACTTCACCAATACCAACAACAACGATTTTATTAGCACTCCGATTACTCCTCTTACCGATGCCGAATCTTGTGAAATTAATGCTGCCTTGCTGAATCTTGTCATGAAAGACCATTTTCCGGCCTTCCTAGTGAAGATGCCCCTACCCATCTAAATAGCTTCGTTGATTTGTGTGATATGCAAAAGAAGAAAGATGTGGACAATGATATTGTTAAATTGAAGCTATTTCCTTTTTTGCTTAGAGATCATGCTAAAGCTTGGTGTTCGTCTTTGCCTAAAATTAGTATTGATTCTTGGAATAAGTGCAAAGATGCTTTTATCTCTAAGTATTTTCCTCCCGCTAAGATCATCTCTCTTAGAAACGATATTATGAATTTTAAGCAACTTGATCATAAACATGTTGCACAAGCTTGGGAGAGGATGAAATTAATGATACATAATTTCCCAACACATGGTTTGAATTTGTGGATGATTATACAAAAAATTTATGCCGGATTGAATTTTGCTTCTAGAAATCTTTTAGATTCTGCTGCGGGAGGCACTTTTATGGAAATCACTTTAGGAGAAGCTGCTAAACTCCAAGATAATATTATGGTTAATTATTCTCAATGGCACACTGAAAAATCTACTAATAAAAAAGTGCATGTGATAGAAGAAATTAATGTTTTGAGTGGAAAGTTGGATGAACTTATGAAATTATTTGCTACTAAGAGTGTTTCTTCTAATCCTAATGATATGCCTTTGTCTACTTTGATTGAGAATAACAATGAATCTATGGATGTGAATTTTGTTGGTAGGAATAATTTTGGTAACAACGTGTGTAGAGGAATCTTTAATCCTAAGCCTTATCCTAGTAATTCCTCTAATAATTTTGGTACTTCCTACAACAATTCTTATGGAAATTTTAATAAGATGCCCTCTGAATTTGAGACTAGTGTTAAGGAATTTATGAATTCACAAAAGAATTTCAATGCTTTGCTTGAAGAGAAATTGCTTAAAGTTGATGATTTGGCTAGGAACATTGTTAGAATTTCTCTCGATGTTGATTCTATAAAACTTAGATCTATTCCTCCTAAGCATGATATCAACAAGTCTCTCAAAGCCATGAGAATTTCCATTGATGAGTGCAAAGAAAGAACCGCTAGGATGCGTGCTAAGAAATATTCCTTTATAAGAGCATGTTCTTCTAGTTTCCATGATAATAAAGATGAAGATCTAAAAGTTATTGATGTGTCCCCTATTAAATCTTTGTTTTGCAATATGAATCTTGATAATGATGGGACTGAATATGATCCACCTTTACCTAGAAGGCGTTCCAAAAATTCGGAGTTTTTACATCATGATACTAAATTTGATAAAAGTGGGATTGAAGAGATCAAAACTCTAGATGTTAATGAACCTACTATTTTGTATTTCAAGGAATTTAATTATGATAGCTGCTCTTTGATAGATTGTATTTCCTTGTTGCAATCCGTGCTAAATTCTCCCCATGCTTATAGTCAAAATAAAGCTTTTACCAAACATATCGTTGATGCTTTGATGCAATATTATGAAGAAAAACTTGAGTTGGAAGTTTCTATCCCTAGAAAACTTCATGATGAGTGGGAACCAGCCATTAAAATTAAAATTAAAGATCATCAATTCTATGCTTTGTGTGATTTGGGTGCTAGTGTTTCCACGATTCCAAAGACTTTGTCTGAATTATTAGGTTCCCGTGATTTTGATGATTGCTCTTTAAACTTGCACCTTGCGGATTCCACTATTAAGAAACCTATGGGAAGAATTAATGATGTTCTTATTGTTGCAAATAGGAACTATGTGCCCGTATATTTATTGTTCTTGACATAGATTGCAATCCGTCATGTCCTATTATTCTTGGTAGAACTTTCCTTAGAACGATTGGTGCAATTATTAATATGAAGGAAGAAATATTAGATTCCAATTTCCGTTAAGGAAAGGCATATAACACATTCCTAGAAAGAAAATTAAATTACCTTATGAATCTATTATGAGAGCCACTTATGGATTGCCTACCAAAGATGGCAATACCTAGATCTATCCTTGCTTTTTATGCCTAGCTAGGGGCGTTAAACGATAGCGCTTGTTGGGAGGCAACCCAATTTTATTTTTATTCCATGCTTTTTGATCCTGTTTAGTAATAAATAATTTATCTATCCTCTGTTTTGGTTGTGTTTTTTTGTGTTTAATTAGTGTTTGTGCCAAGTAGAACAGTTGGGAAGACTTGGGGAAAGTCTTGTTAATCTTCCTGTAAAAAACAGAAAATTTAGTGCTCACGAGAACTCCTGCCATTTTTATTTGGAAAGTTATATTTAGTTAATTATTTCTGAAGAGGATTAATAGATAAATTCCTCATGTCCATCAATTTATTTTAGAATTTTTGGGGTTCCAGATCTTGTGCTAGATACAGATTACCACAGACTGTTCTGTTTTTGACAGATTCTGTTTTTCGTGTGTTGTTTGCTTATTTTGATGAATCTATGGCCAGTAAAATAGTTTATAAACCATAGAGAAGTTGGAATACAGTAGGTTTAACAACAATATAAATAAAGAATGAGTTCATTACAGTACCTTGAAGTGGTCTTTTGTTTTCTTTCGCTAACGGAGCTCACAAGATTTTCTACTTTAAGTTTTGTGTTGTGAAGTTTTCAAGTTTTGGGTAAGGATTTATTGGATTATGGAACAAGGAGTGTGTTACACCCTGCATGTTGTAACATTTCATTTGCATCATTAAAGTATGAAAATTTGGACCAACAAAAACTTTTGCATTATTTGGTTTTTATTTGGAGTTGGTTTTCTCTCTGTGCTTTCCAAGTGCTCTTTGAAGTCAACACAACTCCACCTTCTATACTTCATCTCCTTGCCCCAAACTTCTGCCCAATGATCATGCCATGTGTATAGTGCAATATAGTATTTTCTTACAAAAATAATTTGGCCAAAAAGTATTTTCTAAAATTAGTTTTCCAAAACCCCTTAAATTGAGATTTGCACTGCAAGTACTTGATTTGAGGTGTGAAATATCTTTCCAAAAATTTATTTGAAACCTATTAGATATAGGACTCCCATAAACCACAAAAATATGATTTTAAAAGTTATTTTCCTATTTTTTTAAAAGCTTTTTCTTAAGGCCAGAAATGGTCTTTAATAGGGAAAAATGATTTTAATGTTTCAAAAATATTTGAGAAAATTTAGGGAAACTCAGTGGACATATATTTTCCATATATAAGAGTTTCAACACATGGTCATGTTCAAAATATTGGACAAAACCTCCCAAAACCATTTCTGCCCATTTCAATGATTTGAAATATTTCTACAGGAAATATTCCCCCAAAAATTCCAAGCAAATTCTAGCATGTCACCCATGACATGTTTGATGATCTTGCCAAGTATCATGTCATGGAGAATAGTATAACCCCATGAAATCTCCCCAAAACCATTTCTGTCCATTTTGAAGTTTGAGCAACTTTACATTGCCAAACATGTCCAAATGTTCTCAAACCTTGTGATCATGCTCAAATGGTCTAATTATTAATATAGACCAAATGGCACAAGTTGGAGAGAATGTTATCTTGCTCAAAGTGCCCCAAAACCCTTCCTGTTCAGAACCAAATTTGAACAACTCTACACTACAAACTTCCTCCCCTTGACCCCATATTTTGTGAGAATGTGCATATACCTAAATGAGGCCACTACAGCAAGTGGTGCATCTTGGAGAAGTGATTTGCTCAACTAGATCTTCATAAGTCCATTTCTGCTAATTTCTAGGGTTTGCCAAAGTTACATTGGCAACTTTTCCCAAATGAGCTCAAATTTGGTGGCACACCCTATTCCTAAGTGTATTTCCATCCTGTTAAGTATCATGGCAATTGGAGTTCATTTGCTTGCCCAAACCCTTGTCAAACACCTTCTGACAATTTGCAAAATCCACTGTTTTGACCCCTTCCACTATTCTTGGAGAGCCCAAATTTTTACCACAACCCCTTATAATCATATTCTAGCTCCAGTAAACTTCCTTATCCCAAACTCAATTAGAAGGGGGATGAAAACCTCCTTTTCTCTCTCTGGACAGCCACTTTCTCTCTCTCCCTCACCCTCTCTCCTCTCCTACTGGCTCTCCAGGGCATCCAATGCCCCCTCCCCTTTCTTTAATCCTCCCTAGACCTGCTAGACACCATTGGACACGCTCTCCTTGCATAAAAGAATGGCATGCCGGCCATTTGGGCGCTCTGGAGCGCGCTACAGTGCGCTCCCGCACTATAGCCGCCCCCAGCCAGGCGCATCCGGCCACCTCGACTCTCGCCCTCGTGTCCCTCGAGGCTGCCTCGACGTCCGCAGCACGCCATGCTGTCGCCCCCCTCCTCTCTCCTCCTCCCCGCACCTCCGCGCAAGCGAACAGAGGCCACCCGAGCGCACCAATGGCGCGGCTCACACACGCGCGCCTCTGCCCCCCTGCTCCCTCCCTCTCTTCTTCCCCTCGCTCTGGACCAAGCCCACGAACGCCCCAGACACCGTGCCCGTCTCCCCCGAGCCCTGTAGCGACGAGCACGAGCTCGCCGGCGCACGGGTCTACGGGACCTCGCCGTCCGCCTATAAAGAGGCCTTCCCGAGCCTCCCAATCGCCATCACTCGACCTCACCTGCTCCAAGAAGTCCCCCTGTGCCCTCCACCCTCCTCCAGGAGCACCCAAGCTCGAGATCGAGCTCGAGCTCCGTCGCCTCGGGTCGCCGTCGATCCAGAGGTATAGGCTTCCCCCGCCCCCGCTCTCGCTCGATCCTGAACCACAAGAGCTCACTGACCGTTTTCCCCTCATTTCCCCTCTCTGTAGCCACCGGAAACGGCCGGAGTCGCCACCGCCCGAATCTCCTCCGCCGCAGCCTCTCGTCGCCGACGAACCAGGCAGCTCCGGTGACGCCCGCCACCTCCACCCGAACGGCGACACAACGAGGAGCCCCATCGTGCCCTCGCCTGACCTCGCCGTGCCCGGGAACGTCGCCGGTGAGCTCGCCGCCCCTCTGGCCTAGGGTTGACGACGACGGCCATGGGGCCCGTCAGTCAGCCTCACACCCTGACGGGTGGGCCCCACCCGTCAGGTTCAAATGCACACGCGCGCGCACCGGTTCGCTGCGTCGGCTGAAGGCGTACTTTGCCTTTACGCCTTCGACGTGGCGGCCTGCGCGGGCTAGTTTCCCTCTGGGCCTGCTGCACTGTGGCCTTTCTGGCCCAGTGGCACAGTGCCACTTTTCTTTTTCCTTTTCTTTCTGTCTTGTAAAAATTCCACAGGATAAAATATTTTTCCAAATGGAATAATTCCAACTCCTAAAATCTTAGAAAAATCCCACCTATTTAATGGTGCCTCTTTCATTCAAATCCAACCAACTTTTATGTACTGTTCAAATTTAAATTCAAATTTGAGCAGTTTAATCTCTGTTTGAAAATCCATATCCCCTCTTGTATAACTCCAAATCTAAAACTAGGACTTTTCCCCTTCTTATATTTCCACCTAATATTTTATAAAAATAAGTTGACATTTTTCTGAGCACTTTGATTTTTCTGTTTTATTATTGCCTTATTTTTCTCGTTATTATTTTGCGACGATAGATTGCGTTGCTGACGAAGGAGTTGGACCAGAAGACTTTGAAGACCGAGAAGACCTTGTTGAGCCAGGCAAGCAGCCCTTTGACCATGACTAAGAAACCCCTTTTTATGCATTTCATATGGCACTTTACTATTGTTGCATCAGAATCATGTGAGAGGGGAGCCACTTTGGTGGGTTGCCCTCGTCTCCTCCTTATTGATACTTGCATTTGTGCATGACCCTACCTCCTTATGAGGGTTATGCCGGTGGGAATAGATAGGATGCTAAGTAGTGCTACACAAAAAGGGATGGGAATCTGCATAGTGATGGGGCAAAGTGTTTTCAAAGGACTTTTCGAAAACCCTGTCGGGTGCCACTCATGCCCGAGGGAAATGATGAAATGGGTAACCACTTGATGACGAAGTGGTGTACCGAGGCAAGTGTGTGTTGTTTTCGAAAACGGATTGGTTTAAGTTGCGACCGTTATTCCAACCTTACATGTGCAACCACTCTACCCTTATATGGGAAAGGGCATTATTGATTACCTAGGCCGATACTAGCTTGGAGCCACATTACTAGTGACGGGGGAGAGTTGGTGCTCTCTCTCGGGATGGGGTCGTGCCAGGTAGGGCGGCCAAGAACATTTTTATGGGGCACCGGACACACCGTTGGTACCCCGTGCTAGTGGTATGTGATGAGTATAGGAGCGAGGCTCCACAATTTTAAGTTGTGAAATGTTGGGCACGGGGGTTACTACCAATCGAGTGGACTCCTTGTTAGTGTCGTCTAGGGAAAGATAGTGATCGGGTGCTTACCCCGGGTACTTGAGGTACCGCGGGTCGTGGATGACACGGAAGTTCCCCGGATCTAGTGGGTAAAGTGTGCAACCTCTGCAGAGTATAAAACTATTCGAATAGCCGTGTCCACGGTCAAGGACAGTTGGGTAACCGCTCTTGGGCTGCATCCACTTGTTCACAAACCAGTGTGTGTGGGAAGAATTACTTGGGTCAAGTCAAAGGACTTGACATGATCGAGTTGGGTTGGTGCCCACTCTTTAATGTTGATACCACTACTCAAGTCAAGCCAAAGGATTTGTCATGTTTGAGCTGGGTTGGTGCCCACTCTATTTATGTTGATATCTGTAACCTGTCCTTATGGTTACTTGAATTCTCCTGATGCATGTCTTACGAGTTGTTGAACATGTCATTGCACTCAAAAACTAGCTTTCCGCAATAATTTACCTATGTCATGCATTGTTGTATCTTGAACCAAAACATGGGTTGCTTGCGAGTACATTCAAAGTACTCATAGGCTTGCCACTGGTTATTTAATTGGCCGGGCATGGAAGAGCAGGAGTTCGAAGAAGAATTCTTTAAAGACGAACATGCGAACTAGGACGTTTCCCGGTCAGAATGCCTGTAGGGTCAAGGCAGATGGCATGGGTTCTACTTATCGACGAAGATTTCCGCTGCTTGTGTTTCATTTGATGTTCAACCCTTAGGGCTTTATCTATGTAAGACTTGACCATAATGGTCGTAATTTGTGTAAGACGGTGTGTATGGATGTAAGACTCTTGTTATTCAGCTTCTGTGTGTTCAGTGAGCATTGATCCCTAGGATCACTGTACACGTGCATTCGGTGATCACGACTTATGCGTCGGGGTGCCCACAGAGCTGGTATCAGAGCCATCCTGACTGTAGGAAGCCTTAGTTAGCATGGACGTTAGTTAGCTTGAGACCATCTAAACTCCTCTTCTTTTATAAGCTCACCCAACCCAAGATATATCCCCTTATTAACCTCTCCCATTCAACCTTTGTAGATGGCTACCGTACCTGAAGACTTCCTGACCACCGGATTTCCCGTGCTTCTCGAGGATAGCCTCAAGAAATGCCAGTACCACCGAGCCCCCATTTACACCTACCACGAGCATTGGATCAATGACGCCAAGACGGAGTATCATGTGGAAGTAATCGTGAAGGCCAATGACTCCCCAACAAGCTGGTTTTTTGAGGGACCCCAGATGGCAACTTTAGTCCTCGCCGTCGAGACGGGAACCCTCAAGGCACTCACCCGCCTCTGAGACCTTCTTCCAGAGATGGCAGACGAGTTGGCAACCCGTTTCCTGCCTTATCGGAAGGAAGGTGAAGATGAGAGCAATGCACCAGCTCCACCGTTAGAAGAAGGACTTCCACTCCGATTCCAGACCTACTTCAGCCTTTGTGCCGATAGTTTGGCGCAACGCCTGGTCTCTGAATCGGTGGAACTCCAAAAGGAACTTCATGAGACCAAGGCACTTCTTCTTCAAGCACAAGGGAAGAAGGATAGGATCAAGAAGGAAGGTGCTCCCCCTGGACAACCTGCAGTCGCATATAGAGGCGGAAGACCCCCCAAAAGACGAAGAACCACCACAGCAACACCGCATGAGCGCAAAGGAATACCGCAAGCTCTTCGCACCTCCGGCAAAGCAACGCCGTGTTGAGCTCCTCCACTCCCCCACCACTTCAAGTGAAGAAGAAAGTCAGGCCGCCGATGACGAGGAGGAAGACCCAGAAGAGCCAGACTACGCGACCGAGCATTCCACCACTTAGGCATCATTCGCAGCCTGGATATGCCCGTTAGTAACCCCTACGGTAGGATAGGTCGTGTACCCCTATGCGGAGTCGAGTCCTTGTAATGGTTCATATGAAACCATGTAGCATTGTGTTTGCTTTTGGTGTGTTTGATGGACGTCGTACTTTCCTTCGGGAACTTGTAAGCGACTACATCACCCATTTGGATTTTAATGAAGGTGTTTTGGCCCTTTTGGCCCTTGCATGAAAATAGTTAGTGTCATACCAACCCCCTTACTAGGCATCCCATCTATATTGCTTCCCCATCTTTCCCAATCATGAGACCTTGACCGCTCCGACAGGATGCCTGTTGTAACTCGTACTGGTACCTCTACCCAGCAGCCAGAAGCCGGAGAAGGAGCCAGTCAGGACCAAACCCATGGACAAACTCCACCGCCGCCACCACCTCCAAGCATGGACATGGCTCAGCTTCTCCAAGCTTTCCGAGAGGAACGCCAAGCCAACACTGCAGCCCTCCAGATGATCGCTCAAGCTGTCAACCGCCAGCCGGCGGGAAACGGCAATGCACGTTCCACATTGGTGGAGTTCAAGAAACATGCACCACCCACCTTCATCGAGACTGCTGAACCTCTGGATGTAGACGACTGGGTCCGCACCATTGAGGATCTGCTGGAACTAGTCGGATGCACCGAAGACCGTGAGAAGGTGGCATATGCTGCTCACTGTCTCGGGGGAACTACTAGAGCTTGGTGGGATGGATTCAAGGCCATGCATGCTGAGCAAAACATCACTTGGAGCAACTTCAAGGCAGAATTCCGCAAGGCCCACATTCCTTCCGGAATCATGGCCATCAAGAAGCGTGAGTTCCGAGCCCTGAAGGAAGGTAGCAACACTGTCAAGGAGTACATGCAGAAGTTCAGTGTTCTCTCGAGGTATGCCCCTGAAGATGTCAGCACTGATGCTGCCAAAAGGGAACGCTTCATGGAAGGCCTTAACCAGACACTGCAGTACTCGCTTGTTGTGTGCGACTGCCCGACCTTTCCTGATTTGGTGAACAAGGCACTCATGCTTGAGGACAAGTGACGCGCTTTAGATGACACCCGTAAGCGCAAGATGAACAGCAAGGGTAGCTCCAGCAACCAGAAGCCTCACCCGTGGCAGCCAGCCCCGGTAAAGCCAACCTATCAGTAGCCAAGAGCTCCCGCACCCCGCACCAGCTATCCACCTCAGCAATATGCCAACCCCAGGCCAGCTTACAACAACCCCAATAACAATGCCGGCAAGAGAAGCAACCCCAATCAAGTCACTTGCTTCGGATGTGGTCAGGCAGGACACTACTCCAAGAATTGTCCCAACAAGAAGCCCGATGCACCGCGCCCCAATGCGCAGAACCCAGGACAAGGCCGTGGAATGCCACCAAGGAACCAAGCTCCCCGCAACCTGCCCAACAACGGCAAGGGTCGTGTGAATCATGTCACTGCCGAAGAAGCCCAGGAAGACCCAGACGTCGTGCTGGGTACGTTCCTTGTCAATTCAACACCTGCAACTGTCTTGTTTGATTCTGGAGCCACGCATTCATTTGTCACCCAAAAGTTTGCATTAAAAAGTGGCATGACCCCTACACCCCTGAATAACCCCATGGTGGTACAAACCCCCGGAGCAGAGATGAGAGCCAAGATAGGATGTAAAGGAGTCGGGATTGTCATTAATGGGGTAGACTTCCAAGCAGACCTTATCATCTTAAGATCACAAGGCTTGGATGTGATCTTAGGAATGAATTGGCTCATCAAGCACCAAGGCTTGCTAGATTGTGCCAACCGGACCGTCACTGTAACCAATGACCAAGGAGTCGAAGTTAGATATGCCTCCAACCCCTCCTCTGCTCAGGCCACCCAAGTCAACTCTCTGTCAGAAGTTGGATTGGAGAAAGTGCCGGTAGTATGCGAGTACCCCGATGTCTTTCCTGATGAGCTACCGGGAATGCCTCCTGACCGAGACATTGAGTTCATCATCGAGCTCATACCCGGAGCAGGACCCATCTATAAGAAGCCTTATAGAATGGGATCGGAAGAGTTGGCAGAATTGAAGAAGCAACTGGAAGAGCAGTTGAGGAAGGGATTTATCCGCCCTAGTGCCTCTCCTTGGGGATCACCTGTCCTGTTTGTGACAAAGAAGGACGGTACCATCCGCTTATGCATTGACTACCGCTCCCTCAATGAAGTTACAATCAAAAACAAGTATCCACTCCCCAAGATTGAAGATCTGTTTGATCAACTCAATGGAGCCAGGGTGTTCTCCAAGATTGATCTCAGATCTGGGTACTACTAGCTAAAGATCAGACCCCAAGATATTCCGAAGACGGCATTTGTAACCAGATATGGCCTGTATGAGTGCACGGTCATGTCCTTCGGATTGACCAATGCCCCAGCTTACTTCATGTATCTCATGAATAAGGTCTTCATGGAATATTTGGACAGGTTTGTTGTTGTCTTCATTGATGACATTCTTGTCTTCTCGAAGACGGAAGAAGAGCACGAGCAACACTTGAGGATGGTCCTAGACAAGCTTCGAGAGCACCAACTGTATGCCAAGTTCAGCAAGTGCAAATTTTGGCTACGCGAAGTTGGATTTTTGGGTCATGTTTTGACTAAAGAAGGATTGTCGGTCGACCCCACTAAGATTGAAGCCATGACTGAATGGCAATCTCCAAGCAATGTGAAGGAAGTCAGAAGCTACCTCGGACTCGCGGGGTATTACCGCAAGTTCGTTGAAGGATTCTCAAGCATTGCCCGACCCTTGACTCAGCTCTTGAAGAAGGACAAGAAGTTTGAATGGACGCCGAAGTGTGAAGAAAGCTTCCAGGAGCTGAAGAAGAGACTGACCACCGCCCCAGTTCTGGCCACACCAGATATACACAAGGAGTTTGTGATATATTGTGATGCGTCAAGAACCGGACTGGGAGGTGTTCTGATGCAAGAAGGCAGAGTCGTAGCTTACCTCTCAAGGCAGCTACGGCCGCATGAAGAGAACTATGCTACTCATGACCTCGAGTTGGCAGCTGTAGTTCATGCCCTGAAAACATGGCGACATTACCTCCTAGGGAAGCGGTGTGAGATATACACGGATCACAAAAGTCTGAAGTATATTTTCACTCAAAAGGAGTTGAACATGAGGCAAAGAAGATGGCTAGAATTGATCAAGGATTATGACCTCAGTGTTCAATACCACCCTGGAAAGGCTAATGTGGTAGCAGATGCTTTAAGCAGGAAGGCTTATTCCTTAAATGCCATGCTTAAGGAAAGGCTACCCGTCTTGTCTGAAGAACTTGAAAGCCTCGTGTTGGAACTGGTTGCACCAGGATTCTTAGCCAACCTTGAAGTCAAGCCTACCCTGATGGATGATATCAAGGAAGCTCAGAAGGGACATGAGAGTATTGAAGGCATCAAGAGGAAGATCAAGGCAGGCAAGGCCCCAGGATTCTCAGAGGATGAGCAAGGAATTGTGTGGTTTGGGAATCGCATTTGCGTACCCAACAAGATTGAGCTCAAGAATTTGATCTTGCAAGAAGCTCATGACACCCCGTATTCCATTCACCCCGGAGGAACCAAGATGTATCAAGACCTAAAGGAAAGATTCTGGTGGGATGGCATGAAGAGAGAGATAGCCACTTTTGTCGCTAAATGTGACATATGCCAAAGGGTCAAAGCTAAACATCAGCGACCCGCTGGATTGTTACAACCTCTCAAGGTGCCTGAATGGAAATGGGATAAGATCGGAATGGACTTTATCACCGGTTTACCCAGGTCCAATAAGGGACATGACTCCATCTGGGTCATAGTCGACCATTTGACCAAAGTAGCCCATTTCATTCATGTCAAAACGACTTACAAGGGAAATCAATTAGCCAGCCTCTACATCGACAGAATCCTAAGCCTTCATGGCGTTCCCAAGGAGATTGTGTCAGACCGAGGAACCCAGTTTACCTCAAGATTCTGGAAGAAGTTCCAAGAGGCCATGGGGACCAAGTTATCCTTCAGCACTGCTTTCCACCCGCAGACTGGAGGCCAGACAGAACGAGTAAATCAGATACTCGAAGACATGCTCCGAGCCTGCGTCTTAGCATATGGAGCTAGATGGGAAGATTGCCTCCCTTTCGCCGAGTTTTCCTACAACAATAGTTATCAGTCGAGCCTTCAGATGGCACCATTTGAGGTGTTGTATGGGCGCAAGTGCCGCACACCCCTCAATTGGTCAGAAACAGGAGAAGGACTAGTCTTTGGGCCTGATATCCTCCGTGAAGCAGAAGACCAAGTCCAGTTTGTCAGAGAGCGTTTGAAGACTGCCAAGTCAAGACAGAAGAGCTACGCTGACTCTCATAGGAGGGACATGACCTTCCGAGTTGGAGACCATGTCTATCTCCAGGTCACACCTCTCAAGGGGACCCAATGCTTCCATGTCAAAGGAAAGCTCGCCCCAAGATTCATCGGCCCCTTCAAGATCACTGACCGACGAGGAGAAGTGGCTTACTAATTGGAACTGCCACTTGAACTATCCGATGTGCACAACGTTTTCCGCGTGTCACAACTCTGGAAGTGCCACCAAGTTCCAGGCAAGCCTGATCTCTACAAGGACGTCAATCACCAAGCCATTGACCTTCAGCCTGATTTGACTTACCGCGAGAGGCCCATATGCATTTTGGATGAGGCTGAGCGACGCACTCGAAGCCGCACGATCAAGTACTTCAAGGTCCAGTGGAGCAATCACACTGAAGCAGAAGCAACCTGGGAACGTGAAGACTACCTTAGATCTTTGTTGCACCGCTTATTGCCCTCTCACTGTAGCCACATCTTTGTTGCATAAATCTTTCTTGAAACTGCCTTTGACAAATCTCGAGGACGAGATTTTTCTTAAGGGGGATAGTGTTGTGACACCCCAAAAATTTGGCCTGGTTTTAATGAATTAAAATTTTTGCTAGGAATTTAAAACCTTGATTTCTGAGCACCATTTTGATTTTTGAATCATTTCCTTCCCTATTGGTGATGAGATTTTCCCAAAGAGAAAACTTTTTCAATTATGTTGTTGGACTTATTTGATCTCTCAAGAAAAACTCTTCCTTATTTAATATAACTAATTACATAATTAATTTGCTTAATCCTTGCTTTATTGAAAATGGTTTTTCAAGGTTAAATGGCCATATTTGAACTACAACCATTTGACAAATTCACTTAAAATTTCCACAAAAATTTGGAGAAGTCATGTGATGTTATTGAACAACTTTTGTGCAAAAACATCTTTATTTAATGAAATATTTTGAGTTCTACAACAGATTTCTCTTCTCTGGTCCAGTGGGCATTTTGCACTACAACTCATTTAAATAATTCTTTCTAGCCTCCACCAAAATTTTGGGATGTTAGTAGTATCTTATGATTCAACTTTATGCAAAAACCCAGTGTTGTTATTTGCAAATTTTGAGTAAATCAACCTCGTTTCCATTCTGGACCAACTTGATGGTTTGTACAGCAACCATATTTTTGCTTGCTCTTTAACCCTTGATTATTTCTCCTACTTGTAGTCCTCCATGTTAAACCCTTAAGTCCAGGAGCATGCACCTTTTTGGATCACTTTTGGTTCATGAAATAATGCCATTTATTTCCTGTCCAGAATTGTAGTTTTGTAAAACTTGCACTAACAAGTTGCTGCATTTGACCAACTAACCTCACCACCCTCTTGTCCATCTAAAGAGACCCCAATCAGGAAGTTTTGGCCACCCCAAGAGTTGCCTAGGTGCATGTGGCATTCTATCGAGCACCCCACTAGTTTTGACATGAGTTTTGGCATTGCACTGTGAGCTTGCACCTTGGATCAAACTAACCTGTCCACTAGACTCCCAGTTGCTCCTAACCTCGATCTGGTAAACCCCAACCTCACCTGTGACATGTAGCATGCCGCGACATTGTGTCGAACATCTTCGGTGCGTGCACTGGTCGCGCCCAGAGCGCGCGTAATGCACGATGCCGCGCCCGAGCCGACACGCTGGCCCCCTGGCTTTGGCCCACTCGGCAGCACCTCGCCACGCACTCCCCGCCGCGCAGCAACGCGCCAAGCCACCCTGGCACGCTACAGCGCCGCCGCCAGGGCATTTTGGCGGCACGCCGGCGTCCGCAGCGGCTCCAGCCACGGGCAGCGCCGCCCAAGCCCCTCCCGCTCGCCACCTGGCCCCTGGAACAGCGCGAGCTCAACCGCAGCCGCCGCCACCGCCCCGGCCATTCCGGCACCACCAGGGCCTCCCCCTCTCCATTCTCTTCGCCAGAAACTTCCTCATCCTCCCGTGAACCCATCCCCCTACTCAATTTTGATCGGGAACCACCGTAGCCCCAAATCCACCTTGCTCCCGAAGCTTCCCTCCGCAGCGGAGCTCACCGCCTGCGATTTCCTCCGCCTCCGACGACCCTACGACTACCGGAGTGACCACCTCGGCCCCCTTAATCCGCTGGTGGCCTCAGCTTTCTGAACGGAGCCACCGTTCGCCGGCGATGATCGCCGGAGCACCGCTCCACTCGGGCAGAGGAGGGAGATGACGCGGGCGACTGGTCAAACCTGACCAGTGGGCCAGGCGGGCCCACCGTCAGAGACCCAGCGCCGGTCCACGTGGTTAAGTGGAGGCGTAAAGGGCGCAAATACGTTTTCTCTGCACTGAAAGCGTCATCTCATTTGAAACGTCTTCTTTTTCTTTAAAAAAAACAGTTTTGACCGGAACTTTGACTGGCTATAACTTTTTAAATATAACTCCAAATGAGTTGATTCTTTTTCCTACCTTCCTCAAATTTGGTCTAGTTTATTTTAAGATTTATTTGAAAATTTTCCAAACAACTTTTCGTACTGTTTTTGAAATGTGTGTTGATTCAAATATATTTTAAAATAGGATTTCGGAGAGAGAGAAGGAACTTTCAAAAGTATTGGAGAGCACCTCACCCCTCCACAATTTAAAGGCAAGCATTCTGAACCCTGGTATAATGTTTTTGGTGTGATATTTGACACGTTTATAACACCACCTTATTTCAGAGGTTTTGTTATTTCATGTGACATGATCATTTGCATGGAAGCATATTAGTGATTTCCTTGCTGTTGGAAATGAATATTATTGCGATGGTAATCATCCTCGTGTGCCTTGCATGCATGCCAGAAAAGCCTCGGCCTTGGGTAGGCGTGAGCTTGTCGCCGGTCCCCGTCGGGACGGTTATGGCCGGTATGGCAGGGTAAGGTATATTGAGTGGTGATTTTATTGGTTGAAATATATTTGTTACATGTCATGCAGGGAACTTATAAACCTCCTGAGTCGACCATAGACCAAGCCTTGTTTCCAGTAACCCCCATACTTGCTATGTACTACCACTTGTCCCTGCTGCAGGTAGGGTACGGTTCAGTAAGTCGTCAACCCCTTTCCAGCACACACCGTACAGAGAGGCCATGGTGGAAGATATCGGTTGTAGCCGGTAGGCTTGCCACCTGGTCCCGGGGCATGGGTGTTTCCGGTTGGGACCGAGAGGGGAGGCCACCCCTTAGAGCGCGCGATACAAATTCGATCCCATGCTACGCGAGGTTGTAGCCTCCCCACTTAGAGTTTGCTTAACAAGTGCCGTGGGTGATTCCAGACACCGATGAGTTAAGCTGGTGTGTGCAAGGTTAGGCGTGTTTACAACTAAAAGGCCGTAGACGGAATTAGTCCCGATGGACTAAAGGAATCCGTTACTCGTGGGTAAAGAGTACACCCTCTGCAGAGAATAAAGCCTATTCGAATAGCCGTGTCCATGGTTAAGGATTACAGTCTGGGATGGGTCAAGTGTTGGTCTTAGTGTCGGTCTTCGGAGGTGAAATTGTTAAGCCAAACTTGGATACTAATCGACGACTTGCGAGGACCATGATTATTATTTTATGATGGACTAACCGGTTGTATATTTGTATTATCGAGTATCCCTGGGATAGTTCTATCCCCTGGATATTCATGGTGATTATTTATTTTCTAAGCCCGGTTAAATGTTTACTCCTATGGATGGACTAACCCTTTTATTATCATGAACTGAATATTTATTATGAGTATTATTTATTCGTGACTTAAAGCCCTTGCTGTGATGTCGCTCAGACGTCCGACTGTGGCATTTCTTTTAAAGCCCTTTCTGTGATGTCGCTTAGACGTCCGACAGTGGCATTTCTTTTAAAGCCCTTTCTGTGATGTCGCTTAGACGTCCGACTGTGGCATTTCTTTTAAAGCCCTTTTTGTGATGTCGCTTAGACGTCCGACAGTGGCATTTCCTTTAAGGCCCTTTCTGTGATGTCGCTTAGACGTCCGATTGTCGCATTTCTTTTAAAGCCCTTTCTATGATGTCGCTCAGACGTCCGACTATGGCATTTCTTTTAAAGCCCTTTCTGTGATGTCGCTTAGACGTCCGACTGTGGCATTTCTTTTAAAGCCCTTTCTGTGATGTCGCTTAGTCGTCCGACTGTGGCATTTCTTTTAAAGCCCTTTATGTGATGTCGCTCAGACGTCCGACTGTGGCATTTCTTTTAAAGCCCTTTCCGTGATGTCGCTTAGACGTCCGACTGTGGCATTTCTGTTAAAACCCTTGTTGCGGTGCCGCTAAGACAGGCATTTTATTTCCACTCCATTATTGCTTATTTATGTTGCATATTAATAACCACTTGCATGTATAAAAGATATTTTATTTGTGGCTAACGATGTGATCATAGAATATTTAAGTGCATAATTATCAATTTATATTATTCCAGTGTTCTTAATGTTTGCGAGTACATTTAAAGTACTCACTAGCTTGTCCCTGGCTATTGTCTTGGACAGATATTTGCATGGAAAGGAACGTTGCGGTGACAGCCCCGGAAACTAAGCAGCGGTGATAGCAGCCTCGTGAAGATAGGAGTTAACCTGGTCAGCTGTTCCCGTGGGAAATGGAGTCCCATACACTGATGATTCACAAACCGCTTCCGCCATCGACCAGTAGAAAACCATTTGATGTACTCATAGGCCACAATGGTCTTGTACTACTCATTTTGTACCTTTTGCTTGGAATTTCTGTATCAAGTTCATGCCTCAGCAGCTAACAATAATCCTGGGGTTGGTGAGCACAGTGGCCATTTTCTGGGAATTCAATGCCCGGAAAACCGGTCGCGACAGGCTTGGTATCAGAGCCAGGCTGACCATTGGCTAATCCTATCTTAGCCAGGTCAATAAACCTAAGTAAACCAGCCCACCAGACTTTGACCAAACCCCAGTCAAGCTTCCCTAGCAAGATAGCCACACCGTGACCCGACACCCTTATCGGCAGTCGGTGCCCAACCTATCCATCTAACCCGTCAATCATGCACCAGTGACCGAGTCCTAAATAGTCCTTTTTCGCAAGCGTGTGGAGGAAGACTCTGTCCCCTTTTTCCTATAGAAAGGGCACGCTAGCCCCAACCCAGCCAGCAGCCGCTACCCCAAACCGAGCCACAATGCCTGGACCCGTCATGCACAATGAGACCACAGCAACCAACCTTGGAGGCTTTGTGACCATACTCGCAAACCTCACCCGTCGTGCCTATGCGTTAGAAGAGCCCCCAGAATATGTTGTGTACCAAGGACCCATGAGCGGCGAGAGCCGTCAATTCTGGGCCACTGTGCACATTTATGGTAGGGGACTAGAGCCCGAGCACCCCTACAGGTTCACCGGAAGGACAACTTCCTTTGAGCCACAAGCCATCCAACTACCTGCTCGAGAAGCTATAGTTCTTCTCCGACACTTGTCGCCCAGAGTTAACTGTCGCTCGTTCCACTACTACCCCAGACGTGAAGGGTATGGTAGACCACCCCAAGTTGTCAATGGAGATCACGAGACGGACCCTGCATTGTTGCATCTAGTGCGCTATGTAAGTGCACTAGAGGAACTGTGCGATCAAATCACTATTGATCTAACCGCAGCTCGTGGAGAGCTGGTTCGTCGAGCCCCGGCGAGAGGAGAGGACGAGCCCAACGCCGACAACCCAGTCATGCTGTTTGGACACCCGATCGAGTCCCCGAGGACTGCCCCAGCCATCGGCCAAGGTGCTGCGATAACCCCAGAAGTGCTTCGTCGCATATTGGGAGCACACTCCAACGGGGTTGTGGCCAACAATCCCCGAGATGGTCATTATCGCTACCCCGAGCCTGCAGCCCCTCAGACCACTCCAGTTAATTCAGACAATGAGACCCGTGGAGAAGCCTCAAGGCACGCCCGCTTAGACATAAACGAAGTAGACTAAGTCACCCAAACCTATCGAGTCCCAGTGTACCCTTGCTTTGTAATCATGTGGCCTTGTTTTTAATCGACGCATGTTGTCGTACCTCTGTTTTAAATAGTATCCTTGTCTGGATACGCCAGTATGCAGTATAAGATTTCTATCCCGGACACAGTTACCAAAAATCACCCCGTCAACCCCCACAGTAACACATCACTATAGTGAAATGTGTGAATCTGTGGCTTGACCTCGACCCGTGGAACAGAGCTGAAAATTTTCTTTACCATTCACCACGGTAAAAAAATGACCCAGCTCCAGTGCTATAAAAGGCCACCGCGTGACCTTGCTAAGCACCCCTCATCTTGTGCACCATCCTCACAAACATTTCTTGCCATGCCGAGCCCCAGCATTTACCTGAGAACCCCAGACGCAACCCCGGGTAGTTTTGTCAAGTTATTGTGGGATTTTACCTGCAGTACCATGGGCGCTACCCAGCCACCCCAGTACGAGCTGTTCAAATCGAGGATCACCTCTTCCACCTCAAGGTATTGGGCAGCAGTGCACATTCCTCCCGTAAACTCAAACCAAGACCCAACGGAGGTCTCCTTCGTGGGGAAATCTATGCCAACCCCACAGATGGCCATAGAAGTTGTTGCGTACGAAGCGCTTGCTCGCCTTCGATTCGCGGTACCCTATGCCAGCGAACGAGGGTATTATTACTTTCCGAGCCGTGCAGAACCCGGAGGAGTGACATCTTTTCCCGGTGGACGAATTGAGAGAGACCCAGTCCCGGCCAACCTTCTCCAGTACGTCATCGCTCAAGAGCGTTTAACCCAACGTGTGATGGGTTATCTCCAGAGCCTCGCAGATTTAAATCCTCAAATCGCCATCGGCAGAGCACTAAGGCCCGACCGGGAGAGACACGTGCATCGACTGGTCAAACCACTTTCCCCAATAGAAGAGGAGTGTATCCCAGTACCAGAGACATTTTCTAGGGACCCCGTCCAATTACCGTTTCCATTTTAGACGTTGCTGCGGTGTTCATTATTGCAACATTTATTTATGTGTTTGACTTATGCATGATACCCTGAGTTTGTACGACGAGTCAATTATTTGGCTTCTACTAATGTGTGTAGTTTATGTTATGGTTTATGCTCCTTTAAATTAACTGTTTTTCCTCGCAAAAAAATCCTGGAGTGAGATTTATTTTCCCTGAATTGCTGCATCTACACCTTCTCACGACATGGATTAATTAATTTCACACAGCACCACGGCAGCAGTCTCACAACCACAACCATTCGAGCACATACACGATTTGCAAAACTTTGCAACAATGTTACATCCGGCTAATCACCCCCCCCCCCCCTAACAACGGTTAGCACCTAGCACACCCCATCTACTCCTCGTGATCACCACCACCGCGGGGAGCCAACACCCGAGCAGCAACGTCGCGAGGATCGTCGAGGATCATCACGCACAGGAGCACGGAGAGCCCCAGTAGTGTCGCCAGCCCTCCGAATATCAGGATCGCAAACCAGTCCGGCATTGCCTCCGCCATCAGAGCCTCACCCGAGCTTCTGTAAGCAGTAATGGAAGAAGAAGGAGGAGGAGAAGTGAGGCCAGGTGTGAGGAAGAAGAGAGGAGAACACCCCGGCCATTTTATAGCTCGAGCTCGGTGTACGGTGGGCGAAGTCCACCAACGCCGCTCGTCGCCGATCGCCGGTGTTTGGAGACGAATCCTCAAGCAGTGCCGACAGCACGCTGGCCCGCGAGGTGACTGCACGCTGCACCGGCAGCTAGCACGCCGCGCACTACCGCGGTACGGCCTAGATACCCTACGCGCTAGACGTCGCCGGTGGAGAAAGAGTAGGAAAGCGCGCGGGAGAGCGGGAGTAGAGAGAGCGAGAGAAAGAGGAAGAGGCTGACTGTGGGCCCCGGGTCCACCTGTCGGCCAGAGAGAGCACTGTGCTCTCGGGTGCGACCAGCGTATTTTTAAATTTAGAGATTATTCTAAATTTATATCCAGCTAGGGATCCTACGTTTTTCGTCCCGAACCGTAGATCTTTCCACGCAGCACCAGTTTTCACGCTGTGGTTTTTACACCGCTTATTGCCCTCTCACTGTAGCCACATCTTTGTTGCATAAATCTTTCTTGAAACCGCCTTTGACAAATCTCGAGGACGAGATTTTTCTTAAGGGGGATAGTGTTGTGACACCCCAAAAAATTGGCCTTGTTTTAATGAATTAAAATTTTTGCCAGGAATTTAAAACCTTGATTTCTGAGCACCATTTTGATTTTTGAATCATTTCCTTCCCTATTGGTGATGAGTTTTTCCCAAAGAGAAAACTTTTTCAATTATGTTGTTGGACTTATTTGATCTCTCAAGAAAAACTCTTCCTTATTTAATATAACTAATTACATAATTAATTTGCTTAATCCTTGCTTTATTGAAAATGGGTTTTCAAGGTTAAATGGCCATATTTGAACTACAACCATTTGACAAATTCACTTAAAATTTCCACAAAAATTTGGAGAAGTCATGTGATGTTATTGAACAACTTTTGTGCAAAAACATCTTTATTTAATGAAATATTTTGAGTTCTACAACAGATTTCTCTTCTCTGGTCCAGTGGGCATTTTGCACTACAACTCATTTAAATAATTCTTTCTAGCCTCCACCAAAATTTTGGGATGTTAGTAGTATCTTATGATTCAACTTTATGCAAAAACCCAGTGTTGTTATTTGCAAATTTTGAGTAAATCAACCTCGTTTCCATTCTGGACCAACTTGATGGTTTGTACAGCAACCATATTTTTGCTTGCTCTTTAACCCTTGATTATTTCTCCTACTTGTAGTCCTCCATGTTAAACCCTTAAGTCCAGGAGCATGCACCTTTTTGGATCACTTTTGGTTCATGAAATAATGCCATTTATTTCCTGTCCAGAATTGTAGTTTTGTAAAACTTGCACTAACAAGTTGCTGCATTTGACCAACTAACCTCACCACCCTCTGGTCCATCTAAAGAGACCCCTATCTGGAAGTTTTGGCCACCCCAAGAGTTGCCTAGGTGCATGTGGCATTCTATCGAGCACCCTGTAGGCATGACCAGTTTTCACATGAGTTTTGGCATTGCACTGTGAGCTTGCACCTTGGATCAAACTAACCTGTCCACTAGACTCCCAGTTGCTCCTAACCTCGATCTGGTAAACCCCAACCTCACCTGTGACCTGTAGCATGCCGCGACATTGTGTCGAACATCTTCGGTGCGTGCACTGGTCGCACCCAGAGCGCGCGTAATGCACGATGCCGCGCCCGAGCCGACACGCTGGCCCCCTGGCTTTGGCCCACTCGGCAGCACCTCGCCACGCACTCCCCGCCGCGCAGCAACGCGCCAAGCCACCCTGGCATGCTACAGCGCCGCCGCCAGGGCATTTTGGCGGCACGCCGGCGTCCGCAGCGGCTCCAGCCACGGGCAGCGCCGCCCAAGCCCCTCCCGCTCGCCACCTGGCCCCTGGAACAACGTGAGCTCAACCGCAGCCGCCGCCACCGCCCCGGCCATTCCGGCACCACCAGGGCCTCCCCCACTCCATTCTCTTCGCCAGAAACTTCCTCATCCTCCTGTGAACCCACCCCCTACTCAATCTTGATCGGGAACCACCGTAGCCCCAAATCCACCTTGCTCCCGAAGCTTCCCTCCTCCGCGGAGCTCGCCGCCTGCGATTTCCTCCGCCTCCGACGACCCTACGACTACCGCAGTGACCACCTTGGCCCCCTGAATCCGCTGGTGGCCTCAGCTTTCCGAACGGAGCCACCGTTCGCCGGCGATGATCGCCGGAGCCCCGCTCCACTCGGGCAGAGGAGGGAGACGACGCGGGCGACTGGTCAAACCTGACCAGTAGGCCAGGCGGGCCCACCGTCAGAGACCCAGCGCCGGTCCACGTGGTTAAGTGGAGGCGTAAAGGGCGCAAATACGTTTTCTCTGCACCGAAAGCGTCATCTCGTTTGGAACGTCTTCTTTTTCTTTAAAAAAAACAGTTTTGACCGGAACTTTGACTGGCTATAACTTTTTAAATATAACTCCAAATGAGTTGATTCTTTTTCCTACCTTCCTCAAATTTGGTCTAGTTTATTTTAAGATTTATTTGAAAATTTTCCAAACAACTTTTCGTACTGTTTTTGAAATGTGTGTTGATTCAAATATATTTTAAAATAGGATTTCGGAGAGAGAGAAGGAACTTTCAAAAGTTTTGGAGAGCACCTCACCCCTCCACAATTTAAAGGCAAGCATTCTGAACCCTGGTATAATGTTTTTGGTGTGATATTTGACACGTTTATAACACCACCTTATTTCAGAGGTTTTGTTATTTCATGTGACATGATCATTTGCATGGAAGCATATTAGTGATTTCCTTGCTGTTGGAAATGAATATTATTGCGATGGTAATCATCCTCGTGTGCCTTGCATGCATGCCGGAAAAGCCTCGGCCTTGGCTAGGCGTGAGCTTGTCGCCGGTCCCCGTCGGGACGGTTATGGCCGGTATGGCAGGGTAAGGTATATTGAGTGGTGATTTTATTGGTTGAAATATATTTGTTACATGTCATGCAGGGAACTTATAAACCTCCTAAGTCGACCGTAGACCGAGCCTTGTTTCCAGTAACCCCCATACTTGCTATGTACTACCACTTGTCCCTGCCGCAGGTAGGGTATGGTTCAGTAAGTCGTCAACCCCTTTCCAGCACACACCGTACAGAGAGGCCATGGTGGAAGATATCGGTTGTAGCCGGTAGGCTTGCCACCTGGTCCGGGGGCATGGGTGTTTCCGGTTGGGACCGAGAGGGGAGGCCACCCCTTAGAGCGCGCGATACAAATTCGATCCCATGCTACGCGAGGTTGTAGCCTCCCCACTTAGAGTTTGCTTAACAAGTGTCGTGGGTGATTCCAGACACCGATGAGTTAAGCTGGTGTGTGCAAGGTTAGGCGTGTTTTCAACTAAAAGGCCGTAGACGGAATTAGTCCCGATGGACTAAAGGAATCCGTTACTCGTGGGTAAAGAGTACACCCTCTGCAGAGAATAAAGCCTATTCGAATAGCCGTGTCCATGGTTAAGGATTACAGTCTGGGATGGGTCAAGTGTTGGTCTTAGTGTCGGTCTTCGGAGGTGAAATTGTTAAGCCAAACTTGGATACTAATCGACGACTTGCGAGGACCATGATTATTATTTTATGATGGACTAACCGGTTGTATATTTGTATTATCGAGTATCCCTGGGATGGTTCTATCCCCTGGATATTCATGGTGATTATTTATTTTCTAAGCCCGGTTAAATGTTTACTCCTGTGGATGGACTAACCCTTTTATTATCATGAACTGAATATTTATTATGAGTATTATTTATTCGTGACTTAAAGCCCTTGCTGTGATGTTGCTCAGACGTCCGACTGTGGCATTTCTTTTAAGGCCCTTTCTGTGATGTCGCTTAGACGTCCGATAGTGGCATTTCTTTTAAAGCCCTTTCTGTGATGTCGCTTAGACGTCCGACTGTGGAATTTCTTTTAAAGCCCTTTTTGTGATGTCGCTTAGACGTCCGACAGTGGCATTTCCTTTAAAGCCCTTTCTGTGATGTCGCTTAGACGTCCGTCTGTGGCATTTCTTTTAAAGCCCTTTCTGTGATGTCGCTCAGACGTCCGACTGTGGCATTTCTTTTAAAGCCCTTTCTATGATGTCGCTTAGACATCCAACTGTGGCATTTCTTTTAAAGCCCTTTCTGTGATGTCGCTTAGATGTCCGACTGTGGCATTTCTTTTAAAGCCCTTTCTGTGATGTCGCTCAGACGTCCGACTGTGGCATTTGTTTTAAAGCCCTTTCTGTGATGTCGCTTAGACGTCCGACTGTGGCATTTCTGTTAAAACCCTTTTTGTGGTGCTGCTAAGACAGGCATTTTATTTCCACTCCATTATTGCTTATTTATGTTGCATATTAATAACCACTTGCATGTATAAAAGATATTTTATTTGTGGCTAACGATGTGATCATAGTATATTTAAGTGCATAATTATCAATTTATATTATTCCAGTGTTCTTAATGTTTGCGAGTACATTCAAAGTACTCACTGGCTTGTCCCTGGCTATTGTCTTGGCCAGATATTTGCATGGAAAGGAACATTGCGGTGACAGCCCCGGAAACTAAGCAGCGGTGATAGCAACCTCGCGAAGATAGGAGTTAACCTGGTCAGCTGTTCCCGTGGGAAATGGAGTCCTATACATTGATGATTCACAAACCGCTTCCGCCATCGACCACTAGAAAACCATTTGATGTACTCATAGGCCACAATGGTCTTGTACTACTCATTTTGTACCTTTTGCTTGGAATTTCTGTACCAAGTTGATGCCTCACCAGCTAACAGTAATCCTAGGGCTGGTGAGCACAGTGGCCATTTTCTAGGAATTCAATGCCCGGAAAACCGGTCGCGACACTACGTCCACTTGTTTACAAACCAGTGTGTGTGGGAAGAATTACTTGGGTCAAGTCAAAGGACTTGACATGATCGAGTTGGGTTGGTGCCCACTCTTTAATGTTGATACCACTACTCAGGTCAAGCCAAAGGATTTGACATGTTTGAGCTGGGTTGGTGCCCACTCTATTTATGTTGATATCTGTAACCTGTCCTTATGGTTACTCGAATTCTCCTGATGCATGTCTTACGAGTTGTTGAACATGTCGTTGCACTCAAAAACTAGCTTTCCGCAAAAATTTACCTATGTCATGCATTGTTGTATCTTGAACCAAAACATGGGTTGCTTGCGAGTACATTCAAAGTACTCATTGGCTTGCCACTGGTTATTTAATTGGCCAGTCATGGAAGAGCAGGAGTTCGAAGAAGAATTCTTTAAAGACGAACATGCGAACTAGGACATTTCCCAGTCAGATTGCCTGTAGGGTCAAGGCAGATGGCATGGGTTCTACTTATCGACGAAGATTTCCGCTGCTTGTGTTTCATTTGATGTTCAGCCCTTAGGGCTTTATCTATGTAAGACTTGACCATAATGGTCGTAATTTGTGTAAGACGGTATGTATGGATGTAAGACTCTTGTTATTCAGCTTCTGTGTATTCAGTGAGCATTGATCCCTGGGATCACTGTACACGTGCATTCGGTGATCACGACTTATGCGTCAGGGTCCCCACCATCGGTAACTTTACTTGGAGCTATATTTTTATTCACCACATGATATGTCTTTTTCTTGGAGCGTCTTGTATGATTTGAGTCTTTGCTTTTTAGTTTACCACAATCATCTTTGCTGTACACACATTTGGAGAGAGGCACACATGATTCATAAATTATTAGAATACTCTATGTGCTTCACTTATATCTTTTGAGTTATATAGTTTTGCTCTAGTACTTCACTTATATCTTTTAGAGCACGGTGGTGGATTTGTTTTATAGAAACTATTGATCTCTCATGCTTCACTTAGCTTATTTTGAGAGTCTTAAATAGCATGGTAATTTTCTTAAAAAATCCTAATATTCTAGGTATTCAAGATTAGTAAAAACTTTCTTATGAGTGTTTTAAATACTAAGAGAAGTTTGATGCTTGATGATTGTTTTGAGATACAGAGGTAGTGATATTAAAGTTGTGCTAGTTGAGTAGTTGTGAATTTGAGAAATACTTGTGTTGAAGTTTGCAAGTCCCGTAGCATGCACGTATGGTAAACGTTATGTAACAAATTTGAAATATGAGGTGTTCTTTGATTGTCCTCCTTATGAGTGGCGGTCGGGGGCGAGCGATGGTCTCTTCCTACCAATCTACCCCCCCTAGGAGCATGCGCGTAGTGCTTGGTTTTTGATGAATTGTAGATTTTTGCAATAAGTATGTGGGTTCTTTATGACTAATGTTGAGTCCATGGATTATACGCACTCTCACCTTTCCATCATTGCTAGCCTCTTCAGTGCCGTGCATTGCCCTTTCTCACATTGAGAGTTGGTGCAAACTTCGCTGGTGCATCCAAAACTCGTGCTATGATACGCTCTTTCACACATAAGCCTCCTTATATCTTCCTCAAAAGAGCCACCATACCTACCTATTATGGCATTTCCATAGCCATTCCGAGATATATTGCCATGCAACTGTCGGTGTACTAAAGTAGGGGTACCTTAGTATCCCGAACTTGTGCACGGGCAGTCGCAGCGACCCGCGACAAGGCTTGCCGGGCGACCGCCAAGACCCTCTGTGGTTCCTTTGGAGCCATTCAAGAACAAAGTATCCAAGAGCAAAAACAAGGCCCCGGCAAGAGGAGCTTGCCGGGAAGAGAACAAGACCCTGGCAAGAGGAGCTTGCCGGGAAGGAGACAAGACCCCGGCAAGAGGAGCTTGCCGGGAAGACCAACCCAAGCATCACAAGAAGATCACTGCGGTGCACCGCGCGCCCCGACAAGACCCGGTGAGCGACAACCTCCCGGACGCGACAAGGCAACATCCGCGGCAAGGCGCTTGCCGTGGCAAGCTACTACCCCGCAACCCGCGCTCCAGCCTACCCACCAACGGGTCGCCCTGGGACCATTCCTGGCGCACGTGGCGGGAGGCTGTGCAGCCGGGGGCATGCGGTGGCAAGCATGCGCTAACAAGGAGCCATCGTGGCAAACGGTGGCGCCCCTGACGGTCCCTTTCCACCCCGTCTAGGCGACACAGACGGGCATTTAATGCCCTTGTCCCCTGCCGTCAGGGTTAGGTATGATACAACTGTAGCAGGCGGTGGCGCCAACTACCACCCCTTTTACATTTTTACCCTCACCTCTGTTGCCATGTGTCGGTGACCCCTTAGACATATAAAAGGAGGCCCATGCGCAACAGTGGGGGGGGGGGACAGCCATTCTCACGCTCGGCCTCGCCAGCTGCTTGAGTGTACTGTAGCACTCATCGCTCCCGAGCCAAAAACTCAATACAACCACCAAAGCAGGAGTAGGGTTTTACGCATCCGTGCGGCCCGAACCTGGGTAAATCGATCGTCTCGCTCGTGTGTTTCGCCTCGATCTGCTCTTTGTGCATCCACCGCCCCCTGCCGAACCAAAAGGGGCTCGGTCCGCCGATCCCCATAGGTGTGCGAGGGACCAGACACCCCCGACAGCAACTTTCCACCATCCCGTTTATCATGACACGTTCATCATTGTCATATTGTTTAGCATGATCATGTAGTTGACATAGTATTTGTGGCAAGGCCACCATTCATAATTATTTCATACATGTCACTCTTGGTTCATTGCATATCCCGGTACACCGCCGGAGGCATTCATATAGAGTCATACCTTGTTCTAGTATCGAGTTGTAATCATTGAGTTGTAAATAAATAGAAGTGTGATGATCATCATTTAATAGAGCATTGTCCCAATAAAAAAGAGAAAGGCCAAATAAAAAAATTGCCCAAAAAAGAGAAATGAAAAGGGACAATGCTACTATCCTTTTTTCCACACTTATGCTTCAAAGTAGCACCATGATCTTCATGATAGAGAGTCTCTTGTTTTATCACTTTCATATACTAGTGGGAAATTTTCATTATAGAACTTGGCTTGTATATTCCAACAATGGGCCTCCTCAAGTGCCCTAGGTCTTCGTGAGCAAGCAAGTTGGATGCACACCCACTAGTTTCTTTTATTCAGCTTTCATACATTTATAGCTCTAGTGCATCTGTTGCATGGCAATCCCTACTCCTTGCATTAACATCAATCGATGGGCATCTCCATAGCTCATTGATTAGCCTCGTTGATGTGAGACTTTCTCCTTTTTTGTCTTCTCCACATAACCCCCATCATTATACTCTATTCCACCCATAGTGCTATATCCATGGCTCAAGCTCATGTATTGCGTGAAGGTTTATAAAGTTTGAGATTACTGAAGTATGAAACAATTGCTTGGCTTGTCATCGGGGTTGTGCATGATGAGAGCATTCTTGTGTGACGAAAATGAAGCATGACTAAACTATATGATTTTGTAGGGATGAACTTTCTTTGGCCATGTAATTTTGAGAAGACATAATTTCTTAGTTAGTATGCTTGAAGTATTATTATTTCTATGTCAATATTAATCGTTTATCTTGAATCTTTCGGATCTGAATATTCATGCCACAATTAAGAAGAATTACATTGAAATTATGCCTAGTAGCATTCCACATCAAAAATTCTGTTTTTATCATTTACCTACTCGAGGACGAGCAAGAATTAAGCTTGGGGATGCTTGATACATCTCCAACGTATATATAATTTTTTGATTGCTCCATGCTATATTATCTTCTGTTTTGGACATTATTGGGCTTTATTATTCACCTTTATATTATTTTTGGTACTAACCTATTAACTGGAGGCTCAGCCCAGAATTATTGTTTTTGCCTATTTTAGAGTTTCGCAGAAAAAGAATATCAAACGGAGTCCAAACGGAATGAAACCTTCGGGAACATGATTTTCGGAACGAACATGATCCAGGAGACTTGGACCCTACGTCAAGCAACCAACAGGGAAGCCACGAGGTAGGGGCGTGCCTACCCCCCCCCCCCCCCCCACACACACACACTACTAATGGCGCACCAGACATGTGGTGCGCCATTACTATATACTAATGGCGCACCATGTATTGGTGCGCCATTAGTGTGAAAATACTAATGGCGCACCACGTCCACGGTGTGGCATTAGTAAAAAAAATTAATTTTTTTCAAAACTACTAATGGCGCACCGTGGGAGTGGTGCGCCATTACTAGTTGAACTAGTAATGGCGCACCACATCCACGGTGCGCCATTAGTAAATTTTTTTTAATTTTTTGAAAACTACTAATGGCGCACCGTGGGAGTGGTGCGCCATTACTAGTTGAACTAGTAATGGCACACCATGGCACAGTGCGCCATTAGTAACTTGGCCCAAACATTCGCCCGAATGCACCCCCCCCCCCCCATGGACCGCCTTTTCAGTTTCAAAAAAAATAAAAGAAAATGATAGAAATGTCAAAAAATAAAAGAAAATAAGATTCCCATGTGATATGTGGTCTAGTTAGCAAAATTTACAAACATGAATTTTCGACTTTTTTGCACAATCTCTCGGGAATTTATAAAAATGGGCATAACTTTTGCGTACGAACTCGGATGAAAAAGTTTTTTATATGAAAAATCATCTACTCAAAAAGTTACATCCGAACCCCGTTAAACATTTTCAAAATCCTCAAAAACCTAACAGAAAAAAAGATAGAGGGCTTTTAAGATCTGGAGAGGCAAAAAAATTCAAAAAAATGCAAACTTACTAATGGCGCACCTGCCCATGGTGCGCCATTAGTAACTTCCCGCCTTCAAAATTCAAAATAAGTCAAAAAATAAAATAAAAGTTACTAATGGCGCACCTGCCCATGGTGCGCCATTAGTATCTTCCCGCCTTCAAAATTCAAAATAAATCAAAAAATATAAAAAAAGTTAGTAATGGCGCACCTGCCCACGGTGCGCCATTACTATGTCGTATATATGGCTGGGCGCACCTCCTCCACTCCACCTCTCCTCCACTCCATCTCCTCCTCTCCTCCACTCCATCTCCTCCTCTCCTCCACTCCATCTCCTCCTCTCCTCCACTCCATCTTCCCTTCTCTCCTCCACCATACTACCCTCCTCCTCTCCGGCGACCTCCTCCTCCTCCTCCTCTCCGGCGACCTCCTCCTCCTCTCCGACGACCTCCTCCTCCCTCCTCTCCTCTCCTCCCCTCCCCTCCCCTCACGGTTTCTCCTCCTCTCCGGGGACCTCCTCCTCCCTCCTCTCCTCTCCTCCCCTCCCGTCCCCTCACGGTTTCTCCTCCCTCCTCTCCGGTGAGCTCCTCCTCCCTCCTCTCCTCCCATTCCCTCGTGGTTTCTCCTTCCTCCTCTCCGATGTTTCGGTGAACTCCTCTCCGGCGACCTCCTCCTCCTCTTCGGTGATGTAGGCGAGTGCCTCTCTAGTGACCTCCTCCTCCTCCTCTCCGGCGAACTCCTCTCTGGCAAAAGAACACGGCAAAAGAACGTACAAGATCCAAAAAAGGAACAAAATTTGAAATAATATCGTGCCAAAAAAGAGCAAAAAACGAGCAAAAAAAACAGGCAAAAAATGGGCAAAAAAACTCACGATCCAGATCCAAATTCAAAATTCAAAAATAGCAATGGTGCACGGTGGGGGTTAGATGGTGCGCCACTAGTATTTTCCCGCCTTCAAAATTCAAAAATACTAATGGCGCACTGTGGCCTATACTAATGGCGCACCAGTGGCCTATACTAATGGCGCACCGTGGCCTATACTAATGGCGCACCAGTGGTGCGCCATTAGTATACCAGATACTAATGGCGCACCAGTGTTGCGCCATTAGTAAAAAATACTAGTGGCGTGATACTAATCGTGCACCAGTGATGTGCCATTAGTAGCCCTTTTCCTAGTAGTGCCAGGCACGCCCTCCACCCTCGTGGGCCCCTGTTGCTCCATCGACGTTCTCCTTCCTCCTATATATACCTACGTACCCCCAAATGATCAGAAATGGAACCAAAACCCCAATTCCACCGCCGTAACTTTCTGTATCCACAAGATCCCATCTTGGGGCCTGTTCCGGAGCTCCGCCGGAGGGGGCATCGATCACGGAGGGCTTCTACATCAACACCATAGCCTCTCTGATGATGTGTGAGTAGTTTACCTCAGACCTTCGAGTCCATAGTTATCAGCTAGATGGCTTCTTCTCTCTTTTTGGATCTCAATATAATGTTCTCCCCCTCTCTCATGGAGATCTATTCGATGTATTCTTCTTTTGCGGTGTGTTTGTTGAGACCGATGAATTGTGGGTTTATGATCAAGTTTATCTATGAACAATATCTGGATCTTCTGAATTCTTTTATGTATGATAGGTTATCTTTGCAAGTCTCTTCGAATTATCAGTTTGGTTTGGCCTACCAGATTGATCTTTCTTGCAATGGGATAAGTGCTTAGCTTTGGGTTCAATCTTGCGGTGTCCTTTCCCAGTGACAGTAGGGGCAGCAAGGCACGTATTGTGTTGTTGCCATCAAGGATAACAAGATGTTTTTTTATCATATTGCATGAATTTATCCCTCTACATCATGTCATCTTGCTTAAAGCGTTACTTTGTTCTTATGAACTTAATACTCTAGATGCATCCTGGATAGCTGTCGATGTGTGGAGTAATAGTAATAGATGCAGGCAGGAGTCGGTCTACTTGTCTCGGACGTGATGCCTATATACATGATCATACCTAGATATTCTCATTACTATGCTCAATTCTGTCAATTGCTCAACAGTAATTTGTTCACCCACCGTAAAATAGTTATGCTCTTGAGAGAAGCCACTAGTGAAACCTATGGACCCCGGCTCTATCTTCCATCATATTAATCTTCCAACACTTAGTTATTTTCATTGCCTTTTATTTTCGTTTGCATCTTTATCATAAAAAGACCAAAAATATTATCTTATCATATCTATTAGATCTCACTCTCGTAAGTGACCGTGTAGGGATTGACAACCCCTTATCGCATTGGTTGCGAGGATTTATTTGTTTTGTGTAGGTGCGAGGGACTCGCGCGTAGCCTCCTACTGGATTGATACCTTGGTTCTCAAAAACTGAGGGAAATACTTACATTACTTTGCTGCATCACCCTTTCCTCTTCAAGGGAAAACCAACGTTGTGCTCAAGAGGTAGCAAAGTATAAGACAAGAATAAAAGATAGGTCCTTTGCAGAGGGAAGCAGAGGTTGTCATGTGCTTTTATGGTTGGATGCACAAAATCTTAATGCGAAAGAACGTCACTTTATATTGCCACTTGTGATATGGACCTTTATTATGCAGACCGTCACTTTTATTTCTTCCACATCACAAGATCGTATAAAGCTTATTTTCTCCACACTAATAAATCACACATATTTAGAGAGCAATTTTTATTGCTTGCAATGATGACAACTTACTTGAGGGATCTTACTCGGTCCATAGGTAGATATGGTGGACTTTCATGGCAAAACTGGTTTTAAGGATATTTGGAAGCACAAGTAGTATTTCTAATTGGTGCAAAGAATTTGGCTAGCATGAGAGGGAAAGGCAAGCTCAACATGTTGGATGATCCATGACAATATAATTTATTTCAGATCTAAGAAAGCAAAACCCATTATGTTGTCTTCCTTGTCCAATCTCAAATCTCTAGCATGTCATATTTTAATGAGTGCTCACAATCATAAAAGATGTCCAAGATAGTATATTTAGATGTGAAAACCTCTCTTTCTTTATTACTTCCTATTAATTGCAACAATGACCAAAACTATGTTTGTCAACTCTCAACAACTTCTATTCCTCGTACTTTTATATGTGAAGTCATTACTCTCCATAAGATCCATATGATCTCTTTATTTATTTTTATTCTATCTCTTTTATTTTATTCCCTCAAGATCGTAGCAGGATAATCAAGCCCTTGACTCAACACTAATCTTTATTATATATAGCTCATGGACTCGGTTACATAGAAGGATCATAAAGCAAAACACAAAACTAGATCATACTAAAACTTTATTCTTCTAGATCAAGATATTACCAAAAGGATCGAACTAAGAAAAATGGTAAAGGTAAAAGTGTGATGGTGATACGATACCGGGGCACTCCCCCAAGCTTGGCAGTTGCCAAGGGGAGTGCCCATACCCATGTGTTTATTTCTCCTTCTTCGGAGGTGGTGATGATGGAGTTGTTGATGGTGCGTGCTTCTTCCTTAATTTGCGCTTGAGGATAGAATTTTGCTCCCTTAGGTCACCGGTTCCTGCTCAAGGCTTAATACCTTTTTGCAAAGTTCCTGTTTGTTCTCCTGCAAGAGGCGAAAAGGGATAAACTTGATCTTAGGTTTCTTTGCTCTATTGGGGAGGCTTGACTTTTTAAACTCCACATGCATGTCCCCAGGTTGAGGTAGTGGGGCTTCATCTTCATCTGAGCTCGTCTCCTCCTTTCCCCTAGGCTCATAATCTTCTTCTTCCTCCGTGGTCCAACCACAATGCTCCAAGTATCCATAGACCTTATGATCTGCAAGGTAATCAGCCACATAACTTTCTCCCTCCGAATCTTGGGATGACATATTGCTCTAATCTGCAGCAGAAATAGCTCAAAACCAAAACAGAGGATATTTGTGTGGTACGGTGGTCAAAACTTCGGGAGATTATATAATGAAGTTTTACCGACCAAAATAAGTATCGTGCAAGAAAACGGAGTCCGGAGAGCACACGAGGTGCCCACGGGCAGGGGGCGCGCCCAGGGGGTAGGACATGCCCTCCACCCTCGTGGAAGCCTCGTGTCCTTTCTGGACTGCTTCTTATTTTCCTATTTTCTTAAATATTCCAAAACAGAGAAAATTTGCTATTAGAACTGTTTTGGAGTCGGTTTAGTTACCGTACCTCATACCTATTTCTTTTCGGAGTCTGAAACGTTCTGGAAAGTGTCCTTTATGTATTCCTCCAGGGTTACGGTTTCAATAACATTAGTTTCAACATTTATAGGATTACCTGAGATATAATGTTTGATTCTTTGACCGTTCACCACCCTCGGATTTGTGCCTTCGAAATTGTTGATTTTTATGGCACGGGAACGATAGACCTCCTCGATGACGTAAGGACCTTCCCATTTATAGAGAAGTTTGCCTACAAAAAAATCTTAAATGAGAGTTATATAACAATACATAATCACCTACATTAAACTCACGTTTTTGTATCCTTTTGTCATGCCATCTTTTGACTTTTTCTTTAAACAGTTTCGCATTCTCATAAGCCTGGGTTCTCCATTCATCAAGTGAGCTAATGTCAAATAGCCTCTTCTCACCGGCAAGTTTGAAATCATAATTGAGCTCTTTAATGGCCCAATATGCCTTATGTTCTAGTTCAAGAGGTAAGTGACATGCTTTTCCATAAACCATCTTATACAAAGACATACCCATAGGATTTTTATATGCAGTTATGTAGGCCCATAAAGCATCATCAAGTTTGTTGGACCAATTCTTTCTAGATCTATTAACAGTCTTTTGCAAAATTAATTTAAGCTCTCTATTACTCAATTCTACTTGACCACTAGACTGTGGATGATATGGAGATGCAATTCTATGATTAACATCATACTTAGCAAGCATTTTACAAAAAGCTCCATGAATAAAATGTTAACCACCATCAGTCATTAATTATCTAGGGACTCCAAACCTCGGAAAAATAACTTGTTTAAGCATCTTAATAGAGGTGTTATGATCAGCGCTACTAGTTGGAATAGGTTCTACCCACTTAGTAATGTAATCAACAAAAACTAAAATGTGTGTATAACCATTAGAGGAAGGAAACGGTCCCATATAATCAAAGCCCCAAACATCAAATGGTTCAATAACAAGTGAATAATTCATATGCATTTCTTGACGTCTACTAATATTACCAATTCTTTAACATTCATCACAAGACAAGACAAACTTACGAGCATCTTTGAAGAGAGTAGGCCAATAAAAACCGGATTGCAATACCTTATGTGCAGTTCTATCTCCATCATGGTGTCCTCCATAAGCCTTAGAGTGACACTTGCGTAGGATTTGTTCCTGTTCATGCTCAGGTACACAACGTCTAATAACACCATCTACTCCTTCTTTATAAAGATGTGGGTCATCCCAGAAGTAATGTCTTAAATCATAGAAGAACTTTTGTTTTGCTGGTAAACTAGGTGGTATGAACTTAGCAACAATATAATTAGCATAATCAGCATACCATGGAGCAGTATGAGAAGCATTTATCATAGCAAATTGTTCATCGGGAAAGCTATCATCAATAGGTAGTGGGTCATCAAGAACATTCTCTAACCTAGACAAGTTGTCTGCAACGGGGTTCTCGGCTCCCTTTCTATCAATAATATGCAAATCAAATTCTTGAAGCAAGAGAACCCATCTAATAAGTCTAGGTTTAGCATCTTTCTTTTCCATAAGATATTTAATAGCAGCATGATTAGTGTGAACAGTTACTTTGGAATCAACAATATAAGGTCTGAACTTATCACAAGCAAATACAACTGCTAAAAATTCCTTTTCAGTAGTAGCATAATTTCTTTGGGCACTGTCTAGGGTTTTACTAGCATATTGGATAACATTTAATTGCTTATCAACTCTTTGTCCTAGAACAGCCCCTACAGCATAATCACTAGCATCACACATAATTTCAAGTGGTAAATTCCAGTCAGGAGGTTGAACAATACGTGCAGAAATCAAAGCTTTCTTAAGTATTTCAAATGCTTCTACACAATCATCATCAAGGACAAAAGGAACATCTTTTTGTAAGAGATTAGTTAGAGGCCTAGAAATTTTAGAGAAGTACTTAATGAACCTCCTATAAAAACCAGCATGACCAAGGAAGATTCTTATACCTTTAATGTCCTTAGGACACGACATCTTTTCAATAGCATCAACTTTAGCTTTATCAACTTCAATACCTCTTTCAGAAATTTTATGCCCCAAGACAATACCTTCATTAACCATAAAGTGGCACTTCTCCCAATTCAAGACAAGATAAGCTTCTTCACATCTCTGCAAAACTCGATCAAGGTTGCTTAAGCAATAATCAAAAGAAGTTCCATAAACGGAGAAATCATCCATGAAAACCTCAACAATCTTTTCACAAAAGTCAGAGAATATAGCAGTCATACATCTTTGAAAGGTAGCAGGTGCATTACATAAACCAAAAGGCATACGTCTATAAGCAAAGGTACCGGAATGGCAAGTAAAAGTTGTGTTTTCTTTATCCTCTTTTGACACAAGTATTTGGGAGAAACCAGAATAACCATCTAGAAAGCAAAAATGTGTATGTTTGGATAATCTTTCTAGCATTTGATCAATAAACGGTAAAGGGTAATGATCCTTTTTAGTAGCTTTGTTTAGTTTGCGGAAATCAATTACCATTCTATAACCTATAACAATTCTTTGTGGGATCAATTCATCATTATCATTAGGAACAACAGTAATACCTCCCTTCTTAGGGACACAATGGACATGACTCACCCACTGACTATCAGCAATGGGATAGATTATACCTGCCTCCAGAAGCTTTAGTATTTCTTTTCTTACCACTTCTTTCATCTTAGGATTTAACCGTCATTGGTGATCAACAACCGGTTTCGTGTCTTTCTCCAATTTTAGTTTGTGCTGGCATAGAGTGGGACTAATGCCCTTAAGATCATCAAGAGTATATCCAATAGCAGCACTGTGCTTCTTCAGAGTTTTCAATGATTTCTTTTCTTCATGCTCTGAAAGGTTAGCACTAATAATAACATGATATATCTCTTTCGCATCAAGATAAGCATATTTAAGAGTATCAGGTAAAGGTTTAAGCTCAAACATGGGATCACCCGTGGGTGGAGGAGGATCCCCCAGGATTTCAACATGCAAGTTATGTTTCAAAATAGGTCCCTGTTTAAAGAATACTTCATCTACTTCCCTTCTTTCATTCATAAACATATCATTTTCATGGTCTAGCAAATATTGTTCTAAAGGATCACTAGTAGGCATGGAAATAGAAGTAAGACCAATAATTTCATCTTTACTAGGCAATTCTTTATCATGGGGTTGTCTACGGAATTTAGCAAAATTAAACTCATGAGACATATCCTCTAAACCAACAGAAACAATATCCTTTTTGCAGTCTATCTTAGCATTAACAATTTCAAGAAGGATCTACTAAATATAATGGGACAAAAGTTATTTTGTGGGGAACCAAGAACAAGAAAATTAGGAGGATATTTAACTTTCCCACACAAGACTTCAACATCTCTAACAATCCCCACTGGTGAAATAGTATCTCTATTGGCAAGCTTAATTGTAACATCAATCTCTACTATCTCAGCAGGTGCAATATCATGCATAATTTCTTTGTATAAGGAATGAGGTATTGCACTTGCACTAGCACCCATATCATATAAGACATGATAGCAATGATCTCCTATTTTAACAGAAATAACAGGCATGCCTACAACAGGTCTATGTTTAGTTTTAGTATCGGGTCTAGCAATTCTAGCAGCTTCATCACAGATGTAAATAACATGCCCATCAATATTATCGGCTAAGAGATCTTTAACCATAGCAACACTAGGTACAACTTTAATTTGCTCAGAGGGATTAGGTGTTCTAGTATTACTCTTACGAACCACAGTTGAAGCTTTAGCATTATCCTTTATTCTAGCAGGGAAAGGTGGTTTCTCAATAAAAGCAGTAGGAACAACAGGATCATTATAAGTGATAGTCTTTTCTTCAACTTTAATAGGTTCAACTACTTTTACTTTAATGGGAGGATTATATTTAAACCACTTCTCCTTAGGGAGATCAACATGAGTAGCAAAGGATTCACAGAAAGAAGCTACTATCTCAAAGTCAAGTCCATATTTAGTGCTAAATTCACGGAAAGCATTGGTATCCATAAAATATTTAACACAATAAAACTTAGGTGTTATACCTGACTCCTTACCTTCATCAAGATGCCAATCTTCAGAGTTGTGTTTAATTCTTTGCAATAAATCCCATTTGAATTCAATAGTCTTCATCATAAAAGAGCCAGTACAAGAAGTATCGAGCATGGAGCGATTATCGAGAGAAAGCCGAGTATAAAAATTTTGAATAATAATTTCTCTTGAGAGCTCATGATTGGGGCATGAATATAACATTGACTTAAGCCTTCCCCAACCTTGAGCGATGCTTTCTCCTTCGCGAGGACAAAATATATATATATAATTACGATCACGATGAATAAGATGCATAGGATAAAACTTCTGATGAAATTCCAATTTCAATCGGTTGTAGTTCCATGATCCCATATCATCACATAGCCTAAACCATGTCAATGCCTTTCCCTTCAAAGATAAAGGGACGACCTTCTTCTTGATAATATCCTCGGGCATACCTGCAAACTTAAATAATCCACAAACTTCATCCACATAGATTAGGTGCAAATCGGGATGTAATGTTCCATCACTTGTGAAAGGATTAGCTAGCAGTTTTTCTATCATACCCAAAGGAATTTCAAAGTAAACATTTTCAGTAGGTTGAGGAGCACATCTTTGCTCTACTGGTCCGAGTGAAGATACCCCGAACAAGCCCCTCAAAGGATTATGTTCCATAATAACAAGTGACGGTAAATTTCAGCACACTATATAAATATTTCCATACCAAATTCCACCTACCAAAGGCGCTTCACTCCCCGGCAACGGTGCCAGAAAAGAGTCTTGATGACCCACAAGTGTAGGGGATCTATCGTAGCCTTTTCGATAAGTAAGAGTGTCGAACCCAACAAGGAGCAGAGGGAAATGATAAGCGGTTTTCGGCAATGTATTCTCTGCAAGCACTGAAATTATCGGTAACACATAGTTTTGTGATAACGTAACTTCTAACAGGTAGCAAGTAATAAAAGTAAATAAGGTGCAGCAAGATGGCCCAATCCTTTTTGTACCAAAGGAAAAGCCTAGACAAACTCTTATATAAAGGAAAGCGCTCCCGAGGACACATGGGAATTGTCGTCAAGCTAGTTTTCATCACGTTCATATGATTCGCGTTCGGTACTTTGATAATTTGATATGTGGGTGGACCGGTGCTTGGGTACTGTCCTTCCTTGGACAAGCATCCCACTTATTATTAACCCCTATTGCAAGCATCCTCAACTACAACAGAAGTATTAAGGTGAACCTAACCATATCATGAAACATATGGATCCAAATCAGCCCCTTACGAAGCAACACATAAACTAGGGTTTAAGCTTCTGTCACTCTAGCAGCCCATCATCCACTTATTATTTCCAAATGCCTTCCTCTAGGCCCAAACAATGGTGAATTGTCATGTATTCGACGTTCACATGACACCACTAGAGGAAAGACAACATACATCTCATCAAAATATCGAACGAATACCAAATTCACATGACTACTTATAGCAAGACTTCTCCCATGTCCTCAGGAACAAACATAACTACTCACAAATCATATTCATAATCACAGGTGTATTAATATGCATAATGGATCTGAACATATGATCTTCCATGAAGTAAACAAACTAGCATCAACTACAAGGAGTAATCAACACTACTAGCAACCCACAGGTACCAATCTGAGGTTTTGAGACAAAGATTGGATACAAGAGATGAACTAGTGTTTGAGATAAGATGATGCTGGCGAAGATGTTGATGGAGATTGACCCCCTCCCGATGAGAGGATCATTGGTGATGACGATGGTGATGATTTTCCCCGCTCGGAGGGAAGTTTCCCCGGCAGAACAGCTCCGCCGGAGCCCTAGATTGGTTCCGCCTCGTGGCAGCGGAGTTTCGTCCCGTGAGCTTGCTTATCATTTTTTCTGGACGAAATACTCCATATAGCCAAAGATGGGCATCAGAGGGCTGCCCAGGGGCCTAGGAAGCAGGGGGCGCGCCCCCTGGGCGCGCCCCCACCCTCGTGGATGGTGGGTGGCCCCCCCTCTGGTACTTCTTTTGCCCAATATTTTTTATATATTCTGAAACATGCTCCTGTGAAGTTTCAGGACTTTCGGAGATGTGCAGAATAGGTCTCTAATATTTGCTCCTTTTCCAGCCGAGAATTCCAGCTGTGGGCATTCCCCCTCTTCATCTAAACCTTGTAAAATAAGAGAGAATAGACATAAGTATTGTGACATAATGTTTAATAACAACCCATAATGCAATAAATATCGATATAAAAGCATGATGCAAAATGGACATATCTACTGCTACGGGCTTCTAGCAAGAACCGTTCTTACCTATGCATCAAAACCACAACTAATTTTCATCAAGTGTGCCGTTTTAACCTTCAACAAGGACCGGTCGTAGTCAAACTCAATTCAACTAAAGTTGGAGAAACAGACACCCGCTAGCCACCTGTGTGCGAAGCACGTCGGTAGAACTAGTCTCATGAACGCGGTCATGTAACGTCTGTCCGGGCCGCTTCATCCAACAATACCACGGAATCAAAGTAAGACGTTGGTGGTAAGCAGTATGACTATTATCGCCCACAACTCTTTGTGTTCTACTCGTGCATATCATCTACGCATAGACCTGGCTCTGATGCCGCTGTTGGGGAACGTAGCATGCAATTTCAAAAAAATTCCTACGATCACGCAAGATCTATCTAGGAGATGCATAGTAACGAGACGGGGAAAGTGTGTCCATGTACCCTCGTAGACCGAAAGCAGAAGTGTTAAGTTAACACAGTTGATGTAGTCGAACATCTTCATGGTCCAACCGATCCAAGTACCGAATGTATGGCACCTCCGTGGTCAGCACACGTTCAGCTCGATGACGTCCCTCGAGCTCATGATCCGGTAGAGGGTTGAGGGAGAGTTCCGACAACACGACGGTGTGGTGACGGTGATGGTGATGTGATCCGTGCAGGGCTTCTCCTAAGCACTAGGACGCTATGACCGGACGAGTAAACTGTGGAGGGGGCACCGCACACGACTAAGAGAACTATTGGTGTGCCTTTGGCGTGCCCCCTGGCCACGTATATAAAGGAGGGGGGAGAGAGGCCGTCGGCCAGGAGGGGCGTGCCATGGGGGGAGTCCTACTTGGACTCCTAGCCCAAGTAGGATTCGCTCCCCCCCCCTTTCCTTTCTTCCACCAGAGGGAATAGGAAGGAGATGGAGAGGGAAATGGAAGGGGAGCCGCCCCCTCCTCCTTGTCCTATTCAGACTCCCAAGGAGGGGGTGCGCGGCCACCCCCGCGGGCTTCCCTCTCTCTCCCTTAGGCCCATGTTGGCCCAATACTTCCCCGGGGGGTTCCGGTAACCCCTCGGTACTCCAGTAAAATACCCGAATCATTCGGAACCATTCCGATGTCTGAATACTACCTTCCAATATATGAATCTTTAGCTCTCGACCATTTGGAGACTCCTCATCATGTCAGTGATGTCATCCGAGACTCTGAACAAACTTTGGTCACCAAAACACATAACTCATAATACAAATTGTCATCAGACATTAAGCGTGCGGACCCTACGGGTTCGAGAACTATACAGACATGACCGAGACACATCTCCGGTTAATAATAGCGGAACCTGGATGCTCATATTGGATCCTACATATTCTACGAAGATCTTTTATCGGTCAAACCGCATAACAACATACGTAATTCCCTTTGTCATCGGTATGTTACTTGCCCGAGATTCGATCATCGGTATCATCATACCTAGTTCAATCTCGTTACCGGCAAGTCTCTTTACTCTTTCTGTAATGCATCATCCTATAACTAACTCATTAGTCACATTGCTTGCGAGGCTTCTACTGATGTGCATTACCGAGAGGGCCTAGAGATACCTCTCTGATACTCGGAGTGACAAATCCTAACCTCGATCTATGCCAACTAAACAAACTCCTTCGGAGACACCTTTAGAGCATATTTATAATCACCCAGATGTTTGATAGCACACAAGGTGCTCCTCCGGTATTCGGGAGTTGCATAATCTCATAGTCAGAGGAATATGTATAAGTCATGAAGAAAGCAATAACAATAAAACTAAACGGTCATTTTGCTAAGCAAACAGATGGGTCTTGTCCATCACATCATTCTCTAATGATGTGATCTCGTTCATCAAATGACAACACATGTCTATGGTCAGGAAACTTAACCATCTTCGATTAACGAGCTAGTCAAGTAGAGGCATACTAGGGACACTCTGTTTGTCTATGTATTCACACATGTCCTAAGTTTCCGGTGAATACAATTCTAGCATGAATAATAAACATTTATCATGATATAAAGAAATATAAATAACAACTTTATTATTGCCTCTAGGGCACATTTCCTTCAGTGACCAACTCCAAAATGACCATGTCAAGCCCTTGTGGGAGCTTCATAGGCGATAGTTCATTCTTGTGATAGCTATCATGCTTTTATATTTTTATTTTGGATTGTTTACAGGAGTTTATGTAGTGTTTGAATTTGAATTTGAAAAATTGAAAACATTAAATTTTAAATGTGGTTCTAATATGTTGTTACAAACATGAGTCCAAAATAATATGTTATGCATGTATAGGTCAAATGTTGTTTATATATGCAAATGGTTGGAGAGATAGCGAAGGAAAAAAACATTGGGAGTTAAGTTTAGTGGAACGGACTAGGTGCAACCCTCCCAAACACTTCAAGTTATTGGGACTTAAGTTTAATTAGGTGATATATAAAGTTAACTTTTACTAGAAGGCCTAGAAATTGTCTTAGCATATTCCAGACCCATTGGGTAACCTTGTCATGGATTCTAGATATACTCTATCATAATATGTTACTTCATCCGCCCCACATGAAGTGTCTCTCAAACGGATGTATCTAACACTAAATTACATGTAGATACATACGCTTGAGCGACATATAATATGGACGGAGGTAGTATGTTTTTTACGGACCGAGTATCTAATAGTAGAGTAGACTCCATTTTCTAATTAAAACTAGCATGGTGCATATGCATTGCTACAGAGCTATTAAAAAGTAGACACGTTAGGCCACCGACTTAGGAGATGATCAAAAGATGTTAGTATCTTGCACGATTCACGATAAAAAAGAGCAAAAATACAATAAGATGGATGAGGTAGGCGTCGAATGATACGTCTCCAACGTATCTATAATTTTTGATTGTTTCATGCTTCCAGAAGCGGGCAACCCTGAAGTGTCGTCGTAGAAGGCCTCTCTGAGTCCGGCGAGGCCAGAAGATAATCCCGTCGACCCCCGAAGTTCCCAGTGTCCGGCTCCCGAAGAAAGCAGAAAAACGAGTCCGGCACCGTCTGGTGTGCGGTCGGATGTTCTGAGGGAGTTGGTGGGGCGAGCCGCCATCTCAGATGAACACCATGTGCTGATGAATACGGTGATGGAGAGAATCTTGTCCGCCGAAAGCGGATTGCATAAAGCTTTTATGAGTCTGCTGACAGGGTTTGAGGTACGTAAAATAATGTATGATAGTCCTGCACATACTAGGTGTGCCCTGTGTAGATAGTAGCCCCTGAGACTCTGGTCGTCGACAAAAATGACGACGAACAGAGGATCATATTCCTAGGTAATAACCATACTGCCTTTATGTGCAGGTGATGGAAGCTCCGGTGGCTAGCCGGGTCGCGAGTTTGCCCATTTAGAACGGCAGTTGGATGCGGCAGACGCCGACATCGAGCTTGTTAACAAAAGGCTTGACGAGGCGCAAGGTAGGTGTTATTTGTTGGGGAACGTAGTAATTTCAAAAAATTTCATACGCACACGCAAGATCATGGTGATGCATAGCAACGAGGGGGAGAGTCTGATCTACGTACCCTTGTAGATCGCAACGGAAGCGTTGACACAACGTAGAGGAAGTAGTCGTACGTCTTCTTCCCGATCCGACCGATCCAAGCACCGTTACTCCGGCACCTCCGAGTTCTTAGCACACATACAGCTCGATGACGATCCCCGGGCTCCGATCCAGCAAAGCTTCGGGGAGGAGTTCCGTCAGCACAACCGCGTGGTGACGATCTTGATGTACTACCGACGCAGGGCTTCGCCTAAGCACTACAACAATATGATCGAGGTGGAATATGGTGGCAGGGGGCACCGCACACGGCTAAGGAATGATCTCAATGATCAACTTGTGTGTCTTCGGGTGCCCCCTGCCCCCGTATATAAAGGAGCAAGGGGAGGAGGCCGGCCGGCCAGGTGTGGCGCGCCAAGGAGGAGTCCTCCTCCTAGTAGGAGTAGGACTCCTACTAGGAGGGGGAAAAAGGTGGAGTGGGAGAAGGAAAGGGGGGCGCCGCCCCCCTCCCCTAGTCCAATTTGGACCAGGGAGGAGGTGGCGCGCGGCCCATCTCTGGCAGCCCTTCTCTCTCTCCACTAAAGCCCATAAGGCCCATTACTTCTCCCGGTAGGGTTCCGGTAACCCTCCGGCTCTCCGATTTTCTCCGAAATCACCCGGAACACTTCCGGTGTCCAAATATAGTCATCCAATATATCAATCTTTATGTCTCGACCATTTCGAGACTCCTCGTCATGTCCGTGATCATATCCGGGACTCCGAACTAACTTCGGTACATCAAAATGCATAAACTCATAATAACTGTCATCGTAACGTTAAGCGTGCGGACCCTACGGTTCGAGAACAATGTAGACATGACTGAGACACATCTCCGGTCAATAACCAATAGCGGGACCTGGATGCCCATATTGTCTCCTACATATTCTACGAAGATCTTTATCGGTCAGACCGCATAACAACATAGGTTGTTTCCTTTGTCATCGGCATGTTACTTGCCCGAGATTCGATCGTCGGTATCCAATACCTAGTTCAATCTCGTTACCGGCAAGTCTCTTTACTCGTTCCGTAATACATCATCTCGCAACTAACTTATTGGTCACAATGCTTGCAAGGCTTATGTGATGTGCATTACCGAGAGGGCCTAGAGATACCTCTCCGACAATCGGAGTGACAAATCCTAATCTCGAAATACGCCAACCCAACATCTACCTTTGGAGACACCTGTAGAGCTCCTTTATAATCACCCAATTACGTTGTGATGTTTGGTAGCACACGAAGTGTTCCTCCGGTAAATGGGAGTTGCATAATCTCATAGTCATAGGAACATGTATAAGTCATGAAGAAAGCAATAGCAACATACTAAACGATCGGGTGCTAAGCTAATGAAATGGGTCATGTCAATCAGATCATTCAACTAATGATGTGACCTCGTTAATCAAATAACAACACATTGTTCATGGTTAGGAAACATAACCATCTTTGATTAACGAGCTAGTCTAGTAGAGGCATACTAGTGACACTAAGTTTGTCTATGTATTCACACATGTATTATGTTTCTGGTTAATACAATTCTAGCATGAATAATAAACATTTATCATGATACAAGGAAATAAATAATAACTTTATTATTGCCTCTAGGGCATATTTCCTTCAGTCTCCCACTTGCACTAGAGTCAATAATCTAGATTACACAGTGATGATTCTAACACCCATGGAGCCTTGGTGTTGATCATGTTTTGCTCGTGGAAGAGGCATAGTCAATGGGTCTGCAACATTCAGATCCGTATGTATCTTGCAAATCTCTATGTCTCCCACCTGGACTAGATCCCTGATGGAATTGAAGCGTCTCTTGATGTGCTTGGTCCTCTTGTGAAATCTGGATTCCTTTGCCAAGGCAATTTCACCAGTATTGTCACAAAAGATTTTCATTGGACCCGATGCACTAGGTATGACACCTACATCGGATATGAACTCCTTCATCCAGACTCCTTCGTTCGCTACTTCCGAAGCAGCTATGTACTCCGCTTCACATGTAGATCCCGCTACGACGCTTTGTTTAGAACTGCACCAACTGACAGCTCCACCGTTTAATGTAAACACGTATCCAGTTTGCGATTTAGAATCGTCCGGATCAGTGTCAAAGCTTGCATCAACGTAACCTCTTACAGTGAGCTCTTTGTCACCTCCATATAAGAGAAACATATCCTTAGTCCTTTTCAGGTATTTCAGGATGTTCTTGACCGCTGTCCAGTGATCCATTCCTGGATTACTTTGGTACCTCCCTACTAAACTTATAGCAAGGCACACATCAGGTCTGGTACACAGCATTGCATACATGATAGAGCCTATGGCTGAAGCATAGGGAACATCTTTCATTTTCTCTCTATCTTCTGCAGTGGTCGGGCATTGAGTCTGACTCAACTTCACACCTTGTAACACAGGCAAGAACCCTTTCTTTGCTTGATCCATTTTGAACTTCTTCAAAATTTTGTCAAGGTATGTGCTTTGTGAAAGTCCAATTAAGCGTCTCGATCTATCTCTATAGATCTTAATGCCCAATATGTAAGCAGCTTCACCGAGGTCTTTCATTGAAAAACTCTTATTCAAGTATCCCTTTATGCTATCCAGAAATTCTATATCATTTCCAATCAGCAATATGTCATCCACATATAATATCAGAAATGCTACAGAGCTCCCACTCACTTTCTTGTAAATACGGGCTTCTCCAAAAGTCTGTATAAAACCAAATGCTTTGATCACACTATCAAAGCGTTTATTCCAACTCCGAGATGCTTGCACCAGTCCATAAATGGATCGCTGGAGCTTGCACACTTTGTTAGCTCCCTTTGGATCAACAAAACCTTCCGGTTGCATCATATACAACTCTTCTTCTAGAAATCCATTCAGGAATGCAGTTTTGACATCCATCTGCCATATTTCATAATCATAAAACACGGCAATTGCTAACATGATTCGGATAGACTTAAGCATCGCTACGGGTGAGAAGGTCTCATCATAGTCAACCCCTTGAACATGTCGAAAACCTTTTGCGACAAGTCGAGCTTTATAGACAGTAACATTACCGTCAGTGTCAGTCTTTTTCTTGAAGATCCATTTATTCTCAATTGCTTGTCGATCATCGGGCAAGTCAACCAAAGTCCATACTTTGTTCTCATACATGGATCCCATCTCAGATTTCATGGCTTCAAGCCACTTTGCGGAATCTGGGCTAACCATCGCTTCTTCATAGTTTGTAGGTTCATCATGATCTAGTAGCATGACTTCCAGAACTGGATTACCGTACCACTCTGGCGCGGATCTTGCTCTGGTTGATCTACGAGGTTCAGTAGTATCTTGTTATGAAGTTTCATGATCATTATCATTAACTTCCTCACTTATTGGTGTAGGTGTCGCAGAAACAGTTTTCTGTGATGTACTACTTTCTAATAAGGGAGCGGGTACAGTTACCTCGTCAAGTTCTACTTTCCTCCCACTCACTTCTTTCGAGAGAAACTCCTTCTCAAGAAAGTTTCTGAATTTAGCAACAAAAGTCTTGCCTTCGGATCTGTGATAGAAGGTGTATCCAATAGTTTCCTTTGGATATCCTATGAAGACACATTTTTCCGATTTGGGTTCGAGCTTATCAGGTTGAAGCTTTTTCACATAAGCATCGCAGCCCCAAACTTTCAGAAACGAAAACTTTGGTTTCTTGCCAAACCATAGTTCATAAGGCGTCGTCTCAACGGATTTTGATGGTGCCCTATTTAACGTGAATGCGGCCGTCTCTAGAGCGTATCCCCAAAACGATAGCGGTAAATCAGTAAGAGACATCATAGATCGCACCATATCTAGTAAAGTACAATTACGACATTCGGACACACCATTATGCTGTGGTGTTCCAGGTGGCGTGAGTTGCGAAACTATTCCACAATTTTTCAAATGTACACCAAACTCGTAACTCAAATATTCTCCTCCACAATCAGATCGTAGAAACTTTATTTTCTTGTTATGATGATTTTCCACTTCACTCTGAAATTCTTTGAACTTTTCAAATGTTTCAGACTTATGTTTCATTAAGTAGATATACCCATATCTGCTTAAATCATCTGTGAAGGTGAGAAAATAACGATATCCACCACGAGCCTCAATATTCATCGGACCGCATACATCTGTATGTATGATTTCCAACAAATCTGTTGCTCTCTCCATAGTACTGGAGAACGGTTTTTAGTCATCTTGCCCATGAGGCACGGTTCGCAAGTACCAAGTGATTCATAATCAAGTGGTTCCAAAAGTCCATCAGTATGGAGTTTCTTCATGCGCTTTACACCGATATGACCTAAACGGCAGTGCCACAAATAAGTTGCACTATCATTATCAACTCTGCATCCTTTGGCTTCTACATTATGAATATGTGTATCACTACTATCGAGATTTAACAAGAATAGACCACTCTTCAAGGGTGCATGACCATAAAAGATATTACTCATATAAATAGAACAACCATTATTCTCTGATTTAAATGAATAACCGTCTTGCATTAAACAAGATCTAGATATAATGTTCATGCTCAACGCTGGCACCAAATAACAATTATTTAGGTCTAATATTAATCCGAAGATAGATGTAGAGGTAGCATGCCAACCGCGATCACATCGACTTTGGAACCGTTTCCCACGCGCATCGTCACCTCGTCCTTAGCCAATCTTCGCTTAATCCGTAGTCCCTGTTTCGAGTTGCAAATATTAGAAACAGAACCAGTATCAAATACCCAGGTGCTACTGCGAGCATTAGTAAGGTACACATCAATAACATGTATATCACATATACCTTTGTTCACCTTGCCATCCTTCTTATCCGCCAAATACTTGGGGCAGTTCCGCTTCCAGTGACCAGTCTGCTTGCAGTAGAAGCACTCAGTTTCAGGCTTAGGTCCAGACTTGGGTTTCTTCTCCTGAGCAGCAACTTGCTTGCCGTTCTTCTTGAAGTTCCCTTTCTTCTTCCCTTTGCCCTTTTTCTTGAAACTAGTGGTTTTGTAAACCATCAACACTTGATGCCCCTTTTTGATTTCTACCTCCACAGCTTTCAGCATTGCGAAGAGCTCGGGAATAGTCTTGTTCATCCCTTGCATATTCTAGTTCATCACGAAGCTTTTGTAGCTTGGTGGCAGTGATTGGAGAATTCTGTCAATGACGCAATCATCTGGAAGATTAACTCCCAGTTGAATCAAGTGATTATTATACCCAGACATTTTGAGTATATGCTCACTGACAGAACTGTTCTCTTCCATCTTGCAGCTATAGAACTTATTGGAGACTTGATATCTCTCAATCCGGGCATTTGCTTGAAATATTAACTTCAACTCCTGAAACATCTCATATGCTCGATGACGTTCAAAACGTCGTTGAAGTCCCGATTCTAAGCCGTAAAGCATGGCACACTGAACTATCGAGTAGTCATTGGCTTTGCTCCGCCAGACGTTCATAACATCTGGTGTTGCTCCAGCAGCAGGCCTGGCACCCAGTCCATGTAATTGCTACCATCATCTTTCAACTTTGCTTTCTCAAGGAACGCATTAAAATTCAACGGAATAACAGCACGAGCCATCTATCTACAATCAACATAAACAAGCAAGATACTATCAGGTACTAAGTTCATGATAAATTTAAGTTAAATTAATCATATTACTTAAGAACTCCCACTTGGATAGACATCCCTCTAATCTTCTAAGTGATTACGTGATCCAAATCAACTAAACCATGTCCGATCATCACGTGAGATGGAGTAGTTTCATCGGTGAACATCATTATGTTGATCATATCTACTATATGATTCACGCTCGACCTTTCGGTCTCCGTGTTCCGAGGCCATATCTATATATGCTTGGCTCGTCAAGTATAACCTGAGTATTCCGCGTGTGCAACTGTTTTTCACCCGTTGTATTTGAACGTAGAGCCTATCACACCCTATCATCACGTGGTGTCTCAGCACGAAGAACTTTCGCAACGGTGCATACTCAGGGAGAACACTTCTTGATAATTTAGTGAGAGATCATCTTATAATGCTACCGTCAATCAAAGCAAGATAAGATGCATAAAATATAAACATCACATGCAATCAATATAAGTGATATGATATGGCCATCATCATCTTGTGCTTGTGATCTCCATCTCCGAAGCACCGTCATGATCACCATCGTCACCGGCGCGACACCTTGATCTCCATCGTAGCATCGTTGTCGTCTCGCCAATCTTATGCTTCCACGACTATCGCTACCGTTTAGTGATAAGGTAAAGCATTACATCGCGATTGCATTGCATACAATAAAGTGACAACCATATGGCTCCTGCCAGTTGCCGATAACTCGGTTACAAAACATGATCATCTCATACAATAAAATTTAGCATCATGTCTTGACCATATCACATCACAACATGCCCTGCAAAAACAAGTTAGACGTCCTCTACTTTGTTGTTGCAAGTTTTACGTGGCTGCTACGGGATTAAGCAAGAACCAATCTCACCTACGCATCAAAACCACAACGATAGTTTGTCAAATAGACTCTGTTTTAACCTTCACAAGGACCGGGCATAGCCACACTCGGTTCAACTAAAGTTGGAGAGACAGTCGCCCGCAAGCCACCTGTGTGCAAAGCACGTCGGGGGAACCGGTCTCGCGTAAGCGTACGCGTAAGGTTGGTCCGGGTCGTCTCGTCCAACAATACCGCCGAACCAAAGTATGACATGGTGGTATGCAGTATGACTTGTATCGTCCACAACTCAATTGTGTTCTACTCGTGCAAATAACATCAAACCATAAAACCTAGGCTCTGATACCACTGTTGGGGAACGTAGTAATTTCAAAAAGTTTCCTACGCACACGCAAGATCATGGTGATGCATAGCAAGTAGGGGGAGAGTCTGATCTACGTACCCTTGTAGATCGCAACGGAAGCGTTGACACAATGGAGAGGAAGTAGTCGTACGTCTTCTTCCCGATCCGACCGATCCAAGCATTGTTACTCCGGCACCTCCGAGTTCTTAGCACACGTACAGCTCGATGACGATCCCCGGGCTCCGATCAAGCAAAGCTTCGGGGAGGAGTTCCGTCAGCACGATGGCGTGGTGACGATCTTGATGTACTACTGACGCAGGGCTTCGCCTAAGCACTACAACGATATGATCGAGGTGGAATATGGTGGCAGGGGGCACCGCACACGGCTAAGGAACGATCTCAATGATCAACTTGTGTGTCTTGGGGTGCCCCCTGCCCCCGTATATAAAGGAGCAAGGGGAGCAGGCCGGCCGGCCAGGTGTGGCGCGCCAAGGAGGAGTCCTCCTCCTAGTAGGAGTAGGACTCCTACTAGGAGGGGGAAAGAGGTGGAGTGGAAGAAGGAAAGGGGGGGCGCCGCCCCCCTCCCCTAGTCCAATTCGGACCAGGGAGGAGGTGGCGCACGGCCCACCTCTGGCAGCCCTTCTCTCTCTCCACTAAAGCCCATAAGGCCCATTACTTCTCCCGGTAGGGTTCCGGTAACCCTCCGGCTCTCCGGTTTTCTCCGAAATCACCCAGAATACTTCCGGTGTTCGAATATAGTCATCCAATATATCAATCTTTATGTCTTGACCATTTCGAGACTCCTCGTCATGTCCGTGATCATATCCGGGACTCCGAACTAACTTCGGTACATCAATATGCATAAACTCATAATAACTGTCATCGTAACGTTAAGCGTGCGGACCCTACGGTTCGAGAACAATGTAGACATGACTGAGACACATCTCCGGTCAATAACCAATAGCGGGACCTGGATGCCCATATTGGCTCCTACATATTCTACGAAGATCTTTATCGGTCAGACCGCATAACAACATACGTTGTTTCCTTTGTCATCGGTATGTTACTTGCCCGAGATTCGATCGTCGGTATCCAATACCTAGTTCAATCTCGTTACCGGCAAGTCTCTTTACTCGTTCCGTAATACATCATCTCGCAACTAACTTATTAGTCACAATGCTTGCAAGGCTTATGTGATGTGCATTACCGAGAGGGCCCAGAGATACCTCTCCGACAATCGGAGTGACAAATCCTAATCTCGAAATATGCCAACCCAACATCTACCTTTGGAGACACCCGTAGAGCTCCTTTATAATCACCCAGTTACGTTGTGACGTTTGGTAGCACACAAAGTGTTCCTCCGGTAAACGGGAGTTGTATAATCTCATAGTCATAGGAACATGTATAAGTCATAAAGAAAGCAATAGCAACATACTAAACGATCGGGTGCTAAGCTAATGAAATGGGTCATGTCAATCAGATCATTCAACTAATGATGTGACCTCGTTAATCAAATAACAACACATTGTTCATGGTTAGGAAACATAACCATCTTTGATTAACGAGCTAGTCTAGTAGAGGCATACTAGTGACACTAAGTTTGTCTATGTATTCACACATGTATTATGTTTTTGGTTAATAAAATTCTAGCATGAATAATAAACATTTATCATGATACAAGGAAATAAATAATAACTTTATTATTGCCTCTAGGGCATATTTCCTTCATTATTATTTGGTAAACGCCGCATAGTAAGAGCAACATGAAGCCAGTATATTTAACATTTTATTACTACAGATGGAGATGCCACTGTTGAAGCCTTGTGAGCGGAACTTGCCCGAGCCAAGGAACAAGCGAGATTGGGTAATGTGGCTGCGTTGAAGGCGGCCGAAGAGTTGCGAGCCGAGAAGGCCGCGCATGGCGAGAGCCGGGATAAGATGGCTAATATGGCCGTAGAATTAAAAGCCGTCATCGACCGTTGTCGGGCTCTTGAAAAAGAAAACCAGGCGAAGGCATCGGACCTTGAGAAGGCTGGTGTGACGGCAAAAGACCTTCGTTCTGCTATGAGGGCAAAGAAGGAGGAGCTGCGGGAAGCCGGGGATATTGTAGCCGGGAAATCCTTTATGCTGCAGAGGAAGTTCGGAGATCCACGGTATGCCCCTCTGGATCGGCTGTGGAGTTCGGAGGATGTGTATATGGATTTGGCGGCGAGCGCTGCCGATGCGGCCAAATACTTCCAGAGTCAGACGGACCGTGAGGTAGACCAGCTGTTTTGGAAACAGTTGCTTTCTCCCGAGCGTCCGCTTTCATTGACGGTCCAATTAGCTGAATGGGCCGAACTAAATAGGTTGTCCGGACTCTCCATGTGGTCTGTTGTGGATCAGCTATGGCTGGGAAGGTCGAAACCGAGCAGCTATTTCAGCTTGGTGCAGCAGTTCCTTGACGTGGTGCCGCGCATAAATGCGATGAAGAGGTCGGCGTGCATAGAAGGCGCATGAATGGCCTTTGCCCATGCTAAAGCATACTGGGCAGAGATGGATGCTACCACTGTTGCAGCGCAGGATTTGGCCATAGGTCGAAGGGCTGCTGAGCACTACTTTGAGGAAGTTCTTGAGGGTGCTCGTTTGATAGAGACCCAGTGCTCAAAAAATATTATGTTTGAGTGACATGTAATCTCATTGTAAGCGAAATGCTTTTATAAATTTGCATAAGGCTACTTTTAAACTTTTGCCTGAAAGTAATGTGATGCCTCTTGGGCGGCCGTTTATGTATACATGTGTATAACCTGAAAGATTGCAGTCGTCGGCTTCAACCCCCATGCATATAATGCGGAGGTGTTCGCAGAAACACGCGTTCACACTTAACCCAACGTCTTGGTCCTATTAAGGAGGTGATAGCGGAGCGAGCGAGGAAACCGGACTATAATGCTTTAACACTTTCACTTAGCCATAGGAGTTTGACAGTGGGGCTACTAGATAGCCCCTGGTGGCTCCGCACTCTCCCGGTCCCGGGGTGCGTATATGCCTGGCCGGAAAGCAGCCCTTCGTTAAGGCGGAGGAATTCTAACATTCCCATGGGTCATCGAGTGGTTGACCAGTCTCGCGCTAGATCATGACAGTCAGTTTTCGGCTTTCTCTACTAAGGTGCTTGTCCGGATGAACCAGGGCACAATCGCAGTAGTTCTCCTGGTGCTACCTTAGCCGGTAAAGCGGAACGTAAGGCACCAAAACACAGGAGCCGGGAAAACCCAACATTTGACCAAAGACAATGATTCAGAGCTGATGGATATAGGGCCAAACTCGCGACGCCGAACACTCCCTAAGGTATTCAGTCTTTGTGGTATAAACTGGGCCTAAATAATGGCCTTCGTAAGAAGCCCCTTATGTCCAGGTACGTGCATTGGTCTGGCGTGGCCACATGCCAAGAAGTCAGCATCCTTCTCAATGGTGGATATGTATCAACAAGAGACAGTAAAAAAAGTTTACGCACGGTCTTAATCTGAAAAGAATCCTTGGAGTGGGTCCCTACTGCACGTCTGCGCCTGTGTCTCCGTTGTGCCGTATCCTGGATGGGTGTGGCACGATGATCGTCTGTAAAAGAGAGGAATTTAGGTGAAAAACGTTGTCGTGCAAAAAGATAATTGAAGAAACTATGCATAATTCAAGCTGAGGAGGATTGGCCACATGTCTGCGCGCGTTGAGCCCCTTGTAAATAGGGGTGTGACCATTTATTCGGTATAAGTAGCGGCGCCAGACTCGATTAGTTGTGTCTGAGGTCTTGAAGACCTATGGGGCGCTTTGGCTAGTCCGGGCGCCTTTAGTGTGTGGCTGCCAAGGCAGCCTCACTCTCTTCGGCGCGCACAGATCGCTTGATATTTCCGTGTACTGAAATGATGCCGCGTGGACTGGGCATCTTGAGTGTGAGGGAGGCGTAGTGTGATATTGAATTAAAGCAAGCGAAAGCTTCCCGCCCGAGCAGTGCTTGATAGCCACTTTGAAACGGAGCGATGTGGAAGGTTAAATGCTCGCTACGGAAGTTATCGGGGGAGCCGAATATAACTTGTAGTAGGAGGGAGCCCGTACAACGAGCCCCTGGGCCTGGCATTACTCCTTTAAAGGTAGTATTGCTATCGCGAATTTGTGTTGGGTCTAACCCCATCCCGCGGATTGTATCCTGGTATATTAGGTTTAGGCTGCTGCCGCCGTCCATCAAGACTCGTGTGAAGTGATATCCGCCAATTACTGGGTCTAATACCAGGGCAGCCCATCCCGCGTGTCGGATACTTGCTGAGTAATCACGATGGTCGAAAGTTATCGGTTGAGACGCCCATTGGCAGGACTTCGAGGTGACAGGCACTTGGGTATATTTTCCTGGGGGCGCCGCATTGTTTTTCCCCTTGATCATGTGTAGTACGTTTACTGTTTTGACTTCTGGTGGGAATTTCTTTTGTTCCCCCGTGTCTTGCTTGGGGGGCTCGTCCTCATCTTCACTTGGTGTGTCCTCCCCCTTGTGTACGGCGTTGAGCTTGCCGGACTGCTTGAAGACCCAACATTCTCTGTGGGTATGATTAGCAGGTTTACCCGGGGTACTGTGGATCTGACATACTTGGCCCAGAATTTTGTTGAGGCTGGACAGTTCATCCCTAGTGCCTTTACTAGGCGGCTTTTGTCCTGGCCGAGAGCTTTTGAATCCGGCATTTACTGTCGTGCCCTTCGTGCTATCTTCTTTATTCCGGCATTTGTTATTGCTGTTGCGTTGTGATTTCCCGTTTCCATCTCTAACTTTCGATGTACGGGGGTCGATGGTGCTGCATTTGGCTAGCCAGCTGTCCTCACCCGTGCAAAAGCGAGTCATGAGGTTTGTTAATGCGGCCATCGTTCTTGGCTTATTTTGGCCGAGGTGTCTAGCGAGCCATTCGTCACGGACGCTATGCTTGAAAGCCGCTAAGGCTTCGGCGTCCGCACAGTCGACAATCTGGTTCTTTTTAGTAAGAAACTTATTCCAAAGCTTTCGGGCTGACTCTCCGGGCTGCTGAGTTATATGACTCAGATCATCCGCATCCGGAGGTAGGACATAAGTCCCTTGAAAATTTGCCCGAAAGGCGTCTTCGAGCTCTTCCCAACTTCCAATGGAGCTTTCGGGGAGGCCTTTGAGCCAGTGACGAGCTGGCCCTTTGAGCTTCAGGGGTAAGTATTTGATGGCGTGGAGATCATCTCCTCGAGCCATATGGATATGAAGGATATAGTCCTCAATCCAAACCCTGGGGTCTGTTGTTCCATTGTATGCCTCTATGTTTACGGGTTTGAATCTCTCTGGAAATTCATGGTCCAGCACCTCGTCGGTGAAACATAGAGCGTGTGCGGCACCCCTGTAGCTGGGTGTACCGCGTTGTTCGGAAATTTGTTGTGTTGCATTGTATGCTGGGGGGGCGCTTGCGTGGTCCATAGATGGATCTTGTTGCGCCGTCCTTTGGGTGCGAACCCTCGCCTGGGTCGCGTGTTGTATTGTGAGCGGTGTTGTATGCCGCTTTGTGTTGGTAGAGGGGTCGTCTATCCGACCAGGTGGCCGCTTTGATATTTGGTTGTGGGGGGTCTGCGGCCTCCTCGTTGAATTCGGGTAGCAGCTTCCGCTTTGGGTAGATCTTGGAGGGGCGATTGTCGCTGTACCTTGCTGCAGTGTTGAGTATTTTGCTCCATCTGAATTGGAGTGTGTCTTGCACGGCCTTGAGCCTTCGCTTCTGCTTTTTGAGGCTCCTCGCGGTGGCAACAAGCCTTTTACGGGCGCTCTGCTGCTCCAGGTGCCTGTCCGGCGTTATGTCGTCCGGACCATTATCCTTGATAGGGTTTGTTTGTTCGGTTTGATTATCCGGATTGCCGTTGTCCGGCAGCAGTTCGCCCTGCTCCAGCGCTGGGTCTGTGTGATCGCTATTTCTGTCGAGGCGGGATTTGGGGCGGTGCTTGCGTCGCCGCTTTGACTGCTTTTCGAGGGAACAATCCTTCGGTGCGTCCTTCCGCTCTTCGTCATCATCTTTTGGTGCGTCCACCATGTATACGTCGTATGACGATGTGGCGTTCCAGGGCTCAATATGCACTGGTTCTTCATCGTCTCCTTCATCGGCGTCCATACCGTCAATGTCATCGGAGTCGAAGTCGAGCATGTCGGTTAAGTCGTCGACAATGGCTACGAAGTGGGTGGTGGGTGGGTTTTGAATTTCTTCATCGTCCGTACCCCAACCTTGCTGACCGTAGTCCAGCCAGGGTTCTCCTGACAAAGAGAGAGACTTCAGTGACTTTAGGATATCGCCGAGAGGCGAGTGCTGAAAGACGTCCGCGGCTGTGAACTCCATGATCGGCGCCCAATCGGATTCGATCGGCAGGGGCACGGAGGGTTCGGAGTCCGGAGAAGAATCCGGCTCCATGGAGTCACGAGTCTTGCAGAGTACGGGGCTAGTGTTCGGCTCAACCGCCGTTGGGATTGCAGCGCCCGAGGTGGCGTCCAACCGCCCATCCTCGATCGGCGCGGTTGGCTCCGAACTAAGGGTCGGAGCCGATGCGGGTGCGGCCTCCAGGGCACTGTTTGGCGGCAGAGCTAGATCGTGCTCGTCGTGACAGTGCGGCGCGCTCATCAGTGGTTCGAATCCGTCGAAGATCAAGTTTCCGCGGATGTTAGCCATGTAGTTTAAACTTCCGAATCTGACCTGATGGCCAGGGGTGTAGCTTTCGATCTGCTCTAGATGGCCAAGCGAATTGGCCCTCAGTGCGACGCCGCCAAAGACGAATATCTGTCCGGGGAGGAAGGTCTCACCCTGGACTGCATCGCTGTTGGTGATCGTAGGAGCCATCGGGCCTGACGGCGACGGCACAGAGGAACTCTCAATGAAAGCACCAATGTCGGTGTCAAAACCAGCGGATCTCGGGTAGGGGGTCCCGAACTGTGCGTCTAGGCCGGATGGTAATAGGAGGCAAGGGTCACGAAGTTTTACCCAGGTTCGGGGCCTCTCGATGGAGGTAAAACCCTACGTCTTGCTTGATTAATATTGATGATATGGGTAGTAAAAGAGTAGATCTACCACGAGATCAGAGAGGCTAAACCCTAGAAGCTAGCCTATGGTATGATTGTCGATGTGTATGTTGTCCTACGGACTAAAACCCTCCGGTTTATCTAGACACCGGAGAGGGTTAGGGTTACATAGAGTCGGTTACAATGGTAGGAGATCTGAACATCCGTATCGCCAAGCTTGCCTTCCACACCAAGGAAAGTCCCTTTCGAACACGGGACGGAGTCTTCAATCTTGTATCTTCATAGTCCAGGAGTCCGGCTGAAGGTATAGTTCGGCTACCCGAACACCCCCTAATCCAGAACTCCCTCAGTTGTCTTTGTTTTCCACACACGTCCGCCACCATGGAACACAAACTCTCGCCCCGTTCCACCCGCTGCATCTTTCTTGGCTATCCCCTAGAGCACAAAGGCTACCGTTGTTATGACCTAGCCTCTCGACGTGTCATTGTTTCTCGACATGTTATTTTTGACGAGCATTCCTTCCCCTACCGGCCACACGTACCCTTCACGTCCACAGAAGATCCCCACACCCGAATCCTACCTACCCTGCCACAGCTGGATCCCTCCAATCATCCCACCTCGTCTGGGCCCCACGCAATCCGCTCCGATCCCCACTCCTCGGATCACACACCCGCCTCGCCTCCCACTTCACCTGACGCGACCCTCGGGCCCCGGTCTTGTCCCGCCTCGCCTCGTCCGGACTCTTCCCCTGCGTGGCCCTCTCCCACTGGCCCCTCTACCCCCAGCCCCGGGTCCACCTCCACTACCTCCCATTCCGCGCCCAATCCGGGCCAATCGCCACCATCCGCACCACACGCACCCGACAGCCCATCTGCCACCCAATCCTCCTCAGATCCCGCGCCCACCAGCCCTGCCCGCTCTGTCTCTGACCCCACCGCATCTACATCGGTCCAGTCGCCGCCATGCACGCCCGCTACACGTATTCCGCCTTGTGCCAAGCCAACTGCACCACCAAAAAATGCTCACACCATGGCCACCCGCTCCAAATCTGGATTTTGCATGCCCCGACGCCTATTTCTTGCGGACACCTCTCACACCACCATTTCTCCCATACCACCCACCTATAAATCTACCCTTAAGGGCCCACATTGGAAGCAAGCCATGCTAGATGAGTATAATGCTTTAATGAAAAGCTCTACTTGGTCTTTGGTGCCTAAGACTGCAGGTGCTCATGTGGTCACGAGGAAATAGATATATCGACACAAGTTCAACACAGATGGCTCCTTTGCGCGGTACAAGGCTCGTTGGGTCGTTCGCGGGTTCACTCAACATGAGGGCGTGGACTATGACGAAACATTCAGTCCAGTGGTCAAGCCCGCTACTATCCGAGTGGTCCTGAGTCTTGCCACCTCCAACTCGTGCCCTATTCATCAATTGGACGTCAAAAATGCTTTTCTTCATGGGGACCTTCATGAAACGGTCTATTGCTCGCAACCATCCGGTTTTGTGGATTCTTCTCATCTGGACCATGTTGTCTCTTGCGCAAGTCTCTTTATGGTCTTAAGCAGGCTCCGCGCACATGGTTTCTCTGGTTTCAGGGTTTCTTGCTCTCCCTTGGTTTTTGTGCGTCCAAAAGTGATTCTTCTTTGTTCATTCTTCATCGGGGTTCTTCCATTGCCTACCTGCTTGTTTATGTGGATGACATAATTCTCACTTCCAACTCTCCACACACACTGCATTCCATTATTTCCTCCCTTAAACATGAGTTTTCCATGACAGATCTCGGCGGCCTTCATCACTTTCTTGGCATTAATGTCACACCTAATGCCTTTGGTCTCTTCCTCTGCCAGCAGCAATATACTATTGAGATTCTTGAGCGTGCTAACATGCTTCACTGCAAGCCAGTTTCTACTCCCATAGACACCAGCGCCAAACTTTCTCTGTTCGTTGGTCGCGTGCTCTCCAACTACACATACTACCGCAGTCTAGCCGGTGCTTTGCAGTACCTTATGTTAACCCGGCCCGACATCTCATATGCGGTGCAACAAGTCTGCTTATTCATGCATGAACCCCATGACACACATATGCAGCTTATCAAGCGTATTCACCGCTATCTCCAAGGCACATCGCATTATGGGTTGCAATTCTACAAGTCTTCCTCCACTGACCTTGTTGCATACACGGATGCCGACTAGGCAGGCTGTCCGGACACCCGGAAATCCACATCCGGTTTCTATGTCTTTCTTGGCTCGAATTTGGTTTCTTGGTCCTCCAAACGCCAAGCAATGGTTTCCCGTTCCAGCGCCGAAGCCGAGTACACAGGAGTGGCTAACTGCATCGCCGAGTCCTGCTGGTTATGCCAACTTCTTCGCGAGCTCAAGTATCCACCGCGTCGTGCAACCGTGGTGTATTGTGACAATGTCAGTGCAACATACCTGGCCTGCAATCCCGTACAACATCAACGCACCAAACATATAGAGATTGATCTCCACTTTGTGCATGATCGGGTCAGTTTGGGGGAGGCTCGGGTTCTGCATGTTCTGTCTACTTCCCAGTTTGCAGACTTGTTTACGAAAGGCCTGCCGTCATCTGTCTTCCATGAGTTTCGATCCAGCCTCAACGTCCACGCAAATGGAGTTCCGGCTGAGGGGGGTGTTGAATTGTATTTGTAATGTTAGAAGTTGTTGTACATGTCCTAGTCTATAGGAACCCACGATGCCCATGGCCTGTGCGCTGATGTCTACTACACAACCTTCTTCTTGTAGACGTTGTTGGGCCTCCAAGTCCAGAGGTTTGTAGGACAGTAGCAAATTTCCCTCAAGTGGATGACCTAAGGTTTATCAATTCGTAGGAGGCGTAGGATGAAGATGGTCTCTCTCAAGCAACCCTGCAACCAAATAACAAAGAGTCTCTTGTGTCCCCAACACACCCAATACAATGGTAAATTGTATAGGTGCACTAGTTTGGCGAAGAGATGGTGATACAAGTGGTATATGGATGGTAGATAAAGGTTTTGTAATATGAAAATATAAAAACATCAAGGTAACAAATGATAAATGCGTTGAAACAAGGCCTAGGGTTCATACTTTCACTAGTGCAAGTCCCCTCAACAATACTAACATAATTGGATCACATAACTATCCCTCAACATGCAACAAAGAGTCACTGCAAAGTCACTAATACCGGAGAACAAACGAAGAGATTATGGTAGGGTACGAAACCACCTCAAAGTTATTCTTTCCAATCAATCCGTTGGGCTATTCCTATAAGTGTCACAAACAGCTCTAGAGTTCGTACTAGAATAACACCTTAAGACACAAATCAATCAAAACCCTAATGTCACCTAGATACTCCAATTTCACCTCAAGTATCCGTGGGTATGATTATAAGATATGCATCACACAATCTCAGATTCATCTATTCAACCAACACATAGAACCTCAAAGAGTGCCCCAAAGTTCCTACTGGAGAATCATGACGAAAACGTGTGCCAACCCCTATGCATAGGTTCATGGGCGGAACCCGCAAGTTCATCACCAAAGCATACATCAAGTGAATCACGTGGTATCCCATTGTCACCATAGATACGCACGGCAAGACATACATCAAATGTTCTCAAATCTATAAAGACTCAATCTGATAAGATAACTTCAAAGGGGAAACTCAATCCATTACAAGAGAGTAGAGAGGGAGGAGAAACATAAGATCCAACTATAATAGCAAAGCTCGCGATACATCAAGATCGTACCACCTCAAGAACACGAGAGAGAGAGAGAGAGAGAGAGAGAGAGAGATCAAACACATAGCTACTGGTACATACCCTCAGCCCCGAGGGAGAACTACTCCCTCCTCGTCATGGAGAGCACCAGGATGATAAAGATGGCCACCGGAGAGGGATTGCCCCCTCCAGCAGGGTGCCAGAAAGGGTCTAGATTGGTTTTTGGTGGCTACGGAGGCTTCTGGCGGCGAACTCCCGATCTATTGTCCTCTTCGATGTTTTTAGGGTATATGGAGATATATAGGAGGAAGAAGTATGTCAGGGGAGCCACGAGGGGCCCATGAGGGTGGAGGGCGCGCCCAAGGGGTGGGCATGCCCCCTACCCCGTGGCCTCCTCGAGGCTTCCCTTACGTGCATTTCAAGTCTTCTGGGCTTCTTTCCTTCCAAAAATGAGTCCCGTGAAGTTTCAGGTCAATTGGACTCCGTTTGATTTTCCTTTTCTTCGAAACCCTAAAACAAGGTAAAAACAGAAACTGGCATTGGGCCCTGGGTTAATAGGTTAGTCCCAAAAATGATATAAAAGTGTATAATAAAGCCCATAAACATCCAAAACAGTAGATAATATAGCATGGAGCAATCAAAAATTATAGATATGTTGGAGACGTATCAGCATCCCCAAGCTTAATTCCTTCTCGTCCTCGAGTAGGTAAATGGTAAAAACATAATTTTTGATGTGGAGTGCTACTTGGCATAATTTCAATGTAATTCTTCTTAATTGTGGCATGAATATTCAGATCCATAAGATTCAAGACAAAAGTTTAATATTGACATAAAAACAATAATACTTCAAGCATACTAACTAAGCAATCATGTCTTCTCAAAATAACATGGCCAAAGAAAGCTATCCCTACAAAATCATATAGTCTGGATATGCTCCATCTTCACCACACAAAAAATTTAAATCATGCACAACCTCGATGACAAGCCAGGCAATTGTTTCATACTTTTGATGTTCTCAAACCTTTTCAATCTTCATGCAATACATGAGCGTGAGCCATGGATATAGCACTATAGTGGAATAGAATTGTGGTTGTGGAGAAGACAAAAAGGAGAAGATAGTCTCACATCAACTAGGTGTATCAATGGGCTATGGAGATGCCCATCAATAGATATCAATGTGAGTGAGTAGGGATTTCCATGCAACGGATGCACTAGAGCTATAAGTGTATGAAAGCTCAACAAAAGAAACTAGTGGATGTGCATCCAACTCGCTTGCTCACGAAGACCTAGGGCATTTTAAGGAAGCCCATCGTTAGAATATACAAGCCAAGTTCTATAATGAAAGATTCTCACTAGTAAATGAAAGTGACAACATAGGAGACTCTCTATCATGAAGATCATGGTGCTACTTTGAAGCACAAGTGTGGTAAAAGGATAGTAGCATTGTCCCTTCTCTCTTTTTCTCTCATTTTTTTATATTTTTTTATTTGGGCCTTTTTATGGCCTCTTTTTTTTGGGCTTCTTTGGCCTCTTTTATTTATTTATTTTTTCCGGAGCCTCATCCCGACTTGTGGGGGAATCATGGTCTCCATCATCCTTTCCTCGGTGGGACAATGCTCTAATAATGATGATCATCACACTTTTATTTACTTACAACTCAAGAATTACAACTCGATACTTAGAACAAGATATGACTCTATATGAATGCCTCCGGTGGTGTACCGGGATGTGCAATGACTCATGAGTGACAAGTATGAAATTTTTATGAATGGTGGCTTTGCCACAAATACAATGTCAAACATGATCATGCAAGCAATATGACAATGGTGGAGCGTGTCATAATAACGGAACGGTGGAAAGTTGCATGGCAATATATCTCGGAATGGCTATGGAAATGCCATAATAGGTAGGTATGGTGGCTGTTTTGAGTAAGGTATATGGTGGGTTTATGATACCGGCGAAAAGTGTGCGGTATTAGAGAGGCTAGCAATGGTGGAAGGGTGAGAGTGCGTATAATCCATGGACTCAACATTAGTCATAAAGAACTCCCATACTTATTGCAAAAATTTATTAGTTATCGAAACAAAGTACTATGTGCATGCTCCTTGGGGGGATAGATTGGTAGGAAAAGACCACCGCTCGTCCCCGACCGCCACTCATAAGGAAGACAATCAATAAATAAATCATCTCCGACCTCATCACATAACGGTTCACCATACGTGCATGCTACGGGAATCACAAACTTCAACACAAGTATTTCTCAAATCCACAAATACTCAACTAGCATGACTCTAATATCACCATCTCCATATCTCAAAACAATCATCAAGTATCAAACTTCTCATAGTATTCAATGCACTTTATATTAATGTTTTTATTATATCCCTCTTGGATGCCCGTCACATTAGGACTAAATTCATAACCAAAGCAAATTACCATGCTGTTTAGAGACTCTCAAAATGATATAAGTGAAGCATGAGAGTTCATCTATTTCTTCAAAATAAAACCACCATTGTGCTCTAGAAGATATAAGTGAAGCACTAGAGCAAACGACAAACTACTCCGAAAGATATAAGTGAACATCAATGAGTAGTCAAATAATTATGCAACTATGTGAAGACTCTCTAATATTTAATAATTTCAGATCTTGGTATTTTATTCAAACAGCAAGCAAAACAAAATAAAATAAAATGACGCTCCAAGCAAAACACATATCATGTGGTAAATAAAAATATAGCTCCAAGTAAAGTTACCGATGGAAGTAGACGAAAGAGGGGATGCCTTCCAGGGCATCCCCAAGCTTAGGCTCTTGGCTATCCTTTAATATTAACTTGGGGTGCCTCGGGCATCCCCAAGCTTAGGCTCTTGCCACTCCTTATTCCATAGTCCATCGAATCCTTACCCAAAACTTGAAAACTTCACAACACAAAACTTAACAGAAAACTCGTAAGCTCCGTTAGTATAAGAAATTAAATCACCACTTCAAGGTACTGTAATGAACTCATTATTTATTTATATTGGTGTTAAACCTACTGTATTCCAACTTATCTATGGTTCATAAACTATTTTACCAGGCATAGATTCATCAAAATAAGTAAACAACACATGAAGAACAGAATCTGTCAAAAACATAACAGTCTGTAGTAATCTGGATCAAACGTACACTTATGGAACTCATAAAATCCTCAAATAAATTGTTGTACCTGAGTAATTTCTCTATTAGTAATCTTCAAAAATAATTAACTAAATATCACTATCCAAATAAAAATGGCAACAATTCTCGTGAGCGCTAAAGTTTCTGTTTTTTATAGCATGATCAACAAGACTTTCCCCAAGTCTTCCCAAAGGTTCTACTTGGCACAAACACTAATTAAAACATAAAACCACATCTAAACAGATGCTAGATGAATTATTTATTACTAAACAGGAGCAAAAAGCAAGGAACAAAAATAAAATTGTGTTGCCTCCCAACAAGCACTATCGTTTAACGCCCCTAGCTAGGCATGATGATTTCAATGATGCTCACATAAGGGATAAGAGTTGGAACATAAAGAGAGCATCATCAAGAATATGACTAGCACATTTAAGTCTAACCCACTTCCTATGCATAGGTATTTTGTGAGCAAACAACTTATGGAAACAAGAATCAACTTGCATAGGAAGGTAAAACAAGCATAACTTCAAAACTATAAGCACATAGAGAGGAAACTTGATATTATTGCAATTCCTACAAGCATATGTTCCTCCCTCATAATAATTTTCAGTAGCATCATGAATGAATTCAACAATATAACCATCACCTAAAGCATTATTTTCATGATCTACAAGCATAGAATTTTTATTACTCTCCACACAAGCAAAATTCTTCTCATGAATAATAGTGGGAGCAAACTCAACAAAATAATTATCATGTGAGGCATAACCCAATTGAAAACTAAAATCATGATGACAAGATTCATGGATATCATTATTCTTTATAGCATACAACTCATCACAATAATCATCATAGATAGCAACTTTGTTCTCATAATCAATTGGAACCTCTTCCGAAATAGTGAATTCATCACAAAATAAAGTCATGACCTCTCCGAAACCACTTTCATCAACATAATCATCAGAAATAGGAGGCATGCTATCATCATAATAAATTTGCTCATCAAAACTTGGGGGACAAAACATATCATCTTCATCAAACATAGCTTCCCCAAGCTTGTGGCTTTGCATATCATTAGCATCATAGATATTCAAGGAATTCATACTAACAACATTGCAATCATGCTCATCATTCAAATATTTAGTGCCAAAAATTCTAATGCATTCTTCTTCTAGCACTTGAGCACAATTATTGGAATCCTTATTTTCATGATAGATATTAAAAAGATGAAGCATATGAGGTACTCTCAATTCCATTTTTTGTAATTTTCTTTTATGAACTAAACTAGTGAGAAAACAAGAAACTAAAAGACTCGATTGCAAGATCTAAAGATATACCTTCAAGCACTCACCTCCCCGGCAACGGCGCCAGAAAAGAGCTTGATGTCTACTATACAACCTTCTTCTTGTAGACATTGTTGGGCCTCCAAGTGCAGAGGTTTGTAGGACAGTAGCAAATTTCCCTCAAGTGGATGACCTAAGGTTTATCAATCCGTAGGAGGCGTAGGATGAAGATGGTCTCTCTCAAGCAAACCTGCAACCAAATAACAAAGAGTCTCTTGTGTCCCCAACACACCCAATACAATGGTAAATTGTATAGGTGCACTAGTTCGGCGAAGAGATGGTGATACAAGTGGTATATGGATGGTAGATAATGGTTTTTGTAATCTGAAAATATAAAAACAGCAAGGTAACAAATGATAAAAGTGAGTGTAAACGGTATTGCAATGCGTTGAAATAAGGCCTAGGGTTCATACTTTCACTAGTCCAAGTCCCCTCAACAATACTAACATAATTGGATCACATAACTATCCCTCAACATGGAACAAAGAGTCACTCCAAAGTCACTAATAGCAGAGAACAAACGAAGAGATTATGGTAGGGTACGAAACCACCTCAAAGTTATTTTTTCGAATCAATCCGTTGGGCTATTCCTATAAGTGTCACAAACAGCTCTAGAGTTCGTACAAGAATAACACCTTAAGACATAAATCAACCAAAACCCTAATGTCACCTAGATACTCCAATGTCACCTCAAGTATCCGTGGGTATGATTATAAGATATGCATCACACAATCTCAGATTCATCTATTCAACCAACACATAGAACCTCAAAGAGTGCCCCAAAGTTCCTACCGGAGAATCACGACGAAAACGTGTGCCAACCCCTATGCATAGGTTCATGGGCAGAACCCGCAAGTTGATCACCAAAACATACATCAAGTGAAACACGTGGTATCCCATTGTCACCACAGATACGCACGGCAAGACATACATCAAGTGTTCTCAAATCTATAAAGACTCAATTCGATAAGATAACTTTAAAGGGGAAACTCAATCCATTACAAGAGAGTAGAGAGGGAGGAGAAACATAAGATCCAACTATAATAGCAAAGCTCGCGATACATCAAGATCGTACCACCTCAAGAACACGAGAGAGAGAGAGAGAGAGAGAGAGAGAGAGAGAGAGATCAAACACATAGCTACTGGTACATACCCTCAGCCCCGAGGGAGAACTACTCCCTCCTCGTCATGGAGAGCACCGGGATGATGAAGATGGCCACCGGAGAGGGATTGCCCCCTCCGGCAGGGTGCGAGAAAGGGTCTAGATTGGTTTTTGGTGGCTACGGAGGCTTCGGGCGGCGGAAGTCCCGATCTATTGTGCTCTTCGATGTTTTTAGGGTATATGGAGATATATAGGAGGAAGAAGTACGTCAGGGGAGCCACGAGGGGCCCACGAGGGTGGAGAGTGCGCCCAGGGGGCGTGGGCACGCCCCCCTACCTCGTGGCCTCCTAGAGGCTTCCCTTACGTGCACTTCAAGTCTTCTGGGCTTCTTTCCTTCCAAAAATGAGTCCCGTGAAGTTTCAGGTCAATTGGACTCCGTTTGATTTTCCTTTTCTTCGAAACCCTAAAACAAGGTAAAAAACAGAAACTGGCACTGGGCTCTGGGTTAATAGGTTAGTCCCAAAAATGATATAAAAGTGTATAATAAAGCCCATAAACATCCAAAACAGTAGATAATATAGCATGGAGCAATCAAAAATTATAGATACGTTGGAGACGTATCACGCGCCACTTCTGTAGGGCAGTCATTAGCTCTCTCTCTCTCTCTCTCTCGTATATATCATGTACTCTGTAACAGTTTTGGTAATGAATCAAGGAAGAATTATTCTCTCCAACTCATGGTTGGTCAGAGCGAACACAGTTTACATAAAGCAAAGCGTGTGATGAGTGATTTCATAGCATGGATTGGTTCTTATAAGTGAATCATGTGCGGCATCGTCCACACTTTGTGAAACAGACGTGTGTGATGTATGCCCTATCGCACATGGATCCGTAAACCTAACCATGTGCACACGCATCATGGGCTCGTCTTCTCCTACCTCTTCACTATGTGCTCCCATTGGTATGTCTGTCCTTCTCGCACTCGCGTCGCACACATGTTGCCCATGGCCACGACTTGACTCCACTAGACACCGATGCCACTGTGGTGCATCTTCCGGCCTCCCACGCCTCGTACGGCCCAATCAGAAAATACCAATGTCATTGACGCTCCATAAAAAACCCAATGGCCACCGATACCTCTGACACTCAAGCCCTCATGGATCTCTCTGTCTCTCTCTCTCTCTATGTGTGTGTGTGTGTATGTGTGTGTTGTCGAGCACCCCTGAGAGACCCCATGACCACTGCCAACTATGTCCTGAACTCCTAATGGGCTTTGGGTTGCATAATTGGGCCATGGGATGATAGATGGGACACGTCGTGGGGGTAGTGTGAGAAGTAGAAGTGATGTGCACATGAGTTGTATATTTTTTGAATACATATTTCATACAGATAATGTAATTACAATTTTTTTGCCAAAAAGAAGTGGTTTTCATATAAATACCCATGAATTATGTTTGGACTGCCCTCCTTCCCAAAATAATTGGACACTCATGATGGGTCTCTGTATCCAGAATGATACTTAATGGGAGCATAACTTATATTATAGCACTAGCTTTTACATAGTGGACTGAGCAAGATCCCATCACTTTATATAAGGATATAAGAATTGTATAAACACTAGCACTGCAATCACAAAGAGCATAACAATCAAAATTATTAATGCTAATCATTTTAATTGGTTCCAAACCGTCCTCTAATTATATAGGGATATTGGCATCTTGATTATATTTCTCCTCCTCGCCATTTAAAATAGTTAGCCCTATATGTTTAATAATTTGTTTGTTGCAAGCAGTACTATTAGGCACTTCTGACAATTCTTACAAAACTTGTATAACTTCGGAGAGGGTAGACTCATCAGAATAAATTTAATTACATCAATAAAAAATAATGTACACTACCAACCATTTTTGACATGTTTATGTTGTGCTTAATTTTAGGTTCAATTTCAGCATGAATGGTTTTGTTTGTTCTTTTCTCCCAATTCTTATCTAGGATGAATTGAATATGTTTGAGAGTCTCTCCATTGTTAATTTTACATGGTGTCAATCTATGCTTCATCAAACTATATGATTGTAGAGTTTTAACTTTATCAAAGAGAGTGCTAATTTACCCAAAAAAAATGGTTCAACGTCTTGATTTAGTTTTGGGTGGAAATTCATTACTTAATCATTCCTACAAATCTAGTAGGAAAATTATTACTCCCACATTAATTATATCAATGATAAGGCTTGTAATCATTATTTCTGTAGTATTCGTACATGCATTATTGTTGAAGTTATTTTGATGCCAACATGTTCTTTATTTCACTCAACAAGTTCATCACGAAATTAGAAATATCATAAATACTAGATGATGCATTATTAATAGAAAACATAGACATGCGCATACCAGGTTTGGCATTTTAACTTTGAACCTCCTGGGTAGAGTTTAGCATTGTAGTGGGAACCCTCTCAATATGTCATTTGACATAATTTTCCATCATGCCGCCCAAACATTTCGAGCTTGAGCCTGTGTCATGCTTCTAAAGGTGCCATCTGTAGATGAATCTAACACTTGTTCATATGTATGGTTCAATCCAACATAAAAGGTGTGCAACATTAACCATTGACCTAATCTATACAAGTCAATTTCTAAGATTTTTACCTCCTTTTCAAACTTGAGATAAATGTTTATGATTGCATAACTTATAGTTCACAATGTGGTTTTGCATTTCTAATATCTTAGCAGGGGGGCTAGTATTTCACAGTTAAAACCTTTTGCATTTCTTACAAAAAATAAACCATTGTCTTGTCACCCTATGTCACTTCCACCTTTGCCCTGTCTGCAAGCAAGCCCTCAGCTAGGGATCCACCCAGAAGTGCTCAAAGAAGCCATCTAAAACTATTGGGATGTAAACCGCTCGCTAAATCTCTTCTGGCCAGGGCCCATGACAGTTACTAACATTGCCACAAGTTGCATTGTTAGGCCACAATGGATCTTACCACCTAGCCCCCGCGTCGCCCCCGCTCGGGCGACGCGGGTGGCTCCCCAACCCTAGCCGCCGTCGGGGCCTTGCCCGTCTTCCTCCCCTCCTCCCGCCGCCGCTGGAGGACGCCGCCGGCTTGCGCCCGGAGGCCGACGGCGATGGCGGGGGCTCTTCCTCCCTCCCGCGTATCAGTGGTGGCGGGGCCCCAACATGCATGGAGGTGCGACCGATCTGGAAGCGACGGCGTTGGCTTGGACGGCGGCGGCGGTCGGCCCTGCCTCGGGCCACGGGCGGCTGCTGCGACGGCTGGCCTGGATCGGGCGACGGCATGATGCGGTCTTCCGATGGAAACCAAGCACGACGACTTTCCGACTGTCTACTACAACAAGTTTTGCGCGGCTTCGGCGAGGGAGGGGCGATGACGGAGGCGCGTCTTCGGCTCACTTCAGTGTTTGTAGTCGTCGCTAGGTGGTCTATGGACCTGAATGTAATTTCTATTTCTGGTGTTCGTTATATTGCCATGATTGAATGTGAATAGATTAAAATAATTCACGAAGTCAGTTGTGCCGGTGACAACTGACGACCTGACCATAATCAACCACCTGCACGCGCGCGTTATAGCACGAGAAAAAGGATTCCGCGTTAGGCATGGGATTTCCACATGTATAGATTCACGTGGCTCTTGTTCCATGTGATATTGATCACGTGGGCTTGCACACAACACAAGTCTTGAATAAATGTTTGTGAAACGCATGCTCAGACTGGGGTCAAAACGACAGGTTGGCCGGACGTTGTTTAACCTCATTCGCAAGAGAAAAACGTTGTTTAACCTGACAGTTTTGTTAGGTACACATATCCCATAACATTTATAATACTTTAAATAACGGTTTGAACCCTACTTTTAGAAACGGCAGGCTGTTCAATTACTGCAGCTGAGCTCGTTTTAGAATGAATGGATGAACGGTAGTATAAACAAGCGCTCTAAGCATATCGGTTGGTGTGCACACGGTTTGTATGGCGTGCTTGATCGTACACGGTTGGTCAGAGTGAACATAGTTTACATAAAGCAACCCGTGTGATGAGTGACTTCATAGCATGCATTTGTTATATGACGAGAAATCTTAACCTCACCATCCCAAGGAGACGGCGGAAATCTATGCCAGAACTCCACTACGTCCAGACGAAAGAAATCGAGGACGATGGAGTCCAGAAGAGAAACTCGAAGAAGAAGAAGAAGAAGAAGAAGAAGAAGCGGTGCCATCCACCTGAGCACCGCACCTGCGTGGAATAAAAAAAACACTAACCTAAACCGCCGACCGAGCGGTAGACATAGGGAACACGAATCCACGGGATCGCCGGTGAAATCTGAAGGGGGCGGTTTGTCCTAGCTGTGCCGGAGTTGGGGAGGAAAATGAGAGGACGTCCAATGGAGGAAAGTTATATACAATAACAGTTATAATATTGGATTTATATTTGAAAAATTAAATTCGGATGGTATTACACATAACTTATTTACTCTTATTGTGTTAAAAAAAGATGTTCCTTTTTTTCTGACATGATCAAATAGGTCTTCCAGGCCGCAGTCAGTCACGCATGCTCCGATGAAAAGTAGGAGAGGTATCACGCGTGATTTTTCTTTTTTACTTTTACCACGTCCGTTCAGGCACCCGGTCAAAAGTCAAAGAAAATTAACTTTACATGAAAAGTTGTGTACCAGCTCGCTTGAAAAAGTTTATTCTGTCTCTTCCCTCAAAATATATTTGACTAAATAACCAAGTAACTCGATCGCTGATTTTCTTTCGTTGTTATAGTTGACGATGCATGCAACCTGACAGAAGATCAAAAGCATTGCAGGGTACCGTGCAGCCGCGTATGGATGGGCAAACCCACCGAGCCAATAGGTCATGTTTAATTATAATTTATTTCCTCTGTAAATTATTATATAAGACATCTTATATCAGTATGGAAAATCATGCCGAAACGTACACTTTATACATTTTAAAGAAAGGGTGTTTTTTAGGAGGGGAGAATAATCTACTCGCTTCGTTTCATAATATAAAAACGTTTTAATATTAGTGTAGTGTCAAAAACACTTTTAATATTATGAAACGGATGCACAACACCTGAGTACATTAACGAAGTTGGTATACGTGAATTACTAGGTCAAGTAGTACGTTTTTTTTAGGGTAGGTCAAGTAGTACGTTGCTGCTTAAGTACCCGGATTAGCTCAGCATCTTTGTCAGCGACCGGATTAGCTCAGCACATTTGTCAGCGAAAAAGATGGAGAAAGTTTCTTGATCGCATTCGTGCGTGTGTATGTATGCATATAGGCACGGTAAACGACGTAGGTTCTTTTCCATCGATACAGTCTTACCTGGCTACCAAGTCATACTCCAATGAGGAAGCCAGAATATTTGTACAACTCCGGTTCGTCGCGTGCACCTAACTAATTGACATTTTAGTTCAACTCCTGTTCAGGTATATAGTCGGTTGATTAATTCTGACTGTAGCCCATATTTCATCTCCTACTATAACAATGCACGTGCGTTGCAATGGCATATGAATATTCTAGTATATTAGCTTATGATTTATTCCCTCTGTCTCAAAATATAAAAACGTTTTTAACACTATGCTAGTGTTAAAAATATTTTTATATTTTGGGACGGAGGGAGTACCTGTTAATAATAATGTGATTCTGCAAACCAACCTGTGGTTGGATGGTTAGGCTACTCATAGTGGGGAGTATCATATGCTAGTAACATGCGTATGATAGTGTATGATACTACCTCCATAGTGCATAGTATCATACATGATCATATTTATTGCCATGCATGACACAAAGTAGCATAGCATTTAACATGATACGGTATCCACCTATGTTACTCTAACACTCTCTCTTCTTTAATTATGCGTCACATAAGCATGTTTACTAGTCCCAAGTGCATGTTACCACTTATGTTACCCCCACTATGGCCAGCCTTAGAGGGACCGTGGTATTCTCAACCCATCAGGGTTCAAGTTCTGATACTCGCATTATTTCTGGATTTATTTCAGAATTTCCGGCAATGCGCTTTAAGTGGGAGGAAACGTTTCCGTCGACGACGAGGTGCTTATGGTGACATCATAAATCTCAAAATGACATGCCCTCATACACGTGTCGCCAACTTATTAGTCATCACACGACCTTCTCTCTCCTCTCACACATAATCTTCTATCCCTCACTCCTGAAGAGTAGATCTTGTGCTCCGATCATGCTGTCTATATTTAAAAAATAACCAAAACAAAGTTGAATTTTTTTCAGAAACATCCAAAAATATAGTGTATAGATATGAGAGTGGATCATCTAATTATTTATTCTATGCAATCCAAATTAATTGTCGTAGTTGTACTAAAGTTGCGACAATTAATTTTGATCGGAGGGAGTATAATTTATTTATTTATTTGAGATCTGCTTGAGGAAAAAAACCATGGAGCTGGAAATAAATAAAGTTGTGAAAATATTTTTGAATTTGTTATTCTTGCATAGTGTCCGTTCGTCATACTCGCAGTAACCTCGATAGCCGGAAGTACCAAAGGGATTCACACGAGGGGATTACTCAAGTTCAGACTGTCACGGTGAAGGTAAAAACTCTACTCCTGGTTAGATGTATTAATGGCGGTAGCCTCATACTCCCTCCGTAAATTAATAAAAGCGTTTAGAATATTAAAATAGTGATTTAAACGTTTTTATATTAATTTACAGAGGGAGTATGAGATTAATGGTATGGTATACAGTGGATGTATTGAGGATTCGATGATCTATGATCTAGTCCTAGCCTTGCGTATATATGGGGACCAGGATAGGATTTACAAGGTTGTAGGTCGGTTGCTACCGATCGAGGATCTTTCGCCATCTCCAAAATCCTTGACTTGAAACCGTCACATACCTCACAAATGAATTGGGATTTTCACGAAATCTGAACCTGGAGATGAGCTTGAGTAATTAATATCTGAGGTTTCCTTTTTGATATCTATAATACATAAATAGTTGATCCTCATTAAGTCTAACTCTCTCAACATGCAGCCCTTCACATCATAAAATATGCCACGTCATCATCCACTAAAACTATTTTGTAGCACATGCATACCTCAATTTAATTGTTACATCTCCAATAATCCAACGTACATGCATACTCTTTGTTTACATGCAATTACTTTCGAAAGTAATAGCTTTCAATTTAGATCATTTTATTCATATAGAACATACTCAAGATTAATTTTTAAAATCCCGCAGCAACGCGCGGAGAAAATCATCTAGTTTTTGTTGTGAGTGCAATTTTTTTAAGGGAGCATGACTCCATGAGCACATTTGATTGTTTTGGCTCTTTCCTAGCGCTACGGCCATTTTGATAGTTGGCAGCTCTTCGCAGCATCTCCAGCCGCGTCCCCAGAAAAGACTCCTCAGGTGATTTTTCTGTACCGGTGCCGAAAAAAACGGTCCAGTCACGTCCTAGGAGCCCGATTTTTGTTGGTCTGGGCCGAAATCAGCGCCGGTGGATCCAGGCCGAACCCGGCGCACTGGGGGCGCCCGGGGATGCCGGGGCGAGCGGATTTGACGCGAAAGAGCCGCGGGCCAGCCGCGTCCGCGACACCGCGCCTCGTCTCCCCCCAACGCCTCGGTTTCCCGCGGGGAATCAATGGCAAGGCTGCCGCCGATCAGCCTTGCCATTGATTCCTCACGGGCGACGCGTCACGGGGCGGCACGGCGACGCCTCCCCTCCCACGCACCGTACACACGGGTGTGGCGCGGCTATATAAGCCGGTGGCCTCCCCGCCTCTGGCCACACTAGCCCTAGCCACTGAGCTCTCTCTCTCTCTCTCTCTCTCTCTCTCTCTCTCTCTCCCGTGCGCCGCCGCCGAGCCCTCCCTCTCCCGCACGTACGCCGCCAAGCCCTCCCTCTCCCCCTCCCGATGGCCGAGCGTTTCCCTGGCGATGAGGCGGTCGCGAACGGCTTCGGCCGCCGAGCTCTCTCTCTCCCGTGCGCCGCCGCCGAGCCCTCCCTCTCCCTCTCCCGCACGTACGCCGCCGAGCCCTCCCTCTCCCCCTCCCGATTGCCGAGCGTTTCCCTGGCGACGAGGTGGCGGCGAACGGCTTCGGCCGCCGCCCGCTCCGAGAACAGGAGTCATGGCTCCTGTTCGAGGCCAACATCCCGGATTCCCGGTGCCGCCGGACATGCGCGCCAGGCCGACGGGGTGGATGCTCGGCAATGGGGGAGTGTCCATTCCCCCGTTGCCCGACGCCGTGGCGCATCCTGGCTACTTCACCGACGAGGTGGAGATCGTCCGCGCCTCCCTCACCGACGAGAAGCGCGCCCTCCCCCAATACGCCGCCGACAACCACGCGGCGTGGGCGGCGTACTTCGAGCGCCGCCAAGGCTGGCGTCCACCAACGGGGCGTCGGTGGTGGGTGGCACGAAGAACAGCGAGGGGCGTCACCTGTGGTGGGGCGTCCCCGGCCGCACGCTCGAGGGCGTCCTGACACACCTCGAGGGCGGCAACAACCCGTCGCTGGCCTACCCTCCCCCGGCAAGGGCGGCCGCCTCGTCTCACCGCTGACGCGCCGGGCAATGGATGCTCAGGAGGTTCGGCTCCTCCTCGTCGTCCTCCTCCTACTCCTCCTCACGGGCTTCTTCCCACTCCTACGACTCTCCGGCGCTGCTCGGCATCAAGGCCGAGCCCGCGGCGGAGACGCCGCTTGGCCGGCGCATGTGCAGCGCCGGCATCGTCATCAACGAGGGCGGTCGGCGCGCCTCCTCGTCGGCTCCTCCGCGCTTCGTCAAGCCAAAGACAGAGCTGGGGCTCGCGCCGATGAAGACGGAGCCGGGGCTCCCCGCCGTGAAGACGGAGCACGGTGACGTGGAGCTCGACGACGACGCGGCCCTGGAATGGGCGCGCAAGAACTCCCTGAAGATGGCGAGGGAGCGCCAGCGCGCCGCCTGGCGCGGTTCGAGCAGCGCCGTCGGGGCAGCGATGAAGGAGGAGTCGTCGTCATCGAGGACAGCGACGACGACGCTCTGCCGCCACCAGTCCGCGTTGGGGACGCCGGTCAGGGATCCACCAGGGACGACCGCGTCAAGGAGGAGAAGCCCGACGACGACGGCGGCGGAGACGATGGCGGCGACAACGACGGCGAGGATGGCGGCGACGGCGGCGACTACTCGGCGTTCAGCGACTTTTTGTTTTAGTTATATTTGCTATGTACCGCCGAACATGTTAATATATGCCAAATTTGGCCAAAATTTACCCGTGTTTAAATGAATTCGCTGAATGTTTTTTTTAAATATGCGCGTCTGGGGGTGGCCCTGGGGCCGGTGACTGGGGACCAACTCGCCCCAGACCCTTTTTTTGTGCCGGCTTGTCCCAGGAGGCGATTTTAGGCGCCCCCTAGGGGGCCAACGGCTGGAGATGCTCTTAGCCTGCATTGGCCTCTACGTGGCCCAATTTGTTTTGTCGGAGCTTTGGCATCCAAATATTTTTGAACAGAACAAGGCACCAAAAGGTGCCCAATATCATTAACAGCTCATAACAACAGTACAAGAGAGAGTACATATGGCTTGAATAGAGATAGGGAAAAGGGAAACAGCCAAAGAAGAGGAGCTGTTAAAAGCTAGCAAAGATAGGTTGTCCAAAAGTCAACCAGATGAACTACATCTAGAACAAATGTGATACACATGAACTGGGAAGCATACAAGAGAAGCAGCATCAGCCAAGCTTAACACAAACGTGACTGATGGCCACCAGCAAGCTAAGCTCTTCGTAGAATTCAGTAATAAATGACTGGCTGATGTTGAGATGCATGCCTGAACTAGTAGCAGAAAGGAGAGAAGAGCTGCCTGAACAAGAATCCATCCTGCTGCTAGAAACAATACACTTTGTGCACCTGAAAACCTGACAAATTAAAATCACCCAAAGACACTGGACAGTCATCGGAAGCATGAGAGTGAGAGGAACAATCTAGAATAGGACCACGAACAGACTGATAAACCTATTGAGCAAGGTTGTGAGCAACTCCATTCAGGCTCCTGGAAATATGAAATACTTGGGAGTTAAGATGAGCAGTAGATGTAACAAAGGAAGCCAGTTCTTTTCTGATGTTCCAAGGGGCAGCTGAATGGATTATCTTCCTAGATGCTATAGCTAAAGCTAGAGAGAGACAATCAGTTAAAAATGTTGGTTGTTGAACACTAAGACTGACTGCCAAATGAGCTGCATATGCAAGAGCAACTGCTTCTGCTTGAATAGGAGTAGAAGTGGGAGGCGCTGAAGCTTGAACCTGAATGTTAATTTCTCTCCGAGGAGAAGGTATGCAAAAGTAAACTCCTACACCTATCTTTACTTCCCCTTGAGCAAGACCTAGAATTTTTGAAGATCTAAAGGCTGCATCAGAAAAGATTTTAGTACCATTAATCAACATATCAGATTTAAGAGTCTGCCCTTATTTAGGAACAACCTGAGCCTCAAGATGGTTCTTAGCACAAATCTGATTATTAGAAGGGAGGAAAGATTCCTCATGCAATGCAACGTCAATATGAGCAGCAGCAATATGCACTCTGTAAGGAAGACATCTTTTTCTTTCAAACAAGAAATCATTTCTAGCTTTCCAGATACACCATAAAAAGTTCAAAACATTTTGCAAGGAAGCATAAGGATGCCCCATAGAAACCAGATGAATGAGAATAGAGTGCATTGAATTATGGTCCTGAACAAGAGAATCGGATCTGAGAAACCAAGGAGCAGAAAACCAGGCAACTCTAGCAAAATCACAAAGAAAGAAGAGATGAAATTCATCCTCTTGCTGGGCACACCTACAACAAGTCTGAGAAATATGAGTGAAAAAACGTTCTGCTCTCATACCTGTCGGCAAAGCTTTACTAAGAAGCCTCCAAGCAAAAGTTTGGACTTTAGGCAACAAATTTTTCTGCTTCCAAATGACTTTGAGAAAGTTTTTTAACTCAAGAGAAACCTGAAGAGGAGCAGTTCTAGGATGAGAGTGAATGGCTTGCAAACAAAGGTTGTAGGCAGCTTTAGAAGAACAAAACCCATTAGGGGCCAAGGGTCAACAGAGAAAATCTTCATTATTGTTCTTAATGATATCAATGTTAATTATATGAGAAGCAAGAGGCTGCTGAAATAAAAGAGAAAATAAGTTGATGATTCCAATTTTTCTGCCCAGGCAGCCAAAGATCTCTAACCAAAGAAGGATAAATAAAACCTGCTTGTTAAGGAATAAGAAAATCATGAATGGAATTCCAAAAAGGACACCAAGGCATACTCCAGAAAGAGATGTTTCCTTTAGTAAGCTGATAGAAAGCATGATCTTTCAGTTTGGGTAGCATTTTTAAAACAGAAGCCCAAAATGCTGACTTAGGAGGGGCCACAGTGGCCTTCCAAATAGTAGTAGTAGGAAAGTATTTAGCCTGAAGAACATGATATAAATGAGAAGAAGGGTCTTTAGCTAACCTCCCGGACGCAGCAAGAATTAGGCTTTTGTTTATTGCTTTTAAGTTTCTGATGCCTAGTCCACCTGCTGCCTTAGAACTGGTGTCCTGCAACTGGTAGTTATTTTCAAAATGTTGGCCTTTGTGGACCGAGCAACATCTCACAGTAGAGAAGAAGTAGTTTTCATAGGGCGGGAGGCTATGAAATAGTTCAAATCTGATGCAATATTAAAGAAAATAAATCAAGTAACCCTAAGTGGTACCAAACACTATGTCCTAATAGTAAGCGATTTCTTTCAACCTGGTAGAAAAACAAGAAACAAAAAGTGGAGTGGGCATGCTGACTAAGAGGAACAAGAAAGAATCACAAAAGTTCGACTTTTTGAGATCAACTTTTACATCAATTAAGAAATCAGTTCACATTTGAAAATAGACTAGGAAAGTTATTTTGGGTCCCTAAATAATTTATTAAATTCAGATTTTTTTTCCGCAAATTTCAGACTGATAACTTTCAGGGCTAAACCATGTTGGCATTTTTTTAATAGAAAAGAACTCCATGAGCACTACACGTTAGAGCTGAGGCTCAAACAAGGGCGGGCTGGCTGCGTACTCAAGCGCCTAGCCAACGAAGCGACGCGCCCCATTCTCACTTTGATCCCATTAACTTTTTGTTGACCATAGATGGAATATTTGTTCATCGGCCTTAGCCAAAGTGGAATGTAGGGTTGTATGCTGATAGTAACATCACACATATCTAGATAAATTAAATGATGTGGCAAGCAATAAATAAAGAAAGAGAAAAAAGTAGTAACATAAATAGTTACTAGCAGTATGAGTAACATCACACATATTAAGGCAAGATGTGTTTATAGCCTAATAAATGAAGTGTTGCATGTTATCACACATATGTTACTCCCTACTATAGAGGTAGTAACATAGACTAGTAACATGGGCATGTTACTAGTCTATGTTACTACCCATTGTGGCTAGTAGTAACCTCATTCGCAAAAAGAAAAGAATGTTGTATAACCTGACAATTTTGTTGGGTACACATATCCCATAACATTTATAATACTTTAAATAATGGCTTGAACCCTACTTTTAGAAACGGCAGGCTGTTCAATTTCTGCAGCTTAGCTCGTTTTAGAATGAATGAATGAACGATATGAACAAGCGCTCTAAGCATATCGGTTGGTGTGCGCACGGTTTGTATGGCGTGCTTGATCGTACACGGTTGGTCAGAGTGAACACAGTTTACATAAAGCAAAGCGTGTGATGAGTGATTTCATAGCATGCATTTGTTCTTATAAGTGAATCATGTGCGACATTGTCCACACTCTGACACTCAAGCCATCATGGACCTCTCTCTCTGTGTGCGCGCACACACGTGCGTGTGCGTGTGCGTGTGCGTGTGTGTGTGTGTGTGTGTGTGTGTGTGTTTTGTCGAGCACCCCCGAGAGACCCCATGATGACGCCCCTGTGCCACTGCCAACTATGTCCTGAACTCCTAATGGGCTTTGGGTTGCATAATTGGGCCATGGGACGGTATATGGGACACGTCGTGGGGGTAGTGTGAGAAGTAGACGTGATGTGCACATGAGTTGTATATTTGTTGAATACATATTTCATACAGATGATGTAATTACGATTTTTTCTGCCAAAAAGAAGTGGTAATACCCATGAATTATGTTAGGACCGCCCTCCTTCCCAAAATAATTGAACACACATGATGGGTCTCTATGTCCAGAATGATACTTAATGAGAGCATAACTTATATTATAGCACTAGCTTTTACATAGTGGACTGAGCAAGATCCCATCACTTTATATAAGGATGTAAGAATTGTATAAACACTAGCACTACAATCACGAAGAGCATAACAGTCAAAATTATTAATGGTAATCAGTTCAATTGGTTCCAGACCATCCTCTAATTATATATGGATATTGGCATCTTGATTATATTTCTCCTCGCCGTTTGAAATAGTTAGCCCTATATGTTCAGTAATTTATTTGTTGCAAGCAGTTCTATTAGGCACTTCCGATAATTCTTACAAAACTTGTATAACTTCGGAGAGGGTACACTCATCATAGTAAATTTAATTACATCAATACTAAATAATGTACAGTACCAACCATTTATGACATTCTTATCCTATGCTTAATTTTAGGTTCAATTTCAGCATGCATGGTTTTGTTTCTTCTTTTCTCCCAATTCTTATCTAGGATGAATTGAATATGTTTGAAAGTATCTCCATTGTTAATTTTAGATGGTGTCAATCTATGCTTCATCAAACTATATAATTAGAGAGTTTTAACTTTATCAAAGAGAGTGCTAATTTACCAAAAAAATGGTTCAACGTCTTGATTTAGTTTTGGGTCGAAATTCATTACTTAATCATTCCTACAAATCTAGTAGCAAAATTATTACTCCCACATTAATTATATCAATGATAAGGCATGTAATCATTATTTCTACAATATTCGTACATGCATTATTGTTGAAGTTATTTTGACGCCAACATGTTCTTTATTTCGCTCAACAAGTTCACGAAATTAGAAATATCATAAGTACTAGATGATGCATTATTAATAGAAAACATAGACATATGCATACCAGGTTTGGCATTTTAACTTTGAACCTCCTGGGTAGAGTTTAGCATTGTAGTTAGAACCCTCTCAATATGTCATTTGACATAATATTCCATCATGCCACCCAAACATTTTGAGTTTGAGCTTGTGTCATGCTTCTAAAGGTGCCATCTGTAGATGAATCTAACAATTATTCATATGTATGGTTCAATCCAACATAAAAGGTGTGCAACATTAACCATTCACCTAATCTATATACGTCAATTTCTAAGAGTTTTACCTCCTTTTCAAACTTGAGATAAATGTTTATGATTGCATAACTTATAGTTCACAATGTGGTTTTGCATTTCTAATATCTTAGCAGGGGGCTAGTATTTCACAATTAAAACATTTTGCATTCACTACAAAATTTAATATTATCAAGAGGCAAAGATGGAAACCACCTCCTTAACCAACAACCATCCACTCCCCCCACCACCTTCTCTACCATTGTCTGGTCATCCTATGTCACCGCCACCTTCGCCCTGTCCGCAAGCGAGCCCTCAACTAGGGATCGATCCAGAAGTGCTAAAAGAAGCCATCTAAATGAGACAACCCCTTGAAACAAAACAAGTGAGATGGAAACCGCTCGTTAAATCTCTTCTGGTCAGGACCCATGACAGTTACTAACATTGCCACAAGTTGCATTGTTCGTGTAAGACCTCTCACAGCGGGAGCATCACAATATGATGCATTACGACGTAAACAAAAATATGATGTGGCACATCAATTAATTATTTTACAGAAGGTTCTAGTATATGGCACAGTACCATGGCATGTCAAAAGATTTTTAAAATAAAAATAAATAAATGGAGTGAACTTTAAATTGAGACTTTATAAATCAACAAATGTAGTGATAATATGATACTATTGTATGATACTCCCTCCGTTCCTAAATATTTGTCTTTGTAGAGATTTCAACAAGTGACTACATACGAAGCAAAATCAGTAAAGCTACACTCTAAAATATGTCTATATACATCGTATGTGGTAGTCCATTTGAAATCTCTAAAAAGGCAAATAGTTAGGAACGGAGGGAGTACTATGTATTGCACATGCGGAAATCCATTTCGGCTCTATGGAGCACATGCTCCTGCATGACAAAAATGGATTTTACAAGTGTCAAACAAATTAAAAAATATAGATATGTTCATTGTCACACCCAAATGGTACATGCAAATTTTCAGGGGGAAAACTTAAGCATTTTGACCTGCGCAAAAGAAAAAGAGAGTCGAACGCCGAATGTTACCTCCAAATGTTAGACTTGTTTATTTTTTCACCAGCGAAGAACTGCTATCCCATATGGCATGAAAATTGTCAAGCACATGATACTAGTTTATGTTACTCTTCATTGTGGTAGGTCTAACATATATGTTGTATGAATATACACTTGGTGCTTTGATTGTATTTTTGCGAAAGATTTAGATTTATTATAAAAGTTCATCAGAAGTACAAAACACCTCAAACACAATAAAAATACGTCGAGGTCTCTAGACCACCAAATGACCACTACCGCCGCCAGAATGGTCCATCGACTCGTCTCTGTCGCCACTTCCCTACCGAAACCGGCTTGACCTTGTCGATAACAGCCAGAAAGTCTTCACGCAATTGTCCCTAAGGACCAGCATCATACAGCCGCAATCGTCGTCGTTGAACCCACAAATAGATATGAACCAACTAACACCAAATCTCGCCATTCCAAGAAGACATCATGAATCCAGGCCAGAGCTCCGTCATACATCTAGATGGACAAACTCGGCGAGGATTAGATCTTGGAAGACAAACATGCAGAAGAAACGTCGTCATCTACCGGAGTGCCACGTTTGCAAGTACTCAAAAGCCCTTAACCTAAACTACTAGCCGAAACGAAGACACCCATATCCCCCTCCCCATCACCGATGGAGCGCCGGGTAGAGGAGAGGCGAACCCGCGGGCTCGCCGGTGAAGTCTGAAGCGGAGAATTTGCCCTAGCCATAGATAATTTCTTTTAGGAGAGAAAAGGTCTATCTTGACCGCATGATATTGTATTATATGCAGTTAATAATACGAACAAGAACGCATTGATGCTTTGGAGGCGGAGATTCACGCATTGATGCAGGGCATGGCTTTGGCAATCCAGCACTCAGAGGGTTCTATTGTTGTTCAGTCCGACTCTTCTGAAGCATTGTCATGTCTTTCTGATTCTAGTCTAAGCAGGTCAGCATATGGGCACTTAGTTGCAGAGATAAAAGCACACATGCTTATCCGGGAGTTTGTTCCCCAGAAGTTTACAAGAGAGCAAAATAGGGTAGCAGATCGTTTGGCATTATATAGTCGTGATGAGCGGGCCACAGCTGTGTGGCTTGGTCAAGAACCTCCTTGTATAGAGCAATTATTGCCTCTGGATTGTAACCCTATCAATATGGAATAAAACTCTCTTTTACCTCGCAAAAAAAGAAATACGAACAAGAAACGATTTTTTGTGGTGACGAAAACCATCCATGCCCCTGAGTAGTCCGGAGTATATGCGTAGAAAGAAAAAAAACTTTAGCAGCCAGACGGTGACCAATTAACGAACGGCATCATAACGGGTCTATTCGGACGTATCCGGACCGAACAGACGAGTTGACCATCAGATTCATGTCGCGCGCGCTTGTGCTCGGATCTCTACCAACCACCAACCTTCCTAGCAGCATACGTAGGCCCGCGCGACCAGGACCCATCCAACGCCCACCCCGCCACGCCGCTTCCCGGATCCACCTATATATACCCCCCACCAACTACTAACTCCATTCACCAAGCAGCAAAGCAAGCCAGCTAATTACTAGCTCCTCCGCCTCTTCTTCTTGCTCTCCGGCAGCAAAGCTAGCTAGCTCAACTTCATTAAGCCAATCCTTCTCTCCGCCTCCCAACCTTCTTTGCTCATAATCAAGGTTTAAATTACCTACCTAAAAGGAATGGGCAGCTTGGGCACCAACCCCATGTCCTTCTCCGCCATCCCCGACGACAAGGCGGCGTTCGAGCCGCTTAACCCCGAAGATGTCCGTGCATACCTCCACAAGGCCGTCGACTTCATCTCCGACTACTACACCAACATCGAGTCCATGCCCGTACTTCCTAATGTGAAGCCAGGGTACCTGCAAGACGAGCTCAGCGCGTCCCCGCCAACTTACTCTGCGCCATTCGACGTCACCATGAAGGAGCTCAGGACCTCCGTTGTCCCCGGCATGACGCACTGGGCTAGCCCCAACTTCTTTGCCTTCTTCCCCTCCACAAACAGCGCAGCTGCGATCGCCGGCGACCTCATTGCCTCCGCCATGAACACGGTCGGATTCACGTGGCAGGCCTCACCTGCCGCCACTGAGATGGAGGTTCTCGCTCTCGACTGGCTTGCGCAGCTCCTGCGTCTGCCCACAACCTTCATGAACCGAACCAGCACTGGTCGTGGCACCGGCGGTGGGGTTATCCTTGGCACAACAAGCGAGGCCATGCTCGTCACGCTGGTCGCCGCCCGTGATGCAGCGCTGCGTCGAAGCGGCTATGTTGGCGTGTCTGGCATTCCACGCTTGGCTGTGTATGCTGCCGACCAAACCCACTCCACGTTCTTCAAGGCTTGTCGCCTCGCGGGCTTTGACCCCGCCAACATCCGCTCCATCCCTACCGGGCCAGAAACCAATTATGGGCTCGACCCGGCAAAGCTTCTCGAGGTCATGCAAGCTGATGCCGACGCTGGTCTTGTGCCAACATATGTCTGCGCGACCGTGGGCACCACGTCTTCCAATGCCATTGACCCGGTGGGCGACGTCGCCGATGTTGCCGCCATGTTCAATGCATGGGTCCACGTCGATGCTGCCTACGCTGGCAGTGCATGTATCTGCCCCGAGTTTCGCCACCATCTCGACGGCGTCGAGCGCGTGGACTCCATTAGCATGAGCCCACACAAATGGCTTCTCACATGCCTTGATTGCACATGTCTCTATGTCCGTGATGCTCACCGACTGAGTGACTCATTGGAGACCAACCCGGAGTATCTCAAGAATGATGCTACCGAGTCCGGCGAGGTCACCGATCTTAAAGACATGCAGGTCGGCGTTGGCCGGCGCTTCCGTGGGCTCAAGCTTTGGATGGTCATGCGTACCTATGGTACTGCAAAGCTCCAAGAGCACATCCGTAGTGATGTTGCCATGGCCAAGATGTTTGAAGATTTTGTCCGTGCCGATGACAGGTTTGAGGTGGTTGTACCGAGGAACTTTGCTCTTGTTTGCTTTCGGATCAAGGCAAGTGGAGCCATGACAGAGAAGGATGCTGACGAGGCCAACCGTGTGCTAATGGAAAATCTGAACAAAACTGGCAAGGCTTATCTTGCACACACGGTGGTCGGTGACAAGTTCGTGTTACGGTTCGCCGTTGGGTCATCGCTGCAGGAGGAGAGGCATGTGAGAAGTGCTTGGGACCTCATCAAGAAGACTACGAGCAGTATCATGGATTAAGTGGACAGACCTATCGGTGCCGAAAGTTTTAGGGGCAACACAAATCCCAATATTTATGATACATTTATTCTTTTAATTTATCTTTCTTTTCTTTTGCTTCGATTCAGATTATTATTTATTTGGACATGTGGTTCTTATTTCCACTGAGGGTATATATATAGTAGGCAACGAAATGGATTGTAGACTGTAAAAGGTAAAATGACTTATATTGAATGAACACGAGATACTTTTTTATTTGTTAGTGTGCTCTGCTAGCGAGTGATGAATGCTTGTCCACGCATCTCGATCAATCAAGAAATGGACACATCCATTTGTGCGGGACAGAGACCCTGTTTGGATCATGGGGTAAGAGCTGATTTGGGTTAGTTGGAAGTTCAAATAATCCAAAAGTATTCAAATAGAGAGGATTAGATTAGGTTAGTTTTATCTAACCCAACTATGCCGATGAAGAGGTGTTTATTTCAATTAGAGTGGGTTAGAAAATAACTTAAACTCTAACTATGTTAGAGTATCCAAACAGGACTAGAATGGGTATGTTGCACTCAATTGGTTTTTAGGTTTCAAGATGCCAGACCGAAGCTGGTCACCGCGTGTTCCCACCTTCCCATTAATTAATTGGTCCTATCTAACTGCCATACAATTCCATCTGTCTGAATTAATGGTGCTTGCACCGCAGCATTGACACAGCAAAACACAGAGTCAAAGATTTAATTAAGTGATCGATTTGATTTGCGCCCAACTTCGATGCGGATTTGCAAAGGAAAGGACCATCGACGTTCTCGCGGCCTGCCGGAGGGACCTGGAACAATGGAGGCTCGCCGGCGCCCGCGGCATAGAGGTCCCTTTCGGGGACATTACGTGAGGAGTGAAACCATGTACTACCTTCGTCCAAAAATACTTATTATTAAAAAGAATAAAAAATGAATGTACCTAGATGTATTTTTCATCTCAAACAATTTTCATGCAAGGAAGGAACATACTTGATGGTGTAGTAATCCTGCATGAGACCGTCCATGAGATGCACCGAAAAAATATGAGTGGAGTAGTATTCAAAATAGACTTCGAAAAAGCCTATGACAAGGTCAAATGGTCTTTCCTCCACCAGGCCCTAAGAATGAAAGGCTTCTTCGATAAATGGTGCAAGTGGATCTAAAATTTTGTAACTGGCGGTAGTGTGGCCATCAAAATCAATGATGATGTCGGCCATTACTTTCAGACAAACAAAAGACTACGACAGGGTGATGCCATATCCCCAATGTTATTTAACATTGTGGCTGACATGTTGACTATTCTGATTGAGCGCGCCAAGCAGGACGGACAGATTATAGGAGTAGTGCCACATCTAGTGGATGGTGGTCTGTCTATTCTGCAATATGTCGATAACACAATTCTCTTTATGAAACATGACCTAGACAAGGCTAGAAACCTGAAACTTTTGTTGTCAGCGTTTGAGCAAATGTCGGGTCTTAAGATTAACTTCCATAAAAATGAATTGTTCTGCTTTGGAGAAGCCATTGATGCAACGGCCGATTATGCTGAACTTTTTAGTTGTGCACATGGACAATTCCCAATTATATATTTGGGAATACCAATTCATTATCGGCGTCTCACCATTGCGGAGTGGAAGCATGTAGAGGAGCGAATAGAGAAACGCTTGAGCAGCTGGAAAGGCAAGTTGCTCTTGGTTGGAGGACGATTGGTTTTAATAAACTCTGTCCTCACAAATATGGTCCTATATATGCTTTCATTCTTCCAGCTCCCAATGGGGGTCTTGCAAAGATTGGATTATTTTAGGTCCAGGTTCTTTTGGCAAGGAGATGGTGAAAAGAAAAAATATAGACTGGCCAAATGAAGTGTGGTTTGTAGGCCGAAAGAGCAGGGCGGCCTCGGTATTCATGACCTGCAGGTCAAGAATGAGGCCCTACTTAGTAAATGGTTGTTCAAACTTCTTACTGAGGATGGTGTTTGGCAAACTATGCTGCGCAATAAGTATATAGGCCAAAAGGCAGTGTCTCAGGTATATTGGAAACCTGGAGACTCACACTTTTGGGCCGGCCTAATGGCGGCAAAGAAACATCTCTTTCGCTTTGGGTCTTTCGCGATAAAGGATGGGTCATAGATTCGTTTTTGGGAAGACATCTGGCTAGGCAATGCTAGCCTCCGAGAACAATACCCAGCCTTATACAACATTGCACGCGATAAGAATAATACTATTGCGCAAGTGCTCAGCTCATCCCCGCCAAATATTTCGTTCAGGCAGGATTTGATTGGCACCCGACTTATGTCATGGAATAATCTATTGTCCCGTCTGGATTCGATTATCTTGAGACAAGGTCGTGATGTGTTTCGCTGGAACCTTACTACATCGGGGTCTTTCACAGTTCACTCTATGTATCGTGCACTCACGCATTCTGAGATACCGGTGAGTAATAACAAAAAAAATTGGAAAGCGAAGGTACCACTTAAAGTCAAAATATTCATGTGGTATCTCCGTAGGGGAGTTGTGCTAACAAAAGACAACCTCGCACGACGCAACTGGTCGGGAAGTAAGAAGTGTTGTTTTTGTACTCATGATGAGACAATTAAACACCTCTTTTTTCACTGTAAGTTTGCGCGTTCTACGTGGTCAGCCATCCAAATAGCGTCAAATTTGTATCCGCCCACAAGTGTTGCCAATATTTTTGGTCATTGGCTGGACGGTATTTCAAATGCATACAAAACGCTAATAAGGGTGGGAGCGTATGCCTTACTATGGTCGCTTTGGCTATGTAGAAATGATGTTTTTTTAATGACAAAACTGTTTCTCCTTTGCAGATTATTTTCCGTTGTACGCAATCGCTTCGTACGTGATGTACGCTACAACGAGCGGAGTACCAACCGCTATTCAAGGCGCTGTGTACGCTGTTGGAGCAGGTGGCTACGGAGGTTTTTACCCAACATGGATGACAGCATAATCTCCGGCTCGGTCCACCATATCTTTCGACATAGGCATAGTGTCGGTCTATAGACTCTACTTTTGCCGAATTGTCGGTTTTTTATCTTTTTGTTAATCAGACTACTGGTATTTGGCTGTGTGCATCCTAGTTATGCAGAGGCCGGATGATACTCTTAATGCGCTGTATCACTTTGATGCTACATTTTGAGATAATAAAAACGCTCTTTATCAAAAAAATCTAGATGTATTTTAGTTTTAGATACATCTTTTTTTTACCTATTTTAATGACAAGTATTTTCAGACGGAGGAAGTAATTTTTTTGCTGGGGGAGTGGAGTCAAGCCTGTGTGCTCATTCTCTACCTTATTCAGACCTTGATTTTTTGATCTCTCTTTTGTAACCTCTCTCTGCTAAGCCAATGAAATGCCAGCAATGCTGGGTCTTTCAAAAAGAAAATCCGTGTTTGAGTATGAACGTGGCTTAATAGGGGTGCTGGGTCTTTCAAAAAGAAAATCCGTGTTTGAGTATGAACGTGGCTTAATAGGGGATCTCCAAAGCATGAGCGCTTATGTTCCCAGAGGCAATATTTTGTGCAGGTTTTTTAAGCGTCCTGACTCCTGGGCGCCAGAAAATAAACCATGGTCCACTGGAAAGCTACGAAAACAACTGGGATTTAATCCCTGGAGCCCAGACTTAGAGCCCGTTCGGCAATCCACCCGCTCATCAGTATCCATGGATCTAGACAGCATCGTTTCGCCTGTTCCTAGATTATCAACCACAACTCGTCCGCTCCTGGAGCGGAGGCGCAGAGCGGAGGAAAACCGAACGGCCCCTTAAACGCCTACATTGTACGTGCTCTTAAAATTGTGAATCAATAAAAGCGAAGCAGGCATACAAGTGGGAGTATTAGAGTAGGGCGGTACTACAGTAATGACTGTATGCTGAATGGAGCGATCAGTACTCGCAACTAGTCTCCCGTCCGTGGCCCATCTAAATTATATAAGAACATGGTTAATAATGTAGTCGGCTGTTGACTATAAAGAGATGCTATCTAACTTAAAGCCTTCATAAAAATATATTCATATAATAGGTTGGCTCTTAGATTGGCTATTAGGTTCGTTATAGTGGTGAGTAACTTATAGTAGTCATGCATATAACACTAGTCTAAATAATTATTTTCATAGTGCAAAGTAACATAGTAGTACTGTCATAGATGGTTTCATTTATTAGCTTGTAGACTCATCTTTTATTGGGAAGCGTTATGTTACAATAACATATTATATTACCATTTCTCATTAACTACTTGCCACATAAGCAAAAAAAATTGAGGTACGCTAAGTTACTCCCACTATGACTAGCCTTAGGTTGGCTCTAAGCATTTAATATCTGCATAAGCGATGTATATGATTGGAGAGAGTTGCATGCATACTATTTTATCTTGATCTATGTGCTATAGCCGGTCTGTAGAATAAGAGCCCGCTTCACTCTCTCTCCTCTTCTCTCACTCCTCCAAGTAGGATTTTAATGACATGGCAAGTCTTATAGCCTGCTGACTAGGTCTTATTAGACTTGCTCTAACAGATGATTTCTCTCATGCTTGAGCTATGCAGTATATCGATACTGGTGACCTAGAGTAACTCTAGCAAAGTTGTTATATCGGACCGACAGATATAATAACCGTTTTACAGATAGTTGTTGAGGACATCCGAGGTAGCTACGGTGTCTCTGCTCCCAACGGTGTGGAACCAACATAGGAGGGTGTCAAGGGCAGATTGCGAGCAATTGCTGGCCCCTTTTCTCCTTGAAGGAGATTTCATACAACTTGGGGGGATGAGATCTAACACTGCCCCTAGACCGGGCGGGTTTCCGGACACTTTCTACAAAACGTTCTGGAATGTGGTGGGTCCACATTTCCTAAATGGTGTATCGATGTGAAGAGGCTTAATTATGGTATTTTGGCACTATTGCCGAAAGTGGAGGGAGCGGACCACATTCGTCAATACCGGCCAATTACCCTAATCAACGTCAGCTCTCGGTTACTAGCTAAGGGTATGCTTCTAGGTTGGCTCCAGTGGCGGATAAGGTAATTGACACTAATCAAACCGCCTTCATCAAAGGACGGGGCATTCTGGATGGAATTGTTGTCCTACATGAAGTGCTCCTCGAAATCCACAATAAGAAGGAGGTGTTTATCCTGAAGATAGACTTTGAGAAAGCATATGATAGGATAAGATGGGATTTCCTGGAGCAAACAACGCATGCTAAAGGGTTCGGCCCACAATGGGTGAGCTGGATGATGCAATTGGTCAACGGTGGCCAGACCACAATCAATATCAACGGGAAAATAGACGTTTTGTCGGAATACCAGGGAGACCCTATACCACCCTATTGTTTAACATTGCAGCTGATGGCTTGGTTGCAATGTTAGATAGGGTGAAAGAGGCTGGGCATATCTCTGGTGTTGCGACATCGGTAGTGCACAACGGGTGGATACACATCTTCAGTATGCGGACGACACCTTAATCTTCATTAAAAACTCGGACAGGGAGATTATTAACTTCAAATTTCTACTCATGTGCATAAGGGATGTCCGGGATAAAGATTAACTTTGAGAAGAATGAGGCATTTTTCTCGGGAGGAGACCTTGAATCAAAGCTTCGAGTAGCTCATATGATGAATTGTGAGCTAGGCTCGATAACGATGAAGTACCTGAAGGAAATGTGCCCTAGAGGAAATAATAAAGTCATTATTTATATTTCCTTATATCATGATAAATGTTTATTATTCATGCTAGAATTGTATTAACTGGAAACTTGATACATGTGTGGATACATAGACAAAATAGAGTGTCCCTAGTAAGTCTCTACTTGACTAGCTCGTTAATCAAAGATGGTTAAGTTTCCTGACCATAGACATGTGTTGTCATTTGATGAACGAGATCACATCATTCGAGAATGATGTGATGGACAAGATCCATTCGTTAGCTTAGCACAATGATCGTTTAGTTTTATTGCTATTGCTTTCTTCATGACTTATACATGTTCCTCTGACTATGAGATTATGCAACTCCCGAATACCGGAGGAACACCTTGTGTGCTATCAAATGTCACAAAGTAACTGGGTGATTATAAAAATGCTCTACAAGTGTCTCCGATGGTGTTTGTTGAGTTGGCCTAGATCGATATTAGGATTTGTCACTCCATGTATCGGAGAGGTATCTCTGGCCCCTCTCGGTAATGCACATCACTATGAGCCTTGCAAACAATGTGTCTAATGAGTTAGCCATAGGATGATGCATTACGGAACGAGTAAAGAGACTTGCCGGTAACGATATTGAACTAGGTATGATGATACCGACAATCGAATCTCGGGTAAGTGACATACCAATGACAAAGGGAACAACATATGTTGTTATGCGGTTTGACCGATAAAGATCTTCGTAGAATATGTAGGAGACAATATGAGCACACAGGTTATTGACCGGAGATGTGTCTCGGTCATGTCTACATAGTTATCGAACCCATAGGGTCCGCACGCTTAACTTTCGATGATGATTTGTATTATGAGTTATGTGATTTGATGACCGAAGTTTGTTCGGAGTCCCGTATGAGATCACGGACATGATGAGGAGTCTCGAAATGGTCGAGAGGTAAAGATTCATATATTGGAAGGCTATATTCGGACATCGGAATTGTTCCGAGTGATTCGGGTATTTTTTGGAGTACCGGAGAGTTGCGGGAATTCACCGGGGAAAGTTAATGGGCCTTATTGGGCTTTAGTGGAGAGATGGAAGAAGGGCCACGAGGTGGCGCGTGCCTTGCTACCTCTTGAGCACCGCGTTGGATTTCCCCGATGAGGAGAGGATGATGCAACAAAGTAGCGTAAGTATTTCCCTCAGTTTTTGAGAACCAAGGTATCAACCCAGTAGGAGGCTACGCACGAGTCCCTCGTACCTAAACAAAAACAATAGCTCAACGCAACCAACGCGCTTAGGGGTTGTTAATCCCTTCACGGTCACTTACGAAAGTGAGATCTGATAGAGATGATAAATAATATTTTTGGTATTTTTGTTATAGAGATGCAAAGTAAAAAGTAAAACCAAATCAATAATAAAGTTATGGAGATTGATATGATGAAAAAGAGACCCGGGGGCCATAGGTTTCACTAGTGGCTTCTCTCAAGAGCATAAGTATTCTACGGTGGGTGAACAAATTACTGTTGAGCAATTGACAGAATTGAGCATAGTTATGAGAATATCTAGGTATGATCATGTATATAGGCATCACGTCCGAGACAAGTAGACCGACTCCTGCCTGCATCTACTACTATTACTCCACTCATCGACCGCTATCCAGCATGCATCTAGAGTATTAAGTTAAAAACAGAGTAACGCCTTAAGCAAGATGGCATGATGTAGAGGGATAGTTTCATGCAATATGATAAAACCCCCATCTTGTTATCCTCGATGGCAACAATACAATACGTGCCTTGTTGCCCCTTCTGTCACTGGGAAAGGACACCGCAAGATTGAACCCAAAGCTAAGCACTTCTCCCATGGCAGAACAACCAATCTAGTAGGCCAAACCAAACTGATAATTCGAAGAGACTTGCAAAGATAACCTATCATACATAAAAGAATTCAGAGAAGATTCAAATATTATTCATAGATAGACTTGATCATAAACCCACAATTCATCGATCTCAACAAACACACCACAAAAAGAAGATTACATCGAATAGATCTCAACAAACCCCCATCTAGCTACTAACTATGGACCCGTAGGTCTGAAGTAAACTACTCACACTTCATCGGAGGGGCTTGGATGATGATGTAGAAGCCCTCCGTGATTGATTCCCCCTCCGGCGGAGCTCCGGAACAGGCCCCAAGATGGGATCTCGTGGATACAGAAAGTTGTGGCGGTGGATTTAGGTTTTTGGCTCCGTCCCCGATCGTTTAGGGGTACGTAGGTATATATACGAGGAAGAAGTACGTCGGTGGAGCTTCGAGGGGCCACGAGGCAGGGGGGCGCCCTCCACCCTCATGACCACCTCATGGCTTTCTTGACGGAGGGTCCAAGTCTCCTGGATCTTATCTGATGAGAAAATCACGTTTCCAAAGGTTTCATTCGGTTTGGACTCCGTTTGATATTCTGTTTCTCCGAAACACTGAAATAGGCAAAAAAACAACAATTCTGGGCTGGGCCTCCGGTTAATAGGTTAGTCCCAAAAATAATATAAAAGTGGAAAGTAAAAGCCCAATATAGTCCAAAACAGTAGATAATATAGCATGGAGCAATCAAAAATTATAGATACGTTGGAGACGTATCAAGCATCTCCAAGCTTAATTCCCGCTCGTCCTCGAGTAGGTAAATGATAAAAAGAGAATTTTTGATGCGGAGTGCTACTTGGCATAATTTTAATGTAGTTCTTCTTAATTGTGGTCTGAATATTCAGATCTAAAGATTCAAGACAAAAGTTCATATTGACATAAAAATGATAATACTTCAAGCAAACTAAGCAATTATGTCTTCTCAAAATAACATGGCCAAAGAAAGTTCATCCCTACAAAATCATATAGTTTAGTCATGTTTCATTTTCGTCACACAAGAATGCTCTCATCATGCACAACCCTGATGAGAAGCCAAGCAATTGTTTCATACTTTAGTAATCTCAAACTTATAAACTTTCACGCAATATATGAACACGAGCCATGGACATAGCACTATGGGTGGAATAGAATATAATGAGGGGGGTTATGTGGAGAAGACAAAAAAGGAGAAAGTCTCACATCAACGAGGCTAATCAATGGGCTATGGAGATGCCCACCGACTGATGTTAATGCAAGGAGTAGGGATTAGCATGCAACGGATGCACTAGAGCTATAAATGAATGAAAGCTCAACAAAAGAAACTAGTGGGTGTGCATCCAACTTGCTTGCTCACGAAGACCTGGGGCACTTTAGGAGGCCCATTGTTGGAATATACAAGCCAAGTTCTATAATGAAATATTCCCACTAGTATATGAAAGTGATAACATGAGAGACTCTCTACTATGAAGATCATGGTGCTACTTTGAAGCACAAGTGTGGTAAAAGGATAGTAACATTATCCCTTCTCTCTTTTTCTTTCATTTTTTTGGGCCTTTTCTTTTTTATGGCCTTTCTCTTTTTTTGGGCCTTCTCTTTTTTTTATGGCCTTTCTTTTTTTATTCCTCACTTGGGACAATGCTCTAATAATGGTGATCATCACACTTCTATTTATTTACAACTCAATGATTACAACTCTATACTAGAACAAATATGACTCTATATGAATGCCTCCGGCGGTGTACCGGGATATGCAATGAACCAAGAGTGACATGTATGAAAGAATTATGAACGGTGGCTTTGCCACAAGTACTATGTCAACTACATGATCATGCTAAGCAATATGACAATGATGAATGTGTCATGATGAACAGAATGATGGAAAGTTGCATGGCAATAATATCTCGGAATGGCTATGGAAATGCCATAGTAGGTAGGTACGGTGGCTGTTTTGAGGAAGATATAAGGAGGTTTATGTGTGAAAGAGCGTATCATATCAAGGGGTTTGGATGCACCGGTTTATGTGAGAAATGGCAATGCACGGTACCGAAGAGGCTAGCAAGGATGGAAGGGTGAGAGTGCGTATAATCCATGGACTCAACATTAGTCATAAAAAACTCACATACTTATTGCAAAAATCTACAAGTCATCAAAAACCTCGGCACTACGCGCATGCTCCTAGGGGGATAGATTGGTAGGAAAAGACCATCGCTCGTCCCCGATCGCCACTCATAAGGAGGACAGTCAAATAACACCTCATGTTTCAAATTTGGTGCATAACGTTTACCATACGTGCATGCTATGGGACTTGCAAACCTCAACACAAGTATTTCTCAATTTCACAACTACTCAACTAGCATGACTTTGATATTATTACCTCCATATCTCAAAACAATCATCAAGCATCAAACTTTTCTTAGTATTCAACACACTCATAAGAAAGTTTTATTATTAATCTTGCATACCAAGCATATTAGGATTTAAAGAAAATTACCAGGCTATTAAGAATCTCAAAATAATCTAAGTGAAGCATGAGAGATCAATAGTTTCTATAAAACAAATCCACCACCGTGCTCTAAAAGATATAAGTGAAGCACTAGAGCAAAACTATAAAGCTCAAAAGATATAAGTGAAGCACATAGAGTATTCTATCAAATTCCAAATCATGTATGGCTCAATCAAAAGGTGTGTACAGCAAGGATGATTGTGGTAGACTAACAAGCAAAGACTCAAATCATAAAAGACGCTCCAAGCAAAACACATATCATGTGGTGAATAAAAATATAGCTCCAAGTAAAGTTACCGATAGAAGTAGACGAAAGAGGGGATGCCTTCCGGGGCATCCCCAAGCCTTGGCTTTTAGGTGTCCTTAGATTATCTTGGGGGTGCCATGGGCATCCCCAAGCTTAGGCTCTTGCCACTCCTTGTTCCATAATCCATCAAATCTTTACCCAAAACTTGAAAACTTCACAACACAAACTTAAAGTAGAAAATCTCGTGACCTCCGTTAGCGAAAGAAAATAAAAGACCACTTCAAGGTACTGTAATGAACTCATTATTTATTTATATTGGTGTTAAACCTACTGTATTCCAACTTCCCTATGGATTATAAACTATTTTACTAGCCATAGATTCATCAAAATAAGCAAACAACACACGAAAAACAGAATCTGTCAAAAACAGAACAGTCTGTAGTAATCTGTACCTAGCGCAAGATCTGGAACCCCAAAAATCCTAAAATAAATTTCTGGACATGAGGAATTTATCTATTAATAATCTTCCAAAAAGAATTAACTAAATAGTACTTTCTAAATAAAAATGGCAGCAGTTCTCGTGAGTGCTAAAGTTTCTGTTTTTTACAGCAAGTTCAACAAGACTTTCCCCAAGTCTTCCCAACGGTTCTACTCGGCACAGACACTAATTAAACACAAAAAACACAACCAAAACAGAGGCCAGATAAATTATTTGTTACTAAACAGGAGCAAAAATCAAGGAATAAAAATAAAATTGGGTTGCCTCCCAACAAGCACTATCGTTTAACACCCCTAGCTAGGCATAACAAGCAAGAATAGATCTAGGTATTTCCATAATAGTAAGATAGATTATTAAAACTCATTTCATATTCTCTACGTTCGGCAGCAAGTTTTCTTTGAGGCAAGAAAAAGTAATCAAAAGGGCTAAATTTAACGGGACAAAAGTCCCCAAGATCAACCTTGGGAGGTATAGGTTCCTCCTTTGGTCCTTCATAATGCACAACCAATTCATCATTATAAGCATTCTTTTGACAGAACTTTGTGATCCTATATTCAAGAGAATATCTGTAACGCCCTCGATGCGGCTATATCTCCTACGTGTCGAAGCACGACTTAGAGGCATAACCGCATTGAAAGCAATGTCGCAAGTAAGGTAATCTTCACAACAACCCATGTAAATAGATAATAAGGGGAAAGGTACATAGTTGGCTTACACTCGCCACGTCAAACAAAGTACATAAATAACATTACATCATCCAATCACTCATGGTCCGACTACGGTACCAAAATAAAAGATCAACCCCAACATGTGACATGGTCCCGATCGCCCCAACTGGGCACCACTACTGATCATCAGGGAAAGACACATAGTAACGACGGGAGGCTTCATCGAACTCCCACTTGAGCTCAAGCGCATCATCTGGAACGGAGTCATCGGGCCCTGCATCTGGTTTGGAAGTAATCTGTGAGCCACGGGGACTCAGCAATCTCGCACCATCGCGATCAAGACTATTTAAGCTTATAGGTAAGGCAAGGTAATATGTGGAGCTGCAGCAAGCGACTAGCATATATGGTGGCTAACCTGTTCGCAAAAGAGAGCGAGAAGAGAAGGCAAAGCACGAACGAATAACTATAGAACAACCTACGGCAAACATTACTCCAACACCGTGTTCACTTCCCGGACTCCGCCGAGAAGAGACCATCACGGTAACACACACAGTTGATTCATTTTAATTAAGTTAAGGTTCAAGTTATCTACAACCGGACATTAACAAATTCCCATCTGCCCATAACCGCGGGCACGGCTTTTGAAAGTTCAAATCCCTGCAGGGGAGTCCCAACTTAGCCCATGACAAGCTCTCACGGTCAACGAAGGATATACCTTCTCCCGAGACATTCCGATCAGACTCGGCATCCCGGTTCTACAAGACACTTCGACAAAGACAAAACAAGTCCAGCAACACCGCCCGAATGTGCCGACAAATCCCGATAGGAGCTGCACATATCTCATTCTTAGGGCACACTCAGATGAGCCAGACGTCGGGTAGGCCAGCCCAGAGTTGCCCCTGGTAGCCCCGGACATCGCTCGGTTGGACCAACACTCAGAGGAGCACTGGCCCGGGTGGGGGGGGGGGTTTAAATAAGATGACCCTTGGGCTACGGAAACCCAAGGGAAAAAGAGGCTAGGTGGCAAATGGTAAAAACAAGGTTGGGCATTGCTGGAGGAGTTTTATTCAAGGCGAACTGTCAAGGGGTTCCCATTATTACCCAACCGGATAAGGAACGCAAAATCCGGGAACATAACACCGATATGACGGAAACTAGGGCAGCAAGAGTGGAACAAAACACTAGGAAAAAGGCCGAGCCTTCCACCCTTTACCAAGTATATAGATGCATTAAGATAACAAGATAATATAATGATATCCCAACAAGAAAATAATGTTCCAACAAGGAATGGTCTCCAATCTTCACCTGCAACTAGCAACGCTATAAGAGGGGCTGAGCAAAGCGGTAACATAGCCAATCAACGGTTTGCTAGGACATGGTGGGTTAGAGGTTTGACATGGCAATTTGGGAGGCATGATAAGCAAGTGGTAGGCATCTTAGCATAGGCATAGCAAAAGAGCGAGCATCTAGCAAAGCAAAGATAGAAGTGATTTCAAGGGTATGATCATCTTGCTTGCAAAGTTGTCAGAGTTGACTGGATCCTCGTAAGCAAACTCAACGGGATCCTCGTTAGCGAACTCGTCTCCCGGCTCTACCCAAACAAGACGAAGAAGCAAAAGGAACACAATCAACCACGTGCAAAGCTCAAACAACATGATGCAAACATGGTATGCTATGCGGGATGCGATATGTGATGCATATGCAAGATTTGACAAGGAATGATTGAACCTGGCCTCAACTTGGAAATCCAAGAGTGCCACTGGAAAGATGAGGTGATTTCGGTTGAAATCAAAATAAAGATCACCGGAATCGGATGCACGGTTTGGAAATGACAAGCAAAACAAATATGGCACCGGTCTGCAATAAACAACAAGTAGCCATCTAAATGCACCAAGATAATTATGCTACAACACTCAAACATGGCAACAAAATACATGGCAGGGATCCACTCATAATGTTTAACAAAAGATGAACACTGAGCTATGGCCAATTCAACCATTAACAGGTTCAAACAAGCATGCCAAAAGTGCAATTGGTAAACAGGTTTCAGACTTAGTGACCTTTAGAGCATGAAAACTAGATGCTACAGGAACTTAACATGGCAAAGCAAGGCATGGCATGGAGCTACTCAAAGAGCTTAACAAAAGTCCCTTAGTGACCTTTAGCCAAAAGGGATCAGAAAATACAATTGCAAGCATGTGAACATGGCAAAAACATAATCAGATCTCAGACTCAGTGAAAAACTGAACATGCAAATCTGTTAACGAGTAGGCATGTTTACGAGCTCGATGCACTCACTACAGAGCAAGGCATAACAATCTAAGCATACACCCATCAAGAATACACATAATATAAGCTAGACATGGCAAGAACAACAACATAGCATGCACGAATCAAGTACAACATTCTCGGCAAAATTGCTAACAAGTAGACAATCTGCCCAGATTCACGAAATAGCAAAAGTAGAGCTCAATTGACTCAAGCTAGGTTACTCCATAAAGGCAGACAAGGACATGGATGGATAGAGCACTATAGGATGAACAAATCATCCTTACTGATCATCCTCAAAAGAGGAACGGATCACTAAGAAACAACATGAACATATGGCATATTGATAAAAACAGATCAAGGACTTAGTGAAATTGCTAAGTCCCTGAAATCAGCATTAACGAATGCACTACTTTGCAAGCTTGTGCTAGTCACCACATATATCACAAAAATACATGGATAGCACCTCTATAAAGATGGCAAAGCATATAACAAAACACATGTAGAGCTCATGAGCATATCATGCACACATTAATCATGGCAAAAATGACAAATAGCTATTTGGTGCAGTAGATCTAACAATTAACTCAAATAGCACTCTTCCAACAGCATTTCGGGCATCAATATGAGCCCAAATGAACATGATGCAATGAGATGAAATGATGTACTCTCTGAGGCAAACATTTTGATATGCTACACGCAGCTACGGATGCGGAGTTACGATGCGTCAAAGTTTGCCAAAAATACTGAAAACTGGGGACTTAGAGAAAAATATACCCTCCGGATCTAGGGTTTACAGTTCACCCGAACCGGATCCAGATCGGGCGTGCACGCAAAACGAGGATCACCGGGGGTTCTCACCAGAGAGTCGCCGGACTTGGCGAGGCGCGTCGGTCGGAGGAGAGGAGGTCGCCGTGGAGCTTGGTGCAGACGGCGGTGAGGCGCGGCTCCCGCGGCGCGGGCTCACGATGGCGAGATCCGGCCGGCGTCGGGCGGCGCCGCAACGAGGAGGCGGTGGCCGGTGACGAGCTTGCCGCAGCGGAGCAGCGAGGGACGCGGCGGCGTCGGGCGGAAGAAGACGCGGGCGCGGGGAGGCGGCGGCCGGGCCCGGGAGGGCCTCCCGCGGGCCGGGCGAGACGCGACGGTTGAGGCGCTGGCGGAGCCACGTGGCCCCCTGCGATTGGGCGCGGGCGGCGGCACGGTCCGGCGGTGGACGGGCACGTCTGGCGCGGAGAGAGAGAGAGAGAGGATTTAGGGTTTTGGGGGAAGAAGGAAACGTGAATTTCGGAGGGGGGGCTATTTATAGGCATAGGAGGAGCTAAGAGAGTCCAAATGAGGTGCGGTTTTCGGCCACGCGATCGTGATCGAACACTCTAGATGATGGAGAGGGTTTTGGTGGGTTTTGGGCCAAATTGGAGGGGTGTTGGGCTGCAACACACACGAGGCCTTCTTGATCCCTCGGTTAACCGTTGGAGCATTAAACGAAGTCCAAATGGTACGAAACTTGACAGGCGGTCTACCGGTAGTAAACCAAGGCCGCTTGGCAAGTCTCGGTCCAATCCAGAAATGTTTAACCCCCACACACGAAAAGAAGGTAGAAATGACCACCGGAGGAGATAGGTGCGCCGGAATGCAAAACGGACAACAGGGAAAATGCTCGGATGCATGAGACGAACACGTATGCAAATGTAATGCACATGATGACATGATATAAGATGCTTGACAACGACAACAACACACGGAGACAAAAACCTGAACCCGAGGAAAATAAAATAACTTAGCGCCGGAAACGGCAATAGTTGGAGTACATATTGGGTAAATTACATCCGGGGTGTTACAACACTCCACCACTATGAAAGGATCTCTTCCCGAGATCTAGGACTGGAAGAACGCCGGGTACTCAGAACGGAGGTGATCCTCGTGTTCCCAGGTGGCTTCACGGTCGGAATGGTGTGACCACTTGACTTTGAGGAATTTAATTGACTTATTGCGAGTCTTGCGTTCAGTCTCTTCAAGAATAGCAACGGGGTGCTCACGATAAGAGATGTCTTCTTAGAGATCAATGTCTTCGAAGTTGACGGTGTGGTCAGGAGTCTTGAAGCACTTGCGGAGCTGAGAGACATGGAACACGTCATGCACATTTGCAAAGTTTGAAGGAAGCTCAAGTTGATAGGCGAGATCGCCTCTCTTGCTGACGATCTTGAAAGGTCCCACGTATCTAGGGGCAAGCTTCCCTTTGATACCGAAGCGACGAGTATCTTTCATTGGAGAGACGCGGAGGTAAACATGGTCTCCGATCTCGAAAGCCAAATCACGGTGCTTACTATCATAGTAGCTCTTCTGCCGCGATTGCGCTACTTTGAGGTTATCAAGAATGACTTTACACATCTCTTCTGCCTCTGTGATTAAGTCATTTCCATGAAGTTGACGTTCACCGATTTCAGACCAGTTGAGAGGGGTACGACACTTCCTGCCATACAGAATTTCGAATGGGGCCTTGCCCGAACTTGCTTGAAAACTATTGTTGTAGGAGAATTCGGCGTATGGAAGACAGTCTTCCCACTTCATGTCGAAAGATATCACACAATCCCTGAGCATATCTTCAAGAATCTTATTGACACGCTCGACTTGCCCGCTAGTTTGAGGATGGAAAGCTGTGCTGAAGTGGATGTTGGTGCCCATGGCCTTCTGAAAAGAATCCCAAAACTTGGAGGTAAAGATGCTGCCACGGTCTGAGGAGATCACCTGTGGAATGCCGTGCAGCAAGACAATCCGAGAGGTATAGAGCTCTGCCAATTGAGCTGTACTGATAGACTCTTTGATAGGCAGAAAGTGAGCCACTTTGGTGAGTTTGTCGATGACAATGAATATAGCATCATTGCCATGCTTGGACTTTGGAAACCTAGTCACGAAGTCCATCTCAATGTGGTCAAACTTCCATTCTGGAATGGCAAGAGGTTGGAGGGGACTAGCTGGCCTTTGGTGTTCTGCCTTCACTCTTCTGCAAACATCACACTCATTCACGAACTGAGCAATCTCGCGCTTCATTCGAGTCCACCAATAAGCCTGCTTGAGGTCCTGATACATCTTCGTACTCCCAGGGTGGATGGAGAGGAGTGAATTGTGAGCCTCATTCATGATCAGTTTACGAAGATCACCTTTGGGCACAACAATACGATCCTCGAAGAAGAGAGTATCCTTGTCATCAAGGCGGTAGCACTTGTACTTGGGTTGACTCTTGGCAATCCCAATCTTCACCTTCTGCACCATAACATCAAGAAGTTGAGCCTCGCGAATCTGGTCTTCCAAGGTAGGAGAGACTTGAAGGTTGGTGAGGAAACCTTGAGGAACAACTTGCAGACTGAGTTTGCGGAAAGCTTCACAAAACTCGGGTTGATAAGGCTTGAGAATCAGGCTGTTGCAGTAAGCCTTCCTACTCAAAGCGTCAGCAATCACATTGGCCTTGCCTGGAGTATACTCGATACTCGGATTATATTCTTGAATCATTTCGACCCAACGAGTCTGCCTGAGGTTGAGATTAGGCTGAGTGAAGATGTACTTGAGACTCTTGTGGTCAGTGAAGATGTCCACTTTTCTTCCCAATAAGAGATATCTCCAAGTCAAAAGAGCGTGCACAACTGCCGCCAACTCGAGGTCATGAGTGGGGTAGTTCTTCTCGTTGGGCTTCAACTGGCGAGAGGTATAAGCCACAACTTTCTTCTCTTGCATCAACACTGCACCAAGACCTTGGAGAGAGGTATCGCAGAAGACCTCGAATGGTTTGGATTCATCAGGAGGAGTCAGAACTGGAGCAGTGACCAATTTCGCTTTCAATGTGTTGAAAGCGATGTCACATTCCGGAGACCAAACGTACTTGACGTGCTTCTAGAGAAGGTTTGAAAGAGGCTTCGCGATCTTTGAAAAGTTCTCCATGAACCTTCGACAACAGCTTGCAAGACCGAGGAAGCTACAGAGTTGCTTCACGTTCTGAGGTGGTTCCCAATTCACAATTGCAGACACCTTCTCAGGATTCACCGCAATGCCCCTGGCAGAGATGATATGCCCATGATAAAGAACCTCATCGAGCCAAAACTCGCACTTTGAGAACTTGGCGTAGAATTGATGTTCCCTGAGCTTATCGAGCACTGAGGGAGTCCTGGATTAGGGGGTATTCGGGTAGCCGGACTCCTGGACTATGAAGATACAAGATTGAAGACTTCATCCCATGTCCGGATGGGACTTTCCTTGGCGTGGAAGGCAAGCTTGGCGATGCGGATATTCAAGATCTCCTACCATTGTAACCGACTCTATGTAACCCTAACCCTATCTGGTGTCTATATAAACCGGAGGGTTCTAGTCCGTAGGACAACTTCATCAACTCCATAGACAACAATCATACCATAGGCTCTACTCTTGGTAGATCTACTCTTGTACTACCCATATCTTCAATATTAATCAACCAGGACGTAGGGTTTTACCTCCATCAAGAGGGCCCGAACCTGGGTAAAACATCGTGTTCCCTGCCTCCTGTTACCATCCGGCCTAGACGCACAGTTCGGGACCCCCTACCCGAGATCCGCCGGTTTTAACACCGACATTGGTGCTTTCATTGAGAGTTCCTCTGTGTCGTCGCCGTTAGGTCCCATAGCTCCTTTGACCATCAACAACGATGCGGTCCAGGGTGAGACTTTTCTCCCCGGACAGATCTTCGTCTTCGGCGGTTTCGCTCTGCAGGCCAATTCTCTTGGCCACTTGGAGCAGATCGGAAGCTACGCCCCTGGCCATCAAGTCAGGTTTGGAAGCTTAAACTACATGGCTGACATCTGCGGAGACTTGATCTTCGACGGTTTCGAGCCACGGCCAAGCACGCCGCACTATCTCGAGGGGCATGATCTAGCTCTGCCTCCGGACAGTGTCCTGGAGGCCGCTCACGCATCGGTTCCGACCTCTAACTCGGAGCCTATTGCGCCAATCGAGGACGAGCGGTTGGACGCCACCTCGGGGGCTGCGATCTCAAAGGCGATCGAGCCGAACGCTAGCCCCGCACTCTACATGACCCATGACTCCGAGGATCCGGACTCCTCCCCGGACTCCGAACCTCCCGCGCCCCTGCCAATCGAATTCGATTGGGCGCCGATAATGGAGTTCACCGCCGGAGACATCTTTCTGCACTCGCCTTTTGGCGTCATCCTGAAGTCTCTTAAGTCTCTCTCTTTATTAGGAGAGCCCTGGCCGGATTACGGTCAGCGAGGATGGGATACGGATGACGAAGAAATTCAAAGCCCACCCACCACCCACTTTGTAGCCACTGTCGACGATTTAACCGACATGCTTGACTTCGGCTCTGAAGACATTGACGGTTTGGACGACGATGTAGGAGACGAACAGGAACCAGCACCTGTAGGGCGCTGGAAGGCCACCTCGTCATATGACATATATATGGTGGATACTCCGAAAGATGGAGATGGCAATGGAACAGTGGGGGAGGACACCCCCAAGAAACAGCCAAAGCACCGGCGTCAGCGGCGCCGCTCTAAATCCCGCCAAAGCAAAAACGGTGATTCCGGCACGGGAGATAATACTACCCTGGACAGCGCCGAAGAACACACACCTCAGCAAGATTCGGCACAGGAAGATGGAGAAGCCAGCCCTCATGAGAGAGCGGCAGACGAGGAGGTTGAGGATGATAACTATATGCCTCCCTCCGAAGACGAGGCAAGCCTCGATGACGACGAATTCGTCATACCATCAGACCCCGCCGAGCAAGAGCGTTTCAAACGCAGGCTTTTAGCCACGACAAGCAGCCTCAAGAAAAAGCAGCAACAGCTTAGAGCTGCCCAAGATTTGCTAGCTGACAGATGGACTGAAGTCCTTGCGGCCGAAGAGTATGAACTCGAACGCCCTTCCAAGAGTTACCCAAAGTGCAGGCCGCTACCCCGATCAGAGGAGGAAGCACCTACATCACCAGCGCATGACATGGCAGACTGGCCACCTCGCGGCCGCGACAGAGAGGTCTCTCGGCCCTCCACCCAAGCCATGCCCCGACGCCGCTCAACTAAGGCACAGGAAAATGCGCCAGACCTGCGAGACGTACTGGAAGACAAGGCAAGACAAACAAGATCGATCTACGGATCGGGCAGGCGCCCTATGGCACGTGACGATGATCTTCACTTCGGATACAACAAATCCGCCCGGGCCGAACACAACAGATATAGCTCTTCCGAGCTGCATCGTCATATAGCCCAGTACAGAGGGGCCGCACACCCGCTATGCTTCACGAATGAAGTAATGGATCATAAAATCCCAGAGGGTTTCAAACCCGTAAACATCGAATCGTACGATGGCACAACAGATCCGGTGGTATGGATTGAGGACTATCTCCTTCACATCCACATGGCACGCGGCGATGATCTACACGCCATCAAATACCTCCCGCTCAAACTTAAATGATCGGCCCGGCATTGGCTTAACAGCTTGCCAGCAGACTCAATCGGTTCTTGGGAGGACCTGGAAGCCACATAATTCAGCAGCCAGAGGAATCGGCCAGCAATTCTGGACATGGTTCCTAACAAAGAAAAACCAGATAGTCGACTGTCCGGATGCAGAGGCCCTAGCAGCCTTCAAGCATAACATCTGCGACGAATGGCTTGCCTGGCACCTGGGACAGGAAAAGCCGAAATCTATGGCTGCCCTCACGACACTCATGACCCGCTTTTGTGCGGGAGAAGACAGCTGGCTAGCTCGCAGTAACAACTTATCAAAGAACCCTGGTAGTTCGGGCACCAAGGACAAAAGTGGCAGGACACGTCAGAATAAGCAAAAACGCCGCGTTAGCAGCGACAACAATGAAGACACGGCAGTCAATGCCGGATTCAAAGGCTATAAATCCGGTCAGCGGAAAAATCCATTCAAAAAGAATACTCAGGGCCCGTCCAGTTTGGACCGAATACTCGACCGCTTGTGCCAGATACATGGCACCCCCGAAAGGCCAGCCAATCACACTAACAAAGATTGTTGGGTGTCCAAGCAGGCAGGCAAGATGAGAGCCGAAAACAAAGACAAGGGGCTGCACAGCGACGACGAGGAGGAGCCCAAGACGCCGAACAACAATGGATAGAAGGGCTTTCCCCCACAAGTGCGGACGGTGAACATGATATACGCAACCCACATTCCCAAGAGGGAGCGGAAGCGTGCGCTACGGGACGTATACGCGATGGAGCCAGTCGCCCCAAAGTTCAACCCATGGTCCTCCTGCCCGATCACTTTTGATCGAAGGGACCATCCCACTAGCATCCGTCATGGCAGCTTCGCCGCATTGGTTCTCAACCCAATCATCAACGGATTTCATCTCACAAGAGTCCTCATGGACGGCGGCAGTAGCCTGAACCTGCTTTATCAGGATACAGTGCGGAAAATGGGCATATCCCTCAAGGATTAAGCCCACAAAAACGACCTTTAAAGGCGTTATACCAGGTGTAGAGGCCAACTGTACAGGCTCAGTAACACTTGACGTGGTCTTCGGATCCCCGGACAATTTCCGAAGCGAAGAGTTAATCTTCGATATAGTCCCATTTCGCAGTGGCTATCACGCCCTTCTCGGACGAACCACATTCGCAAAGTTCAATGCGGTGTTGCACTACGCATATCTCAAGCTCAAGATGCCAGGCCCTTGAGGAGTAATCACGGTCAACAGAAACACCGAACGTTCCCTCCGTACGGAGGAGCACACGGCGGCTCTCGCAGCGGAAGTACAAAGTAGCCTTCTTAGGCAATTCTCCAGTCCGGCCGTTAAAAATCCAGACACTGCCAAGCGCGCCCGGAGTAACCCACAGCAGCACCGCCCGGCACACTATGAGCAAGCGTAGCAATACAGCCCCAACCCCAGCTCTTGCGACATAGCAAAACCAGTACCTCGCGTACATAACTACGCCCTTGCAATACCATGGGCACAGGGGAAGGGGCACAATAACGGCATGCCCAAAATACGTCTTAAAACGTACTAGGGGCTGCCGGATTCTTTTTTCAACTTTTTCTTACTTTCAGGACTCCATACTTCAGACGACCTGTTCGGCAATTCGACTGCCGCACAAACGATGCAAGATGCAGGAGGCAGACAAGCCATGCCGCATTATGGAACTCCCATGTGGTCTCTGTTACGAGCGGTATACCTGTTTTAAATACAACTCCGTGGCCTGCCCCTGGTCAGGACATACTAAATAGTCCAATATCTTTTTTGCTTATGCACCACTTGTATCGTTCGGCTTTGATAAATAGCCTCTTTATAAACAATGCATAGCTTTATGTCTATTGTTTGCATTATCAGCTTTTCATATATATGTTTATGACATGTTGCACCCGTACACTGTGGTACGGCAAAATACGCCAGGGGATTTAGTATCCATTAATATGGCGTGAGAAGTCCGTACACTTTCACAAGTGCGGCACCCCGAACTTATAGCACTATATGCATCGGCTCCGAATCATGATTTGGGTCAATAGTTGGGTTTGCCCGGCTCCTATGTTTTGGTGCCTTACGTTCCGCTATATCGGCTAAGGTAGCACTAGGAGAACCACTGCGATTGTGCCCCGGTTGAGCTGGGCTAAGCACCTCAGTGGAGAAAGCTAAAACTGACTGTCATGATGTGGCGAGAGACCGGTCGCTGTTCAAGAGGTTTTTCGAGTCCCTAAAGGCTTATGCCGCTTCGAGCGAGGAGCTGGCTTTGTCCGGCCAAGGCGTGGATAGCGCCTCGAACTCGGTCTTCAGAACTAGGGGCTTCGCCGAAATTTAAAATTATAGAGTTCTACGGCTAAGTGAGAGTGTTCAAGCACTATAGTCCGATTGCCTGGTTCGTTGTGCTGAGCGCCTCCCTCGAAGGACCCAACTATGGTAAAAAGAGGGGTCAGGTTTATCCCGAACACCCCAGCACTAGTGGCACGGGGGCAGAAGCCGACGACTGGCCATCTCACAATTTTTGATAAACGGCCGCACAGAAAGTAATATTTTAAATTCAATAATAATTTCTTAGCGCATATGAACAAGTTTTCAGCGCACAGGATAAACACGAGCGAGTTCATTCAAAAATTACATCCTTGGTACATTCATCCGCCACTAAGCGGGCACACGCAAGAACATCCTTATAGTAGTTCTCGGGCTTGCGATGCTCCTTCCCCAGCGGCAGCCCGTCCCTCACAAGCTTCTCACCGTCCAGCTTACCCCAGTGCACCTTTGCATGGGCAAGGGCCCTACGGGCACCTTCGATGCAGACGGAGCGCTTGATGACCTCAAGCCTTGGACAGGCCTCCACCAGTCGCTGCACCAGTCCGAAGTAGCTCCCAGGCAGGGCCTCTCCGGGCCACAGCCGAACTATGAAGCCCTTCATGGCCTATTCGGCCGCCTTGTGGAGCTCGACCAGCTGTTTCAGCTGGTCGCTCAAGGGCACAGGGTGTCCAGCCTCAGCATACTGAGACCAGAACACCTTCTCCATTGACCTGCCCTCTTCGGCTCAGTAGAATGCGGCGGCGTTGGATACGCTGCGGGGAATATCTGCGAATACCCCTGGAGAGCTCCGGATTCGGGTAAGTAACAAGTACTTTACTTTTATACTTCTGCTTTGCATAAAGAATGCCTTACCCGCCGCTATCTTCTTCATCTCCTCCAACTCTTGGAGGGCCCTTTGGGCTTCGGCCTTGGTGGACTTGGCAGTCTCAAGGGCCGCCGAGAGCTCGGACGCTTGCGTCTTGGACTCAAGCTCCAAACCCTCATTTTTTCATGAGAACCTGAAGCTCCTGCTGCACCTTGCCGACCTGGGCCTCAAGTTTCTCTCACTCGGTGCACTCCGCAGCCGTTTTCTTTTCGGCCTCGGACAGCGCCTGCTTGAGGGTCGCCACCTTAGTCGTGGCCCCTACAATAAGCAGTACAATCCTGTTATTTTTTGCATTCACGTATTTTTATAGGCACTTTTTATGTAAGGTATTTTTACCTTCTTTCTCCTCGAGCTGCTGTTTGGCAAGGCCGAGCTCTTGCTCGGTCCGCTCGAGGCCCTGTTTCAGGGCACCCACCTCCGCAGTCAATGCGGTGGTGGCTAGCAGCGAAGCCTGCATACGCATATTGACTCTTTGTTGTTAGACTCCTGCGAAATTGAATAGATCCTCTATTCGGCTTTTCTTTCCGAACGCCAAACAGAGCATCAGGGGCTACTGTCTATGCGGTTATATTTTTACATATTTTTACTTACCTCGAAGCCTGTTAGAAGGCTAGTGCAAGCTTCAGTCAGTCCGCTCTTGGCGGACTGAACCTGCTGGATCACCGTACTCATAATAGTACGGTGCTCCTCGTTGATGGAGGCGCCATCAAGCACCTCCAGCAGATTGTTCGGCACCACCGGTTGGACGGAGGCTGCCGGCTCAGAAGGCTTACTCCTCTTGGAAGGAGTTCGCCTACCGCGGCCCGGAACTGTTGTAGATTTCGGTGCGGTGTCTGGCTCAAAGCCGGACTTGGAGCCCTGGGGGGTCTTGTCCCCTTCACTCCTGGAGTCCGGGAGGTTGCCTTGCGGCTCCTCCGGGACCACCTCCTCCTGCCCCGGAGCTTGTCGCGATGCCACTTCGGCATCATCTGCAGTGCGGGCGAAGGTAGCGGGCGGAACTGAGTTCACGTCCGATGAGTCCAGGGAGCCGCCCGACGATTTGTCGAGTCCGGTCCGGGGCGGGCTGCATAATTATATTCAACATTAGGGAAAGCTGTGCAACAAAGGAATGTCATGAGTTACTCTGATATCCGAACTTACGATTTTGCCGGACGCTTGGCCCTGTCTGGCCACTCCTCATCGTCCTCTTCGGCGTCAGGGGAGTAGTCTGGCGGAGGGGTCTTCCTCTTCCTGGACCCTTCGGCCTCCCCCATTGGGGCGGCCTTCCTCTTCTTTCCTTCCCCCGCTGGAGGGGGAGAGGTTTCTTCTTCCTCCTCTCGTTTTCAAGGGAGGAGTGAGTCTTGGACTAGTCGGATGACGAGTCCGACACCACCATATTACGGGAACTCTTTCGAGTCCACGTGGCCTTCTTCTTCTTGGCCTTCTTCTCCGGCACCACATAAGGCGCCGGGACCAGCAGCTTCGCTAGTAGAGCTGGGGCTGGGTCTTCGGGCAGCGGAGCCGGACAGTTAATCGGTCCGGATATCGCCCGCCAAGCCTGTCAAAGGTAAGGGAGTTTAGATCCCGCATAGAGTCAAACTATGGAAAAAGCTTAGCATCCTGTAATAGGTGTAGATGGCTTACCTCGTTAGCGTGATGCCGCGAGCTGTATCCGCGGTCCTTGGAGGCGGATGCAGGAGCCTCGACGCCCTTGAATAGCATCCTGCAGGCGTCTTCGTACGTTGTGTCGAAGAGCCTGCTGAGGGTTTGATGCTGCACCGGGTTGAACTCCCACAGATTAAAATCCCGTTGTTGGCACGGGAGGATCCGGCGGACGAGCATAACCTGGATTACATTAACAAGCCGGACTGGCTTGTTCACCAGGGACTGGATGCATGTTTGCAATCCGGTCACCTCTTTTTCGTTACCCCACGACAAGCCCGTCTCCTTCCAGGACATAAGCCGCGTGGGGGGTCCGGATCGGAACTCGGGGGCTGCGGTCCATTTCGGATCGCGCGGCTTGGTGATATAAAACCACCCGGCTTGCCATCCCTTTAGGGTCTCCACAAAAGAGCCCTCGAACCATAGGACGTTGGCCATCTTGCCCGCCATGGCGCCTCCGCACTCCGCCTGGCTGCCGCGCACCACCTTGGGCTTGACGTTGAAGGTCTTGAGCCAGAGGCCGAAATGGGGGCGGACGCGAAGGAAAGCCTCGCACACGACGATAAACACCGAGATGTTGAGGATGAAGTTCGGGGCCAGATCGTGGAAATCCAGGCCGTAGTAGAACATGAGCCCCCAGACAAATGGGTGGAGTGGAAAGCCCAGTCCATAGAGGAAGTGGGGAAGGAATACTACCGTCTCATGGGGCCTTGGGGTGGGGAGAAGCTGCCCCTGCTCGGGAAGCCGGTGTGCGATGTGCTTGGACAAGTATCCGGCCTTCCTTAGCTTTTTGACTTGGCCCGCTGTGACGGTGGAGACCATCCACTTGCCTCCCGCTCTGGACATTGCTGGAGAAGGTTGAGGTGGGAAGTGCGGGCTTGGGCGCTGGAGCTCGAGTGCGCAGGAGATGGATAGGCAGAGGAGGAAGAAGGCGTAGGTAAAAAGGTGGATCCTTATCCCCTTATATGGGCGGATGCGGTTGTGCGTCCCCACCGGCCTAGTAAAACTCACTTGCCTCCCAAGCGCCGTGATAAGTGGCGCGGTTGGATTACCCACGTCCGTATTGATGAGAATCCCGTAAAAAGGGGGTACACGATCTCTTCTTTAACAAGACGTGCCAAGGAAACCGCCTCGCAAAACGTGCTGAGGTGGAAAAGTAATAACAATTCGGGTAAAGGACTTGGCCGTAGTGTGATAACGCACTGCGGAATACGTCAGCAGATTTGATTTGTGTTAATATTATTCTCTCTATGGAAATATGTGGAAACTTATTTTGCAGAGCCGGACACTACTCTTGGTGTTTACAATCTTCGATGAAGGACTTGGAGGAGGAACCCGCCTTGCAATGCCGAAGACAATTTGCGCGCCGGACTCATCGTCATTGAAGCCTGGTTCAGGGGCTACTGAGGGAGTCCTGGATTAGGGGGTATTCGGGTAGCCGGACTATACCTTCAGCCGGACTCCTGGACTATGAAGATACAAGATTGAAGACTTCGTCCCGTGTCCGGATGGGACTTTCCTTGGCGTGGAAGGCAAGCTTGGCGATGCGGATATTCAAGATCTCCTACCATTGTAACCGACTCTATGTAACCCTAACCCTATCCGGTGTCTATATAAACCGGAGGGTTCTAGTCCGTAGGACAACTTCATCAACTCCATAGACAACAATCATACCATAGGCTAGCTTCTAGGGTTTAGCCTCCTCGATCTCGTGGTAGATCTACGCTTGTACTACCCATATCTTCAATATTAATCAAGCAGGACGTAGGGTTTTACCTCCATCAAGAGGGCTCGAACGTGGGTAAAACATCGTGTTCCCTGCCTCGTGTTACCATCCAGCCTAGACGCACAGTTCGGGACCCCCTACCCGAGATCCGCCGGTTTTGACACCGACAAGCACCAAACGCAAGTGTTTGGCATGATCTTCCTTGTTCTTCAAAAAGACCAGAATGTCGTCGAGAGAGACCAAAAAAAAGTCATTTGTGTAGGCGTTGAAGATGAAGTTTATCATGCGAGAGAAAGTCGAAGGAGCATTGACGAGGCCAAAAGACATGACAGTGTATTCATATGAACCATAGCTTGTTCTGAAAGCCGTCTTGGGAATATCTTGCTCACGGATTCGAATCTGGTGATAACCCATACGGAGATCAAGCTTGGAGAATACTTGGGCACCTTTGAGTTGTTTGAACAACTCATTGATGTTGGGAAGTGGGTATTTGTTCTTGATAGTCTTCTTGTTCAATGGACGGTAGTCAACACAAAGTCGGTCTGTTCCATCCTTTTTCTTCACAACAAGTACTCCACAACCCCATGGAAAGGAACTAGGTCAGATGAGACCCATTCTCTCTTGAATATCGAGTTGCTTCTTCAGCTCCTTCAACTCTTCAGGTCCGAGCTTGTAGGGACGCTTGCAAACCGGTTCCGTGCCAGGCTCAAGATCAATGACGAATTCAACTGGCCGGTGCGGAGGCATTCCTGGAAGCTCTTCTGGAAATACGTCTTGATATTCGCAAACGACTGGAATTTGCGAGATGGCATCCAGTTCCCCCTTCTCATTGAGAGGAAACAGACAGATTGTATCATCACAAGCGGCAAAGACAATTACAGCCTCAAACAAATGAGTCAATTGAATCTTCCTGGCAGCACAATCAAGGTGCGCCTTGTGCTTAGAAAGCCAATTCATTCCGAGAATAAGATCAATATCCGAGTTACCAAGGACCACCGGAGAAGAAAGAAACCTGTAGTCGCCCAATGTGATAGTAACATCCGGGGCCATAGCGCTTGCATTCATGAATTTACCCGGAGAAACAACAGATAACTGACTAGGAAAATCTTGTAAAGGCAAGTCATGCTTAGAAACAAATGGTCTCGAGATGAAACAGTGCGATGCACCACTGTCAAAAAGAACTTTAGCAGGAATATCGTTAACATGAAGGTTACCCATGATGACATCTGACGAGTCCTCTGCCTGAGCTGCATTCATCAAGTTGACCTTTGCAGACTTGGGGTTATGCTTGAGCATAGCTTTACTTGCCGATCTCACAGGAGGAGGAGGGAGACGCCTCTGATTGAAGCATTTGTTGGCATAGTGACCCTTCTGTTGGCACTTGTTGCACGTGACCTCTGAAAGCGGACGGTGATACGGAGCACTCGATCTTGGAGCTTGAGACGAAGTCTTGTTCTGAAAGACAGGGTTGGGTGGGTGGGAAGATCCACTGCCACCTTTTCTCTTCTGCTGATAAGGCTGACGGAACAGAGGAGGAGGAAGCCAATACTTCTGCTGCTTGGCCACTTAAGTAGAGGAAGAAGGACTAGCATCTCTGACTCGCTTCTTGGAAGCATCACACTTCAGCTGAGCAGCCTCTTGCTTCAATGCCATGTTGTAGAACTCATCGTACCTCAAGGGCTCAAAGAGAACAAGAGCTAGCTAGATTTCGTCTCTGAGACCACCCCTGAACTGATATATCATGCTCTTCTCGTTAGGGACGTCCTGCTTAGCAAAGCGGGCGAGCTTCTGAAACAACTTGTTGTAGTCATAGACAGACATAGAGCCTTGCTTCAGGTTGCGGAATTCCTCACGCTTGCTTTCAACCATGCTCTGAGGAATATGATGAGCTTTGAAGTCTTGACGGAATTCATCCCAGGTAATCACACGACCTCCTCTGAAATCTTTGTACTGCTGGAACCATTCTGCAGCTTGGTCTTTGAGTTGGAAGGAAGTGAACTTGACAAAGTCCTCAGGCCTAACATTACTGCAATCGAAATTCTTGCACAAGTCCACAAGCCAATCGTCAACATCAGTTGCCTCAACACAAATGCTGAAGGTCTTTGGCTAGTTAGTAAGGAACTGGTTGAGTGTAGCAAAGTGATTTTGATTGTTCCCTTGGTTGCCTTGGTTCCCTTGGTTCGCTTGGTTGCGCTCTTGAAGAATTTGCATGATCAACTACGTGTTTGCATTGGTTGTGGCAATCACATGTTGCCATACCTCCGGAGGAGGAGGAGGTGGTGGCGGATCAGGATTCGGAGTCATGCGCGTTGGAGGAGCCTTCCTGAAGAGGTTGACATCCATTAGCACATTGATAGACAAATACTGAAGCTGAATCCAATGAGTAGAAATTGCAACATGTCTTCACATCCGAACAAAATGAACGAATGCATTCCAATTGAAATGGTCACATATCCATAAATTGAGAAGCCACTTAGAATTTAGGTAGAGGAATAATTCAACAAGGTACGGATCAAGAACGAATACTTGGTAAAGATCACCCAATCTCAAACCAAATATCCGTGGAAGAAGAACTAGAGCTACAAGAATGCCCACCTATGAAACTTCCGAACCTTTCCGGTTATGCAATCAGGTGTTGGGGATACAGGGGAAGCATAATATCTCACCCAAATCTAGCAATTCCTACATCCAGCTGTATCCATCCTTCAACACATAACCGAGAAAAACTTCGGAAATCATCTACCTCAACCTTCGAAAAGCATCTGTTATACAAGTTATGGCAATACTCCCGAACTCCCGCCCCAGTACTGGGTGGCATCGAGGTTATCTCACCAACAACTGCATAAAAGAGATTTTCGATGTCGGCGAACTAAACTCAGGTATTCCAGAACTGCAATGATAAAATTGTGACAACAACACCTTGGAGCTCAACTCCCCGGGACACTGCCACAACCCCTAAATGACAGGAGGCACCAAGAACAATGTTCTCGTCACAAATCGATCGAAATGATTCCAAGATACCCGCGTGATCCTAAATTTTTTTTAGTGAAATCTGAGAAGAGAAGAGTCAAAACTCTACGTCAGGATGCCTTACCAGAGCAAGGAAGGGACTGGGGAGTAAAAAGAATTCCTAAGCTCTCCGATATATAATTCGTAAATGACTCCAAACATTTTTCTAGACTCAACAACGGCTGCTAATAACGATCAAGCAGTGGGGGCTCCTAAGGTCGGGCAAGGCTCTGATTACCAACTTGTAACGCCCTCGATGCGGCTATATCTCCTACGTGTCGAAGCACGACTTAGAGGCATAACCGCATTGAAAGCAATGTCGCAAGTAAGGTAATCTTCACAACAACCCATGTAAATAGATAATAAGGGGAAAGGTACATAGTTGGCTTACACTCGCCACGTCAAACAAAGTACATAAATAACATTACATCATCCAATCACTCATGGTCCGACTACGGTACCAAAATAAAAGATCAACCCCAACATGCGACATGGTCCCGATCGCCCCAACTGGGCACCACTACTGATCATCAGGGAAAGACACATAGTAACGACGGGAGGCTTCATCGAACTCCCACTTGAGCTCAAGCGCATCATCTGGAACGGAGTCATCGGGCCCTGCATCTGGTTTGGAAGTAATGTGTGAGCCACGGGGACTCAGCAATCTCGCACCCTCGCGATCAAGACTATTTAAGCTTATAGGTAAGGCAAGGTAATATGTGGAGCTGCAGCGAGCGACTAGCATATATGATGGCTAACCTGTTCGCAAAAGAGAGCGAGAAGAGAAGGCAAAGCATGAACGAATAACTATAGAACAACCTACGGCAAACATTACTCCAACACGGTGTTCACTTCCCGTACTCCGCCGAGAAGAGACCATCATGGTAACACACACAATTGATTCATTTTAATTAAGTTAAGGTTCAAGTTATCTACAACCGGACATTAACAAATTCCCATTTGCCCATAACCGTGGGCACGGCTTTCAAAAGTTCAAATCCCTGCAGGGGAGTCCCAACTTAGCCCATGACAAGCTCCCACGGTCAACGAAGGATATACCTTCTCCCGAGAAATTCCGATCATACTCGGCATCCCGGTTCTACAAGACACTTCGACAAAGACAAAAAAAGTCCAGCAACACCGCCCGAATGTGCCGACAAATCCCGATAGGAGCTGCACATATCTCATTCGCAGGGCACACTCAGATGAGCCAGACGTCGGGTAGGCCAGCCCAGAGTTGCCCCTGGTAGCCCCAGACATCGCTCGGTTGGACCAACACTCAGAGGAGCACTGGCTCGGGGGGGGGGGGGGTTAAATAAGATGACCGTTGGGCTCCAGAAACCCAAGGGAAAAAGAGGCTAGGTGGCAAATGGTAAAACCAAGGTTGGGCATTGCTGGAGGAGTTTTATTCAAGGCGAACTGTCAAGGGGTTCCCATTATTACCCAACCGCGTAATGAACGCAAAATCCGGGAACATAACACCGATATGACAGAAACTAGGGCGGCAAGAGTGGACCAAAACACTAGGAAAAAGGCCGAGCCTTCCGCCCTTTACCAAGTATATAGATGCATTAAGATAACAAGATAATATAATGATATCCCAACAAGAAAATAATGTTCCAACAAGGAACGGTCTCCAATCTTCACCTCCAACTAGCAACGCTATAAGAGGGGCTGAGCAAAGCGGTAACATAGCCAATCAACGGTTTGCTAGGACATGGTGGGTTAGAGGTTTGACATGGAAATTTGGGAGGCATGATAAGCAAGTGGTAGGCATCGTAGCATAGACATAGCAAAAGAGCGAGCATCTAGCAAAGCAAAGATAGAAGTGATTTCGAGGGTATGATCATCTTGCTTGCAAAGTTGTCAGAGTTGACTGGATCCTCGTAAGCAAAGTCAACGGGCTCCTCGTTAGCGAACTCGTCTCCCGACTCTACCCAAACAAGACAAACAAGCAAAAGGAACACAATCAACCATGTGCAAAGCTCAAACAATATGATGCAAACACAGTATGCTATGCGGGATGCGATAGGTGATGCATATGCAAGATTTGACATGGAATGATTGAACCTGGCCTCAACTTGGAAATCCAAGAGTGCCACTGGAAAGATGAGGTGATTTCGGTTGAAATCGAAATAAAGATCACCGGAGTCGGATGCACGGTTCGGAAATGGCAAGCAAAACAAATATGGCACCGGTCTGCGATAAACAGCAAGTAGCCATTTAAATGCACCAAGATAATTATGCTACAGCACTCAAACATGGCAACAAAATACATGGAAGGGATCCACTCATAATTCTTAACAAAAGATGAACACAGAGCTACAGCCAATTCATCCATTAACAGGTTCAAACAAGCATGGCAAAAGTGCAATTGGTAAACAGGTTTCAGACTTAGTGAAATTAACACTAGCCTGGAATTTCAGATCAGGTAGCACACTTTGGAGCATGAAAACTAGATGCTACAGGAACTTAACATGGCAAAGCAAGACATGGCATGGAGCTCCTCAAAGAGCTTAACAAAAGTCCCTTATTGACCTTGAGCCAAAAGGGATCAGAAAATACAATTGCAAGCATGTGAACATGGCAAAAACATAATCAGATCTCAGACTTAGTGAAAAACTGGAACATGCAACTCTGTTAACGAGTAGGCATGTTTACGAGCTCGATGCACTCACTACAGAGCAAGGCATGACAATCTAAGCATACACCCATCAAGAATACACACAATATAAGCTAGACATGGCAAGAACAACAACATAGCATGCATGGATCAACTACAACATCCTCGACAAAATCTCTAACAAGTGGACAATCTGCCCAGATTCACGAAATAGCAAAAGTAGAGCTCGATTGACTCAAGCTAGGGTACTCCATAAAGGCAGACAAGGACATGGATGGATAGAGCACTACAAGATTAACAAATCATCCTTACTGATCATCCTCAAAAGAGGCATGGATCACTAGGAAACAACATGAACATATGGCATATTGATAAAAACAGATCAAGGACTTAATGAAATTGCTAAGTCCCTGAAATCAGCATTAACGAATGCACTACTTTGCAAGCTTGTGCTAGTCACCACAAATATCACAAAAATACATGGATAGCACCTCTGTAAAGATGGCAAAGCATATAACAAAACACATGTAGAGCTCATGAGCATATCATGAACACATTAATCATGGAGAAAAATGACAAATAGCTATTTGGTGCAGCAGATCTGACAATTAACTCAAATAGCACTCTTCCAACAGCATTTCGGGCATCAAGATGAGCTCAAATGAACATGATGCAATGATATGAAATGATGTACTCTCTGAGGCGAACATTTTGATATGCTACACGCCCAAAACGGAGGTACGGATGCGGAGTTACGATGCGTCAAAGTTTGCCAAAAATACTGAAAATTGGGGACTTAGAGAAAAATATACCCTTCGGGTATAGGGTTTACTGTTCACTCGAACCGGATCCAGATCGGGCGTGCACACATAACGAGGATCGCCGGGGGTTCTCGCCGGAGAGTCGCCAGACTTGGCGAGGCGCGCCGGGCGGAGGAGAGGAGGTCGTCGGGGCGCCGTGGAGCTTGGCGCAGACGGCGGCGGGGCGCGGCTCCCGCGGCGGCGAGATCCTGCCGGTGTCGAGCGGCGCCGCAACGAGGAGGCGGTGGCCGGCGACGAGTTTGCCGCGACAGAGCGGCGAGGGACGCGGCGGCGTCGGGCGGAAGAAGACGTGGGCGCCGGGAGGCGGCGCCCGGGCCCGGGAGGGCTTCCTGTGGGCCGGGCGGGCCGCGGCGGTTGAGGCGCTGGCGGTGCCACGTGGACCCCTGCGATTGGGCACGGGCGGCGGCACGGCGTGTCCGGTGGCGGACGGACACATCCCGCGCGGAGAGAGAGGATTTAGGGTTTCGGGGGAAGAAGGAAACGTGAATTTCGGAGGGGTGCTATTTATAGGCATAGGAGGAGCTAGGAGAGTCCAAATGAGGTGCGGTTTTCGGCCACGCGATCTTGATCGAACGCTCTAGATGGAGAGGGTTTTGGTGGGTTTTGGGCCAAGTTGGAGGGGTGTTGGGCTGCAACACACACGAGGCCTTCTCGGTCCCTCGGTTAACCGTTGGAGCATCAAACGAAGTCCAAATGGTACGAAAGTTGACAGGCTGTCTACCGGTAGTAAACCAAGGTCGCTTGGCAAGTCTCGGTCCAATCCGAAAATGTTTAACCCCCACACACGAAAAGAAGGTAGAAACGACCACCGGAGGAGATAGGAGCGCCGTAATGCAAAACGGACAACAGGGAAAATGCTTGGATGCATGAGACAAACACATATTTAAATGCAATGCACATGATGACATGATATGAGATGCATGAAAATGACAACAAAACACAGAGACAAAAACCCGAACCCGAGGAAAATAAAATAACTTAGCGCCGGAAACGGCAAGAGTTGGAGTACATATTGGGTAAATTACATCCGGGGTGTTACAATATCCTAGTTCATTATTTTGAATAGCCAAATCATAATTAAGTTTAGAAATTATATCAACTAAAACATTGGTAGGAAACCTTTTTCTAAGATTTTTATTGAAAGCAACATAGTCTAGAGATTGAAAACCCATTATTTCTTCTTGATCAAAGAGGATAGCCTCTATGGGAGGACGGCAAGCGTCCACCCTATAATGCGCGAAGATTTCTTTGGCTTCTTTTATGAATCTAAAGTCATGAGCTAAAAAGATAGTAGCGGCATGCTTAACAGAAGAATGCTCAATATTAGAAAACTCCAGAAAAATCCTTTGTATGGAAGGATTCATGTGCATGAATTGTCTTTCAAGTTCAACTACAAGCATGGCAATAGCGTCCGCAAGACTACTAGTTCTGTGAAGGATAGAACTACCCATAGAAGGTAAAGCACCGACACAAGTAAAGAAATCTTGAATAACTCCCTTTCCAATAATATTACCACTACCAACACGGAATTTTTTTGTATGAAAGATGGTAGGTTCTTTAGTAGGAGCATCAGAATTTTTCATGATATTATTATTGTCCATGTCGACAATTATTTCCCCAATTTCAGACATAGAGGCAGAAGGTAAAGGACTTGACATAACGACAAGCTAGCAAACTAACACATGAGCAAACAAAAAGCAAACGGGCAAAAGAGGCAAATAGAGAAAGAGAGGGAGGATAGAGAGAGAGGGCGAATAAAACGGCAAGGGTGAAGTGGGGGAGAGGAAAACAAGAGGCAAATGGAAAATAAGTAATGCGGGAGATAGGGATTGTGATGGGTACTAGGTATGTTGACTTTTGCGTAGACCTCCCCGGCAACGGCGCTAGAAATTCTTGCTACCTCTTGAGCACTGCGTTGGATTTCCCCGAAGAGGAGAGGATGATGCAGCAAAGTAGCGTAACTATTTCCCTCAGTTTTTGAGAACCAAGGTATCAATCCAGTAGGAGGCAACGCGCGAGTCCCTCGTACCTACACAAAAACAATAGCTCAACGCAATCAACGCGCTTAGGGGTTTTCAATCCCTTCACGGTCACTTACGAAAGTGAGATCTGATAGAGATGATAAATAATATTTTTGTATTTTTGGTATAGAGATGCAAAGTAAAAAGTAAAATCAAAGTAAAAGCAAAGCAATAATAAAGTGATGGAGATTGATATGATGAAAAAGAGACCCAGGGGCCATAGGTTTCACTAGTGGATTCTCTCAAGAGCATAAGTATTCTACGGTGAGTGAACAAATTACTATTGAGCAATTGACAGAATTGAGCAGAGTTATGAGAACATCTAGGTATGATCATGTATATAGGCATCACGTCCGAGACAAGTAGACCGACTCCTGCCTGCATCTGCTACTATTACTCCACTCATCGACCGCTATCCAGCATGCATCTAGAGTATTAAGTTAAAAACAGAGTAACGCCTTAAGCAAGATGACATGATGTAGAGGGATAGTTTCATGCAATATGATAAAAAAAACCCATCTTGTTATCCTCGATGGCAACAATACAATACGTGCCTTGCTGCCCCTTCTGTCACTGTGAAAGGACCCCGCAAGATCGAACCCAAAGCTAAGCACTTCTCCCATGGCAAGAACAACCAATCTAGTAGGCCAAACCAAACTGATAATTCGAAGAGACTTGCAAAGATAACGAATCATACATAAAAGAATTCAGAGAAGATTCAAATATTATTCATAGATAGACTTGATCATAAACCCACAATTCATCGGTCTCAACAAACACACCGCAAAAAGAAGATTACATCGAATAGATCTCCACGAGAGAGGGGGAGAACATTGTATTGAGATCCAAAAAGAGAGAAGAAGCCATCTAGCTACTAACTATGGACCCGTAGGTCTGAAGTAAACTACTCACACTTCATCGGAGGGGCTTGGATGCTGATGTAGAAGCCCTCCGTGATTGATGCCCCCTCCGGCGGAGCTCCGGAACAGGCCCCAAGATGGGATCTCGTGGATACTGAAAGTTGCGGCCGTGGAATTAGGTTTTTGGCTCCGTCCCCGATCGTTTGGGGGTACGTAGGTATATATAGGAGGAAGAAGTACGTCAATGGATCTTCGAGGGGCCCACGAGGCAGGGGCGCGCCCTAGGGGGGCGCCCTCCACCCTCGTGACCGCCTCGTGGCTTTCTTGACAGAGGGTCCAAGTCTCCTGGATCTTATGTGATGAGAAAATCATGTTTCCGAAGGTTTCATTCTGTTTGGACTCCGTTTGATATTCTCTTTCTCCAAAACACTGAAATAGACAAAAAATAGCAATTCTGGGCTGGGCCTCCGGTTAATAGGTTAGTCCGAAACATAATATAAAAGTGGAAAATAAAGCCCAATATAGTCCAAAACAGTAGATAATATAGCATGGAGCAATCAAAAATTATAGATACGTTGGAGACGTATCACGCCTCCCCCCTGGCTAAACCGAATTGGATAAGGGGTGGGGGCGCGGCCCCCGTTTCCTTCTCCCTCTCCCTCCTTTCCTTCTTTCCTACTCCGAAAAGGAAAGGGAATCCAACTAGGACTTGGGAGTCCTAGTAGGACTCCCTACACTTGGCGCGCCCCTAGGAGGGTCGGCCTCTCTCCCTCCCTCCTTTATATACGTGGGCAGGGGGCACCCCAAAGAGACACCATGTCTTCTCTTAGCCGTGTGCGGTGCCCCCCTCCACAGTTACACACCTCGGTCATATCGTCGTGGTGCTTAGGCGAAGCCCTACGCCGGTAACTTCATCATCACCGTCGCCATGTCTTTGTGTTGACGGAACTCTCCCTCATCCTCAACTGGATCAAGAACTCGAGGGACGTCATCATACCCAACGTGTGGTGAACACGGAGGTGCCATACATTCGATACTTGGATCAGTTGGATCGTGAAGACGTTCGACTACGTCAACTGCGTTATTAAATGCTTCCTCTTTCGGTCTACGAGGGCATGTAGACACACTCTCCTCCTCTCGTTTCTATGCATATCCTAGATAGATCTTGCGTGATCGTATGATTCTTTTTTTGAAATACTGCATTCCCCAACAGTGGCATCCGAGCCAGGTCTATGCTTAGATGTTATATGCACCAGTAGAACACAAAGAGTTGTGGGCGATAATAGTCATACATCTTACCAGCAACATCTTACTTTGATTCGGCGGTATTGTTGGATGAAGCGGCCCAGACCGACATTACATGACCGCGTTCATGAGACTGGTTCTATCGACGTGCTTTGCACACAAGTGGCTAGCGGGTGTCTGTTTCGCCAACTGTAGTTGAATCGAGTTTTACTACACCCGGTCCTTGTTGAAGGTTAAAATAGCACACTTGACGAAAAATCGTTGTGGTTTTGATGCGTAGGTAAGAACGGTTCTTGCTAAAAACCCGTGGTAGCCACATAAAACTTGCAACAACAAAGTAAAGGACGTCTACCTTGTTTTTGCAGGGCATGTTGTGATGTGATACGGTCAAGATGTGATGAGATATAAATTGTTGTATGAGATGATCATGTTTTGTTGAAGTTATCGGCAACTGGCACGAGCCTTATGGTTGTCTCTTTATTGCATAAGATGCAAGCACCATATAATTGCTTTACTTTTTCGCTATGCGATAGCAATAGTTGCAAAATAAATAGTTGGTGAGATGACCATGTGACGACACTTTGATAGAGATCAAGATGATGGAGATCATGGTGTCATGTCGGTGACGATGGAGATCATGACGGTGCTTTGGAGATGGAGATCAAAGGCACGAGATGATGATGGCCATATCATGTCACATATTTTGATTGCATGCAATGTTTATCCTTTATGCATCTTATTTTGCTTAGTAAGGCGGTAGCATTATAAGATGATCCCTCACTAAATTTCAAGGTATAAGTGTTCTCCCTGAGTATGCACCGTTGTTATAGTTCGTCGTGCCGAGACACCACGTGATGATCGGGTGTGATAAGCTCTATGTTCACATACAACGGGTGCAAGCCAGCTTTGCACAGGCGGAATACTCGGGTTAAACTTGACGAGCCTAGCATATGCAGATATGGCCTCGGAACACTGAGATCGAAAGGTCGAATGTGAGTCATATAGTATATATGATCAACATAGAGTTGTTCACCATTGAAAACTACTCCATCTCACGTGATGATCGGACATGGTTTAGTTGATATGGATCACGTGATCATTTAGATGACTAGAGGGATGTCTATCTAAGTGGGAGTTCTTAAGTGATATAATTAATTGAACTTTAACTTATCATGAACTTAGTCCTGATAGTATTTGCATATCTATGTTGTAGATCAATGGCTTGCGATGTAGCTCCCCATTTATTTTGATATGTCCCTAGAGAAATATAAGTTGAAAGATGATAGTAGCAATGATGCGGACTGGGTCCGTGATCTAAGGACTATCCTCATTGCTGCATAGAAGAATTATGTCCTTGATGCACCACTAGGCGACGGACCTATTGCAGGAGTAGATGCAGACGTTATGAATTTGTGGCAAGCTCGGTATAATGACTACTTAATAGGTTAGTGCACCATGCTTTACGGCTTAGAACTAGGACTTTAAAAACTTTTTGAACGCCACAGAGCATATAAGATGTTCCAAGAGCTGAAATTGGTATTTCAGACTCATGCCCGGGTCAAGATGTATGAGACCTCTGATAAGTATTTTGCCTACAAGATGGAGGAGAATAGCTCAACCAGTGAGCATGTGCTCAGAATGTCTGAGTAATACTATCGATTGAATCAAGTGGGAGTTAATCTTCTAGATAAGATAGTGATTGACAGAGTTCTCTAGTCACTATCACCAAGTTACTGGAACTTCCCGATGAACTATAATATGCATGGGATGGCGAAAACGATTCCCGAACTCTTCGTGATGCTGAAATCGACAAAGGTTGAAATGAAGAAAAGCATCAAATGTTGATGGTTGACAAGACCACTAGTTTCAAGTAAAAGGGCAAGGTAAAGAAAGGGAACTTCAAAAGGAATGGCAAGCAAGTTGCCACTCCCATGAAGAAGCCCAAAGCTAGACCCAAGCCTGAAACTAAGTGCTTCTACTACAAAGGAAATGGTCACTGGAAGCGGAACTTCCCCAAATACTTAGCGGATAAGAAGGGTGGCAAAGTGAATAAAAGTATATATGATATACATGTTATCAATGTGTACTTTACTAGTGTTCATAGTAGCCCCTGGGTATTTGATACCGGTTCAGTTGCTATGATTAGTAACTCAAAACAGGAGTTACAAAATGAACAAGGACTAGTTGTGGGTGGGGTGACGATGTGTGTTGGAAATGATTCCAAGGTTGATAAGATCACCATCGCATACTCCCTCTACCTTTGGGATTAGTATTGGAACTAAATAAATGTTATTTGGTGTTTGCGTTGAGCATAAATATGATTGGATCATGTTTATTGCGATACAGTTATTCAAGTTAGAGAATAAATGTTGTTATGTTTACATGAATAAAAGCTTCTACGGTCTTATATCCAGTGTAAATGGTTTACTGAATCTCGATCACAGTGATACACATAATATTGATGCCAAAAAATGCAAAGTTAATAATGATAGTGCAACTTATTTGTGGCACTGTCGTTTAGGTCATATTGGTGTAAAGCGCATGAAGAAACTCCATGCTGATGGGCTTTTGGAATCACTTGATACTTGTGAACCATGCCTCATGGGAAAGATGACTAAATCTCCGTTCTCCGGAACAATGGAGTGAACCACTGACTTATTGGAAATATACATACTGATGTATGCAGTCCGATGAGTGTTGAGACTCCTCGCGGGTATCGTTATTTTCTAACCTTCACAGTTGATTTGAGCAGATATAGGTATATCTACTTAATGAAACACAAGTCTGAATTATTTTGAAAAGTTCAAAGAATTTCAGAGTGAAGTGGAGAATCATCGTAACAAGAATATAAATTTTCTGCGATCTGATCGCAGAGGCGAATATTTGAGTTTCGAGTTTTGGTCTTCATTTAAAACAATGTGGAATAGTTTCACAACTGACGCCACCTGGAACACCACAGCGTAGTGGTGTATCCGAAGGTCGTAACCGTACTATATTGGGTATGGTGTGATCTATGATGTCTCTTACCGATTTACCACTATCGTTTTGGGTTTATGCATTAGAGACAGCTGCATTCATGTTAAATAGGGCACCATCTAAATCCGTTGAGACGACACCATATGAACTGTGGTTTGGCAAGAAGCCTAAGCTGTCGTTTCTTAAAGTTTGGGGCTGCGGTGCTTATTTGAAAATACTTCAACCTGATAAGCTCGAACCCAAATCATAGAAATGTGTCTTCATAGGATACCCAAAGGATACTATTGGGTACACCTTCTATAACAGATCCGAAGGCAAGATATTCGTTGCTAAGAATGGATCCTTTCTAGAGAAGGAGTTTCTCTCGAAACAAGTGAGTAAGATGAAAGTAGAAATTTATGAGGTAGTTATACCTTCTCACGAATTGGAAAAAAGGTTCATCCCAAAAATCAGTTCTAGTGATGCCTACACCAATTAGTGAGGAAGTTAATGACGATGATCATGGAACTTCAGATCAAGTTACTACCGAACCTCGTAGGTCAACTAGATTATGATTCACACCAGAGTGGTATGGTAATCCTGTTCTGGAAGTCATGTTACTAGACCATGATGAACCTACAGACTATGAGGAAGCGATGATGAGCCCAGATTCTGACAGATGGCTTGAGGCCATGAAATCTGGGATAGAATCCATGTATGAGAACAAAGTGTGGACTTTGGTGGACTTGCCCAATGATCGGCATGCCATTGAGAATAATTGGATCTTTAAGAGGAAGACGGACGCTGATAGCAGTGTTAATATCTACAAAACTCGACTTGTCGAAAAGGGTTTTTGAACAGTTCAAGGTGTTGACTATGATGAGATTTTCTCACTCGTATCGATGCTTAAAGTCTGTCCGAATCATGTTAGCAATTGCCACATTTTATGAAATCTGACAAATGGATGTCAAAACTGCATTCCTTAATGGATTTATTAAAGAAGAGTTGTATATGACACAACTAGAAAGTTTTGTCAATCCTAAAGGTGCTAACAAAAATGTGCAAGCTCCAGTGATCCATCTACGGACTGGTGCAAGCATCTCGGAGTTGGAATATACGCTTTGATGAGTTGATCAAAGCATATAGTTTTATACAGACTTGCGGTGAAGCCTGTATTTACAAGAAAGTGAGTGGGAGCACTACAGCCTTTCTGATAAGTATATGTGAATGACATATTGTTGATCGGAAATGATGTAGAATTTTTTGGAAAGTATAAAGGAGTGTTTGAAAGGAGTTTTTCAATGAAAAAGCTCAGTGAAGCTTCTTACATATTGAGCATCAAGATCTGTAGAGATAGATCAAGACGCTTGATAAGTTTTTTCAATGCATACATACCTTGACAAGATTTTTAAATAGTTTAAAATGGAATAGTCAAAAGAAGGAGTTCTTGCCTGTGTTGCAAAGTGTGAAGTTTAGTAAAGACTCAAAACCCGACCACACCAGAAAATAGAAAGAGAATGAAAAGTCATTCCCTATGCCTCAGTCATAGGTTCTATAAAGTATGCTATGCTGTGTACCAGACCTGTTGTGTACCTGACCATGAGTTTGGCAAGAGGGTACAATAGTGATCCAGGAGTGGATCACTGGACAACGGTCAAAGTTAACCTTAGTATAATAAGGATATGTTTCTCGGTTATGGAGGTGACAAAAAGTTCTTCGTAAAGGGTTACATTGATGCAAGCTTTGACATTGATCCAGATGACTCTAAGTCTCAATCTGGATACATATTGAAAGTGGGAGCAATTGGCTGGAGTAGCTCCATGCAGAGCATTGTAGACATAGAAATTTTCAAAATACATACGGATCTGAATGTGGCAGACCCGTTGACTAAACTTCTCTCACAAGCAAAACATGATCACACCTTAGTACTCTTTGGGTGTTAATCACATGGCGATGTGAGCTAGATTATTGACTCTAGTAAACCTTCTGGTGTTGGTGACATGGCAATGTGAACTATAGTGTTAAATCACATGACGATGTGAACTATTGGTGTTAAATCACATGGCGATGTGAACTAGATTATTGACTCTAGTGCAAGTGGGAGACTGAAGGAAATATGCCCTAGAGGCAATAATAAAGTCGTTATTTATATTTCATCATATCATGATAAATGTTTATTATTCATGCTAGAATTGTATTAACCGGAAACTTGATACATGGGTGGATACATAGACAGAATAAAGTGTCCCTAGTATGCCTCTACTTGACTAGCTCGTTAATGAAAGATGGTTAAGTTTTCTAACCATACACTTGTGTTGTCATTTGATGAACGGGATCACATCATTAGAGAATGATGTGATGGACAAGACCCATCCATTCGCTTAGCATAATGATCGTTTATTTTTATTGTTATTTCTTTCTTCATGACTTATACATGTTCCTCTAACTATGAGATCATGCAACTCCGAAATACGGGAGGAACACCTTGTGTGCTATCAAACGTCACAATGTAACTGGGTGATTATAAAGATGCTCTACAGGTGTCTCCGATGGTGTTTGTTGAGTTGGCATAGATCGAGATTAGGATTTGTCACTCCGTGTATTGGAGAGGTATCTCTGGGCATAGATCGAGTTAGTCTCTCTACTCGTTCCGTAATACATCACCTCGTGACTAACTCTTTATTCATTTGCTTGCAAGCTTATGATGTGTATTACCGAGAGGGCCCAGAGATGCCTCTCCGAAACTCGGAGTGACAAATCCTAATCTTGATCTATGCCAACTCAGTTATGTTGTGCAGCATCTTTATGATCACCTAGTTACGTTGTGACGTTTGATAGCACACAATGTATTCCTCCGGTACCTGGGAGTTTCATAATCTCATAGTCGAAGGAATGTGTATTTGACATGAAGAAAGCAATAGCAATAAATGAACGATCATTATGCTAAGCTAACGGGTGGGTCTTGTCCATCACATCATTCTCCTAATGATGTGATCCCATTATCAAATGCCAACACATGTCCGTGGTTAGGAAACCTTAACCATCTTTGATCAACGAGCTAGTCTAGTAGAGGCTTACTAGGGACACAATATTTGTTTATGTATTCACACATGTATTTAAGTTTCCGATCAATACAATTCTAGCATGAATAATAAACCGTTATCATGAATAAGGAAATATAAAATAACAACTTTATTATTGCCTCTAGAGCATATTTCCGTCACTATTATGATACATCTCTGTCGTTTCTATAATTTTTGATTGTTTCATGACAATATTATATAACTTTGACATACTTTTGGCAACCTTTTATATGATTTATTGGACTAACCTATTGATCCAGTGCCCAGTGCCAGTTCCTGTTTTCTGCATGTTTTTTGTATCGCAGAGTAACCATATCAAACAAGGTCCAAATGCAATAAAATTTTACGGAGAATTATTTGAATATATGTGATTTTGGGAGTTGGAATCACCGCAAACAGAGGCCCACGCAGGGCGCGCCAGAGGCCCTTGGCGCATGGTGGTGGGTTGTGACCTCCTCGAACGTCGGTTGGGGCTCTACTTTGGGCGCAAGGAAGCTTATATCCGAAAAAAAATTGTGTTAAAATCTGAGCACAATCGGAGTTACGGATCTCCCGAAATATAAGAAACGGTTTTCGGCCAGATCTAGGGAGCGTGAAACACAAAAGAACAAAGAGGGAGATCCAATCTCAAAGGGGCTCCCGCCCCTCCGCCGCCATGGAGACCATGGACCAGAGGGGTAACTCTCATCTCATCTAGGGGGAGGCCAAGGAAGAAGAAGAAGGATGGGGGCTCTCTCCCCCTCGCTTCCGATGGCACCGGAGTGCCACTGGGGCAACGATCGAGATGGCAATCTACATCAGCAATCTTGCTACCGTCAACACCAACTTTCTCCCTCTCTATGCAGTAGTGTAACACCTATTCTCCCGCTTTAATCTCTACTTAAACATGGTGCTCAACTTCATATATTATTTCGCAATGATCTATGGTTATCCTATGATGTTTGAGTAGATCCATTTTGTCCTGTGGGTTAATCGTGATCTTGGTTGGCATGATTGTATATTTTATTTATGGCGTTGTCCTATGGTGCCCTCCGTTATCGTGCAAACGTGAGCGGCCCCCGCTGTAGGGTGTTGCAATATGTTCATGGTTCGCTTATGGTGGGTTGCGAGAGTCACAGAAGCTTAAACCCGAGTAGGTGGGATATGGTGTATGGGATAAAGATGACTTGATACCTAATGCTATGGTTTGGTTTCATGACCTTAATGATCTTTAGTAGTTGCGGATGCTTTCTAGAGTTCCGATCATAAGTGCATACGATATAAGTAGAGAAAGTATGTTAGCTCATGCCTCTCCCTCATATAGAATTGCAAGAATGATTACCGGTACTTGTTATCGATTGCCTAGGGACAAATAACTTTCTTGTTGACACAAACCCTTTTACAAAACACCTAACTTTTATTATTTTGCAAAGTACTTCTAGTTTTATTCTTGCAAAGTAGTTCTAGCATCACACCTACAAAATAGTTTCATACATGTTTTCGGTAAAGCAAACGTCAAGTGTGCGTAGAGTTGTATCGGTGGTTGATAGAACTTGAGGGAATATTTGTTCTGCCTTTGGCTCCTCATTTGGTTTGACACTCTTATTTATCGAAGAAGGCTACAAATGATCCCCTTGAAGGAAATATGCCCTATAGGCAATAATAAAGTTGTTATTTATGTTTCCTTATATCATGATAAATGTTTATTATTCATGCTAGAATTGTATTAACCGGAAACTTAGTACATATGTGGATACATAGACAAAACAGAATGTCCCTAGTATGCCTCTACTTGACTAGCTCGTTAATCAAAGATGGTTAAGTTTCCTAACCATAGACATGTGTTGTCATTTGATGAACGGGATCACATCATTAGAGAATGATGTGATGGATAATACCCATCCATTAGCTTAGCACTAATGATCGTTTAGTTTTTATTGCTATTGCTTTCATCATGACTTATACATGTTCCTCTGACTATGAGATTATGCAACTCCTGAATACCGGAGGAACACCTTGTGTGCTATCAAACGTCACAACGTATCTGGGTGATTATAAAGATGCTCTACAGGTGTCTCCGAAGGTGTTTGTTGGGTTGGCATAGATCGAGATTAGGATTTGTCACTCCGTGTATCGGAGACGTATCTCTGGGCCCTCTCGGTATTGCACATCACTATAAGCCTTGCAAGCAATGTGAGTAATGAGTTAGTTGTGGGATGATGCATTATGGAGAGAGTAAAGAGACTTGCCGGTAACGATATTAAACTAGGTATGATGATACCGATGATCGAATCTCGGGCAAGTAGCATACCGATGACAAAGGGAATGACGTATATTGTTATGCGGTTTGATCGATAAAGATATTCATAGAATATGTAGGAGCCAATATGTGCATCCAGTTTCCGCTATTGGTTATTGACTAGAGATGTGTCTCGGTCATGTCTACATAGTTCTCGAACCCGTAGGGTCCGCACGCTCAACGTTCGATGACGATTTGTATTATGAGTTCTATGAGTTGATGACCAAAGTTTGTTCGGAGTCCCGGATGAGATCACGGACATGACGAGGAGTCTCGAAATGGTCGAGAGGTAAAGATTCATATATAGGATGATGGTACTTGGACACAAGAAGTGTTCTGGGTGATTCCGGGCCACCGAAAGGGGTACCGGGCAACCCCCGACAAAGATATGGGCTTAATGGCAAAGTAAGGGAACACACCAGCTCACAAGGGGCTGGTGCGCCCCCTATAGGGCCAGCCACGTGGGGAGAAAGGGAAAGGAGAGGAGGGAAAGGGAAGTATGAAGTAGGACTCCTACTTCCTTCCCCTCCCCCCTCCTTCCTTTCCCCCTTGTCCAAATATGGTAGGGGGGCGAATTGGACTAGGGGCCCAAGTAGGATTCCTCCTACTTGGGCGCGCTCTAGGCTGCCTCCCTCCCTCTCCTTCCTTTATATACGTGGGGAGGGCACCCCTAGAACAAATATCAATTGTTGCTAGCCGTGTGCGGCGCCCCCTCCACAGTTAGCACCTTGGTCATATCGGCGTAGTGCTTAGGCGAAGCCCTGTGCCGCTTACTTCATCATCACCATTGCCACGCCATCATGCTGGCAGAACTCTCCCTCGTCCTCAACTCGATCAAGAGCTCGAGGGACGTCATCGTGCTGAACATGTGCTGAACACGGAGGTGCCGTTTGTTCGATACTTGGATCGATTGGGTCGTGACGACGTTCGACTACAACAACCGTGTTACTAAACGCTTCCGCTTTCGTTCTACGAGGGTACATGGACACACTCTCCCGTCTCGGTTTCTATGTTTCTCCTAGATAGATCTTGCGTGATCGTAGGAATTTTTTGAAATACTACGTTCCCCAATGGTGGTATCAGAGCCAGATCTATGTGTAGATGTTATATGCACAAGTAGAACACAAAGAGTTGTGGGCGATAATAGGCATATCGCTTACCAACAACGTCTTACTTTGATTCGGTAGTATTGTTGGATGAAGCGGCCCGGACCGACATTACATGACCCCGTTAATGAGACAGGTTCTACCAACTTGCTTCACACATAGGTGGCTGGCGGGTGTCTGTTTCTCCAACTTTAGCTGAATCGAGTTTGACTACGCCCGGTCCTTGTTGAAGGTTAAAACAGCACACTTGATGAAAAATCATTGTGGTTTTGATGCGTAGGTAAGAACGGTTCTTGCTAGAAGCCCGTTGTCGGTGTTAAAACTGGCGGATCTCGGGTAGGGGGTCCCGAACTGTGCGTCTAGGCCGGATGGTAACAGGACGCAGGGAACACGATGTTTTACCCAGGTTTGGGCCCTCTTGATGGAGGTAAAACCCTACGTCCTGCTTGATTTATATTGATGATATGGGTAGTACAAGAGTAGATCTACCACGAGATCAAGGAGGCTAAACCCTAGAAGCTAGCCTATGGTATGATTGTTGTCTATGGAGTTGATGTCCTACGGACTACAACCCTCTGGTTTATATAGACACCGGCTAGGGTTAGGGTTACATAGAGTCGGTTACAATGGTAGGAGATCTTGAACATCCGCACCGCCAAGCTTGCCTTCCACGCCAAGGAAAGTCCCATCCGGACACGGGACGAAGTCTTCAATCTTGTATCTTCATAGTCCAGGAGTCCGGCTGAAGGTATAGTCCGGCTACCTGAACACCCCCTAATCAAGGACTCCCTCAGTAGCCCCTGAACCAGGCTTCAATGATGACGAGAACGGCACGCAAATTGTCTTCGGCATTGCAAGGTGGGTTCCCCCTCCAAGTCCTTCATAGAAGATTGTAAACACCAAGAGTAGTGTCCGAATCTGCAAAATATGCTTCCACATATTGCCATAGAGAGAATAATATTAACACAAATCAAATCTGCTGACGTATTCCGCAGTGCGTCATCACACTACATCCAAGTCCTTTACTTGAATCGTTTTCACTTTTCCACCTCAGCGTGTTTTGCGAGGCGGTTTCCTTGGCACGTCTTGTCAAAGCAGAGATCATGCACCCCCTGTCGGTGTCAAAACCGGCGGATCTCGGGTAGGGGGTCCCAAACTGTGCGTCTAAGGTGGATGCTAACAGGAGGCAGGGGACATGATGTTTTACCCAGGTTCGGGCCCTCTTGATGGAGGTAAAACCCTACGTCCTGCTTGATTAATATTGATGATATGGGTAGTACAAGAGTAGATCTACCACGAGATCAAGGAGGCTAAACCCTAGAAGCTAGCCTATGGTATGATTGTTGTATATGGAGTTGATCTATCGACTAGCCTGGCCTCGGTTTATATAATGCACCAGAGGCCTAGGATAACAAGAGTCCTAGCCGAATACGCCGGTGGGGCGGAGTCCTTGCCTTGATTGCCAAGTCTTGTGGAATCTTCCTTGTATTTGGCAGCTGTCCGAACTGGCCCATGAGTATACGGCCATGGGGGTCCTCGGCCCAATCTAACAGATTGTGAGACGACGTGGTGAGTACCCCCTAGTCCAGGACACCGTCAGTAGCCCCCTGAACCGGTCTTCAAGTTAGGGATGCTCCTCGATTCTTCCAAAGTGTTCTTCATCTTCGGTCGCCGATCTTGAAAACTGGTTCAACAAATCTTCTCATCTTCAATCTTAAGGATCGCCGAAATGCATTCGACGAGTTTACACGTCGGGTATCCGAGGAGCCCCTTTAAGTTTCCGGCCTTTATCAATGCCTTGTTATTTTTATGCCACACCTCGGGTTTGAAGTTGTTCCCGGGCGGCAGCGTCCTCTTGCGTCCGAGCTCCAACGCCGGACTGTATTCGAGGTATCTTTTGCAACCGAGCACCAATGCCGGACCGCTTCGCAGCTCTAACGCCGGAATGTATCCGAGATCCAACGCCGGACTATATCCGAGGTGTCATAAATCACCTTGGTTCAAAGAAGTTTGAAGGAGTTTAGCCGAGCTTAATGCCGGAAATGCCCTCTATGGAGCTAGCCATTAGCGCCCGAGCTTTATGCCGGGCTGCTTCCAAGGTGGTGCACCACCCCGAATGTGGGCCGATTTTTGTGACTATTTTTTATTGGTGCAATTTATTCTATGCCAAGATATATAGCAAGTAGCCCTCAAGGTGTGTGTCGGTCTAAAACCCAAGATGCACCTGAAGGATGACGTAAGACCGCTGGTCCCAGTAGCCGCTGAGACTCAGGTTGATTTGCAAAATCGGCCTGACGATCAAGTCCAAGCTTGGCAGAATACTTCGGGACACTAAAAGCGGCGTGCTCAATCCTCGAGAATCAGGTTGGGTGCGGTTGACCAAACTGAGGATCAAAATCTCCTCGAAAACTATATTGCACATAAAATTTTCTGCATTGGACAAGCAATGCAGTAGCCCCCGAGACACTGGTCGGGTGGCAACACCAGATCAGGGGATCGATGTGCCCCTTTAGTATTTGTAAATATTAAGCTCGAAGCCCAGTAGCCCCTGAGCCTTAATGCGGGCTCGGGTGGCCAAATTAAGGATCAATATCCATAGTAAAATCACAAATTATGTGTAATGACTCTATGTATCCAAGTACTTTACGTCATTAATGCTCGGATCCGCATTGTACAAAACTTTGTTAACCGACCATCGGCTTCCACCTCCTCGGCCAGCAGCCGAGGCGTGTTTGTCCTACTTTATAAAGCCTTTATGAGCGCAAAGATTTACAACAAACAAGGCAATCTGGCCATACGGTTTTATAAACAAAGGTACGCAAAGAGTTATATCACTGTTTAACAGAAGAAATGTCTTCCAAAGAAAATAGTCCCGCTATCGGTTCCTTTCTTTAGGTTGTCACGCTAAGCATGATCATTAAACCTCAGCTCTAATGTAAGAGCAAAATATTGAGGATTTAATTTGGGAGGCCAGTTAATAGCCCCCGGTAGTGTTCGGCGACAGTCGGGGTCAAGCCATAAACACTTCGGCCAATGTTATGAACGGCCCATCATTTAACATAGTCAACGGATCGCTGACCAGTTTACGCTTATTGTGAAAGTCAGTTTTCGGTTTTCTCCACTGAGGTGCTTAACCATGTGAGCTGGAAGCACAATCACAGTGGTTCTCCCTTTGCACGCCTAGCCGAACAAAACGGAACGTAGGAAGCAAGTGCAGGAGCCGGGCAACCCAACTATTGACCGAAGACACAATTCGAAACCGATGCATATATAGCAATATCTGAGAATGTTTTTGCCGAATCCCTAAAGGTGTCCGGCGTTGCACTGCGAGACTAATGCTGGAGAAGCACAAATAGTTTTAAAAGTGCCAAAAAGCTTGGAAAACCAAGAAACGTCAGTAAAAACATGACGTCCGAACAAGATCAAGTCTTCGGTGCCAATCCGAAAATTGGTCTTAGAAAAAAGAAGTGCTTCTGTCATGCTTTAACATGATACATCCTATCTCAAGACTTCGAGCGGGTCAGCCTACGGCTCCAACCTCCTATCCCGAGGGCGGAGTACTTCTCATTAGGCCAGTTTAGCAAACTAAACTCTAGCGGCTTTGAGAGAGAAATTAGGCTCCCCGGCTAGTGACCGCACACTCGCGTCGAAAAAGGAGTGATAAATAATAATAAAACTTTGCAACGACTAAGAAGAAGAACACTTATTATAAAACGGATCAAATAAACTTAAGAGCCCCCAAGTGACTTGGGTAGAAGAATGATTGCATGTACCGAAGTACTTATATCATATCTATGATCAACCGAACTTTAAACGCGTCTTAACCGACCGTCAGCTTCTCCCTCTTCGGCCAATGACCGAAAAGTGTTATGTACTCCATCGGTCGAGAATATCGACGGTGTTTCCAACAACCAGGCAATCAGGCCATAAGGCTGTAACAAACAAAGCGCGCTCAGGGAACTTATGCTATATTACCGTGAAGTGTAAGAAGCATCTTCGAAGAAAATAGTACCCCCACCGATACCTTTCTTCGGTGCTCATTGTTATTATGAGACTTGTGTAATAGATTTTTTGTACTCATGAGTTCCGTTGTGTGCCGACCATCATTGGAAACTATAAGAGCGCTAGCTTTCGGCTTCACCCAGTCTGAGGTCTGGCTCGGTTGACCGGATCGTGACAATCGCAGAGGTGCTCCCTTTACTCCCTAGCCGAACAGTCGGGAACGTAGGGGTAAACACAGGAGCGAGGCAACCCAGCTTGCAAATCGCTTAAGTCAATATGCTGCATATTGTGGCATAATACACGAACAAGTAACGAAGCCGTACAAGTATAATCATATGCAAGAGGAAAAGCTTCATAAATGAAGCCCCCAACTGAATTGGGTCCTTGAATTTGTGTGTCACAAACAAAGTTTGGACAAGGAAATTTTTTACAAGCAACTTTTTTGCAAAAAAGTATAATGCTTTGTCGAACCGAACACAAGTTAGAAATTAAAGCTTTGAGCATGAAAGCGACTTAGTTGGTTAATGTGTTCGGTATTGATGACGCGGTCCGAGCTTGATGCGGGGCAAGGTTCCATCCCCCAAGCTGTTCCTGAGGTGGCAGAGCGGAGAGCTCGACACACCGAAGTGGTGACATAGCACGGTCAATGCAGATCGGCAGAGTGACGCCGAAGTCCCTGGATCATTTTCCTGTGCACAAAAAATAGTGCAAACTGGAGATAATAGTAATAATGATAACTAAAAAAAGTTGCATAATACATAGTTTATGCAAAGTGAGGAATAGAAGAAATATGGCCTAGCGCCGAGGTCAATGTCGATGCAGGGCGTCGACGTGATGTAGTAAAGGTGTGGCAAAGCCTGAATTCACAGGTTGGTCCGAGCTCCGGATGCGGCGTTCGCCGGACTATGTACGAAAACTGGTTTATTTGTTGTAGCAATCCGAAGGAAGGTGATTCGTAAAATTGGGACTTGCTCCGCACACCCATTGCCTGATGGGCGATAAAACGACGGCATGGCAATGCCGGTAAAGGTTGACTCGCCGAGGCAAGGGCCTCGGCCCAGCTAACGTGACGAAGCTGGTTGGCTAGTGACGCCGAACCGTCCGGAGTAGGTTGATGAAGAGATGGCGAAGCCCCCGGTCCAGCCGAGATGTCGAAGCCTCGATGTCAGCTGATGAGTCGAAGTAGGTCGGCGTGATGGACACCAGCTTGAAGAAGCAATAGTGCGGCCCTGTCGATGCAGGTCGTGACGTGGTCGATGCCGGCTTGATGAAGCGACCGTGCGGCGGTGCCGTTATGCCCGCTCCATGTAATCCGTGGGGCAGCGATGTTGATGATGATTTATCCTTCACGATGCCGGACTCTTGTTCGGCTTGTCGAGATGATGATCCGAAGAAGTTGAGCTCGGCTAAAGTGACGACGTGTCTAGCGCAGGTCGGCAGCCGTGGAGTAATATTGCCGGACTGGTTTGACACCAGCATGATGTTGAAGATCATGTTCAAAAGATCTTAAATTTAGTGGGGTGTGTTCGGGAACAAAACACAATACCCCATACAAAACTTCCTTCAAAAGGGATGTCCGAAATCCCGTTCATAAAAAAGATAAACTCGGGTCGGATTCGTTTTCGTGCAGAAAATAGATCTGAAAAGTGATGCACTAATCGGAAGGTTCCCGGAGTTTGGACGGTAGGATCGAGCTGAAATTTTGAGAGGTGTTAGATATAGGAATTCCGCAGCCGATCAACAGTTGGATCTTCCAAAGGATGTCCGAGCTAGAAGCTGGACACCATGCCCTAAACTCATCCAAATTCCCATCCAGATTTGACAGGGCTCCGGTATATCGTGGATTGCCAGAGATTCCTCCATCGGAAATCGACGAAATTTTCCAGGGTTGTTATAGACCCAATTCCGCACAATTGCACCAAAGCGATAATCAAAGCGATACTCGAGGAGGTGGTGGCGGCGGATACGAGTTCGCTGTCCAAAAAAACAGCACGGTCGCTTGAGGGCAATATTGACGTTGAGCTCCCGAGCTCCATAGATAATTCCTCCATCTTGATAGAGATCGGAGTTGATGTTTGATGAAGGCCCTCATCCGAACATGGTGATCCGAACATGGGGTGCAATTCTTGGTCGAACCAAGGTGACCAGTCGAACTGGTGACGAAGACGCCAAAGTCGCAGTTGATCTGCAGGCGAGCCATCGATCCTTTTGTCAATCACACAGCGGAACTCTCAATGAAAGCACCAATGTCGGTGTCAAAACCGGCGGATCTCGGGTAGGGGGTCCCGAACTGTGCGCCTAAGGTGGATGGTAACAGGAGGCAGGGGACACGATGTTTTACCCAGGTTTGGGCCCTCTTGATGGAGGTAAAACCCAACGTCTTGCTTGATTAATATTGATGATATGGGTAGTACAAGAGTAGATCTACCACGAGATCAAGGAGGCTAAACCCTAGAAGCTAGCCTAAGGTATGATTGTTGTATATGGAGTTGATCTATCGACTAGCCTGGCCTCGGTTTATATAATGCACCAGAGGCCTAGGATAACAAGAGTCCTAGCCGAATACGCCGGTGGGGTGGAGTCCTTGCCTTGATTGCCAAGTCTTGTGGAATATTCCTTGTATGCGGCAGCTGTCCGAACTGGCCCATGAGTATACGGCCATGGGGGTCCTCGGCCCAATCTAACAGATCGAGAGACGACGTGGTGAGTACCCCCTAGTCCAGGACACCGTCACCCCCCTTTTACGGGATTCTCATCAATACGGACATGGGTAACCCAATCATGCCCGTTAGCTTGTTTTCTCAATTAAAGGCGAGTCCCAAACGGTTACGGGGAGGGCTCCTGGTATTCAACCCCTTATAAAGAGACCAGGGCCTTACTCCTTTTCTCCAATCCCAAAACAAGTTCGCCCGTCGCCTCGAATTCCAACACCCTAGGCTCCAGATTCCGGGCGCCTCGGACCTTCGACAATGTACGGTTCCGACCTTCAAGGCCGATGGATGCCCTCCTTCGTCACGGAGGAGGACGTGCTAAAGTTGAGAGAGGCTAAGTTCTTGACCACCGAAATTTCGCACAGGTTGCCTGCTCAAAGGCAGGCTATCCCCAGTCCCCAGCCCGGCGAGAGCGTGGTGTTCATGTCTCACTTCCTTCGGGGGTTAGGCTTCCCGATGGATCCCTTTGTGAGGGGACAGCTGTTTTATTACGGGCAGGAATTCCACGACTTAGCTCTGGAGTCCATCCTCCATATCTCCTTGTTTATCGTTGTATGCGAAGCATTCCTCCGTGTTACCCCTCACTTCGGATTATGGCTGAAGACCTTCAAAGTGGAGCCTGAGATGATCAAGGGACGGCACGTAGAGAGCAGAGGCGCTGTTATAAGCAAAAATGTTGATGCTCCATGGCCCGAGGGCTCTTTTCAAGAGGAGCTAGGTTCGTGGCAACGAGAGTGGTTTTATATCACCGCTCCCCGGAGCACCAAGTGGGTGGCGCCTCCTGCCTTTTGCTTGGGTCCCCCACCACGGCTAGCGTCATGGGTCAACAGCGGGTTAGATTGGGGTTTGCCCAAATACGTGGCCATGTTACAGGACCGAATTAAGGATCTCTTGGAAGGAGACCTCAGCTTGGTCAAGGTGACGCAGGTCATGCTGATTCGCCGAATATTGCCTGGCAAACGTCGCCCCCTTCGCCTGTGGGAGTTTAATCCAGGGGGACCGCGAGCTCTCCAGAACTTTATGGGCGCAACGCCCGCGGAGATGTATAAACTGTTCTTCAGATCACAAGAGATTTGTCCAGATTTAACCGAGGACGCAGGCCTAAGCTGCAATCGCCCGGATACTCAAGTAAGCAACCTTGTGCCCGGACCTTCTATCCGTATAATTGTCATAAACTTGCCCCTAAAAGATCCGTCCTTTTAAACAGGAGTGGATAGCGAAGGCTAAGCTGATCAGGTGTCTGGCTCCCCTTCCCGAAACCAGGCCGGATCCCGTGCTGGTCAGGATGCTGGAGATAATGCCTTTGGAGGGAAGCAAGGGGGGGGGGACAAGGAAACTATGGCCTCGTCGAAGGAGGCTGCTCCGAAGGGAGGAACCGACAATTCCTCACCCAAGGGGAAGAAGAGAGCCGCCTCTGACGACCCAGAAACCATGGCCTCGAAGCGGGGGGAGAAAATCCTCGTTAGAGGGTCCAACACCGGGGGTTCCTCGGCCGGACTACGCCCTCAAGGGGATCAGCCCTCCAGTGAGCCGTAAGTAGAGAAAGATTTTCCTTTTGAGGGATGGGGGAAATCCTTGATTTATATCTGAGAAGATTAACCAAACTTTTACCTTGTAGCTCGGGCCTCAGCCCTTCTCAGCAGAGCTCGTCTTCGGGGGATCTCCTTCCGGAGATGATGGAGAGTGGGACGCCTCCCCCTGCCGTGCCGCCTAGCAAGGCGGGCGACCCTGAGGTGTCGTCGCGGAGGGTTTCTCCGAATCCGGCAGGGGCGAAACATAGCTATGTGGCCCCACGAGGTTCTCCGCGTCCGGCCTTCGAAAGAGGTCATGGGACGAGCCCGGCACCGTCTGGTGCTCGGTCGGAGGAGCTAAAGATTCTGCTGGGGCGAGCTTGTATCTCAGAGGAGCACCATGCATTGATGGGCACGGTGATTGAAAGGATTTCATCCGCAGAGAGCGGATTGCATGAGGCCGTCAAAAGTATACTGATGGGTTTCGAGGTACATTAGATAATGTACACTTTTGGTAGTTGCGCATGAATAAGATGCGCCCAGTGTAGATAGTAGCCCCTGAGACTCTGCGCGTCGTCAAGAAATGATGCCACGCGGAGGATCATAATCCCAGGTCTAAGGTGTCGCCTTTGAATGTAGGCGGCATAGTGTCCGGAATCGAGCCGAAATGACGATTTTGCCGAACTAAAGCGGCAACTTGACGTGGCAGATGCCGACATCACGCTTGTCAACAACCGGCTTGTTGAGGCTCAAGGTATGTAATTCCTCGGGAGCCATCAGGTAAGAACAGTTTTATGCCTGTGTCTTACGATGTGTGTGCTTGACGCAGATGGTGCGGCCGCCGTGGGGAGTCTTAGGGCAGAACTTGCCCGAGCTAAAGAACAAGCCAGAGAAAGTGATGCGGCCACCAAGAAAGCCCTTGAAGAGCTGGGAGCCGAACAGGCTGCTCATTGCCGAAGCAAGGAAGAGATGGCCGAGATGGCCGAAAAGTTAAAAAGCGCTACGGACCGTTGCAGACTTCTTGAAAAAGAAGACCAGGCGAAACAGACGGACTTAGAGAAGGCCGTTGCCAATGCCAAGGACGCGTGCTCTGCGATGAGAGCTACGAGGGAGGAGCTGCGTTAGGCCGAACAGATTGCGGCTGGAAAGCCCTTTATGCTGCGAAGGAAATTTTGCGATCCGAAGTTTGCTTCGTTGGACCGGATGTGGAGTGTGGAGGATACATATCTGGACTTGGCAGCGAGTGCTGCTGATGCGACCGAACACTTTCGAGATCAGAAAGATCGCGAAGTGCAAAAGCTTTTCTGGTCGCAGTTTCACAATCCAGAGCATCCACTGGCGGTGGACGATCGTTTGGCTCAATGGGCCGAACTGAATAGGTTGTCCGGACTCGTCATGAAGTACGTCATGGGTCACATGTGGCCAGGGAGATCGGAGCCGAAGAGTTATTTCAGCTTGGTGCAGCAATTCCTTGACGCGGTGCCGCGTATAAATGCAATGAAGAGGTCAGCATGCATAGAGGGCACAAGGATGGCTCTTGCCCATGTTAAGACATACTGGGCAGAGATGGAGACCACCGTTGTTGTGTCCCGAGACTTTTTATAGTTGTGCCTTCAAGTATTGGGAATACCTCCTGTGTGGCCGTTTTAAGATATATATATATATATATATATATATATATATATACAAAATCTGAAAGATGGCAGTCGTTGGCTTCAGCCCCCACGCACATAGTGCGGGGGTGCTCGCAGAAGACGCATTTTCACACTTAACCCAACGTCTTGGTCCTACAAAGGAGGTGATAGCGCAGCGGGCCAGGCAACCGTACTATAATGCTTTAACACTTTCACTTAGCCATAGGAGTTTGACAGTGAGACTACTTAGGTAGCCCCTTGGTGGCGACTGCGCTCGTCTGAGTTCGGGGCGCGTATGTGCCTGACCGGGAAGCGGCCCTTCGTTAAAGCGGAGGAATCCGATAGATTCCGATAGGTCATTGAGTGGCTGACCAGTCTCACGCTACATCATGACAGTCAGTTTTCGGCTTTCTCTACTGAGGTGCTCGCCAGGCCGAACTGGGGCACAATCGCAGTAGTTCTCCTGGTGCTACCTTAGCCGATAGAGCGGAACGTAAGGTAGCCGAACTCAGGAGCCGGGCAACCCAACATTTGACCAAAGACATGATTCGGAGCTGATGCATATAATGCCAAAACTCGCGACGCTGAACACTCCCTAAGGTGTTCGGTCTTTATGAGTGTGGGCGAGACAACACTCTTTATTAAAAAAGCCCCTAGTGTCCAGGTACGTGCAAAAATTCTGACGTGGCCACATGCCAAGACGCCAACCTCCTCCTTGGTTATATCAGAAAAAACCAGGGGATGTGTAGCAACAAGAGACAGTAAAAAAGGTTTACGCAGGGTCTTAATCTAAAAAGAATCCTTTAGGACAGGTCCCTACTACACGTCTGCGCCTGTGTCTCCGTTGTGCCGTATCCTGGACGGGCGCCGCACGACGTTCATCTGTAAAAGAGAGGAACTGAGTTGAAAATGGGTCGTGCTAAAAAAGTTTAAATAAACAAAGTATAAAGTAAAATACATAAGATTGAGCTTTATTGTCTCTTATTGTATATGCGTGGAGCCCCTAGTGCGGGGGTATATGGCCACTAAGCCTGCATCAATGATGATTTTGCACCGAACTCGTCTATCCGCGTTCGTGGTCTTGAATGACCTATTTCGAAGTTTTTTGGCCGGTGAGGCCATTTTGCTGTGGGGATGTCAAGGCGGCCACACAGTCCTCCGCTTGGGGAGGCGCACTTTAGTGCTTCCCCTTCAAAGAGATGATGCCTCGTGGACCGGGCATCTTAAGCGTAAGAGATGCATAATGCGGTATTGCGTTAAAGCGAGCGAAAGCTTCGCGTCCCAGTAGTGCTTGATAGCGACTTGAGAACGGGACGATATGGAAGGTCAGCTTTTCGCGGCGGAAGTTATTGGCAGAGCTGAATATGACTTCGAGCCGGAGAAAACCATACAATGGGTGTTCGGACCAGGTATTACCCCTTGAAAGGAGGTTTTGTTGTGGCGGATTCTTGCTGGGTTTATCCCCATGTGCTGGATTGTATCCTGATATATCAGGTTTATGTCCACTACCGCCGTCCATAAGGACATTTGAAAACTGGAGTTCGCCAATTATTGGATCGAGTATCAAGGTAGTCTAGCTTGCGTTCTTGACATTTGAAAACCGATGTCCGAATATAGTCGTCCAATATATCGATCTTTACGTCTCGACCATTTCGAGACTCCTCGTCATGTCCCCGATCTCATCCGGGACTCCGAACTCCTTCGGTACATCAAAACTCATAAACTGATAATATAACTGTCATCGAAACCTAAAGCGTGCGGACCCTACGGTTCGAGAACAATGTAGACATGACCGAGACACATCTCCAGTCAATAACAAATAGCGGGACCTGGATGCCCATATTGGCTCCTTCATATTCTACGAAGATCTTTATCAGTCAGACCGCATAACAACATACGTTGTTCCCTTTGTCATCGGTATGTTACTTACCCGAGATTCGATCGTCGGTATCCAATACCTAGTTCAATCTCGTTACCGGCAAGTCTCTTTACTCGTTCCGTAATACAACATCCCGCAACTAACTAATTAGTTGCAATGCTTGCAAGGCTTTAAGTGATGTGCATTACCGAGAGGGCCCAGAGATACCTCTCCGACAATCGGAGTGACAAACCCTAATCTCGAAATACGCCAACCCAACATCTACCATTGGAGACACCTGTAGTACTCCTTTATAATCACCCAGTTACGTTGTGACATTTGGTAGTACCCAAAGTGTTCCTCCGGTAAACGGGAGTTGCATAATCTCATAGTTATAGGAACATGTATAAGTCATGAAGAAAGCAATAGCAACATACTAAACGATCGGGTGCTAAGCTAATGGAATGGGTCATGTCAATCAGATCATTCAACTAATGATGTGACCTCGTTAATCAAATAACAACTCTTTGTTCATGGTTAGGAAACATAACCATCTTTGATTAACGAGCTAGTCAAGTAGAGGCATACTAGTGACACTCTGTTTGTCTATGTATTCACACATGTATTATGTTTCCGGTTAATACAATTCTAGCATGAATAATAAACATTTATCATGATATAAGGAAATAAATAATAACTTTATTATTGCCGCTAGGGCATATTTCCTTCATTGTGGCCATCCGTCTCCCTGCCAGTAGGCATTGGAGAGCTTGCGGAGAAGCTCAAGGGAGCACGGCTGTGCTTCCGATTATGGAAGATATCAGCTTGCCGTCAAGGTTCCAGGGAAGCTTGGGCCATGGTGAAAGCGCGGTATACCAAGGCTGACCCAAACCACATGGCCGAGGTCGGACCTATGGGGCCCGATGGGAAAGAGATCCCCGTTAGCTTAGTGTATGGGCAAGTAGAATTAGCCCCAAAGTATTCCCAATAGGATTGTAGGCTAGACGGCCTGTTGGATGGTATAGAAGAGGAATTTAGTCAGTCTACATGACTATGTAATTAAAGTGACATACATAATGCCTTCTAGCCGGATTGTAAATCGTTTGTCATGGAGGACCTTTTCGCTTCAACCTCGGGACCCGATAGTCCGGAGTGTATCCGAATACCCGCTCAGTTATATAAGAACCAGGGTATGCGTGGAAACCAGGCGTAGGGGTCATTAGTGCTTGAACAGACAAGTACCCAACTAGTTATGTTATATTACATGGGTAGTAAGAAACATCTTCCGGGGAGAATAGTTCTGTTAAGGGTTCCTTTCCCTGGGTACGCATGCCCTAAAGTGCATGTCCGGACTGCGAGAGGAGACGCAGGCAAAAACATCTGGGGGAACATAAGGAAAATAAATAAAAATCATCTTTTGTTCACCGACCGAATATTCCCTTAAGAATGCTAGCTTTCGGCTTCACTCAGTCTGAGGTACACATCCGGCTGACCCGGCAGTAACAATCGCAGAGGTGCTCCCCTTATGCCCTAGCCGAATTAACGGGAACGTATGGCATAAATACAAGAGCCAGGCAACCCAGCTTGGCCAAAACTTAAGTCATATCGATGCATATAATGGCGAAGAAATGGTACATGCGGAAGAATAACACATGTGCGGGGCATGAAGCCTAGATAAATAATTAAGCTTCTGTGTAAGAAGCCCCGAGGTATAATGAGCGCGGTTAGCGCGTCAATAGTGTGCAAGCAAGGCACAAGTTTGCCCTTGAAGGCCTTGAGAAAGAATAAAAGAAAGAAAGAGAAAAAAGACGGATAATGTATATGCAAAAAATGGACAGAGGAAGGAGACGAACATAGAGTTCGGCACTAGGCGTAGAATCTTCGGAGCCTGGCTGCGTTCCATGGGTTCGGCTCAAGTCGATTATTCGATCCATCCCGCAGATGGTACGCTCCACCGGTCAGAACTTGGTCAATAATGAAGGGACCTTCCCATTTGGGCTCGAGGTTGGTCTTTTTCTTCTCTGGCAGGCGTAGAACTAGCTCGCCAATGTTATAAGTTTTGGCCCGTACTTCTCTGCTTTGGTATCTGCGAGCCTGTTGCTAATAGAATGCGGAACGGGCTTTTGCCACGCTGCACTCCTCCTCCAGGGTGTCCAGACTGTCCTGCCGATCGAGCTCGGCTTCTCTTTCTTCGTACATGCGCACTCGAGGTGAGTCATGAATTATGTCGTAGGGCAGAACCGCCTCTACGCGGTACACCATAAAGAAGGGTGTGTATCCGATAGTACGATTCGGCGTGGTCCGCAGCTCCCAGAGTACGGAATCGAGCTCCTCTACCCAGTGTGTGTTAGACTCCTTTAAGGACCGCACTAATCTGGGTTTGATGCCGCTCATGATAAGACCATTTGCTCGCTCAACTTGGTCATTAGTTTGTGGGTGATAGACAGAAACATAATCGAGCTTGATGCCCATGTTGCTGCACCGAAGTTTTACCTCGTCGGCCATGAAGTTCGTGCCGTTGTCAGTAATGATGCTATGGGGGACGCCATAACGGTGTACAACCTCGGATATGAAGTCTATCACCGGTCCGGATTGGGCCGTTTTAACAGGTTTGGCTTCTATCCATTTGGTGAATTTATCCACCATGACCAGTAAGTATTTCTTATTATGGGTTGCCCCTTTAAGGGGTCCAACCATGTCAAGCCCCCAAACCACAAAGGGCCAGGTAATGGGGATTGTTTGGAGGGCGGTGGTTTGCAAAAAGCTAGCAACCGACGCAGCGTTGGACCAAGTCCTATGCATCTACCCGGGCTGTCGGCCAATAAAAACCTATATGGAAGACCTTTCTTACAAGGGCCCGGGTTGCGGCGTGGTGGCCGCCGAGTCCGGCGTGAATTTCTGCCAAAAGCTTCCGCCCTTCCTCTTCGAAGATGCACCTTTGAAGGACTCCGGTAGTGCTTGTTTTATACAGCTCTCCCTCGTGGACCCTATAGGCTTTAGATCGCCGCACTATGCAGCGTGCCTCATTTTGGTCCTCAGGAAGTTCCTACCTAGTTAGGTAGGCCAGGAATGGTTCTGTCCATGGGGCGATGATGGCCATTATTACGTGGGCTGAAGGTGTTATTTTGGTGGCATGGCCTCCGATTATGTCAGAGTGTTCGGTATCGGGCATTTTGGCTGGGTCCGGACTATTGTTACTGGTGTCCCCTTCCCATACCACAGATGGCTTAAACAACCTCTCCAAAAAGATGTTGGGGGGGACCGCATCGCGTTTTGCGCCGATGCGGGCGAGGATATCCGTTGCCTGATTGTTTTCCCGAGCCACATGGTGAAATTCGAGCCCCTCGAACCGAGCTGACATCTTTAGGATGGCGTTGCGATAGGCTGCCATTTTTGGATCCTTGGCATCGAAGTCTCCATTTATTTGGGATATTGCGAGGTTCGAATCCCCACGCACCTCCAGGCGTTTAATGCCCATGGAAACTGCAATCCGAAGACCATGTAACAGGGCTTCATATTCGGCTGTGTTGTTGGAGTCTATATGCAGTATCTGGTGTACGTATTGAACTGTATCTCCGGTTGGGGACGTAAGGACGACGCCAGCCCCCAGACCAGCCAGCATTTTGGAGCCGTCGAAGTGCATGATCCAATTGGAGTATGCGCCGTACTCTTTAGGGAGTTCGGCTTCCGTCCATTCGGCGACAAAGTCGGCCAATACTTGTGATTTAATGGATTGCCGGGGTTTGTATGTTATGTCGAACGGGAGGATCTCAATGGCCCATTTGGCAATCCGGCCCGTGGCGTCACGGTTTGTTTATAATATCATTAAGTGGCACTTCCGAGGCTACTGTAATTGAACACTCTTGAAAGTAGTGTCGCAGCTTCCGAGATGCCATGAATACCGCATAGGCTATCTTTTGATAATGTGGGTACTGTGATTTGCATGGAGTGAGGACAGTGGATACATAATATACCAGCTTTTGAAGGGGGAATTTATGTCTGTCCGTTTCTCGTTCGACGATGAGCACTGCGCTTACAACCTGATGAGTTGCCGCAATGTACAACAGCATTGGTTCTCCGATGTTTGGCGCGGCTAGGATTGGGTTGGATGCCAGTATGCCTTTTATTTCTTCCAATCCGGCTGTGGCAGCATCCGTCCACTCGAAGTGTTCGGTGCGCCAAAGGAGGCGATAAAGGGGTAATGCCTTTTCTCCTAAGTGGGAGATAAAGCGGCTTAGAGCCGCCACACATCCGGTTAATTTCTGGATTTGTTTGTGGTCCGTTGGGATAGCCAACTATGACAGAGCTCAGATATTGGCGGGATCTGCTTCAATTCCTCTACTCGAGACAATGAAGCCCAGGAGCATTCGGGCTGGTACACCGAAAACGCATTTTCCCGGATTGAGCTTGATGTTGTATGTTCGGAGGTTGTCGAATGTGAGGCTCAAGTCGTCTATTAGAGAGTCGACGTGTTTGGTTTTGACGACCACATCATCTATGTATGCATCTACTGTTTTGCCGATCTATTTCTCCAGACATGTCTGAATCATGCGCTGATATGTTGCGCCGGCGTTTTTGAGCCCAAAAGGCATTGTGTTGAAACAGAAGGGGCCATATGGTGTGATAAATGCCGTTGCGGCTTGGTCGGACTCTGCCATCTTCATTTGGTGGTAGCCAGAGTATGTGTCGAGGAAACTTAATGAATCGTGTCCTGCGGTAGCATCGATAGTTTGATCGATGCGGGGGAGGGGGAAGGGATCCTTTGGGCAAGCCTTGTTGAGGTCCTTGAAATCGACACATAGGCGCCAGGATTTGTCCTTCTTTGGTACCATCACCAGGTTTGCTAGCCAGTCCAGGTATTTTATTTCTCTAATGAATCCGGCCTCCAATAACTTGGCTAGTTCCTCTCCCATAGCTTGTCTCTTAGGTTCAGAGAAACGTCGAAGAGTCTGCTTGGCCGGCTTGAATCCCTTTAGAATATTAAGGTTGTGCTCGGCCAGCCTGCGTGGGATTCCTGGCATATACGAGGGATGCCAGGCGAATATGTCCCAATTCTCGCGTAGGAACTCTCATAGTGCGGCATCCACTGCGGGGTTTAACTGTGCCCCGATGGAGGTTGTTTTTGTAGGGTCCGTTGGGTCGACTTGGAATTTGACTATTTCATCCACTGGTTTAAAAGAGGTGGACTCGGATCTCTTGTCAAGTATCACGTCGTCCCTGTCCACTTTGGAGCGCAACACAGTTAATTCCTCGGCCGCAAGGGCTTCAGATAATGCCTCGAGGGCCAATGCGGCTGTTTTGTTTTCGGCGCGGAGTGCTGTGTCCGGATCACTAGCGAGAGTGATGATTCTGTTGGGCCCGGGCATTTTGAGCTTCATGTACCCATAATGGGGTATGGTTTGGAAGATCGTGAATGCCTCCCGCCCTAAAAGGGTGTGGTATCCGCTACTGAATGGGGCCACTTGGAATGTAATTTCTTCAAACCTATTGTTCTCCAGCGTGCCGAATACCACATCTAGTGTGATTTTCCCAGCACAGCGTGCTTCCCGACTAGGGATGATTCCTCTGAAGGTTGTGCTGCTTCGCTCAATGCGGTTCTAGTCTATTTCCATTTTTTGAAGAGTTTCCTCATTGATGAGGTTTAATCCACTGCCGCCGTCCATGAGTACTTTGGTGAGTCGAAAGCCGTCCATGATTGGACTGAGGACTAGTGCAGCTGGTGCTCGGGCTGTTCGGAATTTAGGTTCGTCACTGGCATTGAAGGTAATAGTCGTGTCACTCCATGGATTTATTGCTGCCAGGTGGCAGATTTCGGCACGGCCGCGGAGTGTTCGCTTGCACCTATTATTTGACGCGAAGGTCTCAAAGACTTTTAATACCGTATTGTTATCCACGGGATGGTGCTCTGTGGCATCAGGGATGAGAAGATCCTCACCACTTTTGGCCACCTGCCGGAGTACCCAACATGCTCTAAGGTTGTGTGTTGGTGTGGTATCCGTTGTACTATGGATTTTGCAGGGTCCGTTGAGCCATCCCTCTAATACGGTTCCACGCCCTGTAGAGGGTCTTTGCTTATTTGTAATTAACTCGGGTGTCTTATGATAGTGCACCCTTTTACTTCGGACTGGGTGTATATTCGGAGCCGGATTATCCCAAAATTTCGTTTCAGTTTTCCAGGCACTTTCCATCGCACAGTACTTTCGTACTATGGATGCCAAGTCAGCAAAGCATGATATGTCACGGTGACTTATGGCATTAAGGATTCCCTTGTCCGTGCAATTATTGCAGAAAAATGAGACTGTGTCTTCCTCGCGACAGTCCTTAACCTTGTTCATAACAAGGAGGAATCTGGCCCAATAATGATGTACTGTTTCCTGGGGCTCTTGCCTGATGTGGGAAAGATCGTTTATGTTTGGGTGGGTGGGTGGATTTGAGTCCGAACCCTTACCCGATCTGAGACCCAGGGGCCGAGGAGTTTCCAATCTTGGAAGTTCAGGTTCCGGGATGTTACTCGATAAGTCTGGCCCGCTGCCTGACTCTAGGTTCAGGGCTTGGGTGATGTCCTTCCGTAAATGGGTATCCAGCTCGGAGAGCTCAGGAATCCGAACATAGTTAGTCCTCAAGATAGAGGAAGAATCGCCGCATTGTTCCTCCACCACTGCAATATGATGGGTGACCGGTGGAGAGTTAGTCTCCCTTTGATCAGGTTTAAGCCCAATCCGATCATAGTCCCTAGCGACTCCCATGGCGGCGATGCGATCCAAGAGCTCTTTTAGGGAAGATAGCTCCATTGGATCCATCTGCTCGGCAAATTCCGAGCCGACGTGGAGGCTATTTTCGATGACCCGAGAAGTCATCGTCGGTGCAGCAGCCGAACGGGCGGTCATGATGAAACTGCCTAGCCGAATAATTTAGCCGACAGCGAGGCCTCCCCCGGCGGTAATGTTGTTTTTAACATTGAGACGAGGCATCCTTCCTTACAGTGACGTCTTAGTGGAACTCTCAATGAAAGCACCAATGTCGGTGTCAAAACCGGCGGATCTCGGGTAGGGGGTCCCAAACGGTGCGTCTAAGGCGGATGGTAACAGGAGGCCGGGGACACGATGTTTACCCAGGTTTGGGCCCTCTTGATGGAGGTAATACCCTACGTCCTTCTTGATTGTTCTTGATATTATGAGTAGTACAAGAGTTGATCTACCACGAGATCAAAGAGGCTAAACCCTAGAAGCTAGCCTATGGTACCATTGTTGTCCTTGGTCCTACGGACTAAACCCTCCGGTTTATATAGACACCGGAGGGGGCTAGGGTTACATAAAGTCGGTTACAAGGAAGGAGATCTACATATCTGTATTGCCAAGCTTGCCTTCCACGCCAAGGAGAGTCCCATCCGGACACGGGACGAAGTCTTCAATCTTGTATCTTCATAGTCCAACAGTCCGGCCAAAGGATATAATCCGGCTGTCCGGATACCCCCTAATCCAGGACTCCCTCAAACACCTTGTGTGCTATCAAATGTCACAATGTAACTGGGTGATTATAAAGATGCTCTACAGGTGTCTCCGAAGGTGTTTTTTCGGTTGGCATAGATCAAGATTAGGATTTGTTACTCCATGTATTGGAGAGGTATCTATGGGCCCTCTCAGTAATGCACATCACTATAAGCCTTGCAAGCAATGTGACTAATGAGTTAGTTGCGGGATGATGCATGACGGAACGAGTAAAGAGACTTGTCGGTAACGAGATTAAACTAGGTATGATGATACCGAAGATCAAATCTTGGGCAAGTAGCATACCAATGACAAAGGGAATGATGCATATTGTTGTGCGGTTTGACCGATAAAGATCTTCATAGAATATGTAGGAGCCAATATGAGCATCAAGGTTCCGCTATTGGTTATTGACCGGAGATGTGTCTCGGTCATGTCTACATAGTTCTCGAACCCGTAGTGTCAGGGATATACCCAGCGATATGACCCGGCCGGATATATGACCCGGACGGACATGGCAACTCACTTATGACCCGCCTGGAGGACCCGTCCGAAGGAAGGTGATTCATTGGTGACCCGGTAGGCGGGTCAGAGGAGCGACAAGACCTGGAGGCCCAGAAGGCAGTTCATGGAAGGCCGGCTCGTACTATGGTGGGCCGCTTGAGAAGGGAGGCAAAAGGAATATTCCCTTACAATGGAAGCAAGACTAGGATTCCACTTGTAATAGAATAGTCCTAGTCCTACAAGGACTCCACATGTAACCCATCCCTCCAACTAATATAAGGAGGGGCAGGGCACCCCAAGAGGGACAAGTTCGACGAGTGGACGGATTAGGGTTAGACAAACAAGTCTATAGCTCGCGAGATAGAGCACCCTTGTAATCATTTTCATCATTGATGTCCACTACACAACCTTCTTCTTGTAGACGTTGTTGGGCCTCCAAGTGCAGAGGTGTGTAGGACAGTAGCAAATTTCCCTCAAGTGGATGACCTAATGTTTATCAATCCGTGGGAGGCGTAGGATGAAGATGGCCTCTCTCAAGCAACCCTGCAACCAAATAACAAAGAATCTGTTGTATCCCCAACACACCCAATAAAATGGTAAATTGTATAGGTGCACTAGTTCGTCGAAGAGATGGTGATACAAGTGCAATATGGATAGTAGATAATAGTTTTTGTAATCTAAAAATATAAAACAGCAAGGTAACTAATGATAAAAGTGAGCGTAAACGGTATTGCAATGCTAGGAAACAAGGCCTAGGGTTCATACTTTCACTAGTGTAAGTTCTCTCAACAATAATAACATAATTGAATCATATAACTATCCCTCAACATGCAACAAAGAGTTACTCCAATGTCACTAATAGCAGAGAATAAACGAAGAGATTATGGTAGGGTACGAAACCACCTCAAAGTTATTCTTTCCAATCAATCCGTTGGGCTATTCCTATAAGTGTCACAAACAGCCCTAGAGTCCGTACTAGAATAACACCTTAAGACACAAATCAACCAAAACCCTAATGTCACCTAGATACTCCAATGTCACCTCAAGGATCCGTGGGTACGATTATACGGTATACATCACACAATCTTAGATTCATCTATTCAAACCAACACAAAGTACTTCAAAGAGTGCCCCAAAGTTTCTACCGGAGAGTCAAGACGAAAACGTGCGCCAACCCCTATGCATAGGTTCATGGGTGGAACCCGCAAATTGATCACCAAAACATACATCAAGTGGATCAATAGAATACCCCATTGTCACCACGGGTATCCCACGCAAGACATACATCAAGTGTTCTCCAATCCTTAAAGACTCAATCCGATAAGATAACTTCAAAGGGAAAACTCAATCCATTACAAGAGAGTAGAGTGGGAAGAAACATCATAAGATCCAATTATAATAGCAAAGCTCGCGATACATCAAGATCATGCCACCTCAAGAACATGAGAGAGACAGAGATCAAACACATAGCTACTGGTACATACCCTCAGCCCCGAGGGAGAACTACTCCCTCCTCGTCATGGAGAGCACCCGGATGATGAAGATGGCCACCGGAGAGGGATTCCCCCCTCCGGCAGGGTGCCGAAACGGGTCTAGATTGGTTTTAGGTGGCTACGAAGGCTTCTGGCGGCGGAACTCCCGATCTATTCTCGTCTTCGATAGTCTTAGGGTATATGGATATATATAGGCGGAAGAAATACATCAGGGGAGCCACGAGGGGCTCACAAGGGTGAAGGGCGCGCCCCCTGCCCCATGCCTTCCTTGTTGCTTCCCTTACGTACAGTCCAAGTCTTCTGGATTGCGTCCGTTCCAAAAGTAAGTTCCGTGAAGTTTCAGGTCAATTGGACTCCGTTTGATTTTCCTTTTCTACGATACTCTAAAACAAGGGAAAAACAAGAACTGGCACTAGGCTCTAGGTTAATAGGTTAGTCCCAAAAATCATATAAAATAGCATATAAATGCATATAAAACATCCAAGGTTGATAATATAATAGCATGGAACAATCAAAAATTATAGATACGTTGGAGACGTATCAGCATCCCCAAGCTTAATTCCTGCTCGTCCTCGAGTAGGTAAATGATAAAAACAGAATTTTTGATGTGGAATGCTACCTAACATATTTTTCTAAGTAATTCTCTTTAGTGTGGCAGGAATGTTCAGATCCATAAGATTCAAGACAAAAGTTTGATATTGACATAAAAATAATAATACTTCAAGCATACTAATAAAGCAATCATGTCTTCTCAAAATAACATAGCCAAAGAAAGCTATCCCTACAAAATCATATAGTCTGGCTATGATCCATCTTCACCACACAAAATATTTAAATCATGCACAACCCCGATGACAAGCCAAATAATTGTTTCATAATTTTGATGTTCTCAAACTTTTTAAATCTTCACGCAATACATGAGCGTGAGCCATGGACATAGCACTATAGGTGGAACAGAATGGTGGTTGTGGATAATACAAAAAGGGAGAGGATAGAGGCGTATCAACGGGCTATGGAGATGCCCATTAATAGATATCAATGTGAGTGATTAGGGATTGCCATGCAACGGATGCACTAGAGCTATAAGTATATGAAAGATCAAAAAGAAACTAAGTGGGTGTGCATCCAACTTGCTTGCTCACGAAGACCTAGGGCATTTTGAGGAAGCCCATCATTGGAATATGCAAGCCAAGTTCTATAATGAATAATTCCCACTAGTATATGAAAGTGATAACATAGGAGACTCTCTATTATGAAGATCATGGTGCTACTTTGAAGCACAAGTGTGGTAAAAGGATAGTAGCATTGTCCCTTCTCTCTTTTTCTCTCATTTTTTTATTTGGGCCTTTTCCTTCCTTTTTTATGGCCTATTTTTTATTTGGGCTTCTTTGGCCTCTTTTTTTATTTTTATTTTTATTTTTCGTCCGGAGTGTCATCCCGACTTGTGGGGGAATCATAGTCTCCATCATCCTTTCCTCACTGGGACAATGCTCTAATAATGATGATCATCACACTTTTATTTTCTTACAACTCAAGAATTACAACTCGATACTTAGAACAAGATATGACTCTATATGAATGCCTCCAGCGGTGTACTGGGATATGCGATGACTCATGAGTGACATGAATGAAAAAATTATGAACGGTGGCTTTGCCACAAATACAATGTCAACTACATGATCATGCAAAGCAATATGACAATGATGGAGTGTGTCATAGTAAACGGAACGGTGGAAAGTTGCATGACAATATATCTCGGAATGGCTATGGAAATGCCATGATAGGTAGGTATGGTGGCTGTTTTGAGGAAGGTATATGGTGGGTGTATGATACCGGCGAAAGGTGCGCGGTATTAGAGAGGCTAGCAATGGTGGAAGGGTGAGAGTGCGTATGATACATGGACTCAACATTAGTCATAAAGAACTCATATACTTATTGCAAAAATCTACAAGTTATCAAAGCAAAGTATTATGCGCATGCTCCTAGGGGGATAGATTGGTAGGAAAACACCATCGCTCGTCCCCGACCGCCACTCATAAGGAAGACAATCAATAAATAAATCATGCTCTGACTTCATCACATAACGGTTCACCATACGTGCATGCTACGGGATTCACAAACTTTAACACTAGTATTTCTCAAATTCACAACTACTCGACTAGCACGATGATACATCTCCAATGTATCTATAATTTTGCACGATGATACATCTCCATGCTATATTATCTACTGTTTTGGACATTATTAGGCTTTATTATCCACTTTTATATTATTTTTGGGACTAACCTATTAACCGGAGGCCCAGCCCAGAATTGCTGTTTTTTGCCTGTTTTAGGGTTTCGAAGAAAAGGAATGTCAAACGGAGTCCAAACGGAATGAAACCTTCGGGAACGTGATTTTCTCACCGAATACAACTCAGGAGACTTGGACCCTATGTCAAGCCAATTAATAGGAGGCCACGAGGTAGGGGGCGCGCCTCCCCCCAGGCGCCCCCTCCACCCTCGTGGGCCCCCTGTTGCTCCACCAACGTACTTCTTCCTCCTATATATATCCACGTACCCCCAAATGATCAGATACGGAGCCAAAAACCTAATTCCACCGCCGAAACTTTCTGTATCCACGAGATCCCATCTTGGGGCCTGTTCCGGAGCTCCGCCGGAGGGGGCATCGATCACGGAGGGCTATTACATCATCATCCAAGCCCCTCCGATGAAGTGTGAGTAGTTTACTTCAGACCTACAAGTCCATAGTTAGTAGCTAGATGGCTTCTTCTCTCTTTTTGTATCTCAATACAATGTTCTCCCCCTGTCTCGTGGAGATCTATTTGATGTAATCTTCTTTTTGCGGTGTGTTTGTTGTGACCGATGAATTGTGGGTTTATGATCAAGTCTATCTATGAATAATATTTGAATCTTCTCTAAATTCTTTTATGTATGATTGGTTAGCTTTGCAAGTCTCTTGGAATTATGAGTTTGGTTTGGCCTACTAGATTGGTTTTTCTTGCCATGGGAGAAGTGCTTAGCTTTGGGTTCGATCTTGCGGTGTCCTTTCCTAGTGACAGAAGGGGCAGCAAGGCACGTATCGTATCGTTGCCATCGAGGATAACAAGATGGGTTTTTTTATCATATTGCATGAAACTATCCCTCTACATCATGTCATCTTGCTCAAGGCGTTACTCTGTTTTTAACTTAATACTCTAGATGCATGCTGGATAGCGGTCGATGAGTGGAGTAATAGTAGTAGATGCAGGAAGGAGTCGGTCTACTTGTCTCGGATGTGATGCCTATATACATGATCATACCTAGTGTCGGTGTCAAAACCGGCGGATCTTTGGTAGGGGGTCCCCAACTGTGCGTCTAAGGAGGATGGTAACAGGAGGCAAGGGACATGATGTTTTACCCAGGTTCGGGCCCTCTTGATGGAGGTAAAACCCTATGTCCTGCTTGATTATTCTTGATAATATGAGTAGTAGAAGAGTTGATCTACCACGAGATCAGAGAGGCTAAACCCTAGAAGCTAGCCTATGGTATGATTTTATGTTGTCCTACGGACTAAAACCCTACGGTTTATATAGACACCGAAGGGTGCTAGGGTTACACAAGGTCGGTTACAAAGGAGGAGATATACATATCCGTATTGCCTAGCTTGCCTTCCACGCGAAGTAGAGTCCCATCCGGACATGGGACGAAGTCTTCAATCTTGTATCTTTATAGTCCAATAGTCCGACCAAAGGTTATAATCCGGCTGTCCGGATACCTCATAATCCAAGACTCCCTCGGTAGCCCCTGAACCAGGCTTCAATGACGATGAGTCCGGGGCGCAGTGTTGTCTTCGGCATTGCAAGGCGGGTTCCTCCTCCGAATACACCACGGAAGAGTTTGAATACAAGGATAGTGTCTGACCTTGCAAAATAAGTTCCACATACCACCGTAGAGAGAATAATATTACGACAAGTCTAATCTGCTGACACGTTTTGGCAGCATGACATCACGCCACGGCCCGGTAATTATTTGAACCGTTTTTCTTTAACCAGCCCCACACATAACGCGATGCGGTTTCTTGACACGTCTTGTCAAAGCAGAGATCGTGTTCCCCTTATTACGGGATTCTCATCAATACGGACGTGGGTGACCGAACCGCGCCATCAATTACGGCGCTTGGGGGATAAGCGAGTTTTACCAGGCTAGTGGGGGCACATAGTTTAGTCCGCCTTATAAAGGGATAAGATCTCACCTTTTTCTACCCACGGCTTCTTCCTCCTTGCTCATCAATTCTCATGCACTCGAGCTCCAGCGCCCAAGTCCGCATCCTTCTCCTCAACTCTCTCCAAACATGTCCGGAGCGGGAGGCAAGTGGATGGCCTCCTCCGTCATGGAGGGACACATCAAAAAGCTACGTGGAGCCGGATACTTAGCTGCGGATATCGCGCACCGGCTTCCAGCCGCGGGGCAGATCGTCCCTACCCCAAAACCTCATGAAAGGGTGGTTTTCCTCCCCCATTTCGTCCGCGGATTGGGGTTCCCCTCAATCCATTCGTCCGCGGCCTCATGTTCTATTACGGGCTGGACTTTCATGATCTGGCCCCGAATTTCATCCTCAACATCTCGGTGTTCATCGTTGTGTGCGAGGCTTTCCTCCGCATCCGGCCCCACTTCGGCTTATGGCTGAAGACCTTCAATATCAAGCCGAAGGTAGTAGGTGGCCAACAAGCGGAATGCTGCGGAGCCATCGTGGGCAAAATTCCCAACGTTACATGGCTTGAGGGCTCCTTCATGGAGACCATAAAGGGGTGGCAATCGGGGTGGTTCTACATCATCGAGCCGCGCGACACCAACTGGGTGGCGGCCCTCGAGTTTCGATCCGGAATCCCCATGCGGCTCACCTCCTGGAAGGAGAAGGGCCTATCCTGGGGTTCATTGGTGGAGCTGGACGGACTCTAGAAGTGTATCCGCAACATGACAAGCAAGAAACTTAAGATTGTCAACATAGTCCAGGTCATGCTCGTCCGCCGGATCCTCCCGTGTCAACAACGGGCTTTCAACTTATGGGAGTTTGACCCGGCCCAGCACCAGACTCTATGTGAGCTCTTCGACACGATGCATAAGGACGTCTGGAAGGTGCTGTTCAAGGGCACCGAGGTCCCTCCTTCTCTTACCGAGGACCGCAAGCTAAGCGCGAAGCACCCTGCGAATCCGGTAAGTTCTGTACATCTGGTAGGGTGTTTATTTCCCATAGCTTAACCATGTGCGGGGTCTAAGCTCCCATGCCTTTGACAGGACTGGGTGGAGGCATCGGAGCAGATTAACTGTCCGGCCCCTCTGCCTGAAGACCCTGCGGATGCTCTCCTGACGGAGATGCGGACTCCGGCTCCTTATGAGGTGCCAGAGAAGACCAAGAAGAAGGCCAAGGGAACCCGAAAGAGTTCCCGGCTCCAGGCGGTATTGGACTCATCGTCCGATAACTCCGAGACGCACTCCCCCCATGAAAACAAGGAGAAGGAAGATGAATATTCTCCCCCTCTAGCCGGGGGAGACAAGAAAAGGAAGGCCGCCCCAACCGGGGAGGCCGGAGGGTCCAAGAAGGGAAGGACTCTCCTTCCCGACTGCTCCACTACCGCCGCCGACGGCGAAGACGAGTGGCTGCTCAGGGCCAAGCCCCTGGCGAAGTCGTAAGTATTCAGATACCAGAGTAACTCATAGCATACTTTGTTGCACTGCTTCTCCTAATGTCGAATATGATTATGCAGTCCGCCCCGAGCCCGTATCGATGTTTCTTCGTTGGACGGTTCCTTGGACTCGTCGGATATGGATAGCGATCCGCTTCCATCCGGCTCCTCTCCTCGCCCTACGGACAATGCCGAGGTATTGTCTCAAGGGGCACCGAGCCGGGGGGAGACAGTCCCGGAGGTGCCTCAAGGCGACCTTCCGGACTCCAGGAGCAAAGGAAGCGAGGCTCCCGGGGGCTCCAAGTTCGGCCCTCAGCCGAACACCACGCCGGAACCTCCAGTGGTTCCGGACTCGGGTAGGCGGCCCCCTTCCAAAAGGGGCAAGCCATCCGTGCCGGTGACCTCTGTCCATCCGGAGGCACCGGACGACCTGTTGGGAGCGCTTCGCGACGCTTCCATCGACAAAGAGCACCGCACTATTACAAGTGCGGTGATCAAGAAGGTTTAGTCCGCCAAGAGCAGACTGACTGAAGCCTGTGCCAGCCTTCTAACAGGCTTTGGGGTAAGCATTTAAAATATAGGAAAAATATTACCGCATAGACAGTAGCCCCTGATGCTATGTTTGGTGTTCACAAAGAAAAGCCGAATAGAGGATCAAATAATACCTGCAGGAGTCTAATATAAGTATGTCTGTATGCGTATACATGCTTCGCTGCTGACCTCTGCCGCACTGACTGCGGAGGTCGCCGCACTGAAGCAAGACCTTGAGCGGTCCGAGAAAGAGCTCGCCCTTGCCAAGAGGAAGCTCGAGGAGAACAAAGGTAAGTAATACCTTGTTTATATAAAAAAGAAAATGTGGTTACGAACTGACAGGATCATCATGAATGTGCCAGGGGCCACGACCGACGTGGCGATCCTGAAGCAATTGTTGTCCAAGGCTGAAAACAAAGCGGCCAAGGAGCGCACCGAGCGGGAGAAACAAGAGGCACGGGTGGGCGAGGTGCAACAAGAGCTCCAGGCTCTCGTGAAGAAGCACGAGGCTTTGGAGCTTGACTCAAAGACGCGTGAGTCCGAGCTTGCCGTGGCCCTCGAGAGCACAAAGCATGCCAAGGCTGAAGCCCAAAAGGCCCTCCAGGAAATTGAGGCGATGAGGAAGATAGCGGGGGGTAAGACATTCAATATGCAAAGCAAGCATGTGAAAGTAAATTACTTGTTACTTACCCGAGTCCAGAGCTCTCCAGGAGCATTCGCAGATTTGCCCCGCAGCGTGTAGGATGCCGTGAAATATTACCAGGCCGAGGAGGGAAGCTCGACAGAGAAGCTATTCTGGTCTCAGTATACTGGGACCGAACATCCGATGCCTATGAGCGACCAGCCCATGCGGGGCCTTATAGTCCGGATGTGGCCTGGCGACTCCCTTCCCAACAGCTACTTCGGCCTGGTGAGGCGGCTTGTGCATGCCTGCCCACGGCTGGTGGCCATAAAGCGGTCCGTCTGCATCGAAGGTGCACGCCGGGCCTTTGCCCGTGCGAAGGTGCACTGGGCCAAGATGGACGCCGAGAAGCTGGTGAAGGAAGGGCCACCGCAGGGCAAGGAGCATCGCCACCCTGAGATGTATTATGAGGGTGTCCTGAAGGGTGCCCGTCTTGTGGCGGACGAGTGTGCGAAGGATGTAATTTTCGAATAAACTTGCTCGTGTGATCCTGTATTATAAAAACTAGTTCATATGCGCTATGCAATGCTTGTTTGAATTTAAAATATTACCTTTTGTGCGGCTGTTTGTTAAATCTGAGAGATGGCCAGTCGTCAGCTTCTGCCCCCATGCCACGAGTGCTGGGGTGTTCGGGATAAATCTGAGCACTCTTTTTCCCATTGTTGGGTCCTTCGAGGGAGGTGCTCAGCACAACGAACAAGGCAATCGGACTATAATGCTTTATCACTCTCACTTAGCCATAGAAGTCTACAATTTTAAATTTTGGCGAAGCCCCTAGTATTCGGAAGGCCGAATTCGGGGCGCTATACTCGCCTTAAGCCAGACAAAGACGACTCCTCGCTTGAAGAGGCATAAGTCTTTAGGGACTCGAGACCTCTCGAACAGCGACCAGCTCTCGCCTTATCATGACGGTCAGTTTTAGCTTTCTCTGCTGAGGTGCTTAGCCCAGATGAACCGGGGCACAATCGCAGTAGTTCTCCCAGTGCTACCTTAGCCGATGTAGCGGAACGTAAGGTACCTAAACAAGCGAGCCGGGCAAACCCAACTATTGACCCAAGACATGATTTGGAGCTAATGCATATAATGCTATAAGTTCGGGGTACCGCACTGTCAAAAGTGTTCGGACTTCTCGACGTATTATGGGGTACGCTTAAGCCCCTGGCGTATTGGCCGTACCAGAGTGTACGGGTGCTGAATGTCATGAATGAACACACACACACACACACACACACACACACACACACACATATATATATATATATAAGAAAGAATAGAGAATGCGGTAATAGTCTACTGCTATGCATTGTTTATTCAAAAAAGGTGCGTCAAAGCAGAATGATACAAGTAGTGCGATAAGCAAAAAGTAGGACTATTTGACATGTCCCCTCCAAGGGAAAGCTGAGGAATGGTATTTAAAGCAAGTATTTCACTCGTTATCGGAGACCACCTGGGAGTTCCGTGGTGCGACGTGGCTTTTTGCCTCCTTGGTTGTTGCATCGTGTGTCCGGCAATCGTACTGCCGGACGGGGTTTCCAGAGATTAAAGTCCTGAAAGAGAGAAAAGTAACAAAGCAGGAAGCCCCTAGTATGGTTGAGCCGCGTCTTGGGGCGTGCCGTAGTCGTGCCCCCCTCCCCACCTGTGCCCATGGTATTTCCAATGCATAATTATGTACGCGTGGCACGGATTTCACCATTTGGCTGGGACTGGGGTGGGGGCCACATTGCTATGAGAGCTCGGAACGTGCGAGGCGGTCTTGTTGCCGATTACTCCGAGCACGCATGAAGGTGTCCGGGTCTTTAATCGCCGAACTGGTGGATTGCCTTAAGAGGCTGCTTTGTGCTTCTGTTGCGAGGGTCGCAGTGTGCTCCTCTGTGTGGAGAGAGCGTTCTGTGTTTCCGTTGACTGTGATGACCCCCCGAGGTCCTAGCATCTTGAGCTTGAGATATGCATAGTGCGGTACCACATTGAATCTCGCAAATGCGGTTTGCCCGAGCAGTGCATGATAGCCGCTGCGGAACCACTACAACAAAAACTGCATGTAGAGACGTCATATTCCAAAGCTAGAGACTTGTTATTTCATCTCTAGGCAATCGTAGAGTCGACTTAGTAAAGCGTCTTTGGAGCATCTCCCCGCGGACCGTCTCAAAACATATAGACATGTTGTCTAAGCGTCTGTACATGGCATGAGACGCTATATTGGGACGTCCAAAGGCGTCTCTAGATATGACACCCTATATTTGGACGTTCAAAAGCGTATATGATATGTAGAATCGTTCTGTTAGGCGCGCTCATGCGTCTCTACTAACATGGCCATTTGATTTGTCATAGGCCCTAGGCCCTTTCCTATACACTCTATGTACAGACGTTGTATTCGTCTCTAAATATACAAATGCTTTAACCATGTAAAATTTGAATTTAAATAATATTTGATTTATTCCAAATTTGTACTTCGCCATTTCAAATCCAGTAACTTTATCATGCCATATGGTTGTGCAGAATGATCAAGAAATATTGTATATAACAACATCCACCCATATCACCAATCGCATTCATAAGCAACAAATATCATTATATGAAGGGATCCACCCATATCACCGATTGTATACACAACCATCCCATTCGTACAATTTCATTTAGTAGGAACAAACACCTTAGGTTCACAACTGAATCAAATAAGATCTTCATATAAAATGTGCAAATAATTAAGAAGAGATAATACAAACTTGAACTAAGTTTCCCTATAAAGCTAAAATCTGTATATAAAACATAATATTTTTCCATTTAAAGACTAATTCTTCTATAGTTGCTCCTGGCTCCTGCAATGCACTCCTTTTCTAAATCTTGAGCTGCCCTGAAAAAGAAAGATAACAGAGAAAAATTTAGAACATAGCTTTAGGACTATTGTGAGAAGAAATGTGTTTCGATGATGTACCATACCAGTGTTTGGTCACTTGTTTTGAGGTTGTGTAGGAATGGTTAATTTCGGTTTTTTAACCTAAAATTCATAAAGATCCTTCATAAATAAAAAGCCTTAAGCACGCACATTGGAGCATATGATGATTGCATGGAAGTGCACTTACATGTGATAGAGGCCACGCAATAACATGACCAATAGCATCCCTTATTGTTTGCAATTTTCCATATGGTCTAACCAGTGTCTGATCTCCAAGTTTTGAAACAGCACAAACAGAGACCGCTACATATTGCTCTCCAAGCATGTTTCCTCCAACCACGTATGTCATATCTCTACTCACTAAAGGTCCATTGGCCACAAACTTATCTTTGCATCTCGGGTTCAATGAAACCAAGAAGACTTTCATTTTATCCTATTTTTTCAAGAAATGAAACATCCATTATCACAAACCATGGAAGATTTCACTTTACACAGAAAGGGACGATTGCACATGGAATTAGACCAACTAACTATTCTAACCATTGTCATTCAGATATATATAATATACCTGCTTAGTGATGCGATGAAGTTGTACACTTGGTTCAGGACCACCTTGCTTGGTCGCATTGTTATTTTCAGCATGACCATTCTTTGCTTCAGGACCATCATGTGCTTTCTACAGTTGATGTTCAGTTTAGTTGTAAGTACACTTATAGAAAACATAGACATAGTTTGATACAATAGAAGAAATTTATGCGCGCATGCACACGCACCTTAGCAACTGTGTGTTCATGTGGTGAAAATAAACTAGTGCAACCCTCTTTAGTTCTTGCGCAATTGCTAGGATGCAATTCCTGGTTAGTCTTGTCCAGTAAAGTTGATTCTGCACAACCTTGATTTATCCTATCAATTTTTTCAATGTGCGCTTTCTACAGTTGAGGTTTAGTTTACTTGTAAGTAAACATACACAAAACATAGACACTGTTTGACAAAGAATCAGAAGTTTATGTATACAGACACACCTTAGAAACCATGTTTGGTAAAGATGAACCAGTGTAATCCTCTTTGGTTCTTGAAGAAAAACTAGGATGCAATTCCTGGGCAGTAATCTGCTTATCCGGCAAAGTTAATTCCGCACTTCCTTCATTGGTGTAACCCTCTTTGGTTGATTCTGCGTGACCTTGATTGTCCTTTTCAAACATTTCAATGCGTGCCTTCTACATTTGAGGTGCAGTCCAGTACGACATAAACATACACAATCATAGGCATTGGTTGATAATGAAGTAAAAAAATTACCCCATGCACACACCTTAGCAACCATGCATGTGTGGTAAAGATAAACCAGTGTAACCCTCTTTGGTTCTCATAGAAAAACTAGGATAAAATTCCTGGGTAGTGATCTGCTTGTCCGGCAAAGTTGATTCTGCACTTCCTTGATTGGCCCTATCAAACTTTTCAATGTGTGCTTTCTACAATTGAGGTTTAGTTCAGTTGTAAGTAAACTTATACAAAACATAGGTATTTTTAATAGGGATAAGTATTTTTCGTCCTCGAACTCTTCCCAAAGTTGAGAAATCGTCCCTCAACTTCAAAACCACCAAAAGTTAGTCCCTCAACTATCTAAACCGGATACTTTTCATCACTAATATGGTTTAAGGTGGTTTTACAGTGATGTGACCCTGTTTTAACTAAAAAGAACCACGTGGCCTGGTTTTTTGACTAAAACGGGCACCTGTCGACTCTCGCTCTCACATTCTCTCAATCCCCTTTCCCATTCATGAACCCTAAATAGAGCGGCGGCACTAGCGGCGAGTCCCTCATGGGCGGCGGCGGCAGGCAGTGAGGCGTGGCAACGGTGGTGGTCGCTAGTTCTGCACCGACTGATTGTCTTGCAATCACTGCAGGTAACTCAAATGAGCATGCAAATGAAGATCTAGAGGCTACAAATGAAGATCCAGATGCTGCAAATGAAGATTCAAAGGATTATTCGCTGCTGTCTATTCTTATGAATGGCTTATTTGCTGCTGTCTGTTCTTATGTCAAACCATGTGAGAATTCATGTCTGTCGTTGATTGTAAGCTCTATTCAGTACTATTTCCCTTTTATCATTTAGTACTTTGTCAGACTATGTTCAACTAAATTGGACTGAAAATATGTTCAGACTATTTTCAACTAAATTGGGTTCAAACTATGTTCAACTAAATTCAGTATGATGCTCTAAAATGTCCAAACTATGTTCAGTTATATTCAGATTTTCTTAAGCTATATTCAGTACAGCTGCCTTTCTCTTGTTCACACACAAGTAGAAGTGCAAACACTTTACTTTTCTCTTGTTCTCACTAGACTAACTTGTACACAAGCACACACACATACTCTTGCACAAACACTTAATTGACCTCTTCAAAACTGGCCTGTTTCAATCAAAACAGGGTCCAAGTATAAAAAACAGAAATTTATGCACACACCTTAGCAACCATTTTTTCTTGTGGTAACGATAAACCGGTGTAACACTCTTTGGTTCGCGCACAATCGCTAGGATGTAGTTCCTGCAACATATGATGAACAATTGTTTAAGTATAAAATGAAGTAGAATATTTATTAGTGAAGAAACTATTACATCACCTGCATAGCACTCAATCGAGCATATTCTTCAGCTTCATTATGTGATTCATTTGGGAGATCACTGCCAACAACTCTTTCATTGAGATCAACCTGAAACAAGAACAGGATAATAGTATATTAATACTCATATTTTTATCTTTGCAGAAAGAGGTGTGGTCTAGATACTAACTTCATCACTTCCCGCGGTTACATATTCATTTCTCAAATCCTCTGTGGGGAATTTTCTCTTCAGGAATGAACGGATCATAGCCAACTCATCTGTCACATTTTCTACATTATCTCCTAGTGCCCGCGGTCTAAATTGAACATTTCCTTCTTTCTCAGGATGCTGAACAAAAGTCAGTCCCTGAGAAACTTTTATTTCGCTCCAATACTTATCACCATAATACCCTCGAAGTTTTTTTGCCTCTTCCCCATGCACACTTTTAATCACTAAATGAAAGGCTCCCGTTGTTACCTTTCTTTCTTTCTTCCAGTTTCTCCTATTGAGATAAATACAAACATCTCATTATACTAAGTAGTTTTAAATTAAAACCTTTACTTTAATCACAAGTAGAAGTATACCATCACTATCTTTGTATTCGCATTTTTGTATTCACCGTCCTTCTTATGCTTATGAGCTTCATCCCATAGTTCAATCTTGCTAACCTTCCGATTGCTCTTAATTTCCTGTTCAACAAAGTAAATTAGAATGTTCTGTTTCTGTTAGAACATGTTCAGTTTTCTTCACATTTTCTGATCCATCTTTAGAAAGAAAAAGTTTTACCAACTCTTTTTTGAGCCTAGCATGGCTTTTTCTCCCGGTTGTATGTGGAGTCTTCTGCTTCTTTGCACACTCGGTGTTCTTTTCACATAATTTCTAGGAAAACAACACATATAGTCAATATTAATGTCACCAAACTAGTTATGTACACCAGATTAAGTGTGAGAATATAACACATTACCATGTGTGAATCCTGGCACCAAAACCTAACAAGAGTACCCCATTGATGTTCATTAACACCTTTGGGAACAGCTGCTACAATTTCAGCCAAAGACTTCTTGTCACGCTTGAAATATTTACTCTTCAAACGAGACTTATACACTCTCCATTTTTTGTTAATATTCAATAGGATCCAGTCTCTCGTAAGTTGTCTAGTCTCATTGGGGTAGATAAATTTCTCCTTCAAATATTAAAATTGACAATCAGTAATGTGAAATGAACAGTCTTGAACAGTGTTATAAATTTTTTACCTCCACATCTGTGATCATCTACCCATGTTTTTGTAGAAACAATTCATTGTCCCATCTTGGAATATGCAATGGTGCAAATGTTGAGTTTTCTGCAAGCCAGGTAAGATGCTGACCGAGAATCGTAGCCGACCTTCCATTTGGAATTCCACTTCCATCAGTCTACACAATTATCTTCCCCCCGCGTAATTCCAACAAATTTTTACCTCGGAATTCCCCTATAATCCGTCGCACATCTCCATTTGGCCCTGCATGCAAGAGTATCACAGTGGCATATAACTGGACCATATACATCATACTAGATATGTGTTTGAAAAAGAAAATTAAGCTTACAAATTATTTTAATTTGCCTAGTAGATTCAGGAGGCTTTTTTGGTACTACATCGTCAATCTCTGGAGGGCCTTGTAAATTTTCTTCATCTGATTGTACACTTTCAGAAGCTTGCTCTGGGATGTTTAGGCTTCGAAGGCGTCGAGGTATCGTCGACATGATATCTTTACCAAACAATGTTAAAATCATATGTTAAGGTCAAGCATCAAAGTCAAGGTCCTGCATATGATTTCACAAATTTCATGGAACCAAATTTACAAAATACTAAGCATATGGACACTTAGTTTACATAGCATACTGTACTTTTTATCATGAGTAGAAGTAGCTTGGAAGTTTACAATTATTTTGGGCAAAGGATATATTCAGAGAAGTATAATTTAGTAGTACAGTAGGTAACCCACTAGTATGTACACATACTTCTCTGTACCAAATTCAGAGAAGTATGCTTCAGTAGTATAGGGATATCTCGCTGTATGCATGCATAAATTAAAGGAATCAGGTTGCTGGGTTCTAAGTCCTATATCTGACCTTGAGTGTCAATGGCATTTAGCTAACTCCATCCTTCATGTACAGTACATGTTTGTATAAACTTGCTATTAACAGCAAGTCGGTCTTGGTGATTAACATGAACGCCTTGCTATGGTTAGAGAGGATTTTAGCAAATGGTTTGTGTGTTTAGCCATCATAACAAAATGTTCTCATGGATTAGGCTCAAATTTGGATCCGAGTTTGTAACTACTTTACCAAGGCTTGTCTACTCAAGCTCTCAGAGTTTAAAGTCACTTGGCTAATTCATTGTGCATGACACTGATAGTGCCTGCTTATGACTAGTGTGCAGTCTATAAGGTTGAAAATCTGTAGTCATCTTGTCTGATACTGTAAAAAGAACAACTGCAACTCTTTTACCTAAAAAGGAATTGATTTATAGGCAAGCAAGCAATTCAATAAACAATTAGAGTGCATACTAGTGGGTTACCTTACCTACTGTACTACTGAAGCATACTTCTCTGAATGTATGGAGGGATCACCTTCTTGACGTGGTGGATGATGAAGATGCTAGATGGAGGCAAGAGCTGCTTGGTGGGCGGTGTACATGATGGATAGGCGCAGCTTTGTGTCAAGGCTGAGAGATCGGCACGGATGCGGCTTCGTGGATGTGAGGAGGAAGTCGGGAGGAGCGCGGCTTCGAGACGGTGAGGACGACGAACGCCGACGAGGTTCCAACTAGCGACCTTGTTGATGGAGGAAGAAGGGAGTCGTCGGCGGGCGGAGCTAGCGACGGAGGCTGCCACCGCGCGGTGTGCGGGAATGGCGGCACATTGGGGTAGGTTGGATAATGGGAGGTGGAGAAGATGGAGGGGGAAAAATAGGAGAGACGTGGGAAGTCTTTCCCACGGTAAATAAAACATTTTAGCACCAATTTTTTTAGGTGTATCATTTATTGGATAAATCTTTATGCTTTGTTCTTTTCTGAACAAATATGAAACTTCATTGGGTAATATATGTTCCAAGTATTTTTGATATAGCTTAATAAAAATAATAAAGGCAGTGGTAGATCGAAGTTGGGCTTGCCCCTCCTCCGCGTAATGCCGTGTCGACTGCGGACGCCACCCCGACGTGTCATCCCTTTACCTAGCCCTTGTCGGCGACAGGGGTGGCGGCGCACAGCGACTCCTCCAAGCCGATCTAGGCCAGCTGGTCATTGTTGCGGCATCGGCATCTCCGCGGTGCCGGCGTCTGATGTGGCAAACGTGGCCCAGCATTGCGCCACTCCTGCCGCTCCTTCTCCTGTGCCATCCTCTTGGCCGACGTCAGGGTGCTGGGTGATGATGTGTCTTCGCCATGTAGAGGTAATGGAGGAGGCGTCCGGGAGGGCTCCTCCTCCTTCACGACCTTGTCACGCCAGTTGCGGCGCGGTGGTGATGCCAGTTGGTCGAAACAGTCAAACGTGTTGCGCGAGGGGGTGGCTCCTTTTTAATGCGACGTCCAGTTTGGTCTCGACAGTTTCATCATAGGAGAGGGGCTCCTCCTCAACATGTATGTTGGCCCGCGTTTGGGTCGTACTTAAATAGCCAGGGCAGATAGACCGACACTGCTTCAATGTGGCACATCGACCGGAGTAGGCTTCTCAGTCCCCGTGTTCATTTATCCTTGTAGGAGTGATCAACATAGTACCTCACTTGAAGCACCGCGCCGCCACTCATTTCCAGCATCTCATGCCGCCGGTCATAGTCCATACCCAACTCCGGTTGGAGCAAAAAATGCAGTTGGTCCGAAATAAACATGCCACACCGATTCCAGCAAACCGTGTGGCTAGCTCGAGCATCCAGCAGGGCCACCGTCACCATTTCCAGCTCTCGGCGTGGCCGGTTGCAGCATCTCGCGACATGCTGTTTTTGTTACAAATAACCGGCCCAATTAAAGCACAAGCGCGAACCTCCCTCTTGCTACCTGGTTTCGAGGCCCCCAAAAGCTTCCTTGCTTGGGTTCTAGGAAGCATCTAGTAGCTTTGTTAGCTTTTTAAAGTCGGTTATCTTTATCTTGTTTAGGTTTATTTCGGCCGGGTTTTACTATGTTTTCCTGGGTTTTCCTTTTTTTCCTTTATCTTTTATTTTTTACCTTTTGTTTTAATTTTTATTTATTTTTCCTTTCTATTTTTTTATTTCCCTTTCTTTCTTATTTTTCAAATTCTTGAGGTTCTTCCAAATTTGTGAACTTTTGTTTAGAATTCCCAATTTTTTTAATTCGTGAATATTTTTTTCAAATCGTGAACATTTTTTAAATTCACAATAATTTCAAGTTCACAAATATTTCTTGAATTTGTGAATTGTTCCCTAATTTGTGAAAAAAAATCATTTTTTGCAAAAAAAGCTTTGAAACCATAAACCATTTTCCAATTCACGAAACTTTTTCAAATACTCAAAGTTTCTAAAGGTCATGAATATTTTTTAAATTGATTTTTTTAGTTCGTGATTATATTTATTTGAATTGGTGAACTTTTTTCAAATTCATGAACATTTTCAGAAGGCGTGAATCCTTTTCAAATTCATGTTTTTCTTCAAGATCGCAAACATTTTCAAATTTGATTTTCCCCCAAAAAAATTAAATTTTTATAAAAGTCAATGGCCATATGTAGCCGTTTCGAGGATTTTAAAAATAACAAAAGAAATGTACTAGTTACTGTAACACTTCAATGATTTCACCAAATATCCCTTACTGCGTTTGATTTTTATGATTTTCCAGTTTCTCCGTCTTTGTTGACTATAATTTTTTCTGGTTAACTGGGATGTCAATCGTGCAAAGTCGATGTCATGCACTTGCAAAATATTATTGAAATATTGACTAGACTACTTTCCTTTTCTATAAACTAGCACAAAGAAGCATCCAATCAGGACAAATTAACCTGAAACACACTTTATCAGAAGGTTCCAAAATTTAGCAGTAGTACTGTCAATGAAAGTTAAAAAATTGTTCAAAGAATGGACAGCCATACAACTCATTCATAACAAAAGGGAACATACACATTAAAAAAAGACCATAGGCTCGTTCATCACAAAGTAACATACATTCCGAAGAAGATCCACCCATCTAGAATAATTATGTTGGAGTAATTCTACCTAGGAGCATGGATGACAATTGCTCAACCTATATCTTTGCTGGAGATAACAAGCTAAAAACACAAAGACTACTCTGTTTCATCTAAAGATGGTTCTCCACCCATGTCAAAAATATCACGAGGTTTGAATTTCACCATGGTATTCCAATTCTCACTTCTCGGATTTTGGATATAGAAGACCTGGTCCACTTGGGAAGAAAATACAAAAGGTTCATCCTCTAACTTCTCCCCTGTATGTATTTTTCGGGAAAAGTTCACATGAGTGAATCCAAACTCATCTCTTATAATACCAGCTTTGCGATGAACATCATACCAATCACATTTAAAGAAGACCACCTTGTAATCTTTGTATGACAATTCGATGATGTCAGATAACCGACCATAATAGGACACGCCATTTTCAGCAAGGTTCACGACACCAGTATTTTGTGTCACGTGTCCTGTCTCGCGACTGATAGTATGAAACCTGAAACCATTAATTATATAGCCACTATAGCTTCTTTTCAGGTTTACGTGCGACGTTACCTGATTTCTTGTTAGGCACTCTTTTACGCTTCTGTTTTTCAGGACCTTCAGTTCCTTTTTCACTGTCTTTGCCCTTCTTTTTCCTTTCCCTTTCTTTGACACAATAACCTTTTTTCCTAAGACAAACACTCTGCCCTGCAACATTCTCAAAGCTGAGCTACCACTCATTGTTATAGGTGCAAGTTCCATCTCTTCGGTGTTATCAAACTCCTTCTTTCGTCTCCGAAATACATGATTCTGTGGTAGCCATCGGCGATGACCCATATAAAAAAATTTCTTACTCTTCTTTAGCCAATATGATCTTGTGAAAGGACCACAAGATGGGCAAGCATATTTACCGCTCGTGCTCCACCCATAGAGGTAAGCTAATGCTGGAAAATCGTTCAAAGTCCACAATAGTGCAGCTCGAAGAGAAAATTTCTCCTGAGTACATGAGTCAAAAGTGTCCACACCCTTCCAAAGTTGTTGTAGCTCATCTACCAACGGCTGCAAATATACATCAATGTCATTTCCAAGGGAACTTGGTCCAGGAATAATCATTGATAAAATTAGAGATGTTTGCTTCATGCAGATCCAAGGTGGTAGGTTGTATGGAATAAGCATCACCGGCCAAGTACTATGTTTTGCACTCATGAGTCGGAAAGGATTAAACCCATCAGACCCAACGCCTAGCCGCGCATTACGGGAATCCTGAGCGAATTTAGGATATCTGGCATCAAAATCTTTCCAAGCCTCTCCATCAGCTGGACATCGCAGCAATCCATCTTTTGTACGACCCTCATCATGCCAACGCATGTCAGTTGATGTCTTCTTGGTTGCAAATAACCTTTGGAGCCTTGGAATCAATGGGAAATATCACAACACCTTGGCTGGTTTCTTCTTCTTCTTCTTTTTAGATTCAGTTGCCGAATCTTTCTTCTCATTTTCATTGGTAACCCAACGAGAGGCACCACACACATGGCAAGACTCCTGGTTAGCTCTTTTGCCTCTAAAAAGCATGCAGTCTCTTGGGCATGCATGAATTTTCTCATAGTCCAGCCCTAATCCGCGTATGACTTTTTTCACCTCAAAATATTTCTTGGGTAGGTTTATCTGAGGAAATGCAACCAATAATAAACCAAGTAGTTGTGTGAATGATTCCTGTGACCATCCATGCAAGACTTTCATGTGATATAAAGTGACAAGAAATGACAACCTCAAATATGTTGCACATCCAGGGTATAAATCTGTGTTTGCTTCCTCGAGGAAACTTGTGTATATGTCTTGTTCTCTCATTGCATCATCATCTGCAGATGTTGTATTGACATTCTCAGCCATACCAGTTCCAAGTTCTCAAATTCAGACTGAACACCATCTAGTTCCCCATCAGATGCACTTGATAGTGATTGGAAGCTGTCAGCCATGGGGAAAATGGCACTTAAGAGCCCAAAAATGTCATGCAATCTTCTATTACTGCCTTCTACATCAGAATTCACTGGAAAACCTGGAATATGAAAATTGTTGTTGTTATTTGACATGGGAGCAAATGCAAATGACGGTGAATCATACTCTTCTCCATGGCAAACCCATTTTGTATAACCCTAAAGAATGCCATCACATCTTAGGTGGGTTTTCACTTCGTCGTAATTCTGCGTTGCCTTATTTCCATAATTTACACAGGGACAGAGAATTTTATCACCGAGTGGAACATCATGGAAGGCAAAAGATAGAAATTGCTCGACACCTTCTTTATAATTAGTAGTTGATCTTGGTTTACTCATCCAACCTCGCTCCATTAGCCTTTGCTAGCTGTAGTAATGAAAACAAAATAGATCAGTTTATAATTTTCCATATGCTCTTTTCCATTAAGCATAGGTTTATATGAATATTTTAAACTATGCATTCGATACTTAGGTTCAAATTGTATAATATGATTTACCGACATCATTCACCTTACATTACAAAACATAAATCGAGATGTGTCTTTACTAGAAGAATTTATATGAAGTACATAAAGAAGTTTTCCTCGATGACAAAAAATGGATGTCTCCGATGCTTGATTTTTTCTGCATTCAAGTGACAAACAGCAGAAGGCTAGCTGGAGTAACTAGTTGAAGGAAATATGCCCTAGAGGCAATAATAAAGTTATTATTTATTTCCTTATATCATGATAATTGTTTATTATTCATGCTAGAATTGTATTAACCGGAAACATAATACTTGTGTGAATACATAGACAAACAAAGTTTCACTAGTATGCCTCTACTTGACTAGATCGTTAATCAAAGATGGTTATGTTTCCTGACCATTGACAAAGAGTTGTTATTTGATTAACAGGATCACATCATTAGTTGAATGATCTGATTGACATGACCCATTCCATTAGCTTAGCACCCGATCGTTTAGTATGTTGCTATTGCTTTCTTCATGACTTATACATGTTCCTATGACTATGAGATTATGCAACTCCCGTTTACCGGAGGAACACTTTGTGTGCTACCAAACGTCACAACGTAACTGGGTGGTTATAAAGGAGCTCTACAGGTGTCTCCAAAGGTAGATGTTGGGTTGGCGTATTTCGAGATTAGGATTTGTCACTCCGATTGTAGGAGAGCTATCTCTGGGCCCTCTCGGTAATGCACATCACATAAGCCTTGCAAGCATTGTGACTAATAAGTTAGTTGCGAGATGATGTATTACGGAACGAGTAAAGAGACTTGCTGGTAACGAGATTGAACTAGGTATTGGATACCGACGATCGAATCTCGGGCAAGTAACATACCGATGACAAAGGGAACAACGTATGTTGTTATGCGGTCTGACCGATAAAGATCTTCGTAGAATATGTAGGAGCCAATATGGGCATCCAGGTCCCGCTATTGGTTATTGACCGGAGATGTGTCTCAGTCATGTCTACATTGTTCTCGAACCATAGGGTCCGCACGCTTAACGTTACGATGACAGTTATTATGAGTTTATGCATTTTGATGTACCGAAGTTAGTTCGGTGTACCGGATATGATCATGCATGGACATGACGAGGAGTCTCGAAATGGTCGAGACATAAAGATTGATATATTGGATGACTATATTCGGACACCAGAAGTGTTCCGGATGATTTCGGAGAAAACCGAAGAGCCGGAGGGTTACCGAAACCCTACCGGGAGAAGTAATGGGCCTTATGGGCTTTAGTGGAGAGAGAGAAGGGCTGCCAGAGGTGGGTCGCGCGCCACCTCCTCCCTAGTCCGAATTGGACTAGGGGAGGGGGGCGGCGCCCCCCCTTTCCTTCTCCCACTCCACCTCTTTCCCCCTCCTAGTAGGAGTCCTACTCCTACTAGGAGGAGGACTCCTCCTTGGCGCGCCACACCTGGCCGGCCGGCCTCCTCCCCTTGCTCCTTTATATACGGGGGCAGGGGGCACCCCAAGACACACAAGTTGATCATTGAGATCGTTCCTTAGCCGTGTGCGGTGCCCCCTGCCACTATATTCCACCTCGATCATATCGTTGTAGTGCTTAGGCGAAGCCCTGCGTCAGTAGAACATCAAGATCGTCATCACGCCGTCGTGCTGACGGAACTCCTCCCCGAAGCTTTGCTGGATCGGATCCCGGGGATCGTCATCGAGCTGTACGTGTGCTAAGAACTCGGAGGTGCCGGAGTAACGGTGCTTGGATCGGTCGGATCGGGAAGACATACAACTACTTCCTCTATGTTGTGTTAACGCTTCCGCAGTCGGTCTGCGTGGGTACGTAGACAACACTCTCCCCTCTCGTTGCTGTGCATCACCATGATCTTGCATGTGCGTAGGAAATTTTTGAAATTACTACGTTCCCCAACAGTGGTATCAGAGCCAGGTTTTATGGTTTGATGTTATTTGCACGAGTAGAACACAAGTGAGTTGTGGACGATACAAGTCATACTGCCTACCAGCATGTCATACTTTGGTTCGGCGGTATTGTTGGACGAGACGACCCGGACCAACCTTACGCGTACGCTTACGCGAGACCGGTTCCCCCAACGTGCTTTGCACACAGGTGGCTTGCGGGCGACTATCTCTCCAACTTTAGTTGAACCGAGTGTGGCTACGCCCGGTCCTTGCGAAGGTTAAAACGGAGTCTATTTGACAAACTATCGTTGTGGTTTTGATGCGTAGGTGAGATTGGTTCTTGCTTAAGCCCGTAGCAGCCACGTAAAATTTGCAACAACAAAGTAGAGGACATCTAACTTGTTTTTGCAGGGCATGTTGTGATGTGATATGGTCAAAACATGATGCTAAATTTTATTGTATGAGATGATCATGTTTTGTAACCGAGTTATCGGCAACTGGCAGGAGCCATATGGTTGTCGCTTTATTGTATGCAATGCAATCGCGATGTAATGCTTTACTTTATCACTAAGCGGTAGCGATAGTCGTGGAAGCATAAGATTGGCGAGACGACAACGATGCTACGATGGAGATCAAGGTGTCGCACCGGTGACGATGGTGATCATGACGGTGCTTCGGAGATGGAGATCACAAGCACAAGATGATGATGGCCATATCATATCACTTATATTGATTGCATGTGATGTTTATCTTTTATGCATCTTATCTTGCTTTGATTGACGGTAGTATTATAAGATGATCTCTCACTAAATTTTCAAGAAGTGTTCTCCCTGAGTATGCACCATTGCGAAAGTTCTTCGTGCTGAGACACCATGTGATGATCGGGTGTGATAGGCTCTATGTTCAAATACAACGGGTGCAAAACAGTTGCACACGCGGAATACTCAGGTTATACTTGACGAGCCAAGCATATACAGATATGGCCTCGGGACAAGGAGACCGAAAGTTCGAGCGTGAATCATATAGTAGATATGATCAACATAATGATGTTCACCGATGAAACTACTCCATCTCACGTGATGATCGAACATGGTTTAGTTGATTTGGATCACGTGATCACTTAGAGGATTAGAGGGATGTCTATCTAAGTGGGAGTTCTGAAGTAATATGATTAATTGAACTTAAATTTATCATGAACTTAGTCCTGGTAGTATTTTGCAAATTATGTTGTAGATCAATAGCTCACGTTGTTGTTTCCCTGTGTTTATTTTGATATGTTCCTAGAGAAAATTGTGTTGAAAGATGTTAGTAGCAATGATGCGGATTGGATCCGTGATATGAGGTTTATCCTCATTGCTGCACAGAAGAATTATGTCCTTGATGCACCGCTAGGTGACAGACCTATTGCAGGAGCAGATGCAGACGTTATGAATGTTTGGCTAGCTCAATATGATGACTACTTGATAGTTTAGTGCACCATGCTTAATGGCTTAGAATCGGGACTTCAAAGACGTTTTGAACGTCATAGAGCATCTGAGATGTTCCAGGAGTTGAAGTTAATATTTCAAGCAAATACCCGAGTTGGGAGATATGAAGTCTCCAACAAGTTCTATAGCTAAAAGATGGAGGAGAATCGCTCAACTAGTGAGCATATGCTCAGATTGTCTGAGTACTACAATCGCTTGAATCAAGTGGGAGTTAATCTTCCAGATAAGATAGTGATTGACAGAATTCTCTAGTCACCATCACCAAGTTAGTAGAACTTCGTGATGAACTATGATATGCAAGGGATAACGGAAATGATTCCCAAGCTCTTCGTAATGCAGAAATTGACGAAGGTAGAAATCGAGAAAAACATCAAGTGTTGATGGTAGACAAGACCACTAGTTTCAAGAAAAGGGCAGAGGGAAGAAGGGGAACTTCAAGAAGAACAGCAAGCAAGTTGCTGCTCAAGTCAAGAAGCCCAAGTCTGGTCCTAAGCCTGAGACTAAGTGTTTCTACTGCAAAGGGACTGGTCACTGGAAGCGGAACTGCCCCAAGTGATTGGCAGATAAGAAGGATGGCAAAGTGAACATAAGTATATTTGATATACATGTTATTGATGTGTACTTTACTAGTGTTTATAGCAACCCCTCAGTATTTCATACTAGTTCAGTTGCTAAGATTAGTAACTCGAAACGGGTGTTGCAGAATAAACAGAGACTAGTTAAGGGTGAAGTGACGATGTGTGTTGGAAGTGGTTCCAAGATTGATATGATCATCATCGCACACTCCCTATACTTTCGGGATTAGTGTTAAACCTGAATAAGTGTTATTTGGTGTTTGCGTTAAGCATGAATATGATTTGATCATGTTTATTGTAATACGGTTATTCATTTAAGTAAGAGAATAAATTGTTGTTCTGTTTACATGAATAAAACCTTATATGGTTACGCACCCAATGAAAATAGTTCGTTGGATCTCGATCGTAGTGATACACATAATCATAATATTGAAACCAAAATATGCAAAGTTAATAATGATAGTGCAACTTATTTGTGGCACTACAGTTTAGGTCATATTGGTGTAAAGCGCATGAAGAAACTCCATGCTAATGGGCTTTTGGAATCACTTGATTATGAATCAGTTGATGCTTGTGAACCATGCCTCATGGGCAAGATGACTAAGACTCTGTTCTTCGGAACAATGGAGCGAGCAACAGATTTGTTGGAAATCATACATACTGATGTATGTGGTCCGATAAATATTGAGGATCGCGACAAGTATCATTATTTTGTGATCTTCACAGATGATTTGAGCAGATATGAGTATATCTACTTGATGAAACATAAGTCTGAAACATTTGAAAAGTTCAAAGAATTTCAGAGTGAAGTGAAAAATCATCGTAAGAAGAAAATAAAGTTTCTACGATCTGATCGTAGAGAAGAGTATTTGAGTTACGAGTTTGGCCTTCAGTTTAAAACAATGTGAAATAGTTTCACTACTCACGCCACCTGGAACACCACAATGTAATGGTGTGTCCGAACGTCATAACCATACTTTATTAGATATGGTGCGATCTATGATGTCTCTTACCGATCTACCACTAGCATTTTGGGGTTATGCATTAGAGACAGCTGCATTCACGTTAAAAGGGCACCATCTAAATCTGTTGAGACGACACCGTATGAACTATGGTTTGGCAAGAAACCAAAGTTGTCGTTTCTTAAAGTTTGGGGTTGCGCTACTTATATGAAAAAGTTTCATCCTGATAAGCTCAAACTCAAATCGGAGAAGTGCGTCTTCATAGGATACCCAAAAGAAAATGTTGGGTACACCTTCTATCATAGATCCGAAGGCAAGATATTCGTTGCTTAGAATGGATCCTTTCCAGAGAAGGAGTTTCTCTCGAAAGAAGTGAGTGGGAGGAAAGTAGAACTTGATGAGGTAACTGTACCTGCTCCCTTATTGGAAAGTAGTTCATCACAGAAATCTGTTCCTGTGACTACTACACCAATTAGTGAGGAAGCTAATGATGATGATCATGTAACTTCAGATCAAGTTACTACCAAATCTCGTAGGTAAACCAGAGTGAGATCCACACCAGAGTGGTACGGTAATCCTATTCTGGAAGTCATGTTACTAGACCATGACGAACTTGCGAACTATGAGGAAGCGATGATGAGCCTAGATTCCGCGAAATGGTTTGAGGCCATGAAATCTTAGATATGATCCATGTATGAGAACAAAGTATGGACTTTGATGGATTTGCCCGATGATCGGCAAGCCATAGAAAATAAATGGATCTTCAAGAGGAAGACGGACGCTGATAGTAGTGTTACTATCTACAAAGCTAGAATTGTCACAAAAGGTTTTCGACAAGTTCAAGGTGTTGACTACGATGAGATTTTCTCACTCGTATCTATGCTTAAGTCTGTCCGAATCATGTTAGCAATTGCCGCATTTTATGAAATCTGGCAAATGGATAAACAAAACTGCATTCCTTAATGGATTTACTAAAGAAGAGGTGTATACGATGCAACTAGAAGGTTTTGTCGATCCTAAAGGTGTTAACTAAATATGCAAGCTCCAGCGATCCATCTATGGACTGGTGCAAGAATCTCAGAGTTGGAATATACGCTTTGATAAGTTGATCAAAGCATATAGTTTTATACAGACTTGCGGTGAAGCCTGTATTGACAAGAAAGTGAGTGGGAGCACTATATCATTTCTGATAAGTATATGTGTATGACATATTGTTGATCGGAAATAATGTAGAATTATTCTGCAAAGCATAAAGGAGTGTTTGAAAGGATTTTTTCAAAGAAAGACCTCGGTAAAGCTGCTTACATATTGAGCATCAAGATCTATAGAGATAGATCAAGACGCTTGATAAGTTTTTTCAATGAGTACATACCTTGACAAGATTTTGAAGTAGTTCAAAATGGAACAGTCAAAGGAAGAGTTCTTGCCTGTGTTGCAAGGTGTGAAATTGAGTAAGACTCAAAGCCCAACCACGGCAAAAGATAGAAATAGAATGAAAGTCATTCCCTATGCCTCAGCCATAGGTTCTATAAAGTATGCCATGCTGTGTACCAGATCTATTGTATACCCTACACTGCATTAAGCAAGGAAGTACAATAGTGATCTAAGAGTAGATCACTGGATAGCGGTCAAAATTATCCTTAGTGGAATAAGGAAATATTTCTCAATTATGGAGGTGACAAAAAGGTTCGTCGTAAAAAGTTACGTCGATGCAAGTTTTGACACAGATCTGGATGACTCTAAGTCTCGATCTAGATACATATTGAAAGTGGGAGCAATAAGCTAGAGTAGCTCCGTGCAGAGCATTGTTGACATAGAAATTCGCAAAATACTTACGGATCTGAATGTGATAGACCTGTTGACTAAAATTATCTCACAAGCAAAACATGATCACACCTTAGTACTCTTTGGGTGTTAATCACATAGCGATGTGAACTAGATTACTGACTCTAGTAAACCCTTTGGGTGTTGATCACATATCGATCTGAACTATGGGAATTAATCACATGGTGATGCGACCTATTGCCGTTAAATCACATAGCGATGTGAACTAGATTATTAACTCTAGTGCAAGTGGGAGACTGAAGGAAATATGCCCTAGAGGCAATAATAAAGTTATTATTTATTTCCTTATATCATGATAAATGTTTATTATTCATGCTAGAATTGTATTAACCGGAAACATAATACTTGTGTGAATACATAGACAAACAAAGTGTCACTAGTATGCCTCTACTTGACTAGCTCGTTAATCAAAGATGGTTATGTTTCCTGACCATTGACAAAGAGTTGTTATTTGATTAACGGGATCAAATCATTAGTTGAATGATCTGATTGACATGACCCATTCCATTAGCTTAGCACCCGATCGTTTAGTATGTTGCTATTGCTTTCTTCAAGACTTATTGTAAGTGCATCTAGTGCCACCCCTAGTTGGTTTTGGAGTATTGACGACAAACCTAGGTGAGGGACTAATGTGTTTGTGAGAATTGCAGGATAACACAGGTAGAAGTCCCTCATTGATTCGGTTTAGCTACCAGAGATGACCCCCAAAAATGTACGAAGACATTGAAGACAATGGTGGTTCATGAAGACATTCATGTCGAAGACAATGACATGTGAAGACTCCCCATGAAGCCTATGGAACTCGAAGACTTAGATCCTTCGTAGTTTTACTTTATTCATGTTGTGTCATAGGAACCACCGTACTGTTAAGTGGGGTCCAAGAGAACCAGTCAGGATGACTGAAGTGATGCCTAATTCAAATCCTATGTCTTCGAGTGAAGACAATGAGAGAAAATCTTGTCCAGAGTCAGACAAGTCAGCTTTACTTGCAGCCCAAGTAAAGTTGCCGTGAGAGTTCGAAATCCGACCGTTAGTACACGTGTCAGTTCCTTAGTGACCCATGGTCATTTCGGACAAATCAGGTCAGGGTTGCCAAGCGGCTATAAATAGTCCACCCCTACAACCATAAACGGTTGGCTGCTCAGATTTCAGTGCACGGCTTTTGTCGTTTGAGAGCAACCCACCTCGAAGCCTTTGAGAGAAAATCCTTAGTGAGGAGAAAAGCCCTAACCACCCAGAGCCAGAGTAATTGGGCATCACTTAAGTCTTCTTTCTGAGTGATCTGAAGACTTATTACACTTGAGGACTGTGCATCCTCCAGACGGTTAGGCGTCGCGTTCTGAGCATCCAAGAGGAATTGTGGATTGCCGGTGAACGAAGTCTATGAAGGTTTGGGAGTCTACCTTGAAGACTTACCAGAGTGATTGGGCGGGGTCTGTGTGACCTTAGCTCAAGGAGAAAACGGTGAGGACTGGGTGTCCTGAGCTGCGTGTTCAGGACTGGGTGTCCGGGACTGTGTGTCCTTTGGTTTAAATACCTAGCCGCTCCAACCAGACGTACAGTTGTCACAGCAACTGGAACTGGTCCAACATATCATTGTCTTCAACGTGTCACTGGTTTCATCTTCACCTCCCTTTACTTACCAGTACACATTGTGAAGCTATTGCATGCTTGCTTTATCTTCTGTCTTCACAACCTGACTGTATGATCAGTTTGGCTTCATAACTTCTTCCAACCTGATCCTCATTACACTGAAGCTATTTGTCTCTGTGCTTTCACTGTATTGTATATTTGACTATGGCTTGCGTTGTGTAATCTACCTTCCGCTGCATAGTGATAGGCTTGTTCACTCTGTTTGTCTTCATAACTTCCACGTTTTGAAGACTTTCATAAAAATCGCCTATTCACCCCCCCCCCCTCTAGTCGATATAACGCACTTTCAATTGGTATCAGAGCAAGGTGCTCCCTTGTTCTGTGTGATTCGGTTTAACCACCTAGAGTTTTAGCTATGTCGACTGCAGGGATAATTAAAGTCTCCGCTGCGTGCCCCGTTTTCGATGGAACTGAATATCCCTACTGGAAGAATAAGATGCGCATGCATCTTGAAGCCATTGACGTCGACCTATGGTATGTCGTCGAAAACAGCGTTCCCAAGGCTGGAGAAGGTGTCACTGCGGCAGATGTCAAGAAGTTCACTCAACTGGACTCCACTGCCAAGGATATTATCTGTGGTCATCTGACCAAGGGACAGTACGGCCGTGTGAGTGCCTTGAAGACATCCAAGCTGGTCTGGGACTGGCTCTCCAAGGTCAATGAAGGCATCTCAACCCAGAGAGATCAGAGAATCAGTGTTCTTCGCAATCTCTTCAACCGCTTCAAGCGAAATGACAATGAGAATGTCTAGCACACATTTGACCAGCTCACTGACATCACAAATGAGCTTCAAGCCCTCGGCGCCACTGAGATCACCAAACATGAAATTGTCAAGACGCTGCTAAGATCACTTGACAGTTCATTTGACATCCTAGCCCTGATGATTCAAGAACGTCCAGACTTCAAGACACTCGATCCGTCTGACATACTTGAGAGGCTCAACACACATGAGTTTCAGCTTTCTGAGAAAAGAGATATCTACGGTCCAAACTATGGGCGAACTCGTGCCTTGAAGGCAAAAGCTGTGTCATCATCTGAAGAAGAATCTGACAGCAGTTCTGATGATCCTGAAGACATTGGAAGGGAACTTGCAATGCTGGTGAAGAAGTTCCACAAATTCACCAAGAAGAAAGGCTTCAGAAAGTCTTCACGATCAAGCTCAAGGAATGATGAAGCTTCTGCGCATGACTACAAGAGGAAAACTTGTCACAAGTGCAAGAAAACTGGACACTTCATCTCTGAATGCCCACAGTGGGACAATGAGAACAGAAAGAAGAAGAAGAGCAAGGAATATGACTCTGACGATAAGAAGACGAAGAAATACTCAAAGTCTTCGTCCAAGTCTTCCTCAAAGTCTTCATCACACAAGAAGAGTTCATCTGGCAAGGCTCGTGCGTTTGTTGGCAAGGAAATGGATTCAGAGGAAGAGTCCGCTTCTGAGGAGGCAGAGGTGGAGTCTGAGGAGGAGTCTGATTCAGGCATTGCGAGTTTGGCTACAGCCTATGTCGCCAAGTCCATCTTCAACACTGAAGACAATGACTCCATCACCATCACCGATGCAAATGACAAGGACGACTCTACTCCCACCTACTGCTTCATGGCACGTGGTGCCAAGGTAAACACACGCACTACTCACTATCGAACATCTAGTGACGATGACTCTGATTGTGATTCAAAACCTAGTTACAAAACACTTGCTAAAATTGCAACTGAACAACAAAAGGCCATGGAACATATTCAAAAACTGTTAGACAGAAGCGATGATCTGTTGGGTGCTGAAATGACTCGTTCTGAATCCTTAATTGAAGACATAAAAAATCTTCATGTTAAGTATCAGGAACTCGAAGATCGTCTTGAGACTCTCTCAACTACTCATGAAAAGCTTTCCTATGATTATCTTCAAAAGAAGCAAGATCTTGAGAAGTTGAGAATGGATCATGAAGATCTTCAAAAGGAAAACGAGTCACTTCGAGCCGAACAGATCAGTTCTGCTCAGGAAGGATTTGAACCACCATGCCTTAAATGCATTGAGCGTGATAATGCTATTTCTGTTGCTGAATGTTCCACTGCTACTGCTGTTGCAATATCTTCAACTGTTGAAGTGGTAACTAACCCCTCTGCTGAGGATACCACTGCTATTGCTGACGAAAATGCTAGGTTGAAGACATTGCTTGAAACAGGGATGTACAAAAGTCTCAGAGGACATCATACACTATGTGATGTCCTCAAGAAGCAGATTCTGAACCGAAACCCTAGGAAAGAGGGTGTTGGGTTCGTGAGGAAAATTAATGCAGATGGCTCTTACTGGAAACCTAAGCAGTACCCCAAAACCACATGGGTTGCTGCAAAGGAATCCTCATCAGATCCATCCAATCTATCTGGCTTCACCTGTGTTAATCCAATTATCATTGATGAATCCTTTGATGCAAACTATAAACTGTTTAGGAATCAGAATGGTGAAGTATTTGCCAGGTACATTGGTACTAACTGCAGGAATGGACCGCCTATGAAGAAGATCTGGGTTCCAAAAACGTGTCTTGAGAATCTTCCTGTGAATGTCCTCATGACACCTCACATGAAGAAGACAAACCTCAGACCAAAGGCTTCATATGGTCCAAAGGCTTCATACAGGCAGAGGGCTCATCTGAGTCGCACTAACACAAATGTTTTGCAGGGAAACCATGCTCAGGCTTATGAGAGCGGTTCTTCAAACCGTCATTCTCATATGACCAAAAATTATTCTGCCTATTCTTATGAGTACTATTGCCCACCTGCTAGACTGTTTGCTAGGGCTCCAAAGCCAAAATTCTCAGATGCTGCACTTAGACTTATTGCTTCTAAGCCACCCTTGAAGATGTGGGTGGTTAAGAAAGCTTAACTCTCTTTTGCAGGGAAAGGTCTCCAGCACAAAACCAAAATCTTCTGATGCTATTGCTGGGGACCTTAAAAAACTTGTGGGGCGCAAGATCAAATGCCCGAATGGCATCACTATGTATTTCATACCTGAATCGCATGCTACTCTCCCTGCTTGTCCTAACCTGGATCTCAGTTTTCATAATCCACTGGTTCGTCAAATGTTTTTGCTTCACAACACTCTTCGTGAAGCCTATCCCCCTAACTGCACTGTAGGGTACGACACCAGTGACTTCAGATTCTTCAGAATGGATTATTGACAGCGGGTGTACAAATCACATGACTGTCGAAAGAAGTCTCTTTATGGACTCAACCTTACGTCCATCTGACAAGAGCCACATCACATTCGCTGACACTGGTAAAAGTAAGGTACTGGGTCTAGGTAGAGTTGCAATCTCAAAGGATCAACACATGGATAAAGTCATGCTTGTTGAATCCCTTGGCTTCAACTTAATGTCTGTCTCAATGCTTTGCGATTTAAACATGATTGTAATCTTTGGAAAATATCGTTGCCTGGTACTAATGGAATCTGACAAGTCTCTAGTGTTTGAAGGGTATCGAAAAGATGATCTGTACGTGGTAGATTTCTCAGCAGGGCCACAGCTTGTAGTTTGTCTTCTCGCAAAGGCTTCAGAATGCTGGCTTTGGCATCGAAGACTTGGGCATGCTGGCATGAGGAACCTCCACACCCTTGCGAAGAAGAAGCATGTCATAGGCATCGAGGGCATCAAGTTCAAGAAAGATCACTTATGCGGTGCCTGTGAAGCTGGGAAGATGACAAGGGCAAAACATCCTTCGAAGACAATCATGACCACTACTCAACCCTTCGAACTGCTTCACATGGATCTCTTCGGTCCTACCCACTACTCAACTTTCTCCACTACTGCTTGCCTCTATGACTTCGTCATTGTTGATGATTACTCTAGATATACTTGGGTGCACATAATCCTTTACAAGACTGAAGTGCAGGATGTCTTCAGACGCTTCGCAAATCGGGCAATGAACAATTATGGAGCCAAGATAAAGCACATCAGAAGTGACAATGGCACAGAATTCAAGAACACCGGCCTTGACACATATCTTGATACATTGGGCATCACTCATGAATTCTCAGCTCCATACACACCACAACAGAATGGCATCGTCGAACGCAAGAACAGAACACTCATTGAGATGGCCAGAACAATGTTAGATGAGTACAAGACACCAAGAAAATTCTGGACTGAAGCCATTGACACTGCATGCCATACTATCAACCGTGTATATCTTCACAAGCTGCTGAGCAAGACATCTTATGAACTTCTGACTGGCAAGAAGCCAAATGTAAGTTACTTCAGAGTATTTGGATCAAGATGCTGGATCAAGGACCCTCACCACACCTCAAAATTTGCTCCAAAAGCACATGAGGGCTTCATGCTTGGATATGGAAAGGATTCGCACTCCTACAGAGTCTTCAATCTCTTTCACTACAAAGTGGTTGAAACAGTGGATGTGCGGTTTGATGAGACCAATGGGTCACAAAGAGAGCACCTACCAGATGTGCTAGATGAAGTTCCAGCTAGTGAATCAATCAAGCTAATGGGAACTGGAGAGATTATACCTACTGAAGCCCGTCCTGGAGAAGAACTTATCATCTCCGCACCTGATCCACATGAAGACAATGCTCAGCCTGAAGACATTCCTCCCCATGACAACGTAGATCAGCAAGAGCAAAGTCTTCGACCCCTACATCCTCGTGTTGCCAATGAAGTGCAGATTGACAGGATAATTGATAGCATCAATGCACCTGGTCCACTGACTCGTTCAAGGGCAACTCAACTGACAAACTTCTGCGGACACTTCGCATTCGTTTCAATCACTGAACTCAAGAAAATTGATGAAGCCTTTATGGAACCTGAATGGATTCAAGCTATGCAAGAAGAGCTTCAACAATTTGAGCTGAACAATGTATGGGAGTTGGTTAAGCGTCCTGATCCACGGAAGCATAACATAATAGGCACCAAATGGATATACCGCAACAAGCAAGATGAGCATGGCCAAGTCGTCAGAAACAAGGCTCGTCTCGTTGCTCAAGGATATACTCAAGTGGAAGGCATTGACTTCGATAAAACATTTTCTCCTGTTGCCAGACTTGAAGCCATCCGTATACTGCTGGCCTATGCAAATCATCACAACATAATCCTGTATCAAATGGATGTAAAAAGTGCCTTCCTCAATGGCAAAATTGAAGAAGAAGTGTATGTTGCACAACCACCTAGGTTTGAAGATCCAAAACATCCTGACATGGTGTACAAGCTCAAAAAGGCACTATATGGCCTCAAACAAGCCCCTCGGGCCTGGTATGATACGCTCAAATACTTCCTGAAGAGCAAAGGCTTCATACCTGGTTCCCTGGATCCCACTCTCTTCACAAAGACATATGATGGTGAACTGTTTGTGTGCCAAATATACGTGGATGACATTATCTTCGGCTGCACCAATCAGAAGTACAGTGAGGAGTTCGGATATATGATGCAAGAGCAATATCAGATGTCTATGACGGGGGAGCTGAAATTCTTCCTCGGTCTTCAGATACGGCAACAACGCAATGGCATCTTTATATCTCAAGAGAAATATCTCAAAGACTGCCTGAAGAAGTTTGGTATGCAAGACTGCAAAGGCTTCACAACACCAATGCCAGCCAAACATCATCTGGGTCCTGACGACAATGGTAAAGAGTTCGATCAAAAGGTATACCGCTCCATGATTGGTTCTTTGCTTTACTTATGTGCATCTAGGCCAGATATTATGCTTAGTGTTTGCATGTGTGCTCGGTTTCAAGCGGCACCAAAGGAGTCGCATCACTTAGTTGTGAAGCGAATTCTTCGATATTTGGCTCACACCCCAACTCTAGGGTTATGGTATCCAAAGGGCTCAGAGTTTGATCTGGTTGGATTTTCGGACGCTGATTACGCTGGTGACAAGGTTGATCGGAAGTCCACATCAGGCACATGTCACTTTCTGGGCCGATCGCTTGTCTGTTGGTCTTCAAGGAAGCACAACTGTGTATCTCTCTCCACTGCTGAATCTGAATACATTGCTGCTGGATCCTGCTGCGCTCAGCTTCTATGGATGAAGCAAACCCTCAAGGATTATGGCATTCATCTGAAGCAAGTGCCACTTTACTGCGACAACGAAAGCGCCATCAAGATTGCCAACAACCCAGTTCAGCACTCGAAGACAAAGCACATTGAAATTTGTCATCATTTTCTCAGAGATCATGTTGCAAAGGAAGACATTGATATCATACACGTCAACACAGAAGAGCAATTGGCAGATATCTTCACCAAGCCCTTGGATGAGAAGAGATTTTGCAAGTTACGGTGTGAGCTAAATATCTTGGAATCCTCAAATGTCCTGTGATCAGGCACACATCCTAACACTTATGCATGATGATGACTTAGATGTGCAACACACAAAGTAACGTATATCTTCAATCAATGAAGACATACATTCTAAGTGTGAATACATTAACGTGAAATTTGACCTCGGAGTGCCACGATAATTGTGCGCCGTGTCTGGGTCCAATACTTCCTATACGGTGGGTAGCGCCACCACCAAAATCTTTCTGCTTGAAGTGTTTCACTCATGGCATTACATTTGTTATGTCTTCACATTTGTTTTGGCTTCAATCTCAACATGTCTTCATGATTGTCTTCACTATGTTGAGTATATATATGTACTGGTGTTCTGTCCTCTACAGCATTCACTTATAGCTATGTCTTCTTGTTTGAATCTTTTGAACTAAGTGAATGTGATCGGACCCTAACCTCTCCATGCTTCCTACCTCAAACTCTATCTCTCCAAGTCATATGCACTCTATTGAAACTGTCGAATGTCTTCACTGCATCCTTGTCAGAAGAAGACACAGAGACAAACTTTAAAACAGCTTTCAATGTTTTTCCATCAACTAGAATTCCGGAGAAGTAGGAACGACTCCCGACAAACCAGGCGTGCGTGGGGTGAAACTGCCCCCACAATTCCGCATGCTGGCCACGTACTGATCAGATGCGAATCGCCAGGGGCACCTGAGTAATAGCGCAGTGCCGCCCATATCCCTATAAATACACGTTTCACTGCGGTCATTATCTCTTCTTCCTCCCTCGCACAAACCCTAGCGCCACCGCTAACTCTCAACGACGCCGGCGACGAAGTGCTTCACTGCCGCGACCTCTCCGACGCCGTTCTCACGCCGACAGCGGACATTAGTCTCTCCGCCGTCGCCCTAGGTGTCTTCCGTCGCCAAGTTAGGGCACGGAGGATCGAACTGCTCGGCCTCAACTCTCACCTCGTCTAGCAGTTCCAAGTCCGGTAAATAACAAGTCCTTTTATATCCTCTTTTGATCCTATGGCTCCATCACTTTATGCCAAAAGAGGTTTCTATTCACACAAGTTTAATCCCTCTCATCTGTATCTCATAACTTGCCTAGTATACTCACTTGTTCTTCATGAAGTAGTTGATTCCTCACTTGTACTGATCTATGGGTTCGTACAAATCTGGAACCAACTTCTTTTCTACAAAGTGAATGTCTTCGCATGATGAGGTCAATATCTTCTAAACTGATATATCTTCAAAATCTTCTGAGAATGCATATGACCTCTTCCCCTTCCCTCGCACCTTAATGCTGTCATAGGTACATGTCCGTGGGATAATCTTTTGGTTCTCATAGTCTGCATTCATTTGCAGAGTTCCTACAGCGTCACATCAATTCACCCGAAGCAAGTTCCTGTTGGTCAAGCAAAAGGAAGCCTTTGAATCCTTTGAAGACTTTGAATCTCTTGAAGCCTGTCAAGTTAAGCTTCATGGCAACCGAAAAAAAATCTAGGAAGGGAGGCAGACAGAGACGGGGTGACACATCTAAAGATCTGCCTGAAGATTTGGCAGAAATGTACCACACAGATCCTGAAGAAAGCTATGGTCAGCGCAAGACACGAATCCAATGGATTCGAAGATATTGGGCAGAGCAGTGGTTCCATTACCGCTTCGTCACCAAGGAATATGCAGAGAAGTACGCCCTCAAGAGGCCATGGGGAGATGCCTTGTACAAAAATCTCGTACCCCGAACCAGAGACGAAGCCATTGCTCAAGGCTTCTTTCCATGCATGGTCAGGGGACAACAGCCAGCTGATGCACATCCATCATCCCTTCTCTGGTGTCACGATGACACTCTGTTCAAGCGCAACTTTCAATTTGCCCAAAACTCTGCGAAGCAAAACAAGAAGGAGTTTGGGTTGGACTTCAACCCTGGTCCCTCCAAACCAAGGGCAGATGGCACACGCGACGCAAATCCCAATGTCATCGGGCCGTTTGCCAATCTTGAAGGCCTCATCACTCGCATTATAGTCCAAGGGACTGCCGTGAACGACCCTCCAGCAGACACTGAGTCTGATGATGCTCCTGCTGCCCCGGAGCCGAAGTAGATAAAGAAGAAGCCAAAAGCTTCCAAGCCAACCACTTCTCCCAAGATCTCCAGAGCGAAGCCATTGGCCACTGCACCTCCTGAAGCAAGTGTGCAGTCTGAAGACTTGTCATGAGTCCCTAAGCCTCAAGAAGCCAAGAAGCCACAGCCACACACTAGCAAAGAACTCACTGCCGCTGCCGTTCTGCGCTACGAGGCCATTGATCTGTCTAGTGACGACGATCTTGCCGATGACGCTCTTGAGCAGCTGATCAAGAGCAAGGAGGAGGCTGAAATCTTTAACAATCTGCCTCTGTTCGATGCAGCAATCATCCACAACTTCATTGATGAGTGGTTTGATACTCCCAACATCAGCTTCAATGATCTGCAGCTGCCCATTGGCCTCAGCGTAGCCTTCCAAGGAGCTATTGCTTCAGAACTCGCAATTGCCCAGCGCATAGTGGAACTGAAGCAGAAAATAGATTTTGAAAAGGCTCAGTTCAAGCAGAACATGGCCACGCTTAGCGTCCAAGAAGTCAAAGACTTCAAAGTCATGCTGCACGAGTTGAAGGAAAACTTTATGCAGAAACGTGCAGAGGCTCAGGGTTCACGTGAGCGCATGAAGAATTTGGCTGATCTCTGTGTGCAGGCCTACAATGAGGCCGAGAAGCGAAAGGCACTTGGGCGTCCCGGCATCGACCCCAGGATGGCCGCCAAGAAAAAGAAGAAGCCCACTGTGGCTGAAGAAGAGGCCCCACAACAAGAAGCTGTTCCGATTGTCTTCCCCACCGCCAAGCCTAGCTCGAAGCCAAAGCAGCGCTCAACCACTTCAGAGCTTAAGAAGACAAGGATAGCCGAAGCTAAAGCAAGGAAGAGGAAACACCCTGAAGCCTCTCCTTCAGACCCCACCATCAAGAAGCGCAAGACCAAGAAGTCTCGGGCTGCTCCCACAGAGCCCTTGATAGTCGAACCCCTTTCCGTTCGTTTTCCTCATGAAGATCGTCAGATGACCGTGCATGAGCCTGCTCTCACAGAGGCTCCGCATACTGAAGACATTCCAGCAGCCGACCCCAACGCTGCTGAAGACATTGGTCTCCAAGACAATGTGTAAGGTGATGCAGTCCTTCCTCAGCTCGAAACGAGCGAAATGATCAGCATTGGTCGTCCCTTGACACCAATCACCCAAGATGCATCGTGGGCAGATCGCCCGCAGGAGGAAGAGGATGAGCCCCAGCCCACTGCAACTCCACCGGCGTCGCCTGCATTCCGTAGGCTTCGCAAAGGGCCAAGGGCTCAGACTGCTGACGACATTCCGGCTGCATCAGCCGAAGAACATGCAGAAGAGCATAAAGAACCTCAAGCTCCATCTCCCCCACACCAGCAAGAAGAAGTTCTCAAGGAGGCTGCCACACATAATACTGAAGCATTTGTGGAGCCCGACCAACCAACAGCTTCAAGAGAAACTGAAGCTACTGCCTCTGACCCTTCTGTGCATGTGTCTGCTGCCGGACCACAGTTCAACTATCATGTTGCGCACAGGCCCCAGGTACAGAAGCCAATCCCACGACTGCCAAGGTTCCCAGGTCCAGCCACTGCTCCTGGCTCCTTCATTGTCAATAGCTTCAGGGCAGATAACACCTTCTTCAACCGCTCCAAGAAACCCTACTCAAGGGAAAAGATTGTGTCAGATAGGTTCTGGAGCTACCCACAGTGCAGCTACTACTCCTGCGTCCTCTACAACCAGAGCCGTATCTTTCCACATCGGCGCCTTGAAGTTGAAGCTTTTGCTGGTCTGCCTGGTCTGGAAGAAGCCCTGGACTGCTTCAAGCAAGTTAGCCTGCTGCCGTTTGTCACGGATGAAGAGCACTGGAACGAAGAGCTTCTGCTTCAGTTCTATGCCACATTGCACATCAAGGGCTACAACAGAGATCCGAAGACTTGGGTCCTGGAGTGGATGACCGGCAACGTCCATCATGAAGCCAATGCATTTGATATCATTGAGCTCACCGGCCTACCCACTCCGGGCGAACTCTTCGAAGAAGGCTGCCAACTCCATGCTGAAGCAGTTGAGAGCATATTTCAGCGACCTGAGCCAAATATGAGTCAGATGCTCTCAATGATGAAGCCATTGCCTTCTGACGCACCTTACCCGATGGAGTTCTTCGTTGAAGACTTAGAGTACCTGCCTAGAACTATCTATCACATCATCAGGCGGACTCTATGGCCCATTAAGGGGCACTCTCGATATGCCAAGGTTGAAGGTGCCATGAAGACTCTCATCTTCTGCATCCTGCACGGCAAATACTTCAATGCCCAGGATCTCTTCATACGTCAACTTGCTGTGTCTGGCTCAGATCTCTTTGGTCTGAAGATTTATGCTCCATGGGTTATGAGACTCATCAAGCTCCACTCTGCCATATCCTATCAACCCTCAGCCCGCAACCACAGAATCTTCTTACCTGATGTGGACACCTCTGCTGAAGCTATTTATCCTGAGCCTGCCAAACAGCCACTAAGTCTTCAGAATGCAGAACACCAAAGCTTCACTCAACATGATGAAGGTGTTGAAGCCATTTCCAGAGTCTATCCAATGGCTGGCACCACACGTGCCCCTGTATCCACTGAAGCCACTGACAGCGAAGCTGCACAGAGACCCAAGAAACGCGCTCGTACACTCACTGATCGTGAACTTCTTGTGGCTCTGCACCAAAAGCAAGATAGGCATCACGACTAGCTCAAGAGGCAGATGCGCAGTATCATGCAAGACGTCAATCGCATCAGGAATCTGGCCACCAAGAACACCTTCATCGCACATGAAACCTGTCGCCGCACTTGGAAAGGCCTCACAATGATGTGCACTGAAGCCGAACTGCAAGAGGACGGCTTCAAAGAGAGATTCAAGTTTGACTCCACACCCCCCAGACGAGCTGTGTTGCGTGGGACTCCGTCGCTTGAAGAATCCGAGTTCTCTTCCTCTGCTGCCACCGTGACGGGAAAAATCATTGAGGAAGAAGACGACGCTACATCACCACCAATGTCTTCAGCGCGCGTCGTCACTGCACCAAGCTCGCCAGCACCACCAAACGCCTCCACCGACCCTGCTGCGCCTGGGAATGCTTAGAAAACTCTATGTCTTCAAACCTTTTTGGTCATCACTGACAAAAGGGGGAGAAGCATATGATGTTTATAGTCTTCAAGCGGGTCAATAAAAAGGGCGGGTGCTTTATTATATTTTGCTTCGTGCTTACAACTCTCGTTTTGCTACATTTGGTTCTTTGAGTTGTAACACTTAAACTTGATGGTCGTCTGCTACTATGTTTGCCACTGTGTTTTTGCGAAGATAAATTCCGCATGTACGACGATAATTTCCGCACTCTTATCATTTCGCAGACGTCCATTTTTCATTATGCATATCATTATCTTCATATATCTTTACGTGCATGATGGATTGTCATCATAAGTTGAAGTGGATTCCCACAAATACAACCTGCTATGTGCATTTGCGTTCCAGAAGCAAATCACTTATATGCACATCTTCAGGGGGAGCCCTTGCAGCTTATGAAGACAATTCCTTTACAATTTCACAAATTATATTCCCCGCTGAAAACTTCAACTAGTTTGTCATCAATCACCAAAAAGGGGGAGATTGTAAGTGCATCTAGTGCCACCCCTAGTTGGTTTTGGAGTATTGACGACAAACCTAGTTGAGGGACTAATGTGTTTGTGAGAATTGCAGGATAACACAGGTAGAAGTCCCTCATTGATTCGGTTTAGCTACCAGAGATGACCCCCAAAAATGTACGAAGACATTGAAGACAATGGTGGTTCATGAAGACATTCATGTCGAAGACAATGACATGTGAAGACTCCCCATGAAGCCTATGGAACTCGAAGACTTAGATCCTTCGTAGTTTTACTTTATTCATGTTGTGTCATAGGAACCACCGTACTGTTAAGTGGGGTCCAAGAGAACCAGTCAGGATGACTGAAGTGATGCCTAATTCAAATCCTATGTCTTCGAGTGAAGACAATGAGAGAAAATCTTGTCCAGAGTCAGACAAGTCAGCTTTACTTGCAGCCCAAGTAAAGTTGCCGTGAGAGTTCGAAATCCGACCGTTAGTACACGTTTCAGTTCCTTAGTGACCCATGGTCATTTCGGACAAATCAGGTCAGGGTTGCCAAGCGGCTATAAATAGTCCACCCCTACAACCATAAACGGTTGGCTGCTCAGATTTCAGTGCACGGCTTTTGTCATTTGAGAGCAACCCACCTCGAAGCCTTTGAGAGATAATCCTTAGTGAGGAGAAAAGCCCTAACCACCCAGAGCCAGAGTAATTGGGCATCACTTAAGTCTTCTTGTCTGAGTGATCTGAAGACTTATTACACTTGAGGACTGTGCATCCTCCAGACGGTTAGGCGCCGCGTTCTAAGCATCCAAGAGGAATTGTGGATTGCCGGTGAACGAAGTCTGTGAAGGTTTGGAAGTCTACCTTGAAGACTTACCAGAGTGATTGGGCGGGGTCTGTGTGACCTTAGCTCAAGGAGAAAACGGTGAGGACTGGGTGTCCTGAGCTGCGTGTTCAGGACTGGGTGTCCGGGACTGTGTGTCCTTTGGTTTAAATACCTAGCCGCTCCAACCAGACGTACAGTTGTCACAGCAACTGGAACTGGTCCAACATATCATTGTCTTCAACGTGTCACTGGTTTCATCTTCACCTCCCTTTACTTACCAGTACACATTGTGAAGCTATTGCATGCTTGCTTTATCTTCTGTCTTCACAACCTGACTGTATGATCAGTTTGGCTTCATAACTTCTTCCAACCTGATCCTCATTACACTGAAGCTATTTGTCTCTGTGCTTTCACTGTATTGTATATTTGACTATGGCTTGCGTTGTGTAATCTACCTTCCGCTGCATAGTGATAGGCTTGTTCACTCTGTTTGTCTTCATAACTTCCACGTTTTGAAGACTTTCATAAAAATCGCCTATTCACCCCCCCTCTAGTCGATATAACGTACTTTCACTTATACATGTTCCTATGACTATGAGATTATGCAACTCCCGTTTACCGGAGGAACACTTTGTGTGCTACCAAACGTCACAACGTAACTGGGTGATTATAAAGGAGCTCTACAGGTGTCTCCAAAGGTAGATGTTGGGTTGGCGTATTTCGAGATTAGGATTTGTCACTCCGATTTTCGGAGAGGTATCTCTGGGCCCTCTCGGTAATGCACATCACATAAGCCTTGCAAGCATTGTGACTAATAAGTTAGTTGCGAGATGATGTATTACGGAATGAGTAAAGAGACTTGCCGGTAACGAGATTGAACTAGGTATTGGATACCGACGATCGAATCTCGGGCAAGTAACATACCGATGACAAAGGGAACAACGTATGTTGTTATGCGGTCTGACCGATAAAGATCTTCGTGGAATATGTAGGAGCCAATATGGGCATCCAGGTCCCGCTATTGGTTATTGACCGAAGATGTGTCTCAGTCATGTCTACATTGTTCTCGAACCGTAGGGTCCGCACGCTTAACGTTACGATGGCAGTTATTATGAGTTTATGCATTTTGATGTACCGAAGTTAGTTCGGAGTCCCAGATATGATCACGGACATGACGAGGAGTCTCGAAATGGTCGAGACATAAAGATTGATATATTTGATGACTATATTCGGACACCGGAAGTGTTCCGGGTGATTTCGGAGAAAACCGGAGAGCCGGAGGGTTACCGGAACCCTACCGGGAGAAGTAATGGGCCTTATGGGCTTTAGTGGAGAGAGAGAAGGGCTGCTAGAGGTGGGCCGCGCGCCACCTCCTCCCTGGTCCGAATTGGACTAGGGGAGGGGGGCGGCGCCCCCCCCCCCCCCCTTTCCTTCTCCCACTCCACCTCTTTCCCCCTCCTAGTAGGAGTCCTACTCCTACTAGGAGGAGGACTCCTCCTTGGCGCGCCACACCTGGTCGGCCGGCCTCCTCCCCTTGCTCCTTTATATACGGGGGCAGGGGGCACCCCAAGACACACAAGTTGATCATTGAGATCGTTCCTTAGCCGTGTGCGGTGCCCCCTGCCACTATATTCCACCTCGATCATATCGTTGTAGTGCTTAGGCGAAGCCCTGCGTCGGTAGAACATCAAGATCGTCATCACGCCGTCGTGCTGACGGAACTCCTCCCCGAAGCTTTGCTGGATCGGATCCCGGGGATCGTCATCGAGCTGTACGTGTGCTAAGAACTCGGAGGTGCCGGAGTAACGGTGCTTGGATCGGTCGGATCGGGAAGACGTACAACTACTTCCTCTACGTTGTGTTAACGCTTTCGCAGTCGGTCTGCGTGGGTACGTAGACAACACTCTCCCCTCTCGTTGCTGTGCATCACCATGATCTTGCATGTGCGTAGGAAATTTTTGAAATTACTACGTTCCCCAACAGTGGTATCAGAGCCAGGTTTTATGGTTTGATGTTATTTGCACGAGTAGAACACAAGTGAGTTGTGGACGATACAAGTCATGCTGCCTACCAGCACGTCATACTTTGGTTCGGCGGTATTGTTGGACGAGACGACCCGGACCAACCTTACGCGTACGCTTACGCGAGACCGGTTCCCCCAAGGTGCTTTGCACACAGGTGGCTTGCGGGCGACTGTCTCTCCAACTTTAGTTGAACCGAGTGTGGCTACGCCCGGTCCTTGCGAAGATTAAAACGGAGTCTATTTGACAAACTATCGTTGTGGTTTTGATGCGTAGGTGAGATTGGTTCTTGCTTAAGCCCGTAGCAGCCACGTAAAATTTGCAACAACAAAGTAGAGGAAATTTTTGAAATTACTACGTTCCCCAACACTAGTTACTAAAAATCTAAGTAATATCCACTAGTTTCGCTTTGCTAAATCAAGAAAAGTAGAGATGACACACAACTTAGGTAATTCAAATTTTGCATCACAGTGCTGAATATTCTTCTCTGGCATTCATAGGCAGTTCCCCCTAACCAGATCGACTTAAGAATATTAGGTCATAAATGAGCGCCATCCAATCAACAGTACCACTGTTTTTAACAACAATTGTTATTCAACAACCAAAAAGGTTCACCGATTTTTAACAACAATTTTCAAATTGCAATAATACAGTGCATCAAAGATAGAAAGCGAAAACACAAGTGATACATCTCAATTCGAGCTATGTTCCACATGATGCAGAGATATAAAAAAAGAAAACAACAACCTGCGGGCAATCTTCTGGCAGCAGAGGCGTGTGGGTGAGCTCGTTGTCGAGGTCAGCAGCTGAGAGAGAGAGGGGCGTTGGCGGGGAGCGGCGTTTTGTCAGGGCAACCGGCGTCAGGCTCTGATGTACATTGGATAAACATTTCAATTTCCATAGTAAGAAGGAAATGAATCACATAGTAATTAGTAAGTAGCAATCAGTTATGATCATACGCAGCGAATGAATCAAGTTCAATTTAAATTTACAAGCAATCACACAATAATCTTCAATTTGTTTAGAAAATAGAAACGGAGGGAAAGAATAGATGCACTACATTGTGGCTGTTGAGGAACGAAGGCCGGACTGTTGCTGCCGCCGCGCCGGGGAGGCCCGAGGACGGTGGTTGGAGCCTGGAGGGCGCTGCCGGCTGCCGCCGCGCTCGGGAGGCCGGAGGCGGACTGGTGGCCTGGCGCCTGGGGGAGCCGCGGAGGAGAGGGCTGGGCGCCGGAGGGCGAGGGCAGGGGAGTGAGATGGCCGGATGGAGGGGAGGGGAGGGACCAAGGGAGAGGCAGGAGAGCCGGCCGCCGCCGCCGGACCAAGAATCGCTCGCCGCCGCCAGAGCCTTCAGCTAGCGCTAGGTTGGGGAAAAGTTGGAATCAAGGAAGGGAAACACGGTCGGCGACTCGCGCGCCTGACCAGACGCCACGTCGCTCGTGTCTGGTAACGAGCGTGGCTGCCTGGTTGTGTTTGGGCTCATGGGCCAACGGCCTAGTCACTCATTACCTACATGTAGTATTTGTTTTGCACAAAACTCCAAAACTCTTTCATAGTCCATGCCTAAAAAGAGAAATGGCCGGCAGCAAGCTCACCCACACGCTGAAGGATTAGCGCAAAAAGGGCCGGCCATTCCAACAAGCGAATCTAAAAAAGATAAATGCCACGAAAAAAATGGAGCGTTCCATGGACTAGAACCCGCGACCCACCGCGATATAGCAACTTTGTTCCTCACTGCACCAGCGATTGACCATATGTTAAATTACAACGCTCAAAGATAGGTATTATGTACAGAGGTAGATCCGTCTTCTAATCATTCCTTCAAGAAATGAATAACATTTTCTAAAACAAAATTTTAAAACTTGATTTTTACAAAAAAAGAACGTGAATAATTATTGACCACGGATGAAACTCCAAACATTTGTTGAATTTTTATAAATTTCAAATATACATTGAATTTTTTGTGAATATATGCCGAACAATTTTTTAACTACACATTGTAAATTTTTGTGATATATGATGCATAAATTTTAAATATACATTGAACTATTTTTAACTACACATGGAACAATTTTGTTATATACACTAAACAAATATTAAATATATATTGAACAGTTTGTGATATACGTTGAACATTTTTGAAATTTTGAACATTTTTTTAAAAAAGTGGAAAAACAAATAAATCCATGAACAATTTTTAAAATCATGAACAAAATTTGGAATTCGAACCATTTTCTTGAAAATAAAGTATGAAAGTAAAACAAAAAAGGATAAAATGAAAGAAAAGAAACAAAAAATGGACACAAAAGGTAAAAGAACAGTAAAAATGGAAAAACTAGCAAAAGAACAAGAACTCGGTTTAGGGAACCTACTAGAAGGTTCCCAAAACCAGGTCTCGCTCGAAGTGAGCCGGCCCGTGCGCCTTGTTCGCTCGCTTCACTTCAGCGAAGCAGCGACGAACGGACGGACATGGGCGTCATATAGGATCTGCCCGGAATTCCCAGGAAGACCCCTAACTTCGCCATCACGTCAGGCGATAGGGGAGCTTGGGCTGGCGGGAAGACCGGCGTCGGGTGGCAGGGAAACTTGGGCTGGAGGGAGGATATCAGCATATGGCGGTTGGGGAACTTGGCTGGGAGAAGCAGCGGGGGGCCTCGAGGAAGCTCTAGCCAGAGGGAACAGCCATCGAGCGGCGGGGGAGCAGAGTGGAGCGAAGTAGGAGTTGAGGCTAAGGGCGAGTGGCGGTGGTGTCAGATCTCTGATAGGTGGCGAACGTTGGCGGCTTGAGAGCTCTGGCTGGAGGCAAACAACGGCGGGAGAGCGGCGGTTGGTGCCGAGGTGCCGAGCAGCGGCGACGCTAAGGATGAACCCTCATAGTAGATCGATTTTTTTAGTCCAGGAGCCGCATATATTAGTAGAAAGTAGATTGCAAAAATACCAAAGGGTATATAGGTCACTCCACCAGGATTTATCAAGTTAAATAAATTAAAATTCAGCAAAACGCCACTCAGGGCAAATGATCAGTAAATTAATGTAAAGTATATATAAGTCTAAATCAAATGTTGCAAATCATCAAGTGCCAAACTATAATAGGGCAAATCATCAAATCCCTTGTATCTTTCGGATGATTAAGGATTTTTTCCAAGGAGAGATGATTAAGGTTTTTGTTTTAATATGAGAATATTAGAAAGGTAATATAATATTACTTAGGAGAATATTATGAATGCGATGATTAAGGTCGCAATCAAATAACAAAATGCCTCTTGGTCAATTTGTTCGTGCAATTACTCGGGTCATCCATTCGAATTTTACCACAAGTACAATTTTATTTGCCTTTTGAGTACAAAATCTTTGATTATAGTCTCATATAAAACGTCTCACAAATCGCCTCTAAGTTAATTAAAATTATATACCTATTTTCTAAACGGACAATTATAAGCAAAAGTTTGTGCGCCTCATAAACGTCTTAAGAACCATCTTTAGCTTGCTAGTGTTCTTGGGCATAGAAACGAAGACAAATAGCGTCTCAGAAAAAGCGACAATACAAGCCGTTTTTGTTGTAGTAACGGGACTATATCGAAGATTAACTCCTCGCTTCAGAAGTTATCCGGGGATCTCAAGACCACTTCCAGTGTGACTGAGCCTATGCAATGGGCCTCTACACCTGGTATGACGCCTTTAAAGGTCGTTTTTGTGGGTTTGATACTTGAGGGGTTTAAACCCATTTTGCGCATTTGTGTCCTGATAAAGCAGGTTCAGCCTGCTGCCACCGTCCATAAGGACTCAAGTGAGGTGAAATCCGTCGATGATTGGGTCTAGGACCAGTGCGGCGAATCCGCCATGACGGATACTAGTGGGATGGTCCCTGCGATCGAAGGTGATCGGACAGGAGGACCATGGGTTGAACTTTGGGCCGACTGGCTCCAACGCGTATACATCCCTTAATGCACGCTTCCGCTCCCTCTTGGGGATGTGGGTTGCGTATATCATGTTCACCGTCCGCACTTGTGGGGGGAACCTCTTTTGCCCTCCGGTGTTCGGCTGCCGGGGCTCCTCGTCATCGCTATGTAGCCCCTTATCTTTGCCTTCGGCAATAACTTGCCGGCCTGCTTGAACACCCAACATTCCCTGTTGGTGTGGTTGGCCGGCTTGTCAGGGGTGCCATGTATTTGGCACGAGCAATCGAGTATACGGTCCAAACTGGACGTGCCCGGAGTGCTTCTTTTGAATGGCTTTTTCCACTGACCGGGTTTAGAGCCTCTGAATCCGGCATTTACTGCCGTATCCTCGGTATTGTCGCTATTGACGCGGCGCTTATGTTTGTTGCGACGTGACCTGCCATTGCTATCCTTGGTATCTGAGGTACCGCGGTTCTTTGATATGTTATTGCTGCGAGCCAGTCGGCTGTCTTCTCCCGTGCAAACGCGGGTCATGAGTGTCGTGAGGGCTGCCATGGATTTCGGCTTTTCCTGGCCAAGGTGCCAGGCGAGCCACTCGTCGCGGATGTTGTGCTTAAAAGCTGCTAGGGCCTCTGCATCCGGATAGTCAACGATTTGATTTTTCTTTGTCAGGAACCGTGTCCAGAATTGCCTGGCCGATTCCTCTTGCTGCTGAATTATGTGGCTCAAATCATCGGCATCTGGTGGTCGCACATAAGTGCCCTGAAAGTTGTCGAGGAATGCGGCTTCCGGATCTTCCCAACAGCCAATGGATTCTGCTAGCAGGCTGTTGAGCCAATGCCGTGCTGGTCCTTTGAGTTTAAGTGGGAGGTATTTGATGGCGTGTAGATCGTCACTGCGGGCCATGTGGATGTGCAGGAGGAAGTCCCCGATCCATACCGCATGATCTATTGTGTCGTCGTATGATTCTATATTTACGGGTTTGAAACCCTCTAGGATTTGGTGATCCATTACTTCATCTGTGAAGCATAGGGGGTGTGCGATGCCTCTGTACTGGGCTATGTCGCGACATAGCTCAAATGAGTCTTGTTCGCTGTGTTCGGCCCGGCCGGATTTAATTTTACTGTATCCGGCGTGATGGTTATCGTCCTGTGTGGTGGCGCGCCCTCGTGATCCGTAGATCGATCTTGCATGTTTTGCTTTGTCTTCCAATACGTCTCGCGGGTCTAGCGTGTTTCCCAGTGCCTTGACATTTTTATTTGAGTGGCGTCGGGGTGCGAGCTGAGCTTTTGGCTGAAATGCCTCTCTGACGCGGCCACGAGTTGGCCGATCAGCCGCATCATATGATGGAGATGTAGGTTTTAATGCTTCCTCCTCCAGTCGGGGTAGCAACCTGCGCTTTGGGTAACTCTTGGAGGGGCGTTCGAGTTCATATTCCTCGGCCGCAAGGACATCAGTCCATCTGTCAGCTAGCAAATCTTGATCAGCTTGAAGCTGCTGCTGCTTTTTCTTAAGCCTATTTGCCGTGGCTATAAGCCGGCGCTTGAAGCACTCTTGCTCGATGGGATCCTCAGGCACGACAAATTCATCATCGTAGAGGCTTGCCTCCTCTTCAGAGGGAGGCATGTAATTATCATCCTTCGCCTCTCCATCTACCGCTCTCTCGGGAGGGCTGGCTTCTCCATCCTCCTGCTCTCAATCTTGCTGCAGGGGATTGTTGTCGTCTTCGGCACTGTCGGGAGTGCTACTATCTCCTGTGCTGGTGTCACTGCTTTTGCTTTGGCGAGACTTAAAGCGACGCCGCTGACGTCGGCGCTTGGGTTGTTTCTTAGAGAGACCTTAATGAGTTCAGTATTTCGCCGAAGGGCGAGTGCTGAAAGATATCCACGGAGGTGAACTCCATGATCGGTGCCCAGTCAGATTCGATAGGCATGGGCACATGCGGTTCGGAGTCCGTGGCCGGGGAAGAATCCGGCAGTTCGGCGTCACGGCTCCCGTGAAGGGTAAGGTCGATATTCGGCTCGATCGCCGCTGAGAATACGGCCTCTGTGGCGGGTTCTATCCACCCGTTCATGTATGGCGCAATTGGCTCCGAATTGAGAGTCGAAGCGGTCGCTGGTGCGGTCTCCTGAACACTGTCCGATGGTAGAGCTAAATCATGCTCATCGTGACCGCGCGGCGCACTCGACAGGGGCTCGAATCCGTCGAAGGTCAAGTCTCCGCGGATGTCGGCCATGTAGTTTAAGCTTCCAAACCTGACCTGGTGGCCAGGGGCGTAACTCTCGATCTGCTCTAGATGGCCAAGAGAATTGGCCCGCAGTGCGAAGCCGCCGACTACAAAGATTTGTCCAGGGAGAAAAGTCTCACCCTGGACGGCATCGCTATCGATGATCGAAGGAGCCATCAAGCCTAACGGTGACGACACAGAGGAACTCTCAATGAAAGCACCAACGTCGGTGTCAAAACCGGCAGATCTTGGGTAGGGGGTCCCAAACTGTGCGTCTAAGGCGGATGGTAACAGGAGGCAGGGGACACAATGTTTTACCCAGGTTCGGGCCCTCTAGATGGAGGTAAAACCCTATGTTCTGCTTGATTATTCTTGATAATATGAGTGGTAGAAGATTTGATCTACCACGAGATCAGAGAGGCTAAACCCTAGAAGCTAGCCTATGGTATGATTGTATGTTGTCCTATGAACAAAAACCCTCCGGTTTATATAGACACCAGAGGGGGCTAGGGTTACACAAGGTCGGTTACAAAGGAGGAGATATACATATCCGTATTGCCTATCTTGCCTTCCATGCCAAGTAGAGTCCCATCCGAACACGGGATGAAGTCTTCAATCTTGTATCTTCATAGTCCAATAGTCCGGCCAAAGGATATAATCCGGCTGTCCGGATACCCCATAATCCAGGACTCCCTCACCTAGATATTCTCATAACTATGCTCAGTTCTGTCAATTGCTCAACAATAATTTGTTCACCCACCGTAGAATACTTATGCTCTTGAGAGAAGCCACTAGTGAAACCTATGGCCCCCGGGCCTCTTTCTCATCATATCAATCTCCATCACTTTGTTATTGCTTTGCTTTTTACTTTGCCTTTTACTTTTCACTTTGCATCTCTATACCAAAAATACCAAAAATATTATTTATCATCTCTATTAGATCTCACTTTCGTAAGTGACCGTGAAGGGATTGACAACCCCTAAGCGCGTTGGTTGTGTTGAGCTATTGTTTTTATGTAGGTACGAGGGACTCGTGCGTAGCCTCCTACTGGATTGATACCTTGGTTCTCAAAAACTGAGGGAAATACTTACGCTACTTTGTTGCATCATCCTCTCCTCTTCGGGGAAATCCAACGCAGTGCTCAAGAGGTAGCACACGACTCTAATATCACCATCTCCATATCTCAAAACAATCATCAAGTATCAAACTTCTCATAGTATTCAATGCACTTTATATGAAAGTTTTTATTATATCCCTCTTGGATGCCCATCATATTAGGACTAATTTCATAACCAAAGCAAATTACCATGCTGTTCTAAAGACTCTCAAAATAATATAAGTGAAGCATGAGAGTTCATCTATTTCTACAAAATAAAACCACCACCGTTCTCTAAAAAGATATAAGTGAAGCACTAGAGCAAATGACAAACTACTCCGAAAGATATAAGTGAAGATCAATGAGTAGTCGAACAATTGTGCAACTATATGAAGACTCTCTAACATTTAATAATTTCAGATCTTGGTATTTTATTCAAACAGCTAGCAAAACAAAATAAAATAAATTGACGTTCCAAGCAAAACACATATCATGTGGTAAATAAGAATATAGCTCCAAGTAAAGTTACCGATGAACGAAGAAGAAAGAGGGGATGCCTTCCGGGGCATCCCCAAGCTTAGGCTCTTGGTTGTCCTTGAATATTACCTTGGGGTGCCTTGGTCATTCCCAAGCTGAGGCTCTTGCCACTCCTTATTCCATAGTCCATCGAATCTTTACCCAAAACTTGAAAACTTCACAACACAAAACTTAACAGAAAACTCGTAAGCTCCGTTAGTATAAGAAAATAAATCACCACTTAGGTACTGTTGTGAACTCATTCTAAATTCATATTGGTGTAATATCTACTGTCTTCTAACTTCTCTATGGTTCATACCCTCCGATACTACTCAGAGATTCTTCAAAATAAGCAAACAACACATAGAAAACAGAATCTGTCAAGAACAGAATAGTCTGTAGTAATCTGGATCAAACGTATACTTATGGAACCCCAAAAATTCTAAAATAAATTTCTGGACGTGAGTAATTTATCTATTAATCATCTACAAAAAGAATTAACTAAATATCACTCTCCAATAAGAAATGGAAGCTAATCTCGTGAGCGCTAAAGTTTCTGGTTTTTACAGCAAGATCAACAAGACTTTCCCCAAGTCTTCCCAACGGTTCTACTTGGCACAAACTGTTGGGGAACGTAGTAATTTCAAAAAAATTCCTATGCACACGCAAGATCATGGTGATGCATAGCAACGAGGGGAAGAGTGTTGTCTACGTACCAACGCAGACCGACTGCGGAAGCGATCACACAACGTAGAGGAAGTAGTCGTACGTCTTCTTCCCGATCCAACCGATCCAAGCACCGTTACTCCGGCACCTCCGAGTTCTTAGCACACGTTCAGCTAGATGACGATCCTCGGGCTCCGATCCAGCAAAGCGTCGAGGAAGAGTTCCGTCAGCACGACGGCGTGGTGACGATCTTGATGTACTACCGACGCAGGGCTTCGCCTAAGCACTGTAACGGTATGATGGAGGTGGAATTTGGTGGCAGGGGGCACCGCGCACGGCTAAGGAACGATCTCAAGGATCAACTTGTGTGTCATGGGGTGCCCCCTTCCTCCGTATATAAAGGAGCAAGGGGGAGGGGCCGGCCGGCCTAGGAGGAGGCGCGCCAAGGGGAGTCCTACTCCCACCGGGAGTAGGACTCCGTCCTTCCTTGTTGGAGTAGGAGATGGGGAAAGAGGTGGAGAGGAATAAGGAAAAGGGGGCTGCGCCCCTTGTCCAATTCGGACCAGAGGGGGGGCGCAGGCCTCCTTCCTTTTGGCCTCTCTCCTCTATTCCCGTATGGCCCAATAAGGCCCATATACTCCCCGACGAATTCCCGTAACTCTCCGGTACTCCGAAAAATACCCGAATCACTCGGAACCTTTTCGAAGTCCGAATATAGTCGTCCAATATATCGATCTTTACATCTCGACCATTTCGAGACTCCTCGTCATGTCCCCGATCTCATCCGGGACTCCGAACTCCTTCAGTACATCAAAACTCATAAACTCATAATATAACTGTCATCGAAACCTTAAGCGTGCGGACCCTACGGTTCGAGAACAATGTAGACATGACCGGGACACGTCTCCGGTCAATAACCAATAGCGGGACCTGGATGCCCATATTGGCTCCTACATATTCTACGAAGATCTTTATCGGTCAGACCGCATAACAACATACGTTGTTCCCTTTGTCATCGGTATGTTACTTGCCCGAGATTCGATCGTCGGTATCCAATACCTAGTTCAATCTCGTTACCGGCAAGTCTCTTTACTCGTTCCGTAATACATCATCTCGCAACTAACTCATTAGTCACAATGCTTGCAAGGCTTATGTGATGTGTATTACCGAGAGGGCCCAGAGATACCTCTCCGACAATCGGAGTGACAAATCCTAATCTCGAAATACGCCAACCCAACATCTACCTTTGGAGACACCTGTAATACTCCTTTATAATCACCCAGTTACGTTGTGACGTTTGATAGTACCCAAAGTGTTCCTCCGGTAAACGGGAGTTGCATAATCCCATAGTCATAGGAACATGTATAAGTCATGAAGAAAGCAATAGCAACATACTAAACGATCGGGTGCTAAGCTAATGGAATGGGTCATGTCAATCAGATCATTCATCTAATGATGTGATCCCATTAATCAAATAACAACTCTTTGTCCATGGTTAGGAAACATAACCATCTTCGATTAACGAGCTAGTCAAGTAGAGGCATACTAGTGACACTTTGTTTGTCTATGTATTCACACATGTATTATGTTTCCGGTTAATACAATTCTAGCATGAATAATAAACATTTATCATGATATAAGGAAATAAATAATAACTTTATTATTGCCTCTAGGGCATATTTCCTTCAGTCTCCCACTTGCACTAGAGTCAATAATCTAGATCACTTCACCATGTGATTAACATCGATAGTTCACATCATCATGTGATTAACACCCATATTTCACATCGCCATGTGACCAATACCCAAAGGGTTTACTAGATCCAGTAATCTAGTTCACATCGCTATGTGATTAACACCCAAAGAGTACTAAGGTGTGATCATGTTTTGCTTGTGAGAGAATCTTAGTCAACGGGTCTGCCACATTCAGATCCACATGTATTTTGCAAATTTCTATGTCAACAATGCTCTGCATGGAGCTACTCTAGCTAATTGCTCCCACTTTCAATATGTATCTAGACCGAGACTTAGAGTCATCTAGATTAGTGTCAAAACTTGCATCGGCGTAACCCTTTACGACGAGCCTTTTGTCACGTCCATAATCGAGAAACATATCCTTATTTCACTAAGGATAATTCTGACCGCTGTCCAGTGATCTACTCCTAGATCACTATTGTACTCCCTTGCCAAATCAGTGTAGGGTATACAATAGATCTGGTACACAGCATGGCATACTTTATAGAACCTATGGCTGAGGCATAGGGAATGACTTTCATTCTCTTTCTATCTTCTGCCGTGGTCGGGCTTTGAGTCTTACTCAACTTCACACCTTGTACTACAGGCAAGAACTCTTTCTTTGACTGCTCCATTTTTGAACTACTTCAAAATCTTGTCAAGGTATGTATTTATTGAAAAAAACTTATCAAGCATCTTGATCTATCTCTATAGATCTTGATGCTCAATATGTAAGCAGCTTTACCGAAGTCTTTCCTTGAAAAACTCCTTTCAAACACTCCTTTATGCTTTACAGATTATTTCCGATCAACAATATGTCATTCACATATACTTATCAGAAATGCTGTAGTGCTCCCACTCACTTTCTTGTAAATACAGGCTTCACCGCAAGTCTGTATAAAACTATATGCTTTGATCAACTCATCAAAGCGTATATTCCAACTCCGAGATGTTTGCACCAGTCCACAGATGGATCGCTGGAGCTTGCACATTTTGTTAGCACCTTTCGGATTGACAAAACCTTCTGGTTGCATCATATACAACTCTTCTTTAATAAATCCATTAAGGAATGCAGTTTTGTTTATCCATTTGCCAGATTTCATAAAATGCGGCAATTACTAACATGATTCAAACAGACTCAAGCATAGATACGAGTGAGAAGCTCTCATCGTAGTCAACACCTTGAACTTGTCGAAAACCTTTTGCGACAATTCTAGCTTTGTAGATAGTAACACTACTATCAGCGTCCGTCTTCCTCTTGAAGATCCATTTATTTTCTATGTCTTGCCGATCAACGGGCAAGTCACCCAAAGTCCACACTTTGTTCTCATACATGGATCCCATCTCAGATTTTATGGCCTCAAGCCATTTCTCGGAATTTGGGCTCATCATCGCTTCCTCATAGTTCGTAGGTTCGTCATGGTCAAGTAACATGACCTCCAGAACAGGATTACCGTACCACTCTGGTGCGGATCTCACTCTGGTTTTCCTACGAGATTCGGTAGTAACTTGATCTGAAGTTACATGATCATCGTCATTAGCTTCCTCACTAATTGGTGTAGTAGTCACAGGAACAGATTTCTGTGATGAACTATTTTCCAATAAGGGAGAAGGTACAATTACCTTATCAAGTTTTCTACTTTCCTCCCACTCACTTCTTTTGAGAGAAACTCCTTCTCTAGAAAGGATCTATTCTTAGCAACGAATGTCTTGCCTTCGGATCTGTGATAGAAGGTGTACCCAATTGTCTCCTTTGGGTATCCTATGAAGACATATTTCTCCGATTTGAGTTTGAGCTTATCGAGATGAAACTTTTTCACATAAGCATCGCAACTCCAAACTTTAAGAAACGACAGCTTAGGTTTCTTGCCAAACCATAGTTCACACGGTGTCGTCTCAACGGATTTAGATGGTGCCCTATTTAACGTGAATGCAGTTGTCTCTAATGCATAACCCCAAAAAGATAGTGGTAGATCGGTAAGATACATCATAGATTGTACTATATCCAATAAAGTACGGTTATGACGTTCGGACACACCATTATGCTGTGGTGTTCCAGGTGGCGTGCGTAGTGAAACTATTTCACATTGTTTTAACTGAAGACCAAACTCGTAACTCAAATATTTTACCTCTGTGATCATATCGTAGAAACTTTTATTTTCTTGTCACAATGATTTTCCACTTCACTCTGAAATTCTTTGAACTGTTCAAATGTTTCAGACTTATGTTTCATCAAGTAGATATCCCCATATCTGCTCAAATCATCTTGTGAAGGTCAGAAAATAATGATACCTACTGTAAGCCTTAATATTCATCGGACCACATACATCAGTATGTATGATTTCCAACAAATCTGTTGCTTGCTTCATTGTTCCGGAGAACGGCGTTTTAGTCATCTTGCCCATAAGGCATGGTTCGCAAGCATCAAGTGATTCATAATCAAGTGATTCCAAAATCCCATCAGCATGGAGTTTCTTCATGCGCTTTACACCAATATGACCTAAACGGCAGTGCCACAAATAAGTTGCACTATCATTATTAACTTCGCATCTTTTGGTTTCAATATTATGAATATGTGTATCACTAAGATCGAGATCCAATGAATTATTTTCATTGGGTGTGTAACAATATAAGGTTTTATTCATGTAAACAGAACAACAATTTATTCTTTTACTTAAATGAATAACCGTATTACAATAAACATGATCAAATCATATTCATGCTCAACGCAAACACCAAATAACACTTATTTAGGTTCAACACTAATCCCGAAAGTATAGGGAGTGTGCGATGATGATCATATCAATCTTGGAACCACTTCCAACACACATCGTCACTTCACCCTTAACTAGTCTCTGTTCATTCTGCAACTCCTGTTTCGAGTTACTAATCTTAGCAACTGAACTAGTATCAAATACTGAGGGTTTGCTATAAACACTAGTAAAGTACACATCAATAACATGTATATCAAATATACTTTTGTTCACTTTGCCATCCTTCTTATCCGCCAATTACTTGGGGTAGTTCCGCTTCCAGTGACCAGTCCCTTTGCAGTAGAAGCACTCAGTCTCAGGCTTAGGTCCAGACTTGGGCTTCTTCACTTGAGCAGCAACTTGCTTGCTATTCTTTTTGAAGTTCCCCTTCTTCCCTCTGCCCTTTTCTTGAAACTAGTGGTCTTGTCTACCATCAACACTTGATGTTTTTCTTGATTTCTACCTTCATTGATTTCATCATCATGAAAAGCTCGGGATTCGTTTTCGTCATCCCTTGCATACTATTGTTCATCACGAAGTTCTACTAACTTGGTGATGGTGACTAGAGAATTCTGTCAATCACTATCTTATCTGGAAGATTAACTCCCACTTGATTCAAGCGATTGTAGTACTCAGACAATCTGGGCACATGCTCACTAGTTGAGCGATTCTCCTCCATCTTTTAGCTATAGAACTTGTTGGAGACTTCATATCTCTTAACTCGGGTATTTGCTTGAAATATTAACTTCAACTCCTGGAACATCTCATATGGTCCATGACGTTCAAAACGTCTTTGAAGTCCCGATTCTAAGCCGTTAAGCATGGTGCACTAAACTATCAAGTAGTCATCATATTGAGCTAGCCAAACGTTCATAACGTCTGCATCTGCTCTTGCAATAGGTCTGTCACCTAGCGGTGCATCAAGGACATAATTCTTCTGTGCAGCAATGAGGATAAACCTCAGATCACGGATCCAATCCGCATCATTGCTACTAACATCTTTCAGCACAATTTTTCTCTAGAAACATATCAAAATAATCATATGAAAGCAACAACGCGAGCTATTGATCTACAACATAGATATGCTAATACTACCAGGACTAGGTTCATGATAAATTAAAGTTCAATTAATCATATTACTTAAGAACTCCCACTTAGAAAGACATCCCTCTTATCTTCTAAGTGATCACGTGATCCAAATCAACTAAACCATAACCGATCATCACGTGAGATGGAGTAGTTTTCAATGATGAACATCGTTATGTTGATCATATCTACTATATGATTCACGCTCGACCTTTCGGTCTCCATGTTCCGAGGCCATATCTGCATATGCTAGGCTCGTCAAGTTTAACCTGAGTATTCTGCGTGTGCAAAACTGGCTTGCACCCGTTGTAGATGGACGTAGAGCTTATCACACCCGATCATCACGTGGTGTCTGGGCACGACGAACTTTGGCAACGGTGCATACTCAGGGAGAACACTTCTTGATAATTTAGTGAGAGATCATCTTATAATGCTACCGTCAATCAAAGCAAGATAAGATGCATAAAAGATAAACATCACATGCAATCAATATAAGTGATATGATATGGCCATCATCATCTTGTGCTTGTGATCTCCATCTCCGAAGCACCGTCATGATCACCATCGTCACCGGCGCAACACCTTGATCTCCATCGTAGCATCGTTGTTGTCTCGCCAATCTTATGCTTCCATGACTATCACTACCGCTTAGTAATAAAGTAAAGCATTACATCGCGATTGCATTGCATACAATAAAGCGACAACCATATGGCTCCTGCCAGTTGCCGATAACTTGGTTACAAAACATGATCATCTCATACAATAAAATGTAGCATCATGCCTTGACCATATCACATCACAACATGCCCTGCAAAAACAAGTTAGACGTCCTCTACTTTGTTGTTGCAAGTTTTACGTGGCTGCTACGGGCTTAAGCAAGAACTCATCTCACCTACGCATCAAAACCACAACGATGGTTTGTCAAATAGACTCCGTTTTAACCTTCTCAAGGACCGGGCGTAGCCACACTTGGTTCAACTAAAGTTGGAGAGACAGTCGCCCGCAAGCCATCTATGTGCAAAGCACGTCGAGGGAACCGGTCTCGCATAAGCGTACGCGTAAGGTTGGTCCGGGTCATCTCGTCCAACAATACCGCCGAACCAAAGTATGACATGCTGGTAGGCAGTATGACTTGTATCGCCCACAACTCACTTGTGTTCTACTCGTGCAAATAACATCAAACCATAAAACCTAGGCTCGGATGCCACTGTTGGGGAACGTAGTAATTTCAAAAAAATTCCTACGCACACGCAAGATCATGGTGATGCATAGCAACAAGGGGGAGAGTGTTGTCTACGTACCAACGCAGACCGACTGCGGAAGCGATCACACAACGTAGAGGAAGTAGTCGTACGTCTTCTTCCCGATCCAACCGATCCAAGCACCGTTACTCCGGCACCTCCGAGTTCTTAGCACACGTTCAGCTCGATGACGATCCTCGGGCTCCGATCCAGCAAAGCGTCGAGGAAGAGTTCCGTCAGCACGACGGTGTGGTGACGATCTTGATGTACTACCGACGCAGGGCTTCGCCTAAGCACTGTAACGGTATGATCGAGGTGGAATTTGATGGCAGGGGGCACCGCGCACGGCTAAGGAACGATCTCAAGGATCAACTTGTGTGTCATGGGGTGCCCCCTGCCTCCGTATATAAAGGAGCAAGGGGGAGGGGCCGGCCGGCCTAGGAGGAGGCGCGCCAAGGGGAGTCCTACTCCCACCGGGAGTAGGACTCCCTCCTTCCTTGTTGGAGTAGGAGAAGGGGAAAGAGGTGTAGAGGAATAAGGAAAAGGGGGCTGCGCCCCTTGTCCAATTCGGACCAGAGAGGGGGCGCAGGCCTCCTTCCTTTTGGCCTCTCTCCTCTATTCCCGTATGGCCCAATAAGGCCCATATACTCCCCGACGAATTCCCGTAACTCTCCGGTACTCCGAAAAATACCCGAATCACTCGGAACCTTTCCGAAGTCCGAATATAGTCGTACAATATATCGATCTTTACGTCTCGACCATTTCGAGACTCCTCGTCATGTCCCCGATCTCATCTGGGACTCCGAACTCCTTCGGTACATCAAAAATCATAAACTCATAATATAACTATCATCGAAACCTTAAGCGTGCGGACCCTACGGTTCGAGAACAATGTAGACATGACCGGAACACGTCTCCGGTCAATAACCAATAGCGGGACCTGGATGCCCATATTGGCTCCTACATATTCTACGAAGATCTTTATCGGTCAGACCGCATAACAACATACGTTGTTCCCTTTTTCATCGGTATGTTACTTGCCCGAGATTCGATCGTCGGTATCCAATACCTAGTTCAATCTCGTTACCGGCAAGTCTCTTTACTCGTTCCGTAATACATCATCTCGCAACTAACTCATTAGTCACAATGCTTGCAAGGCTTATGTGATGTGTATTACCGAGAGGGCCCAGAGATACCTCTCCGACAATCGGAGTGACAAATCCTCATCTCGAAATACGCCAACCCGACATCTACCTTTGGAGACACCTGTAATACTCCTTTATAATCACCCAGTTATGTTGTGACGTTTGGTAGTACCCAAAGTGTTCCTCCGGTAAACGGGAGTTGCATAATCTCATAGTCATAGGAACATGTATAAGTCATGAAGAAAGCAATAGCAACATACTAAACGATCGGGTGCTAAGCTAATGGAATGGGTCATGTCAATCAGATCATTCATCTAATGATGTGATCCCATTAATCAAATAACAACTCTTTGTCCATGGTTAGGAAACATAACCATCTTTGATTAACGAGCTAGTCAAGTAGAGGCATACTACTGACACTCTGTTTGTCTATGTATTCACACATGTATTATGTTTCCGGTTAATACAATTCTAGCATGAATAATAAACATTTATCATGATATAAGGAAATAAATAATAACTTTATTATTGCCTCTAGGGCATATTTCCTTCACAAACAGTAATTAAACACAAAAAACACAACCAAAACAGAGGCTATATAATTTATTTATTATTAAATAGGACCAAAAAGCAAGGAATAAAAATAAAATTGGGTTGCCTCCCAACAAGCGCTATCGTTTAACGCCCCTAACTAGGCATGATGATTTCAATGATGCTCACATAAAAGATAAGAATTATAACATAAAGAGAGCATCATGAAGAATATGACTAGCAAATTTAAGTCTAACCCACTTCCTATGCATAGGTATTTTGTGAGCAAACAACTTATAGGAACAATAATCAACTAGCATAGGAAGGCAAAACAAGCATAACTTCAAAACTTTAAGCACATGGAGAGGAAACTTGATATTATTGCAATTCCTCACTCATAATAATTTTCAGTAGCATCATGAATGAATTCAACAATATAAACAACACCTAAAGCATTCTTTTCATGATCTACAAGCATAGAAAATTTACTAATCTCTACACAAGCAAAATTCTTCTCATGAATAATAGTGGGAGCAAACTCAACAAAATAATTATCACGTGAGACATAAATCAATTGAAAACTAAAATCATGATGAAAAGTTTCATGGATATCATTATTCTATATAGCATACAAGTCATCACAATAATCATCATAGATAGCAACTTTGTTCTCGTAATCAATTGGAACCTCTTCCGGAATAGTGGATTCATCACAAAATAAAGTCATGACCACTCCAAATCCAATTTCATAAATATAATCATCATAAATAGGAGGCATGCTTTCATCATAATAAATTTGCTCATCAAAACTTGGGGAACAAAAAATATCATCTTCATCAAACATAGCTTTCCCAAGCTTGTGGCTTTGCATATCATTAGCATCATGTATATTCAAGGAACTCATACTAACAACATTGCAATCATGATCATCATTCAAAGATTTAGTGCCAAACATTTTAATGCATTCTTCTTCTAATACTTTGGCATAATTTTCCTTTCCATCATACTCACAAAAGATATTAAAAGGATGAAGCGTACGAGGCAAAATCAATTCCATATTTTTTTGTAGTTTTCTTTTATAAACTAAACTAGTGATAAAACAAGAAACAAAAAAGATTCGATTGCAAGATCTAAAGATATACCTTCAAGCACTAACCTCCCCGGCAATGGCGCCAGAAAAGAGCTTGATGTCTACTACACAACCTTCTTCTTGTAGACGTTGTTGGGCCTCCAAGTGCAGAAGTTTGTAGGACAGTAGCAAATTTCCCTCAAGTGGATGACCTAAGATTTATCAATCCGTGGGAGGCGTAGGACGAAGATAGTCTCTCTCAAGCAACCCTACAACCAAATAACAAAGAGTCTCTTGTGTCCCCAACACACCCAATACAATGGTAAATAGTATAGGTCCACTAGTTCGGCGAAGAGATGGTGATACAAGTGCAATATGGATAGTAGATAATAGTTTTTGTAATCTGAAAATATAAAAACAGCAAGGTAACTAATGATAAAAGTGAGCGTAAATGGTATTGCAATGCTAGGAAACAAGGCCTAGGGTTCATACTTTCACTAGTGCAAGTTCTCTCAACAATAATAACATAATTGGATCATATAACTATCCCTTAACATGTAACAAAGAGTCACTCCAAAGTCACTAATAGCGGAGAACGAACGAAGAGATTATGGTAGGGTACGAAACCACCTCAAAGTTATTCTTTCCAATCAATCCGTTGGGCTATTCCTATAAGTGTCACAAACAGCCCTAGAGTTCGTACTAGAGTAACACCTTAAGACACAAATCAATCAAAAACCTAATATCACCTAGATACTCCAATGTCACCTCAAGTATCCATGGGTATGATTATACGATATGCATCACACAATCTCAGATTCATCTATTCAAACCAACACAAAGTACTTCAAAGAGTGCCCCAAAGTTTCTACCGGAGAGTCAAGACGAAAACGTGTGCCAACCCGTATGCATAGGTTCATGGGCGAAACCCGCAAGTTGATCACCAAAACATACATCAAGTGGATCAATAGAATACCCCATTGCCACCATGGGTATCCCACGCAAGACATACAACAAGTGTTCTCAAATCCTTAAAGACTCAATCCGATAAGATAACTTCAAAGGGAAAACTCAATCCATTACAAGAGAGTAGAGGGGGAAGAAACATCATAAGATCCAACTATAATAGCAAAGCTCGCGATACATCAAGATCGTACCATCTTCAAGAACACGAGAGAGAGAGAGAGAGAGAGAGAGAGATCAAACACATAGCTACTGGTACATACCCTCTGCCTCGAGGGAGAACTACTCTCTCTTCGTCATGGAGAGCACCCGGATGATGAAGATGGCCACCGAAGAGGGATTCCCCCCTCCGGCAGGGTGCCGGAACGGGTCTAGATTGGTTTTCGGTGGCTACGGAGGCTTCTGGCGGCAGAACTCCTGATCTATTCTCGTCTTCGATAGTTTTAGGGTATATTGATATATATATAGGTGGAAGAAATGCATCAGGGGAGCCACGAGGGGCCCACAAGGGTGGAGGGCGTGCCCAGGGGGGTGGGCGCGCCCCCTTGCCTCGTGCCTTCCTCGTTGCTTCCCTTACGTACACTCCAAGTCTTTTGGATTGCTTCCGTTCCAAAAATATGTTCCGTAAAGTTTCAGGTCAATTAGACTCCGTTTGATTTTCCTTTTCTACGATACTCTAAAATAAGGAAAAAAACAGGAACTGGCACTGGGCTCTAGGTTAATAGGTTAGTCCCAAAAATCATATAAAATAGCATATAAATGCATATAAAACATACAAGGTTGATAATATAATAGCATGGAACAATAAAAAATTATAGATACGTTGGAGACGTATCAATCATCATCAATATCAATGAAGCAGGATGTAGGCTTTTACCTCCACCGTGAGGGGGCGATCCTGGGAAAACCTTGCGTCTCTCGATTCCGACCAACCCCTTCAACCTACTACATGGGTGCATTGGCTCATGACTAAGTCCTAACACGAAGGACATCTGCCATGACAAATCCATGACAGTTGGCACCCACCGTGGGGCCAGCACACGGTGGTGTTGAGTTCTTGAAGGATTTCTTTCAGGATTTGAGAAGTTCGCAATTTTTTGGATGAAGAAGATCCGGTTTTCGAAGGATCAACGTCAACTATGAGTTTGGTAGATCATGATTAGAAATATCTTTTTAGCGGTGGACATCAATTGTATTGGCAAAACATCAGAGATCAAGGCCAATTTCATCAATCAAAAATTGTGGCACATCAGATACGCCGCCGGCAAATGATGAAAGCCGGCCGCGACCCAGAAACAGAGTCGACCACGTTCCGGATTCCTCCTGTGCCCGCGACCACGTTTCGAGACGCTCGCCTCTGCTGCCTCGTGTACGCCCCAGCGGCTTCCGAGCTGTCGCCGTCCTCCACACTACGGCCCGCCTCCAGGTTGTCTTGTCTGAGCCGCCCGGCTTTACCGCCGCCGAGCTCCTCCGCTGTGGTCAAGCCGCCTCGAAGGCCAGCCGGCCTGCTCTCCAGCACTCCGAGCTACCTCTTCACCGCGACTGTGCCAAGCCAGTCTCGCGGCTGCGATCAAACCACCCCCGCGATAAACCGCCGGGCGCCTCCATGCCGGTCACTCACCGCCGCGGCTGCAGGACACGGATATCACCCGGCGAAGGACTCGAGTCGCGTCTCCGAGACCGCCCGCTATACGCCTCGGCTGCGGAAGCCATCGTCCCCATAGCCGTCGAGCCGCCGCCTCGCACTTGAGCCGCCGAACTCGGCCCCCTCACCGCCGCCGAACTCGGCCCCCTCGCCGCCGCCGGAGATGCCCCGTTGAGCCGTCCCGCGCCGTGAGCCTCCACCGCTGTTGAGTCGCCTTCGGGTCTCGCCGCTGTTGAATCGCCTTCGGGCCTCGCCGTTGCTGAGTCACCATCGCGCTCACCCCCCTTTCGAGTCGCCTTCGGGACTAGACGTTGCTGAGTCGCCTCCTGTCTGAATCGTCGTCAGACCTCGCCGCTCCAGAGCCCTCCCTGCGCCGCGAACCGCTCAGCCTTGTAGCCGCCTCTGGCCACGGCTGGCCTCGCGCCCCAGTGCTAAGTCGTCGGCACTTCTCCGCCTCCGCGGCCGATCACAGAGCCGCCAGCCATTTCCCACCGTGTGCATCGCCGTGGCTCAACACGCTTCTGCCTGTTACAGCCGTCTCCACTTCGAGCAAGCTCCCCGTGTTTCTGTACTATGGCTGAGCAGAGGATGCGGCTGACCTGCTCAACTGACTGCAAAAGACATATTATTGGGATTGAACAGTAAAAGAAAGAAGCAAACAACTTGTTCGTCATGAAGGAGCAAAGCTCCTGACATGATACATCGATCATTATTGAGATCACGCGGTGGTGAAATGAACGCTACGGACTCATCAGATATCAGACCAGATGGAGTGCTAGATTCGCAGACTAAAAATTAGCACGTTCACGTTGTTGCTGAGCCTCCGTGTCCCAGTTAAACTATGGGCACGCAAAGATCATCTGCTATCCCAATGCCCCAGGTGGTATCCGTCCAATCTATTTGTTATAACATATTTATTCTTTCTAAGAACAATACTCTGGCATGTATATTTTAACATGCAGTGCAAAGATTCATTATAAATGTGACATCATACCACGGGTATGGAGTGCCCGACAGCACCGTCTTGCGACTAGCATCCGTCTGTACCGACTTACAACACCGCAGCTAACTCTGTCTGCACCCACGGCCGACTCGCTCGTGATTGATTTCAGCTTCACCGTCATGATCATCAGCTCTGTGGCTGATAATTGCCGGCCTAACATATCAAGAACAATTATTCAGTGCAAGAGCGGTGGCGACTCGCCTGCGTCCGTACTGACTCTAATGACAGTAGTCATCTTTACTATCCGCCTCCGTTGTTTGGTGTATATCAACATGTTGGAGTTGCACTGTCTGCATGAGCTATTTATTGAGTGCAAGCAAGTCACTGCTCGGGTAGCCCGATTTTCTCTTCCAACTATTTGAAGGCAAATTATCATATATTATCAGCCTCCGTTTGCACTTCAGTTTGTTAACTTCAATAGCCAGTTGGGATGAACCATTGGCCGAGTTACTGACACAGCTCATACGGGATCATTTATAACCCACCACGATCAACCTCAACCTTATGAGAAGTCACATTGCGTTATCAAACACCAAGGATACACAATGAGTATTGCGAGGGTCATCAACTTGCCACCTTGCTTCCAGCTTTGACATATTCCAACATTCCGCTGTTCAACTATATGCCGGTTTGTATGACGGTCAAGTATGGAGAATCTCAAGCCAACTCCTCGAGTCATCTTAAGACTCGGGGGCTACATGGACATGACTCAGCAAGTGCTGTCAGTTTCAGCAAATTCAAGAACCCCGGGTCATTGTACGGGAGATAACCCTGTCCCGGAGGCTACTGTTATATTGATGAAAATTTAAAGGCCGTTAGAAAATTTCCTGCTTAAGATGGAGGAATTTCGGTTCCAAATCCGTCTCAAGGTAAATTTATCTCCCACAAAGCTCCGAAGCTCTCAGTATCCGGTTTAAAATCCCGGTTCAAAAAGAATTCATCTCTTGCAAGTTCGAGTTCTTAGAAAAATAAAGGTTGCCAAAGAGAACTTGCTGCCATGATGCGCGGTTCAAACATGGGTATCCTGCCTTGTTGGCTTATCATATCATTGGTCACTTGGGGGCTTCTTGCTCATTGAGCATAGCTATGACTACCCTCTTGATCTGGCTATCAAGCCAATATTACCATATTATAAGAGCACAACTCTGGTTACCTTGGTAATCCGGCTATCAAGCCCATATTATAAGAGCACAGCTCTGGTTACTTCTGTAATTCTGCTATCAAGCCCATATTATAAGAGCACAGCTCTAGTTACTTCGGTAATCCGGCTATCAAGCCCATATTATAAGAGCATATCTCCGGTTACCTTGGCAATCCGGCTATCAAGCCCATAATATAAGAGAACAGCTCTGGTTACCTCGGTAATCCGGCTACCAAGCCCATATTATAAGAGCACAACTCTAGTTACTTCGGTAATCCAGCTATCAAGCCCATATTATAAGAGTACAACTCTAGTTACTTCGGTAATTCGGCTATCAAGCCCATATTATAAGAGCATAGCTCTGATTACCTCAGTAGTATGGCTATCAAGCCAATATTATAACTTCATATGAGTACAGCTTTGATTACTTTGGTAATCTAGCTACCAAACCAATATTATATGAGCATAGCTCTGATTACTTTAGTAATCCAGCTATCAAGCCAAAATTCTAAATGAGCATAGCTCTGACTTACTTGGAGGTTTAACGCCCGGGTTACAAGGACCAAAGAGAGTCTGTTGCAAAGCACAGCTCAAACATAGGTACTCGGCCTTGACGGTTCGAAATACATCCCTTGGGGGCTCCCTAATTCACAAAACATAGCTTTGATAACCCTGCTTGGTTTGAAACGCCAGGTATATGATGAGCCGGCAGTATGAATTGATTTCATAGGCCATGTAGCCTTGATTATATGACTCATCATTGAGCATCTTTGGGTTTGATAACCCACCCTGATAGCGGACTTTAAGCCGCCAGGATATTTTGCCGTGAGCAATCAAAATGATGATATTTCATAACTCCGGGTTGATACTGGCTCCGGATTTTAATTATCAAGGCAATACCTTGGTATTAATCTACATGTATGTCTTTCAATAAGGGTATGAATATTTTGGTCTTGGTAAATCGCCCTGGCTATGGACTTTAAGTCACCGATATACTGTGATTACGCAATTGGAATTATGCGCTATAAAATCTTTGGATTGCACCCTGGCTTTGGACGTTAAGTCGCCATTATATTTTGGATTGCACCATTGAAATTATGCGCTTATAAATCATTGGGTTATTGCCTTCATTGGATATGGTGATGTAAGCCGGCAGTATGAGCCAATTCTACAGATATTGCCAGGTTATCCAACTCCAGGTTATATTGTTCGATATTTAGTTCATTGAGGCTATGAGCCGCCAAAGTGATCTTTTCAAAAACTGGACATGACTATGAGCCACCATGAATGGGGTTATCAATTCCTGATTTTTTTTGCAAAGGTTATAAGCCACCGGGTTGCATTCCGGAGGACAGTGGATACGCATTAAGTCGCTATTGGCCAAGAGCCACCGGATTATATTATTCCAATCTTTAATAGTCAACTTGGCTGGATTTTCATGATGATATTGAATGATTGAGGTTTCAAAGTCGCTTCAGCGCAATGGCTATTATTTCTTTATCAACGGATATGATTTATTTTACAATGGAAGGAATAGTCCCGAGTCGTTGCAGGCTTACGACACGGCACTTGGGGGCTACATTATTCAAATCATATCAAATATAGAAGTCCCATGTCGCTGCAAGCATGCACCATGACACTTGGGGGATAATCAAAGGTCATTTTTTACTTGCCTTATTAAATACCTGACTCATCACATCATAGTGAGCCGGCCCTTGGGGGCTACCAATTGCTCCTATCGAAAGTTCAAAAGTACACAAGCCTTAATCCATTATATTGAAGGGTCCATTGCTCAGTTGGTAGAGCACGGAGCTATTAACCTTATCGATGTGGTTTCAAGCCCCATGGTGGGGGTTACATCATATGATGTTATTTTCAATGAAGTTCCAGCTTAGTATTGTCTGGCTCACCCAAACCTTGGGGGCTACACGTTGATGTTCAAGTCTACATGATCATATCTAGAAAGTCCCTGCTCATTATTGCGTAATGACCCGTCCCTTGGGGGCTACACTGGTTGAAGTTTTTATAGCATAAGGAAATTACAAGTCACAGGTTGCTGCAAGCATGACAACCCGGCACTTGGGGGCTACATATGTGGAATATTCAGTTTATGGCTAGTGACTGAGATAAACAACCAAGATTTCTTCAAGGTTGCGACATTTATATTGAAGCAAGTCTTAAGTTGTTGCTACGCTCCCTTCTTAAGACTTGGGGGCTACAAGTGATATGCATACAAGGGAGGTACATTTGCAAGCTTGATATTAGCAACAATTATGACCCGGTGCCATCAATATTTACAAACCGGTAGTTTTGGCAATGATAAACCGACAAGTTCTACATCTTCAAGACGACTGAAAATTAGATGAGTATTTCAAGACCAATATTTTTTAAGCATTGGGAGCTGAATCAAATGAATTATTCTTCACAATATTTCTGTGAAAAACCAATGTCAGCAAATTGATTATGAAGCTGGTCTATTGACCCGGACTTTCCAGAAGAAAGGAAATGACAAGGACTTAAGGATGATCAGGTGTTGGCTTACAAGAACTTATAACCCGGAGCACAACCTGTCAAATTTGTTTTGTGTTTATTTTGCAGGATCAGTTTAACATGGATAAATCCAAATTAAATTGGGGGCTAATGTCGGGGATATACCCCGCGGTATGACCCGATTGGATATATGACCCGGCCGGACATGGCGACTTACTAATGACCCGCCTGGATGACCCGGCCGAAGGAAGGTGATTCATTGGTGACCCGGCAGGCGGGTCAGAGGAGCGACATGACCTGGAGGCCCAGAAGGCGGTTCATGGAAGGCCGGCTCATACTATGGCGGGCCGGCTTGAGAAGAAAGGCAAAAGGAATATTCCCTTACAAAGGAAGAAAGACTAGGATTCCACTTGTAATAGAATAGTCCTAGTCCTACTAGGACTCCACATGTAACCCGTCCCTCCAACTTATATAAGGAGGGGCAGGGCACCCCAAGAGGGAGAAGTTCGACGAGTGGACAAATAAGGGTTAGACAAACAAGTCTATAGCTCTCGAGATAGAGCACCCTTGTAATCATGTTCATCATCTTCAATATCAATGAAGAAGGATGTAGGCTTTTACCTCCACCGAGAGGGGTCAAACCTAGGGAAAATCTTGCGTCTCTCAAATCTGACCAACCCCTTCAAGCTACTACATGGGTGTGTTGGCCTCACGACAAAGTCCTAACATGAAGGACATCTGCCGTGACAAATTCACGACACGTAGGGTCCGCACGCTTAACGTTCGATGACGATTTGTATTATGAGTTATGTGATTTGATGACCGAAGTTTGTTTGGAGTCTCGGATGAGATCACGGACAAGACGAGGAGTCTCAAAATGGTCGAGAGGTAAAGATTCATATATATGACGATGGTATTTGGACACCGGAAGTGTTCTGGGTGATACTGGGTCACCGGAAGGGGTTCCGGGCAACCCCCGGCAAAGATATGGGCTTAATCGGCCAAGTAAGGGAACACATCAGCCCACAAGGGGCTGGTGCAACCCCTATAGGGCCAGCCATGTGGAGAGAAAGGGAAAGGAGAGGAGGAAAAGGAAAGCATGAAATATGACTCCTACTTCCTTCCCCTCCCCTCTCCTTCCTTTCCCCCTTGTCCAAATATGGTAGGGGGCGAATTGGACTAGGGGCCCAAGTAGGATTCCTCCTACTTGGGCGCGCCCTAGGCTGCCTCCCTCCCTCTCGCTCCTTTATATACATGGGGAGGGCACCCCTAGAATACACATCAATTATTCCTAGCCGTGTGTGGCGCCCCCTCCATAGTTAACACCTCGGTCATATCGTCGTAGTGCTTAGGCGAAGCCCTGCGCCGGTTACTTCATCATCACCATCACCACGCCGTCATGCTGACGGAACTCTCCCTCGTCCTCTACTGGATCAAAGCTCGAGGGACGTCATCGTGCTAAATGTGTCCTGAACTTGGAGGTGCCGTACGTTCGGTACTTGGATCGGTTGGATCGTGAATACGTTTGACTACATCAACCACGTTACTGAACGCTTCCGCTTCCGGTCTATGAGGATACGTGGACACACTCTCCCGTCTTGTTGCTATGCTTCTCCTAGATAGATCTTGCGTGATCGTAGGAATTTTTATGAAATACTACGTTCTCCAACACCCCTATACTTGTGGTTTATCATATTACCATCCCCGCACCTGTACGATAGGTTAGTACAAACAAAATTCAAAGAATAACATCCATTTCAGTTGCAAATTGATGAAATTATAATCCAACATTACCTATTGTATGTATACACATTTGTAGAATTTTTACCCCCTCCCCAATAGAAACATTAAAAGTGAAAAACATAAGCAAACAATGCAACACGTCTCTTTATTCCTAGCTAGTGGCAATAGTACAATAGAAGCTTCTTCCACTTTCTATCACCGCGGAATATTAATTACAAGATTGAATCCAACTAACATGCATAACTCTGACATGGCTTGAATCTATGTTGGTATTTCCCAAAAGAGGAAGGGATGATGCAGTCCAGCTACGGCAACTATTTCCCTCAGTTATGAAACCAAGGTTATCAATCCAGTAGGAGAATCAAACAACACTATGTAAATGGTACCTGCGCACAAAGAACAAATACTTGCAACCCAACGCGTAAGAGGGGTTGGCAATCCCTCCACGGTAAAAAGATAAATTAAATTGTATGAGATTGGATAAATAGATCTAGCGAAAACACAAAATAAAATAAGTAAAGAAAAAGTGCAACAAGGTATTTTTGGGTTTTTGGAATAATAGATGTGAAAACAATATGATAAAATATAGACCCGGGGGGTCGTAGATTTCACTAGTAGCTTCTCTCGAGAAAACAACATACAGTGGGTAAACAAATTACTGTTGGGCAGTTGATAGAAGAGCAAATAATTATGACGATATCCAAGTCAATGATCATGTATATAGGCATCACATCCAAGATTAGTAGACTGACTCTTGCCTGCATCTACTACTATTACTCCACACATCGATCGATATCCAGCATGCATCTAGTGTATTAAGTTCATGGAGAAACAGAGTAATGCAATAAGAACGATGACATGATGTAGACAAGATCTATTCATGTAGGAATACACCTAACCTTTTTATCCTTAATAGCAACAATACATTTGTGCCTCGGTACTCCTTCTATCACTGGTTCAGGACACCGCAAGATCGAACCCAACATAAAGCACCTCTTCCCATTGCAAGAAAAATCAATCTAGTTGGCCAAACCAAACCAAAGTTCCGTAGAAGAAATACGAGGCTATAAATAATAATGCATATAAGAGATCAAAGAAGACTCAAATAATATTCATGTACATAGATCTGATCATAAACTCGCAATTCATCGGACCCCAACAAACACACCGCAAAAAGTCATTACATCAAATAGATCTCCAAGAACACCAAGGAGAACATTGTATTGAGAATGAAAAAGAGAGAAGAAGCCATCTAGTTAATGCCTATGGACCCATAGGTCTATGGTGAACTACTCACGCACAGGGCCGAGCCGGCAAAATCGGAGGCCCCGTGCAAAACTTTAAAATGGGCCCTATCTTGCAATACTAAACGCTTAATAGATGAAAAGAATAAAATCAACTTCAAGATTTTAGTATGACTAAATAGCGGGCGGAAAGCAAAACTCAAAGTCAAGGGATCACAGGATCAACGGTTATTGACGTGAGGACGCTTAAAAATTCGGAGATCGAAAGATGGCCTGAACTATCCTTGCCTTCAAAGTTCAGATGAATCCATTCCTCCCAGCCGGCTGATGTTCGGTCAGCCTTCCCTCCTGTGTCCCGTCTCCTGACTCTGGGAAAGTATCTACCACGTTGGATTGGAACTAAAGTATTGATTACTGAACCACTCGACCATGGATTCCACACAAGAAAAGAGGACTGGAGGAGTCAGTCAGTACTCAGTAGCCCTAACATGTCGCGTCGAGCGATGGCCGCCAGCACCAGACAAAGAGAGGAAGGAACTCCTTGTCACTTCGCTCGTCTAGATCGAATCGAGGGATGGCCAGATCGGGGCTTCTTCACACAGGGTAGACGCAGGCTACAAAGGCCCATATCAAAGACTGGATCACTTAAAAGGCCTATACAAAGGAGTAGTACATGTGCATAAAACAGGAGAGGCCTGTGCGGGCGCACAGGTCGCCCCCCCCCTCCCCCCGCCCTTGGGCTCGGGCCTGCTCAAGCATCATCGAAGGAGCACCAATGAGGATGATGAACCCCTCCGTGATCATGTTCCCCTCCGGCGGAGTGCCGGAATAGGGCTCAAGATTGGATCTCGTGGTTCTGGAACTTGCGGCGGCTGGAATTGTGTTTTGTCGACTCCCCTAGGGTTTCTGGAATATCTGAGTATTTATAGAGCTGAGAGGCAGTGGAGGAGACCTCCATGGGCCCCACCACCCTTTAGGGCACGCAAGGGCCTCTCGCGCGCATAGGTGGGTGGTGGGCCCCATGGGCCTCCCCTCATGCACTTTCTTGGCTCCCAACTTGTCTTCTGGGCTGAGTTCCGCTATCTTTGGACTCCGTTTGATATGGATGTTCTATGAATTAAAAAACAAGCAAAACAACAACTAGCATTGGGCACTATGTCAATAGGTTAGTCCCAAAAAATGATATAAAGTTGATATAAAATGAAGGTAAAACATCCAGGAATGATAATATACGCATGGAACAATAACAAATTATAGATACTTTGGTGATGTATTAGCATCCCCAAGCTTAATTCTGGCTCGTCCTTCAGTCGGTAAATGATGAAAACATAATTTTTGAGTGGAATGTTGCTTAACATGTTCATCACATATTCTTTTCTTTTTTAGCATGGACATTTGGACTTTTAGATGGGTCAAAGAAGTAGTCTATAATTGAAATGAAGACTTCAATACTCAAGCATATCAACAAGCAACCATGTCTTTCAAAATATCAACACTAAAGAAAGCTATCCCTAGCCCATCATGCTCAACCATTGATCCATTCATGAAACACACTCGAATATTAGCTACAGCCAGTGCACAATTTATGATCACAGTAATCCCTAGTTGGTGCTTTATAAGAGAAGATGGATACTCAAATAAAAAAATTTCATAAAATTAAATAGATATGCCCTTCGCAGAGGGAAGCGGAGATTTGTAGAGGTGCCAGAGCTCAAAGCTTAAATTGAGAGATAAAATATTTTCAGAGGCATGTTTTTCCTGTCGACGAAAATGACCGAGTAGTTCCCAATACTTACCATGCTAAATACATCATAGGCACAAACATAAAATAAAGTATATTCCTTTTTCCACCATTCTTTCACAATCCATGGCTAGCCGTACCCACAGGTGCCGTCGATACCAACACTGTCCAAGGAATTTATTATTTAACAACATAAAATAATTTCTTTTTCATTTCAGGACTGGGCATCCCTATTACTGCCACACTCTCGTGCAATGACAAGTGAATAAACACTCATCTTGAGAATAACACATCTAGCATGGAAAAATATTGGCCACCCCCTGCTGCTTCATGAGCGGTACGGGCACACAAAAAGGAAATTCATTTTGAAAAATAGAGTTGGCACATACAAATTTACTTGGAACGGCATGGAAATACCACATATATGTAGGTATGATGGACTCATATGGCAAAACTTCTTTTAAGGAATTTGGATGCACAAGTAGTATTCCTACTTAGTACAAGTGGAGGCTAGCAAAAATATTGAGAAGCAACCAACCAAGAAACGAAATTCTCATAAACGAGCATTAAGCATAACTAACACCGAATAATGCACCACAAGTAGGATGTAATTTCATTGCATAACTATTGACTTTTGTGCTTCCATAGGGAATCACAAACCATAACACCAATATTCTTACTAAAGCATAATTACTCACCTACATGACTCACATATTACTATCATCATATCTCAAAACTATTACAAAGAATCAAGTTTATTTTGTCCAATGATCTTCATGAAAGTTTTTATTATATCCCTCTTGAATATCTATCACTTTGGGGCTAATTTCTTATAATGCAATTGCTTTTTACAGGCTCAAACAAATTTAAGTGAAGAACATGAGCATAAAAATTTTCATCTCTCAAAATAATATAAGTGAAGCATGAGAGAATTTCTTAAAAAATTTACTAAATCTCAAATTAATCTAAGTGAAGCATGAGAGTATTTCTTCAAAAATTGAAGCACACCGTGCTCAGAAAGATATAAGTGAAGCACCAGAGCAATTCCATAGCTCAAAAAATTGAAGTGAAGCACACAGAGCAATTCTAACAAATCATAGCATAATTATGGCTCTCTCAAATTGGTGTGTCCATCAAGGATGATTGTGACAAACTAAAAAGCTAAGAAAGCAAAGATTCATATAATACAAGACGCTCCAAGCAAAACACATGATATGTGACGAATAAAAATATAGCTCCAGGTAAAATTACCGATGGTTGTTAGAAGAAAGAGGGGATGCCTTCCAGAGCATCCCCAAGCTTAGTTGCTTGGTTCTCCTTGAATACTACCTTGGGGTGCCATGGGAATCCCCTAGATTAGGCTCTTTTCACTCCTTATTCCTTCATCCTCGTGATCTCACCAAAACATGAAAACTTCAATCACCCAAAACTCAACAGAAACCTTTGTGAGATCTGTTAGTATAATAAAGCAAATCACCACTCTAAGTACTATTGAAAACCCATTCATATTTTATTATTGCATTATACCTAATGTATTTTAACTTTACCATGGCTTATACCCCCCGATATAGTCCATAGATTCATCAAAATAAGCACACAATGCAACAAAAATAAAATCTGTCAGAAACAGAATAGTCAGTAGTAATCTGGACTCTAACCATACTTATGTAACTCCACAAATTCTGAAAAATTATGACAACATAGGCAATTTGTATATAAATCTTGCGTAAAAGAAATCAGAGTTTCATCACCCTTCTTTATTTTTAACAATTCTGCTATTGGGCGTAAAAGTTTTTATTTTTCAACAAGATCAGATCAACTATCACCCAACAAGATCCCAAAGGCTTTACTTGGCACAAACACTAACTAAAACATAGTAGCATAATCGTGGAAACACTCAAAAAAGAAAGAAAAAGACAAAAATAAATCTTATTCATTGGGTTGTCTTCCAACAAGCTCTTTCTTTATACCCATTAAGATAGGCTTGGGATATTGATGATGCCCACAAAAAAGAGAAGAATTGAAGCACAAAGAGAGCGTCATAGAACATGTGAAAAACACATTTAATTCTAAAATACTTCCTATGCATAGGCATTTTATAGGAAAACAAATTATAAAGACAAGCAAAATCTAGCATATGCAAGGAAGAAGAAAGAAATAATACCAATCATGATATGTCTCCAACATATCTATAATTTATGAAGTATTCATGCCATTTTATTATCATTCTTGGATGTTTTACAATCATTTTATAGCAACTTTATATCATTTTTTAGGACTAACCTATTGACCTAGTGCCTAGTGCCAGTTGCAGTTTTTTGCATGTTTTTTACATCGTAGAAAATCAATATCAAACAGAGTCCAAACTCCGCGATACTTTTTGGAGAATTTTTATGGACCAGAACACTCAAGATGGGCCAGAGCAGCACCTGGGGGTGCCCGAAGGGGGGAACAAACCCACCAGGGCACGTCTGGGGGCCCAAGAGCGCCCAGGAGGGTTGTGCCCACCTAGGTGGCCTCCCGCACCTCCTCTTTACCCTTAAAATTCACAAATATTCCAAAAACCCTCGGGGTTAACCTAGATCAGAAGTTCCATCGCCGCAAGGCTCTATAGCCACCGAAAACCAATCTAGACTCCGTTCCGGCACCCTTCCGAAGGGGGGAATCATCTCCGGTGGCCATCTTCATCATCCCGGCGGCCACCTCAATGAGGAGGGAGTAGTCCACCCTCGGGGCTAAGGGTTTGTACCAGTAGCTATGTGTTCAATCTCTCTCTCTCTCGTGTTCTTGAGATGTCACGATCTTGATGTATCGCGGGCTTTGTTAATATAGTCGGATCATATGGTGTTTTCCCCTCTCTATCTTGTTGTGATGAATTGAGTTTTTCCCTTTGAGATTTTGTTGTTATCGGATTGAATACTTTTATGGATTTGAGAACACTTGATATATGTCTTGCAATTGAATACTCGTGGTGACAATGGGGTATCGTATTGATTCACTTGATATATGTTTTGGCACTCAACTCGCGGATTCCCGAGGTGACATTGGGGTAATCTATGCATAGGGGTTGATGCACGTTCTTGTCTTTGTTTCTCCGGTAGAAATCTTGGGGCACTCTGTGAAGTTCTTTGCGTTGGATTGAATATTATGAATCTGAATTTGTTTTGGTGTTATTTTAGTATGAACTCTTGGTTAGATCGATCGGAAAGAATAGCTTCGTGTTATTTTAGTACGAACTCTAGGATAGATTGATCAGAAAGAATAGCTTTGAGGTGGTTTCATACCCTACAAACAATTCCATCTTATGTTCTCAGCTAGATAGGAACTTTGGAGTGATTCTTCGTTGCACGCTGAGGAACGGTTATATGATCCAATTATATTAGCACTGTTGAGAGATTGCACTAGCAAAAGTATGGATGACCCTAGGCCTTGTTTTCAAGCATTGCAATACTGTTTTGTGCCCGTTTACTATTTTCTACCTTTCTGTTTTATTTATTCAGATTATAAAAATATATTTCTACCATATGTATTACAATTTTATCACCATCTCTTTGTCGAACTAGTGCACTTATACAATTTGCCATTGTATTGGCTATGTTGGGGACACAGGAGATTACTTGTATTTGGTTGCAGGGTCGTTTGAGAGAGACCATCTTCATCCTACGCCTCTCACGGATTGATAAACCTTAGGTCATCCACTTGAGGGAAAATTGCTACTGTCCTACAAAACTCCGCGCTTGGAGGCCCAACACGTGTCTACAAGAATAAAGTTGCGCAGTAGACATCAAGCTCTTTTCTGGCGCCGTTGCCGGGGAGGTGAGTGCTTGAAGGTATATATTTAGATCTTGCAATTGAATCTTTTAGTTTCGTGTTTTATCACTAGTTTGGTTTATAAAAGAAAACTGCATAAAAATGGAATTTAGGTTGCATCATATTATTGATCATCTTTATAATATCCTTCTTGAAAATGATGGTTCAGAAAATTGTGCTCAATTGTTAGAAGAAGAAGTCAATAAAATGTTTGGCACAAAGTATTTGAATGATGAGCGTGCAATGTTATTAGTATGAATTCTTTGAATATCCATGATGCTAATGATATGCAAAGCCATAAGCTTGGGGATGCTATGTTTGATGAAGATGATATTTTTAGTCCCCCAAGTTTTGATGAGAAAATTTATTATGATGAAAGCATGCCTCCTATTTATGATGATTATATTGATGAAAGTGGACTTGGAGACGTCATGACTTTATTTAATGATGAATCCACTATTTTGGAAGAGGTTTCAATTGATTATGAGAACAAAGTTGCTATCTATGATGATTATGGTGATGACATGTATGCTATAAAGAATAATGATAATTATGAAACTTTTCAACATGATTTTAATTTTCACTCTCATTATAGTTATTTTGTTGAGTTTGCTCCCACTACTATTGATGATAAGAAATTTTCTTATGTGGAGAGTAATAAAAATTTCTATGCTTATGCATCATGAAAAGAGTGCTTTGTGTGATAGTTATATTGTTGAATTCATTCATGATGCTACTAAAAAATTATTATGAGAGAGGAACATATTCTTTTACATATTGCAATAACATCAAGTTTCCTCTCTATGTGTTGAAAATCTTGAAGTTATGCTTGTTTTGCCTTCTTATGCTAGTTGATTCTTGTTCCCATAACTTGTTTGCTCACAAAATCCCTATTCATTGGAAGTGGGTTAGGCTTAAATGTGCTTGCCATGTGCTTCATGATGCTCACTTTATGTTTCAAATCTTAACTTTTATGCGAGCATCATTGAAATCATCATGCCTAACTAAAAGGCATTAAAGAAAAGCGCTTGTTGGGAGACGACCCAACACTTTTACCTGTTGTTTTTCTCTGTTCACATGATTAGGCTACTGTAGTAATCATGTTTTATTGCTTTTGTTTCAATAAAGTGCCAAGTAAGACCTTGGGATGGCTTACGGTGATAGTTGATTTGATCTTGCTGAAAAACAGAAACTTTTGCGCTCAGCAAAACAACTCTCATTTTTAACAGAAGCGTGATAAAATGCTGATTCTTTCTGCAGAAGATTAATAAAAAAATTACCCATATTTTCCTATTTTTGGAATTTTTGGAGTAGCAGAAGAATGGTTGGAGTACAGTTTACTACAGACTGTTCTGTTTTTGGCAGAATCTATTTTCAATGCATAGTTTGCTTGGTTTCTAGTTTCTATGGCTTATATTGTTCAACATAAATTGTGGAAATGATATGCTACAGTAGGCATCGTGTGGAAACAATTATGAATCTTGTCTTTGACAGTACCAAAGTGAAATGGTTTTCTCTTTATCATACTAACCTATCTCACAAAGTTCCGTTAAGTTTTGTGTGATTGAAGTTTTCAAGTTTTGGGTGAGATATCGATGTGAGGAGAATAAGGAGTGACAAGAACCTAAGCTTGGGGATGCCCAAATGTCAGGACCGGTTTTCCAATAAAACATTTATTGAAAAACCGACCATTATATTAGACCAGTATAGGAGAATCCTCCTTACTAGTAGACAAATCCTTGATACAGAAATCTAGAACTACTAAATATTATACAAGGATGAGCTGAGGCTGCTCAACAATTTATTACAAGCACGCCGATATTATACATAAAGGTGGATATGACACAAATTGTATGGTGGCATAACTACTGACTCATAATAAAAGTGGTGGTGGATATGTCACGGTGAAGTGGGTGACATGACTCCAAAATCTTACAGCTCATCCAGCGCCGGAGTGAGGCTCGATGATTTTATTAGGGTAGCGGAAGCGTATATAATACAAGTGACCAACTCCAGGATCGCACGGGACTGACTGGGACTCCTCTAGGCGTCGGACTCGCTATCGTACTCTTCATCCATAAGATCGCCTTCGTCAACATCTGGCCAAATCAACAAGCCAGGTGAGTACTTTGAATGTACTCGCAAGACAGGTTGGACATAAGATATAACAAATGCAAACATGATGCACATGAGCAGACTAGTAATGTACACTCAGATAATAAATTTGCACTGCATGTTAAATAAAAAGGAAGTCAGGCGGTAGTCCTCCCGAAATCCCAACAAAATAGTTGAAGACCGATCGGGTGTCTGAAGCGACGCCTCGAAAGGTAAAATGACTTAACATGCCGCAGTCAGGCGTCAGGGCGACACCACATAAAGGGCTTATATTGAAACGTAAATGACAGTACGTGCCACAGTCGGACGTCTAAACGACATCTCGAAAAGGGCTTATAATCAAAGTAAATAACAAGGATGCCGCAGTCGGACGTCTGAGCGACATCACATAAAGGGCTTATATCAAAAGTAAATAACAAGAATGCCATAGTCGGATGTCTAAGCGACATCACGTAAAGGGCTTATATCAAAATAAATAACAAGAATGCCACAGTCGGACGTCTAAGCAACATCACATAAAGGGCTTATATCAAAGTAAATAACAAGAATGCCACAGTCGGACGTCTAAGCGACATCACATAAAGGGCTTATATCAAAATAAATAACAAGAATGCCAGAGTCGGACGTCTAAGCGACATCACATAAAGGGCTTATATCAAAGTAAATGACAAGAATGCCACAGTTGGACGTCTGAGCAATATCACATAAAGGGCTTATATCTCATCATTCGAATTCAAGTAGCTCATGAAGGTAACATCATTCCATGGAATACTCGGTACATGATAATAAACTGGTTAGTCCATCCACAGGAATAACATTCGGCCGGGTTTACCACTCTCAGTTTCATGCTTATTCTCCGGAGACTGTCACTGAGACTGACACTGGGACTGATACTGAGATTGACACTAATATGTTGACCAAAGTCCTTGACCATGGACATGGTTACTCGAATGGTTTTGACTCTGCAGGGTTTGTACTCTTTAACCACAGCCAACGGATTTCAGTAGTCACAAAGGACTAGTTCCGTTTACGATATTTTAGGAGAAACACATCTAACCAGTACACACCCATTCCACATTCCGCTGCCAGGAATCACCCTAGGCAACGTTCAAGAAAACTCTAAGACGGGGAGGCTACAACCTCGAATAGCATGGGATCAAATTTATATCGCGCGCTCTAAGGGGTGCCCCCCTCTTGGTCCCAACCGGAAACACCCATGCCCCCTAACCGGATGACGGGCTTTAATCCAGGGCCATGGAACCCTCATCACGGCCCCTCTATTTGGTGTGTACAAGGAAAGAGGTTTGCAACTTACTAAATCGTATTCTTTGCAGAAAACATGTGGTAGCATGGAACGGGATGAACGGGAACAAGACTTGATCCACGTTAATACTGGAGTTAAACAGTTGATATAAAACTGGCATGCTTCAACAATACCAGCTTGCAACCTATCATGCCACCACATGATCAGGTTATCTCACCATCATATGAACACATCAAATTTCGAAGCTCACTTGCAGCTTGCTTGCATGAAATATAACATTCACAAATGCTTATATAAACATGTCATGAGAACACCACTTAAGCAATCATGAAAAACACTCATCATATCAAAGGTTCAAACATGCTTGCCTGGTTCGGAGTATTCGGAGTCTAGCTCGGCGAAGTTTGCGGCTCCGTCACCTCCTTCGGTATCTATGTTATAAAAGAAATCAGATACTAACGTAAATACCGTGTGTGCATAAAAATTGTTCCAAATATTTTTCAAATAAATACAATAAAAAACTAGATAGAAAAATAAAGATGACAGAAAAAGAATCAACTCAAAATCATCTTCTGTTTAAAAGTTATTAAGGTTTTAGTCCAGGAACTAATCTGTGATGAAACAGAAACTTTCCAGGGGCTAGTTTAAAAAAACAGAAAACATTTCGGTTGGAAAAACGCAACCCAAAGGGAAAACGTACTTTGTCCGAAGAGGAGAGGCTGACGAGGGGGTCCCACATGTCTAGTTTGAAATCCCACCGCCGGCCGAAGCAAACGATGATCGCCGACGATGATCGCCGACGACGATCGACGGTGATCCAGAGGAGGGCAAGGGTATGGTTGCACTCACGGGACAATTTCGCGTCGGTGGGTGGTGGATTTGGTTGTCGGCGAGCACCACGCCGACGGCGGCTTCCACTCAGGCGGACAGCGGTTCGGTCAAGGATGGATCCCTCCAAAGAGAGCTGCAAACGCCAAATTGAAGCGTGGGTTAGGGGAGTGGGTGCACTAGGAGGTTCCTCCCCAAGTTTGAGCTAGAGCTATGCAAGGAATCGAGTGAATCAAGCTGGCTACCAAAGCGGGTCGTGGCGGCCGGAGTTGGGGAAGAAGTCCTCCTCGAGGTCCTTCTAGCGGCTGGGCGCTGCTCTGGTGAGGTGGAGGAGTGGTGCTGAGTCGAAGGCGAGCTCGGGGCCTCTATCTATAGCCGGCGCGAGGCGGTTGCCAAGAACGGGGTCACTCCGGCGAGCGATTACGGCGAGGCAGTGGTCGGGCTAGAAGTTTAGGTGACTGGGCACCTTCGGATTGGTTCACTAGTTCCATTCAACAGCTAAGCTTGATCGGATTTGGCCTGCTCCTGTGGCCTCGACGAAACGGAGCTCACGGGCTCGTCGGTGGCAGAGAGCGTGCTATGCGCCTCTCAGGCCATGGCGACGGTTCTGCAGCACGCACAGGGAAGAGGACGGCCACGTGGAGGCTCCTGGTGGTGTGGGCGGTGTTGGACGGTGCCGTACTGCAGGGCTGGCCCCTGCTAGTCGCCATGGTGGTTTTGCCACCGCGGAAGACGCCGGAGCTGACATGACACATCGCCACCGATGCTCGCGATCGGCCAAACAACCGTGCGGCGCATTGGATAAGAAGACGAAGCAGTGAGCAACGATCCAAGGCAGCTACTGGCGAGATTGACGAAGAGCCCTGATGAAAACGACACTGACGACTGAACCTAACACTGAACTTCTGAAACTTGACAAGAACAGTGCCGACCACCTGTTCGACAAAATGATTTATGCATGTGGAAAAAAATTCTAGAGCTGAAACTTGGTGAAGTGATCTCTTGATGCATCTGGAGACTGCCTGAATTATCTCAGAATTTTTGGAAAAGAAAAAGAATGAAATTCAACAAAAATGGCAATTCTGGTCCAAACTTGCAGCAAGCAAATTTTGGAAAATTTGTACTGTGGACTAGCAGATCTGGATGGATCTAGGTTAAGGACACTAAGGACTAGCCAGAGGAATTTATTTGGAACCAAAACTCAAAGGAAATCTAGTAGTTCCTTTGTAAATCACTAAGGTCCAAATAAATGGCAGAAAAAGATTTTGAGTTTAAAATAAATAGAATTAAAATCTAGGGGAAGTTGAACTTTGCTCGACTTGATGCTTGACTTGACCCAAAGTGGGGAGGTGGGTTTTGGAAGAAGGTTTTCAACATAGGTCATGGCAAGAGAGTCATTTTTGAATGGGGAAGAATAAAATTCATAATTTATAGGAATTCTTTTTAATACAAAAAGGAATTGTAAAAACCTTCCAAAATTATTTGTGTTGAGCCAACACAAGATGAAAAATCTTCAAGACCAAAAATCAAGATTGGGAAAACTCATGAAATATTTGCCATAAAAAGATTTGAGAAGATGAGCCCCCTTTTTTGAAAAATTCAAGTGACCTTCTTTAAATCAAATAAAGAAGTTGATAAAAATCAAAACCAAAGTTTTGGGGTGTTACACCAAAGCACTCCAAGGTAATGTTCAAGGAAGATCCAAGCAGCTAAGCTTGGGGACGCCTCGGAAGGCATCCCCTCTTTCGTCTCCAACATTATCGGTAACCTCACTTGGAGCTATGTTTTCATTCGTCACATGATATGAGTTTTACTTGGAGAGTCATTTTTTGTTAGGATTTTCTTGCTGATATTTATAATAATGTTTTCCATCTTTTATTTCAATAAAAGTGGCAATGATAGCCTTTACCATGCTTATTTTGCAACTATACATGTTGCTGTTTGAAAACAGAAAGTTTACCGCTGTTGCAAAAATTCCCTAGAAAAGTCAGAATCTGATAAAATGTTGAAACTTTTTGAAAAATAAGCTATGATAAATTTTCTACAGTGTGGAAAATTTTCATAACTTTTGGAGTTAGGGAAGTATTGATACTCTTGCATTCTTTACAGACTGTACTATTTTGGCAGATTACTGTTATGTTTGCATTGTTTGCATATGTTTGCATTGTTTGCATATGTTTGCTTGTTTAATGATCCTATTTGAGGATAGGAGTATTAAATATGCAGAGGCATTTAGTATGCAATGTTGAACAATAATTTTAGTGATTTGCCACAGTAGAGAATGATAAGTTTTTGCATTGGTTTATACTAACTTATCTCACGAGTTCTTGTTGAGTTTTGTGTGGATGAAGCTTTTGAGATTTAGGAAAACCGTGATACGAGAAGAATTAAGGAGACAAAAAAGCTCAAGCTTGGGGATGCCCAAGCCACCCCACAATAATATCTCAATAAGTCTCAAGCATCTAAGCTTGGGGATGCCCCGGTAGGCATCCCACCTTTCTTCTTCAACAATTATCGGTTAGTATCGGTTGAGCCTAAGTTTTTGCTTCTTCACATGATGTGTCTTGGAATGTCATTTTATTTTGTTTTTATTGATGTTTTAATAAAATGCTTAGATCTAAAGTTTTTAAATAAAATAGAGTCCTCAAATAGTTGCCAGGGAGGCTAAGTAAGCGGCATTCACATCCCGTCAACGAAGCTCTTTTCTATGTCATTTACTCTTGTGCTTCACTTATATCCTATGAGTAAATTGTTGAACAAATTGAATGTCATAAAGTTGAAATCATATCATGCCGAGTGGTAGCTTCACATTGGGTTTAGAAAGTGAAATCTTTTGAGCCTTGACAATCACAATATTGGTCATAGAAGCAATTCACGAATAATTAGTATAAGGAAGAGAACTTTCACATATAAATACACTATCATGGAAATCTTTTGTGATTGTGAGCCCCCATAAAAATATTAAATGGCAAAATTGTTGACATTGGACAAGGAAGACAACATAATGGTTCATGTTTGTTCATATTCACATAGAAGTTATACTGTCATAGATCCTTCAACATGTGGTGCTTGCCCCCCCCCCCCATCTTTGCTAGCCGAAAATTCCGCACCAAGTAAAGATACTACTTGTGCATCCAAAAAAACCCTTAAACCCAAATCTTATTGATGTCTACTACACAACCTTCTTCTTGTAGACGTTGTTGGGCCTCCAAGTGCAAAGGTTTGTAGGACAGTAGAAAATTTCCCTCAAGTGGCTGGCCTAAGGTTTATCAATCCGTGGGAGGCGTAGGATGAAGATGGTCTCTCTCAAACAACCCTGCAACTAAATAACAAAGAGTCTCTTGTGTCCCCAACACACCCAATACAATGGTAAATTGTATAGGTGCACTAGTTCAGCGAAGAGATGGTGATACAAGTGCAATATGGATAGTAGATAATAGTTTTTGTAATATGAAACATATAAAAACAGCAAGGTAACTAATGATAAAAGTGACCACAAACGGTATTGCAATGTGTTGAAACAAGGCCTAGGGTTCATACTTTCACTAGTGCAAGTTCTGTCAACAATAATAACATAATTGGATCATATAACTATCCCTCAACATGCAACAAAGAGTCACTCCAAAGTCACTAATAGCGGAGAGAAAAACGAAGAGATTATGCTAGGGTATGGAACCACCTCAAAGTTATTCTTTCTGATCGATCTATTCAAGAGTATGTAGTAAAAAACACGAAGCTATTCTTTCTGTTCAATCTATCATAGAGTTCGTACTAGAATAACACCTTAAGAAACAAATCAACCAAAACCCTAATGTCACCTAGATACTCCAATGTGACCTCAAGTATCCGTGGGTATGATTATACGATATGCATCACGCAATCTGAGATTCATCTATTCAACCAACACAAAGAACTTCAAAGAGTGCCCCAAAGTTTCTACCGGAGAGTCAAGACGAAAACGTGTGCCAACCCCTACGCATAAGTTAAAGAGGTCACGGAACTCGCAAGTTCATCACCAAAACATACATCAAGTGCATCACGTGATATCCCATTGTCACCACAGATAAGCACATGCAAGACGTACATCAAGTGTTCTCAAATCCTTAAAGAATCAATCCGATAAGATAACTTCAAATGGAAAACTCAATTCATCACAAGAGAGTAGAGGGGGAGAAACATCATAAGATCCAACTATAATAGCAAAGCTCGTGATACATCAAGATCGTACCACCTCAAGAACACGAGAGAGAGAGAGAGAGAGAGACATCAAACACATAGCTACTGGTACATACCCTCAGCCCTAAGGGTGAACTACTCCCTCCTCGTCATGGAGAGCACTGGGATGATGAAGATGGCCACCGGAGATGGATTCCCCCCTCCGGCAGGGTGTCGGAACGGGTCTAGATTGGTTTTCGGTGGCTACGGAGGCTTCTGGCGGCGGAACACCCGATCTATTGTGCTCTCTGATGTTTTTAGGGTATATGGACATATATAGGGGAAAGAAGTCAGTCAGGGGAGCCACGAGGGGCCCATGAGGGTGGGGGCGCGCCCAGGGGGTAGGCGCGCCTCCCTGCCTCGTGGCCACCTCGAAGCTTCCCTGACATCTACTCCAAGTCTCCTGGACTGCTTCCGTTCCAAAAATAACTCTCCCGAAGGTTCCATTCCATTTGGACTCCGTTTGATATTCATTTTCTTCGAAACACTAAAATAGGCAAGAAAACAACAATTTGGGCTCGGCCTCCGGTTAATAGGTTAGTCCAAAAAATAATATAAAAGTGTATAATAAAGCCCATAAACATCCAAAACAGATAATATAATAGCATGGAACAATCAAAAATTATAGATGTGTTGGAGACGTATCACTTATCTTTAAGAGTCCACCATACCTACCGAAGGATTGAGCAAGATCCTTCGAGTTGTCATTGGTGCAATAAGGCAATAAAAAATTGCTTATAAAAGTGTTATATCATTTAGTGTAAGAGAAAATTGAGCGTTGTACGAACTTGTGATGGCAAAGAATAAAAGTGATAGACTGCATAATAAAGGTTGCCATCACAAGGGGCAATACAACGTGACGTTCTTTTGCACTAAGGGGCTGAGCATACAAACAAATAAGCACATGGCAACCTTTGCTTCCCTCCGCGAAGGGCCTATCTTTTACTTTTATGTATTTACTTTTATGCAAAGAGTCAAAGTTCTTCTCTCTATTCCTTTTTATTATTCTCTTTTGGCAAGCATCATGTGGTGAGGAAAGATCTAGGCACATATATCCAGTTGGATATGGGTAGCATGAGTTATTATTTTTGACATCACCCTTGAGGTGAATACGTTGGGAGGCGAAATTATAAGCCCCTATCTTTCTATGTGTTCGGTTGAAACATTTTGCTCATGTATATGCGGTGAGTGTTAGCAACCATAGAAGACTATATGATGGTTGAGTATGTGGAGCTCTTACTTAAACTCTGTTGAATAAGTTGAATTGAAATTGCTTGGTGACAGAGAACATAGGTTGATTGAGTTTCAAGAGAGTTCATTGTTTGAACCTTAACATGTGAATTGGTTGCTACTTTAACACTATGTAAATGGAACCTGCACACAAACAACAAATACTTGCAACCCAACGCGTAAGAGGGGTTGTCAATCCCTCCACGGTAAAAACGATAGATTAAATTGTATGAGATTGGATAAATAGATCTAGGCAGAACACAAAATAAAATAAGTAAAGAAAAAGTGCAGCAAGGTATTTTTGGGTTTTTGGAATAATAGATCTAAAAACAATATAATAAAAGATAGACCTGGGGGCCGTAGATTTCAGTAGTGGCTTCTCCCGAGGAAATAGCATATGGTGGGCAAACAAATTACTGTTGGACAATTGATAGAAGAGCAAATAATTAAGACGATATCTAAGGCAATGATCATGTATATAGGCACCACGTCCAAGATTAGTAGACCGACTCCTGCCTGCATCTATTACTATTACTCCACACATCGACCGCTATCCAGCATGCATCTAGTGTATTAAGTTCATGGAGAAACGGAGTAATGCAGTAAGAATGATGACATGATGTAGACAAGATCTATTCATGTAGGAACACACCCCACCTTTTTATCCTTAATATCAACAATACATGTGTGCCTTGCTTACCCCTTCTGTCACTGGGTCAGGACACCGCAAGATCGAACCTACTGGGGATATTACTATCAAGTATAAACCGGCCATGAGGGGCCAGGTTATGCTCACATTGAGTTAGTCATATTAGAAGCCCATGAAGACAAGAAGTATGGCGCTTTATAGAGGAGATCTAACATGAAGGTCCAGGGCCCAAAGGCTGATTAGAGCCCGTAGACATAAACCGCCATGTGATATATATAACTTATGTTGTAAGGCAAGGAAGGGTAGAAACCGAGTCGGGCACGTGTATGAGCCGGCCTCGGGATTCTGTAAACCGCCGGGCGTTAACCTGTGTTTATAAAGGGACGACCCGCCGGCAGTTTAGGGGAAACAAAAAAACAATAACTCGAGAGCCAGGAAAAGCGGATTAGCTCCCTGGTCATCGAAACCCTAGCAATTCTATCACAACTGGAGTAGGCTTTTACCTTCATCGTAATGGGCCGAACCAGTATAATTCCTTGCGTCCCTTGTCCGCTTTAAAATCCTTTAAGAAAACCTGTCGCGATGGCTCCACGACTAAGTCTGTTCACTAGGACATCTGCCGTGACAAAACCACGATAGAACCCATCATAAAGCACCTCTTCCCATTGCAAGAAAAATCAATCTAGTTGGCCAAACCAAACTAAAGTTTTAGAGAAGAAATACGATGCTATAAATAATCATGCATATAAGAGATTAAAGAAGACTCAAATAATATACATGGATATAGATCTAATCATAAACTCGCAATTCATCGGATCCCAACAAACACACCGCAAAAAGTCATTACATCAAATAGATCTCCAAAAACATCGATGAGAATATTGTATTGAGAATCAAAAAGAGAGAAGAAGCCATCTAGTTACTGCCTACGGACCCGTAGGTCTATGGTGAACTACTCACGCATCATCGGAGGAGCACCAATGAGGATGATGAACCCCTCTGTGATCGTGTTCCCCTCCGGCAGAGTGCCGGAATAGGGCTCTAGATTAGATCTTGTGGTTCTAGAACTTACGGCGGCTGGAATTGTGTTTCGTCAACTCCCCTAGGGTTTCTGGAATATATGAGTATTTATAGAATTTAGAGGCGGTGGAGGAGACCTCCATGGGCCCCACCACCAATCAGGGCACGCTAGGGGCTTCTAGCGCGCCCAAGTGGGTGGTGGGCCTCATGGGCCTCCCCTCGTGCCCTTTCTTGGCTCCCAAGTTGTCTTCTGGGCTGAAAAAATCTTCAATAAGTTTCGTTGCGTTTGGACTCCGTTTGATATGTATATTCTGCGAAGTAAAAACAAGCAAAAAAACAGCAACTGGCACTAGGCACTATGTTAATAGGTCAGTCCCAAAAAATGATATAAAGTTGCTATAAAATGAATGTAGAACATCCAAGAATGATAATATAATAGCATGGAACAATAAAAAATTATAGATACGTTGGAGACGTATCAAACAGCCTCTTGGAGATCATCCATCAAACTTATCCAAAGAAAGAAAAATAGATCGGAGAGCATATATTTATAAAACTAGGCAGCAAAGAAACCATATTGATCTCAATAGAATTCATGAATAGATCTTAATATAAAGTGACAATACATCACATCGCAACAAGCACACCAACAAAGTACATTTGATGGATCACATCCATGTAAGCCAACTCATGTGATCTTTGTATTGAGAAAAAGGGGGAGAAAAGTATATCGATACTGCTATGGATCCATAGTCCAAAGGAAACTACTTACGAGCGATCATGGTGGCCTTCAAATTGATGTAGATGGTCTCCAAGATGAGTTACCCCTTAGACAGATTACCCAAAAAATATCTCCAGATTAGCTCGTTTTGAATTACCGAAGTACGGCTATGAAAAAGGTGTGGCTCCTTGTTATTTAGGATTTTCTAAACAAATGAAAAATTTAGATACATTACAACCGAGCACTTTTCCAGCCCTCTTAGACTATTAGCATCTCAACTGTCGGATCTGCAATTATATGCATATTTGGCCGTCGGATGCACCTTCCACTGTTGGGAGCGCTAAATAGACTGGGCCGATGCTCCCGCAACAAAATCAGCGGTCTACTGTTGCTTCAGTCTGCTAGCCGAAGCAGCGGGTACGAGGCGAGCGCTTCTCCCCTAAAAAACAAAGCGAGCGCTTCTCGAGTCCCTGGCCTGGAGATGCACTTGGTCGTATGACTTGGCCAAGAGGGTCTCGCGTGGCATGGTGGGGCTTGACGAGACTTGCCTGCTCCCCCGTTGTGTGCCCATCCGTGCTCCCGTCTACGTGGCTTGATTTGATTGGAACAAAATATGGCTCGGGCCCACCCCCTTAAAATCAGGGGGGAGATGATTAGATTAGAAAAAAAAGGGAAAAAGACAGCCGTGGGATTAAGTGGGAGCATGGATGGGAGCACGGGGAGGGAGCATGCAAGCCGGATCCTGGTGGGGCTACCCCATGGTGTCGTGATATAAGGAGCAAACACTACAGGAATCAGCTATTTTGCCGTCTGCCATGGCGGACGGCAAAGGCATGAACGGCGAACGGCAAAGGCCATTGCCATCAGCCGCAGACGGCAAAAGGCTCCGGCAAAGTAGGCTACGATAAACAGATACTTTGTCATCTGCTTCCTGGCGGCTGACGGCAAAGGCCCTTTGCCGTCTGCGGTGGACGGCAAAGAGAGCGGACGGCAATAATTGCGTTGTCAGTCCGTTAAGTGGCTAACGGCAGGCCTTTGTCGTCCGCCACTGACGGCAAAATTTCTAGTATCTTTGTCGTCCACTGTATGATGTCATCTACACGTCACTACATGGCAGGTTCTTTGTCGTCTGCCACTGATGGCAAATTCTTTGCCGTCTGCCACTGTAGGCAAACTGGCCAAATGGGTCAGCTCCCAGGAAGCACAGCTCGATGCCACGTGTCTTCTTTGCCGTCCGCGGCAGACGGCAAAGAGCCTGTTGTCATCGGTGGCAGGCGGCAAAGAGCCTGCATATTGGCTCTTTTATCTGTTTTTTATTAAATCCAACAATTTTCATCACAAATATATATGGCATATATAGATATATTTCAAAAGGCCATTACAGAGCAAACATATAAGATATCCAACACATAACTTCATCATCCAACCATATATATTACATGCATAGTTCCATCATACATAACAAGTTCAACATAGAGGCATCCAACCATATATATTACAATAGTTTCATCCAACGATACATGCATAGTTTAACGATACAAAAGAAACAGAGAAAGGGATAAGGAGCACTCCATCTATGCAAGCTTTCGTCAAGTGAATGAAATCTGCAAAATGAAAAATAAGAAAGTTAGAACAAGAAGAGTAGAACAAGAAGAAGAGTAGAACAAGAAGAAGACTAGAACAAGAAGAGTAGAACAAGAAGAAGACTAGAACAAGAAGAGTATGTCATTTATGAGCTAACTTACGTGAAATGGATCATATATGAGCTAACTAAGTTGAAATGGGTCGTTTATGAGCTAGCTAAGGTGAAATGGATCATTTATGAGCTAACTTAGTTGAAATGGGTCGTTTATGAGATAACTAAGGTCAAATGGATCGTTTTTGAGGTAACTAAGGTGAAATGGATCGTTTTTTAGCTAACTTAGGTGAAATGGATCATTTATGAGCTAACTTAGTTGAAATGGATCGTTTTTTAGCTAACTTAGGTGAAATGGATCATTTATGAGCTAATTTAGTTGAAATGGATCTTTTTGAGCTAACTTAGGTGAAATGGATCATTTAAGAGCTAATTTAGGTGAAATAGATCGTTTTTTAGCTAACTTGGTGAAATGGATCGTTTATGAGCTAAATTAGTTGAAATGGATCGTTTATGAGATAACCTAGGTAAGATGGGTCATTTTGGAGTTAACCTAGGTGAAATGGGTCATTTTAAAGCTAACGTAGGTAAAATGGATCATTTAGGAGCTAATCTAGGTAAAATGAGTCATTTTTTAGCTAACTTGGATGAACTGGATCATTTATAAGCTAACCTAGGTAAAATGGGTCATTTTAGAGCTAACTTAGGTAAAATGGATCGTCTATGAGCTAACTAAGCTAATTATGCAATTTTTGACATAAGTATGCTAAGTACAGATCGTTTTAGAGCTAACTTAGGTAAAATGGATGGTTTTGGAGGTCAGTAAGCTTATTAAGTCATTTTGGAGGAGAAGAAGCTAAGTCTAGGTCATTATGGTAAGCATTGGAGGAAATAAAGCTAAGTCTAGATCTTTATGCATGTGTTAAGCAAAACACTAGATAAACTTACCAAGAACCAGGAGGTGTAGGAGCGGGGTGGCTCGTGTCGGTAGCTGGAGAAGGATCGTGCGATGCTTGTCTGGAGTTACGCTGCACCAAAGATCATTTCCAATGTCTTGTTAGCATGATGACACTCAAATGTTAAGGCTAGCAAGTAATGTCCATTCAAATAAAACTCACCGTGGTCCCAGGAGCAATCACTGGCATCAGCGGAGCGGTCTGACCTGTCTTCTCGCACACAGACTGCACATTTGGTTTTGACGACTCAGTCATACTAGTTAGTAATGAGACAAACACTACATGAATGTTTTGGCTAATCTGCAGAAGAAACTTACCACAAGGAGCTCATACATGGCCCTTGCCTGCATGTCATTCTGTGCCCTCTCCTCCTCCATCATCTTTGTCGTCCTCTCCTCCAACTCCCACTGCCTCTCCGCCGCCTCCGCCAGAAGTTTCTCCGTTCTATCTCTCTCACTCTGTATAGCAGCCTGCAACACCACTCACATGACCATTTGTAATCATTGATGGAAGCGCACACAATGTAATGGAGAAAGATAACTGAGTACGTATCACTAACCTTGATGGCGAGTTGCACTGGCCGTTCACGAGGCCTTATCTCAAGAGCGGAGCTCGACTGGCGCGCCTTGATCTCCGGGAGAGTGCTAGGACAACGGATAAGTCCATCTCCAATGGCTATGGAGCCATAGGACCTCCCGCCACCAGATATCATCAGCAGCTCTGGATCAATGGGACCCTGGCTCGGGTTAAAGTCCTCCCCTTTCCTCGCCTTCCCCTCATCTCTATATCTCACAAGCTTGTTGTGGGAGGAGATGTTGGTGAAGTTGTTTGCATCATCGAGGTCAGACTGAGAGAAAGCCTTGACTTTCTTGAAAGAGGCAGTGTGGGCCATGGCATACAGGTCATACACCTCTGGCACCTTATCCGCCTTATTGTAGCGTGCCTGAAAGAGAGAAACAATGAAAATTAGTAATTAAAGGGCTCAAGCTAGCATGATGAATGAATTGCATGAATCATGAAGCAAACCACATACCCAGTTGCGCCCGAACTGATATAAGTTGGAGCTGCCTTGATGGTGTGGCACACCTTCCATTTGGGCACGTTTGTTCTTGGCCTCCTTGTGGAGGGCTAGCCATTGTTTTGAGCACCACTCATCGACCAACACCTCCCAACAATCCATCCGATCCGCACACCATCTCGGAGGCGCCTAAGTTAGCAAATAGAAACTTGAGCGCTATGGCTAAGAATTACTAAATGAAGGAACTTAAGTAGAGAAGGCCTTAAGAATTACCTTCATGTACTGCTCCTTACTCAGGAACTTATCGCGGCACGCCGGCTTGGTCTTCTTGATACCACGCAAGGTGTAGTAGTCTCGAACAGCCTGCACCCGAGCCTCGTGCCGTAAGTTCTGGAGTAGGCGCTTGCAGACGTTCTCGATAACATGTGCCGCGTCCTCCTCGTATCCCTCCTCACACCTGTAGAATGTCTGCAATCAAATGAGACAATATTGATTAGTACAATTAATAACTAGCTAGTTGAATATTTTTAAATGTGTAAAGGAGAAATTACCCAGAACTTTCTGATCACCATGTCTGCCCTCGTGTCGCACACGACACCGTCGATAATCTCATCCGGCGGGGCCGGGGCAGCCACGTAGTGCTCCTAGCTCAATCCAAGCTCTAGAAGCCGACCCTCACCAGGCAACATGACAAACCCCGGGAAGTTTTGCCGGCAAAGAACTCCAAGGACGGAGTTGGGCCGGCGGACACTATGATGGTGGTCCCAAACCCTGCAGCATGACAAGGCCAACGCATTAGTTATTTGAAGAAACGTGAATGCAGAAGGTACAAAAATATTAAATGCACTTACGTACCTCTCCCCATCAGGGAAAATCAACCACCTCTGCTCGCGGGTCACCGGCACGGACGGGAGCCGTGTAGCACCACGCTGGTAGACGTTGCCCCCCTCCTCCCCCTCCTCATCAGTCGGCTCCCCGCCATCATCAGCATGGCCACTCGGCTCCCGGCCATGCTCAGGCTGATCCGACCAGGTACCCCATCCAGACGTGTGCTCCTCCGGGGTCTCGTGGGCCCATGTCTCGTGGGCCAAAGGCCCGTCGACCCGAGGCTCGTGGGCCGAAGACTCGTGGACCAGAGGCTCGTGGACCGGTGTCCGTGAAGCCTCCTCCTCAGACGAGTCCACCCTAGCAGTCACGTGCTCGGGTGAAACAGCTAGGGGCGGTGGCGAGGAAGGCGCCGTAAGAGTCACCCTACCTCCTCTCCCGCGACCACGTGCTCCACCTCCTCTCTTCTTCTTACCTCATCCCCTGCTGGGCACCGCGGTCGATGAAGAAGGGCCCGGCGGTGTCGCCATACTGTCCAGCAACGCTCGGCGGAGAGGTGCGTGTGGAATGGAAGACCTCGCACCACGCGCCGACGAAGAAGGGGCCTCGGCGCGCTCCCGACCAGCGCCCACCATCTTTCAACACCTGCCATGACAAAGAATAAACGAAATTAGTACAACATAAAAAAAGTACCGACATGAATAATAATATGTATATCACTTAAGTGTATCATCATCAAGTACAACATAAAAAATTTGAATACCTGACACTACTAATAATCTCGATCAGTATCATCAATAAATGCATAATCATCATCATCACTATAATCAATGATGGGCTCATAGGGTTCATTGGCATCAACATGTGCAAGGCCACCTTGACGTAATCGGTCAAGCATTGACAGGTCATCCACGGCAGTAACCTCTTCTTGTTCCGGCTCTTCTTGCTCCTCCTCTAGGGTGATGTCGGATTCATTGTCGCTGTCTACTTCAATGTTTTGGGGTGAAGTATAGCGGTTCTTGAAACGCTTTTTGGAAAGATGTGTCTCTTGGAAGAATTCTCCTTCATATGTGTCTGGGTTAATGTGAGGTTCATAATCCTCTTCCTTTGGGGGAGAAAGTCTAGCACGTGGCGGCACTTCATAAACGACATCCCAACCTTTCGAATTTGGATTAGTTTGGCAGGCCCACGGTAGATAGAATACTTGGGTCGCCTATTGAGCCATAATATAGACATCAGGAACATCTAAATGAGTGCTTTGGTTGATTTCAACTATCCCTATATGTTTATGAGTCCTTCTAGTCTCCTTCGGCTGAAACCAATAACATTTGAAGACTACGACATTCGGTGGGTTTTCACCATAGAACAGAAGTTCATAAATTGCTTCAACTCTCCGATAATACTCGATACCTCCTTCGCCAATAGCAGATACACAACAATTTGTAGACTTTCGGTCGGCCATAGATAGCTCTTTGCCATAGGTACGAAAGCGATACCCGTTGATGTCGTACTTGTCAAATGAATGGACCTTATAGTCAAAACCATTAGCGACTTGTCTCAATTCGGCGTCCATAGACTCTGAATTAGCCTACAAGTTTAATATGAAAGGATTGTTGCATTATGCACAAATTAGCGAATGAAATGAAATTGTCTAATAGAAAATACCGTTTGTTTGAACCAAGAGATGAAACCGGGATAGCCACCTCCTTGCTTTGCGAGAAGCTCATACTCTTCAACGGAATCCTTTTGGATCTCCGCTCCATACGAGAATATGGCGACGTATCGACGGTATGACATATCCAGGAATAAGAGTAGTTCAAAGGAAATAGAAGTTGCGAAACAATGTACCGAGAACTTACTCGATGTACGGCCGCACTTCTATCAGGTTGTTGAAGATATACAACGAAATGGTCCGCCATTCTTCGTTATCCAAAGATACTGGATGTGAAACACTAGCTGGTGCGAGATTCCCTTTGAATAGGCTGAGGTTGGATCCACCCTTTTTAGGCTCGTCAGCATTGTACCGAGGCTTCGGATTATGCAAATGACGATTTTTGGCTTCGTAGTGCGCTGTTACGAAGTTTGCCGTCTCCTCTGTGATGAATGCCTCAGCCATCGATGCTTCAATTCTACGTTTATTTTTACATTTTTCTCGAAGCGTCTTCTGCATCCTCTCAGTTGGGTAGCACCAACGATTTTGCATGGGCCCCCCCAATCTTGCCTCAGTCGGGAGATGCAAAATCAAATGTTGCATTGGATTAAAGAAGCCCGGTGGAAAGATCTTCTCTAACTTGCAGATCAACTCCGGTGCCAACTCTTCCATTTCTTCTAGCACGCCAGGCGATAGTTCTTTCGCACAAAGTACACGGAAGAAATAGCTGAGTTCTGCCAGTACTAGCCATTCATCCTCAGGGATGAAGCCACGCAACATCACCGGCATTACCCGCTCAATCCATATGTGCCAATCATGACTCTTGAGGCCAAATATCTTCAGTTTATCAAGATTCGCTCCCCTCTTTAGATTCGCTGCATACCCATTGGGGAACATCAACTGCTGTTGCACCCACAAGAGAATTTCCCTCATAGCTGGCCTTCCAAGATTGAACCATGCCTTTGGCTTCGTCCATTTCTGCTTTCCTTTCGGTTCTTTCATGTTTTGTAACGGCCTATCACATAGCACCTCCAGATCGACTCTAGCCTTAGTATTATCCTTTGACTTCCCATCTATGCCGAACAATGTACCAAAAAGTGCCTCGGCGATATTCTTCTCAGTGTTCATCACGTCGATGTTGTGTGGGCAAAGGAGGTCTTTGAAGTAAGACAGATCCCATAAGCATGTTTTGTGAGTCCACGCGTGCTTAGTGTTATACCCCTTGAAGTACCATGGACGTTGTGGATCTGGCTCGAGAGCGTTTAACTGATCCAGGGTCTATTGGCCTGTCAATGCAGGTGGTGCAGAGTTTTTGATAACTCTACCCCTGATGAAGTTCTTCTTGTCTTTCCTGAACTTATGGCGAGGATCCAGGAACTGTCTATGCATGTCGAAGCAAGAAAACTTGCGACCGGCCTGAAGCCAACGAAACTCAAGAGCTCCCTTGCATGTGGGGCACGGGAACCTTCCATGCACACACCAGCCAACGAATAGCGCATACGCCGGCAAGTCATGCGTTGAGTACATGTACCAGACACGCATTATGAAGTTCCGTTTGCTAAAGGCGTCGTATGTCTTGAACCCATTATCCCAGGCTTCTTGCAATTCGTCCTTAAGCGGCTGCATGTACACATTCATATTTTTGCCCGAATAGTTGGGTCCTAGAATTATCAACGTCAGGAAAATGTTCTTTATTTGCATAATCTGTCCGGGGGGAGATTGAGTGGAAAGACAAATACGGGCCAACAACTGTATTGGGCTGCCGTCATACCAAACACACTGAACCCATCCGTGCTGATGCCGACTCGAGGATGCCTCGGATCTGCCGCTTTGTCAGCATGTAATTCATCAAACTTTTTCCAGGCAACACCATCCGATGTGTGTACCATCATCAGATTCCCATCTGCATCTAGTTCGGTTCTTTTGCCTGTTTTGTGCCATGTCATCTGTCTGGCCGTCTCTTCGACCATGAAAAGACGTTGAAGTCTTGGTACGATTGGCATATACTGAAGAACACTAATGGGGATTTTGGTCTGTGTCTTCTCACCCATACCGTTGTCTACCACAATATACCTGGAAGACTTGCAAATGGGACAATAGTTCAAGTCCGCATAGTCAAGTCTAAATAAGGCACATCCTTTCTCACAGGCATGTATCTTCTCATAGGGCATCTTCAGTGCACGGAGGATTTTGTCCGACTGGTACAGGTTTGCAGGCATTACATGGCCTTTGGGTAGAAAGCGTCCAAATACTGTCATAATTGCGTCATAGCATTCTCTGCCCAAGTTGAACTGAGCCTTCAGAGCCATTACTTGTGAGATGGCATCCAACTGACAAAGCTCAGTGTGCTCGTGGAGCGGACGTTTCGAAGACTCCAACATTTCATTGAAGGCCTTTGCAGATTCCTCCATCTCCTCGTCCGAATCCCGAGCATCATCATAGCCTTGCACCATGTTTTCCATCCCGGTACCATGCTCGTCGGTGCGACGACGATCCACCTCAACTCGGTCACGTTGGGCAGACTCACCATGAAATGTCCACATCGTATAATCGGGCGTAAAACCACTCTTCTGCAGGTGTTTGCCCATTTCAGCCTCTGTCTTCTTTTCCCAATTTCCGCACCGGAAACAGGGGCACTAGGTTTTCTTTTGGCCATTTGCAAATGCGGCTTGCACAAACCCCTTAGTTTTTGTGAACCATTCAGCGCTCCATTTGTTCTGACCAATGTGACCGGTATACATCCACGCACGGTCACTCATCTTGACTTTCAGAGCTACTGGGCACACAACAATTATATATGTAATTCACCATGTATATATTCATCAGTTGATCTACTTTGTCAATTTTATTATGTCCATGCACCCTACACTCTAATAGGTAATGATAGGTCCTAATCCCACCCGTGTATGTGTAGATTGGGTTCATTTTCCCATGCTATGCTCCGGATCCGACGCAAAATTTCGGCAGCACCTCCCCGCTGTTCTCCTGATACACGTCTCTGCAATAAACAGAGAGGATGTGTACCCGGAGAAAAACAGGGGAGGCACTGACGAAATATATGCGTCGGATCCGGAGCAAAGCATATGGGAAAACGAACCCAATCTACACATACTCGGGCTGTCCATGGATAGCGTTGGACAATTCGAAAGAATCAAGGTTATAAATATGCAAATGCATGCATATTTATAACTATGACGCTTTCGAACGGGAGACACATATTGGTTACGCATACTGATGATTCAAGACACATATATAGCTAGCTATCAAGTTTCATCGGAATAGATCAAATAATTAATGGGGGAGGAGGACTTGTCATTTGTGCTCACCCACGAACGAAGGGGCAGAGCTCGTCAAACGCACGGCGAGGTCGTCGAACACCAAACCTCGCAGCGAAGAAACAACTGCACATTTAAAACTACACGATCAACACAATTATATATGATGTTTTTCATAACAAAATCGAAAAATATATGACCTAACTAATAATTCACAAATATATGACCCCGTCGGCCTCTGGAAGGCCAAAGAACACCTTTTCGGGAGGTGTTGGTGGTCGGGGTGTCCTGTCGGTGTCGGGGTGCCGTGTCGGGGTCGGGGTCGGGGTCTCGGGGTCGGGGTGTCGGGTCGGGGTGACGGGTCGGGGTCGGGGTGCCGTGTCGGTGTCGGGGTCGGGGTGTCGGGTCAGGCCCGGGGTCGGGGTCTCGGGGTCGGGGTGTCGGGTTGGGTGCCGGGTCGGGGTCGGGGTCTCGGGATCGGGGTGTCTGGTCGGGGTGCCGGGTCGGGGTCGGGGTGCCGTGTCGGTGTCGGGGTAAGGGTGGGTGTGGTGTCAGGGTGTCGGTGTCGGGGTGTCGTGTCGGTATCGGGGTCGGGGTCTCGGGGTCGGGTTGTCGGGTCGGGGTGTCGGGTCGGGGTCGGGGTGTCGTGTCGGTGTCGGGGTCGGGGTGTCGGGGTCGGGGTCGGGGTGTCGGGGTCGGGGTGTCGGGGTCGGGGTCTAGGGGTCGGGGTGTCGTGTCGGGGTGCCGGGTCGGGGTCGGGGTACCGTGTCGGGTCGGGGTGCCGTGTCGGGTCGGGGTTTTTTCTTCTTTTTTCCTTTTCTTCTTCTTCCTATTCTTCCTTTTTTTTTCCTTCTTCTTCTTCTTCTTCTTCTTCTTCTTCCTTCTTTCCTTTTTCCTCTTCTTCTTCTCCTCCTCTCCTCTTTTTTCTTCTTCTTCTTCCTCTTCTTCTTTTTTCTTCTCCTCCTCCTCTTCTTCTTCTTCCTTTCCTTTTTCCTCTTCTTCTTCTCCTCCTCTCCTCTTTTTCTCTTCTTCTTCTTCTTTCCTCAAACTAAACTAAACCTAAAACTAAAACTAAAACTAAATCTAAACTAAACATAAACCTAAAACTAATAAAACAAAAAAAGGAAAAAACTAAATCTAAACCTAAAACTAAACCTAAAACTAAAACTAAAACTAAAACTAAAACTAAATCTAAACTAAAACTAAAAAGGAAAAAAACAGAAGAAAAAAAGGAGGGGGGCTCACCTGGGGCAGGGACGGTGGACGAGGGGGGCGGGGCGGTGGAGGAGGCCCCCGATGGAGGAGCTGGCCGGGGCGCGGGGGCGGCCTGGGGCGGCGGGGGGCGGGCCCAGGGCGGTGGGGCGCGGGGCGCCGGGGCGGCGGGGGGGCGAGGCGCCGGGGCGGCGAGGGGCCGGGGCGGGGGGCGACGGGGCGGTGGGGCGGCGGGGGGCCGGGGCGGTGGGGCGACAGGGCGGCGGGGGCGACGGGGCGGCGGAGGCGATGGGTGGTGGGGCGACAGCGCCGGGCGGCAGTGGCGACGGGGCGGGAGGGTGGTGGGGCGGCGGGTGGTGGGGCGACCGGGCGGCGGCGAGTGGTGGGGGCGGTGGCGGGCGGCGGCGGCGGTGGTGGGGTGGGAAGTGGTGGCGGGGCGCGTCGGCGAGGAGAGAACAGACAGTGTAATGGGCGGGGGGTACGGGCCGTTAGGTAGTGCCCTCTTTGCCGTCCTTCTCTCTTTGTCGTCCACCCTTTTGCCTCTTTGCCGTCTGCTGGCAGACGGCAAAGAGGTGGGCCTTAAGTTTTTTTCCAAACGGGCGGGGGGTGGGGGGCACCTCTCTCTTTGCCGTCTGCAAGCGGACGGCAAAGATTCTTTGCCGTCTGCTGGCAGACGGCAAAGAGCTCGCGGACGGCAAAGAGCTGCTTTGCCGTCTGCCGTTTCTTTGTCGTCTGCCGTTTCTTTGCCGTCTGCTTTTGTGTAGCTGATGGCAAAGAGCTTCTTTGCCGTCAGCTAGCAGATGGCAAAGAGCTAGCAGATGGCAAATTAGCTGATTCTAGTAGTGAAAACGTCGTTGTCGATTGAAGTTCAGTAGTTGGAGATTCAGGAAGAAAATCAAATGTCGCTGCAGGAATTTAATGGACCGCGCGCAATTTTGGGGGCGGTGGGTAATTGCAGATCATTTTCCATGCTGATCTGTGATGTTTCGCGTCCATATAGTCTCCTGGATCCGGCTGTTCCATCCCCACCCCTTTCGCGGCTTCAACTCCTCCCAGGTCATTCTCCAATGATTTTGAAGTTCATCTTTTGTTGATTTGTTTCTTCTACTCCCAACTGAATATGTGTGCTCTTAGTTGGCGGATTGGTGAGTTGTGGAGTGGTGACGACCATGGCAGGTGTGAAGTCACAATGGTAGCAGCGGCCAACGGTGGCGACTTGCCCAATGGAGCAGAGGAGAGGTGATGACGGATTAAGTGGGCCTTTGGCGGCCGCTCCTGCGTGAGGCGCTGCTCCACAGCCCATGTCGCCTCCTCCCTGCAGGTCCGATCTTCATTCCAACCTTGCAGATCCATCAATAGGGGAATTGGCATCCTGCTCCCATTCCCGATTTCTTGTAACTGCTTCAATTCTATAACTGATAGGACAATGTGTCTTGTCCAGAATTGTAGCTATGGCTTAGATTCTAGAGCAAACGTTAGGTACAAGATTATCACAGCATGAACACTCATCTACCTATTTGTTTTCTGATCATCTGACAATTCATCCCATGTAACTTTCTGGTTACACCTTCCCGGACCTCTACTGCTTTCAAATTAGCTCAATACAAGGTTAAGTTATTTAGATCTGGTAGCACCAGTGGATTGCATGTATAAATTATATGGTGCATTATCATTTTGAGGAAGACATACAATATTGACATGATGCTGTAAGGCGGCACATTCTATTTCCAATCAGCATGCTATTACGTGGTTCTATTGTCCTTTATGTTTTTTCTTCTGCTTAGATACTTCAACACTTACAACTTGATGATGTCCTCGGTTTGACTAACCAGACTAAAAGAGCTTGCTAATTTACATATAGGAAAATAAGTTAAATTGCATGGTGTACTTTTTGCTTAAGATTTATGTTAATACAAAGAAAAAGAAGTGCATAACAAGCACCGCTCTGCAATTAAATTTCTAAATAGTTGCGGACACAATTTACACAGTGTACTACTACTGAAAATGCTGAAACTCATGTATGTATATGGGTTCACTAGCGAAGGGGATAAGTTTATCAGAATTCTTATTTTGAGATGGTTCAATGAAACATCATCATTATTTGTTACGTAAAAAGAATTTGCATATTGCTAGATCAGTTTTGAATCTAAATAATTTCCCTAACAGTGATGTCGTGCCATTATATTGTTCAAATTTTCTTGAATATGTTTTACCCTTTGTTCTTGGGGCACAGCTACAAAACACATTTTTACTGACAAGGAAGTAGCTTCATGAAAGTTTCACTTTCATATTTGGCGCCTCTGCATATACATTAATGAAAATGACTATCATTTTATTGCCAAAATAGACGGGCGTGGCAACGCGCGCCACTATGGTCTAGTATATCATTAAGAGGCGGTGGGAAAGAGCACTAGGGGGGTCCACTTGGCCTCCCCATGAGGTCGCCCCTTGGTTGCACGGCCTAGCCATGTGGGGTCCATAGAGCTCGCCCATGGTGGGGCCTAGGTGTTCTACAAGCTTTCCAACACAAAATAATTCTGGAACCATTTCATAGGTGATACGAGCTGCTTGAGTAGCGACATGAGGTAAACAATATGGCTGGCAGTTCTAGTGGGTGAAGAATGACAATGATTTTAGTGCCGTGCCGTGGATTCTACAAGGCCAGGTACCACACTCTGCGATGATGACAATGAGTGTGAGGTGAACTTGCTACGGAACTAGGGCGACAATGCTGCCACCGACCGCAAGTGTGTTAAGTGGGCGGCGATGGTGCGATGGTGGATCATCGATACGTCTTAGATGTCTCTATATTTTTTTAGTGTTTTATGCTATGTTTATATCATTTTGGCATCAATGTTTACCATTTTCTGGACTAACCTATTAACTTAGTGCTTAGTTCAAGTTGACGTTTTCTGCATGTTTTGGGGCTCTTAGGAAAATCTGTTTTACGGAGCTCCGAAAATCCATAAAAAAATTTAGAATATTTTTTGAGTCGGGAAGCTTCCGGAGGACCCATGACCCACCCGAGGGAAGCTCTATGGGCCCCATGTGGCCAGGGAACGCGGCCAATGGGGTGGCCGCTTGTGGACCCATGTGGCCCCTCTGGACCTCTGTTGGGCCACCTCTCGATGCCTATATTTTTCGTTCAGCGACAAAATCCTATCTATTGAGGAGTTATTTTGTTTTGGGCACCGCACTCTTTGCTCCAAAGCCATCATCTGTTGAGGCCTTTATCGGTACTCTGCCAGTCGGGAAATTATCCATCTGGCCATCTCCATGAACTTGAAGGCCATAATGAACACCTCATGGTTTTGCTTCTGAATACAAAGATCACATGAGCTACCCTACATGATTGTGATCCATCGGATGCAATATTTTGGTGTGTTTGTTGCGTTGTGATGAATTGTCGCTTTATGTTCAGATATGTCCATGAATTCTTTGAAGATCAATTTGGTTTCATTGCTGCATAATTCTTATTCATATATGATCTTCGATCTATTTGTCTTTGTATTGCCAAGTTTGATGGATGATCTCTAAGAGGGGAGTTGTGCATGATAGTTGGGTTCAATATTGCAAGAAATTTACCAGAGTGGCAGAAAGTGTAAAAGGCTTGTATTGTCTTGCCACTAGGGATAAAAAGATGGTTGTGTAGTTATCCTCTGAACGCGGGGTGAAGACAATATATCACGTACTTCATGTCATCATACTTAATTTAATACTCTATTTTAGTACTTAATACTTTAAGATGCATTTTGTATAACGGTCTTGGGCGAAGTATTAGTTGCAGATGCATATGTTGTATAATGGTCGTGGCGAAGCATTAGTTGCAGATGCAATGGAACGGTCTATATAAGTTTGGACGTGCAATTTAATCGACGCAATTGTAACTATCTTTTGGAGAGAAATCATGAGTGAACCAATGGAGCCCGGTACATCCTTCTTCCTATTTCTTTCCACCTCAATCAACTCGCTTTTACAATTCCTTGCTTGTAATCAATCTTTCATACACAATTGCATTTAATGCGTGTAACTAGCAAGTCTAGTGAGACTAACAATCATGCTACTTTCATTGGGTGCCAAGGTAGTTTTGTAGTAGTGTGTGCAGTTACTAATCATTGGATGCTTAGTAAACTCCTATGGGCCTTTTCCCAGTGTTGTTACCAGGCAAACAAACAAAAAATGATGGAATTGGACCATCTTATCCCGCTGTTATCTAGACATTCTACTATTTTATCTCAAATGTGCATCAGTGTATTTGGATAGCAATAAAACATTTACCAAAACAAATTGTGCCTCACCAGACGCGTTTTTGGGGACTGGAGGCAGTACCAACAAAACATTTGCCTACGTAATATTGCATGGGTTAATTGTTTACCTACTGTAATGTTCTCTGGATGCAAAAAAGATGCCGACAATAACGCAGTTTAGTGGTGATGTTGGACACTACCTGAACATTGCTTAAAATGTAATGTTGCCTACATTATTCCAAATACGAACCATCTGTATCTTTTATCTATTACTTACTAATAAAGGAAATAGGTATTCTTGCGTTGTCATGCTATTTTGTAGAAAACTTCCTCAGGTTTCTGGTAATCAACTAGCAATTCACTTTTAGTTCAGATTTTTGATCTTATCAGAGAACTCCCTAATGTTTCTGGAACAATCCGCGGGACAGATCTAAGTCAGATTTTTTGCTATTGCAAGAAACACCCAAATATTTGGTTAATCAACCCACAGTACATATCAAAAGTATCTAAAAAATATTCATATCTTTTAAACCCTAATTACAAATTTAACATGTTATATATGGAATTTGATTAGAAAATTGTTTAGAATCTCAATATGATGTTATTTTACTTGTAACCATTTAAAAAATACTATTTATGGTGCACCATTAATCAATTGCGCATGATCCATCTTTCTTTCATACCGATGCCGATCTGGATTGACAATGAATGTCGGGGGTTGGGTGCGACATATGCCAAGGGATGGCTTATCATGGTGGGGGCGAGTAGAACGTCTCCGGTGCCCGGAAGCGGGATGAGGCGTAGAAACGAACGCCGGCGTACTTTACCCAAATTCGGGGCTCTCCTAGGAGATAACACCCCTAGTCCTTCTCTGCGGGGTCTCCGCATGATCACTAAGGCACAAGTGAATACAAAGGTGCTCCTTGAGCTGTATGCTAGAGGTAGGAGAAGGCGGGGCTAGCTCCCTACTTCCTATATGATCTGGTCTAGTTCTAACAGGTTCGGAACCCTTTGCATGGGTGCCCTGGGGGGTTTATATAGGCCTACCCCCAAGGGTACAATGGTAATCCGACCGGGCCAGGGCCCGGCTGTCAGTCTCTCTAGTCGCCGGCTTCTCCGCCGACTGCTGGGGCCCGCCGTCGAGTGGGCCCCGCCGACTGGTCTGGTACGGAGCCAACAGGCCGCCTCCACCGCTCGCGGATCCTGCCGGTTGTGGATCACTGTTGTCGCGTCTCTAAAGACGCAGGCTTGGTCATGGGGTTGTGGCTACAGCTCCGCCGCCTGGCGGGCAATTAATGTAGCCACTTTGCGTCTCGTATGGTTAATGGTGAGTGGGTCCCGGGGAAGGGGCGGGCCGACTCCTGGGGGCCGACCTCCCTCGGGTCCGACTGGTGGGATCGTCACCGTCTTTCGGGCTCTCGGTGACTGGTGGGGCCCATCGTCCTTGGGACGAACCGACAGGTCGTCATCGGAGCAGGACTCCGCCTGCCTGTGATGATGTCAGGGATCGCATGGAAACAGTGCTGCGCCGGGCGGATATCTCCGCCGTACAGCATACTACGACCACACCAGCCCCTGGAAAGGGAGAGGGGATGGGCTACACTGTAGCCATTCCCAGTCCCGTCCCTCTTGATGAGGGAACGGGCTTCGCTGGTGTCGTGGGCCGACTCCTCGGGGCCGACTTCTCTGGAAGCCGCCGAGTAGGAGTCGGCCCATCTTGGCCTTGCCTCTAGGACTCGGCCGTATAGGGTAGCCAGCTGTTCCTCCAGCTGGCCCCCATAAGACGGCTCTTCACCTTGGCATCTTGAGGGGCGCAGTCTGCCCCGATGTCTTAAAAGGTTTTGGGCCTCGGGTTAGCCTACCCGTGGCCCATTACTCCGACAGTAGTCCCCAAGCTGGTGAGGCGCCGCGGATGATCAGCCGAGGGGCCTCAGCAGTTTCTTTCTCCGAGTGCTTGTGGTGGAACCTTTTTCGACTTCTGTCGGGCCGACTGGTAGGAGTCGGACTCGCCAATCTGACTTGTCCAAAAATTTTGAATGCCTCGGCAGGATCAAGGTGGCGTGCTAGCTAGGCTTCCAGGCCACCGCCCGCTTCGGGCCTGTCACGTGGCGGCGAGCGGCCGGGCCAGTCTGCCCACCCACGCGCGCGACGGGACGCGCCTGCGGGCGAGGACCACCACTACCACGCCTTGGCACGCGAGCGGATCCGCTGTGGCCGCGGCGGGCAGTTGAGGTTCCTGTGAAGTTACCGCGCGCAGTAACTTGCGCGATAAATCGTGGGGTGTGGTGTAGTGGGTGTAGTAAATCCCACGACCGCCCCCTCGGCTTCACAGCCCATGGGCCTATAAGTAGGTGGAGGAGGGGAGCGGCAGAGCACGCGCGCCCCTCCTCCTCACCACTTCCTCTTTCTTCTTCCTCCCGCCGCAGCGCCCCAAGCTATGCTGAGCATCGCGGTGATTCGTTCCCGATGAGCTCCTCTTCCACCGCCACGCCCCTATGGTGCACTCCGAAGCATGGGATGGCTTCGAGGTCCATGATGACCACATCGGCTTCCTCCGCCAGACGCGGCGGCTCCCTAGCGAGGACCACGTGAGGGTTCGCCTCACGCCGAGGAGGGAAATTTCGCCGGCGCCAGAGGAGGGCGAGTGGGTCGTCTTCCACTCGCACTGCCTGCGCGGCCTCGGCTTGCCGGCGAGCGGCTTCTTCCGCTCCTTCCTTGAATTCTACGTTCTCCAGCCGCACCACCTCACTCCCAACACGGTGGTGCGGCTGTCCGCCTTCGTCACCTTGTGCGAGGCTTCCTCGGCGTCCTCCCCACCATCGAGCTCTGGGGGGAGTTCTTCTACTGCAAGCTCGGCACCCACGTCGCAGGCGTGCCGGCCCAGTGCGGCGCGTTCATCGTGGTGCGGAGGTCGGGGGCCGACAACCCGTTTCCCCCCATCATGTTGATAAAGTCGGTGAAGATGTGGCAGCGGTCGTACTTCTACGTGAAGAGCGTCTTCGCGGAGGGCAACTGGGTCAACTTGATGGCTTACGCAGCCGGCCCGCCAGCTGGAAGGCATCCCAACTGGTCGTAATGGGCCAGGACGCCGATGCCCGCTGGAGCCGCCGCCATCATGCGACTCCGGGTTTTAACGCAGTCAGAGGGCCTGACCGGGCCTGATTTGCTGGGCGCCTTCGTGGCGCGCCGCGTGCTCCCGCTCCAGAGCCACCCCCACATGATTTGCCAGATGAGCGGGCATCGGGACCCGAGTTGGCTGTGCACCAAGGAGATGCCTCACGAAGAGGTAGCCTACATGGTGAATTATCTTGCGAAATGCGAGCTCACGGAAGAGTGGCGGTTCGGCAAGGAGTCGTACTCACGCGCCAACCCTCCGCCTCTAGTAAGTTGTCTTCTTTTTCTTTTTTCTCTGATTCTTTGTTGCCGAGACCGTCTTGTCCAGCCTGACCATCGGCCTTTGAACAGAGCCCCCTCCTCCAGCCAGCAGCGGGCACCGCGGGGCCAAACCACGAATTCCTCCCCGACCGGGCGGAGAACGATGTCGACGACCCCTACTTGGGGGCGGCGGCCTTGGAGAACGACGTCGAGGGAGGAGGCGGTGAAGCGGGCGGCCCGAGGCTCAGAGCCAACTTCGAGGATTGGCCTGATGACGACGCGGGGGAAGTTGCCCTGCGCCACCAGCCAGGAGTCGGCCAGCCGGGCACGAGCTCATCTGCCACGCCGGACGCCCAAGGCGGCACTAAGAAGTGCAGGGCCGGGCCGAGCTTGTTCGGCAGCCGGCCGAAGAAGCCCAAGGGCTCGGCCGCAGCGACCAAGCGGGACGAAGCGGCCGCGAAGGTCAACCGCTTCCGCAAGGAGGTGAAGACGCCGCAGCTGGTTTCTGCGTAAGTGCTACCTTCCTTTGCGCCTTCAATTTTTCTTCGTTGACTCTGTCTAAAATTCCTTTGCTTTACATTCTTGACTTTAGGACCCCGCTCTCCCTCGAGAAGTCGGCGGAGACCTCCTCCACCACCCGGCGGATTGATCCGGCCGCCGACCTCCGGGAGGAGATGGAGCGGAACGCACGGGAGGCGCGCGAGGAGCGGGAAGCCGCCCGCCTGAAGAAGGCGGAAGCTGACAAGGCGGAGGCCGCCGCCCTGAAGAAGCTGGCGGAAGCCGAGGCCGCCGACGTAGAGAAGAAGCATGCTGAAGAAGCCACACACCGCCAGTCGGCGGTGTTCGTCGTCCCTCTGAAATCTTAGCCGCCACCACCGGAGTTCACGGCGCGGACTGGGGAAATCGGCAATGAGAACCCGATCATGGAGAGGGACGGCGGTGACACCGCCATGCCAGATGTAATCGTCCTACCACAGACGCCATCCGGGAGCGGGCCAAGCGGGCAGCCGGCGGACCCGCCGCTGCCGCCAACTGAAGACGAGGTGGCGACGGGCCTGGCTCTCGAGGTCGGCACACCGACGCGCCGCCGTCTTGCGAAGGCGGCCTCAGCGCCACGCCCGCAAGAGACTGGCGCCACGAGTTCCTCGATCCCCGACACCGAGGCGACGAGCGCCGCGCCCACTGGGTGGGTGCGTGAAGGTGGGACGGGCCCATTGAACCGGGCACTTTTGGACGTCCAAGCCAAGATCCGAGCCGAGGGCGAAGCCATCAGGAACTGCAACAAGGCGCATCTGGCGTCGCGAGAGGCCATCCCGGTACGTTTCCTTCTTCCTTGTTTCTGTTTCTTGTGGTTCTCAGTGGGGGCGCGCCAGCGCACCCACTGGGTGTAGTCCCCGAGTTCCGGGTCGGCTGCTGAGCAGGCGGCTCGGAACTCTAATCGGCGAGTTCCAAGCACTAACATTTACATGAATTTTTTTGTCACAGGACTACCACAATCTTCGCGTGACCGCCTTCAACTCCAACATCCAGGAGCTGGCTCAGCGGACCGCCGACTTGTCAGAAAGCCGGAGTAAGTCCTCTTCTTTCTCTGCGGGGGTGCGCTGGCGCACCCGCTAGCTGTAGTCCCCGAGATTCGGGCCGACTGCTGAGCAGTCGGGCCGGATCTCCCCAGCGGCTGTTCTTCTTTGTTTGGCGACTAACACTTTGCTTTCTTCTTTCTTCCGCAGAAGCCAACGCGACGTTCCAGCAGCAGCTAGGCGAAGCCAACACCGTGTTGTGCGCTAAGGAGGAGGAGTGCGGCAAGCTGGCTGAAGAGCGCAACCGGCTGGCCACGCAACTGGCAGAGCAGAAGGAGCTCCTCCAGAAGACCGGGAAGGAGGCGAAGGACAGGGAGACTTTCCTCCTTGCTGAGTTTGCGGCCGAACGCTCCTCCTGGACTCATAAGGAGGCGATACTGACTTCCGGCTTCCACGAGATCGAGGATATCATCGATGGTGAGCCTCCCCTCTTTTGTTTTTCTTCCTTAAGCTATCGGTTGTTGGTCGAGTCGGCTTCTAGCCTTTAATTTTGTTCTTCACTTCTGTCTCGGCAGACTTCTTCCCCGGCCACTCGAACGCCGCCAACCAGGCCATCGAGGCTGATCGCGAAGGACGGAGAGCGGATGGTGCGCAGATCGCTGCCAACGCCCCCCGGACCCTTAATGAGCAGATCCTGAGCATTGAGGCCCGCCTTCGGCCGGCCCACTGGATGCTGCGCCGGCTTCAGCGTGTCGGCGCCCAAGCGATCGCTGCCATGTGGCCAGACATGCCGGCACCGCGTACTCCCAGTCGGACTGCCGACTGGCTGGAGGTAGCGGTCGGCCGTCTTGAGGCCTGGAAGGGCTCTTCGGCCCGGGCTGGAGCGCGCCGGGCCTTGGAGTTCGTCAAGGCGTGGTACCCTGGGTTGAGTCTGGCCCAGCTAGCCACGTTCTGGCTGGAGGCGGTCGTGGAAGACGATCTCGTCAAGCACGCGGCGTCGATCGCCGAGTACACCGACACCAGCGTCTTCGCCCCGGAGCGGGTTGAAGACGGCACCGAGGCACCGCCGGAATGGTTCGGGCTGAACCCAGAAGACGGCGAAGACTCGGTGGAGATGATCGACTCCAACGGCGAGGAAGAAGGAAAGGCGGAGGAGGGAGGCGAAGAGGGGGCGCCAGAGGTCAGAGCGGACGACCAGTCTCAGCTCGACCGCGCCTCCAGCAACGAGCCGCGATCAACTGAGCCAGCTACCGCCAGAGGCGACCAAGCGGAGACCGACCAGCCGGCCGCTCCGGCAACTGGCACCGCCGACTTCTCCGATCCTCCGAACCCTTCTGCCGCTTCCTAGGCCACTATTTTATCTTTTACTTCACCTGTCTATCAGTCTCGATGAACTTGTTATTTTTTGCACAATTCCACCCATGGGGTGTATCTACTTCAGTTGAAGATTGGCCAAGGGCCTTTATTATGTAAATATTATTCTGAGTTCTATCTTTTCTCGCTTATTGCTCTTTGGCTTTTTCCTTTGCTGCCTTCCCTTGGTTGCCGTCTTGCCAGCCAAACAGCCGCTCTGTGGACTATTGCTGGGTCAAGTACTTAGCTACTTTTGGGAAGGCAAGTACTTAGCCGTTTAGAGTTCTTTAGCGAGTTGAGTAGAAAACGGAGGGCCGGCTGCTCAACAGTCGGTCGTAAAAGGCGGGAAGCCGGCTTGGACTATGCACATGCTTTGTGTCCTTAGCCCTTTTCACGTGGGCACCCTTTCTACCTTGCTCCTGCTCACTGTGCAGTCGCTCTGCGAGCTGCGGCTTCTGGCAGGAGACGGCTTAAGTGCCACACATTACTTGTCCGGCTGCAGGAAGCGTTGCATAGTACAAGACGGCAAGTCCCCGGGCCGACTAGTCGAACCCGGTGCCAGGCGGCATAACAAAAAATAACATACTCGTAGGCATAATTCTTATCATATAGATAAAAGAGGGCAGTCCCCGAGCTCTTCTCACGGGACCCGGAGTCTTCGCACTTTAGTACAAAAGGTAGCGTGGTACATACTGCATTTAACTGTAAAATCTTCGGAGGAGATTTGCATTCCATGGCCGCTCCGTCTCCTTGCCGAAGTCGTCTCTCTTGCACGCTCGAGGCTTCTGAGCGTCGATCAGGTAGTAAGAGTCGTTGCCCAACACTTTGCTGATGATGAAGGGGCCTTCCCAAGGCACTGAGAGCTTGTGCTGGCTGGCTGTTCGCTGGATCAGCCGGAGCACAAGGTCTCCTTCTTGGAAAGATCTCGGCTTGACCTTCCGGTTGTAGTAACGGCGCAGGCTCTGCTGGTAGATGCTGGACCGGCTGAGTGCCAGCAGCTGGCCCTCTTCCAGCAGATCGACGCCGTCTTGTCGTGCTTCTTCTGCCTCCTCTTCGGTGTACATGGTGACTCGAGGGGAGTCGAATTCTATGTCCGTTGGGATGACGGCTTCGGCACCGTAGACGAGGAAGAAAGGCGTAAAGCCAGTTGATTTGTTCGGAGTTGTACGCAGACTCCAGAGGATGGCCGGCAGCTCGTCGAGCCAACAGCCGGCTGATCATTCCAAAGTCTCGACCAGTCAAGGCTTGATGCCGGACAAAATAAGGCTGTTTGCTCGCTCCACCTGGCCGTTTGACTGCTGATGAGCGACGGACGCTAGGTCCAGTCGGATGCCCTGCGTCGTGCAGAAACGGGCCAAGGCACCCTTGGCGAAATTCGTGCCGTTGTCGGTGATGATGCTGTGTGGTATGCCGTACCGGACGGTGATGTCGGAGATGAAAGTCATAGCAGTTGGACCATTCAACTTCTTGATTGGTTTTTCTCCTATCCACTTGGTGAACTTGTCCACCACGACAAGCAGATGAGTCAAGCCACCCCTTGCCATCTTGAATGGTCCTACCATATCCAGGCCCCAGACGACAAAGGGCCAGCCTATGGGAATAGTCTTGAGTGCAGAAGTCGGCTGATGAGGCTTTGAACGAAACTTCTGGCACCCTTTGCATTCCTGAACCAAGCTCTTGGCGTCTTCTAGAGCAGTCGGCCAGAAAAAACCATGGTGGAAGGCTTTGGCGACAAGTGCTCTTGAAGCCGCGTGGTGGCCACACTCTCCTTGATGGATATCTTTGAGAATCGTTTGGCCTTGCTCTGGCTCCACACAGCGCTGGTAGACACCAGTGACACTGCGCCTCACAAGCTCTCTGTTGACTATGGTGTAGGCTGCTACCCGGTGTTGCACTTGTCGGGCCAAGATCTCATCAGTCGGCAGCTCTTTGTTCACCAGGAAATTGAGGATGGGCTGGGCCCATGAAGGTGCTGCGATTTCTTCGACTATTAGGACTGCCACTTGGACGAGGGCGGTTGGGCCGAGAGGCGGCGGGTTGGAGTTGGCAGCCGCTTGCTGGGTCGACGAAGTCCCCGGGCCGATTAGTGCAGTCCCCGGGCCGAGCTCTGAAGTCCCCGGGCTGGCTGCTGCAGTCCCCGGGCCGGGTTCTGAAGTCCCAGGGCCGGGTGCGACTGCGGCGGCCCCCGGGCCGCCTGTCAGAATTCCCGTGCCGGCCGCTGGAGCTTTCAAGTCGGATCCGACTGCTTCAGGAGGAGCCGACACGAAGATAGAATCTGACTCTGGTGATGGCTTGACAGACGGCTTGAAGAGGTGTTGAAGGGTGACGTCGGTCGGTATTGCTTGACGGGTGGAGCCGATTCGTGCCAGGGCATCTGCTTGCTCATTGTCGTTTCTTGGCACATGGAGAAACTCGCACCCTTCAAAATATCCACTGAGTTGCTACACGAGGAAGCGGTAGCTCGCCATGTTTGCATCTTTGGCATCCCAGTCGCCTGACGACTGCTGGACCACCAAGTCATAGTCACCATAGCACAGGATCCATCGAATGCCGAGCTCTTTGGCAAGCCGGAGCCCGTGAATGAGTGCCTCGTATTTGGCGACGTTGTTGGAGGCGGCAAAATGGATTTGCAGCACATATTTGAGCTTGTTGCCTTTGGAGAGGTGAGAACGATGCCGGCTCCCAAACCGGTGCGCATCTTGGAACCATCAAAATGCATCTGCCAATGGGTGGAGTCGGGCGCTGGCGGCAGGTACTGGTTCTCGGCCCAATCGACGAGGAAGTCGACCAGCGCTTGTGATTTGATGGCGGTGCGAGGTTGGTAGTAGATGGTGTAGTGGGCCAAATCTATGGCCCGTTTGGCCACTCGGCCCGAAGTATCTCGGCTTCCAATGATCTCGCCAGTAGAGCTGTGCAGACCACAGTGATTGGGTGTTCTTGAAAATACGGCTTCAATCTCTTGGTGGCAAAGTGCACGCCGTAGCACATCTTCTGGTAGTGGGGGTAGTTTTTCTTGGAGGTCGACAGTACTTCACTCAAATAATATACCGGTCTCTGGACTGGTAGTGCCTTTCCTTCCTCCTTGCGCTCTACCACGATGACTGTGCTGACCACTCAGCTGGTGGCGGCGATGTAGAGGAGCATGGGCTCCTTAGGAGTCAAAGCCGCTAGAACAGGTGGAGTAGTCAACACCTTTTTGAGCTGGAGAAAAGCTTCGTCCGTCTTGTCGTTCCACTCGAAAAAGTGGTCTTCTTCATGAGCTGGTACAGGGGAAGGGCCTTCTCGCCCAGTCGACTGATGAATCGGCTGATTGATGCCAAACAACCAGTGAACTTCTGCACATCCAGCAGTCAGGTGGGTACTTCCATCCTCTCGATGGCCTTGATCTTCACAGGGTTGCACTCTATGTGGCGTTCTGAGACCAGGAATCCAAGAAGCTAGCCGGCTGGTACTCCAAAGACGCATTTCTCTGGGTTGAGCTTGATTTGAAACCGGCATAGGTTCTCAAAGGTCTCCTTGAGGTCTTCTACCAGCGTTCCATGCTTCTCCGTCTTCACCACCACATCGTCCACATAAACGTGGGCGTTTCTACCGAGTTGCTTGAGGAGGCACTTCTGCATGCAACGTTGAAAAGTGGCGCCGGCATTCCTCAAACCGAATGTCATGGTTAAGTAGCAGAAGGCTCCAAATGGTGTGATGAAGGCGGTCTTCAGCCTGTCGGCCGGGTTCATCTTGATCTGATGATATCCTGAATATGCATCCAAAAAACTCAACAGCTCGCATCCGGCTGTGGAGTCTATCACTTGGTCGATTCTCGGCAAAGCGAACAGGTCCTTGGGGCATGCTTTGTTGAGGCGGGTGTAATCAATACACATACGCCACTGCTTGTTTTTCTTCAGCACGAGGACTGGGTTGGCCAGCCATTCTGGAAAGAACACCTCCATGATGAAGCTGACTACTAGCAGCCGGGCTATCTCTTCTCCAACGACTCTTCTCTTCTCTTCTGACAGGCGGCACAAGGGCTGCCTGACTGGTTTGGCATCAGGCGGGACATGTAACTTGTGCTCGGCGAAATTCGTCGGGACACCCGGCATGTCTTTGGGGGACCATGCAAAGATGTCCCGATTCTCACGGAGGAAATCAACGAGCTCGCCTTCCTATTTGCTGTCGAGGTTTGCACCTACGACAGCGTACCTCTCCGGGTGCTCCGGGTCCAAGGGAATCCTCTTTGTCTCGTTGGCCGGCTTGAACGAGCCCTTAGCTTCCGACTCCTTGGGATCAGGCGACATCTCCGGCCGCTTGCCTACCATCGCCACAACCCGGTCAAGGAGCCGCTTCTCAGCTGCGATCATGAGGGACTCGGCCAACCGACTGCTCTCAGCTGCGTAGGCGGATGACTTCTTGTAGTTGCCGGCTATGGTCAGAATACCCTTGGAACTCGGCATCTTCATCTTGAGGTAGGCATAGTGGGGGACCGCCATAAACTTGGCCAGAGCAGGTCAGCCAAGTAACGCATGGTATGGCTCTTGAGGTCCACCACTTCGAACCAGACTGGCTCTCGGCGGAAGTGATCTTTGTCTCCAAAGAGGACGTCTATTTGGATCTTGCCGATTGATGAGCAGGAAAGGCCAGGAACTATGTCATAGAATATAGTCCGGCTGGACTGAAGCTGCCTTTGTTTGATTCCTAACTTCTCCGTGGTATCTTTGTACAGGATGTTGATGCTACTGCCGCCATCTATCAGAACTCGGGAGAAACGAGCTGCTCGCCTGTCCGTGGCAAAGGTGGCATCCAAAACCAGGGCATAGGAGCCGGGGTTGGGCATCACCTCCGGGTGGTCGGCTCTGCTCCAGTTGATGGGCTTCTCGGACCAATGCATGAACTCGAGGGTCTCGGATGTTACTGCATTCACTTCTTGCTGTCATTGTCGTCTGCTGTGCTTATCGTCAGCCATGCTGGTGAACACGACATAAGCTTCATGCTCTTCTGGGTACTCGTCTTGTATGGCTCCGACTGGTCTGACCGCCGGCTGCTGGGGCGGAGGAGGCGGCTGCTGCCCAGCAGGCGGAGGAGGCGGAAGGCCGTCTCCCTTGGCGATCCTGGTGAGCCAATGACACTTCCGAGTGGTATGGTTGGATGGCTTCGCACCACTATGGAATTTGCAGGGTGCATCCAGAGTCTTCTCATACGAGAAAGCCAGCAAACAATTGGACTTGCCACCCTTCTGGCGTTTGGACGGAGGCTGCCCTTCCGACTGCTGGTCTTCGACTGTCGCCACCTGCCGGCTGGTGGAAGCCGGCAGCGTGGCCTTGCGCTTGTGGTCGTCCTACTATTGACGCCGACTGGTGTCGCCAGTCGGGGTTCGGGAGCCTGAGGGGCCACTTTGCCAGAGGCATCAACTTGGATCTCTACCTTCATGGAGGAGTCGGCTATGGCATATTTATCTGCTATGATTAGCAGCTCGTCGAGGGTCGCCGGCTCGTCGCAGAGGAGTCGGTGCTTGAGGAGGGTGCCCTCTCGGCACCCAGCAGTGAAGTACTCGATGGCCTGCACCTTGTGCACGCCCTCGCAAGAGTTGCGGAGCTCGGCCTAGCGCGTGAGGTAGTCGCGAGTCAACTCGTTGGGGCCTTGCACGCACAAGGAGAGCTGGCGAGGCTTGGGCGGCCGCTTGTACGTGCTGGTGAAATTGCGGATGAAGGCTTCAGTGAAGTCAACCCAACTGTTGATGCTACGGGGCTTCAGACTGTTCAGCCATGTCCGGGCCGTGCCCTCGAGCATGAGCGGAACGTACTTTACAGCAACGCGCTTGTTGCAGTTTGCTATGCTGACGGCGGTGGAGTAGTCAACAAGCCAGTCCTCCGGCTTCACGGAGCCGGTGTATTTGGGTGTGTCTCTTGGGAGCGTGAACCCTCTGGGGAAGGGCTCGTCTCGAATGCGGGGGCCGAAACACGGTAGACCCAACTCATCTTCTTCTTCCAGCGCCAGGGATCGGTGGAGACAGTCGATCCGATGGCGGGCATCGTTCTCTCCGGCTCCCTCTCGACAGCCGAGGCGGTCACCGAGTGTCGGGTGCTCAACAGGTGGCGGCACGACGCGCCTTTCCCTCCGAGGGGGAGGAGGCCGACAGTCATCCCGTCGTTCCACTCCTCTCGGGCGGCCGTCTTGGTCGCGCTCAATGATGATGTGAGTCCAGCTGCGGCTAGCAGTCGGCTCCTTGTCTCTTCTCCCGCGGACGTCACCAGTCGGCGTCCGAGAGGTCGCGTCTTGGTCTCGACGGGGAGGCAAATCGTCGTTTTTGTCGTTGCGGTGCCTCAGTGCGGCAGCCGGCCTCGTGCTGCTCAATGGCCGCGTCAAGGAGCCGCTGGAAGCGCTCCGCCATCTGGCGACGTTCTTCGCCCTCGAATTTGTCCAGCTCTTCTGCTGCCGCTTGGGCAGCTCGGATGTTTTCCACAGGCGTGGCGTAGACGGGGCGATCTGCCCCGAACAGGTTGGCGATGGCCACGCCGCGCTGCTGGACCGTGCCAAGGCGGCTGGGCCCAGCTGGAGCCGGCGTGCCGCCCACAGCGCGGTCCATCTCATGCTGATAGGCTTCCGACAGGCGTCTCATGCTAGCCAGCTTCTTGGCGCCCTCAACAAGCTGGAGGCGGCGTGCTTCCAGCATCTCGGCGTCGGCGTCTTCTAGGATGGGCGCCGTTAGGTCTTGTAGGGCTGCGTTGAGAGGGTCGTGAGCCTCTCCGCCAGAGTGCTCGCCGTGACCGATGACAAGCACTTCTGTGATGGTGCTTCCACCGCTCTCCGCGTGAGGGAGCGGTTCGTCGTAGACTACTACATTGGTGGGGAACGCATCAAGCGACGCAGTCTCGGAGTCAACCAACATCGGGTCGGTGGAGCCTACAGACTCCAGGTCCACAGCTGGCTCGCTGGCGACGCGGAGTTGATCGAGGAGGCCCGCGAGGAGGCTCTCGGGGCCGTCTGTGCCCGCGTAGGACGCGGGCTCGCTGGAGAGGTGGACCTCGCCAATGAGATCAGCGAGGCAACTTGCCGCGCAAGCGACTTCCGCGCCATGCAACGCGTCGGCACAGACTCCGTCTGGCGTGCAGGCTGGCTGCGCTCGCTAGGGAGAAAAAGGGTTTCCGTCCAGAAAAGGTCTCCGGACGACGGTGCACCTCGCCCCACGGTGGGCGCCAAATGTCGGGGGTTGGGTGCGACATATGCCAAGGGATGGCTTATCATGGTGGGCGCGAGTAGAACGTCGCCGGTACCCAGAAGCGGGATGAGGCGTAGACACGAACACCGGCGTACTTTACCCAGGTTCGGGGCTCTCCTAGGAGATAACACACCTAGTCCTGCTTTGCGGGGTCTCCGCATGATCACTAAGGCACAAGTGAATACAAAGGTGCTCCTTGAGCTGTATGCTAGAGGTAGGAGAAGGCAGGGCTAGCTCCCTCCTTCCTATATGATCTGGTCTAGTTCTAACAGGTTTGGAACCCTTTGCATGGGTGCCCTGAGGAGTTTATATAGGCCTACCCCCTAGGTGTATAATGGTAATCCGGCCGGACGCAGGGCCTGGCTGTCAGTCTCTCTAGTCGCTGGCTTCTCCGCTGACTGCTGGGGCCCGCCGCCGAGTGGGCCTCGCCGACTGGTCTGGTACGGAGCCGACAGGCGCCTCCGCCGCTCGCGGGTCCTGCCGACTATGGATCACTGTTGCCGCGTCTCTAATGACGCGGGCTTGGTCATGGGGTTGTGGCTACAGCTCCGCCGCCTGACGGGTGATTACTGTAGCCACTCCGTGTCTCGTCTGGTTAATGGCGAGTGGGTCTCGATGAAGGGGCGGGCCGACTCCTGGGGGCCGACCTCCCTCGGGTCCGACTGGTGGGATCGTCGCCGTCTTCCGGGCTCTCGCTGACTGGTGGGGCCCGTCGTCCTTGGGCCGTACCGATAGGCCGTCGTGGGAGCAGGACTCCGCCTGCCTGTGATGATGTCAGGGATGGTATGGCAACAATGTTGCGCCGGGCGGAGATCTCCGCTGTACAACGTACTATGACCACACCAACCCCTGGAAAGGGGGAGGGGATGGGCTACACTGTAGCCATTCCCAGTCCCGTCCCTCTTGATGAGGGCACGGGCTTCGCTGGTGTCGTGGGCCGACTCCTCGGAGCCGACTTCTCTGGAAGCCGCCGAGTAGGAGTCGGCCCGTCTTGGCCTTGCCTCTAGGACTCGGCCGTATACGGGCAGCCGGTTGTTCCTCCAGCCGGCCCCCAGAAGACGGCTCTTTACCTTGGCATTTTGAGGGGTGCAGTCTGCCCTGACGTCTTGAAAGGTTCTGGGCCTCGGGTTAGCCTACCCGTGGCCCATTACTCCGACATTGAACACCTCAACGAAATCAGGATGAGAAACAAAAAAACATCTATAATCACATACTGCCTCGCCAAAACCTCACAGGAAAAAAAAGATTCATCATCTTATCACGAGAAAGAGACGCCTTAGGATTGACAACATTCAAACATGTCGTGATTGTGAACATTGCGGCCACTGTCGACGAGGATAGGAAGGAGGATAAGTGGCAACACACATAAGATGTCATGTGTTAAAATAAAGGACATTGACCTATTGGAATCCGCGGTCGTGGTTATTGGGTTAGGAGAGTGTGGTATTTTGTCTATCCATTGCAATACATGGTCTCTTTTGCTAGTTTTCTATAAAGGGTATTTATTGACTTATGTAACATGAAGCAGGTAGAAATCAAGATGAGCCACACCCGGCCTCTACATATACCTAAGATACACACAACCAATACCAACAGTCCGACCAAATGAAAAATAAAAAACTGACATATCGGCAACACAAGAGTCATATGACCAACATTATGCCTATGTCCAAGAAGGAGATGGAATGTTCTAGAGATTATGCACCATAGGTATCGGGCGCTTGTGGAAGACTGAATGAACGTTTTGGCCAATTAGTTGTTGCCCCATCTTTACACAAGGCCCCACCGTGTGCAGAAAATGCTGCATGTATTGTAGGATGCTTGTTGCCTACCATGGGTGTCCAAAATTACCGTAAGTGTTGTCTGAATGTCCAAAAAATTGCCTACTGATTGTCGTCCTGTGTGTAGATAAAATTAATTCAAACAGAAAAAAAAGGTTCTTGAATCAAATGTGGAGAAGTGTATGACTCAGAAAATAAGGTTCGTCCTCTAAAACTCGAGTGGGCTTGATTGTTTTTATGGTAGAAAATTGATCTCTTTCCAAAACATCTCACACAAACGCACTCAAAGAAAATTGAGCTCCTCTCCTCTCGGAGTATCGCGGTTGCTGTGATTTGACTAATCCTTTTGTCGTGAACGTCAAAATGTGCTTCGTTGTTCGTCCTATCGCCTCTGTGCGCCACCATCCACTCCTTGCCCTTCGCCTCTCCTCATCTTCTTCCGATGTGCACCCACAATACTGCTCGGGTCTCTCCCCCATCGCGCGGGGCAGTAGTGTTCCCTTTTGACTTGCAAAGCTCCAATCGTGCACGACCCTGCCACGTCCTCGCCCCTCATCGTCGAATCGCTGATGTGTCACTATCAAAATCATATTTGTGTAAGTTATATACCATAAAAAGTAATCATACTTGATTTATATTTGAAAAATAATAATTCTAATAGTATTACACATAACTTACATTTACTCTTACTCCTGGTCGCACTCGGTCATATCAAGTTTTGATGCGATCTTCGGCCTCGGCCAGATGCTCCAACCAATAGGTGCATGCTGCTCTGAAAGTAGGAGAGGCATCACACATAATTCATTTTTTTTTCTTTTACCAGGTCCGCATGCTCAGTCAAAAGTCAAAAGACAAATTAACTTCTGTTATTTACATACGGACAAATGTGGTACCAGTTCGCTTGAAATTTTTAATTCTGTCTCCTCCCTCCAAATATATTTGACTAAATAACCAAGTAATTAAGTCGTCCATTTTTCTTCTGTTGTTATAGTTCACGAAGCATGCAACCTGACAGAAGATCTAAGCATTGCTGGTGCCGTGCCGCCACGTATGGATGGGCAAACCCCTAGGTAGCTAATCATTGCAGGTTTGAATTAGTTTGCTTATTAGTTACATATGTACTTACAAACCTCAGTACATTTGTTTTCGCAGAAAACACCCTAGTACATTAACGGAGCTTGTATGCGTGCATGGCTAGGTCAAGTCGTACGTTGCTGCTTAACTATCCGGATTAGCTCAGCACCTTTGTCAGTGAAAACGACCGAGAAAGTCTCTTGATAGCATTTGTGCGTGCGTGCGTATGCATATAGCCCCGGTAAACGGCGAAGGTTTTCCTCCATCTCCACCGATACTCAAGCGAGGACCCCGCAAAAAAAAATACTCAAGCGAGGAAGCCAGAATATTTGTACAGCTCCGGTTCGTCGCGTGCACCTAACTAATTGACATTTTAGTTCAACTCCTGTTCAGGTACGTAGTTGGTTGATTAATTCTTACTGTCGCCCATATTTCATCTCCTAGAAACCACCCAGCTCATACACATGTCGCCAACTCATCAGTCATCACACCAGCTTCTCTCTCCTCACACACGTAATCTTCTACAATAGGAGATGAAAGAGTAGATCTTGTGCTCCCAATCATGCTGTGTATATTTTATAAAAATCAAAATGTGAGTTGAAGTCGAAATTTTTCAGAAACATCCTAAAATATAGTGTACAGATATCAGAGTGAGTCATGTGCTTAATTATTTTACTCCCTCCGATCCAAATTAATTGTCGCAACTTTAGTAAGTTGTACTAAAGCTGCGACAAAAAACGAGGGAGTTAGAAACAAATAAACTTATGAAAACATGTTTGATTTTGTTATTTTGCATAGTGTCCGTTCGTCATACCGGCTGTAACCTCAATAGCTGGAACTACCGAAGGAGATTCACACGAGGGGATCACCCAGGTCCTGGCGTTCGGCAGTTATCTTTTCCGTAAAGTTAACTTTTTGAGAAGGTCTAGAAATTCTCTTAGCATATGCCAGACCCATTGGGTAACCTTGTCATGGAATCTAGATACACTCTATCGTAATGTGTTACTCCATACATTCCATATTAAGTGTCACTCAAATGGATATATCTAGATACATCCGCTTGAGCGACACTTAATATGAGAGGGAGGTAGTATGTTTTAGACGGGCCAACTTATTTCACAGTAGAGTAGACTCCATGTTTTATTAAAATTTTACACTTCCTTCTTCCCTATTTGTAAGGCACCCTTGTATTTGGGGTCAAATTTTGAACATGAATTTTACTAACAAAATATTCCCTCTGTCATAAAACATAGCGCATCTTACTTTTTCCCCATATTGTAAGGCGTATTAAGAAACAAGACATAGAAGCCAATTCATATATAAGCATTTATGATAAACAACTCTATGACCAATGCATGAACCCTAAATGGCCCCTCTTAACTACTTGGTATGTGAGTTCGAAGTAACATGTGCTATATTTTGCGACAAAGGAAGTATAAGTTTTTATATTTTAGAAACGAACGCAGGATACGTTTTATTTTTTGGAAAAAAAATCAAATCTATTATACAATTTCATCGTAAGTACAAAGCATCTCAAACATAATAAAATTACATCGAGATTCCAAGACCACAAGACAACCACTACTGTCGTCAGAATAAGCCGCTGACGCGCCATTGTCGCCGCTCCCCTATTGGAGCATGCTTGACCTTGTCGATGACAGCCGAGAAGTCCTCGTGCATGTGCCCCTAAGGACCAGCTCCCTGGAGTAGCAGTCGTTGCCGTTGAACCCTTGTATAGATCTGAAGTACCTGACATCAAATCTTGCCACACGACAAGAAACCCTAACCTCACCACCCCAAGGAGACGACGTGAATCTATGCCGGAGCTTCATCGACTACGTCAAGACGGACGAACTTGAGGACAATCGAAGCCTGAAAAACAAACTCGAAGAAAAAGCGCCACCATCCGCCCGAGCACCACACCCGCGAGGACTAAAAAAATCTTAACCTAAACTCATCGGGATTCCCATCCCCACCACCAGCCGCTGGAGCAGCATGCATAGGGAAGGGAGAGTTTGCCCTACCCATGTAGGGCTAGGGGAGGAAAACGAGAGGAAATCAAATGGAGTATAAGTTATATACCATAAAGGTAGTATAATATTGGATTTATATTTGAAAAAAAAATCTGACATTACTACACAGAACTTAAGTCTTACTTGTGTTAAAAAAGATGTTCCATTTTTTTACATGATCAATAAGTGTTCCTAGCCGCGGTCAAACACGCATGCTGGGAGGAAAAGTAGCAAAGGTATCACCGAAAGTACCCTTCTACTCCCCAGCTCAATTGAGCTCAGGGTGAATAGTAAATTCCAAAAAAATCAAAAAAAAATCAGAAAAAAATTTGGGCAAACTTTCACAAATGTTCCCAGTGTACGAAAAATTTCAACCCGAAACAACATTTGTGGAAGGCACGGCAAAAAAAAAACAAAATCAGCACTCCAAAATGCTTTCAAAAATACCATTTTTGGAGCATCGATTTTGTATTTTTACCACGACTTCCAGGAATGTTATTTTATGATTAAAAATTCAAGCACATAAAACATTTGTCAAAGTTTGCACCAAATTATTTTCAGACTTTTTTGTATCTTTTTTACTTCTTTTTTTTGATTTTACAGCTCGTCACCCATCAGTGTGCATTTGAGCTCGGGTGTAAATACTTCGCGTCCAGGTATCACGCATGATTTGTCATTTTAGTTTTACCATGTCCGTCCACGTACCCGGTCAAAAGTCAAAACAAGTTAACTTACATAAAAAACTGTGTATCAGTTCGCTTTTTTTTTTCTTTTTTTAGGGGAATGTACCAGTTCGCTCGAAAAGTTAATTCCGTCTCTTCCCTCCAAATACATTTGACTAAATAACCAAGTAATTAGATCACCCATTTTCTTCCGTTGTTATATTTTTATTTTATTTTTTTTGCGGGGACTTCCGTTGTTATAGTTGATGATGCATGCAACATGACAGAAGATCAAAACCATTGCAAGGTACGGTGCCGCCACGTACGGATGGGCAAACCCACCGAGCCAATAGGTAGCTACGCATTGCATTGCAGGTTCGAATTATATCATGTTTATGTATAATCTACTTTCTTTGTAAGTTATTATAAGACGTTTTAGGTCACTACTGAGGGAGTACTTCATTTTTTGGCGGGGAATATATTGTACTTAATTACATACACACAACACGTCAGTACATCAATGAAGATGGTATGTGTGAATTACTTTTTTTTTTGAAAGAAAAGGTGGCTGAATGCCAACCTTATATTTCAAAACAGGTTAGAAACCTGTGAAAGTCACATGTTACATTGGTCCTGTGAAGTGCACCCGGGTGCAAGATCACAAGTAAGAGTAGAGTGGTGAGGGAAGGAAGACTACAAGAGCAAGGAGGGGATAGCAACAACAGCGTTAGCAGATTAGCCAGTAATCAGGTCACCAGAAGAGAAGATCAGCCTTGTCATGCTGCCTATTTGTCCTGCTGCTCCATAGTCTAATGAGATCAGCTGCATAGTACTTGATATATGGCTCGGACCAGAGCTTTGAGTGAAAAACTCGATCATTGCGGGCGTGCCAAGCAGTCACAGCGCAAGCAGCAAAAACCACATTCCATTTACGCCTAAAATGTAATCGCGTACCAGCTGCTTCGACAAAAGAAAGGATATCGGATGATGCGTGCGCCAAGGAGCCCAACCCCAAGGTGCTCCATAAAGCAGACGCTGCCCTACAATGCAACAGGAGGTGACCAATGCTTTCTAACGCAGGGCAGGTATCGCAGTCGGCAAACGGAGCAATGGCAGACCAGTTCTTCCTGAACATGTTATCTCTAGTGTTAAGCCTCCTACAAAAAGCTAACCAAAGGAAAGTTCTGTGCTTGAGGGGGATTAACGAGTCCCAAATCCAAGGTTCTGCTGCACACTTGACCCCTCGGAAGGTGAGTAACTGGTAAAAATATCTGGTGTTTATGCAGCACCCAGTTACTGACGGAGATCGCGTATCCTCAACTGCATCGTCAGGGGCCACTTCTTGAAGGAGGAGATGGAGGGCCGCTAACTCCGCTGCTGCCGTAGGGGTTAGGTTTGGATGAAGCTGCACCATCCAAGAACCAAGACTGAACTGGGACCGGACAGAGCAGGATGGCCTTCTGGCAAAAGAGAAAAGCACCGGGAAGACCTGCCTTAGCCTGCCAACCTGGAGCCACTGATCATGCCAAAAGGAGATGAGGTTACCAGAGCCCAGCCCACAGCGCGATGAGTTGATCACCAACGGAATGTACTCCTTGAACCCTTTCCACATGGCCGTGTCCCTGCTACCAGAACTGTTTGGCACATCTCTGTTACAATATTGCGTGGCGAACCATTGGTAGCACGGAACCTCGGAGAATTGCAGAATTCTGGTGACGAACTTGCACAGCATGGCCTGATTATGTGCTTGTAAGTTTTGGACGCCCAAGCCCCCATTTGCTGGAGGAAGAGTAACTTTGTCCCATGCCACGAGACACTGGCCTCCTTTCACCTTGTTTTTGCCCTGCCAAAAGAAGCCTCGCAACAGACTGTCCAGAGTGTCAATTGATTCTTTGGGCCAGGGGAAACATGACATGAAATAGCTCGGGATGCCAACAAGAACTGAATTAATGAGGGTGAGCCTTCCACCCATGGAAAGGAAAGTGGCCAACCAACCGGACAGTCTCCAATCCACCTTATGAATAACAGGAAGCAGCATGCCATGCGTGAGCTTATGCAGGGACAGCGGTAAACCGAGGTAAGTGCAAGGAAAGGCCGATACAGGGCGGCCGAGGAGCTGGGTAATCTCATCAGCCACACACGCATCCATAGAGACCGGCACGAGCGTGCTCTTGTGGAAGTTGATCTCCAGCCCAGAAAAATCTGAGAAGCAGGTGAGGATGCTCTTGATGATAGACGCCTATTGCAAATCCCCCCGGAACAGAATTAACGTGTCGTCTGTGTATTGTAGCACTGGGAAGAACCTGTCCGAGCCAAGGGGATGCAGCAGGGTACCCTCCTGGAAATGGTGACAGCATAATCTCTGCAGCACGTCCGCAACTAAGATGAAGAGGTAAGGGGACAGAGAATCACCTTGTCGGAACCCGCGTTTGGCAAGGATAGGGTCACCCATCTCACCATTGATCATAACTCGAGAGCGTCCAGTGGAAAGTAGAGAGCGAATCCACTGATTCCAGGATGGAGGGAAGCCACGAGCCTCGAGCACTTTGATCCAGACAGTGCCAACTGACAGAGTCAAAAGCTTTGTGAAAATCCAACTTCAAGGCAACAACTGGCAACCTCCGTTTATGAGCATACTGTATCATTTCAGCGGCCAAAGCAAAAATTTCCACAATTGATCGGTCACGCATGAACCCAGATTGCAGAGAGTGAACTAAGTCAGGTATCCTCTTCTTCAGTCTATTAGTCATTACCTTGGAAGCCAACTTTGGTGTACTGTGTACCAGAGAGATTGGCCGGAAGTCACGCAGTTCTAAAGGAGTATCTTTCTTGGGCAGCAAGGTGATGAACGCAGTGTTGATTCCATCTAAGCTCGCATTGTTACTATGGAAGTCACTGAAAAACCTGAGGAGGTCTTCCTTCAGCAATAGTTTAAAGGCACATGATATCGATTGATTAATTCTGACTGTGTGAAAAAAAATTGCGAAGAATTCTGACTCTAGAATCAAACGGAGAGTTTTTATTTCATGTGAAACGCTACGCATCGGCCGACGGATTTTTAGAAAGATCTGCCGCCTTGCGAGCCATTGGATTCAATGCGAGATTGCTGTCGAATTGAACTGTCAGCTTTGCAACAAGGATCATGTTGCGCTCGAGACGTTTGCAACTTAGTTCATATTGCAGAATTCTGCAACTTTTTGTCGGTGTTACGAAAGAAAGTTTTGCAACATCACTGATGCTACAGAATAAATTCTTGCAATGGGAAGAATGTTGCAAAAAAAACACATTCGTTTGCGTAAGCCGATGAGCTTGCCGGAGAAGCACGCCATTGCACCCTTCCCCTTCCTCCCCTCATTTCTGTGTGTGTGTGTGTGTGCTTCTCTCTCTCTCTCTCTCTCTCTCTCTCTCAGCACGTTGTGTAGAACACGGCCTACACACGGCAACCGAGCACGTCTATTGCTGGCCTTGCCGACGTGCTTTCCGGGGGTGGTCGGGGTAGCACGGAGAGGCAGCGACTTGACGGGGGAGCTCGGGAGGAGCGCAGGAGGCGACTTCACTTGAGGGATCTAGATCTAGATCCTGCAACACACCAGTTGTTGTGGTGGGGGAGATTGCAACAACGGCTCGGTTGCAAAACCTAGTCTATGTATTAGGTTGCTTCCGAGCCATGTGATTAAGATCAGATCCAACGGCTACAAAGATGGTAGACACACGCATCATTATCAGTCGGTGACGCCAATCATTTTCCTTATTTCATAACGTTTTCATTACTTTCACAAAGGAAAATAGATTGTTCACTCAAAAGAGGAAAAACAAAAATAGATTGTGCATCAGTGGGTCACATTCAGCCATATCCAGCCCACCAACTCGTAAATGTGTCGCCCACTCATCAGTCGTCACTTCTCACTCCTCCCACACCTAATCTTCTACCCCTATCTCCTGGCGAGTAGATCTTGTGCTCCCAATCGGGAGCATAGGGTATATTTTCTCTTTCTAAAATTCAAGATTGAGAAAAAAATGGTGTGTGCATACTAGAGTGAAGCATGTGCTAAAGTATTTGGCTAATTTTATGAATCGGCCAACCGACGAAGGATTGCACCGGTCGCTGGGCGCAGTAACCGCTCATCGTTTCCCTTATCTTCTCCCAAATCCTTCTCCTTCACTCGTATTTCATCTTCCTCTCTCCTCCCAAACGATCTCCTCCTCTTCTCTCGCTCACCCATCTTCTCCCCCACATGAGCACAATGAAGCCAACCCCCACACCAGTGCCCACCCCTCGACTCTCTCTCAACATTCCTTCATTAACCTCATGGGGATGCTACGTCGGGGGTGCGCAATGGTTATGTGCTCCTACTGCAACGGCGGGTGACAGGTTGTGACCGCGTGCTGCAACTATTCACCTCGCGTGCCAAAAGGACAACCACTATTTGTTGCAACCGGCAACCGACCAGTGTCGGATAATACGACACCGCATGTTGTAATCGACGATCACCCCCGCAACAAGCTACAATCATTGACGGAAAACGCTGCAACCTCCCGACATTGCTTGTGAAACCAGCACGCTGAAAGCTATGACCAACACCTGTTGATGATGGAGAAGACACGCACATACACTACACCGCTACATTTAGCACTTGCTAATGCTGAAATAGCGGCCACCATGCATTTTGTGCAACCAGCAACACTCTAGCGTCGGACACGACAGCGCCGTGTGTTGGAATCGATGGTCATTGCCGGCTCGTCGGCAAGCTACAACCATGGGCGAATTTTTTTTGCAACCTCCGAATGGATATGCTGGAGCCAACGCACTGAAAGTTGCGATGGGGATGCACTGTCAGTACCAGAAGCTATAATTGTGGGGCCAGGATATGCAACCAGCGACGAGATTGTTGCAAGGGAGAAGGAGTGCTGTTGTGAGGGGGGATGGGGAGTTGCGAAGCGGCGAACCAAGGGGAGCAGTGCTACGAGCGGGAGAAACAGTTCGAGGGGCGAGTGGAAGATGATGAAAGGCAAGTAGTGCGGGCGAGAAAGATACACATGAAAGGGCTGATTAGACAGTTAGCATCACCTAATCCTACGTTGCGGGAGCACTGCCTAGATTATTTTTATGATTTTGTTTTTTATTTGTGAATTGACTAAAAAAGAAAGCCGGGAGCAAAAATAAGAAATAAAATTATGAAAAAAGTGCTTAAGTTTGTTATTTCGCATAGTGAAGGTTCAATACTGGCATTAACCTCGGTATGGGGTAGCGCGTAGCACGTGACTGGAAGTACCAAGGCGATTCACATGTGAGGATTGCCTAGGTTCAAGCCCTCCACGGTGGAGGTAAAACCCTATTCATGCTTGGGTGTATTAATGGAGGCAGCCTTGTATGAGAGCTATGCATGGTATGATGTACAATGGGTGAGATCGCAAGGAACACGTATGTGTATCAAGGATTAGACGGTCTATGATCTAGCTTTAACATTGCCTATATATGAGGGCAATGCTAGGTTTATAAGGATGTAGGTCAGTTGCTACCGATCGGGGATCGTCTGAGATCTCTAGAGTCCTTGATTTGAACCACCAAGTAGACATGTTTCATGTTGAGGCGGTGGGCTGCAACAAAGCCCATTGGGCCTAGACCACGTGGACTAGGGTACCCCTAGTACGTGTATGGCACCATCACATAGGTTGCAAATGAATTGGGATTTAAGTTTGCTCTGGACGAGAGGCTCTGAAATAGTTGAAAGCACAAGCATGTCATAAGTTGGACCAAACACTATGTCCTGATAGTAAGGGATTATTTTAACACGGAAGAAGCAGATGAAAATAAAAAAGTTGAGTGAGCACGTTGAGTAAGAGGGGCAAAAAAGAATCACAATGGTTCGACTTCGAGATCAACTGCCAAATCAGTTCACAATTGAAAATTAATTGAGAAGTTCTTTTTGGTCTGTAAATTATTTACTAAATTTAGATTTGTCCTGCAAACATTCCCTGTTAACTTTATCTACACAGCAAATTTGTCCATTGGCCTTAGTCAAACTGCAATGTAGGATTGTGTGCTGATAATTTGTCACACGTGACACCACACATATAGCACAAGAAAATAGTAAAGCATTGGTGCAGTGATTCGGTACCCAGTTAAATTTGCACCTAGGCATGAACAATACGTTCAAATAAAATAGTAAAATAAGGTACTTTTCTTTACATTAAGATGCTCGAATGTGTGATGTACAGGCAAAAAATCGTGGTGTCTGGACAATAGAGGAGGTTGTGGTGAAAAAACTAATTGTGAAAGAAACTTTGAACAAGAATATTGTTTGGACCTGATTTTTGTTTGCCTAAAGGTCCTCAAATGTCCAAACACTACGAAAATTTGCACTCTCCTTGTGCACCTGAATGTTTTATGTTTTTTTAAATTTACTGTTTTTATAGCACTCAGTAGTTTGGAATGGAAATTTAAAAATAAAATTATTCTTCACTTTTTTAGCTTTCCCGCTACTTCTTTTTGCGTTGCATAGGTTGTCATTTCTGCAAAAAAAAAAATGTGTTATCAATCAGTTCCCTTAGACAGTTTAGGCAGCAAAATGCTGGTGTTGAAGTTAATGGTCATCTTGTATATTCTGAGTTTTTTTTTGTACAGGGGATTAAAAATAAATTTGTTTCATCATACTAGTTAAACTCGATTCTGGTATAATTGTGATAAATTAGTTTACTTGAAATAGCCATTTATACTCATTTCCTAAATAAGAAAAGTCATCGGTCGTATCGGAAAGCTTTTGGATGACGTACTTTCACAAATTTAAACATTAGTCAACATTGAACAATCAGTTTGGCTGACAACTTCACAAAAATCAACCACATGCACGTGCGCGTTATAGCACGAGAAAATTAAAAGTATTCGTCGTCAGGGATGGAATTTCCACATGCATACATTCACGTGGCTCTTGTTCCATGTGACATTGATCACGTGGTGTTGCACATCACACGTCTTGAATATATGTTTATGGAACGCATGCTCAGACTGGGGTCAAAACGACAGGTTGGTCGAACGTTGTTTAACCAGAAAATCTTTTTGGACACACATATGCCTTAACATTTATGATGGTACTTATAAAAGCGAGAGATTTTACGATACATCATACTAATCAGAGTAGTATATAACTGATTCAGTGGTTAGTATTAATTCCAGATTTTTCCGCTGTAAGACATTTACATCGCATCCGATTTTAGAAAAGAGACGATTATTTCCGGATTCATTCCTTGCATGGCACTGAAGGAGAGCCAATCAATGTAGACCCATATGCATCCCGGTTTTTGAAAGGAGGGGTTACGTCCAGATTCCATCCCTCTGGAGAGATTTGCCGCATTTGCTCATAACACTTGTAAAGAGCAAATCTATTTTATAGGATTGCATCCGATTTTAGGAAAGAGTCAAAGAGAGAATTACTTTCGGATTCTTTCCTTGCATGTCACTGAAGGAGAGTAAATCAATGTAATCCCGTTTGCGTTCCGATTTTTGAAAGAGGGGATTGCGTCCGGATTCCATCCCACGGGAGAGATTTGCCGCATTTGCTCACGACACTCGTAAAGAGCGAATCAATTTCTTAAGATTGCATACGATTCAAGCAAAGGCTTTGTTTGGATCCATGGATTAGAGTTAGTTTGGACTCAACTAACTCAAAAATATCCAAACAGAAAGGTTAGTTTAGGTTAGATGCATCTAACTCATGCAAAAAATTTAACCCACCCAAAAGGTGCTTATTTGGGTTAGTTTTTCTCGGGATCAATAAAAAGACACATTTTTCTCTCGCTCTCCTCGCCGCTGATCCTTCCCCACTTTCTCGAAGCTTCTCGTTCTCTTCCTCCCTCCCTCTTGCACCGACCATGAAGACGTCTCGCCGTATCCACGCTTCATTTAACCCTGCCATCCACACACCTTTTTGGCTAAAGTTAGTTCGAAATTAATTCAGGACTAGAATCTAACTCTAACCTCTAACCGAGTTAGAGTATCTAAAGAGGGCCAAAGAAAGGATTGTTTCCGGATTCTTTCCTTTCTTTGCAGTATCCGGACCGAACAGACGAGTTGACCATCCGACTCGTGTCGCGCGGGCTAGAGCTGGTTCTCTACCAACCACCAACCTTCCTAGCAGCGACCAGGACCCATCCAACGCCCACCCCGCCACGCCGCTTCCCGGATCCACGTATATATACCCCGCACCAACCAGGAAGTCCATTCACCAAGCAGCAAAGCAAGCCAGCTAATTACTAGCTCCTCCGCCTCTTCTTCTTGCTCTCCGGCAGCAAAGCTAGCTAGCTCAACTTCATTAAGCCAATCCTTCTCTCCGCCTCCCAACCTTCTTTGCTCATAATCAAGGTTTAAATTACCTACCTAAAAGGAATGGGCAGCTTGGGCACCAACCCCATGTCCTTCTCCGCCATCCCCGACGACAAGGCGGCGTTCGAGCCGCTTAACCCCGAAGATGTCCGTGCATACCTCCACAAGGCCGTCGACTTCATCTCCGACTACTACACCAACATCGAGTCCATGCCCGTACTTCCTAATGTGAAGCCAGGGTACCTGCAAGACGAGCTCAGCGCGTCCCCGCCAACTTACTCTGCGCCATTCGACGTCACCATGAAGGAGCTCAGGACCTCCGTTGTCCCCGGCATGACGCACTGGGCTAGCCCCAACTTCTTTGCCTTCTTCCCCTCCACAAACAGCGCAGCTGCGATCGCCGGCGACCTCATTGCCTCCGCCATGAACACGGTCGGATTCACGTGGCAGGCCTCACCTGCCGCCACTGAGATGGAGGTTCTCGCTCTCGACTGGCTTGCGCAGCTCCTGCGTCTGCCCACAACCTTCATGAACCGAACCAGCACCGGTCGTGGCACCGGCGGTGGGGTTATCCTTGGCACAACAAGCGAGGCCATGCTCGTCACGCTGGTCGCTGCCCGTGATGCAGCGCTGCGTCGAAGCGGCTATGTTGGCGTGTCTGGCATTCCACGCTTGGCTGTGTATGCTGCCGACCAAACCCACTCCACGTTCTTCAAGGCTTGTCGCCTCGCGGGCTTTGACCCCGCCAACATCCGCTCCATCCCTACCGGGCCAGAAACCAATTATGGGCTCGACCCGGCAAAGCTTCTCGAGGTCATGCAAGCTGATGCCGACGCTGGTCTTGTGCCAACATATGTCTGCGCGACCGTGGGCACCACGTCTTCCAATGCCATTGACCCGGTGGGCGACGTCGCCGATGTTGCCGCCATGTTCAATGCATGGGTCCACGTCGATGCTGCCTACGCTGGCAGTGCATGTATCTGCCCCGAGTTTCGCCACCATCTCGACGGCGTCGAGCGCGTGGACTCCATTAGCATGAGCCCACACAAATGGCTTCTCACATGCCTTGATTGCACATGTCTCTATGTCCGTGATGCTCACCGACTGAGTGACTCATTGGAGACCAACCCGGAGTATCTCAAGAATGATGCTACCGAGTCCGGCGAGGTCACCGATCTTAAAGACATGCAGGTCGGCGTTGGCCGGCGCTTCCGTGGGCTCAAGCTTTGGATGGTCATGCGTACCTATGGTACTGCAAAGCTCCAAGAGCACATCCGTAGTGATGTTGCCATGGCCAAGATGTTTGAAGATTTTGTCCGTGCCGATGACAGGTTTGAGGTGGTCGTACCGAGGAACTTTGCTCTTGTTTGCTTTCGGATCAAGGCAAGTGGAGCCATGACAGAGAAGGATGCTGACGAGGCCAACCGTGTGCTAATGGAAAATCTGAACAAAACTGGCAAGGCTTATCTTGCCCACACGGTGGTCGGTGACAAATTTGTGCTCCGTTTCGCCGTTGGATCGTCGCTGCAGGAGGAAAGGCATGTGATAAGTGCATGGGACCTCATCAAGAAGACCACGAGCAGTATCATGGATTAAGTATATGGACCTACTGTTCAAGAAGCTAAACAAATTCCTATATTTAGGGTATAATTATTATTTTACATTTCTTGTTCTTTTATTCTCCTTTGATTATGATTATTATTATTGTTATTTATTTAGACATGAGGTTCTTATTCCTTTTTTGATCTATATATACCGACCGAGGGTCTATATATATAGCAGGCCGGTACCAAAGAAATTGATTGTAGACTGTAAAAGGGCTTATACTTAATATACATGAAATGATTTTTTTTGTTACCGTACTCTGCTAGCGAGTGACGAATGCATGCCCACGCATCTCGATCAAGAAATATACGTTGCACTCAGTAGGTTTTTTAGTTTTCAAGATGCCAAACCGAAGCCACTCGGTCACCGTGTGCTCTCAACTTTTCATCAATTATTTGGTCCTATCTACATGCCGTACAATCCCCATCTCCAAAGTCGGATCGAGCATACACTTGCATGTCTGAATTAACGGCACTTGCGCCGCAGCATTAACGGACGTGCGGATTCGCAAATGAGGGAACGATCGACAAGTAATTTCATGTTTGAGTATGAAATGCGGCTTAATTAAAGCTTGAATCAAACAAAGCAAAGCAGAAATACAAGTGGCCAAGTGGGGGTACTAGAGTAGGACAATATACAACAGTAGTAAGCGACTGTTTACTGAATGGAACGATTGGTACTTGCAACCAGTCACCCACCTGAAACTATACATCAGATGATTCACTCGTGGGATCAGCTCTTTCAGGTTATTGCAGTCAGTTGTTTGGTTTTGGTTTTATTTACGTTGGTTTGGATTTTAATTATGTTACGGTGGTCAGAGGCGAATCTATGTGTAAGCTGTGGGGTCAGGCTTTTTTTTTAAAACAGCCTAGAATCACTGTTCATTTCATTCATTCATCTTCCGAGCAAAAAAATCACTGTTCATTTCCTGTTCATCGTGAAGAAAAAAATCCATTGACCCCACAGATTCTTGAGGCTGGCGCCGCCACTGGTGTTCATTTCATTTGCATATCGTGATGGGCTGCAGTTGAGGCAGTATTTGTTCTAAGAAGATACATATTTGGGCCTTGGTGTAGCCTGTGTTGGTTGTGTGAGCCCTTTGGGGCAGTCCTTTTGCTGACTTCTAGAATAAGCTTCTATAATAGACTTTTACTAAAAAAGAATTGGTTGGGCTTCTAGAATTAGCTAGGTAGGGGCAGCTCATTCTGGAAGCCCAAAAAAGCCAGCAAAATAACTGGCCCTTGAAAGGGAAGAGTATTTGTAGCACTTGGGCACTACGCACCCCTATATGAACATTAAGTTAAAAAAATACTGAGAAATTTCAAAAAGAAACTGAAATTTTGGGATATGAAACCTGGGGGCCCAGTCTACATTTGTGTGAAATTTCCTGAAAAAATACTAGGAAACATATCTGTGGCAAAAAGACCAAAAAAATCCTATGTATAGAAAAAAAACTATTTAGATGGATTTTAGTTCGGACTTTATTTTCTTCACCACAGATACATTTCCTGGTATTTTTTTTATAAAACTTCACACGGGAGTAGATTGGGCACGCAAGTTTCATATCCCAAGATTTAAGAAATTTGTTTTTTTCTCCTATTTTTGGGCGGTGGAGCACCCAGGTGCTCCTGTGTATTTCCTCCTTAAAAACTCTTGTTCTACGTTGAAATTGTAAAACTACTGCCATAATGCTCACATGGGCCGAGCAACGAAGATCTCATTTGCTCAGCTCGGCTCCCGGCTCCACTCGCTTGCTTCACTGCTAGTTTAGAAAACAAAATGGCTATCAATTTTTTAATTTGAATGAGTTGTTAAATAAAAATGTGTTCATAGATTTTAGAAAATGTCATGAATTAAAAAAACATGAATTTTAAAAAATCATTAATTCAAATAATGTTCAGGAATTTGGAAAAGGATGCACAAATGTAAAAGAATTCATAGACTGAAAACTTGTCTCAAACTTTATAAATATTCAAGAACTTGAAAAAATATTTGTCTATTTAAAAAAATATTCATGTTTTTAAATAATATTCATGATTTATAATATGAAAAATAAAAGGAATTAATAAAAATAGAAAAGGATAAATAGAAAAGAAATAAAAATACAAGTAATACATTGCAAAAAACCAAAAAACACCCGTCGGCCCAATACAACTAGGTGTGTGTTACTCTCAACCAATGACACACAGCCTTACAGACAGGGCCCATAGTGACCCCCATAGCCCGAGATACACACGGATTCTCAAAAACTCAAGCGGAACTTTTTCCCTCTAGCTAGGGTTTCGACTCCTCTCGCCGCCTCCCAGCGACGTTGAGAACCTATCTCCCTCCTCTCCGGTAGGAACGGGATCTGAACCAGGGCCGCCGTGGGGGGAGCGCAGTCTGCCTCCCCGACCCTGCAACGATCTTCGATCTCGTAAGGGTTAGGGTTTTTCCGCTTCGTGGTCGAGTGGCTCTGCCGGCGACACGAGATGGCTAACCATGGAAGTTCTTCGTCGGGTGATCGCATGGGAAAAGGCACCTTGGAGGTGATGATGCAGGAGCTGGCCCTCAAAGAAGACGATCTCGATGATGTGATATTTGAGGATGATGATGCCCCGGCGGATGAGAAACTCCGGTGGATGATCCTGGCCCGAGTCCATATGGACAAAGGATTCAGAAACTACTGGTTCTTCGGGAATATGAAAACGGCGTGGGATTTGGCCAGTCCAGTGAAGATAAAAACTTTGGAGGAAAACTTGTTCCAGATGCAATTTGATTGCTTAGGAGATTGGGAACGGGTCACGCAGGGCGGGCCGTGGCACTTCCGGGGCAACCCAGTTGTCATCGCTCCTTATGATGGATACACGAAGCCTTCCTCGATCGAGTTCTATACGATTGAGATTTGGGCGAGGATCATCGACCTCCCCATTGCTTATCATGGGAAGATAAAGGCCTTAGCCTCAAAAATCGGAGAGTTCGCTGATTCAGAGCCCTCCTCCTTCGACTTTGAAGGCAATTTCTACAGGGTCAGGGTCATTCTTGATGTTCGTAACCCGCTGAAGAAAGCCATATCTCTGATCCGTGGGGGTGAGAGGGAGATCTTCGTTGTCAAGTACGAACGTTTGCCAGACTGGTTCCTGGTTCGCGGCATGATGGGCCACGAGTTCAAAGAGCATGGCGATGGTGTTCATCCTCCTTCAGCTCTGGTTTTCAAAAACCTGCAAGCACCTGCAACTACAGCTTGGGGTACTCGCCAGAGGAACAGAAACCATAAAGATCAGAAGCGGGACGGGCTGGCGGCGCCCGCTCCAGAACCGAGCTCCCAGGGCAGTCAGGATCAACAGGTCATGGAAGTGGATGCGGCTGATATCAACAGAAAGCGCACGTCGGACCAAACTGCTATTGCGCTGGGTCACAAAGCTGTGACGGGACTGGAGCTGGCTCTGGCATCAAATTCAGGAGGGGGGACGGTGCCAGTCAGCCTTCCCCCAAAACAAGAACCAGAAAGGTCCAAGCTAATGGGGCAGCTTGACAAAGGAGGAAACTTAGTGGAGAAGACGGGTGCAACCAATGTGAAGAAGACCCTCAACGGAGGGAAATCTCAGACGCGAGATTGGCGGTCTCCGCGACGGAGGACCGCCGGACGCAATGAATCTGTTAAGCTGGAACTGCCGGGGAATTGGCAATGCCCCGGCAGTTCAAGAGCTTCGCGAACTCGCGAATAAGTTTGCCCCGAGAGTACTTTGTATAGTTGAAACCCAAATAAGTGGGGAGAGAGCGGAAAATTTAAAAAGTACTCTAGGCTATGATAAATCTTTTGCTATTGATGCCTCTGGTAGAAGTGGAGGCATAGCTATCTTTTGGAATGATGAAATAAAGAATGAGATTTTGGGTTACTCGAAGTATCATATTGGTTGTAAGATTACTGGTGTAGGTGATCAACCTTGGAGGCTGTCATGTTTCTATGGTGAAGCACAGACCCATCTACGTCATCATACTTGGACCACGATGAAGAACCTATCTACCCTTCATGATATGTCGTGGGTTTCTATAGGGGATTTTAATGAAGTTTTGAGGCACGACGAACATGATGGAATTGGGTCAAGGAGCCAAGCACAGATACAAGGTTTTTGGGATGCGATGGACATATGTGGTCTAGTTGACCTGGGTTTCAAGGGCACAAAGTGGACCTATGAGAAGAAAGTCACGGGAGGAACGTATACCCGCGTAAGATTAGATTGAGCCCTTGGCTCAGTTGACTAGTGTGGGCTTTTTCCATCTGCAGCTGTGGAGCACCATACGGTGGCGACGTCAGACCACTCGGCAATCTTGTTACAGCTAGCACAAACAAGCGGAGGTGCCAAGAAAACGAGACAATTCCGGTATGAAGTGATGTGGGAAACACACTCCGATCTTAAACCAATGATTGAAGCTGCTTGGGAGGCGAACGGCCAGTATCTCTCGGTGGGTGAAGTTCGTATGAATCTTGAAGCTTTGTCCAGGAACCTTGGCGAGTGGGCACAGACCACTTTTGGAAGCGTGAGGGGAGAAATTCGGAGTTTAAAAAAGGAACTGGATCGGCTACGTAGTGAAGTCGGGCGAACGGGGCCGTCCCATGCTGAAATTAAGATCAATGATCGCTTGATCGAACTCTACTTGCGCGAGGAGTTGATGTGGAGACAACAGTCACGTGTCGAGTGGCTCTCTGCAGGTGATCGAAACTCCCATTTTTTCATATGAGGGCTTCCATGAGGAGGAGGAAGAATTTGATAAAGGCTCTGGAAAAACCGGATGGGCTAGTGACCACGAAGTTTACTGAGATGCAACAAATGGCACTTGAATTTTATAAGCAACTCTATACTTCGGAAGTTGTACAGGGGGTGGAAGATGTTCTTCGGCATGTCCCAGTGATGGTGACACCGGAGATGAATGAAACGCTGCTAGCTCCTTTTGAGGCGAAGGAAGTAAAAACCGCACTTTTTCATATGTTTCCAACGAAAGCTCTGGGCCCCGATGGCTTTCCTGCTCATTTCTTCCAGAGGCACTGGGATGTTTGTGGTGACACAGTAACCAGGGCAGTTTTGGCTATTGTAAGAGGAGAAGAGAGCCCTGCATGTTTGAATGACACGCTGCTGGTTCTCATCCCTAAGGTATCAAATCCAACTCTGTTATCCCAATTCCATCCTATTAGTTTGTGTAACGTGTTCTATAAGATTGCCTCGAAGGTGCTAGCAAACAGGTTAAAGTTGATCTTACCTGATATAATATCTGAAGAGCAGTCCGCTTTTGTGCCTGGGAGGCTAATAACTGATAACATTATATCAGCCTATGAGTGTTTGCACTTCATGAAGAGGAATATGGCAAAAGATAACAGATTTGCAGCTCTGAAGCTTGATATGATGAAGGCATATGACAGGGTGGAGTGGTCTTATTTGAAGTCTATTATGGAGAAGCTAGGGTTTGCGGCACCCTAGGTTACAGTTGTGATGAACATGGTGAGCTCAGTTTCTTTTTCAGTTATGTTCAATGGTGTGAAGTCAGAATCTTTCCAACCCACAAGAGGAATCCGGCGGGGAGATCCAATCTCTCCGTACCTTTTCTTGATTGCAGCAGAGGGCCTTTCGTGCCTCTTAAAATCTCAGAATCAATCATCCTAGCTCAGCGGTCTTAAGGTGGCGCCGTCAGCACCGGCGGTGAACCACCTTTTATTCGCGGATGATAGCCTGCTGTTCTTCAGGGCAAGTGTGAATGGAGCAGAAGAAGTATCAAACCTACTGGATTCTTATTGCATGGCATCGGGACAGAGGATAAACAGAGAGAAATCCTCGATCTTTTTCAGTAAGGGCTGTCCAGAACTAGTGCGTATTGCGGTCAAAGGACACCTGCAAGTTCCGAATGAATCCTTCAATGACAGATATTTGGGTATGCCGACGGGTGTGGGACACTCAAAGAAAGGGACTTTTAAATATTTGAGTGATAGAGTTTGGGATAAGGTGAAGGGATGGATGAGCAGATGCCTATCTGCCGGAGGGAAGGATGTGCTTATCAAATCAGTGGCCCAAGCAATACCTGTTTTCTCTATGTCCTGCTTCAAGCTCCCGAGAGGTTTGTGCGATCATATTAAATCTATAATCAGAAAGTTTTGGTGGGGCTGCAAACAAGGAGAGCGCAAACCTGCATGGGTTTCATGGGACGTGATGACACGGCCAAAGCACTTGGGAGGGCTTGGTTTTAGAGATCTTGAGATCTTTAATCTTGCTTTATTAGCACGGCAGGCATGGATACTGTTGAATGAACCAACAAGCCTGAGTGCAAGAATTCTGAAGGCGGCATATTACCCAGATAGATCGATTCTTGCAGCTGAGTTGGGGTCCAGGCCATCTCAGATATGGCGGGCTGTTCTGGAAGGATGGGATTTGCTAAAACAAGGTATCATACACGCATTGGGAATGGGCAAACAACTGAAATATGGAACGACAATTGGATACCGAAGGAGATGACCCCTCGCCCTATCACATCTTTGGTGGCGAATCCTCCCAGGCTTGTTTCTGAGTTGCTCTCTCCGGCGACTGCCTCCTGGGATGTTGCGTTGGTTCGGACCATCTTCCTGCCTATCGATGCAGATGCAATATTGAAGATACCTGTTTGCACGCGCAACATACAGGATTTTTGGGCATGGAACCCGGACAGAAAGGGCTAGTTTACTGTAAGCTCGGCCTACAGATTCTTGCTAAAGACCAAGCTACAGCGGGAGGAGTGGCTAAATGGGGGCAGCGGGATGTCTAGTTCTGAGAAGGGCGAAAGAGCGTGGAGTGCATTATGGAAATTGAAAGTCCCATCGAAAGTGAGGATTTTCCTGTGGAGACTTGCTCATCATTCCCTCCCGATAACGGACGTTTTGAAGCGAAGACATATGTCAGCTCAAGACGTGTGCCCCCTATGTGGGTGTGAGGATTCTTGGCGGCATGCCCTTGTTGCATGCACGATGTCACATTGCATTTGGGCGCTGTCAGATGACATGCTGGTCTCCCAGATGTCGGACAACATGGAGGCCAATGCAAGGATTTGGCTGTTCGAGATGAGTGAGAGCTTGGATCATGATAAGTTTACAAGGATGGTCATTACACTTTGGTATATTTGGTATGCAAGGAGAAAGGTAATTTATGAATCAATTTTTCAGATCCCACCACAAACGGCATCTTTCATTGACAACTACATCGTGGAGTTGGGTAATTTACGCGTTGAAAGTGTACATGCAATCACAAGATCAATCCCGGCTCAACAGCCCAAGCGGTGGATTCCACCCCCCGGAGGGATGGTGAAGATTAATGTGGACGGAGCCGTTGGGAGAACAAGGCAAGGAGGAGCAGTAGCGGCGCTATGTCGGGACCATGAAGGTAACTACCTGGGCTTATCAGCGATGGTGCAGTATGGCATTACTGACCCGCTGCTGCTAGAGACTTTTGCTTGCCGTGAAGCATTAGCTTTGGCGGATGATCTTGTGGAGCAGAAGATATATGTGGCCTCGGACTGCCAGGAGACGGTGAACGACATAAACAGAGGGACCGGAGGCCCTAATGCAGCTTTAGTTCATGAAATAACGAACCATATGAGTAGTTTTGTGCCTTGCTCATTTGTTTTCGAGCGTAGGAATTTTAATTTCGAGGCTCATAATCTTGCCAAGTTCGCTTGTAATCTTAACATAGGTAGACATGTTTGGTTGGGTTACCCACATGACCCGAACCTTGTACCTATGACAATTCCTTTGAATGAATAAAGCAGGCAAGATTCCTAAAAAAAACTAGGTTTTTTGGAGTGAATGAGAGTACATGACCATAAGGGGGATGCCGCTGTTCTAATCCCGAGCTCATGTGAGCTCGGGTGAACAGTAAGATCAAAAAAATGGAATTTTAAAAAAAACTGAATTTTTTTGTTAGAAACATACAATTTGTTTTGTTAGTCAATGTTGTTTTTTTCGTAAAAAAATATATACCAGAGCAAAAGTAAGTCAATTTTATTTTAAAAAAACTTCTGAACTATTTTTTTTTGTTTAATTATTTAAAAATACTCATATAGGGTGTATATACAACCAGAAATCAAAGTGTATTTCCCAAGGGACCATTAAACTACCCGACGCATATTGAAGGTTCCAGCCATAGACAACACACATGAAAAACTAACTCAGCCAAAAACCATTTGAACCGAGGCAGCCGAGGAAGAAGCGCCATCCATGATCTGGCCCATCATGTTGTTCCTCTCCTCGTCGGTCCACGAGTGTGGCTGCACCACTATCTCCCAGTCCCAGTGCCCCTTGTCACGAACATGCCCTTCCTTGAACACCGCAACACACCGCAGCGCCGTGCACGCTCCCATGACGAACCTGACAAGGTAAACCTGCCTCGCCGTGCCCCCGAAACCGGCCATCACGAACTCCTTGAGGCCATGGTGCCGGGGCACGGCAGCCCCCCAGCTTATCTCCTCGCCGGGCTCCTGCACGCAGGCGGCGACGTGGATGTGGAGGGTGTCGAGGGAAGGCGCCTTCTCGAGGAGGAGCCGGGGCCACGAGACGTCCCAGGACGAAGGCACGTCGGCCACCAGTAGCCTTCTCAGGTTAGCCAGCAGCGACGACGGGTGGCTCCACGGCACGATCCACCTCTCCGGTCCGGTGAATCGGATCATAAGGCTGGCAATGTCCGGGGTCCGTCGGACGAGGAAGTCGAGCACCGTCCTTGTCGGCTGGGCATCGGAGAACCAGGCGAGGTTGCACTGGCTGAGGCGGGGAAACGAGGCGAACTCCGCGAAGGACACCCTGGTTCCGAGCGAGGCCAGCCTCTCGAGGCCGGGAAGGGCCGCCATGCGTATCATCGTCGGGAACTCGCACCTGTCGACGACGAGCTCCCTGATCCGCGACATTGGGGCGTCGACGGTCATGACCTCGGCGCCGCGGCAGAGGCAGCACACGAGGTGCAGCACCTGCAGCTGCGGGCACGAGGCGAGCACGGCCTCGTAGGCCGCGACAGACACCGACTCCGGCATGTCTTGCAGGACGAGCTTGGTGAGCGCGCCGTGCTCGTGAAGCGGCGGGAGCACGGCGCAGCCCCCGAGCTTGAGCTTCCGCAGGCGCGACGCGCGGGGACGCTCGCAGAGGCCGTGGCCGGGAAAGGCGTGGGCGGCGGCCGGCTGCGTGTAGAACGGCGCGGCGACGGCCTCCAGATTGCTGACCCCCCAGTCGTCGATAGCCTTGGCGACGAGCCGGTTGATGAGGCCGCTGTTATTGTCGGCGGAGAAGAACTGGAGCCCCAGCCGGCGGAGCCTCCGGGGAGCGTCCAACAAGAGGCGGCTCTGGATGAAGCCGATTAGGGCGCGCATGGCGCGACGCTCGTACCTCATCAAGTTAGCCAGGACACTCTCATCCGTGGCGTCGTCGATCCTGAGATGGAGGCGGAGCCAGCTGCAGTAGCGCTCCGGGAGCACGTCGAAGACACTCAAGTCCAGGGCGGGGAGCTCGGCGGGGAGGCGGGACCAGCGCCTGGACAGCGACGCAGTGCCGAGCGCCGTGCGGGTGTCGACGCGGCGCAGGATGAGGAGGAGGAGATCATCGGGAAGGGCGCTGATCCTGTCTTCGCCGCCGCCGCGGACCGCCTTAGGAGGCCGCCGGCGTGAGATCCGACCCGTCCCGCGCACCCTGGCCATGGGTGAACTGCGCGACCTACGGATCTAGTAATGTTGCTGGGTTGATGTCGCGGACGATGAACTGGAGCCTGTTGAAATATGTTTTAAATCCCGTACGTGTAGGGCATGGAGTTGTTGCGATTGATTTCCCTGCGTATAGTTGTGGTAGATACGGCTCAACTTTCAAGTTCTATCTGAACAGACCGCATCTCCATGTAATCTGGAGTATTCGTTAAGTCTGTTTTAAACCCTGAGTTTATATATAGTGTTACACAAATGAATCATCAACCTTAAATCTCTAAAATCGATACTCTATACTCATCGATCTTGGTCAAACTAAACCCTGGATCCGTTTGATGCACTGGGAAAAAGATGATCTAGGATGGGATCAATCGATACTCTAACTCACTACATTGGCCCCACCAGTCATATCCATGCTATATCCCAATCCTCCATGGGGCGATAATACAACACGCACGGAGGGAAACAACGGACTTTTACGGACCCTCCCTGCGTGTCCTCCACTAATTGGCCCCCCTGATTTTCACTGGTGGGGCCCGCCTCATTAAACCAAATCTCAGCCAATCACTGCTAACCACTCCGTCAAACCCCCATAAACAGTCCGTGAGTGTGCTAGACGCCAACCTGCTGATCCCAACCAGGATCAGTCAGCTCCCCAACCGTGTGATTTGACGCCAACACAACCGCACCAAAGCGCGCCAGCACCACCTAGCACACCCAACGCCACGCTCGAGCGGCAGCAACTCGACACGCAGACTAGGAGGTAGGCAACGGCCCAGCCTTGATGGAACCGAGCAGCCACGTCAAAACGTCGCCGCAACCGTCACCGAGAGGGGCTCCGCCATGCCCGGGGCCACCCCCACGACACAAGCATAAAGGTCCCGCCGCCAACGTCAGCGGCTCCGCCCTACAACTTCCTCCAACGGCGACAAGAGGATTGGAGGTTCTTTTGGTGGAGGTTACATGGTCCGCCGAGTGGGCCACAAGGAAGCTACATGATGGCCTCATTTAAAATTATTGTCCTGGCCTCTACACCAACTAGGGAGGGGCCTCCTATTGCGCGCCTTCAGCGCCGCACAACCTAATTGGCGCTCGCAGCACCTCTGGGGCTGGCCCATGACAGCGCAAAGCCAAATAAACACAGCAAAATATATGTCTATCAACCGGAATTTGAACTCGCGCCATCGAACTTCTTTATAGTGATGCTAACCACTAAACCAACTAATTGTTAGTCGCTATTTACAGCGCGGGATGTTTAAGAATAGAAACGTAGACGTGACATTACACTGTAATGCTTAGATTTTTCAATTATTTGAAAACATGTTCATAGATTTCAAATGAAGTTCACAAACATGCAAAAAAAAATGTTCGCGTATACACAAAAATGTTCACCAAATCGAAAAGGTTCACGAATTCAAAAGCAGTTCATTTTTTTTTACAAAAAATCAATATATTTTGAAAAAAATCACAAACTCAAAAATATTTATGAATTTTAAAAAAACTCAAAATGGAAAAAAGTTTGTGAGTTTGAAAAAAGTTCATCGATTTTGATAAAAATTTCATCAAATATGAAACAAGTCCACCAAATTTGAAAAAAGTTCATCGATTTTGATAAAAATTTCATCAAATATGAAACAAGTCCACCAAATTTGAAAAAAGTTCATCGATTTTGATAAAAATTTCATCAAATATGAAACAAGTCCACCAAATTTGAAAAAAGTTCATCGAATTGGGAAAAAGCTTATCAATTTGAAAAGAGTTCATCCACTTTGGAAAAGGTTCATCCAAATTGGCAAAAGTTCACCAAGCTTGAAAAAATGTTAATCAAATTAGAAAAAAAAATCTCATCAAAAAATGAAAATAGTTCATCGATTTGAAGAAAAAAGTTCATCGACTTCTACAAAAGTTCATTGAATAGGAAAAAGGTTCATCAAATTTGAAAAAATTACATGAAAATTTGAAAAATAATTCATCAACTTTTTGAGAAAAGCTCGTCAATTTCGCAGAAAATGTTCATCAAACCAGGAAAAGAAAAGGGAAACGTTTACAATCGACGAACCGGCCGAAACTTCGGCCGGCCGCCTCGCTCAGTACGCGCGTTGGGCTCCTGCACACAAGCCACGTCACCCAGGCCCAGCCCACACCGCTTTTTCTTTTTTCTTTCCTTATCTCTAAGTCCGACCTTATCTACTCGTTCCCCTTTCGTCTAGCTTGCGCCGCGGATTTCTCGACGGAGCTCGCCTACTCCTCTCTCTTCAGACCTCTCCAGCGTTGGCGCACCTAGAGCCCACCCCCACCGCAGCGCAGCTACCCCCCCCCCCCCCCCCCCCCCTCCCCGGTCGAGTGCCGGTATGCTGGAAACCAACCATGAGCGGCGCTGAGCCCCATCCAGGGGGATTTTTGCTTCAGGCGACGACGACTGTGGTTGGCGGCGATGGCGGTGGCGGAGAATAAGTTGCTATTTTTTTGATTTGTTTTTGCTGGAACCAGGTTTGATTTTTGCTACTACCGTCTGTGTCTTTTGCTACATCCATTCATGAAGCCGTGGTGCGTTTTTACGACTGAGATGTGACCGGCAACGATGAAGACGATATTTTTATTGCAACAACCTTGTTTTTTGCTACTATCGGAGGCGTGTTTTGCTACATCCATTCACGAGGCTATGGTGCTTCAAGCGCGGCGACGAGTTCCGGCAGCGTTTTTGTTATAACTGTCTTTGAATTTTGCTACGTCCATTCACAGATTAACTGCAACTGCAGCGAGTGTTGCATGTGTCAATGGTCGGCAGCGACGGAGTTGCGACGGCTGCATCGCCCAGTTGCGGCCGGCGGCGACAGAGTTGCGACGGCTTCATCGCCCAGTTGCGGCCGACGGCGGAGGTGGCTAGCTACCATCCGTGGGGAGGCTGGGGCGGCGAGGTGCAGCCTGCTGCGAGGTCAACGGCCGGCGGGGGGCGTCCCGCGGTGCGGTGCGGCGAGGGGGCGGGTGCTGTGCCGGAGGATTTTCTCGAAGGGATCTCGCGCAGATCTGACGGCCCTGGCTCGCGCATCAGACGGTTGGTGCTCGACCGGTCCAACAGTTGGGCCGGTGTGCCGGCGCAGATCAGCGCCCAAAAGAAAAGGTGAAACGGAAAAAGGAAAGGAAAAGTAGAAGTAATAAAAGAATGAGAATGTTGAAAAATATCAGATGAGCTTGAGTGGCCCGTTGGTTAGCGCATTGCGCCTCGATACAGGAGGTCAGTGGTTGGATCCACCCCGAATCACTTATTTTGCGTCTTTGGAAACAGAAGAAAAAAAAAACATACAGACTGAAACAGATAAATGGGCCAGCCCACCTAACGCGGCTGCAGGCACCGTTTAGGAAAAATGCCCTTTGTCTCAAAAAAAAAGGAAGATTGCCCTTAACCGGCACTGAGGGTTTGTTAACTAGGCATGCACATAACATTTGATCCCCTAAAAGAACATAACCTTTCATTATTACGATTTTTTATCTTGAAATGTAGTCCCATCACACATCAAGTATGGTGCTCAAAGATTATTTAATTTCTTTTTTTGTGAGAGCGCTGAAATTTTTTGCGCTATACAGGCGTTAACATAGAATAGCAAAAGCTAAGAATTTACAGTTTCAAAGGTCTGCCACGACATCATAAATTCATAATGTTCCTTACGTATGCTAAGCTTTCACTGTTTCAATTCCACCACACTAAAATTATCCATTCCTGCGTGTAAAGGGGGGCGAAGGTAAAAAGGAAACAGAGCTGCAGTGCCATTTCCCCCATCCTTATGATTTACAGAGAAGACAGAGCTGTCCTTATAACTAACTAACCCAAACACCCAATGTACACTTCGTAACTAACCCTACCCAACCTTCCAGATGTACACTCCGATTCGACCTTGTACATTTCACGACTATAGACCTAAGAAACGTGAAACGCGGTCGGCAAGATTGGCGATGACGAACCCAGAAAATACCTGCAAAAGCAGCACAGGTAGAGAGAGTAAAACAAATGGCAGATGCAATAAGAGTGATCTTCAGCAGGCAAGGAGGTTCAAAGAACCGAGCATGGGGATACCAATAGATATTTCAACTTTGGAAATGATAACAGTAGTTTTCATCATTATTTGCGCATCAGAAGTTTTCAGAATTATAACTTCTCAACAAAACCTAAAACAAACAGTCCTGAGATGCAGGGCAAAACAGTTTAGTTACCTGGACAGAACCAAAAATATAGACTGCTGAATAATGTCGGCCATGGATGACCATGTCAGCAACCATAGCTAGTGGAATTGTGAGCGACATGCCTAACGTGGCCACCAAGGGATTAGTCCAAACAACAGAGAGAGCCCTGCGCAGAAGTTCTGTTGTCAAAACACCGCAGTTATGCAATATTATTAAAAACATTAGCCTTCTCTTAATGCGTACCAAAAGTAGTCCGATAGCACGCTCCCAATGAGGCCATTTGCCAGCACCACTTCATCCACTTTAGCTGAGTGGGGCATTGTAAACTTTGGCTCAATACCAAGTGCAGTTAATGGCCACACTGAAAAGATACAAACACTTCAGCATATTCGTACATTTACACCAAGAAGAACAAACTATAAATACATGCAACGTACATGTGGACCTCAACACACAACTATTCCTGACTGATTCGACCAAAATACCAAATAAAATACTGGCATGCACAACATACAGAACATTTTGGATCATGAATGAGTGAATATAGCCAGTCCTTGTAGCTTTCGATGAGACTCACATCTAATGCCATAGGGCTTGTATGTCAGCAGTTTATGTTTAGTACATGCTATTTATATCAATGAATATTTGAATATTGAGCACTATTAAAACAATAAAATGTGCAAAAAGGAAAACTCTTACCAAGCCACCAGAGAAGACAAAGACTGAAAAGTCCGAGAAAACCAAACAGTTTTTGGACGTCAACCTTTTCTGATCCTTCTCCTCCAGCAAACTTTTTGAGAAGCACTGGAATGATGTGAAACAATCAGGATCAGGCAACAACCAACCAGTGAATAGACTACAAACTGAACAGAAGAGTGCAATAACCAACCTGTGAATAGACCATATGACATAGCTGACATAAGACCAAACATGTCTCCTAGAAGAGTCCTCTGTGTGGCCCTGTGGTTGTAAAGCTCAAGAATTAGACAATTGGCAAAGTGATGAGTTCATCCCCAAAAACAGCCTCATTAATTACCCCATGAAACAGGAATGTCAAATGCTTTTAGTTTCTCCTTTTTAAGAAAAATAATTTGATTGCAGCTAACCATCTTTACTAAAAAGAAAGCAAGTGCACAGCTGAGAAGCTAATTAAGTATGGACAATATACAGCCCACTTGGTAGTTGGTACCAATGCACAGGTGAGAAGCTAAATTAGGTATTGACAGTATACAGCCACTTGGCAGTTGGTACCAATGCACAGCTGAGAAGCTTAATTGCCAGGTTAAACCCACTCACCCTGAATTGCTTACTTCTGATTCATCTGTTGCCCAAGTCTGGCCCATAGTAGTCATTGCCACACCAGCCATGCTAACAAAAACAGCAATAACTTTGGCAGCATTTATGGAATCTTGGCCAAGTAGCACACCAATGAAAAGGGTGAAGAGTCCCGAAGTTGAAGATAGTACAGTAGTGCTTGCCACACTAGTTCTTGCAAGTGCTGCATTTGACAAATACTGCATCCAAAGCATAAGAGAAGATGAGTAACTGTATCGATCAAAATACTGTCTGTATGACTGAAATCAGACTATTTTATGGATCATAATAAAGTTAGTACAAAGTTGAGTCATCTATTTTGGAACGGAGGGAGTAACAGGCAAGATAACTGGAAAATTTACCTCTGTAACAAACCATATGGGACAAAGATACAACCCATAAATTGCAATCTCCTTGGTGGAAAGCTGTTGCTCCTTCAAAACCCCACCCTCACATTCACCAATTCCACAAATAAGTGGTTTTGTCTCCTCTAGTACAGGAATGTCCACATCAGTAATTTTTATCACCACGGTTTTCTGTGGTTCCATTTCCAGCATCTTCTGAAATTCACCATTCTTCAGAGGAGCGCTACCGCCAAAGGAAGATTTGCTCGCGATCTTTGAGGCTTTGCTGCTTCCAGAATTCCTTCTCAACAATCTGTATATAAAATCCTTCAGAAATGCCAACGGGATGTAGATCACCATAAGAGAGGCCCCCAAGTAAGTAATTGCGAATGGTTGCTTGTAGTTAGCAAATATCCCCTGCACACAGAGGTTCAGTTCAGATACTGAAGTTGAATTTGCTTCATTTGATAACAACAAATTTATCAAAAGGAATTAAAAAAAACTTTCATGTAAGGGTAAAACGCATAAGCTCTCCTGATGAACTAGTAGGGTGGGTCCATGTAATGCTCTTCAGTAAAATGTAACTACTTATTGCCAAAACTGAAGTAAGGTTCCTTGCAATGATGCATTAGGTGAGCAAGAATATCACAACCACCTACACTCTGGCAGGTATTGGTGATGCAAAGTCTCAGCAACCAATTCAAGCAAACTAGCATTTGCAAGATAAAGACTGAAATGTTGACAGATGCATGCATCCATACAGCATTCACAGCATTATTTCCTTTTATTACAGACATCCATCCACATACGCAACAACTTTGTACAGCAAATTCCTCCCGGACGCCCGGTGGCAAAAGCTACCAAATCGAGGTCGAAAAACAGTACTAGAAGAACTAAAAATATATCGATGTGAAGGCTCGGTCGTATTCTACATGCTGCCATATCATCCCACCACCGTGAACAATTGTCTATTGCAGGAAAGCCTTCTGAATGACACTATACAATTCTGATGAAGAATAAATGCCATACAGAAACAGAAGGCCTGCGGACATTATCAAACCAGAGCAGCCAAGATCCAGGCCTCGAATAAACAACCACAATTATAAAGTACAGAAAAGGAGCAGCAAGCATGTGAGCAAGAGGAGGAGGAAAAAGGTGTGCTTGACAGGAGCATACCTGCGTGACCTCGGCGGAGGTGACCCATATGAGCACGACGGCGACGATGAGGACGAGCCCAGCCCGGTACTTGAGGTTGGGACCCATGCCGCCGCGACTCCCCTCCGATCCCGCTGCTGCTGTGCTGGAAGAGGAGGAGGCGGCGGAGGCGAGCAATTTAACCGCGCGGCACGGGGGGAGAGTGGGGGAGTGGAGTTCACCTGCCCGGCCACATGCTTGCGGTGGACTGGGTGGGTGAGCTCCGCGCCGCTCCCGGCCTCATCGCCCGCCCCGCTTCGCTCCCCACGGAAAGAGAGTCGGCTTCCACGAGGCGGAGGAGGAGAACGGTTTTGGGGGCGGGGCGGGGGTGGTGGCGAGTTGGGGTGACCTACCACCGGAAGTTTCTACTCGATCCGAGGCAGACGAGGAGTCAAGCGACGGGAAGCTCACGCGCGGGTGCGGCGGTGCACGGCACGGCGAAGTTGGCGAGTTTTTTTGGAGGGGATCGGGCCGGGGTGGTGGCGCGCGCGCTGGGGTGGGCTGGGTATTTCAGGCGTTGCCGCGGGGGAGTCGGGGTGGCGGGCGGTGTCGGTCGGGACTCTGGTTCTCGGGGGTGCCGGATACGGACGGGGCGGGCGTTGCTGTCCGGGCGGACGCGGACGGGGCCGGTCTCGGCTCGGGCGATGCTCCTGGCGCGGTGGGATCGGGATCGGGATCGGGTTAGCGGCGTGCGTCGTGAGATTCGATTGGGACCCGGCGCGCGCGTGCGGTGCGAGGAGAGGGGAGGGGAGCAGTGTTCCGTGCCGGCCCGGCTCCGATCGAGAGGGGTGGAAGCTGTGTCACGCGTTGGGAATTGAGGCGGGGAAGAGTGTGAATGTGTGATGATGAGGCTGTTTGTAATGGGTAGTATCATATCTTAACATTATGCATATGATACTAAGCTATGATACTATCTTCGTAATGCACAGTATCATAGTTAATCTTATTTATTGTCATGCATGACACATAGTAGTATAACATTTAATATGATACAAGATCATGATATGATACTCAACATTCTTTCTTCATTTAATTCTATACCATCTTAATAAAATAGTCTAGTTGACATGCATGATACTAGTTATGATACTATTATTACGACCAGCCTGAGTGGCGTGCGTGTTGAAAAGCAAAAACAATTGTGGCGTGCGTGCTACCGGATGTCCTGGTCACGGTGCTGGAAAAGGTACGGTGGGTTAGGCCGTTGGCAGTACGTTAGCGCTGCCGAATCAGGTTCGTTGGTCAACTAGCATTTGATCGATGGCTCGGTTCGGTTGGTTACGTGAGCAGCAATATCTTAACAGTGTCAATGCGGTTCGCTAGCGTTTCACTCAATGCAAGCTGGTGGAGCGAGTCAAGAAACACTTGATACCTGGAGTGGATACGCAGGCGAAGTGTTTTATAAGGCCGGCCTTGGGTAGGCGTGACAGCGTCAGGTTTACTGACTTGCGTGCGTGGGGTTTAGTGGAGCGAGTCAAGGAACTTGTCCTCCGTGCGGAGAACAATCCTTGCCAGCCTCTGCTCCGACGCCTCCCCTGCTTTCACATGGCTATATACTGAAAATCTGACCGCGTGGGCGAACATCGCCTACGATTGGGTGGACCAGGGCGTGGCCGCTACTCCCTCCATCCGAAAATATTTATCACCAAAATAAATAAAAGGGAATGTATCTAGACATATATTAGTTCTAGATACATCTCTTTTTATCTATTTTGATGACAAATATTTTCGGACGGAGGAAGTACAATATTAGTTGTGATTGCCTAGCTTTCAGTGGTGCTTGGAGCGGGATGGTTTTCTAACAAACCTTTCAACCAGACTAGCCCGATAGATCAAAGATGCTTCACCAAGCCTTCGAGTGACACCAACGAGACAGACGCCGAGGACGCCACCTTCACACATGCACCCTTTGTTCAGTGATAATTGAAGAAGACGGTTCGGGTACGACGGACACGTCTGTGCATTACATGAAAGATATCATGCTCCCAGTATCCAACTCACACATAAATGACAAGACATGATGTTATATCGCTAAGTCCTTTTCTGATGATGATGATGCGTAAGCAAACTGCTGATCCAAAGAACGCAGGACGTTCTGACAGAAGCTCATTGAGACGGTGGTGTGAATTTTCTATGGCGTTCTGTAGAGCTTGGAGCAGGGAGCACACATTATGTGTGCACGCAACGAAGAAATGAAATTGCTCTACACACGATGTGCCCTGGCCGATCTGTGCACGACAAAACAATCAAGCGGCCGCTGCTCCTCTGTGGACCAGATTCCTACCGCTGGATTTGATCGTCATTTGCAAATCGTCCAAAATTGTCGTCCGCATAGCATTGCTCACGAAGAAATGCACACGGATACGACTACGGGACGCACATATCGATCATCATGTGTGCTGGACTGGCTCTACTTTATTTAAAATAAAATCAGTCGGCACGTGCCGGTTGGGTAAGATCTACCTGATCTGGGGAATACCGAGGACGATTCATGCACTCGGGTTCAGGAGCATGACTGTATTTTACTATTCACCTGAGCTCATGTGAGCTTAAACTGAAAATACCACTTTCGAGCCTTATAGGCTTTTTGGCACTTAGTGCCATGGTGAACTAGGGTTTCACCCCTCTTCTTACTATTACCGGACAGGAGAGGATATCGACTAGATAGAGGGTGGCGGGGGGGGGGGGGGCTTCTATGGGAATTTCTTGAGAATTTTTGAAATATTTTTAAAAGACGAGACATTGAACCATAGGGCAGAATATGATTTTTAGGGTTTTGCTCAATAGGCCTTCCATGTGGTGGAACTCACGTGGGAGGTTCAAAATGACGATATGGAGCCTATAAAAAGATTGGGGATTTTTGGAAGATAAATGTTTTAACCAATTAAATGCTATTTCTGGACTTTTTAACAAGAGAAATATTTAAATAACTTCCAAACAATACTTTTGAAGGGAATCTTGGTATTACATATAATATACCACGCAAGTGATTTTTAATGAATTATAGTGTAAGCAAAATGAATAGTTTTAGTTCAGATATCTTTTTTGGGGGTTTTAGAAAAAAAGATTGATTTGAATTTTCTTTAATATACTTTTGGTCTCCACCCACATGAGATTGCCAGTGTCGCATATTGTGATTTTAGAAAAAAATATTTAATATACTTTTAGAAAAAGCAAGTGACCTTTTCTCATAGTTCCGCCCTTGACGATGAGTACGTTTTGTGAACCGATTATGCCGCCACGAGCGAGGACAACATGAGATTGCCAGTGTCGCATATTGTGATTTTTGTGGTGCCAGTGACCTTCCTTCCTTGTCAATGTTTGTCGTATGTGCGATGACGACCTTCGTTGTCTAGAGTCTTGTTGGCGATCAGCTCGTGGTGCGGCTGGACTACCTGCTTATATGTGCACGCAGGGATGAATCCAGGGGGCGATGGGGGGGGGGGGGGGCTAGAACCCCCCCACCACCACCACCAAATGATCTGATTTTTCCCACTAACAGCCCGACCTATGACTAATTTAGCCCTGCTAATCACGTAAAACCCAGCTAAACTCCAAGCCCATCTATACCTAGGCTCAAAAGCTCACATAAACGAAGTCAGGCCGTGTTCTTTTCTTTGCCTCGCCGAGCTGCCACAGACATCTAGGGCGGTTTTGATCTAGCCCTATGAATCTATTGCCTTCGTTTCATAATATAAGTCATTTTAGCAAGCTAAAATAGCTCGCTAAAACGACCTATATTTTGGAACAGAGGAAGTAGCTTTCAATCTAAGACCAAACAATTCTAGAGAGGTTGAGGCGATGCTTGCGTGGACGCGCTGTCGGCCGATCACACACCCAACATGAGCAGCAACTAGCAACGCAAAATGGTTAGATTGCTTCTGGTCTTTCGTACTGGGCTTATCTTTCAAAATTAGAACTACAGAACTAGAACTGCAGAAACTTCATACTTAAAATTTTGATTAGGGATTAGTGATAACTCGTGAAACAAGGTTTTGCATTGTTTATCCTCTTATGTAGTCGAAAGATTTGGTTCATTAACATTTGAATTGCTATTCACATTTGTTTTCCTTTCTTGGCAATAATTTATGACAAATTGAATTGTTCGTTACCAAACATTTGTTTTCTCCTTTTGGTGAAGATTAAGTTCATTAACCCAGACTATTTCCACGTGATTTTCTCTCTCAGCACAGTAGTGGCAAAATCTCGCCCCCTCCCCTCCCCCCACCTATGTTAGAATCCTAGCTCTGTCCCTGTGTGCACGGTCTTCGTTTGTGTGGCATCTCAAAGCTGGTGGAGCAGGTCCAGCAACATTTGCATGGAGTACAGTGAGAGAACTATTTATTTATAGGTTGACCTTGACGTGGTGTAATAACAGCATGAGTGTAACGCCCCATATGTAACTTTCCCAATTTGTACTCCAACTCTTGCCGTTTCCGGCATTAAGTTATATTTATTCCTCGGGTTCGGGTCTTTGTCTCCGTGTGTTGTTTTCTTTTTCGTGCATCTCATATCATGTCATCACGTGCATTGCATTTGCATACATGTTCATCTCATGCATTCGAGCATTTTCCCCGTTGTCCGTTTTGCATTCCGGCGCTTCGTTCTCCTCCGGTGGCCATTTCTAGCTTTCTTTCGTGTGTGGGGACTAAACATTTCCGGATTGGACCGAGACTTGCCATGCGGCCTTAGTTTACTACCGGTAGACCGCCTGTCAAGTTTCGGGTCATTTGGACTTCGTTTGATACTCCAACGGTTAACCGAGGGACCGAGAAGGCCTCGGGTGTGTTGCAGCCCAACACCCCTCCAATTTGGCCCAAAACCCACCAAACTCTGCTCCATCGTCTCGGTCGTTCGATCACGATCGTGTGGGCGAAAACCGCACCTCATTTGGACTCTCCTAGCTCCCTCTATGCCTATTTAAACACCCCCCTCGTTTTTGGATCGTCCCCTACCTCGAAACCCTAAAGAAAAGCTAGATCCACGGCGCCCGGCCAGACACACCGCGCCGCCGTGCCCAGCCAGTGAGAAGCCGCCACCTGTCCCGCGCGGGGCCTCCTCCGTCGCCGGCCCGCGAGGCCCAAGGCGGGCCCTTCTCCACCGCCGCCTGGGCCGAGCCGCCCCAGCGCGCCGCCCGCGTCTTCCCCGTCGCCGGCCACCCCCTCCGCCGCGGCTCTCCACCCCGGCCGCCGCATCCGTCGCCGGCGGGCCGCACCGCACCTCGCCGGGCTCCGCCCCAACTCCGGTGGCCGGAAGCCGCCGTCCACCGCGCCGCTCCGCCGTCCTCCGGCCCGGCGCCGCCTTCTCCCTCCTCCACCGAGCTCCGACCGGCGAGCCTCGCGCCAAGTCCGGCGCCGGCGATCCTCGGGAGTCGCGCCCTGCTACAGTGCGCGCGGGCCGGATCTAGATCTGGGGTTGACCCCCCTCTCCCCCGAAACCCTAATTTCCAGTTTTTTTATGCATTCTTTGACGCATCATATCTTTGCATCCTTGGCTCCGTTTTGGACATATGATATATCAAAATCTTCGTCTCGACGAGTACATCATTTCATTCCATTGCATCATTTGCATTTGAGGTCATCTGGGTGCCCAAAATGCTGTTAGAAGGAGGCATCATGAGTTAAATTGCAGATCCGTTAGCCCTACATTGACTTTTGTCATTTTTGCCATGATTATTGTGTGCATGATATGCCTGTGCCCCTTTGGGATGAATTGTTAAGCATGTTGTCTTCTTTCCAGAGATGCCTCCCATGCATTTTTAGGATGTGTGTGTTGTCTTGTGCAAGCTTGCAAAGAGGGGTACCTGAGTTCACGATGCTATATGTCAAGCTTGTTTCCTAGTGATCCGTGCCTCTTTTGAGGATGATCAGTAAGAGTGATTTGTTATGCTTGTTGTGCTTAATCCATCCATGTCTTTACTTGTTATGTTGGAGCACCCTAGGTTGACTCAATCGAGCTCAACTTTTGCGTAGTTGTTGATTTGGGCAGATCGCGAACTCTTTTGGGATTTTGCCGGAGCTATTGCTAGTGATCCATGCATGCTATGCCATTGTTCTTGCCATGTCTAGCTAGCATTTTGTGCCTTCTTTATGGATATATGCTTGCCTTGCCATGACTTGCACCGTAGTGAGTGCATCGAGCTCGTTTACATGCCTCCGTGAGTTATAATTTCAGCATGTCCCAGTTTTCACTAAGTCTGAAAACTGATTGTGTTTCATCGATGTTCGTGTGCTCGGTAGAGTATTTTGTGAACCCTTTTGGCCCCAGGTCATTTTGGGTGTTTTGTTAAGCTTGTTGAGGAGCTCCATGCCATGCTCCTACTTGCCATGTTCAGGTTATATTTCATGTTGTTTTGCTTCTCCGAAGAGAGCATCATGGTCTGAAATTTCAGACTAGCGTTAATTTCGCTAAGTCTGAAATCTGTTTTGCTTATTCAGTTTTGCCATGCTTGTTTGAAGCCCTTAATGGATGAATTTGCCTATGTCTCAGTCCTAATGATTTGTTAAGCTTCTTGTGTACATCCCTTCCATGCATTTTGTTTGCACATTTGGTGGTTGTAGCATGTTCAGTTCATTGCATTTAGGAGCCTACTTGCTGTAAATCACAGATCGGTTCGTTTAGTAAAACGCTTGCCATTTCCAAACCGTAGCTCCGATTACATTGATCTTTATTTCGTTTTCAGGGGATTTCTTCCCCTCTATCCAGTGGCACACTTGGTTTTCCAAGTTGAGGCCAGGTTCATGCATTTCCTGTCACGTCTTGCATTTTGCATCCCGCATAGCATATCATCTTTGCATATTATTGGTTGCCCTTGCACGTGGTTGATTGTTTCCTTGTTGCTTGTTTGTGTTGTTGGGTAGAGCCGGGAGACGAGTTCGCTAACGAGGAGCCCGTTGAGTTTGCTTTTGAGGATCCAGTCAACTCTGACAACTGTGCAGGCAAGATGATCATACCCTCGAAATCACTACTATCTTTGCTATGCTAGTTTGCTCGCTCTTTTGCTTTGCCAATGCTACGGTGCCTACCACTTGCTTGTCAGCCTCCCAATTGCCATGATTGGGCCTCTAATCCACCTTTGTCCTAGCAAACCATTGATTGGCTATATTACCGCTTTGCTCAGCCCCTTCTTATAGTGTTGCTAGTTGCAGGTGAAGATTGGAGCCGTTCCTTGTTGGAACATTTATTTACTTGTTGGGATATCATTATATTGCTATGTCATCTTTATTCATCTATATACTTGGTAAAGGGTGGAAGGCTCGGCCTCTCGCCTAGTGTTTTGTTCCACTCTTGCCGCCCTAGTTTCCGTCATATCGGTGTTATGTTCCCGGATTGTTGCGTCCCTTACGCGGTTGGGCTATATGGGAACCCCTTGATAGTTCGCCTTGATTTAAGCTTTTCCAGCAATGCCCAACATTGGTTTTACCATTTTCCACCTAGCCTCTTTTTCCCTTGGGTTTCCGGAGCCCGAGGGTCATCTTTATTTTAGCCCCCCACGGGCCAGTGCTCCTCTGAGTGTTGGTCCGAACCAGGCAGCCTGCGGGGCCACCTCGGGGAAACTCGAGGGTTTGTTTTACTCATAGCTTGACCTATCCGAGCGTGCCCTGAGAAAGAGATATGTGCAGCTCCTATCGGGATTTGTCGGCACATTCGGGCGGTGTTGCTGGACTAGTTTTGACCTGTCGAATCATCTTGTTGTACCGGGATACCGAGTCTGATCGATGTGTCTTGGGTGGAGGTCTATTCCTTCGCTGACCGTAAGAGCTTGTTATGGGCTAAGTTGGGACCCCCCTGCAGGGATTGATCTTTCGAAAGCCGTGCCCGCGGTTATGGGCAGATGGGAATTTTTTAATGTCCGGTTGTAGATAACTTGAACCTTAACTAATTAAAATTAATCAACTGAGTGTGTTGCCGTGATGGCCTCTTCTCGGCGGAGTCCGGGAAGTGGACACGGCGTTGGAGTTATGTTTGCGTAGGCTGCTCTCTAGTTTTCCGCTCGTGCTTTGCCTCCTCTTCTCGCTCTCCTTTGCGAATAAGTTAGCCACCATATATGCTAGTCGCTTGCTGCAGCTTCACTTATACATTACCCCCTTTCCTACCTATTAAGTTTAAATAGTCTTGATCACGAGGGTGCGAGATTGCTGAGTCCCCCGTGGCTCACAGTTTACTATTACACCAGATGCAGGGACAGATGATGCCTCTCCGGATGGCGCGCTCGAGCTGAAGTGGGAGTACGACGAGGACTCTCAGCGTTCCTATGTGTCTTTTCCTGATGATCAGTAGGGATGCCTATTCGGGGTTAGATTCAGGGCCTTGTCGCTTGTTGGGGGTCTTTTCTATTTTGGCGCCGTAGTCGGGCCATGAGTGATTGTATGATGGATGTTATTTATGTACTTTGATGTGACATGGCGAGCGTAAGCCAACTATGCTATTATTCCCCTTTATATTATATATCTACATGGATGTGTGATGATTCCCGACTTGCGACATTGCTTTCAATGCGGCTATGCCTCTAAGTCGTGCCTCGACACGTGGGAGATATAGCCGCATCGAGGGCATTACAAGTTGGTAATCAGAGCCTTCCCCGACCTTAGGAGCCCCCATTGCTTGATCGTTTTTAGCAGCCGAGTTGTGTCTAGAAAAAATGTTTTGAGTCCTTAGGAATTATATATCGGAGAGCTTAGGAATTCTTTTTACTTCCCAGTCTCCTCATCGCTCTGGTAAGGCATCCTGACGTAGAGTTTTGACTCTTCTCTTCTCAAATTTCACTAAAAAAAAAATTTAGGATCACGCGAGTATCTTGGTTTTGTTCCGATGGCTTATGATGAGAATACTGTCTTGGTGCCTCCTGTCAGGGGTTTAGTGGAAGTGTCCCGGGGAGTTGAGCTCTGAGGTGTTGTCATCATAATTCTATCGTTGCAATTCTGGCATACTTGAGATATGTGCGCGACATCGAAAATCTCCTTTATGCAGTTCGTTGGTGAGATAACCTCGACGCCACCCAGTACTGGGGCGGGAGTTCGGGAGTATCGCCATAACTTGTATAACGGATGCTTTTCGAAGGTTGAGATAGATGGTTTCCGAAGGTTTCTTGGTTATGTGTTGAAGGATGGATGCAGCTGGATGTAGGATTTGCTAGCTTGGGTGAGATATTATGCTTCCCCTGTATCCCCAACACCTGATTGCATAACCGGAAAATTTCGGGAGTTCCATAGGTGGGAATTCAAGTAGCTCTTAGGATATCTTTCCAACAGATGTGTGATATGAAATTGGGGTTCGACGTCTAGTGGTACGCCTATTCACGGTCGATTTTACAGTGGCCTCGTTGTGTCTTAAAGAGTCCTTGGCTATGCTGACTCGGGGACGCTTCGTATGTCATGTGCACTGCCTTGTACATGATAGTGCTGTACGGTCGAGCCCGTGTAGGTCCCACCACGAAAACTTCGGACGAAATTTCTATCATATGTTTGTTCCGGCTTACTCCGCAAGCCAACCCTTGGTTTTATTTCGAGTTGTGGTATTCGTTCTTCTTCGACGTCATATGTTGATTCCATCCCTCGTTGATGTACCTCTTCTACCTGATTCTTCGTGGCTTCGCAATTTAGGAATATGTGACCACTTCAAGATAAGTGCATTCGTTCATTTTGTTCGGATGTGAAGACTTTATGTTGCAATTTTCATTCCGTTGGATTCACCTTCAATATTTCTCTATTTGTGTGCTAACGGTGGTCAACCTCTTCAGGATGGCTCCCGCTAAGAGCACCAGTCAGAACCAGAATCAAGATCCGCCTCCACCTCCGCCTCCTTCGGAAGCATGGCAAGCTGTGATGGCCGCTACTAATGCAAATACATAGCTGATCATGCAAATCATCCAAGAGCGGAATCAAAGCAGTCAAGGAAATCAAGGCAACAACCAGAACCATTTTGCAACTCTGAACCAGTTCCTCGCAAATGGTCCAAAGACGTTCAGCAACTGCGTTGAGGCTACCGATGCTGATGATTGGTTAGTCGATCTGGGCAAGCATTTTGAATGCAGCAACGTCAGACCTGAAGATTTCGTCAAGTTCGCGTCTTTCCAGCTCAAAGATCAGGCCGCAGAGTGGTTTCAGCAATACCGGGATTCCAGAGGTGGACGTTTGATCACTTGGGATGATTTCCGTCGTGATTTCCGAGCTCATCACATTCCTCAGAGTGTGACTGAAAGCAAACGTGAAGAATTCCGCAATCTGAAGCAAGGCTCTTTGTCTGTCTATGACTACAACAAGTTGTTCCAGAAGCTCGCCCGTTTTGCCAAGCAGGATGTTCCTGATGAGAAGAGCATGATCTATCAGTTCAGGGGTGGTCTTCGTGAAGAAATTCAGCTCGCTCTTGTCCTCTTCGAGCCGCTGAGATACGATGAGTTCTACAACATGGCACTGAAGCAAGAGGCTGCTCAGTTAAGGTGTGATGCTTCCAGGAAGCGAGTCAAAGACACTACGCCTTCTGCCTCTACTCAAGTGGCCAAGCAGCAGAAGTATTGGCTTCCTCCTCCTCCGTTCCGCCAGCCATATCAGCAGAAGAGCAAAGGTGGCAGTGGTTCATCCCACCCACCCAACCCAGGCTTTCAGAACAAGAATTCGTCTCAAGCTTCAAGATCGAGTGCTCCGTACCACCGTCCGCTCTCAGAGGTCACGTGCAACAAGTGCCAACAGAAGGGTCACTACGCCAACAAGTGTTTCAACCAGAGGCGTCTTCCTCCTCCTCCTGTCAGATCGGCAAGTACAGCAGTGGTCAAGCATAATCCCAAGCACGCCAAGGTCAATATGGTGAATGCAGCTCAGGCAGAGGATTCGTCAGATGTGATCATGGGTAACTTTCCAGTTAATTCTATTCCTGCAAGAGTTCTTTTTGACACGGGTGCATCGCATTGTTTCATGTCAAAGCCATTTTTTACCAAGCATGAGTTCGTTTCTTCGCATTTGGGTAAACAAATGGATATCGTTTCTCCTGGCAAACGATTGAGTGCAAGTCTGGAGGTGCCAGATGTCTCTATCACGATGGGCGATTTCAAGTTTCTAGCTTCTCCAATGGTTCTTGGCAATTCTGATATCGATCTTATTCTTGGGATGGACTGGCTGTCTAAACATAAAGCTCAGCTTGATTGTGCAGCCAGGCAGATTCAACTGACTCATTCGTCTGAGGATGTCATTGTCTTTGCCGCTCAAGATAATACCATCCGGTTGTTCTCTCTCAATGAGAAGGGTGAATTGGATGCTATTTCGCAGATTCCGGTTGTTTGTGAGTATCAAGACGTCTTCCCAGAAGAACTCCCAGGCATGCCTCCAAACCGGCCGGTTGAATTTTTATTGAACTTGAGCCCGGTATGGAACCTGTGTGCAAACGTCCCTACAAGCTCGGCTCCGAAGAGTTGAAGGAGTTGAAGAAACAACTCGATGTTCAAGAAAGAATGGGTCTCATTCGGCCTAGTACTTCTCCGTGGGGTTGTGGTGTTCTTTTTGTGAAGATGAAGGATGGAACGGACCGACTTTGTGTTGATTATCGTCCATTGAACAAGAAGACCATCAAGAACAAATACCCACTTCCCAACATTAATGAGCTGTTCGAACAACTTAAGGGTGCCCAAGTATTCTCCAAGCTTGACCTCCGTATGGGTTATCATCAAATTCGCATTCGTGAGCAAGATATTTCCAAGACGGCGTTCAGAACAAGCTATGGGTCATATGAATACACTGTCATGTCTTTTGGCCTCGCCAACGCTCCTCCGACGTTCTCTCGCATGATGAACTTCATCTTCAACCGCTACACCAATGACTTCGTTTTGGTCTATCTCGACGACATTCTGGTTTTCTCGAAAAACAAGGAAGATCATGCCAAGCACTTGCGTTTGGTTCTTGACAAGCTCAGGGAACATCAGTTCTACGCCAAGTTCTCCAAGTGTGAATTTTGGCTCGATGAGGTTCTTTATCTTGGCCATATCATCTCTGCCAAGGGCATTTCCATGGACCCTAAGAAGGTGTCTGCAATTGTTAATTGGGAACCTCCTCAGAACGTGAAGCAACTCCGTAGCTTCCTCGGTCTTGCAAGTTATTGCCGAAGATTCGTTGAAAACTTTTCCAAGATCGCGAAGCCTCTCTCAAATCTTCTTCAGAAGCACGTCAAGTACGTTTGGTCTCCGGAGTGTGATATTGCTTTCAACGCTTTGAAAGAGAAATTGATCACTGCTCCAGTTCTAACTCCGCCTGATGAAACCAAGCCGTACGAGGTCTTTTGTGATGCCTCTCTCCAAGGTCTCGGTGCTGTACTGATGCAAGAGAAGAAAGTTGTTGCTTATACCTCTCGTCAGTTGAAGCCTAATGAGAAGAACTACCCCACTCATGATCTCGAGTTGGCGGCAGTTGTGCACGCTTTGTTGACTTGGAGACATCTTCTCTTGGGAAGAAAAGTGGACATTTTCACTGACCACAAGAGTCTCAAGTACATCTTCACTCAGCCTAATCTCAACCTCAGACAGACTCGATGGGTCGAAATGATTCAAGAGTACAATCCGAGTATTGAGTATACTCCAGGCAAGGCTAATGTGATTGCTGACGCTTTGAGCAGAAAAGCATATTGCAACAGTCTGATTCTCAAGCCTTATCAACCCGAGCTTTGTGAAGCTTTCCGCAAACTTAATCTGCAAGTTGTCCCTCAAGGTTTCCTCGCCAACCTTCAAGTCTCTCCTACCTTGGAAGACCAGATTCGCCAAGCCCAGCTTCTTGATGCTATGGTGAAAAAGGTGAAGATTGGTATTGCAAAGAGTCAGTCCAAGTACAAGTGCTACCGACTTGATGACAAGGACACTCTCTTCTTCGAGGATCGAATTGTTGTGCCCAAAGGTGAACTTCGTAAAGTGATCATGAACGAGGCTCACAACTCTCTCCTCTCCATCCACCCTGGTAGCACGAAGATGTATCAAGACCTGGAGCAAACCTATTGGTGGACTCGAATGAAGCGCGAGATCGCTCAATTCGTGAATGAATGTGATGTCTGCAGAAGAGTGAAGGCAGAACACCAAAGGCCAGCAGGTATCCTCCAACCTCTTGCCATTCCAGAATGGAAGTTTGACCACATCGAAATGGACTTCGTGACTGGGTTTCCAAAGTCCAAGCGTGGCAATGATGCGATATTCGTTGTCATCGACAAGCTCACCAAAGTGGCTCATTTCCTGCCCATCAAAGAGTCAATCTCTGCAGCTCAATTGGCGGAGCTCTATACCTCTCGAATTGTCTCTCTGCACGGTATTCCTCAAGTAATATCTTCAGACCGTGGCAGCATCTTTACCTCCAAGTTTTGGGATTCTTTTCAGAAGGCCATGGGCACCAACATTCGCTTCAGCACTGCTTTCCATCCTCAAACAAGCGGTCAAGTCGAGCGTGTCAACCAGATTCTTAAAGATATGCTCAGGGCTTGTGTTATCTCCTTCGGCATGAAGTGGGAGGATTGTCTTCCTTATGCTGAATTCTCGTACAACAACAGTTTTCAAGCAAGTTCGGGCAAGGCCCCATTTGAAATTCTGTATGATAGGAAATGCCGTACACCTCTCAACTAGTCTGAAACCAGTGAACGTCAGCTGCTGGGAAATGACCTAATCACTGAGGCAGAAGAAATGTGAAAGGTCATTCATGATAACCTCAAAGCAGCCCAATCCCGCCAGAAGAGTTACTATGATAGCAAGCACCATGATTTGGCTTTCGAGATCGGAGATCTTGTCTACCTCCGCGTCTCTCCTATGAAAGGGACTCGTCGCTTTGGTATCAAAGGGAAGCTTGCCCCCAGATACGTTGGGCCTTTCAAGATCGTCAGCAAGAGAGGCGACCTTGCCTATCAACTCGAGCTTCCTGCAAACTTTGTCAATGTTCATGATGTGTTCCATGTCTCCCAACTCCGAAAGTGCTTCAAGACGCCTGAACGCACAGTCAACTTCGAGGACACTGAGCTCCAAGAATATCTCTCCTACCATGAGCACCCAGTTGCAATCCTTGAAGAGACTGAACGCAGAACTCGCAACAAGTCAATCAAATTTCTCAAAATCAAGTGGTCACACCATTCCGACCGTGAAGCTACCTGGGAACGCGAGGATCACCTCCGTTCTGAGTACCCGGAGTTCTTCCAGTCCTAGATCTTGGGACGAGATCTTTTCATAGTGGTGGACTGTTGTAACGCCCCATATGTAACTTTCCCAATTTGTACTCCAACTCTTGCCGTTTCCGGCATTAAGTTATATTTATTCCTCGGGTTCGGGTCTTTGTCTCCGTGTGTTGTTTTCTTTTTTTTGCATCTCATATCATGTCATCACGTGCATTGCATTTGCATACATGTTCATCTCATGCATTCGAGCATTTTCCCCGTTGTCCGTTTTGCATTCCGGCGCTTCGTTCTCCTCCGGTGGCCATTTCTAGCATTCTTTCGTGTGTGGGGATTAAACATTTCCGGATCGGACCGAGACTTGCCATGCGGCCTTGGTTTACTACCGGTAGACCGCCTGTCAAGTTTCGGGTCATTTGGACTTTGTTTGATACTCCAACGGTTAACCGAGGGACCGAGAAGGCCTCAGGTGTGTTGCAGCCCAACACCCCTCCAATTTGGCCCAAACCCCACCAAACTCTGCTCCATCGTCTCGGTCGTTCGATCACGACCGTGTGGGTGAAAACCGCACCTCATTTGGTCTCTCCTAGCTCCCTCTATGCCTATTTAAACACCCCCTCGTTTTTGGATCGTCCCCTACTTCGAAACCCTAAAAAAAAGCTAGATCCACCGCGCCCGGCCGGATACGTCCGTCCCTGGCCGGACACACCGCGCCGCCGCGCCCAGCCAGTGAGAAGCCGCCACCTGTCCCGCGCGGGGCCTCCTCCGTCGCCGGCCCGCGAGGCCCAAGGCGGGCCCTCCTCCACCGCCGCCTGGGCCGAGCCACCCCAGCGCGCCGCCCGCGTCTTCCCCGTCGCCGGCCACCCCCTCCGCCGCGGCTCTCCACCCCCGGCCGCCGCATCCGTCGCCGGCGGGCCGCACCGCACCTCGCCGGGCTCCGCCCCAACTCCGGTGGCCGGAAGCCGCCGTCCACCGCGCCGCTCCGCCGTCCTCCGGCCCGGCGCCGCCTTCTCCCTCCTCCACCGAGCTCCGGCCGGCGAGCCTCGCGCCAAGTCCGGCGCCGGCGATCCTCGGGATTCGCGCCCTGCTACAGTGCGCGCGGGCCGGATCTAGATCTGGGGTTGACCCCCCTCTCCCCCGAAACCCTAATTTCCAGTTTTTTATGCATTCTTTGACGCATCATATCTTTGCATCCGTGACTCCGTTTTGGACATATGATATATCAAAATCTTCGTCTCGACGAGTAGATCATTTCATGCCATTGCATCATTTGCATTTGAGGTCATCTGGGTGCCCAAAATGCTGTTAGAAGGAGGCATCATGAGTTAAATTGCAGATCCGTTAGCCCTACATTGACTTTTGTCATTTTTGCCATGATTATTGTGTGCATGATATGCATGTGCCCCTTTGGGATGAATTGTTAAGCATGTTGTCTTCTTTCCATAGGTGCCTCCCATGTATTTTTAGGATGTGTGTGTTGTCTTGTGCAAACTTGCAAAGAGGGGTACCTGAGATTGCTGATTTCAGGGACTTAGTGAAAATCACTAAGTCTGGGATGTTTTAGTTCACGATGTTATATGTCCAGCTTGTTTCCTAGTGATCCGTGCCTCTTTTGAGGATGATCAGTAAGAGTGATTTGTTATGCTTGTTGTGCTTAATCCATCCATGTCTTTACTTGTTATGTTGGAGCAACCTAGGTTGACTCAATCGAGCTCAACTTTTGCATAGTTGTTGATTTGGGCAGATCGCGAACTCTTTTGCGATTTTGCCGGAGCTATTGCTAGTGATCCATGCATGCTATGCCATTGTTCTTGCCATGTCTATCTAGAATTTTGTACCTTCTTTATGGATATATGCTTGCCTTGCCATGACTTGCACCGTAGTGAGTGCATCGAGCTCGTTTACATGCCTCCGTGAGTTATAATTTCAGCATGTCCCAGTTTTCACTAAGTCTGAAAACTGATTGTGTTTCATCGATGTTCGTGTGCTCGGTAGAGTATTTTGTGAACCCTTTTGGCCCCAGGTCATTTTGGGTGTTTTGTTAAGCTTGTTGAGGAGCTCCATGCCATGCTCCTACTTGCCATGTTCAGGTTATGTTTCATGTTGTTTTGCTGCTCCGAAGAGAGCATCGTGGTCTGAAATTTCAGACTAGCGTTAATTTCGCTAAGTCTGAAAATCTGTTTTGCTTATTCAGTTTTGCCATGCTTGTTTGAAGCCCTTAATGGATGAATTTGCCTATGTCTCAGTCCTAATGATTTGTTAAGCTTCTTGTGTACATCCCTACCATGCATTTTGTTTTCACGTTTGGTGGCTGTAGCATGTTCATTTCATTGCATTTAGGAGCCTACTTGCTGTAAATCATAGATCGGTTCGTTTAGTAAAACGCTTGCCATTTTCAAACCGTAGCTCCGATTCCTTTTATCTTTATTTCGTTTTCAGGGGATTTCTTCCCCTTTATCCAGTGGCACACTTGGTTTTCCAAGTTGAGGCCAGGTTCATGCATTTCCTGTCACGTCTTGCATTTTGCATCCCGCATCGCATCCCGCATAGCATATCATCTTTGCATATTATTGGTTGCCCTTGCACGTGGTTGATTGTTTCCTTGTTGCTTGTTTGTGCTGTTGGGTAGAGCCGGGAGACGAGTTCGCTAACGAGGAGCCCGTTGAGTTAGCTTTTGAGGATCCAGTCAACTCTGACAACTGTGCAGGCAAGATGATCATACCCTCGAAATCACTACTATCTTTGCTATGCTAGTTTGCTCGCTCTTTTGCTTTGTCAATGCTACGATGCCTACCACTTGCTTGTCAGCCTCCCAATTGCCATGATTGGGCCTCTAACCCATCTTTGTCCTAGCAAACCATTGATTGGCTATGTTACCGCTTTGCTCAGCCCCTTCTTATAGCGTTGCTAGTTGCAGGTGAAGATTGGAGCCGTTCCTTGTTGGAACATTTATTTACTTGTTGGGATATCATTATATTGCTATGTCATCTTTATTCATCTATATACTTGGTAAAGGGTGGAAGGCTCGGCCTCTCGCCTAGTGTTTTGTTCCACTCTTGCCGCCCTAGTTTCCGTCATATCGGTGTTATGTTCCCGGATTGTTGCGTCCCTTACGCGGTTGGGCTATATGGGAACCCCTTGATAGTTCGCCTTGATTTAAGCTTTTCCAGCAATGCCCAACATTGGTTTTACCATTTTCCACCTAGCCTCTTTTTCCCTTGGGTTTCCGGAGCCCGAGGGTCATCTTTATTTTAGCCCCCCACGGGCCAGTGCTCCTCTGAGTGTTGGTCCGAACCAGGCAGCCTGCGGGGCCACCTCGAGGAAACTCGAGGGTTGGCTTTACTCGCAGCTTGACCTATCCGAGCGTGCCCTGAGAAAGAGATATGTGCAGCTCCTATCGGGATTTGTCGGCACATTCGGGCGGTGTTGCTGGACTAGTTTTGACCTGTCGAATCATCTTGTTGTACCGGGATACCGAGTCTGATTGATGTGTCTTGGGTGGAGGTCTATTCCTTCGTTGACCGTGAGAGCTTGTTATGGGCTAAGTTGGGACCCCCTGCAGGGATTGATCTTTCGAAAGCCGTGCCCGCGGTTATGGGCAGATGGGAATTTGTTAATGTCCGGTTGTAGATAACTTGAACCTTAACTAATTAAAATGAATCAACTGAGTGTGTTGCCGTGATGGCCTCTTCTCGGCGGAGTCCGGGAAGTGGACACGGCGTTGGAGTTATGTTTGCGTAGGCTGCTCTCTAGTTTTCCGCTCGTGCTTTGCCTCCTCTTCTCGCTCTCCTTTGCGAATAAGTTAGCCACCATATATGCTAGTCGCTTGCTGCAGCTTCACTTATACATTACCCCCTTTCCTACCTATTAAGTTTAAATAGTCTTGATCACGAGGGTGCGAGATTGCTGAGTCCCCCGTGGCTCACAGTTTACTATTACACCAGATGCAGGGACAGATGATACCTCTCCGGATGGCGCGCTCGAGCTGAAGTGGGAGTACGACGAGGACTCTCAGCGTTACTATGTGTCTTTTCCTGATGATCAGTAGGGATGCCTATTCGGGGTTAGATTCAGGGCCTTGTCGCTTGTTGGGGGTCTTTTCTATTTTGGCGCCGTAGTCGGGCCATGAATGATTGTATGATGGATGTTATTTATGTACTTTGATGTGACGTGGCGAGTGTAAGCCAACTATGCTATTATTCCCCTTTATATTATATATGTACATGGATGTGTGATGATTCCCGACTTGCGACATTGCTTTCAATGCGGCTATGCCTCTAAGTCGTGCCTCGACACGTGGGAGATATAGCCGCATCGAGAGCGTTACAGTGAGGGTTGTCAAGTCTACAAACCCTACATGACTTTGTTTTGCTCGAGGTGCACCCTTGCTTGGCAGGGTGTTATTAGGCCTAAACACAACTTCTCTTAGACCAAGACACATAGTAATTTGCTCACATTAATTCTTTCATTCCACTCCAATGCACTCTCTCACATGCATGCAGCCAATAAAAAAGCACGCATGAAGTGTATTAATTTGCCAGCCATGGCACCAACAACAATGGCTTTCAATACAACCAATGGAATGGTTGCATGCATGTACCTTTTCAAAGCGAGGCCCTATAAAAAAAGACATGCTTGTGATGCTAAAAGGCCTAATAAATTCGGACGGAGGGAGTGGCTTGATATAGCTAGTCAAAACCACAACGCGTGGGCGAACATTAGGTAGGCATATATAATAAAACAAAGAGTCAATCGCATTGGTACTGCTAGAACTTGGGGCAAACAATCACTTTGATGCTGTAAGTTGTGGTATACATATTGAAGTGGTGTAAAAACTTGGCCTTCACGTGCAAATAGAGTGCTTATCTCATTTGAAGTAGGCACGCCAGCATGGCGCGGGTTCCATTGTCACTAGATGACGGAGGTTGGGGTGTGTGCCACGATATTTTCTAAAAAAACCTTGGATTTATTTATTTTCACAAAAGACCCAATCGTGGTTCATAATCCCTCAATCCCGAATCGGGGCCTCCAAATCCCTAACCCTCCAGAGCTTGGCGGCAACGGTGCCCTGCATTGAGCATGACGACTTAGGTATAGAACGCGGGCCTGAGGTTAGCTCATGCCATCACTCGATCTCACCCCTTTCATACAACCCTCTCCGACTCTTCCTCGTCGCTCTCTGTCTCTCACCCATCTCTCACCGGTGTGCTTGTAGATGGGTGGAACCTGCGTACCAAGGATGGTCGATGGCAGGGCGAACATGGAGGAGGACGATGAGCTGTGGGCGAAGATTACGTCAATTGTGTAATGGGGCAAGAATCAGGTAAATCCATCTCACCTCTCAAATATGTAGTGTCTTGGATGTTAAGGTTAATGGGATTTTAACCCAAGACGATGACCTGCCGGATGTGTCTGGTTGCATGTCGCAACATGCTTTTGTCGGTGACTTTGTGCCAGATCGTAAGGTGGATTCGTGCGGGCACTTCAGTGCATAGGTTTGTTATGTATGCAATGGAGTGGACATTGGCAGGAGATTTTTGTCCTGCTATTGTTGAATTGTGACAAATTTGTGTCGTATAATAGATGCGCATGGCTTGTATGGATTTGAGAATCCACATTTGAGGTGTGTGGCTATGCGGCAGGCCAAACAGGCAGTTCGGCTCCATCCGCGGGCATACCCGGGTGTATCCGTGGATATTAGGGGAGTGGAGTTTGCTAAGTCCGGTTGTAGATACTCTTATACGAGCAGCGATATGTTAACAATGTCAATGTGGTTCGGTAGCGTTTCACTCAAAGTTGTGGAGCGAGTCAAGAAAGACACAATACGTGGAGTCAATAAGTAGGCGAAGTGTTTTTATAAGGTCGACCTTGGCTAGGCATGAGGTTTACTGACTTGGCGTGCGTGGGGTCTAGTGGAGCGAGTCAAGGAACTTTTCTTCCGTGCGAAGAACAATCCTTGCCAGCCTCTGCTCGGACGGCTCCCCTGCTTTGCATCTTGCTTTGACATAGCTATATAGTGTCATCCAAACGCATGGGCCTCCATCGCTTAGGCATAATAAAACAGAAGGGCAAAATAAAGTGGATTTGGCGCATTACTGGTTGGGAACAATGTTTGTCATTGTCGTCTTCATCTTCTTAATTTGGTTGCCCATGACGTGCCCTCTACAGCATCGGATGTGATTGCCTAGCTTCTACTGGCCGCACTTGAACGCGATGGTTTTCTAACTAACCTTCCTACTACACTAGACCGACTGATGGATCACAGATGCTTCACGGAGCATTTGAAGAGTGATGGCAACGGACCTCACCGACGCGCTCCAAACGGACGGCACCCTCACGCATGCATGGTTTGTTCAGTGATAGTTGGAGAAGATGAGCAATTCGGTACGATGGACACGTCTGTGCAATTACATCAAAGATATCATGTTCCCCATATCCAACTCACACATAAATGAAAAGACATGCAGTTATGTCGCTAAGTCCTTGTCTGATAACGATGCGTAAGCAACTGCTGATCCGAAACATGCAGGACGTTCTGAAAAAACTCACCGAGATGCCCGTGTGAATCCGCGAGGGCGTTCTGGAGAGCTTGGGGCAGGGAGCACACGTTCTGTGTGCACACAAGGAAGAAATGCACGCGGATACGGTTTAGGAACGCACACATCGTCAATCATGTGCGCTGGTTCTGTTTCATACTGTATTTAAACTAAAATCCAGTCGTGCCGGTTGCGGTTGTGTGAGATCTGCCTGTTCTCGGAAATACTCTGGTTCAGGACGCAAACTGAGCTGCATGCCCGGAGCACGGAACTGGCGCTGACAGGAATGTGTGGCGTGCGTTGCCTGTTCCTTCTGGCTTGAGAAAAGGGGCACGAGTGTGATCAGTCCCAGCCTTGTAGTTGAACGAAGATGCATCACGCTTCGTAGTCGAACGAATGTGCAGCGTAGCTAGCCAAGATAAAGATCGTGGCTGGTTCAAGATAAAGGCGGCGGGAGGATGCTCACTAGGGAAAGAGAGGTGCACCAGGGAGGAAGATGGGGTCGGGCAGAGCTCTGCCCAGTGCTGTAGTAGCGCACAAATGGCATGCCAACGAGACGAGGAAGAGGAAGAGAGGAAGAGAGTGTCTGGTACATTTTAGGTGCCACAGGCTGTGAGAGGGAAGAAAATGGGGGTGCAGAAAATGAGTAGGTGAAGCCAGGCCTTGGAGAATTTTCACCCCTCTTCTTACTATTACCGGCCAAGAGAGGATGTCGACTAGATAGAGGGGTGTCAGAGGATTCTATGAGATTTTTTTTAAAAAAAAATTGATAGACCAAACATTGAACCCTAAGGCAGAATCTGTTTTTGAGAGGTTTGCTCAATATGTTGAACATGACCATGTGGTGAAACTCATGTGGGAGATTCAAAACGATGAAATGTGACTAATGAAAAATTTGGGGAAGTTTTGGAGGAAAATAAATGCTTTTGTCCAATTAAATGCCTTTTTTGGACTTTTTAGTAAGGAAAAAAATTACTTCCAAAATAATATTTTTGACGAGAATCTCGATGAGACATATAATATACCTCGAATTTTTAATGGATTATTATGTACAATAAATAAATAATTTTAGTTCAAATATCATTTTTGGTTTTTTGAAAAAATAAAGTTATTTGATTTTTGATAAATAATAATAATAATAATTTTGGCTCCACTCACATGGTATGATCATTGATAAAAATTTTAGATCTAGAATTGTAAGAGGATGACTATAGGAATATTTTTATGTATTTCACACGCAAAGGAAAATCAATAAAACGGCAAATTTGAATGATGCATAACAATCACAAATAAAAATTGAAGATCCAGTTGTTACTTCTTTGTTAATTTAGATGATATACATAAACATATGTAAGAAAGTGTCCGCCCTGGAGTTTAGTCAATTGATCTACTTCTGTCATTTGTGCCCATCTCCTGTAGGGCCGGTCCCTTCTTTATACTAAAGTTTTTTTATACTAAAGTTTTACACTTTTACTTATTTTTTCATAGTACAATTTCAACAAGTACATTTTGTATTACATAATTAACATAGTTAAGAACACAATGATGTTACTAAATATTAATAAAATATTATTGTCTACACAAATTTAATGAGTATTAAAAATAACACACTCGTAGTATGCTAAATTGTACTTTATGACAAAAAATAATATTTGTGATAGTTTTCCTTTTTCCCGGTGACAAAAAATAAATAAATAATGCATGGCTTCTTGAATGATTATTTTACGCTAGCATAAATTGTATATTGTATATGTAAGTCTTTGTGTCCTTAAATATCTGGTGAAGATCTTTAAAGGGTATGATCTAACAAATATGTTAATAGTGGTGTCTAATGTATGTATGATTTTATAAGCTAATTTTTAGAAACTTATAGAATATAAATTGAATCATTGGCATAATTATATAGTCCCTCCGTCGCAAAATATAAGATCATTTTTGACACTATGATTTGATAGTGTCAAAAATAATCTTACATTTTGGGACGGAGGGATTACTTGTTTTTTCATGGTCAAATGAACTTACAAGTCACACGGGGTCGGTAATAAATTGGCAATGTACACATACTGTACCTAGGAAAAACATGAAACAATTATTGGTCACAAAAAATGGCGATCTAGATGACCCAACAATCCTAAGAATATGTTATCTAACCAACCACATTCCATTACTTTTGATCAAATACACACACCGAGAATAAAAAAAATCACACTAATTAGACCCTTCACGGGAGGTTGATACACTTGTTTCACAATTGTCACATAAGCTTTGTTGCTGTAATGAAAACAAAATTTGATTAAGGTGTGTCGTAGCAAACATGTTGCAATCGACATTATCATGATTATGCCCTAGAGAGCGCGTGAATGAATCCTATCTTGGATCATGCACCAAGATCATACATGAGATTAAATCCAGACCCTGCCATTTTTTATTCCCTGTGAACTTGTAAGCTCATGGTCTGGCTAGAGCGGCTTGCTCCCTCAATGTTGGTCGTCATGTTTGGTTGTTAGATCTATATCCATGTGGCTGGTTATTGAATAAAGTGTTTCCCACTCCTAAGAAAGAGGATCGATCAATATTCTTCTTCTAGAAACGTTTTGTCCACCGCCCCAAATCTCCACTCCCCTCTTCCGCAAAAAATGATGGTTCCATCTGCTGACCCGATATGTAAGTGGCATTAAAGCTGTTTTATACATAGAATGGACCAAGAGATTTAATATGACGTGTTGATTTTTCTGATAACAACTTGAAGGTCTTGGTGGGTAATCACGTAGATTGCACAATCTAGATTAGCCTCTAGTCACAACCCCGTTAGAATGCCAAGAAAAATGGAGAGGTAACCACTTTTATAATCAAAGCTTATTTTGTTATGATACATTGGCAACTATGATTTCTTATTTATATGAGCTTACTAAAAAAATATTATAGACATCTTAGTTAATACGCTCTCTGTTTTTATTTACTCTGCATATTAGATTTGACTGAAGTCATAAAGTTCGACCAAGTTTATAGAAAAAAATATGAACATTTACAATAACAAATCTATATGATGTGAAACTATATTCAATAATGAATCTAACGGTATGGATTTGTTATTGTATATGTTGATATTTTTATCTATAAACTTTGTCAAAGTTTACAAAGTTTGACTTTGGCGAAAGGTAATATGCAGAGTAAACAAAAATGAAGGGAGTACGAGTTACATATTTTTTTAGCCACATATTATTGCTACTTTGTTCTTGAGGGGATACGTTAGTGCTACTTGTTGGTGTTAATGTCGGTGACTTTCTCTCCTCACTTTGCCACCGATGATGAGTACGTTTTTCTCGACCGATTATGTCGCCACTAGCGAGGATGGCGGAGCATGAGGATGGTGCCGGATTGCCTAAGCATCCCAAATTGAGATTTTTGTGGTGTCAGTGACCTTCCTTACTCGCTAGTCTCTGTCGCATGTGCGATGACGACCTTCGTTGTTCGGAGTCTTTGTTGGGGATGGGCTCTTGTAGCGGGTCGACTACCTCTTATGTGTGCAAGGTCTTAGTTTGTGTTGCATCTCAAAGCTGGTGGAGCAGGTCAAGCAACATTTGCATGGAGTACAGTGAGAGAACTGTTTTTTTCATAGGTCGACCTTGGCGTGGTGTAACAACAGCGTGAGGTTTAGTGGTGCTCGGGGTGCTCCCCTGCTTCGCAGCTTGGAATTTGATATAGCTACTGAAAACCATGGCCCGTGGGCGAACATCGCGTAGGCAGAATAAAACAGAGGCAAAATAAAGTAGATTTGGCGCATTGCTGGTTTAGAACAGATTTTGTTATCCGTGTTCTTAATTTGGTGGACCATGACGTGCCCTCTACAGCATTAGTTGCGATTGCCTAGCTTCTATACTGGTGCTTTGAACGGGACGGTTTTCTAACTAACCTTCCAACTAGAGTGGACGAATGGATCATAGATGCAACGGGCCCTCGCCGACGCTGACGCGCTCCAAACGAAGGCCACCCTCATGCATATGCAGAGTATGTTCAGCGATATGCAGAGTATGTTCAGTGAATTACATCGAAGTCATCCTGTTTCCCGTATCCAATTCAGACCTTGAGTACTAAGATATGATGCAGTTAACTGTACCGCCAGTGTCATGCGATAACGATCCATGAACAACTGCTGATCCAAGTGACACGGAGCGGAGGAGCTCACAGAAGAAATGCCAGTGTGAAACTGCGAGGACGTTGAGCAGAACTGGCAGGTAGGGGAGCACACGTTCGGTATGCACGCGGAAAGAAAAGCACGCCGATACAGTTCAGGAAGGCAGATACAATCCCAGACCTACTAGTAGTACGTAACTTCCACTAAAAAAGTTTAGTCCCTCCGCCCATAATGTAGGACTTTTTTGACACTACGAAGGGAGTAGTCGTATAATGGATCTGATAAGCTGAGCAGCAGTGAAAGATTCGTCAAATCGTTTGTCCCCCTTGTGTTTATTCTAACTTGTAGTCGTGTCGTGCCGGTTGGGTGAAGTAATTCACAAAAAACTACCACATTTTATGTATTCGTCCTACAGAATTATCATATTTTAAAAATTGATCAAAAACTTCAGATTAGTGTTAATTTCGTGACAAAAAAATATCAGGTCGAATTGAAGACCGATTTAACCGTTTTAAACCCCTTTCTGACAGAGCTGGCCCACCTGTCGGGACGGCTGCTGCGCTAACGGCTAACGGCGCTCGCCACCGCCGCCATTGTCGCCGAAGCTCGTCGCTGCTCTTAGGCGCCGCCGTTGCTGCTCTATCTGCTGTCGTTGCTACCTGTCGCTACTGCCGTTGTCCCCGCTGCTGGCCTCTGCTGCCCGCGCCGGCGAGCCCCTAGCCTCCCATGCCTACTGCCGCGCAGCTCTTGCCCGCGCCCCCTGTTGGCTTGCTGCCGTTGCGGCTTGCCGGCCCCGATGCCGCAGACCACCCGTGCCATCCGCTCGTGCTGCCCACCGGCATGCGTGCCTTGCCGCAGCCCCGTCGCTGCTCGGCTCCTGCCTCTACCTCTGCCGCGTGAACCCTCCCAGACCCGCGCTCACGGCTCGCCCCGCCTCCTCCTCCCAGCGCCGCACCGCCCCCTGCAGCCCACACACGGCCGCGCCCCGGCAGCTGGCCAGACCCACATCTACCATTGAGCAGTAGCTCGCGACACCGACATCGATGTCGCTGTGAAGGCTACTGCCACTGCCGCCGTGCAATGCGAGGCAGAGCCGACCGGAGCTAGTTCACCTGGCGCTCATGCTGGGGTCCGACGTGGTGTAAAGCGAGCAGGCGGCCGGAGCTCCCCTGTTTCCGTCTCATGCACAAGAGGTGTTTGTTGAAATGCCAAAAAGAGAGAGGAGGGGAGGAAGAAGAAGGTTGATGATAACGTGTGGGTCCCACCTGTCATAACGGTTAACTTGACGGTCAAAATAAACATAGTTGACTTTGCTGCCGGTCCACATGTCATAAACAGGTTTAAAATCATAAAAACGGTCATCAACTCGACCTGGTAGTTTTTTGTCACGAAATTAACACTAATCTGGAGTTTTTGGTCAGTTTTCAAAATGTGGTAGTTCTGTGAAACGGGTACGTGAAATGTGGTAGTTTTTTGTCAATTACTCGGTTGGGTGAGAATTGCCTGATCTTGATCTGGTGAACAATCTGGTTCTGAAAGCAAGCTGAGCTGCGTACCCGGAGCGCATGGTACTGAAGCTTAAAAAGGTCCGGGTCCTGTGACGGTACGCACTTGTGTCTAGCAAAGCACAATCAGCGCAGCGGCTACTGCACGCCGGCTGGCCGGCCGGCCAGCGAAGCCCGGGTGGAAAAAGGGATGCGTTGCGTGCGCTGCCTGTTTCTTCCGGCTTCAGAAAAGGGTCCTGACGCCTCTAGTGTCTAGTGGAAAGGATATGTGGCGTGGCAAGGTCAGGATGGATGGTTAATACTATATCTTGTCGAAGAAGTATGGAACCTCCCCAACAGATTCTGCCAAGTTGCCAAGTCGATGCATCTTCGTTTTCGTTTTTTTCCAATGTAAAAGTGCGTTGGCCTTTTTCGGTCTCAGCGGAATCTTCACTTTCGTGTCCAAACAACTAAAGATTCGATTACCCCACAGCTGACAATGAATCCGCACGTTCCCCTCTCTCTCGCTGCAGGGTCCGGACGGAACCATCCACGCCCTGAGAGCTCCGGCCACTATAGCCAATGTTATAGCCGACACATACAATAGTTAAATGTGAAGGTGTGTTATTTTATTAATGCATGACCTACATCCCCACTCTCACATAGTGTCTAGGAACACGTGTTGCAGCTGGCTCTTATTCTGTAGCCGGCTCCTCTTCTCTCCCCTTCATATCAGTAAAAATATTATATTTTAAATCTTATAGCCTGCTTACATAAGTTTATTGTACTTGCTCTAATTAATACCCCTTGTCTGCGTTCTGAGAAACGGTGGCGGTTTGGACAGCCTTGACTCTCTGAATCACTGGTTGTGAGTTTCTATATGAGAGAATTCTTTATTTGGTCTTTTCTTAAAATTTGCTTCTTTATTTGACTCAAAATAAATTTTCTTTCCTATTTGACACCTAAATTAATTTTTGTTCCTTATATGACACTTTCGTCCATTTTAGACACTAATAGTGTTAACTGTGTGGTGAAAAGACCATTTTGCCCCTAATGCATTTTATAAATGTCCTGGATGAAGTAAAAGAGCAATTAGTTCACCTATGTTTTAGGGATGTTCAAAGGATGCTGCACATGTATATGTATGCTCCAATATTTTGTCTTATTAATCTAGACTGTGCGTGTAAAACCCATACAAAACATTGGTAGAATTTGTACTAGCATATCTATGATCAATACGGTACCATATTTTGGTTAGTTCTCATAGTCACATACCACTAAATCCTCCAATTAGCACTTCGTGCTGAATTTGGTCACGTGTTCCAAAGTACAAAATTACACATAGTCACATACTACTAAATCCTATATAGGCTAGTTATATATTGCTAGTATATAATATGTGATAACTTGTATACAGTGAGAAAAAGGCAACGAAGAGATTAATGAGAGCAACACGCTCCGGTGGCAAACAGTCGGCGTCCCCTGTTCTCGCGGACGTGTGAATCGAGTTGTGCCAGCGATCTAATAGTCGGCGATTTGTACTTAGTACGTGCAACGGTCCAAGTGCATCTGGTGCAAATCGTACGTACTTATACGCGAGTCTCCCGACGGCCGCCGAAAAGTAATCAGCTGTCGGTTGTATTACAAGCTACTCCTACGTCTCGTCCAAAAATACATGCATCTTGCTGGAAAGTATATGGCACTGTACTTATTTGCAAAAAAGTAAATAATCATAGATATGCTAGTACAAGTTCTACTTATTTGCAAAAAAGTAAGTAATCATAGATATGCTAGTACAAGTTCTACGGATGTATTCTACGGCTTTTACACACACATGCCAGTTTACCTAAGAAACAAAATATTGAAGCATACATATGCATGCGCAGCATCTGTTGAACATCCCTAAAACACGGGTGAACTGATTGCTTTTTAACTACATCCAAAATAGTTACACAATGCACTAGGGGCAAAATGGTCTTTTCACATCACACTTAACCCGATTAGTGCCTAAAATAGACAAAAGTGCCATATAAGGAATGAAAATTACTTTAGGTGTCAAATAGGGAAGAAAATTTTATTTTAGGCCAAATAGGGAATCAAAATTTAAGAAAGAGCCAAATAAGGAATTCTCTCTTTCTATACCCCTAGCTACATTCATGGATGCTTTGCCTCTTTTCAAAATGGTGCATGTTTAGTTGCTGGTTATCCTACATGAGTCGAAAATGTCTCATGGATTTTCAGAAAATTCATCAGAATAATTACTAGTCGGCTAAGTTTAACATGCCTTTCCTTTTTAGTATGGTTGACGCGCCACAAACCCATCACTCGCAAGTACGTACTAACCATGGCCATGGGACGTAGAGGTTGCTCAAGACATGTATGCAAAGGGTCAACTCTGATGGAATTCCTGTTTCATAGAAATGTCACCTTGTATCAGCCACCAATTCTCCAAATAAAACCATCTTCCTCGTAGAGGCTGTGGAGAAAATAAAAGAAAAGAAAGGAAAGGAAACTGTCTCATTTGGTTGCTAATAAAGAGCAGTATCATTCTACTTGTACTAAACCTCCTTGGCGGAGAAGGTGAAACCTCCCTCCACCCAACAAGCTCCCAGTGTACACTCCTCCTGGCGTGCTGTTTGGCATCTCTGTCACATCCGTATATGTCATGGTTCTTGGATCATACGTACACAACACGTTGGGAATTTCCGGAGACATCCAAATCCAAATGATGAGCCTCCCATCATCTAGCAACCACAAGGGCTCCCCCCGATATCCGACACCCTGATAAGGATACGGCACGGTGATGGTGCACTGCTTAGACCAGGTAACCTTGTCCGGGTCCACGAGCAACCACAGCTCCATAAACGAGCGTCCGTCGTCGTATAGTAGGGCCAAGCAGCCGCTTAGCTCGGCCAAGACGTGGTAGAACATGTCTCTCGGCCATTGCTTGTTGCTGGGTGCCGGGACTGGCAGAGAAGCTGGCCGCCATGCCTCCTTCTCCAGGTCGTATGCCACGATACATTCGCTGGACACCTGCGGACGATGGTCGTGCTTGGTTTTCAGCAAGAGGTAAGCGACCCCATTGACGGTTGCCCCGTCCAGTCGGCCCATCTTGACCATGGCCGGCGGGCACCCCGTCTCTCTCCACCGACGGTCGCCCGAGAGGTTGAGAACCTTGCAGAGCTGCTGTCCACTGGACACGGACGTACACATACTAAGGCACAACACCTTGTAGTCTCCGGTCGACACTTTGCCGATCATAAACGATGCACTATAGCAGTGCTGCTCATCGTGGTCGACGTCAGGTAGCGCGAGATCGGCACCGGTCACTGGGTCGAGCACCCGGAGTCGAAGCCCATCGTCCGCGCAGGGGAGGTGAACCAGCGGCAAGTCGTGGGGGGTGCGCATCAGCACCAAAGAATTGCGATCCCACGTAGTGCTACTCTCCATCTTGACACGTATCCGTTTGTCGACTTGGCCTGAGGATGTGTCTAGGACATGGACGTCGAGCGAGGATGCATCGTGCACGTGGACGAGGAGGAGCGGGGCAGCTTGGCGCGCCGTGTGGGCGGCGATGAACGACGGAGCGGAGAGGAGGGACCGCCAGGACCGGCAGACGGCGCGGAGGCGGCATAGCAGCTTCGCCGGGAGACTGAGCAGGATCTCGTAGAGCACGTCGTCGTCGATGCTTCCTTGGCCGTCGGCTCGTTTGGCTGGAGGAGTTTGCGACGACATCGATTGATTAGATCTGATTGCTTGGTGGTCACAGCTAAATCAAGGGATTATGCACGTATATACTTAGGTTAGGTTGCACGTGATGCGTATTCCATCCTATTTGTATTGTCCAAAATATCGATGGTAAAAAACGAGGAGTCCAAAATCAGGCTCAGATAGAAGTCTGGGACACACGAATCGAGCCCCAATCCTATTCGGCGACCGCTATGCCCGTCATAGCTTGTTTCCTTCGATAGTTTTTCGTGGGCAGGCCCATATACCGACGACGTTTCTGAGAAGCTCTCAATCGATTTTAGGAACTTTTTTGTTCGTTTCTGGTTTTTTCAGCCTTGTTTCCATTCTTTCCCTTTTTTCATTTTTTTCTATTTCATTTGTTTCTTTCGTTTTTATTTTATTATTTTTTAATCGTGATTTTGTTTTCAAATTTCGTTGCCTTTTGAATTTCGAAACTGTTTTTTAGATTCATGAATTTTTCTCAAATTCGTGAACATTTTTTCAAACCACATGAACTTTTTTAAAATCTGCAAACTTCAATTCAAATGCATGAATGTATTCAAATTGATAAATGTTTTTGAAATCCGTGATATCTTCCATAATCCACGATTTTTTCCAAATTTTTTAAATTTTGTTTTCAAAATTAGTGGACTATTTCAAGATCCATGAGCTTTTTTAAATCACTAATTTTTTTTCAAATCCATGAACATTTTTAGAATCCAATAGACTTTTTAAATATTCTTGTGTTTTCAAAATAGAAGATCAACAACAAAGCCTTTAGTCCCAAACAAGTTGAGGTAGGTTAGAGATGAAACTCATAAGATCTCGTGATCAACTTATGGTTCGGGCACATGGATAGCAAGCTTTTATGCACCCCTGTACATAACTAGTTCTTTGGTGATACTTCAATCAGATCTCTCTTTATGGACTCCTCCCATGTCAAATTCGGTCTACCCGAACCTCTCTTGATATTCTCTGCACGCTTTAGCCGTCCGCTATGCACTGGAGCTTCTGGAGGCCTGTGCTGAATATGCCCAAACTATCTCAGACGATGTTGAACAAGCTTCTCTTTAATTTGTGCTACCCCAACTCGATCTCGTACATTATCATTTCAGACTCGATCCTTCCTCGTGTGGCCACACATCCATCTCAACATACGCATCTCCATCATACCTAACTGTTGAACATGTCACCTTGTAGTCGGCCAACACTCAGCGCCATACAACATTGCAGGTCGAACAGCCGTCCTGTAGAACTTTCCTTTTAGCTTTTGTGGTACTCTCTTGTCACAGAGAATGCCAGAAACTTGGCGGCACTTCATCCATCCGGATTTGATACAATGGTTCACATCTTCATCAATACCCCCATCCTTCTGCAGCACTGACCCCAAATATCGAAAGGTGTCCTTCCGAGGCACTACATGCTAATCAAGGCAACCCTCCTCCTCCTCGCGCCTAGTAGTACTGAAACCGCATATCATGTACTCGGTTTTAGTTCTACTAAGTCTAAACCCTTTCGATTCCATGGTTTGTCTCCATAACTCTAACTTTCTATTTACCCCCGTCCAACTATCATCAACTAGCACAACATCATCCACAAAGAGCATACACCATGGGATATCTACTTGTATATCCCTTGTGACCTCATCCATCACCAAGGCAAAAAGATAAGGGCTCAATGTCGACCCCTGGTGCAGTCCTATCTTAATCGGGAAGTCATCTGTATCGACATCACTTGTTCGAACACTTGTCACAACATTATCATACATGTCCTTGATGAGGGTAATGTACTTCGCTAAGACTTCATGTTTCTCCAAGGCCCACCACATGACATTTCGCAATATCTTATCATAGGCTTTCTTCAAGTCAATGAACACCATATGCAAGTCCTTCTTTTGCTCCTTGTATCTCTCCATAAGTTGTCGTAGCAAGAAAATGGCTTTCATGGTCGACTTCCCAAGCATGAAACCAAACTGATTTTTTGGCACGCTTGTCATTCTTCTTAAGTGATGCTCAATGACTCTCTACCATAGCTTCATTATATGACTCATCATCTTAATTCCACGGTAATTAGTACAACTCTAAACATCCTCCTTGCTCTTGAAGATTGGTAGTAATATACTCCGTCTCCATTCTTCTGACATCTTGTTTTCCCGAAAAATGAGATTGAAAAGCTTGGTTAGCCATACTATCGCTATGTTCCCGAGGCCTTTCCACACCTCAATGGGGATACAATTAGGGACCATCGCATTGTCTCCTTTCATTCTTTTTAAAGCCTCCTTGATCTCAAACTCATGGATCCGCCGCACAAAATGCATGCTTGTCTCATCAAACAAGTCGTCCAGTTCTATGATAGAACTCTCATTCTCCCCATTGAACAGCTTATCAAAGTACTCTCGCCATATATGCTTAATCTCCTCGTCCTTCACCAGGAGTTGGTCTGCTCCGTCCTTGATGCATTTGACTTGGCCAACATCCCTCGTCTTCCTCTCGTGGATCTTGGCCATCTTGTAGATGTCCCTTTCGCCTTCCTTCGTGCCTAGAAGAACATTTTTTAAGTTCATGATACTTTTTCAAAATCGATGAACTTCTATCAAATCTGTGGATTTTTTTTCCAACTTGGAGAAATATTTGAAAAAAATGAGGAACCTTTTTCAAATTCGCGAACTTCTGCCCAAAATACATAAATCTTTTTCAAATTCATGGACTTTTTTTTTGAAAATTGTGAACGTTTGCGCGTTCATGAAGCAGCAATTGCACACCGTCCTCCCCCCTCACGCGCCTTTTGGGCCGGCCCATGTCCCGTGCGGGAGAACCCTTGTTTTTTTCATTTCAATTTTGTTCCTATATTTTTGTTTTTTTCTTTCATTTTTCATTTTTTATTCTTTACAATAATTTAGGATTCAAAAAATTCCAGTCTAAAAAAGTTGCGAATGGAAATAATGTTCGCCAATTCAAAAAATGTTCACGAATTTTAAAAATACTCGGGAAATCTTTAGATATTCATCATTTTGAAAAATAATGTCTGCGTATCAAGAAAATCATGACTTTCCCAAAAAATTAAGGAAATAAAAAAAATCATGTTTTTTAAAGGTTTGCATGTTCACAAAAATGTTCGTCAATTTGATCAAATGTGGCAAATTTAAAAATGTTCAAGAATATGTAACAAATGTTCGCAAATATCAGAAAATGTTCCCAAATTTTATAAAAAATTCACTGCCACAATAAATATTTTTTGGGTGAACAAATGTTCCTGCATCTCAAAAAATGTTTGACAAAACAAAATTACTGTTTGTGAATTTGAAAACAAATCTCAGGTTAAAAAAATGGTTGACATTTCTTAAAAATGATCACGAGTTTCAAATAAATGTCACGAATTTAAAATAAATGATTGAGACTTTTTTTTGTATGTTCGGTTAGAAATTGTTCATAATTGAAAATAAATTCACAAATTTGTAAACAAAATGTTTGCAAAAATTCACAAAATAGCATCCGCCCCTCATCTAAATAAATCACCTCATTCTCTGCTCACTATCAATAAAAAAACCAATTGCTGCTGATTCTGAAAGAAAAGCATACATGTTTTGTTGGAAAAACCAGGAATTTAAAAAGTCATGAACATACAATGGGTTCTAGAAAGGATCGAAAATTTGGAAAAAGTTCATAAATTAGAAAAGAGTTTGTGAATTTTAAAACATCAGGAATTTGAATTTTTTTAAAAAATTTAGAAAATTTTCATGAATTTGAAAAATGGATCACGAATTTGGTAAGAGTTCATGAAGTTGGAAAAAGCAGGATGCGTCGGGTGCACAGCCTGTTACTTCCGGCTTCAGAAAAGGGCTGCACGTCTGATCACTCCCAGCCCAGCCTCCCGCGACGAAGACGTATCACGCCTCATAGTCGAACAAATATCTTGTCGCACAAGTATATAGAACCTCCAACAGATTCTACCAGATTGCATGCCAGGTTGATGCGTCTCCAGTTTCACTTGGGCGAAATGCGTTTGCCCTTTTGTTTTGAGCGGAACCTTCAGCTATGTACAAACAACAAGATCGATCCCAGCGGATCTGATCTCGGAGCCTTTTTGTTTCGGTTGCAACTTTGCAAGTGTTCTTCATCACCATTTTTATTGAGCTGGATGTTCGGTGTTCTTCCTCACCTAGGCTGTTGAGGAATCCACACGTTGCAATCTCCTGGCTGAACCAATCGCACCCTGAGGCCCTCCTCTCTGTTCTGAAAACGATGCCAGTTCCTCTCAAAAAACAAATAAAGAAAACAATGGGAGTTTTGCCAGGCTTGCCTCTCTGAATGACTGATTATGAGTTTCTATTTCCCTAGCTACATTTTGGATTTTCTAGTTTTCAAAATGGTGAGTGTTTATTTGCTGGTTATCCTTCATAAGTGAAAAAATGTCACATGGATTTGCATAGAATTCATCAGAAAACTTGATCAGCTTAAGTTAGCATGCTTTTCCTTCTAGTATAGCCGACGAGCCACAAACCATCATTCGCTAATACTACCTTGTCCAAAATTACTTCTAGATACGTCCATCTAAAGGACAAGTAATTCCGAATGGAAGGAGTACTAACCATGACATGTAGAGCTTAGATAGCATGGACATGTAAGCAAGGATGGACTATCATGGAATTGTGATTTGATAAAAATGGCATCGTATACCATCAGCCAATACACATAAAAGAGCAACTATAGCAGATGTGTCATATTGGTCCAATGTTAATCTTCATGATGTCTATAAGGAATTCGAGGACCCAAAAAGGAGTCTATCAGAGTCACCATAAATGACAAAAATGGTACACTTACCACTTACATGCTTGACGTATGCTCTAATTCCACAACATGATTCCAGCATGACCCCCCTCCCCTCGCGGACGATTGTAACCTCATCCCCTTCATTTGTCCACATCATTCTGGGAGGCAATTCCGTAGAATTGTGTCTGTAAGTGTAGCAATTGTTGACATAATGGTCCATGGCCCCATTACTTTTGTCACACACTTCAAATAGTGGGCCGCGCCCTTCATATTTGGAGACTCGGGGACAATGATATAGAGCGAACTCTATATCCAACTGTCCACGTGGAGGGAAACTTCAGTCACGTTCTTCCTCCCTCTTCTACTCCTACCAAAGGCGCAACCGCAATTTCCATCAAAAAGAGCACTCATTGATGGTCGTCACCATGTGTCTCAAATGATCGCACCAATTCCCTCTTATGTGTGCCATTTCCTGTCCTTTTTTCCACCAAAGCGCGCCCTTTCCTGGGTATATAAATTTGCTCAATCCCTACGCCAGCACCACTAATCACACACCTTCTTCGCTGCTGTCACACTCATCATGCAACTGGCATGTCATCGTCGATCCATCCTCGTAGAGCCTTCCCCACTGAAACCAGAGAGGACCCCACCACAAGGAAGTTCTAGGAGAGGCCCTGGTGGTGGTCCGACCCATTCTAGGTGAGACACTCTTCAAGTTTGAATTAGTCGGCAGTCATGAGAACATCCTCGCCACTACCTTGCTCGCGTGACAACAACTGGCATGAAAGAAATGGATATCATGCTCATAAAGAGCTACAAAAATTTGGTCCTCTCATGCATCAAAGACGTGGTCTTTCATAGTACGCATAACCTTGAAAGTGGCAGTAGTCCAAACATCCCCCGCCTACAAGGTCACTTCCGACCGGAGCTTTATTGATTACATATCTCTTACTATATATCAATATTTTCCTCTTTGGTTTGGCTAGCGACCAGAACCCTAGCCGCCACCAAGAGGGGCAACCCTTCTTACGTCGTTTTCCTGCGGCTCCCCTCCGCCAGCGACCTCTTGGTCATTGGTGGTGAGGGGGAGGGGGCGCCGGATCCTGGGCATGCACACTAGTAGAAAAAGGCCCATTTGTCCCGGTTCATAAGGCCCATCTGTCCCGGTTGGGGAACCGGGACTAAAGGGTCGTTACTAATGCCCCTGGCCTTTGGTCCCGGTTCTTATACGAACCGGGATAGATGGGCCTCCACGTGGCCGCTCCGGCGAGCCCAGGCAGGAGGGCCTTTGGTCCCGGTTGGTAGCTGATACGTCTCCAACATATTTATAATTTCTGATTGCTCCATGCTATATTATCTACTGTTTTGGACATTATTGGGCTTTATTATCCACTTTTATATTATTTTTGGGACTAACCTATTAACCGGAGGCCCAACCCAGAATTGCTGTTTTTTTGCTTGTTTTAGGGTTTCGAAGAAAAGGAATATCAAACGGAGTCCAAACGGAATGAAACCTTCGGGAACGTGATTTTATCACCGAATACAACTCAGGAGATTTGGACCCTACGTCAAGCCAATTAACAGGAGGCCACGAGGTAGGGGGGCGCGCCTGCCCCTCCCCCCCAGGCGCGCCCTCCACCCTCGTGGGCCCCCTGTTGCGCCACCGACGTACTTCCTCCTTCTATATATATCCACGTACCCCCAAACGATCAGATACGGAGCCAAAAACCTAATTCCACCGCCGCAACTTTCTGTATCCACGAGATCCCATCTTGGGGCCTGTTCCAGAGCTTCGCCGGAGGGGGCATCGATCACGGAGGGCTTCTACATCATCATCCAAGCCCCTCCGATGAAGTGTGAGTAGTTTACTTCAGACCTACGGGTCCATAGTTAGTAGCTAGATGGCTTCTTCTCTCTTTTTGGATCTCAATACAATGTTCTCCCCCTCTCTCGTGGAGATCTATTCGACATAATCTTCTTTTTGCGGTGTGTTTGTTGAGACCGATGAATTGTGGGTTTATGATCAAGTCTATCTATGAATAATATTTGAATCTTCTCTGAATTCTTTTATGTATGATTGGTTATCTTTCCAAGTCTCTTCGAATTATCGGTTTGGTCTGGTCTACTAGATTGGTTGTTCTTGCCATGGGAGAAGTGCTTAGCTTTGGGTTCGATCTTGCGGTGTCCTTTCCCAGTGACAGAAGGGGCAACAAGGCACGTATTGTATCGTTGCCATCGAGGATAACAAGATGGTTTTTTTATCATATTGCATGAAACTATCCCTCTACATCATGTCATCTTGCTTAAGGCATTACTCTGTTTTTAACTTAATACTCTAGATGCATGCTGGATAGCGGTCGATGAGTGGAGTAATAGTAGTAGATGCAGGCAGGAGTCGGTCTACTTGTCTCGGACGTGATGCCTATATACATGATCATACCTAGATATTCTCATAACTATGCTCAATTCTGTCAATTGCTCAACAGTAATTTGTTCACCCACCGTAGAATACTTATGCTCTTGAGAGAAGCCACTAGTGAAACCTATGGCCCCCGGGTCTCTTTCTCATCATATTAATCTCCATCACTTTATTATTGCTTTGCTTTTTTACTTTGCCTTTTACTTTTCACGTTGCATCTCTATACCAAAAATACCAAAAATATTATTTATCATCTCTATCAGATCTCACTTTCATAAGTGACCGTGAAGGGATTGACAACCCCTAAGTGCGTTGGTTGCGTTGAGCTGTTGTTTTTGTGTAGGTACGAGGGACTCGCGCGTAGCCTCCTACTGGATTGATACCTTGATTCTCAAAAACTGAGGGAAATACTTGCGCTACTTTGCTGCATCATCCTCTCCTCTTCGGGGAAATCCAATACAGTGCTCAAGAGGTAGCAAGAAGAATTTCTGGCGCCGTTGCCGGGGAGTCTGCGCAAAAGTCAACATACCAAGTACCCATCACAATCCCTATCTCCCGCATTACATTATTTGCCATTTGCCTCTCGTTTTCCTCTCCCCCCAATTCACCCTTGCCGTTTTATTCGCCCTCTCTCTCTCTATCCTCCCTCTTTTTCTCTATTTGCCTCTTTTTGCCCGTTTGCCTTTTTGTTTGCTTGTGTGTTAGTTTGTTTGTTTGTCGCGATGGCTCAAGATAATACTAAATTGTGTGACTTCACCAATACCAACAACAATGATTTCCTTAGCACTCCGATTGCTCCTCTTACCGATGTTGAATCTTGTGAAATTAAAACTACTTTGCTAAATCTTGTCATGAAAGATCCGTTCTCCGGCCTTCCTAGTGAAGATGCCGCTACCCATCTTAATAGCTTCGTTGATTTGTGTGACATGCAAAAGAAGAAAGATGTCGATAATGATATTGATAATTGAAGCTATTTCCTTTTTCGCTTAGAGATCGTGCTAAAACTTGGTTTTCATCTTTGCCTAAAAATAGTATTGATTCATGGAACAAGTGCAAAGATGCTTTTATCTCTAAGTATTTTCCTCCCGCTAAGATCATCTCTCTTAGAAACGATATTATGAATTTTAAGCAACTTGATCATGAACATGTTGCACAAGCTTGGGAGAGAATGAAATTAATGATAAGTAATTGCCCTACTCTTGGTTTAAATTTGTGGATGATTATACAAATTTTTTATGCCAGATTGAATTTTGCTTCTAGAAAAATCTTTTAGATTCAGCCGCGGGAGGCACTTTTATGGAAATCACTTTAGGAGAAGCTACTAAACTCCTAGATAATATTATGGTTAATTATTCTCAATGGCATACTGAAAGATCTACTAATAAAAAGGTGCATGCGATAGAAGAAATTAATGTTTTGAATGGAAAGATGGATGAACTTATGAAATTATTTACTAATAAGAGTGTTTCTTCTGATCCTAATGATGTGCCCTTGTCTACTTTGATTGAGAATAATAATGAATCTATGGATGCAAATTTTGTTGGTAGGAACAATTTTGGTAACAACGCGTATAGAGGAAATTTCAACCCTAGGCCTTATCCTAGTAATCCCTCTAATAATTATGGTAATTCCTACAACAATTCTTATGGAAATTATAATAAGATGCCCTCTGATTTTGAATCTAATATTAAAGAATTTATTTCTTCACAAAAGAATTTTAATGCTATGATTGAAGAAAAAATGCTTAAGATTGATGATTTGGCTAGGAACGTTGATAGAATTGGTCTTGATGTTGATTCTTTGAAACTTAGATCTATTCCACCTAAGCATGATATCAATGAGTCTCTCAAAGCCATGAGAATTTCCATTGACGAGTGCAAAGAAAGAACCGCTAGGATGCGTGCTAAGAAAGATGCCTTTATAAAAGCGTGTTCTTCTAGTTCCTATGAAAATAATGATGAAGATCCCCTATTAAATATTTGTTTTGCAATATTAATCTTGATAATGATGGGACTGAATATGATCCACCTTTACCTAGAAGGCGTTCTAAGAATTCTGAATCTTTTGATCTTGATGCTAAATTTGATAAAAGTGGGATTGAAGAAATTAAAACCCTAGATGTTGCTAAACCCACTATTATGGATTTCAAGGAATTTAACTATGAAAATTGCTCTTTGATTGATTTTATTTCCTTGTTGCAATCCGTGCTAAATTCTCCTCACGCTTACACTAGTAGAAAACAGGGCTATGGTCCAGGCCGCATCCGCCCATTAGTCCCGGTTCAGTCTAGAACCGGGACCAATGTCGGCATTGGTCCTGGTTCGTGAGCCCAGGGGGCCGGCCGGGCCACGTGGGCCATTGGTCCCGGTTCATCTGGACCTTTTGGTCCCGGTTGGTGGGATGAACCGGGACCAATGGGCCTCCCTCCTGGCCCACCACCATTGGTCCCGGTTGGCGGCTTGAACCGGGACCAAAGGCTTCCCTTTAGTCCCGGCTCATGCCACCAACCGGGACCAATGAGGTGCCTATATATACCCCTCGCTCGCGAGCAGAGCACCCCAGTGCTCTGTTTTCTCTGGCCGAGGGGGAGAGGGCTTTGTGGTGCTCTAGCTCACCTCCTATGCACATGAGGTGTTCGATGGAATGCCCGAGCCACACTACTTAAGCTTTCTCCTCTCGAAGCTCGACCTCCAAGCTCCATTTTCCTCGAGATTTGTCTAGATTTAGCGGTCTGTCACGCCCCGTCCCCGTCTTCACCGCCGTCGATCACCCGCGCCGATCTCATCACCGACACCACCGTGGTGAGCCTCTTGTTCTTATCTTCTTTCTGAAAGGAAAAATATTCTTACTTGTATGTTTAGATAGATACTTGTATCATTTTCTTACATTTTTATTGCATCTTATATAGTGCGATGGTTTTGGTATCCGCCCCCGTCGGCCCTCGTCCTGTCTATGATTCGGATTTGGTATGTATATTATCTTTATAACTATTGGTTCATTTATTGTTTATGAAAATTATGCCGACCAACGTGACATAGATTTTATTTATCTAGGATGTATGTGAATCGGAAATGCCAACCGACCTTGTCAAGAGGTTAAATTTAGTTGAAGAAGAAAACAATTTGTTGAAGGAAAAAATAAAAAAAATTGAGGAGGAGAAGATGATATTGGAGTTGCATGTTGCGGATGTCGTCGATGATCACAAGATCAAGACGGATGCAATGCGCTTGAAGATTAGAAAGATTAGAAAATATGCCATTCATACCGAGGCTTGGTATCATTATGCCGTTGGATCAATTGTTACCTTGGTTGCGATTATGATCGCATTTGTTTTCGCATTGAAATGTTTTACATAGTTTCAATGTATGGTTTAATTAATTAGATGCTCTGGAGAGCTATATGTTATTAGATGAGAACTATGTATGCACTTTGGTTTTAATGTGATGATGAACTTCTATTAATTTGGACACTTAATTATATATAATGCACGCAGATGAACCGGCAATGGATGTACGGTGACAGACACACCCGCGAGTACATTAAGGGCGTGCATGAGTTTCTCGATGCGGCTGAGGCAAACAAGCAGAATGGTTTTATGTGTTGTCCATGCACTGAATGTGGGAATACGAGGTCTTACTCTAACCGGAAAATCCTTCACTCCCACCTGCTTTACAAGGGTTTCATGCCACACTATAATGTTTGGACGAGGCACAGAGAAATAGGGGTTATGATGGAAGACAGCGAAGAAGAAGAGTACGATGACAACTATGTGCCCAGTGAATACGGTGATGCTGCAACGGGGGGAGCTGGTGAAGATCAAGAGGAACCAGACGATGTGCCCAATGATGCTGCCACGGGTGAAGCTGCTGAAGATCAAGAGGAACCAGACGATGTGCCCGATGATGATGATCTCCGCCGGGTCATTGTTGATGCAAGGACGCAATGCCTTAGTCAAAAGGAGAAGCTGAAGTTCGATCGCATGTTAGAGGATCACAAAAAAGGGTTATACCCCAATTGGGAAGATGGCAACACAAAGCTCGGTACCGTACTGGAATTGCTGCAGTGGAAGGCAGAGAATGCTGTGGCTGACAAAGGATTTGAGAAGCTACTGAAAATATTGAAGAAGAAGCTTCCAAAGGATAACGAATTGCCCGACAGTACATACGCAGCAAAGAAGGTCGTATGCCCTCTAGGATTGGAGGTGGAGAAGATACATGCATGCCCTAATGACTGCATCCTCTACCGCGGTGCATACAAGGATCTGAACGCATGCCCGGTATGCGGTGCGTTGCGGTATAAGATCAGACGAGATGACCCCGGTGATGTTGACGGCGAGCCCCTCAGGAAGAGGGTTCCTGCGAAGGTGATGTGGTATGCTCCTATAATACCACGGTTGAAACGTCTGTTCTGACCAACCATCAATGTCGAAAGAAAGGCAAGCATTTCAAAGGCAAGGCAGATCACCGGAAGAAGCCCGCCATGCGCACCGGTGATCACGTGCTTGCTATGGTCAATGATTTACACTACGTAATCTTTGGAAAGGGTCCCGGTGGACTAGCTGTTCCGAATGACGCTGAGGGACACGCACCCATGTGGAAGAAGAAATCTATATTTTGGGACCTACCCTACTCGAAAGACCTAGAGGTCCGCTCCTCAATCGACGTGATGCACGTGACGAAGAACCTTTGCGTGAACCTGCTAGGCTTCTTGGGTGTGTATGGGAAGAAAAAAGATACACCTGAGGCACGGGAGGACCTGCAACATTTGCACGAAAAAGACGGCATGCCTCCGAAGCAGTATAAAGGTCCTGCCAGCTACGCTCTTATGAAAGAAGAGAAAGAAATCTTCTTTGAATGCCTGCTCAGTATGAAGGCCACGACTGGCTTCTCGTCGAATATAAAGGGAATAATAAATATGCTAGAGAAAAAGTTTCAGAACCTAAAGTCTCATGACTGCCACGTGATTATGACGCAACTGCTTCCGGTTGCATTGAGGGGGCTTCTACCGAAAAACGTCCGATTAGCCATTGTGAAGCTATGTGCATTCCTCAATGCAATCTCTCAGAAGGTGATCGATCCAGAAATCGTACCAAGGCTAAGGAGTGATGTGGCGCAATGTCTTGTCAGTTTTGAGCTGGTGTTCCCACCATCCTTCTTCAATATCATGATGCACGTCCTAGTTCATCTAGTCGACGAGATTGTCATCCCGGGGCCCATATTTCTACACAATATGTTCCCCTTTGAGAGGTTCATGGGAGTCCTAAAGAAATATGTCCGTAACCGCGCTAGGCCAGAAGGAAGCATCTCCATGGGCCATCAAACAGAGGATGTTATCGGGTTTTGTGTTGACTTCATTCCTAGCCTTAACAAGATAGGTCTCCCTAAATCGCGTATGAGGGGAGACTGACTGGAAAAGGCACTCTTGGAAGAGACTCAATAATATGCAGGGACGGATATTCTTGGTCTCAAGCACACTACACAGTTCTACAGAACTCTACCTTGGTGACCCCGTATGTCGATGAACACAAGAACAGTCTGCGCTCCAAACACCCGGAGCAATGCGACGACTGGATTACATGTGAACACATCACGACTTTCAGCAGTTGGTTGGAAACACGTCTCAGAGGTGACAACACTGTTTGTGATGAGTTGTACTTGTTGTCCATGGGACCATCTTTGACTGTATTGACTTACAAAGGATACGAGATAAATGGGAATACATTTTACACGATCGCCCAAGATCAAAAGAGCACCAACCAAAACAGCGGTGTCCGCTTTGATGCAGCAACCGAGAGCGGAAAGGACACATATTATGGTTACATAGTGGACATATGGGAACTTGACTACGGACCTGATTTTAAGGTCCCATTGTTTAAGTGCAAATGGGTCAATCTGTTAGGCAGCGGGGTACAGGTAGACCCACAGTACGGAATGACAATAGTGGATCTGAAAAATCTTGGGTACACTGACGAACCATTCGTCCTAGCCAATGATGTGGCACAGGTTATCTATGTGAAGGACATGTCTACCAAACCGAGAAAAAGAAAAGATAAGGAAGCGAATACATCATACGATGAGCCAAAGCGCCACATAGTTCTTTCAGGAAAAAGGGACATCCTGGGAGTGGACGGCAAGACAGACATGTCTGAAGATTATGAAAAGTTTCATGAAATTCCTCCCTTCAATGTCAAGGCTGACCCAAGCATCCTGATAAACAATGAAGATATCCATGGTTACGGCGCAATAAGCAAATGACACAAGCGAAGAAAAAGTGAAGACTTTCTCCCGCAATAAGCAAATGCTATGTGGGTGAAATTATGATACCATCCCAACTTTTAACTTTTTCAGAGTTCATTTGAAATGCTTTCATGTCTTATGGTTTGAAACTTTGATACTTCGAAAGTGATTGTCCATTTTGCACATGAAGTGCATCAAGTTATTGTCGTAACCCTCTCTACTTTTTGGAACATGCTATGTGGGTGAAATGATGATACCATGCCAACTTTCAACCTTTTCAGAGTTCATTTTGAAATGCTTTCCAATTTCAGAGTCATTTAGCTCAAAGAATGAATTAATAGCAAACAGAATGAACTACAAAACTTTTATGAAAATAAAAACAATCAATTAAAATATTATGTTATGATCAACTAAAATAAAACTATAATATTCTTCAATAGCAAAAAGAATATAATTTGTGCGACCTAAAATCAAACTATAAGTATTTAATTGTAAGTATAAATAAAAAATAAATAGCAAAGAAGAAAAAAATTCTAATTTTAGAGTAAAGTTATTCATAAACTAGTGATTCACACAAAATTTTAAAAATTCAAATTTAAACTATTTAAAATTTAAAACTAATGGCACTAACAGAAAGTTTATAATTTTTGTGACCTAAAAGCAAAAAGAAATCACTAAAAAACTGTAAGTATTTAGTTGTAAGTAGAAATAAAAAATAAATAGAAAAAAATTCTAATTTTATAGTAAAGTTATTCATAAACTAGTGATTCACACAAATTTTAAAAAATTCAAATTTAAACTATTTAAAATTTAAAACTAATGGCACTAACAGAAAGTTTATAATTTTTGTGACCTAAAAGCAAAAAGAAATCACTAAAAAACTGTAAGTATTTAGTTGTAAGTAGAAATAAAAAATAAATAGAAAAAAATTCTAATTTTATAGTAAAGTTATTCATAAACTAGTGATTCACACAAATTTTTAAAAATTCAAATTTAAACTATTTAAAATTTAAAACTAATGGCACTAACAGAAAGTTTATAATTTTTGTGACCTAAAAGCAAAAAGAAATCACTAAAAAACTGTAAGTATTTAGTTTTAAGTAGAAATAAAAAATAAAAAACCAAAAAAATGTAGAAATAAAAAAGAAAAAAGAAAAAAAATGCCACCTACTAGGCCTCCACGGCCTGAATACGACTAGAAACCCTACATGGGCCAGGATTCAGGCCCGCAGAAGGCCCAATAGGCCCACAGGCAAAGCAGTGTCAAATTAGGCCCATAGGCCTGCAGTTCAGAGGAGTTCGAGAGGGAGGAGGCAACAGAGCTTATAAACTGGTGTTGGGCGCTGTCAACTAGCGAGGTGGGACTAAACTTTTGGGCGCGGGGCAGCACAAGGGCATTGGTCCCGGTTGGTGCCACCAACCGGGACCAATGGCCTTCGCTTCCCGCCCTTTGGGCTGCCGAAAAGAGGCCTTTGGTCCCGGTTGGTGGCACCAACCGGGACTAAAGGGGGCAATGGTCACGGTTGGTGCCACCAACCGGGACCAACGCTCTGTCTATATAAGCCACACTTGTGAAAATTTTGGTACAGTTTCTTCGATCCCGCCCCGACGTCGCCGCCAGGCTGCCCCTCTGCTCGCCTCGCCGTCGCCGCTGTTGCCCCTGCCCCGCCCCCGAGCGCGCCCTGCCTCGCCGTCGTCGCCGACCCCGAGCCGCCCCGCCGTCGCCCTCGCCCTCGAGCTCCGCTGTCCCCGAGCCCCCGAGCTCCTGCCCCGCGCGCCCCCGAGCTTCGCCGTCCGCCGCCGCCGAGCGCGCCCCACCGTCGCCCTCGCCCTCGCCGACCCCGAGCCCGTCCTCATCGCCGTCGCCCCCGACGCCGGCCGCCCGCGTCTCCTCCCCGATCCCTCCGGGAGAGGTAGCTACCGCCCTCTCCTTCCTTCCCTGCTCCTTAATTTGCAAAATATTGATATGATGTAGATGTATGTATGTATGTATGAGTTGGGGAGAAAGTTTATAATTTTTGTTCATATATACTGTAGATGTATGTATGATGAATTTTGATATTTTTTTGTTCATATATAATGTAGATGTATATGTATGTATGGAATGATATCGATGGATGTATGTATATAGAACATTCGTAGAAAATATGACCAATGTCCCCCTCCAGTTCACTCGGGAACACTAACTATCTCGGAGAAAAAAATGTTATCGGGGAAAAACATGAGAGGAAGAAGAGGATAAAAAAGAAGAGGAAGAAGAAAAAAATGAGGAGAAGAAAGAACAGAGGAGCTTCTCCTCTGTTCTTTCTTCTCCTCTTTTTTTTCTTCTTCTTCATCTTTTTTTTATCGGGAGGGGTCGACGGTCGCCTAGGGGTCGAGGGTCGAAAGGGGGTCGACGGTCGCCTAGGGGTCGAGGGCCGAGAGGGGGTCTAGGGTCGCCGAGAGGGGAGAGGAAGACGAGGAGAAATAAATAAGAAGAAGAAAAAAGAAGAAAAAGAAGAGGAGAAGAAGAAAGGAATAGAGGAGAAGAAGAGAAAAATAGAATATATATTCTCTTTTCTCCTCTATTCCTTTCTTCTTCTCCTCTTTTTTTTCTTCTTTTTTTCTTCGACACGTGGGGGGGGGGGGGTCGCGAACGCCGGACATTCATGAGAGAGGCGAGGAAGAAGGGGAAGAAGAGGAAGTCTTCTCCTCTATTCTTTCTTCTCTTCTTTTTTCTTCTTCGGTGTGAGGAGAAACCCTAAATAGAAAGTATCGTCGGTGTGAGATACATGTACCGTCGGTGTCGGACACTACATCCACATACCACAAGTGGCGCGGGCTTCGACGCCCACGTCACTTGTGGGACGTGGATGTAGTGTCCGACACCGAAGGCCACATGTATCTCACACCCACGATACTTGCTACCTATTTAGGGTTTCCTTTGACACTACGCAACCTCTCGACCCCTCGGCGATCCTCTCTAACATGAGAGGAAGAAGAGGATCGTCGAGGGGTCGAGGGTTCCAGGGTCGTCGAGGGTTCGAGGGGTCGAGGATCGCCGAGGGGTCGAGAGAGATTTCCTAGTGTCAAAGTATTGAAGAAATCCATGCCTTCATCATTAGCCGGAAGTAACCAGGGCATGTTGGTACGAAGTTATGCAAAGTTGTTTTGGAATGGAGTCCCGGATAGAATAATCCGCCTTTTGGTACCAATTCAGCAAAGGACTTCCAAATAGCGATATTCGGAAGGCTCTTTCTGAACTTTGTACCAAAAAGCGAATTATCCTATCTGGGACTCCGTTCCAGAACAACTTTGAAGAGCTTCGTACCATCATGCACATGTTACTTTCGCCTAATGATGAAGACATGGTTTTTTTGAATCCTTTGACACTAGGCAACCTCCCGACCCCTCGGCGATCCTCTCGAACATGAGAGGAAGAAGAGGGTCGTCTAGGGGTCTAGGGTTCCAGGGTCGTCGAGGGTTCGAGGGGTCGAGGATCGCCGAGGGGACGAGAGAGGTTTCCTAGTGTCAAAGTATTGAAGAAATCCATGCCTTCATCATTAGCCGGAAGTAACCAGGGCATGTTGGTACGAAGTTCTGCAAAATTGTTCTGGAATGGAGTCCCAGATAGAATAATCCGCCTTTTGGTACGAATTCAGCAAAGGCCTTCCAAATAGCGATATTCGGAAGGCTCTTTATGAACTTTGTACCAAAAAGCGAATTATCCTATCTGGGACTCCGTTCCAGAACAACTTTGAAGAGCTTCGTACCATCATGCACATGTTACTTTCGCCTAATGATGAAGACATGGTTTTGTTGAATCCTTTGACACTAGGCAACCTCCCGACCCCTCGGTGATCCTCTCGAACATGAGAGGAAGAAGAGGATAAAAAAGAAGAGGAAGAAGAAAAAAAGAGGAGAAGAAAGAATAGAGGAGTTCTTCTCCTCTATTCTTTCTTCTCCTATTTTTTTTCTTCTTCCTCTTTTTTTTATCGGGAACGAGGGTCGTCGAGGGACATAGATGTAGTGTCGTCGTTGTCGATATATACCCCCTCCCGATAGCTTACTATGATTAGGTAGCTAGTTCTACGTTTGGCACTAATATATCCATCTGTCATGTTTGAATAATAATTGCCATGTTGTAAATATTTGTAGAAACTATGGACACCGCCCTAGACGAAGCAGCAAAAGAAGCGTTGTTGAGGGAGATAATCGCAGAAGGAAGTGATGATGTCTCGTACTTTCTCAACGAAACCGATGGTCTGCAAGGAGAGGGTGAACAAGCTGGCTACGGTGACCTTATGCCGGTGCAAGAAGAAGAACATGAGGACGGCTCCAGTGACCCAATGCCGGTGCAAGAAGGAGACCGTGATGACAGCTCTGGTGACCGAACCAAGTCCGGTCAGGTATATATATTAGTTAAGCCTATGTTGACTAGCTGATTGATGCATTCATTTTTTTGGTATGTACACATATTAATTAAGTCTTTGTTCTTTTTTCTAGCCCTCCGGATCGAGCACAACTTCGGTAAAGAGACGAGGCCCGAAGAAAAAGTTGAGCTCGGATGAAAAGCTTGAGATCACAGCAATCGCGCCCGACGGCCAACCTATTGAACCCCTCCGGACAAAGAGCGCATTTGTTGCTCAGTACGGGGTTCTGGTTAGGGACAAGATCCCGATAAGCATCCAGCAATGGTTTAAGCCGGCTACAGAAGACCCTGAGGTGTCTTATGTCAATGATATGCAGAAAAATGATCTTTGGACTGAGCTGAACTCAAATTTCACCCTACCGCCAGAGGATAATCCAGAGAACCCAATTAAAGAGAAATTAATCAAGTATTTTGCTCTGAAGAGGATGGCAGAACTATTCAGGAGGTGGAAGAAAGAGCTAAATAATAAGTTTGTCGAAAATAATGAGACACCAGAATTCAAGGGCAGATATGAGAAGATCAGAGATCACTGGCCCGCATTTGTGGCCCACAATACATCGGAAAAGAGTAAGAAGATGTCGGCGACAAACAAGCAAAATGCTGCGAAGAAGAAGCTTCACCATCGCACGGGGTCAGGTGGCTACCTCGTAGCCCGGCCTAAGTGGTCCAAGATTGAGAATGATCTGATTCATAAAGGGATCGAACCAGAGACAAAGAACTGGCCAGACCGTTGCCGGACTTGGTTCTTCAGGGCTAGCGGAACCTTGGACCCTGAAACAGGGAAGTGCATTTGGACGAACAAACAAATGGACATACCAATCAGTAAGCTTAAGCAGTATATCGAAGCAGCGCAGGAAGGGACGTTCTTTCCAGACAGAGAGAACGACGAGCTCACAATGGCCCTCGGGAATCCTGAGCACCCTGGACGGACACGAGGCACGCCAGGCTCCGTTCCATGGAAGGTTGGGTATTCGGACACAGGCGGTTACAAATCCCATGAGAGGAGGAAAAAAGTGCAGCAGACCCAAATGCAGGCGTTGCAAGCAAGGGTAGACGCGATAGAGGAACGAGAAGCAAATCGCAGCAAACGTACTGCCGAAGCCTCCCCCGAAACTACCCCGCCATCTCAGCGCAGAAGCAGCGTGGCTTCCACCGAGCTGCTTCAGCCAGAGCATGCCTTGACGGCTCCTGCCAGCTATCCTGTGGATGCTATAATGGAGTCTCAAAATTGCCACCTTATGACGCAATGGATGAATTTGAAGGTCAAGGCGGCTGTTCGCTCTGTTTATCCTACTGAACCCGGCGCAACTTTTCACTGCCGGCCGATTCCAGAAGGATATGCTAGGGTGATGGTGGATGAGATAACGGAGGGATTTGAGGACCTCCAGCTTGACCACCCTACCGGTGAAGGGGAGACTCGGCTGGGGTCTGCTTTGAAGACTCCATGCCTATGGCGGAAGGAGCTCATCAACCTTCCGAACTGGACGCCTCCGCCTCCTCCTCCTCCGGCGAGTCAGGGCACTCCGCCTCCTCCACCGCCTCCTCCTCCGGCGAGTGACGATCAGGGCCCTCAGCCGGCTCCTTCTCCGGCGCGTGGCAGCACTCCGCCTCCCTCTCCGCCTGCGCCGACGCGCCCAAGTAGCCAGCCTCCTCCTTCTCCGCCTCGTCAGCAAGGGCGGAAGAGACCTGCCGCCGCTCCAGCTGCTCCGGCGGGTCGTAGTCCTTCTCCTCCGCCTCTTAAGCAAGTAAAGAAGACAACCGCTCCGTCTGCTCGGTCGGCGTCTAGCAGTACAACCAGAGGCGGTCAGACATACAGATTCGGTCCTTCTCTGAAGACTCCAGAGAAGTTACCATACGAGAGGACCCAGGAGGAGAACGCCGAGATCGCGCGAGAAGAAGTGAGGAAATTCTTTGAAGGGGTGAAAGCAAAGAAACATCCACCTCCGGAGGAGAAGGTAGATCGGGTGAAAGTGAAGCGCACTCTGGCTGCCCTGACAAAACCACCGAAGTCTGATCCGCCGAAAGGAAACTATGACCGCATTATTGGAAAGGAATTTGCCGAAGCGGAGCGGTCGGGAAGTACTGTCAGTGATCAAAGGCTGAAAGAACGACGAGCTGGGAAACAAATTGCCCAGCTCGGCGAACAAGCGAAGCAATCGTGCCCCCCGCTCAAGGTGCCTAGCCACAACGTCGCTAATGATCCGAGGATGGTGCCCAGTTATAGCAATCTTGCAGATTACCTGCCTGACGAAGTACATTATGAACCCACGGAGATGCAGATACAAAGATACGAGTACGGGAAGCCTCTCGTCAAAGATGAAAGATCTCTATCAACGATGATGCGAAGATTGCATGATTGGTACTTGAAAATCTGCAGAGACTCTGGGGGAGGAGTACTTTGTATTTGAAAGTTAAAAAGGAGCATGTCCTCGTTGGAATTGATCTGTTGCCTGTTCCATTTGAGGAGTTCTATCAGTTTTTTCAATCAATTGGTCCTCGATAAAACAACGGTCACCTGCTACTGTCTGTAACTAGTACTACTTCTGTCATTAAGTTTCTCTATATAGCTTAGCTCTTTCATTGCATGTATTTATAATCATCCTCACTATATTATGCAGATTGAAGATCGTCGAATTGAAGAAAAGACAAGTCGGTGATATTGGGTTCATTAACACATATCTCATAGATGCAACTCAGGTTAAATTTCATGCCGCAGAAACCGAGGCCAGCATGCTACAATCGTTGATAATAAATCAAAACAAAGATATAATACTCTTTCCTTACAACTTCAAGTGAGTGTTACTGTCTTGTGCGTATTCGGTTTCCCTTATATATTAGTCAAGGTTATAGTAATGTAATTGATGAGTTATGCATGCGTGTGCAGTTTCCACTATATTCTCCTACATATTAAGCTTGAGCAGGGACTAGTAACCGTCTTAGACTCAAGACGAAAAGATCCCAAGGACTATGCAGACATGACTCAAATACTCGAGAAGTAAGTTAAATCGATCATTATCCACCATATCAGCAACTTTGTTCATTTCCTGATATATCAAGTAATTGTTTTCTTTGTCCGGCAGGGTTTGGAGAAAATTCACCAGAAAAGCTCTGGGACTGCCGAAGGAGCTGCAATTTAGACACCCGAAAGTAAGTACTAGCTATAGTAGCATTTTAAGCGCATCTACTAGTCATTCAAGCGCTAGTTTCATCAATACCATTTGGCATTCTTGCTTATCAGTTTGATTAACCTCTATTTCTTGTAAAGTGGTTGTGGCAGGAATAAGGGAATGATTTCTGTGGATACTATGTTTACGAGTCCATCCGCCACACGACCTGTGAGCGGGGCTACATTGACGAACAATATGAAGTACATAAATAACAACATTCACAATTTTATTTTATTACCATCATTTGTGTTGAGTTTCATTCATTCATATATATATGTATTGACCCCCTTCTTTAAATTAGATGTTTCGGAAGCGGGATGAACTCCTAGCACCAGCTCGCATGCGAGGAATTCAAGAGGAATTGGCGGCATTCTTTCTTGACCGCGTGATCCCTGAAGACGGAGAATTCTATGTTAAACCTGAGTCCGTATGATTATATTTGTAAGAGATAATTACTGTATATATGTAGCCGGTAGTGTCAGATAGATATACGAGAACTTGTTGTTCGACCAATCTCTCGGAGTAGGAGAGGTGGTCGATATCACTTCTCTCTGTATGCATATATGTTCATGACGATCTTCTGTTTCCTTCGTTTGCTTACTAGCTAGCCAGCGTGTCTAGTCCTCTCTATACGTATGTATAGTACGTAGCGTCGACCAAGTACGGACATAAGAGAGGACACTTCTCTCTATTAATTATAGCTAGCTAACACAATATATGAAACACCTAAATTAACCCCCCAAAACCCCGAACCCCCCCCCCCTTCAAAAAAAAACTAAAACCCCAGCCACAGAAATGCTGATGCGTGGATACCTATTGGTCCCGGTTGGTGCCACCAACCGGGACCAAAGGGTCTCCTGCCTGGGCTCTGCGCACTGCCCACGTGGAGGGCCTTTAGTCCCGGTTCTGCATTGAACCGGGACTAAAGGGGGGAGGTATTAGTACCGACACTTTAGTCCCGGTTCAGGAACCGGGACTAAAGGCCCTTACGAACCGGGACTATAGGCCATTTTTCTACCAGTGTTATAGTCAAAATAAAGCGTTTACTAAACATATCGTTGATGCCTTGATGCAATCTTATGAAGAAAAACTTGAATTGGAAGTTTCTATCCCTAGAAAACTTTATGATGAGTGGGAACCAACTATTAAAAATAAAATTAAAGATCATGAGTTTTATGCTTTGTGTGATTTGGGTGCTAGTGTCTCTACTATTCCCAAAACTTTGTGTGATTTGCTAGATTTCCATGATTTTGATGATTGCTCTCTAAACTTGCATCTTGCGGATTCCACTATTAACAAACCTATGGGAAGAATTAATGATGTTCTTATTGTTGCCAATAGGAATTATGTGCCTGTAGATTTTATCGTTCTTGATATAGATTGCAATCCTTCTTGCCCTATTATTCTCGGTAGACCTTTCCTTAGAATAGTTGGTGCAATTATTGATATGAAGGAAGGGAATATTAGATTCCAATTTCAATTAAAAAAGGGCATGGAACACTTCCATAGAAAGAAAAATAAAATTACCATATGAATCTATCATGAGAGCCATTTATGGATTGCCTACCAAAGATGGCAATACCTAGATCTATTCTTGCTTGTTATGCCTAGCTAAGGGCGTTAAACGATAGCGCATGTTGGGAGGCAACCCAATTTTATTCTTATTCCTTGCTTTTTGCTCCTGTTTAGTAATAAATATATTTAGCCTCTGTTTTGGTTGTGTTTTTTGTGTTTAATTAGTGTTTGTGCCAAGTAGAACCGTTGGGAAGACTTGGGGAAAGTCTTGTTGAACTTGCTGTAAAAAATAGAAACTTTAGCGCTCACGAGAACTGCTGTCATTTTTATTTGGAGAGTGCTATTTAGTTAATTATTTTTGAAGATGATTAATAGATAAATTCCTCACGTCCAGCAATTTATTTTAGAATTTTTGGGGTTCCAAATCTTGCGCTAGCTACAGATTACTACAGACTATTCTGTTTTTGACAGATTTTGTTTTTTGTGTGTTGTTTGCTTATTTTGGTAAATCTATGGCTAGTAAAATAGTTTATAAACCATAGAGAAGTTGTAATACAGTAGGTTTAACACCAATATAAAGAAATAATGAGTTCATTACAGTACCTTGAAGTGGTCTTTTGTTTTCTTTCGCTAACGGAGCTCACGAGATTTTCTACTTTGAGTTTTGTGTTGTGAAGTTTTCAAGTTTTGGGTAAAGATTTGATGGATTATGGAACAAGGAGTGGCAAGAGCCTAAGATTGAGGATTCCCATGGCACCCCCAAGATAATCTAAGGACACCTAAAAGCCAAAGCTTGGGGATGCCCCGGAAGGCATCCCCTCTTTCGTCTGCTTCTATCGGTAACTTTACTTGGAGCTATATTTTTATTCACCACATGATATGTGTTTTGCTTGGAGCGTCTTTTATGATTTGAGTCTTTGCTTGTTAGTCTACCACAATCATCCTTGCTATACACACCTTTTGAGAGAGCCATACATAATTTGGAATTTGATAGAATACTCTATGTGCTTCACTTATATCTTTTGAGTTATATAATTTTGCTCTAGTGCTTCACTTATATATTTTAGAGCACGGTGGTGGATTTGTTTTATAGAAACTATTGATCTCTCATGCTTCACTTAGATTATTTTGAGAGTCTTAATAGCATGGTAATTTGCTTAATAATAAATATGCTTGGTATTCATGATTTGAAAAACTTTCTTTTGAGTGCGTTGAATACTAAGAAAAAAAATGATGCTTGATAATTGTTTTGAGATATGAGGATGGTGATATTAGAGTCATGCTAGTTGAGTAGTTGTGAATTTGAGAAATGCTTGTGTTAAAGTTTTTGATTCCCGTAGCATGCACGTATGGTGAACCGTTATGTGATGAAGTCAGAGCATGATTTATTTATTGATTGTCTTCCTTATGAGTGGCAGTCGGGGACGAGTGATGGTCTTTTCCTACCAATCTATCCCCGTAGGAGCATGCACGTAATACTTTCCTTTGATAACTTCTAGATTTTTGCAATAAGTATATGAGTTCTTTATGACTAATGATGAGTCCATGGATTATACGCACTTTTCTTCCTTCCACCATTGCTAGCCTCTCTAATACCGCGCATTTTTCGCCGGTATCATACACCCACCAAATACCTTCCTCAAAACAGCCACCATACCTACCTATCATAGGGTCGGTTGGAATTTCTGGTTCAACTACCTCCTACATAAATAAAATCTATGTCAACTTGAAGGGCATAATTGTCATAAACAATAAATGAACCAAATAGTTATAAAAGATAATATATACCACATCCGAATGATAGCGAGGACGAGGGCCGACGGGGGCGGATACCAAAACCATCGCACTATATAAGCACAAGCAATAATAAAGGTAAGAAAATTAGACAAGTATCTATCTAAAGTAAGAATTTTTTTCTTTCAGAAGAAGATAAGAGGCTCACCACAGTGGTGCAGGCGACGAGATCGGTGCGGGCGATCGACGGCGGTGAAGACGGGGACGGGACATGACGGACCGCTAAACCTAGACAAATCTCGAGGAAAATGGAGCTTGGAGGTCGAGCTTCGAGAGGAAAAAGCTTAACTAGCGTGGCTTGGGCATTTCATCGAACACCTTGTGTGCATAGGAGGTGAGCTAGAGCACCCAAATGCCCTCTCCTCGCCGGCCAGAAAAAACAGAGCACTGTGGAGTGCTCTGCTGCAGGGACGGGGTATATATATATATATATATATATATATATATATATATATATATATATATATATATATATATATATATATATATATATATATATATAGGCAACTCATCTGTCCCGGTTCATGGCTGGAACCGGGACTAAAGCCCAACCTTCTGTCCTGGTTCGAGCCAAGAACCGGGACCAATGTTTGTGCGCCAGGAGCGAGGACCATTGGTCCCAGTTCGTGCCTGGAACCGAGACAAATGGGTCCATACGAACCGGGACCGATGCCCACGAGGCCCCGGCCGGCCCCCTGGGCTCACGAACCGGGACGAATGCATCTATTGGTCTCGGTTCATGGAAGAACCGGGACTAATGGGCTGGCCAGGCCCAAAAGAAAGCCCCTTTTTCTACTAGTGGTACCATCTCTGCATAGAAACTTTCCTTTTCATTTATTTCAAACTAGAAGGCATTCGAACTTGAAACTTGGCAGGTCAACAGTCACACAGGTAGCATTCTATCCATAAAATGTTTTTAATTTTTTGGTGGAACATAAATTTCTCAAATGTGAGAATTTAGAATGAAGCTATCATTTCAGATATTTCAGATGGTCCTAATAATCTGAAACAATTTCTGCTCATAGGAATGCTTGTGTGATGTTGAACTGTACAGATTTGAGTCCAAATGTTTTCTTGTTGAGAAACAAAAAGGGGAAATTTCTACGTATGAACTTTCATGCAATTTTTTTCCAAAAGTTAGCAGGAGAGCTGCTAAGATTCCATTGGAGAAGAAGAAGCCGATGGCTAAGACTGCTCGGTTTATCAAGGGAAACCGGGTGAAAACCTGTACAGAAGACACACCACCCACAACACCTAGCTGAACTAGGTCTAAAGCACACGAGACATACAAATGTGCCAAAAGGCCGAGCCAACACAACACAAACAGAAAGGCACATCGCTAAGGAGGTCGATGTCATCGTATATCACCATCCGCGCTCATGGCCCGGCGACTTCGACTTCACCGAGACTTCACCCAAGAGCACCATTCCATCGTAATGATCATGACTGCCACAAGCATGTTGGAAGGCCTCCTCGACACCGGAGAGAGAAGACATATCCGATAGAGGAGCGGGCATGTGCCGCTCCGATCCCGCGAGGACAACCAACCTGACTTGTCTAGCACTGCCTGCATGTTAAGAGTGCTCAAATCGTGCAACACCGCCAGCCAAGTGTTGGCCACAACCTGGTGCACCACCACGGACATTGCACCATTGGAAGCTCCGGCCAACCACTAAACCACAGACAAGGAGCTCATGCCAAGAGGTCAAATCTCCAAAACAATGCTTCCATCGAAGAAACAACACCAAGAGCGCCGCCATCGCCGATCCGACAAGCAAATCTCGGTTTTCACCCGGAGACCGAACTCGAGAGCATGGTAGATGCGAAAACTGCTCGGTGATGCCTTCAACAAGGAAGCAACATCCACAGGTGTTGCCATCACCGGCTAAGAGACAGACTTTTGTCCGTAGAAATTGGATGGTCTAGGGCATGACCAATGCATAGACCCAGGGTGATGCCTCACATGCCATGTAGGATCAAATGCAGGAAAAGTAGGTTTGGATAGGGAAGCGGGATCCTCTATAGGAGGCGGGTGCTTGGAGAGAAAAAGTATGGTCCGATGCATAAAGTTGGAAACGTTGAACTGGAGAGTAGGGATTCATGTGTTGTGAGAGTCTACTTTATATTCCTTGATGATGCCCATTAGTAGTAGCTTGCACTGTGAAGAAAAAAATCGATATAAATTCCTAAATCTACATATGTTGTGAGAGTCTGCATATTAGGTTTGTCTGAAGTCAATCTCATCCATCTTTAACCAAGTTTATACAAAACATTATTAACATTCACATAACAACACATTTATTATTAGATCCATCTCGGAATATATTTTCATATTATATTTATTAGATGTTATAGATGTTAATACTTTATAATATAAATTTGGTCAAACTTAGCAAACTTTGACTTCAGACAAAGTTAATGTGCGGAGTAAAAAGGACCGGAGGGAGTACTTTTTATCAATGGGACATCTGTATCTATATGCCACGTGCCCTAAGGGTGCACCCGCATGGGAGCTTTACTGCAACTTTTCCTATAAATGAAACTGATGGTCCATACAAGGAATTCAAAAGTCAAAACTACTGGGACACAGACGCATGGAATTGACTGGATCGGATCTCATGAGCCTTTTCGTTTTGGTTGCACGTGATCGGAGTGACCAACGCCGCCACACGCAACCACCCAGCCCCTCGCACGCCGCCACCCTGCTGTCACACGGGCCTCTCGCAATGTCCTCTCCTTGCCCCCGCCGCCGATGCCTACTGTTGTTGCTGCTTCGACCTCACACGAAATCGTCCCGCCTCTGGGCAACCTCATCTGCCCTGCCTCTGCTGCTGCTACTGGTATTCCTGCTGCTAGGCACGATGTTAAATTGATCATGTTAATTTTGGAAACATCCAATCAGAAAATGACATGATGTTAATTGATCTACTACTATTTTAGAAGCACTCAATTAGGAAATCGGTAAATTGATCATGATATGCTACTGGATTTTCTTTGACCTCGCACTTTGGGACTTCAGACTTTGTGGAATTTGGCATATGCCACAGGCATTCAGACAAGCATGCCAAATCATTTTAATAGTAGCTGTCTTTTTCTCATCTGAATGTTTAACTGGATGTCAAAATATGAAGTATCTGAATGCCTGAATATGGAGTATCTGCTCCATATGTTTAACTGAATGTGTATAAATAACCGAATGTGCTAAATAACTGAATGTGTCTGAATATGCCAAATTAGAGGACAAACGGATGAAAAGCCTGGATATGATACCTTTGAAATTAAAATCCCTATGTAATCCATGTATGATCTTGTGTATTCAATTACTTGTGTCAATGAATAATTACTCCCTCTATTCCCTTATACAAGGCCACTTCACATTTTTATGTCTAACTTTGACCATTAATTTTACTAAAAAAGTGAGTTATATGCCAACAAAATTACTTCATTGGATGCACGTTTCAAAGAACTTTATGATGATATATTTGTGATGGCATATAATCAATATTTGTTGATCAAAATTATAAGTCAAAGTTCGACACGAAAAATGAAGTGGCCATGTATAAGGGAATGGAGGGAGTACTCCAGTAGGTAGGAATACTCTTGTCAAGTTTATCACTCCTGCAAATAATTGCTCAAGTTTTTTCACTGAATGAGCTAAAATTTCAAACTAAAAGCAAGCAAACACTCTACATAATATTTTCTTTTCATAAAATTTCAGTTTTCTTGTCACAATGTTTAAATTCAGACTGAATTTGTCATACTCCTAGTCACTTGAGAGTGCAAGTGTTTGCACTACTAGACACTTGGGAGTACAACTTGACTAACCATGCAAAGGCAACTTGGAGTAGTTACCTTACACTTTGTTCCTGCCATATTTGGTGACCTCTTGCAAATTGATTAGGAAAAAAATTCTGTGAAATTGGCTCACCTGCATGATTATCAACATGCATATTGTAGAACATTCAGCCAATGAAAATCATGATGGAATCAGAATTCAATATAGGTGCTCACCTGTACTGAACAGGTCAGGGTTAAACAACATACAAACATAATTTTTTGTATCTAAGTATACCTCACGGATTGTCCTAAATATAGCAAAAATGCTCCGGCTTAGTAATTAACTAATTATGCTACTAACTGATTGGCAACACCTCCTACTTAACCATGTTCCTTTCGCTGGACAGTTCAAAAAAAAGGACTGCTAGCAAAGCTCTTGCAAATTTTCAGTTTTGACAGTTTATTTTTAGTTTCAAAATGGAAAATACACTTCTGCAGTGCTCCAATTTTACAAACTGAAAATTATGATAGTACAAGCAAATCTCAGTTTCAAAATGGAAAATTATGATAGTACAAACAGATCTCAGTTTCACGGTGAGTACAGTACTCAAATTTTCAGTTTTGACATTTTTGGGATTCAGTCAAGCATCCTCACCTTGCTCTGTTGTCGCGGGAGGCGGCAGTTGTGGCTGCTGGACGGCGAAGGCGGGGATGGTTGCTGCTGCCGCCGGAGGAGAGCTTCTGCCGACTCTAGTGGATAGTGGTGGACGGTGGACAGCGAGGTGGATAGTGTTGGAAAAATGAGCAAATTACTACGAGATTTAATCTGAATAAATAGGAAATAGATCATGACAGCAATAGCAGAGATTAAACTAATCATGCGAACTAGCATAGTAGATGAACAGATCACATCTAGGGCACATACTAAAAACATGAATTCTACCACGATCTCGAACAAGAAGGATAGAATAACATACGGTGCAGCGGGTGCAGCACCACCGGCATTGACGTTGTCGCCCATGTCGTCGAGGATGAGGTTGCCGAGGTCGGGGAAGAAGTTGTCATTCGCGAAGTCGTCGCTGCCAGCAGTCGCGCGAGTGCGCTCCCCAAAAACCTGATCGCCCCTCTCCCGTACAGGATCACGAGAGGCGGGGTTCCGGAGGCCTGCTGTACCTTCTCCCGGTGCACGCCGAAAGGAGGGATGGAGAAGACTTGATTGGCGGCACAATGATCTGGAATGGTGGTGAGAAACCATACGAAGCGGCGGCGGTTAGGGTAGACGTCTGTCTGACTATATAGTGCGGGCCGGGTAGGTCGTGGGAGTAAACCCCACGTCCGAGTCGTCACGATCCAAAAGAATCAAAAACGGTTCAATAATTAACGGGTCCATTAATTATTAATTAATGACTCATTAATTTTTCCCGAGCAGCAAAAATATAGACAACGTGCATAGCTTTGTCCTCGGCTCGGCTCAATCCTGCAACCCGCGGCGCGTCGTGACGAGGCAAGCGAGGAGGAGGAGCGCGCGTGTAGGTCTCCTCTTCTCATGCTCATACAAGTGGTAGAAGAGATCACCTTATAAAGAGGTGCAACCCTCTCTCAACTTCCGGGGTGGGACTAAACTTTAGTCTCACTCACTCCACTCACATATGTGCATGAATGGGCCAAGAGAATTTCAGAATTTTAGTTTGGCTTTGGGCCAAAGGCCTACTAGCAAAATTCCAACAATCCCCCACAAAATCTCATTGGCACATCTCATCATTTAGTTCCAAAACATTGTTTATATACCGGTGCTTAGTGGAGACTATGAAGTTGAACTTCCACTTAGAGATTTATGCTACACTAGATCACAATTTGAATAGTGGACTATGCCTTGAACTACAAGTTTTCTGCGAGACTAGTTTCACACAAATTCTTGACCGATACTGGGCTGCCGTAAGGCTTCCCCGCGGGTGGAGTGTATACGTCATACTCCAGGGCCTTTTCATGAATTTATTAGAGAACACCAAATTCTCGCAGACTGTGACATTAAGAGTCAAATTCATATAGGTGTGTTCCTCAGAAGATGTTCTGCAGGACAACATCTCTGCTTACCCGAATAAGCCACTTGGAACACATTAAGATAAGTATCAACCTGCCATGCAGATCAAGAGAGTATTTCATCTTCATAGAGTGGGATAGGTAATATAGGGATACTCTCCTCCCAGCTGACCAACAGCTTGTCTCCCACTTCTACTTCACGGGAACTCCGATCATATAGAGTGGGTTACCACTATGGACAACTCATGCGGTGGGTCTCAGACCCATCTCCATCGATGCATTATCTATCACATTACGTGATAGACCCTTTGTGAAGGGATCTGCCAAAAAATTTCGATGTTTGGATATAATCCAACGTAATAACTCTAGAGTTCCTTAATTTTCTAATAGATTTTAGTCTCCTCTTCACATGCCTTGAGGACTTCATATTATCCTTAGAGCTGTTTATCTTGACGATCACAGTTTGATTATCACAGTTCATAAGGATAGGGGGTATTGGTTTTTCAACCATAGGTAAGTCCATCAAGAGCTCACGAAGCCACTCTGCTTCAATAGTGGTAGTGTCTAATCCTGTGAGTTCTGCTTTCATAGTTGACCTCGTTAAGATGGTCTGTTTGCAAGACTTCCAAGAAACAGCGCCACCACCAAATGTAAAAACATAACCACTTGTGGCCTTAATCTCATCAGCATCAGATATCCAGTTTGAGTCACTATAACCCTCCAGTACCCTTGGATACCCGGTGTAGTGAATCCCATAGCTCGCGGTGCCTTTCAAATAGCGCATAACTCTCTCAAGCGCATGCCAATGATCATCTCCCGGTTTTGACACAAACCGACTTAGCTTGCTAACAGCAAACGAGATGTCAGGCCTCGTGGCACTCGCCAAATACATAAGCGAGCCAATAATCTGAGAATACCTCAGTTGATCTCTAGCAATCCGTCGATTCTTTTGAAGCAACACACTAGCATCATATGGAGTTGGAGAAGGTGTGCAGTCGCTATACCCAAAATGACTCAAGACCTTTTCCACATAATGAGACTGAAGCAGTGTGATCCCACCATTCTCATCTCTCAACAGCTTGATATTTAAGATAACATCAGCTACTCCTAGATCCTTCATCTCAAAACAGCGAGATAAGAAATCCTTAATCTCCTTGATTAAATCAAGTTTGGTTCCAAAGATCAATATGTCGACGACATACAGACAAAGAATAACTCCTTCGCCCCCATCATAGCGATAGTACACGCACTTGTCACCATCATTTACTACAAAGCTGGCAGCAGTTGATGTTCTTTCGAACTTTTCATGCCACTCTTTAGGAGCTTGTTTAAGGCCATATAAAGACTTTAATAACTTGCACACCTTTCCTTCCTAACCAGGTACTACAAAACCATCTGGCTGATCCATGTAAATTTCCTCTTTCAACTCTTCATTGAGGAAAGCTGTTTTAACGTCCATTTTATGAACGAGAAGACCATGTGAGGCAGCCAGTGATAGTAGCACCCGAATTGTGGTCAGTCTAGCCATGGGTGAGTAAGTATCAAAGAAGTCTTCACCTTCTTTCTGGGTATAACCCTTGGCCACAAGTCATGCCTTGTACTTTTCAATCGTACCATCAGGTCTAAGCCTTGAACAGTCACTTACATCCTACAGGTTTGCACCCATAAGGACGGTCGGTGATCTCCCAGGTACTGTTAGCTAAGATGGAATCCATCTCGCTACGTACAGCTTCCTTCCAGTAGTCAGCGTCAGGAGATGCATAGGCTTCTGAAATAGTCCTGGGTATGTCATCCATGAGGTACACAATGAAATCATCGCCAAAGTACTTTGCAGTCCTCTGTCTCTTACTCCTCACAAGAGTTACATTGTCACCCTCAACAGGATTCTCAACGTGTTCCATCGCAATGGTGGGTTCAGGAATTACAGTGAATTCCTCACTAGATGGAGTAGGTATCTCCTAATTTGATGAACTCGGCATATCCTTCATAGGAAATATGTCCTCAAAGAAAGTTGCATCATTGGACTCCATAATCGTACCAACATGCATGTCGGATACCTCAGATTTTATTATCAAAAATCTATAGCCGATGCTATGAAAAGCATAGCCCAGAAGAACACAATCCACGGTTTTTGGTCCAAGCTTGCGCTTCTTGGGAATTGGTATATTGACTTTCGCCAAACAACCCCAAATACGTAGGTAAGAAAGTTTCAACCTTTTCCTTTCCCATTCCTCAAATGGAGTCATGATCTTATGCTTTGTGGGAACTCGGTTTAGGACATGACACACAGTCATTAGCGCCTCCCCCCACCATTCCTTGGATAGACCCGAAGTGTCTAACATGGTGTTAACCATATCAGTTAGAGTTCGGTTCTTTCTTTCGGCTACCCCATTTGACTGGGGTGAGTAGGGAGGCGTCCTCTCATGGATTATACCATGTTCCGCATAAAACAGATCAAATTCATTGGAAAAATACTCTCCACCACGATCGGATCTAAGCCGTTTAATTTTTCGATCAAGTTGGTTCTCTGCCTCAGCTTTATAGTTTTTGAAGAAAGTCAAAGCCTCATCTTTTGATTTCAGAAGATACACATAACAATATCTAGTGGAGTCATCAATCAACGTCATGAAGTATCTCTTTCCACCTTTTGTCAACACGCCATTCATCTCACAAAGATCACAATGTATAAGCTCTAGTGGCGCCAAGTCTCTTGCCTCTGCAGTCTTATGGGACTTGCGAGGTTGCTTAGCTTGCACACATACTTGGCACTTAGAGCCTTTGACAGTAGAGATTTTCGGAATTAAATTCATATTGGCTAGCCGCGTCATGCAACCAAAATTAATATGACAAAGTCGTGAATGCCAAATATCAGACTCATTGTTGTGGCAAACATTATTAATAACTTTAGTGCAAATATCTGACAAAGACAGGCGGAACAAGCCTCCGCTCTCATAGCCTTTTCCAAAAAATTGTCCATACTTAGAAATTACAATTTTATTGGATTCGAAAACCAACTTAAAACCATCTCGACATAAACGGGAACCGCTAACAAGATTTTTATTGATGGACGGCACATGATGAACGTTCTTCAGACGCATGGTCTTCCCCGAAGTAAACTTCAGATCGACCGTACCAACACCTCGACGATGGCATGTGACCCGTTCCCCATCAGCACGGGAGAAGTCCCAGTGGCCTGGTAAGAAGAAGACATGGAGGCGTCAGCATAAACATGTACATTGGCACCAGTGTCAATTAACCAATCAGGGGTTTGGAATACTGAAAGGATGGTAGGAAAAATACCGTACCCTGATTCCTTCATATCAGTATCACCGATGACAACATTAGCGGACTTGTCGCTCTTCTCATGTTCGCGCTCCTCAAAGCGGTTAGGACACTTTGGAGCCCAGTGATTAGGATCACCACAGACATGGCAAAGTCCCTTCCCCTTCCTATGATAATTCTTCTTGAAGTTGGTAGAATGTGATGGCTTGTTCTTTGTATCAAACTTGCCTTTGTCCTGAGTTTTGTTCTTGTTGTTTTTGAACTTGTTGGGCTGGAAGTTCTTTTTCTGTACCATGTGGCACTAGAACCTCCCTCAGCAACTCGAGCACGTGTGTCCTTTGCTCTCGCCTTCTCTTCAACATCAAGAGTACCAATGAGATCCGCAACGGAAAAATCCTGTCTCTTGTGTTTCAGGGAAGTAGCAAAATTGTTCCACGAAGGTGGAAGCTTGGCAATGATGCCTCCGGCAACAAATTTGTCCGGCAACACACACTTGAAGTACTCAAATTCTTTTGCGAGCGACTGTACCTCATGAGCCTGATGTACAACAGGGCGCTCATCAGTCATCTTGTAGTCATAGAATTGCTCCATGACGTACAACTCGCTGCCGGCGTCCGGAGGCACCAAACTTGGCCTCGAGCGCAGCCCACATGTCCTTGCCGTTGTCAAACGACATATACGAATCCACAATGGAGTCATCAAGAACACTCAGAAGAGCGCCTTTAAAGAGGGTATCGATCTTCTTGAAAGCTTCCAGCTGTGCTGGATTAAGATCGCCCTCAGGCTTGCCCTTGGTGGCGTCATAGCAGCCCATGGTCTGAAACCAGTAGACTGCTCTCGTGCGCCACCTCTTATATTGCGCCCCCTTAAAGGCAGGCGGCTTCAGAAGCGCAACAAAACCACTCGGAGTAAATTGCCTATAATTAGGTTTTTGGATTGTTGGTAAAATGAGAAAATTACTACGAGATTTAATCTGAATAAATAGGAAATACATCATGACAGCAATAGCAGAGATTAAAATAATCATGCGAACTAGCATAGTAGATGAACAGATCACATCTAGGGCACATACTAAAAACATGAATTCTACCACGATCTCAAACAAGAAGGATAGAATAACATACGGTGCAGCGGGTGCAGCACCGCCAGTGTTGACGTTGTCGCCCATGTCGTCGAGGATGAGGCTGCCGAGGTCGGGGAAGAAGTCGTTGTTCGCGAAGTCGTCGCTGCCAGCAGTCGCGCGAGTGCGCTCCCCAAAAACCTGATCGCCCCTCTCCCGTACAGGATCACGAGAGGCGGGGTTCCGGAGGCCTGCTGTCCCTTCTCCCGGTGCACGCCGAAAGGAGGGATGGAGAAGACTTGCTTGGCGGCGCAATGATCTGGAACGGTGGTGAGAAACCATACGAAGCGGCGGCGGCTAGGGTAGACGTCTGCCTGACTATATAGTGCGGGCCGGGTAGGTCGTGGGAGTAAACCCCACGTTCGAGTCGTCATGATCCAAAAGAATCGGAAACAGTTCAGTAATTAACGGGTCCATTAATTATTAATTAATGACTCATTAATTTTTCTCGAGCAGCAAAAATATGGACAACGTGCATAGCTCTGTCCTCGGCTCGGCTCAATCCTGCAACCCGCGGCGCGTCGTGACGAGGCGTGGCGTGGCGAGGCAAGCGAGGAGGAGGAGCGCGCGTGTAGGTCTCCTCTTCTCATGCTCATACAAGTGGTAGAAGAGATCACCTTATAAAGAGGTGCAACTCTCTCTTAACTTCCGGGGTGGGACTGAACTTTAGTCTCACTCGCTCCACTCACATGTGTGCATGAATGGGCCAAGAGAATTTCAAAATTTTAGTTGGGCTTTGGGCCAAAGGCCTACTAGCAAAATTCCAACAGATAGTGGTGGTTGCTGGCCGGCGAGGCGGGGATTGGCTTCGTGGTCGACGGCTGCCAGCCGACGAGGAGGGGGTCGACGAAGGGCAGGGCCAGCTCCGGCTCACCACCCTCGGGGAAGGACGCCACCGTCGGACGGGCAGGGCCGGATTGAAAAAAAAGCGAGCCTTCTCCTCGCCATGGTTCACCATGGGGAACGAAGAGGGGGAAGCAATGCGGCGGAGGCGTGGGGCGGGGGAGCTCCGATGACGCACAGGGAAGCCGACTAGAGGAGCTCCCGCGCAGGGGAGACGCGGGGAGTGCGGGTTGTGTCAGGAATTTGCCAAAGGGTTTTTTTCAAAATTGCCATCGTGACAAGAATTTCAGGACCGAGGGAGTAGTACAGTATATATAACATGAATCATCTTAAGAAAATATATTCGTAGTTCACCAGGGCATAAGTTACGGATAACATCCAGAGCACAAGAAAAATGCAATCGCTACACGAAGGGTGCTTGTTCCGTGCCATTGAAGTAGGATCCCGTCGGCCCTTCCTTTGGCATGAGTGCCAGCATCACAGGGCCTCTTGCGCCTTCCTCCACGGTCAGAACCCCGGTGTGGAAATTGATGTCTGTCTTAACATAGCCAGGATCTAAACAGTTAAGGCGCATTGAGGTGTGCTTCTTGGCGAGAATTCTTGTGTAAGCATTGATCAGGGCCTTGGACACTTTGTAGGCTGAGAACCCTCCGACTGGCCATCCATGGTGATCCAGCCGGCCATTCTTGAAGTCCTTGAGAAACAGCCCCGACAGTTCGTCCAGCCTCTCCGCGGATAGGTTGTCGATGTCGTCAAGCTCGTGTTTAAGTTCTTCTCCGCTGAAATACTAGTTCCAAAAATGCAATTTAGTTCATGAGATATCTACTCTCTCTGTCTCATAATGTAGTAAGTTTTTTAACACTACTGGTAGTGTTAAAAAAACGTCTTACATTATGGGACGGAAGAAGTACAAGATACTCATTTTAGATTGGAGAGATTACCCTTAGTAACCCATAGGAAGAGGAGACGTTAACAACCCTTGCATCAGAGGAGGATAGAAGCAGAGGAAGCAGCGCCTCCGTCACATTTTTGGTGCCGTGGTAGTTTGTTCTTAGGCATTCTTCTGCCTCCTCGAAAGGCTCTGCCGTCCTCTGGTTGAACCACTCGAGCCTCTCCACTGCACTCATGCTCGTACGCTGTCATTGATGTAGGAGCAAATCAAGAAATCCCCATTAGTAATATTCTGAAAGACAATAGTTTTCGTGTAAAATGGGGTGCCTTTTAATGTGCAAATCAAGAATTTTCTCTTCACCTAAGTGGCAGGAACGAGACATGTTCTCCTTTCAAGTAATGAGGTACTCGATTCTGTTCGGATACTATTTGTTATGGTCTTCTCAATGTGCATATGTCACCTTTGCTTGGTGGATTGGTGTTTTGAAGCCCCGATTGTAGCACTAACTTTTGGAATCGACATCGGTCATTTGCATACTTTGTTCGAAACATTTTGATAATCCCGTGAACAGTTATTTGCAAAGTGATTGATTTATATCTAATGCGTGGGCTGAGAACGAAGAAGGGCTAAGCTAAGCTAACCCACTAGGTGAAGAACTGCAGGGTCTCCTATGTACATACTTTGTTCAAAACATTCCCATAATCCCGTAATGGTTATTTGCAAACTGATTAGCTTATATCTAATGTAATTTAATTCATCAGCGCCGTCTCAGAAATTAAACAAGAAGGGCTAAGCTAAGCTAACCACTTGGTGAAGAGCTGCGGGGTCTCCGACGTCCATTCTCACCCCGGAGACTCCCGCGTTATTGACCTGCAAAGGCAAAGCACGAGCCACTCACAATCCCAGCAGAAATGAGACCATCTGAGAAACCAGTCGAACAAGGTGCAAACCGGAAAGGAAGAACCAAGCCGTACCAGTATGTCCAGCCTGCCAAACCTATCCCTGACGAAGTCGGCCAGGCGAGCGGCGCTGGACGGCTCGCCGACGTCCAGCTGACAGAACACGACGTCCGACAGCCCGAGCCCTCGGAGCGCATCGACCGCCGCGCCGCCCCTCTTCTCGTCCCTGGCAGTCAGGACGACCGTGGCGCCGCCGGACGCGAGCTGCCTGCACACCTCCAGCTCGATCCCTCTGTTGGCCCCTGTCACCAGGGCGACCCTGAGGGTCGGAGAGCAGACGAGTTAGGCGTACGTCCAGCACGAGCAAACGAGTTTGATTGAAGAGATTATTACTCCTACCTTCTGCAAGAGGAGCTGGTGGCGCCTCCTCCTTCCGTGGGGTGGCCTCGGGAAGAGCTTCTGGCCTGCGCAAGACGGGAAAGAGGATCGAGTCGACATGATATGAGCGCCGGGCCTGGGACAGAAACGGGTGGAAGGACGGAAGCCACGGCGCACTCAGTGATGCGCTATGCTGTGGAAGCAATCATCAGCGGCGTCGCGCTCAATGGCTTGTCAGCCTACGAGCATCTTGCCCACAGGCTACAGCTGACAGGGCAATCCCCTAAGCGAACCCTCCGTGCTGGAAAAGATGGTGACATCCACTGCGCCTTTGAATTTATGCCAATTCATTGAGAACCGCAGGTCTACATATTGCTGTTGCAGTTCTTTCTTCTTGTCTTGTGAGATGCAGAGTCCTTCCTCTGTTGATCAGTTTGTCACTCAACTCTATTGATCAGTTTGTCACTCAACTCTAGGACTCTCGCGCGCTCACGTCCTTGCAAGAAGGCCTGCAGCGCCTTACAGCACTTCAACGAGCTTAAGAGATGTCGCCTTAGCTTATCTTGCAAAGTTCTATACCGGCGGTTCTGCACGCCCTGTTTACTTAACTGCAGAATCTAAAGTTGAAAGAAATCCAGAAACAGAGCAGAGGACAAAAAAGGGCAAAAGCAGTTCGACGATATTACGAGATGGATGGCGCCGAGCTTATTTTGTCGAGTTCCAAAACGGCACACGCTGTTTGCTTAACTGAGAGATGTACAGTTCAAAGAAAGCCCCGAACAGAGCAAAGACAGCAAAAAGGGCAAACACTATCTCATCTAATATATCTCTTAGTTTACCAGTGAAGTACAAAGAAAGAACAAATCGAATCATCGATCATGGGCCAAGGCAGTCTAGCTTCAGTAGACATGGCATTCAATTACTGAAAGGAACACATCAAAAAGTTCGGTTCCCTTTTGTCTCACTTCTACATAGTATCACACTTCGTCGGACGACCATCACCATCACCACCAATGGTATGAATTAACTACTGAAGTGCTTTCAGTTTAACGAAGGGCACACACGAGAAATCCGTTGATCGGGATAATAAGATAACCCAACACATAAATGCGACCACCTTCCTTTTGGATGGCTGGTTGTTGAAATATCGCCCAAAAAAATACCTCCGGTTGAATCTACAGGTCAATGAGAACACAAAAATTGACCATCTGCCTTGTGGCTGGGATACGAAAAACGCCAGCCGTTTCTCTCTGGGTGAAACCATGTCGTACCAGATGATGACTGTGTTTCCTGGTGGTGAAGAACAAGGCCCTCAACATTTGTTTCCAAACCATTCAGACTGCAGCTGCCCTTTCACAAGCTTTATAGTAAAGCGTCTTCTGCACATAGAAGAGCATATAGGCCTGGGAGCTTCTGACAGTATGCTCATCAACTCTGGTTACCCAGGCATCATCACATCTGTACCACTGATTGTTTAACCTCAGATATGTCACATAGTGGCCAGCATCTAGCTTACCACTATGCGTGATCACCGCAAATATTTCGAATTCTGAAGGCAATTCAGAAACTGCTTCAGAATCACAGGCTTCTGATGGAAATATGCGGTTTCCGTACCTACTTCTGAGGATGGAGGACGACAGGTAAGGTGTCATGTCAAGAGAAAAGGGGAACTGCAACGAGTGGTCAACCTTCCTTGACATCTTCTTAACTGTCGAATGCTCAAATCTCTTGATGTGAAAGCAGGAAACTAACGGAAGCCTCCGAATGGACATTTGCTTCAGGGACTCTTGCCTCTCCTTGCAACGTTCACAGAAGTACTTCTGTTCAGCATCTAGCCTCTCAGCCCTGGTAAACCGCTCCAAACATCTCATGAGTGTCGATACCTTGGAACTCATGCCAGCTACGTTTCTCTCGCCGTTGCGCGCATGCAGCTTTGGGTTTGCAACGCCGAGATAATTATTATGTCCAGAATCCAAGTCTAAAGAAATGTCCATGCAAGGTTCAAACGTTGTGGATGAGAACCCACAATTTGTGCAGGTGACATCTGACCTCAGGATACCAGAAAACACCCGGTGTGCAATGCAACAGTCTCCATCACCTATTATGAGCAAAAAAATAGAAATCAAGGTTAGACAAAAAAATGTTGACTCAGTATTTTTGTAAAGATAAATCAGTCGAGTATGCAAAGAGTAAGACAAGAAAAGTAAAGTACATAACAACTCTTCTTTCTCCCCAAGGAATATTTTTATCAAGATAAATAATAGTCCAGCATATAAAAAGCAAGATAGGTAAAGCAGATCATCGCCAACAAAAAAAGACAATTACAGGAAGATGATTATTCTTTTCAAACTTCTTTTATTTCCTGTCCTCTGAAGAAAAGTATGACAAACAACTAAGAACAAGGACATCATGCAACTCATAACAGACAGATCTCAAACAGGAAAGGATGTCCCCAATATGTGATTATCTTTAGAGCAATTTTGCAAAATTGGATGCAAGTGCTTAATTCAAATAATAGAAAGAGAGAAGCTAACTACCTTGTTCATGTGGTTTGTGCTGATCATCCTTTATATTTTCATGAATATGGTCAAGGATGGAGATAAAAAATTCATGTGCGTCCTGTTGCTCGTAGCTTGCAAGGTTTGTTGCATGCTGCCACCAGCTAAGAATCCAGAACGATAGTAATCAGAAGAAAATCAAGTACTTTCTTTCATAAACCAGAAGAAACAAATAGTGCGTCATATTTCCTGTGCAAACCCATGTTCATCAAACAATATCAGCAGCAACAAAGACTTCACATAGTACTTACAAACATGAATTACTGATTGAAGAACATAACTTCAGCTTAAGAAGATGCCTTAGGACATAGCACACACACGATGTGAGGAGCAAAGGTATAAACAGTTTGTTCCCGAGGACTTTTGACAGGACATGAAGAAATATAAACAAGACTAGCAATAACTTAGGAACCTACCACAAATGCTGCATACTTGCCTACCCAAAAGCATACACTTAAACGAAGGAAAATTCTAAAGAATACAGCAATAGAGAGTGTGCATGCTACCTTCACAACCAGTCATACAAGTGACTTGACAGGAACTAACAGTTGCTCATGCATTCTATCACCTGATCAATAATTACAGTTCAGCGAACATTTATTAGGTAGGCATGCCAAAAGTACTTACATAATCATAAGAAGGCATTGCTATATATGCTCTATATACGAGGGCATTTCATCAAACAGGCCATATGCATGCTGTGCAACCATTTTCCTTCCGTGGCAATACACACTGAGGAGAGTCTGTCCCTTTTAGCTACATATCTTTGGTAACATCATTCGATTCATGTAAGTACACCTGCAATCTGCGTAATCTAACTTCAAACAGCTCCCTGGCAAACATCACTGTACCATTTGCAGGAGGCTTTACAATCTAGTGTCTCAAACAAGACCCACTACCCATAGTTAACAATACTTCAAACAGCCATCTAACCAACGGCTTAACTTCCCCAATACAAAAGAGAGAACACGTTGCTAAAAATCACACAGCGACATCAACCAATGCAAATAGAGCGCGAGATCCGAACCTATAGAGGAACTTGGCGGGGCTGTAGGGCGTGCGCTCCCCAGAGAAGGTTGCTGAGTAGATCTCGTCGAGATCGCAAGCTAGGCACGCCGCCTTGGCCTCGGCATCCGTTGTACGGTGCCTCATGGGCGTGCGGCGCGGGCAGAGGAAGCGGTTGTGGCGATCCCCAAGGAAATAGTTCCGGAGCGGCGGCGCATGGAGGAGCGCCTGCAGCACGGAGTTCATGAAGCAGGTGTTGCCGAGGTTGTTGAGGCCGCGCAGGCCCGCGGGCTCGGCTGCGGAGGCGGAGGTGGTGGGATCGGCGGATCGCACGAGCGCGACCTCGGCCGGATCTGGCGCCCAGGCGCGGTAGTCGACGCGTCGGCGCTTGCGGGGGGCGGCGGGGGATGCGGATGGCGAGGTGGAGGTGGACGGGGGGTGGAGAGCGGTGGACTGGGCGAGGACGACGGCGTGGTCGAAGTCCGGGTCGTAGACCTGGTCCCCGCAGGCGGCGCAGAAGAGCTCGGCGCGGTCGACGTCGACGGCGATCTGGTGGCCCGGGGCGGGGGCGGAGGCGGCGTGGGAGGCGGCGTGCGCGGGGCAGAAGACGGCGGCGCAGGTGAGGCAGGCGTAGAGGCGGGCGGGGGGCGGCGCGGAGGCCGGGCAGGGGGAGCATCGGGGCACCTCGCGCGCGTCGCGGCGGATCTCGGGCCGGCCGAGCGGGCGCACGCGCAGGCAGCGCCGGAGGATGCGGAGCGGGCGAGAGGTGAGCCGGTGCGCGGCGAGGTGCGCGCAGGGGGGCGGCGCGGACGGGGTGGTCATCGGGGAGGTGGGGAGGGGGCGGCGGCGGTGGGGACGGGCGTAGGGGGTGGAGTGGCGGCTGGGGCGGTGCGGGGGGAGGTGGTGTGGTGGGGGTGGGGGTGGGGATGGTGGCGGCGGTGGAGATGGAGATGGATGGTGTGGATCATGGAGATGGAGTCAGGGCAGAAGCCATGGGTGGGTCGCTCTGGGTCGGGGCGGGGGAGGTGCTACTCGTGCACTGCGGGAGGGATCACGATCTGATTAGGTTCTTCTCGCCAATGCAGCAGTGTGAAGCTCGGGCACGTCACTCAACTACTCAAGCATGTTATCCTCAATATTACTCTGGTTGATCCGGTTTTAGAGCTAACATTATCGACATACTATGAGCAGTATACTAAGGTGACGCAGACGGGATGTAAGAATTTAAATATTATAACTTTATTGAGTTGGATGAAGGAAGAAGAGAGAGAAGATAAGCAGGCTGTAAATTTACAGCCAGCTATAACACGGATTCCAACAAACTATGTAAGAGTGTATGATGGCCATGTGATATAAAAATAGTATTTTCTTGTATCCCATTATTATACGTGTTGGCTATTATATTGGCTATAAATATTATGGCAACATGGCATAGTCGTCAGTCGGCTATATTATTAACCATGCTCTAAAGCAGTTATGCTAGTGTATTTACTATAGGGAGGCAAAACTAACGCTTCACCAATATAGCTTTTCTCCTCTTTTTTTGCAGGGAGCTTCGACCATATACACTTTTTATTTCACTGCATTTTGGTTTGGGTTTCAACTAACCAACCATGGTGGGAAAGTATCCGGTACTCCCAGCCTTGTGGTACTCCTGGTACTCCAATGTCAGTATATATATTTTTATGTTTCAAAAAATTCTGAAAAAAATATGAATGTTCACTATGAATGTGACTACAAGGTCTAAAAATTTCAAATCCAAACTTGAAACACACATTGAGAAACAAAAAAGTGAAATCTAGCATGAATAGTGCAAAGAAGAGACAAAAGCAACATCGACACTATTCAGATATGGATTTCTCTTTTTGTTTCTCAATGTACTTTTGATTTTGGATCTGAAATTTTTAGGGGATGTAGTGACATTCTTTGTGAACATTCGCATTTTTTTCCGGAATTTTTTGAAATATTTAAAAATATTTTTTGACATTGGAGCACTAGGAGTACCCCAAGGTTGGGAGCATTGGATACTTTCCCCAACGATGGTAGTGCAGTTTACTACTTCCTCTCTACGTTGATGTAAGATATTTTAAACTGTCAAAATGTCTTGCATTATTGTACAGCTAAAGCCAAACAAAGTCATTGACGCTACAAAGACAGCTTACTACCAAAACAACCACTTCAGCAAAAAAAATTATGTTATCAACCTTAAGACTTTGATCTATTAAAAAGAGGGGGTAATAGAAGAGAGTTGCCCAGTTAATTTGCAGAAACCAAAGCAAAAAAAAACATTACAACACACCCACAATAAGGGAACTTCGGCTAACTTGGCTACCCACAAGACCCACGCACATCATCGAGTAGAGGGCACCTTCGACTTCGAGGTTGCTTACAATGTCGTCGTCATCACTTTTTCCTGAGCAAGCGACTCCAACTTCACTGCCGACGACCCATCAAGACCCCACCGAACGAATGACACACGAGAACTCTATAGGCCTATGCCAAACAACCAGCCAGACTACAGCTCAGGGGCTGGTCCTTAAGAGCATGCGCACGAAGACTTACCGACTGTCATCGACAAGGGAAAACTGGCTCTGATATGTGAGCGGCGACAATGGCTCGTTCTGAAGTTCACAGCGACTACTCTATGATCCTGGGACCTCGATGCATTTTTTTCTATTATGTTTTGGGATGCTTTGTAGTTTTGGTAAAAAAAATTATAATAAATCTAAGTCCATTTTGAAAGGAAAAATAGATTCAGGTTTTGGATCATTAATATTCGGCCAATGGCCTAGGTGTTGGGGAACGTAGTAATTTCAAAAAATTTCCTACGCACACGCAAGATCATGGTGATGCATAGCAACGAGGGGGAGAGTCTGATCTACGTACCCTTGTAGATCGCAACGGAAGCGTTGACACAACATAGAGAAAGTAGTCGTACGTCTTCTTCCCGATCCGACCGATCTAAGCACCGTTACTCCGGCACCTCCGAGTTCTTAGCACACGTTCAGCTCGATGACGATCCCCGGGCTCCGATCCAGCAAAGCTTCGGAGAAGAGTTCCGTCAGCACGACGGCGTGGTGACGATCTTGATGTACTACCGACGTAGGGCTTCGCCTAAGCACTACAACGATATGATCGAGGTGGAATTTGGTGGCAGGGGGCACCGCACACGGCTAAGGAACGATCTCAAGGATCAACTTGTGTGTCTAGAGGTGCCCCCTGCCCCCGTATATAAAGGTTGACAGGGGGAGGGCTGGCCGGCCAAGCTAGGGAGGCGCAGGAGGAGTCCTACTCCTACCGGGAGTAGGACTCCCCCCCATCCTATTCCTAATAGGATTCCCAAGGAGAAAGAGAGGGAGAGGGTTGGCCCGCCACCTCTCCTAGTCCTAATAGGACTAGGGGAGGGGGGTGGCGTGCAGCCCACCTTGGGCTGCCCCTTTCACCTTTCCACTAAGGCCCAATAAGGCCCATTTGATTCCCGGGGGGTTGCGGTAACCTCCCGGTACTCCGGTAAAATTCCCGATTTCACCCGGAACACTTTCGATGTCCAAACATAGGCTTCCAATATATCAATCTTTATGTCTCGACCATTTCGAGACTCCTCATCATGTCCGTGATCACATCCGGGACTCCGAACAACCTTCGGTACATCAAAATGCATAAACTCATAATAACTGTCATCGTAACGTTAAGCGTGCGGACCCTACGGTTCGAGAACAATGTAGACATGACCGAGACACGTCTCCGATCAATAACCAATAGCGGGACCTGGATGCCCATATTGGCTCCTACATATTCTACGAAGATCTTTATCGGTCAGACCGCATAACAACATACGTTGTTCCCTTTGTCATCGGTATGTTACTTGCCCGAGATTCGATCGTCGGTATCCAATACCTAGTTTAATCTCGTTACCGGCAAGTCTCTTTACTCGTTCCGTAATACATCATCCCGCAACTAACTCATTAGTTGCAATGCTTGCAAGGCTTGTATAATGTGTATTACCGAGAGGGCCCAGAGATACCTCTCCGACAATCGGAGTGACAAATTCTAATCTCGAAATACGCCACCCCAACATCTACCATTGGAGACACCTGTAGTACTCCTTTATAATCACCTAGTTACGTTGTGACGTTTGGTAGCACCCAAAGTGTTCCTCCGGCAAACGGGAGTTGCATAATCTCATAGTCATAGGAACATGTATAAGTCATGAAGAAAGCAATAGCAACATACTAAACGATAGTGTGCTAAGCTAATGAAATGGGTCATGTCAATCAGATCATTCAACTAATGATGTGACCTTGTTAATCAAATAACAACACATTGTTCATGGTTAGGAAACTTAACCATCTTTGATTAACGAGCTAGTCTAGTAGAGGCATACTAGTGACACTCTGTTTATATATGTATTCACACATGTATTATGTTTCCGGTTTAATACAATTCTAGCATGAATAATAAACATTTATCATGATATAAGGAAATAAATAATAACTTTATTATTGCCTCTAGGGCATATTTCCTTCATCGTCGTCCATCGGTCCCTCCTACCGCCGCACGTGGAGGAGGCGGTGCTCGGCAACGACGAGCACAAGAAGGCCGTGGGCGCAGGCGCGCACCTGCTCCTGGGGGCGCAACGAGTGGAATTTTTTTTGCCGGCAGCCCCTCAAGCAATGAAAAAAATGCCTCCTAGGGGGCGCAACGGCTGGATATGCTCTAAGGCACCTCATTAGTTTAAGCACCATTCAGCTGGTTAATATAAACCATAATGCAAAGTAGATCTGAAAAGCACTGTCTTAAAAAAGGTTAACATAAATTAGCCAAAAAAAGCACGTTCCATTCATAGAACCTGAATGCTTTCTTTGTCGTGTCGTACTACAGTCACGCTTGAATGTAATCTGTACAGCCAACTGCCATTAACATGGCTAAACAAGCAAGTATTGAACTATAAGTTTATATTTTTGGAACGCAAAATTGAATCTAATGCTCCTGCAACAGTTTTCAACTTTTGTTAGTATTATCCATTACTTTCGGCTGCAGTTTTAAGTTTTGTTAGTATTATCCATCTATAGTATACCGTGCAACTGGAAGCACAAGCACAACAAACAACGTAAGGTAGTGTCCATTTATTAGAGGCGGGACGGATGTCATCGACAAAGTTTGTCCATCAGGCTAACAAAGGAGGAAGCTTGGATGTTTGAGTCGACGTTTAGCGTTGTGTGAGCTGACAACTGAACCCATCATGTACCTTGTCTGATCTGAATTCTACTACCCGCTACTGCTGCCTACCCCTGATCCTCTACTTCTACCCTTCTCTCGGTGCTTTATTTGCTGGTATACCCTGCTGCTGTATCTAGGTCCCTAGTAACGGAGGCCATTGTGAAGCACTGAAGAAAGTCGCCTTTTTTTTCTCCGCCGGTTCAAGGGGAAACGGCGGCAGGGTAAGGAAAGTTAACTGAGGCAAAGTGTGTCATGCGGACGCACTCTGTCGTGGCCAGCCGGAGGTGCACCAGCGCGTGATCCTTGGCTCATTACCCAGCCACAAACGCGTTCACAGCGCTTAGTCTGCGTCGTCACAAACACTCGGTAGCAGCATAAAGACCAATAGTAACAAGTTTGTCCTTATCTCATTCTTATACTCCCTTCGTTCGGAATTACTTGTCTCGGAAATGGATATATCTAAAATTAAAATACGTCTAAATACATTCATTTCTGTGACAAGTAATTCCGAACGGAAGAAGTATATCAGAAGCAGCATTATAGTCACTAGGAAGCCATCATCGTGCCTACTACTTGTGCTTGTGCAGGTTACTATGTGAACTCCCTGCAAAAAAAAAGGTTACTATGTAAACTCTCCCAATTGGTTCGGGTTGAGACCCTGCAATCAGAGAAAAGCAACATGAGGAAACTGCTAAGGCCCTGTTTGATAACAAAGTATTTTTAGAGTAATTGAAGAATACTGCAGTTTTTCAAAATACCATAGTATTAATTACTATGAGCTGTTTGGCTATGACTGAAAACTGTGGTATTAAAACTGCAGTATTTACAAAACCACAGTATTTTCTCAGTTTTAAAAAAAGAACCCTTGACCTCTTTTTTAAAAACAGAGCATGCGAAAGAAAGTAAGAAACGCCGCGTAGTAATCTTCTTCCTCCCTCTAAGCTGCAGCCACAATGTCGCCTGTGGACATCGTCTCCATCGGGGACAAACCAAGAGACGTCAAATGAGAGAAGAACGTGAGTATGCTGATCTTTGTCCTCCGCCTCTTCGCGCTGGCACTTGCCTCTGTGGCCGCTTCGTTACCCCCCTACTGCACAGTGCCATCTGAGAGGAACGAGGCGCCCTTGAACTTTGGAGAGCGAGCCCACGTTTAGCCGCCGGCAGCTCGGTAGTTCAGTGCATGCGGCTGTTTGTCATGCATGCCCTTTCAGTGCGTCCACCTAGCTAGCAACAATTGACGTTGGTGCATATAAGCACTTGCCAAACAGGTCACAGTATTCTTAATACTTCAAGATACTTTGGTATGTGAAAACTGTAGTATCTCGTACCTAGTGGCTAAAATACTGTGGTTTTCAATACTTCAGTTTTTCTAGTACTTCGCTACCAAACATAGCCTAAGTTACCGCCGCATTTAGGGCCTCAACCGGCCCTGCGTGCGCTCAGCCAGTACCCGCACGTGCGCACAGAACGTCGGCCCGCGTGCCCGTAGGCCGTAGCTAGCTAATCACAGTCAAGGCGAGTACCCAACAATGGTGCTGGTGGTCGTCCGGATCGACGGTGGCCACCTCCCAACCTCATGGATTGACCGCCAGATGCGCACCGGAGGGAGGCAACCTTCTTCCCGCTCATCCCCTCCCCACAGCTGTGCCGGCGGCCCATGGCTCCTTTTCCTCGTTTGCCCTCTCTCCTTCTCTCGCGGATCCAGGATGGCGCACGGCGGCGGCTTGATCGACGCCGAGCTATGCGGTGTAGGCCTGATCGGCTACATGGAGCATACCTCGTGGGCGATCCGGCTCCAATGAATCCGGGTGGCGGCGCCAGACGCTCTTGGAGGGAGCAGTTGCTCTATCCACAACGTCTTGATGATTCGTACCCGTAGACGATGTGGAGGTAATTTCTTTGGACGCATCTAGCTGGCAACCGAGTGCCCTATAGGGATTCCTGGCAACCTGCCTTATTAGGAAAGTTTTGGTCCCCCATACAAAAGTGGAAAGTGATAGCCGCAATCACGCCTCGTGCGTTTCATCTGTGGTTCCATCCAGGTTCTACTGCCCTCCCGTGGTTCCAATCTGTTGTAACTCCTTCCTGGAGTCTTCCTGCAATAGCATGAGGCAAACAAGTTAGAAATGTGTCACGTGCATTTAATTTCATGCCAAAACAAATTCAAAAAGCTGCAACTTTTAAAACGAGGGTCAAAATTAATTTTTGTTTTCACCATTAGGTTTCTCGTAGCAAGATCTTCAAAACAAGGTCTCATATGAGTATGTTTCGATGAATATTTTTTTTCAAGCAACTTTGCAGCCATATAGGGCAACTTCGGTGCTACAGAAAGCAACTTTGCACTAGATTGCCTATCGCAATTACATATTTATCCCATGTCTTCTAAGTTGGCTACCAGTTCTATAGGAAGCAACTCAGGTGCTATATGGGGCAACTTTAATGCTACATGAAAAAACTTATAAGTAGATTGCCTATCACGATTACATATCTACCCCCAAAGTACTTCTAAATTGGTTGCCACAACTAGAAGAATCAACTTTAGCGCCATATGGGGCAACTTTTCTATCGCATAATATCACCTATGCTTCCCTCTAAAATTTGGAGACCATGACCCAAGTTGCCTAACGCCATTTCTCAAGTTGCATGATATCATCTCTAAAGTTGCCTAACATTGCAGACAACTAATGGTTTCCATTTAGAGAACGTTGCATCTATCCCCTTAGACAACAAAACTGGTGTGAAGTTTGCCACCCCCAAACAATAGGTCTTTTTGTCCTAGACAACTAGTGGTTTTTTTAGCGAAAGATCTTATTTAGACAACTTTGCCTTTGACCGTGACATCGGACTAGAGGCGATGGGGTGGAAGCCGAGGAGCAAGGAGTTGCTGAAGGTGACAACATAGACGAGTCTTGTACGAGACAACTAATGGGTGTTGATTATGTTACAACCAAAATGGTTTGCTTGTTTGGTGGACCAAATGAAAAGCTATTTCGGTGTATCAAATTGGTGGAAAAAATCTCTGAAGCTTTGGTGATTTAGGCAAGTAATGTTTATATGTAGACAACATATCTTATTGTAAATAGTAACTGGTTCCAATTATGAATCAATTTGCCTCTAAAATGTATCTCTGGGCAACTCATGCCGGCCTCTCTAGCAAGTAACTAGTATGGTTTGGGCAAGTTTTGGCTGAAATAAACCCAGTACTCTCGGGAGAGGATCTTTGGGCAACTCGCGTCAGTATCTCTAGCAACTAACCATCATGTGTTGGGCAAGTTTTGGACACCTTTGCTCAAATTGTCGACGATTCTAGCCCCCGCACCCCCACGCTGTAAACCACCCCCGCATTCAAAAATCATCGATTCGCCCAAGAAAACCTAAGACCACTTGCCAATGGCCGCGGTCGACGCACTCATTCTCCTCACCGTCCTCGCTGCGCTGGGGTTCCTCGTAAGATCCCGCACGTCAAGCAGCTGCTACTCGATGCACGCGCTGCTTCACCCGGCTGCGCCTGCCTCTCGACCACCACCCTCGCGGCGGGCGTCGCACAGCACGGCCATAGTGAGGCGTCTGTGTGTAGCTGGAGCAGCATGATCAAAGCCATGGTGTGGTTGCTCGCAGGAAGGAGGTCGGCCAGGATGACGGCAGTGGAGTTCGCGGGGCTCTTCGCTGGCTAGATCCAGGCAGGCTCCGCGGCCACGGTGGCGGCCTGCGCCAATGATGCGTGCGGCGGCGGGGATCAAGGCAGGGACACAACTCGTGCGGTCGGTTGCTATTTTGTGGGACCAGGGCGAACATGGGCGGACGACAACGGGCGAGGAGAGCGCACATTTCTGTTCGTTCGAGGCCCATTTCTTGCCCATATTTGGTCCAGGTTTGGTTCGGGACAGACAACAAACGGACACCAGGCGAACAACTTATCCATTTGGCTACTCCAGCTGAGCCAAAAATTCTAAGAAAAAAGGTTCTAATTGTTCAGGAAAAATAGGAATCCAGCAAGAAAGAGTTGCCTACACCAGTGATAATCCTAGTATAATGGTTGTGAGACGCTTTTGCTAGATTTGTATGATACTCTTTTGTGGGTTTTGGTTAGACAAGTTGTGTCGTGTGTTGTAGGCAATTTCCCTAATGTTTGCAGGAACCTTCTGTTTTTGAAAAAAGAAAATCATCAGTACTTCAGTAGGATAGTGTTTTGTTTTCTGCTTGGCAAGTTGTGCTTGCCTTCTAGGCAAAGTTTGTGAACTAAAACCTATTTATTTAGCCAGTTTGTTTGTTTGGTGCCAAAAGAAGGAGCAGGGGAAATCAGAAGCAAGTCTTCTTGTAATGTAGGCAATTTGCATATAAGTTTCAGGCAACTCCTTTTTTTGCTCAACAAAAAAGCTAACAGCCACCTACTAGGGATGCATAAAAACATGTTGGAAAAAGCTCTGGGGTTGTGCGAAGTTTACCTTGAAGTTGCTGGTGAAACTTTTTGCTTGCGAGAAAAGGGGGGCAGAAAGCAAGTCTTCATGTGATGTAGGCAATCTGCATATAAGTTTCACGCATCTCCCTTTATTTGCTGGAACAAAAAAGCTCACAGCCAGCTACTGGGCAGACAAAAAAACTAGTTGGAAAGCTATTAGGGATGTGTGAAATTTACCTGAAAGTGACTGGCAAAGCTTCTTGCTTACAAAGAGGGAAAATAAAAAGCAAGTCCTGCTGGGATGTAGGCAAAATGCATACATATAAGTTTAAGGCAACTCCTCATTTTTTTGCTGAAACGGAAGAATTGGATAGATTTGTGCGAAGTTACCTGGAAGTGGATGTTGAAGCTTCTTGCTTGGGTGTGTGCACAAAACCTCGAAAATGTTGCTTTGACATCATTTTAGAATTTAGTGAGGCCCTGCAAACAAAAGAAGCAATCTGTTTAGGCAAGAATATCTACGAAAGCATATTTACTAAACTTAGGTGATTAGGGTAGCATTTTGAGCAATGGTTTTGGATTGCTCCAGCAAGTACTAGTCAAATATTCAAAATATGGTAGGATAGGATAGTCATTGCAGTAGCAGTAATAGCAACCGTACAAAATGACTCAGAATATTGAATGCCTCTGCATATCCAGGCAACTCCAGGTTTTGTTCACAAAAAATGATTGCATAGTAGCAAGTCGTACTGGGTCTGTAGGCAATTTCCATAGATAATGCAGCCAACTCATTATCTTGCTAGGCGAAGAAAAATAAATAGCGAAAGTCAGGAGCAACTACAACTTGGTTTGTAGGCAATTTGCATACAAGTTTTAGGCAAATAAATGTGGACATATATTGTGCGGAACATCAAGTTGTGTTGTGTCCCATGGACAAATGCTTTAGTTATTGCAGGCAAGTTGTGCTCTAATCTAAGCAAATTGCATACTATATCCAGGCAAAGCAGGTTTTCTTTAGAGAAGGGATTAAAAGGCAGCAACTCATACTGGGTTTGTAGACAATTTCCATAGGTTCTGCAGTCAACTCATTAGCTTGCTTTCCAAAGAAAATAAAATAGTGGATACAAACAGCCCGTCGACCCATTAAGCAAGTCAGAAACAAGGCAACTACTTATCAAAAAATCATGCAAGTTTGAGCAAGTCCAATAGAAGAAAGGAGTACAATAGCTCAATATAAATCTTGTTTTTTCTGCTTTATTATATGATGTAATCTCTTGAACACAGATAAGCAAATATCTATCAAGTTCTCATACATGACACATGTATAATGGCTAAAAAGAATTGGAATGGTAACGAAACAACATATTACTTATAATGTGCTTTTTTCACATACGTTTGGAACCCCCCGATGACACGATCTCTAAATCATGTGATGCACGTGCCTACAAAAAAGAACACATCCTCCAGTCACGCAAACATGTGCCAACTTCTGGAATCTACTTCAACATGTTGTGGATGAAAATTCATATGGTACCTACACTGCATCTTCAGGTGCATGTGGTGCACCCCCGTCATGCTAAGGCAACCTTGATTCGTCAAACTCTGGTTGCCGTTGAATTGCCTTTCCCAGTTCGCCTGAGCCTTCTTCTCGTCCTCATACTGCCCAATCAGCTCGGCCTTCTTCTCCAGCACCCTCTCCATCTCCCCGTCATCGCGCAGCGGCCTTTCCACGATATCCTGCCGGACTGCAGGCCCTCCAAACAACTCGTGCCCCTCTGCCAGGCAAGTTCATAGCCCGCGCTGAATCGGTGATCGAGTTTTGCATAGGGGAAACTAAGAAACAAAGGCTCACTGGTAATTGCACGTGAGTGTCCGGATCTGGCGAGAAGGAGTAGGACGACATGGGGCTCGACACCCTCATCCTAGCCGTCGAGCAGTATGTAAGGTGGTGGTCGACGTCACCGTCTTCTTGATGAAGGTGGATCTTGCTCCTTCTTCCTATCAATGGACAGGAAAGGTACACTATGTCTACCTTTAATCACTGCATCCACCTCATAAATCAACATCAGTATATATAGTTGGTCAAAGAAAAACGCCAGTACATGCATTCTTTGTTTTTTAATAAAAAAAGGAAAAGGTAGTCTCCCTATTGACATATAGAACATGCCTAACTGCTGGTTACAACTTGCTCGTGTGCACTGAAAAATTGCCTGAAGAGTTCAAACCATACGTTCACAAATTGTCTTCCTGGGGATGCAAACCATACCTTCTCAAGATGGTTGTTGCCTCCGCCAGACCCTGGTACCGCCCCTGCCTGCACTGTGTGTACGACGCCGAGTCCCTCGATCACGCCGCCTCTGCCTGCGCTGAGCGTACGACACTCGAGTCCCTCAACCACGTCGCCTCCACCAGACCCTGGTACCACCTCTGCCTGCGCTGTGCGTACAATATAAGAAAGATGTTATGCCTATTCTGAAATTTCTAGAACATGTTGTTCAACTGGGAACTGTCACAAATGAGGAAGAAGATTATCTGAGTTTTGTCAAAAAGCTTAGGGAAGAATGGTTGCTAGTGACTCAAAAGGAAATGAGTCGCACATTCTAATTGCCGCCGTCGGCTGTGCTGTCGCTGCTATGGCCAAGTACATGCTCACCTCCACACACAGAGGCCATGAGCAATTTGCTCGACCTGACATGGGCTCTCGACAAGACTACAACCAGGAGATGTGGAACAACAGCAGCATACGCGACAGCATGACTCACCAATAGACAGGCTCGTCGGAGTCAGGCTGCCAGTTGGGACTCGCCGGACCAGCGATTGGGTCAAAAAAAGTCTCCACAAGGGGAGTCGCGGAAGGACGAGCTTGGGCAGGGAGAGGAGGCGCGGAGCCATCTGGGTGAAGGCGCAAGGCGGCCTGCGGCCGTGGTGCATGGTGGCCACCGGATACATCGGCGACGACGCAGATGACCCCAAATCCAGATCCCCATCACAATGAGGTCCGTCTCTCGCCGGGGAAGCAGGAAGATGTGGCGGCCCTTGAGTGTATCGACGGTTGGGGGTGGGGGCTACTTCGTGGCGGTGCTTGGGGACGGGAAGGTGGCCTAATGGAGGCGTTGACCAATTCGACAGTGGTGGCGTGCGGCCGCGGCAGTGGGAAGGTGGTGGTGGTGCCTGGTCGCGGCAGTGAGAAGAGATGTTGGCCGCACAGGCGCGCAGGTGGAGGTGGTGGTGATGGGCGCGGGCCGAGGCGGCGGCGGGGAGCGAGGCCGCGACGGAGAAAGGGGAAGGGAGTGGGTTGGTGGCCGAGGCGATAGTGGGCTCGGAGGGTTCGAGACGTGGGTTCCGACAAGAATTCACCTGTGCGTCGTGATCTCGCGCGCGAGGAGATCCGATAGCCAGCGAAGGTGTGTGCCGGAAACGTCTAACAAGCACGCGACCACTTTTTAGGTTTTGGGAATTTCTTTTTCTTTTTTTTGAATAATTTGAATTACTTACCACATGTGTCACATGGTGATGTGGAGGTAATTTTCACGACCTAGACTGATGGACAACATGAATTGTTTTTCTACAAAAAAGAAACATTGTCGTTTTAAATCTCAGCCGTCAATCTTTGTCGTTGACACAAAAATTGACATAGATAAAGGGGTAATGAAAGAAGAATCATGAAATCTTTCTTGCTTTATTATTAATAAGTAATAGATATAGATATAAATAAGAGGAAATCTTGCATAGGAAAACAAGTGAAGATTTTGATCTTAAAAGGGAATAGTGGATAACAATACTGAATTCTTTCACAGAGTTATGCTCTTGAAAAAGAAAATTTGTAAAAGCCTGAGAGGGTGTTTGGTTGAGAAGTCCTAAGACTTTTTCTAGTCCCAGGGACTAATCAAAAAAGACTCTCTAGTAGAGTCTTTTTCTAATCCCTGTAGAAAAAGTCCCTCCCGTTTGGTTACTAGGGACTTTTTAGGGACTTTTCTAGTCTCTGAGACTAAAAAATCCCTGAACCAAACACCCCTGAGACCACCATGGCACGCATGCATGCATGCATGGAGCATTTTTTTTGTTATTTTAGAAATTTCATGCATGGAGGATATTCTTTTTATGGACATGCATGGAGGATATGCACCCCTAAGCTTAACTGAGGTATGTCCCACTCTCTCCCTCCGTTGAACAAGAGCGTGCATCCTCCGTCTGCACCACCACCAATGCGGCCTGTGACCTTGCATCGTTGTGGCAATGCCAAAACACGTTCGTCATGTGCGCTCGTACTAGCCAGCCAGAGCCAACCGAGAGGAACAGGTAATTAAGGTACCCCGTAACGAAAAATCCGGACCAAACCGACGACACAGCAGAACCCATATGGATACTGTTGGCTTTGCATGCCCAGGATGAAGCTAGAAAGAAACTACGCACATACACAAGAGGTAGAACATGAACACACAGGGAATTTTTTTTGTGGCACCACACACACTTGTGCCTTTTCCTTTTGTTCAGTTCTCACTCTTAACCGATGCTTAAGAAAAGTCTGGTTTATTTTTCTAGACACCTTTTCTAAGCACTTTGCATTGTACAAGGCCTAATACTTTTGCATGCAAACCATATCTTAATTGCATACACTAACTGGTCACTAAATACATGACTAATCCTAACAACACTTGCATGCATATACTCAACTGATGGTTGCCGATCCACTCGCTGCAATACACACGCTATCTCTGTTGTGCTCTTTGCCGATCCGGCCGCTGCTAGACTGCGTGCACACAACCAGCTAGGACTTTGTCGAGTACTACAACTAATGTCATCAAACACAAATAAACATGAGACTAGTCCTATTCACTTAATACTAGTAACAAGATTAGTTCCAACAGATACATACGCCAGCGCGGTTGCAGGTTGAATGGGAAACAATAGTAATGCTCAACGCCAGGAACAACATATGACTTCATGAGCATAAATCAGGCACTAGTTGCAGATTCACACATACATACGGTACTCGGTCCATCACTCCTCGCAGGATATTGCATACCACTACAGTATATTTATTCTTCCTTAGCGAGACCTAGGTCATCAGTACCTCGATCTTGAGCTGATCCATGGACACATACAGTGCCTTGCAGCTTGCTGGGCTAATCGGCTACATGCTGCGTCCCTGAGCCATGCCCACGATGAGAGCGATGGAGCTGATGACGTCGCCCAACTCCAACAAGCACAGGGCCAGGAGGAAGAGTGTGCTGTGGAAGCAGCATCCTGGGCATGGCTCGGCGAAGCAGAGGATGAAGACGGCGCCGCTGGCCATGCAGTGGCCGGCGGCAGCGAGCGTGAGCGAGAGCGAGAGCAGCGAGGGGTGGAGGCTTGGGAGCAGCAGCGCCAGCGCCGCCGCGGCTGCCTTGGACGCGGTGCAGAGCAGGGCCACGATCCAGAGGGCGCTCAAGAAGGCGGCCTTGGTGTCCGTCAGCTCAACGCACCCGCACCGCAGAACGAACGTGGCCTGCATGCAGACGACGAACAGGAGGCCGGCCGGTGCGTGATCGATCGGTCCGTCGGAAAGCTCGGAATCAATGTCCAGCGTCCAAGGGGTAGGGTAATTACCTGGCTGCAGGGGAGATGGTAGTGGCCCAAGGCCATGGCGCAGGCGCTGAGGAGCGCCCATCCGCAGGCCAGCCAGCCAGAACCTGGGATCTTCTTCTTGGCCACGGTCACAGGGCGCGGAAGAAGCATCTCCTTCTTGCCGTCCATGCCTGGTAGGACGAGATCAGCTACAACTACAACGCAGCACACAGTCAGCTTAATTTCAACAGCAACGAAGAAGAAGACGGAGAAGGAGAAGAAGAAGTGGCGTACGTGCTTCTTCTAAGGGCCGGGTTCGAGCTAGCTAGAGAGCAGCAATGGCAGGGCACGACGGGCACGCTCACGGTGGAGCGGTTTAAGAGCAGCTGCGAGCCAGCGATTGAAAGCGACGATGCGTGGCGCCGGCCCCAACGCCTGCAAACGTGTCGATGAAGGAAACTGCGGGGAAGCTGCGTCCGTGGGGCACGTATACCACCATTCGCAACGCTTAATTTCTTTCATGCAATGGGATATACAGACATGTGATCTGAATGAAGTAATTTCTTTCAGCACACACAGGCATAGACATGCATACATGCATGGTAGCTGGCTAGCTCATTTTAACTGCAAAGTAATTTTATACCCCAGCTATGAACCCGGCCATTCCATTTGCGGTACTACTAGTTGCTTCCCCTAGAGCACCCATACCACTTGGACGAATGGTGCTTCCAACAATTTCATATAGTTTGGTTTGAGATTATTTCTAGCCTAGGAGCCTACTTACAGGTACTACTAGTTACCCACTAGTTACTTGCCCCTCCACCCTTGTAACCTACTCTTGGAAGGGATCCAAGCCTTGATTGATGTAACGTAAATCTTAGAGCTTGGGCCTGAGCAATCCCTGTCCTCTGCTCATGAGAACCTCCCACATGCTCATTAGTGTACATGTTGTAGGATCTGCACATGCATGGCAGTAAAAAGCTACGGTAGCTGGCTAGCTCATTTTAACTGCACTAATTTTCTACTCCAGTAGCAACCCTCATGCTTTGTGCACTACTAACACAAGCTATCGACCGGCAATTCCATTTGCGTCACTACTAACACCACCTTGCAGCAAGCTCAGTAGCCGTTTTCTTGAATGGCAGCATGTGCACGCTAATAATCGCACTGTTCTATCTTTGCCAAGAATGGAAGGTGGTGCTCTAAAGGCCTACGCGGTTTTCCTTGACCCTTGCCATCTATTCGAAGGACGTGTGAAAAGAAGCAGAAAATGTGATAATAAGCAGTGACAACAAAAACAAACCAATGCAAACCAAAGCAATCATATACCTGCAAACGAGCTAGTTGCTTTAGGGCCTTTTTGATTCAAAGATTCTAAAAACATAAAAATAGAAAAAAAACATAGGATTGAAATGGCATGTTCATCTCAATCCAATCGGATATTAGTTTTTTGTTTGCATCATAGGAAAAACAAAGTATTTTTTTCAAAGAGGGTTGAGTGGATGGTAGAAATCCTATGAAATGTAGTACAAAGAAATTCGTTAGATAAAATTCCAATAGAATTCAATCCTACAAATCAAACAACAAACATAGATTTTTTTTCTAAGGATTCTAATCCTTCAAAATTCCTATAAAAATCCTTTGAATCAAAAGAGCCCTTAACAAAGTGAGACGGTTTAAACAGGTGGAGAACTGATCGATCAAAAGTCTATAGCTCTCAACACATGCAACATTATTATTAGCATCCGACCAAAAAAAGATCAAAGATACCAAAACTAAGCGGCAAGAAAAGCAGAAGAGCATCAGTTGAAGCGCACACTAGCTAGCTAGTACGATGCAAGTGACAGGTATGTTTCCTCCGGAAAGCAAAAAGAGCTTCACTCAACAGCACCTGGGCACCACGCGCGAAACGCTAAGGGGCGACCCGGAGGGCGATTGCTTGGCGATCTCCTGCTGGCGCTAGGGTTAGGGTTTTGGCGGTGGGGGTGGTGTGATTACGGTGGTGACTAGGGCGGCGACGGCGTTGTTGGGGAACGTAGTAATTTCAAAAAATTTCCTACGCACACGCAAGATCATGGTGATGCATAGCAACGAGAGGGGAGAGTGTGATCTACGTACCCTTGTAGATCGACAACGGAAGCGTTTGGTTGATGTAGTCATACGTCTCCACGGCCTGACCGATCAAGCACCGAAACTACGGCACCTCCGAGTTCTAGCACACGTTCAGCTCGATGACGATCCCCGGACTCCGATCCAGCAAAGTGTCGGGGAAGAGTTCCGTCAGCACGACGGCGTGGTGACGATCTTGATGTACTACTGTCGCAGGGCTTCGCCTAAGCACCGCTACAATATTATCGAGGACTATGGTGGAAGGGGGCACCGCACACGGCTAAGAATATGATCACGTGGATCAACTTGTGTCCATGGGGTGTCCCTGCCTCCGTATATAAAGGTTCAAGAGGGGGAGGCCAGCCGGCCATCGTAGGGCGCGCCAGGAGGAGTCCTACTCCCTCCGGGAGTAGGACTTTCCCCCCAATCCTAGTTGAAATAGGATTCACGAGATGGGAAAAGAGGGAGAGAGAAGGAGGGGGCGCCGGCCCCCTCTCTCCTTGTCCTATTCGGACTAGGGGGGAGGGGCGCGCGGCCCAGCCCTGGCCGCCTCTCCTCTTCTTCCACTAAGGCACACTAAGGCCCATCTAGCTCCCGGGGGGTTCTAGTAACCTCCCGGTACTCCGGTAAAATCCCGATTTCACCCGGAACACTTCCGATATCCAAACATAGGCTTCCAATATATCAATCTTTATGTCTCGACCATTTCGAGACTCCTCGTCATGTCCGTGATCGCATCCGGGACTCCGAACAAACTTCGGTACATCAAAATGCATAAACTCATAATACAACTGTCATCATAACCTTAAGCGTGCGGACCCTATGGGTTCGAGAACAATGTAGACATGACCGAGACACGTCTCCGGTCAATAACCAATAGCGGAACCTGGATGCTCATATTGGTTCCTACATATTCTACGAAGATCTTTTATCGGTCAGACCGCATAACAACATACGTTGTTCCCTTTGTCATCGGTATGTTACTTGCCCGAGATTCGATCGTCGGTATTCAATACCTAGTTCAATCTCGTTACCGGCAAGTCTCTTTACTCGTTCCGTAATACATCATCTCGCAACTAACTCATTAGTTGCAATGCTTGCAAGGCTTAAGTGATGTGCATTACCGAGAGGGCCCAGAGATACCTCTCTGACGATCGGAGTGACAAATCCTAATCTCGAAATACGTCAACCCAACATGTACCTTTGGAGACACCTGTAGAGCACCTTTATAATCACCTAGTTACGTTGTGACGTTTGGTAGCACACAAAGTGTTCCTCCGGCACACGGGAGTTACATAATCTCATAGTCATAGGAACATGTATAAGTCATGAAGAAAGCAATAGCAACATACTAAACGATCGGATGCTAAGCTAATGGAATGGGTCATGTCAATCAGATCATTCAACTAATGATGTGATCTCGTTAATCAAATGACAACTCTTTGTCCATGGTTAGGAAACATAACCATCTTTGATTAACGAGCTAGTCAAGTAGAGGCATACTAGTGACACTCTATTTGTCTATGTATTCACACATGTATTATGTTTCCGGTTAATACAATTCTAGCATGAATAATAAACATTTATCATGATATAAGGAAATAAATAATAACTTTATTATTGCCTCTAGGGCATATTTCCTTCAGTCTCCCACTTGCACTAGAGTCAATAATCTAGATCACATCGCCATGTGATTTAACATCAATAGTTCACATCTTTATGTGATTGGTTCACATCTCCATGTGACTAACACCCAAAGGGTTTACTAGATTCAATAATCTAGTTCACATCGCTATGTGATTAAGACCCAAAAAGTGATCATGTTTTGCTTGTGAGAGAAGTTTAGTCAACAGGTCTGCCACATTCAGATCCGCATGTATTTTGCAAATTTCTATGTCAACAATGCTCTGCATGGAGCTACTCTAGCTAATTGCTCCCACTTTCAGTATGTATCCAGATTGAGACTTAGAGTCATCTAGATCAGTGTCAAAACTTGCATCGACGTAACCCTTTACAACGAACCTTTTGTCACCTCCATAATCGAGAAACATATCCTTATTCCAGTAAGGATAATTTTGACCGTTGTCCATTGACCTACTCCTAGATCACTATTGTACTCCCTCTCTTAACACAGTGTATGGTATATAATAGATCTGGTACATAGCATGGCATACTTTATAGAACCTATGACTGAGGCATAGGGAATGACTTTCATTCTCTTTCTATCTTCTGCCGTGGTCGGGCTTTGAGTCTTACTCAACTTCACACCTTGTAACACAGGCAAGAAACTTTTTCTTTGACTGTTCCATTTTGAACTACTTCAAAATCTTGTCAAGGTATGTACTCATTGAAAAAACTTATCAAGTGTCTTGATCTATCTCTATAGATCTTGATACTCAATATGTAAGCAGCTTCACCGAGGTCTTTCTTTGAAAAACTCCTTTCAAACACTCTTTTATGCTTTGCAGAATAATTCTACATTATTTCCGATCAACAATATGTCATTCACATATACTTATCAGAAATGTTGTAGTGCTCCCACTCACTTTCTTGTAAATACAGGCTTCACCGCAAGTCTGTATAAAACTATATGCTTTGATCAACTCATCAAAGCGTATATTCCAACTCCGAGATGCTTGCACCAGTCCATAAATGGATTGCTGGAGCTTGCATATTTTGTTAGCACCTTTAGGATTGACAAAACCATCTTGTTGCATCACATACAACTCTTCTTTAATAAATCCATTAAGGAATGCAGTTTTGTTTATCCATTTGCCAGATTTCATAAAATGCGGTAATTGCTAACATGATTCGGGCAGACTTAAGCATAGATACGAGTGAGAAACTCTCACCATAGTCAACACCTTGAACTTGTCGAAAACCTTTTGCGACAATTCTAGCTTTGTAGATAGTAACACTTCTATCCGTGTCCGTCTTCCTCTTGAAGATCCATTTATTATCAATGGCTTGCCGATCCTCGGGCAAGTCCACCAAAGTCCACACTTTGTTCTCATACATGGATCCTATATCAGATTTCATGGCCTCAAGCCATTTATCGGAATCTAGGCTCATCATCGCTTCCTCATAGTTCGTAGGTTCGTCATGGTCAAGTAACATGACCTCCAGAATAGGATTACCGTACCACTCTGGTGCGGATCTCACTCTGGTTTACCTACGAGATTCGGTAGTAACTTGATTTGAAGTTACATGATCATCATCATTAGCTTCCTCACTAATTGGTGTAGTAGTCACAGGAACAGATTTCTGTGATGAACTATTTTCCAATAAGGGAGAAGGTACAATTACCTTATCAAGTTTTCTACTTTCCTCCCACTCACTTCTTTCGAGAGAAACTCCTTCTCTAGAAAGGATCCATTCTTAGCAACGAATGTCTTGCCTTCGGATCTGTGATAGAAGGTGTACCAAACTGTCTCCTTTGGGTATCCTATGAAGACATATTTCTCCGATTTGAGTTTGAGCTTATCGAGATAAAACTTTTTCACATAAGCATCGCAACTCCAAACTTTAAGAAAGGACAGCTTAGGTTTCTTGCCAAACCATAGTTCACATGGTGTCGTCTCAACGGATTTAGATGGTGCCCTATTTAACGTGAATGCAGCTGTCTCTAATGCATAACCCCAAAACGATAGTGGTAGATCGGTAAGAGACATCATAGATCACACTATATCTAATAAAGTACGGTTATGACGTTCGGACACACCATTACACTATGGTGTTCCAGGTGGCGTGAGTAGTGAAACTATTTCACATTGTTTTAATTGAAGGTCAAACTCGTAACTCAAATATTTTACCTCTGCGATCATATCGTAGAAACTTTTATTTTCTTGTCATGATGATTTTCCACTTCACTCTGAAATTCTTTGAACTGTTCAAATGTTTCAGACTTATGTTTCATCAAGTAGATATCTCCATATCTGCTCAAATCATCTGTGAAGGTCAGAAAATAATGATACCTGCTGCAAGCCTTAATATTCATCGGACCACATACATCAATATGTATGATTTCCAACAAATCTGTTGCTTTCTTCATTGTTCCGGAGAACGGCGTTTTAGTCATCTTGCCCATAAGGCATGGTTCGCAAGCATCAAGTGATTCATAATCAAGTGATTCCAAAAGCCCATCAACATATAGTTTCTTCATGCGCTTTACACCAATATGACTTAAACGACAGTGCCACAAATAAGTTGCACTATCATTATTAACTTTGCATCTTTTGGTTTCAATATTATGAATATGTGTATCACTACGATCGAGATCCAACGAACTTGTTTCATTGGGTGTATGACCATCGAAGGTTTTATTCATGTAAACAGAACAACAATTATTCTCTGACTTTAATGAATAACCATATTGCAATAAACATGATCAAATCATATTCATGCTCAATGCAAAAACCAAATAACACTTATTTAGGTTCAACACTAATCCCGAAAGTATAGGGGAGTGTGCGATGATGATCATATCAATCTTGGAACTACTTCCAACACACATCGTTACTTTACCCTTAACTAGTCTCTGTTTATTCTGCAACTCCTGTTTCGAGTTACTACTCTTAGTAACTGATCCAGTATCAAATACTGAGGGGTTGCTATAAACACTAGTAAAGTACACATCAATAACATGTATATCAAATATACTTTTGTTCACTTTGCCATCCTTCTTATCCGCCAAATACTTGGGGCAGTTCTGCTTCCAGTGACCAGTCCCTTTGCAGTAGAAGCACTTAGTCTCAGGCTTAGGACCAGACTTGGGCTTCTTCACTTGAGCAGCAACTTGCTTGCCGTTCTTCTTGAAGTTCCCCTTCTTCTCTTTGCCCCTTTTCTTGAAACTAGTGGTCTTGTCAACCATCAACACTTGATGTTTTTCTTGATTTCTACCTTCGTTGATTTCAGCATCACGAAGAGCTTGGGAATTGTTTCCGTTATCCCTTGCATATTATAGTTCATCACGAAGTTCTACTAACTTGGTGATGGTGACTAGAGAATTCTGTCAATCACTATCTTATCTGGAAGATTAACTCCCACTTGATTCAAGCGATTGTAGTACCCAGACAATCTGAGCACATGCTCACTAGTTGAGCGATTCTCCTCCATATTTTAGCTATAGAACTTGTTGGAGACTTCATATCTCTCAACTCGGGTATTTGCTTGAAATATTAACTTCAACTCCTGGAACATCTCATATGGTCCATGACGTTCAAAATGTATTTGAAGTCCCGATTCTAAGCCGTTAAGCATGGTGCACTAAACTATCAAGTAGTCATCATATTGAGCTAGCCAAACATTCATAACGTCTGCATCTGCTCCTGCAATGGGTCTGTCACCTAGCGGTGCATTAAGGACATAATTCTTCTGTGCAGCAATGAGGATAAACCTCAGATCACGGATCCAATCCGCATCATTGCTACTAACATCTTTCAACACAATTTTCTCTAGGAACATAGCAAAATAAACATATGAAAGCAACAACGCGAGCTATTGATAGATATACTAATACTACCAGGACTAAGTTCATGATAAATTAAAGTTCAATTAATCATATTACTTAAGAACTCCCACTTAGATAGACATCCCTCTAATCCTCTAAGTGATCACGTGATCCAAATCAACTAAACCATAACCGATCATCACGTGAAATGGAGTAGCTTTCAATGGTGAACATCACTATGTTGATCATATCTACTATATGATTCACGCTCGACCTTTCGGTCTCAATGTTCCGAGGCCATATCTGCATATGCTAGGCTCGTCAAGTTTAACCTGAGTATTCTGCGTGTGCAAAACTGGCTTGCACCCGTTGTAGATGGACGTAGAGCTTATCACACCCGATCATCACGTGGTGTCTGGGCACGACGAACTTTGGCAACGGTGCATACTCAGGGAGAACACTTTTATCTTGAAATTTAGTGAGGAATCATCTTATAATCCTACCGTCAATCAAAGCAAGATAAGATGGATAAAAGATAAACATCACATGCAATCAAAATATGTGACATGATATGGCCATCATCATCTTGTGCCTTTGATCTCCATCTCCAAAGCATCGTCATGATTTCCATCGTCACCGGCATGACACCATGATCTCCATCATCTTGATCTATATCAATATGTCGTCACATGGTCGTCTCGCCAACTGTTGCTCTTGCAACTATTGCTATCGCATAGCGATAAAGTAAAGCAATTATTTGGCGCTTGCATCTTATGCAATAAAGAGACAACCATAAGGCTTTTGCCAGTTGCCGATAACTTCAACAAAACATGATCATCTCATACAACAACTTATATCTCATCACGTTTTGACCATATCACGTCACAACATGCCCTGCAAAAACAAGTTAGACGTCCTCTACTTTGTTGTTGCAAGTTTTACGTGGCTGCTACGGGCTTAAGCAAGAACCAATCTTACCTACGCATCAAAACCACAACGATAGTTTGTCAAGTTGGTGCTGTTTTAACCTTCACAAGGACCGGGCGTAGCCACACTCGGTTCAACTAAAGTTCGAGAAACTGACACCCGCCAGCCACCTGTGTGCAAAGCACGGCGGTAGAACCAGTCTCGCGTAAGCGTACGCGTAATGTCGGTCCAGGCCGCTTCATCCAACAATACCGCCGAACCAAAGTATGACATGCTGGTAAGCAGTATGACTTATATCGCCCACAACTCACTTGTGTTCTACTCGTGCATATAACATCAACACATAAAACCTAGGCTCGGATGCCACTGTTGGGGAACGTAGTAATTTCAAAAAATTTCCTACGCACACGCAAGATCATGGTGATGCATAGCAACGAGAGGGGAGAGTGTGATCTACGTACCCTTGTAGATCGACAACGGAAGCGTTTGGTTGATGTAGTCGTACGTCTCCATGGCCCGACCGATCAAGCACCGAAACTACGGCACCTCCGAGTTCTAGCACACGTTCAGCTCGATGACGATCCCCGGACTCCGATCCAGCAAAGTGTCGGGGAAGAGTTCCGTCAGCACATCGGCGTGGTGACGATCTTGATGTACTACTGCCGCAGGGCTTCGCCTAAGCACCGCTACAATATTATCGAGGACTATGGTGGAAGGGGGCACCGCACACGGCAAAGAATATGATCACGTGGATCAACTTGTGTCCATGGGGTGTCCCTGCCTCCGTATATAAAGGTTCAAGAGGGGGAGGCCGGCCGTCCATCATAGGGCGCGCCAGGAGGAGTCCTACTCCCTCCGGGAGTAGGACTCCCCCCCAATCCTAGTTGGAATAGGATTCGCGAGGTGGGAAAAGAGGGAGAGAGAAGGAGGGGGGCACCGGCCCCCTCTCTCCTTGTCCTATTCGGACTAGGGTGGAGGGCGCGCAGCCCAGCCCTGGCCGCCTATCCTCTTCTTCCACTAAGGCCCACTAAGGCCCATATAGCTCCCGGGGGGTTCCGGTAACCTCCCGGTACTCCGGTAAAATCCCGATTTCACCCGGAACACTTCCGATATCCAAACATAGGCTTCCAATATATCAATCTTTATGTCTCGACCATTTCGAGACTCCTCGTCATCTCCGTGATCGCATCTGGAACTCCGAACAAACTTCGGTACATCAAAATGCATAAACTCATAATACAACTGTCACCGTAACCTTAGGCGTGCGGACCCTATGGGTTCGAGAACAATGTAGACATGACCGAGACACGTCTCCGTCAATAACCAATAGCGAAACCTGGATGCTCATATTGGTTCCTACATATTCTACGAAGATCTTTTATCGGTCAGACCGCATAACAACATACGTTGTTCCCTTTGTCATCGGTATGTTACTTGCCCGAGATTCGATCGTCGGTATTCAATATCTAGTTCAATCTCGTTTCCGACAAGTCTCTTTACTCGTTCCGTAATACATCATCCTACAACTAACTCATTAGTTGCAATGCTTGCAAGGCTTAAGTGATGTGCATTACCGAGGGGGCCCAGATACCTCTCCGACGATCGGAGTGACAAATCCTAATCTCGAAATACGTCAACCCAACATGTACCTTTGGAGACACCTGTAGAGAACCTTTATAATCACCCAGTTACGTTGTGACATTTGGTAGCACACAAAGTGTTCCTCCGGCACACGGGAGTTACATAATCTCATAGTCATAGGAACATGTATAAGTCATGAAGAAAGCAATAGCAACATACTAAACGATCGGATGCTAAGCTAATGGAATGGGTCATGTCAATCAGATCATTCAACTAATGATGTGATCTCGTTAATCAAATGACAACTCTTTGTCCATGGTTAGGAAACATAACCATCTTTGATTAATGAGCTAGTCAAGTAGAGGCATACTAGTGACACTCTGTTTGTCTATGTATTCACACATGTATTATGTTTCCGGTTAATACAATTCTAGCATGAATAATAAACATTTATCATGATATAAGAAAATAAATAATAACTTTATTATTGCCTCTAGGGCATATTTCCTTCAAGCGTCTCCCTAGACACGGACTGGTGCAGTCTTTCCTCCGCGGTGTGGCTCCATGGCGGAGAAGGCGAAGGCGACTCCAGTGGTGACCCCGACAAAGAAGGCGACCCCGGCGGCGACGGCGAGCCCGGGGAAAACAAACGGCGCGGGATCCTCAAAGTCCCCGATCACGTGCAAGACGCCGGATCCCACTGCGAGCCTCTCAGCGAGATTGGGAGGGATGGTGTTGCTGGATAAGGAGGCAGAGGGTTTCGTCTATGAAGAACCAGATCAGATCTTGCCCAAGAATATGAAGTGGTCAGTGGTGGGGAAATCGTTCCCCCAGAGACTGCTAAACAGGATAGTGCTGGAGAAGACTATGCAGAGGGCTTGGGGGCTTCACCACGAGGCAAGGTTCCGGGACATGGACGACAACATCTTCGTTGTCCACTTTGGGAGCGAGGGGGATTGGAGACACGCTATGAACAGTGGCCCCTGGCAATATGATTTCAGTGTCTTGGCCTTGAAGGAGTATGAGAGCAACGTTAGACCTTCTGAGGTGGTCTTCGACAACATTGAAGTATGGGTAAAAGTTAAGGATCTTCCACCTGGAAAGAGGACGGATGCGTTCGGACGAGCACTAGGTAACTGGTTGGGAGAAGTCGTTAGAGTAGACGTTGACAAAGAAGGCATACCGGAGGAAATCAGCTACGTGTTAGAGCAAGGATCCCTCTTTTTGAGCCGCTGGTTCGTGGCTTTGTTCTTAAAACTTCTCAAGACGATAAGGTGGGCACGTGGTTCGACTTTCATTATGAAAAAATCCCGCATTTTTTGCTTCGAGTGCGGACGATTGGTGCATGTAGATGGGAACTGTGTTCCGCCTGTGGACAAGTCGGCGCAGTGGGGCGGCTGGCTAAGAGCTTCACCGGGGAGGAGCACTGGCTCCAAAAACGAGGCGTATGGAGCGAAGAACAATAATGCACACAGTAGTAGCTTCATGAGCACCCAATCTGATGGTAATACCAAAGAGTAGGACAGCCATGCTCGTGGTAGAGACATCCCAGCAAAATGCAACCTGCAGGAAGATTTTGATCGGCCGGCCAACTCCCACACTGGTGGGCAAAAACGAGCGGATAAAGGGTTAGTTATCTCTCCCACAAAAGGGAGGCAGAGGCGAGACTGGCCAGAAGAAAGAGATCTGAGACATGAGCTCGAGAGGAAGAAAGAGAGGGACCTCAGGGAACAGCTCAAGTCACAACAGAGGCAGAGGGAGCAAGATCGCGATCACTTTGTGGCGAGGAGTCAGTGGGAAAGAGGATCCACAAGCAGAGGGGGTGAGGACAGACATGGTTACCATCCATCCTATCCCTCTGAAAGGAGGAGAGGCTACTATGTATGTAAGCCTAGACAGGATCATGACGACAGAAGGGAGATGGGAGTCAGCCCCCACACCACACCAAACTCTAGGAAGCGGCGACCGAGACAAGTATGGATGCCAAAAGGAGATGGGGATAGGAAGGAGGGGATGAATCCTTTATACGGGACACCCGACAGAAGACCTCCTCCGTTTTTGATCGTATTAAAGAGCATGAGAAGTTATCGGCGGATCCTGCCAAGGAGCAGGGCCGCCGAGAACAACGATCATCATGGCCTGGAACTGCCGAGGGTTGGGGTTGGACTCGGCAGTTGGCGAACTCAGGGACCTGATTAGGTCATACAACCCAGCGGTGGTGTTTTTATCGGAAACCAAAAAAAGGGCGGGAGCGATGGATAGACTCAAGTGGAGTTTGGGGTTTAGCAAAGGTGTAGCGGTGGACTGCAAGGGCAAGAGTGGTGGTCTTGCTCTCTGGTGGAGAGACTGTTGGGGAACGTAGCAGAAATTCAAAATTTTCCTATGTGTCACCAAGATCTATCTATGGAGAGACTAGCAACGAGGGGAAGGAGAGTGCATCTACATACCCTTGTAGATCGCTAAGCGGAAGCGTTCAAGTGAACGGGGTTGATGGAGTCGTACTCGTCGTGATCCAAATCACCGATGATCCTAGTGCCGAACGGACGACACCTCCGCGTTCAACACACGTACAGCCCGATGATGTCTCCCACGCCTTGATCTAGCAAGGAGAGAGGGAGAGGTTGAGGAAGACTCCATCCAGCAGTAGCACAACGGCGTGGTGGTGGTGGAGGAGCATGGCAATCCTGCAGGGCTTCGCCAAGCACCACGGGAGAGGAGAAGGACTTGGGAGAGGGGAGGGGCTGCACCAGAACATTGGTATGGCTGCCCTCCCACCCCCCACATATATATAGGGGCAAGGGAGAGGGGGGGAGGCGCAGCCTTGGCCCTTCCTCCAAGGAAGGGTGCGGCTAGGAGGAGTCCCTCCTCCCCAAGGCACCTCGGAGGTGCCTTCCCCCCTTAGGACTCTTCCTATCCCTCATCTCTTGGCGCATGGGCCTCTTGGGGCTGGTGCCCTTGGCCCATATAGGCCAAGGCGCACCCCCTACAGCCCATGTGGCCCCCCGGGGCAGGTGGCCCCACCCGGTGGGCCCCCGGGACCCTTCCGGTGGTCCCGGTACAATACCGATGACTCCGAAACTTGTCCCGATGGCCGAAATAGGACTTCCTATATATAAATCTTTACCTCCGGACCATTCCGGAACTCCTTGTGACATCCAGGATCTCATCCGGGACTCCGAACAATATTCGGTAACCACATACAAACTTCCTTTATAACCCTAGCGTCATCGAACCTTAAGTGTGTAGACCCTACGGGTTCGGGAGACATGCAGACATGACCGAGACGTTCTCCGGTCAATAACCAACAGCGGGATCTGGATACCCATGTTGGCTCCCACATGTTCCACGATGATCTCATCGGATGAACCACGATGTCGAGGATTCGATCAATCCCGTATATAATTCCCTTTGTTTAGCGGTACGATACTTGCCCGAGATTCGATCATCGGTATCCCGATACCTTGTTCAATCTCGTTAACAGCAAGTCTCTTTACTCGTTCTGTAACACATCATCCTGTGATCAACTCCTTGGTCACATTGTGCACATTATGATGATGTCCTACCGAGTGGGCCCAGAGATACCTCTCCGTCACACGGAGTGACAAATCCTAGTCTCGATTCGTGCCAACCCAACAGACACTTTCGGAGATACCCGTAGTGTACCTTTATAGCCACCCAGTTACGTTGTGACGTTTGGCACACCCAAAGCACTCCTACGGTATCCGGGAGTTGCACAATCTCATGGTCTAAGGAAATGATACTTGACATTAGAAAAGCTTTAGCATACGAACTACACGATCTAGTGCTATGCTTAGGATTGGGTCTTGTCCATCACATCATTCTCCTAATGATGTGATCCCGTCATCAACGACATCCAATGTCCATGGTCAGGAAACCGTAACCATCTATTGATCAACGAGCTAGTCAACTAGAGGCTTACTAGGGACATGGTGTTGTCTATGTATCCACACATGTATCTGAGTTTCCTATCAATACAATTCTAGCATGGATAATAAACGATTATCATGAACAAGGAAATATAATAATAACCAATTTATTATTGCCTCTAGGGCATATTTCCAACAGTCTCCCACTTACACTAGAGTCAATAATCTAGTTCACATTGCCATGTGATTAACACTCACAGGTCACATCGCCATGTGACTAACACCCAAGAGTTTACTAGAGTCAGTAGTCTAGTTCACATCACTATGTGATTAACACTCAATGATTTCTAGGTTTGATCATGTTGCTTGTGAGAGAGGTTTTAGTCAACGGGTCTGCAACATTCAGATCCGTATGTACTTCACAAATTTCTATGTCATCTTGTAGATGCAATTACTACGCTACATTTGGAGCCATTTCAAATAACTGTTCTACTTGGAGCTATTCCAAATTGTTGCTCCATTATACGTATCCGGTATCTCTACTCAGAGCTATCCGGATAGGTGTTAAGCTTGCATCGACGTAACTCTTTACGACGAACTCTTTTACCACCTCCATAATCGAGAAAATTCCTTAGTCCACTAGTTACTAAGGATATCTTTGACCGCTGTCCTGTGATCCATTCATGGATCCCTCCTGTACCCCTTGACTAACTCATGGCAAGGCACATTTCAAGTGCGGTACACATCATAGCATACTATGGAGCCTATGTCTAAGCATAGGGGACGACCTTCGTCCTTTCTCTCTATTCTGCCGTGGTCGAGCTTTAAGTCTTAACTTCGTACCTTACAACTCAGGCAAGAACTCCTTCTTTGACTGATCCATCTTGAACACCTTCAAGATCATGTCAAGGTATGTGCTCATTTGAAAGTACCATTAAGCGTTTTGATCTATCCTTATAGATCTTGATGCTCAATGCTCAAGTAGCTTAAACCAGGTTTTCCATTGAAAAACACTTTTCAAATAACCCTATATGCTTTCCAGAAATTCTACGTCATTTCTGATCAACAATATGTCAACAACATATATTCATCAGAAATTCTATAGTGCTCCCACTCACTTCTTTGGAAATACAAGTTTCTCATAAACTTTGTATACACCCAAAATCTTTGATCATCTCATCAAAGCATACATTCCAACTCCGAGATGCTTACTCCAGTCCTTAGAAGGATTGCTGGAGCTTTGCATACTTATTAGCATCTTTCAGGATTGACAAAACCTTTCGGTTGTATCACATACGACCTTTCCTCAAAAAAATCGTCGAGGAAACAATGTTTTGACATCCTATCTGCAAGATTTCATAAATAATGCAGTAATCGCTAATATAATTCCAATAGACTCGTAGCATCTCTACGAGTGAGAAAGTCTCATCGTAGTCAACTCCTTGAACTTGTCGGAAAACATCTTAACGACAAGTCGAGCTTTCTTAATGGTGATATTTACCATCATTGTCCGTCTTCCTTTTAAAATCCATCTGTACTCAACAGCCTTACGACCATCGAGCCATTCCGCCAAAGTCTACACTTTGTCTTCATACATGGATCCTCTCTCGAATTTTATGGCCTCGAGCCATTTATCGGAATCCGGGCCCACCATCGCTTCTCCATAGCTCGTAGGTTCATTATTGTCTAGCAACATGACTTCCAAGACAGGATTACGTACCACTCTGAAGTAGTACGCATCCTTGTCATCCCACGAGGTTTGGTAGTGACTTGATCCAAAGTTTCATGATCACTATCATAAGCTTCCACTTCAGTTGGTGTAGGTGCCACAGGAACAACTTCCTGTGCCCTGCCACACACTAGTTGAAGAGACGGTTCAATAACCTCATCAAGCCTCCACTATCCTCCCACTCAATTCTTTTGAGAGAAACTTTTCCTCGAGAAAGGACCCAATTCTAGAAACAATCCCTTATTGCTTTCGGATTTGAGACAGGAGGTATACCCAACTATTTTGGGTGTCCTATGAATATGCATTTATCCGCTTTGGGTTCGAGCTTATCAGCCTGAAACTTTTTCACATAAGCAGCCCCAAACTTTTAATAAATGACAGCTTAGGTTTCTCTAAACCATAGTTCATACGGTGTCATCTCATCGGAATTACGTGGTGCCCCTTTTAAAGTGAATGTGGTTATCTCTAATGCCTAACCCATAAACTATCGTGGTAATTCGATAAGAGACATCATGGTATGCATCATATCCAATAGGGTGCAGTCATGATGTTCGGACACACCATCACACTATGGTGTTCCAGGCTGTATTAGTTGTGAAACAATTTCCACAATGTCTTAATTCTGTGCCAAACTCGTAATTCAGATATTCATCTCTATGATCATATCATAGATCTTTTATCCTCTTGTCACGATGATCTTTCAACTTCACCCTGAAATTACTTGAACCTTTCAATAATTCAGACTCATGATTCATCAAGTAAATATACTCAACATCTACTCAAATCATCTGTGAAGTAAGAACATAATGATATCCACTACATGCCTCAGCACTCATTGGACTGCACACATCAAAATGTATTACTTCCAACTAGTTGCTTTCCATTTTACTGAAAACGAGGCTTTTAGTCATCTTGCCCATGTGGTATGATTTGCATGTCTCAAGTGATTCAAAAATCAGGTGAGTCCAAATGGTCCATTTGCATGGAGTTTCTTCATGCATATACACCAATAGACATGGTTCACATGTCTCAAACTTTTCAAAAACGAGTGAGCCCAAAGATCCATCAACATGGAGCTTCTTCATGCATTTTATACCGATATGACTTACGTGGCAGTGCCACAAGTAGGTGGTACTATCATTACTATCCTATATCTTTGGCATGAACATGTGTATCACTACGATCGAGATTCAACAAACCATTCATTTTAGGTGCAAGACCATTGAAGGTATTATTCAAATAAACAGAGTAACTATTATTCTCTTTAAATGAATAACCGTATTGCGATAGACATAATCCAATCATGTCTATGCAAACACCAAATAACAATTATTTAGGTTTAACACCAATCTCGATGGTAGAGGGAGCGTGCGATGCTTGATCACATCAACATTGGGAACACTTCCAACACATATCATCAGCTCACCTTTAGCTAGTCTCCGTTTATTCCATAGCTTTTATTTCGAGTTACTAACACTTAGCAACCGAACCGGTATCTAATACCCTGGTGCTACTGGAAGTACTTAGTAAAGTATACATTAACACAATGTATATCCAATATACTTCTATCGACTTTGCCAGCCTTCTCATCTACCAAGTATCTAGGGTAATTCTGCTCCAGTGGCTGTTCCCCTTTATTACAGAAGCACTTAGTCTCGGGTTTGGGTTCAACCTTGGGTTTCTTCACTAGAGCAGCAGCTGAATTGCTGTTTCATGAAGTATCCCTTCTTGCCCTTGCCCTTCTTGAAACTAGTGGTTTCACCAACCATCAACAATTGATGCTCCTTCTTGATTTCTACTTTGGTGTCAAACATCGCGAATATCTCAAGGATCATCATATATGTCCCTGATATATTATAGTTCATCACGAAGCTCTAGCAGCTTGGTGGTAATGACTTTGGAGAAAACATCACTATCTCATCTGGAAGATCAACTCCCACTCGATTCAAATGATTGTTGTACTTAGACAATCTGAGCACAAGCTCAACAATTGAGCTTTTCTCCTTAGTTGGTAGGCTAAGAAAATCGTCGGAGGTCTTATACCTCTTGACGTGGGCACGAGCCTGAAACTCCAATTTCAGCCCTCGAAACATCTCATATGTTTCGTGATGTTTCAAAACCGTCTTCGGTGCCTCAACTCTAAACCGTTTAACTGAACTATCACGTAGTTATCAAAACGTGTATGTTAGATGTTCGCAACATCCACAGACCATGTTCGAGGTTCAGCACACTGAGCGGTGCATTAAGGACATAAGCCTTCTATGAAGCAATGAGGACAATCCTCAGTTTACGGACCTAGTCCGCATAATTGCTACTATCAACTTTCAACTAAATTTTCTCTAGGAACATATCTAAACAGTAGAACTGAAGCGCGAGCTACGACATAATTTGCAAAATCCTTTTGACTATGTTCAGGATAATTAAGTTCATCTTATGAACTCCCACTCAGATAGACATCCCTCTAGTCATCTAAGTGATTACATGATCCGAGTCAACTAGGCCGTGTCCGATCATCACGTGAGACGGACTAGTCAACATCGGTGAACATCTTCATGCTGATCGTATCTACCAGACGACTCATGCTCGACCTTTCGGTCTTCTGTGTTCCGAGGCCATGTCTGTACACATGCTAGGCTCATCAAGTCAACCTAAGTGTTTCACGTGTGTAAATCTGTCTTACACCCGTTGTATGTGAACGTTAGGATCAAACACCCGATCATCACGTGGTGCTTTGAAACAACGATCAGTCGCAACGGTGCACAGTTAGGGGGAACACTTTCTTGAAATTTTAATGAGGGATCATCTTATTTACTACCGTCGTTCTAAGCAAATAAGATGTATAAACATGATAAACATCACATGTAATCAAATAGTGACATGATATGGCCAATATCACTTTGCTCCTTTTGATCTCCATCTTCGGGGCTCCATGATCATCATCGTCACCGGCATGACACCATGATCTCCATCATCATGATCTCCATCATCGTGTCTTCATGAAGTTGTCTCGCCAACTATTACTTCTACTACTACCGCTAACGGTTAGCAATAAAGTAAAGTAATTACATGACGTTTATGTTGACACGCAGGTCATAAATAAATAAAGACAATTCCTATGGCTCCTGCCGGTTGTCGTACTCATCGACATGCAAGTTGTGATTCCTATTACAAGAACATGATCATCTCATACATCACATATATCATTCATCACATCCTTTGGCCATATCACATCACATAGCATACCCTGCAAAAACAAGTTAGACGTCCTCTAATTGTTGTTTGCATGTTTTACGTGGCTGCTATAGGTTTCTAGCAAGAACATTTCTTACTAGATATGCCAATTGCTATTTACCCTTCATAAGGACCCTTTTCATCGAATCCATTCCGACTAAAGTGGGAGAGACAGACACCGGCTAGCCACCTTATGCAACTAGTGCATGTTAGTCGGTGGAACCAGTCTCACGTAAGAGTACGTGTAAGGTCGGTCCGGGCCGCTTCATCCCACGATGCCGTCGAAACAAGATAGGACTAGTAACGGTAAGCATATTGAACAAAATCAACGCCCACAACTACTTTGTGTTCTACTCGTGCATAGTAACTATGCATAGACCTAGCTCTGATACCACTGTTGGGGAACGTAGCAGAAATTCAAAATTTTCCTACGTGTCACCAAGATCTATCTATGGAAAGACTAGCAACGAGGGGAAGGAGAGTGCATCTACATACCCTTGTAGATCGCTAAGCAGAAGCGTTCAAGTGAACGGGGTTGATGGAGTCGTACTCGTTGTGATCCAAATCGCCGATGATCCTAGTGCCGAACGGACGGCACCTCCGCGTTCAACACACATACAGCCCGATGGTGTCTCCCACGCCTTGATCCAGCAAGGAGAGAGGGAGAGGTTGAGGAAGACTCCATCCAGCAGCAGCACAATGGCGTGGTGGTGGTGGAGGAGCATGGCAATCCTGCAGGGCTTCGCCAAGCACCACGGGAGAGGAGAAGGACTTGGGAGAGGGGAGGGGCTGCACCAGAACATTGGTATGGCTGCCCTCCCACCCCCCACATATATATAGGGGCAAGGGAGAGGGGGGGAGGCGCAGCCTTGGCCCTTCCTCCAAGGAAGGGTGCGGCTAGGAGGAGTCCCTCCTCCCCAAGGCACCTCGGAGGTGCCTTCCCCCCTTAGGACTCTTCCTATCCCTCATCTCTTGGCGCATGGGCCTCTTGGGGCTGGTTCCCTTGGCCCATATAGGCCAAGGCGCACCCCCTACAGCCCATGTGGCCCCCCGGGGCAGGTGGCCCCACCCGGTGGGCCCCCGGGACCCTTCCGGTGGTCCCGGTACAATACCGATGACTCCGAAACTTGTCCCGATGGCCGAAATGAAGGAAATATGCCCTAGAGGCAATAATAAAGTTATTATTTATTTCCTTATATCATGATAAATGTTTATTATTCATGCTAGAATTGTATTAACCGGAAACATAATACATGTGTGAATACATAGACAAACAGAGTGTCACTAGTATGCCTCTACTTGACTAGCTCGTTAATCAAAGATGGTTATGTTTCCTAACCATGAACAAAGAGTTGTTATTTGATTAACGAGGTCACATCATTAGTTGAATGATTTGATTGACATGACCCATTCCATTAGCTTAGCACCTGATCGTTTAGTATGTTGCTATTGCTTTCTTCATGACTTATACATGTTCCTATGACTATGAGATTATGCAACTCCCGTTTGCCGGAGGAACACTTTGGGTGCTACCAAACGTCACAACGTAACTGGGTGATTATAAAGGAGTACTACAGGTGTTTCCAATCGTAGATGTTGGGTTGGTGTATTTCGAGAATAGGATTTGTCACTCCGATTGTCGGAGAGGTATCTCTGGGCCCTCTCGGTAATACACATCACATAAGCCTTGCAAGCATTATAACTAAGATGTTAGTTGTGAGATAATGTATTACGGAATGAGTAAAGAGACTTGCCGGTAACGAGATTGAACTAGGTATTGGATACCGACGATCGAATCTCGGGCAAGTAACATACCGATGACAAAGGGAACAACGTATGTTGTTATGCGGCCTGACCGATAAAGATCTTTGTAGAATATGTAGGAGCCAATATGGGCATCCAGGTCCCGCTGTTGGTTATTGACCGGAGACGTGTCTCGGTCATGTCTACATTGTTCTCGAACCGTAGGGTCCGCACGCTTAACGTTACGATGACAGTTATTATGAGTTTATGCATTTTGATGTACCGAAGGTTGTTTGGAGTCCCGAATGTGATCACGGACATGACGAGGAGTCTCGAAATGGTCGAGACATAAAGATTGATATATTGGAAGCCTATGTTTGGACATCGGAAGTGTTTCGGGTGAAATCGGGATTTTACCGGATTACCGGGAGGTTACCAGAACCCCCCGGGAGCCATATGGGCCTTATTGGGCTTTAGTGGAAAGGTGAAAGGGGCTGCCCATAGTGGGCTGCACGCCTCCCCCCTCCCCTAGTCCTATTAGGACTAGGAGAGGTGGCCGGCCACCTCTCTCTCTCTCTCTCTCTCTCTCTCTCTCTCTCTCTCTCTCTCTCTCTCTCTTTCCCCCTTGGGAGTCCTATTAGGAATAGGATTGGGGGGGAGTCCTACTCCCGGTAGGAGTAGGACTCCTCCTGCGCCTCCATAAGCTTGGCCGGCCAGCCCTCCCCCTTGGATCCTTTATATACGGGGGCAGGGGGCACCTCTAGACACACAAGTTGATCATTGAGATCGTTCCTTAGCCGTGTGCGGTGCCCCCTGCCACCATATTCCACCTCGATCATATCGTTGTAGTGCTTAGGCGAAGCCCTGCATCGGTAGAACATCAAGATCGTCACCACGCCGTCGTGCTGACGGAACTCCTCCCTGAAGCTTTGCTGGATCGGAGCCCGGGGATCATCATCGAGCTGTACGTGTGCTAAGAACTCGGAGGTGCCGGAGTAACGGTGCTTGGATCGGTCGGATCGGGAAGAAGACCTACGACTACTTCCTCTACATTGTGTCAACGCTTTCGTTGCGATCTACAAGGGTACGTAGATCAGACTCTACCCCTCGTTGCTATGCATCACCATGATCTTGCGTGTGCGTAGGAATTTTTTTGAATTTACTACGTTCCCCAACACGAAATAGGACTTCCTATATATAAATCTTTACCTCCGGACCATTCCGGAACTCCTCGTGACGTCTGGGATCTCATCCGGGACTCCGAACAACATTCGGTAACCACATACAAACTTCCTTTATAACCCTAGCGTCATCGAACCTTAAGTGTGTAGACCCTACGGGTTCGGGAGACATGCAGACATGACCGAGACGTTCTCCGGTCAATAACCAACAGCGGGATCTGGATACCCATGTTGGCTCCCACATGTTCCATGATGTCGAGGATTCGATCAATCCCGTATACAATTCCCTTTGTCTAGCGGTATGATACTTGCCCGAGATTCGATCATCGGTATCCCGATACCTTGTTCAATCTCATTAACAGCAAGTCTCTTTACTCGTTCCGTAACACATCATCCCGTGATAAACTCCTTGGTCACATTGTGCACATTATGATGATGTCCTACCGAGTGGGCCCAGAGATACCTCTCCGTCACACGGAGTGACAAATCCCAGTCTCGATTCGTGCCAACCCAACAGACACTTTTGGAGATACCCGTAGTGTACCTTTATAGCCACCCAGTTACGTTGTGACGTTTGGCACACCCAAAGCACTCCTACGGTATCCGGGAGTTGCACAATCTCATGGTCTAAGGAAATGATACTTGACATTAGAAAAGCTTTAGCATACGAACTACATGATCTAGTGCTATGCTTAGGATTGGGTCTTGTCCATCACATCATTCTCCTAATGATGTGATCCCGTCATCAACGACGTCCAATGTCCATGGTCAGGAAACCGTAACCATCTATTGATCAACGAGCTAGTCAACTAGAGGCTTACTAGGGACATGGTGTTGTCTATGTATCCACACATGTATCTGAGTTTCCTATCAATACAATTCTAGCATGGATAATAAACGATTATCATGAACAAGGAAATATAATAATAACCAATTTATTATTGCCTCTAGGGCATATTTCCAACAGAGACCATGTTGAGGTTTCTGTTAGGCCGTGGTGTCAATATTATATCGATGCGGCTATGGTCTGTGATGGTGTCTCCTTTAGGTTCACTGGAATCTATGGAGAGCCGTGTGTGGAGAAAAGATCAAAGACCTGGGAGGTAACGCGCTATCTCCGTGCCCAAGACAACCTCCCATGGATCTGTGCAGGTGATTTCAATGAAGCACTACGCCATGATGAGCAGCAAGGAGGTAACCCGAGGAGTAGGGCGCAAATGGAAATGTTTGAAGAATGCCTAACCGACTGCGGTCTGGCAGATCTTGGCTTCTCGGGGTATCCGTTCACATGGGACAACAAGCGGGATGCAGGTGACAATGTCCAAGTGCGGCTAGACAGGGCGACATGCAATGCAGACTTTGCTCAAGCTTTCCCAGCAACGGAAGTGCTACATGTGATGACAGAAGAGTCAGACCACCAAGCTTTATTAGTCAAAGCACTTATGACGGGGGACGGCGTCCGGGCGAGGGGCCAGCGACGATTTCTTTATGAAGCAGCGTGGACGCGCCATGATGATTATGAGGCCATGGTCACCAATGCATGGGGGATGCGCATGCAGCCAATCAGAGAGGGGGACGACTCGCGACAGCATGCAGCACCTTAAAAGCTGTGACGTCGGCGATGCAGGAATGGAGCCGAAGGGTTTTTGGATTGATCAAAAGGCAAATTGTGCACCTCAAAGCTCCGCTGGTGGAAGCAAAAGAGCAGTTTGCTAGGACGGGTTATCGGCAGGAGATCAAGGATATAGAGGACCAGCTCCACGAGCTCTACGAGAGGGAGGATGTGTACTATAAACAACGCTCACATGTTGATTAGCTTTAGGACGGAGATCAGAATACTAAGTATTTCCAAAACCGGGCCTCGCACCGGAAGAGAAAGAACACCGTCAAGACGCTATGGCGAGATGATGGGACGAAGTGCACAGATGACGAGGGGATAAGAGCGATGGCGGCCTAGTTTTATGCACAGTTACTTGCATCGGAGGGATCACGGAGTGCGGAAAGGGTGCTGCAACACATTGATGCAATGGTGACTGAGGAGATGAATGCAAAACTATGCGTGCCATTCACAGATAAGGAGATTGAGGTGGCCCTTTTCCAGATGGGGCCATCGAAGGCTCCAGGCCCGGACGGGCTCCCGGCCATGTTCTACCAACGCCACTGGGCGTTGGTTAAGGACGATGTTTGTGGTGCGGTGCGTGAATTCCTTGATGGGACAGTTGCTCCTGATGACTTTAATGATATGGTTTTAGTTATGATCCTGAAAGTGAAGTCACTAGAGCAATTATCATAGTTCAGATCCATCAGTTTATGTAACGTGCTATATAAGATTGCGGCGAAGGCATTGGCCAATCGCCTCAAAGTGGTTCTTCCGTTGATGATCTCTGAGAAGCAGAGTGCGTTCGTATCGGGAAGGCTCATCACTGATAATGTTCTGGTGGCGTATGAGTGTGTGCATGCTATAAGGAAGATGAAGCGAAGGAAGCCCATCTGTGCAGTTAAGTTGGATATGATGAAGGCATATGACAGAGTTGAGTGGGAATTCCTTGAACAAATGTTGCACAAATTTGGCTTCTCTGGTCACTGGACGGAGATGGTTATGAGATGTGTGAAATCCGCAACGTTCTCGGTTAAGCTTAATGGAGACCTGTCTGAACGGTTTCTTCCCTCATGAGGACTTCGACAGGGGGATCCTCTCTCCCCATATCTATTCTTATTCTGTGTGGAGGGTTTCTCCGCCTTGCTAAAGCATGCTCAAGAGGAAAACAATATCAAAGGAGTGTCTTTTGGAGGGGGCGGACCTACGGTTACCCACCTTCTCTTCGCCGATGATAGCATGGTCTTCCTGGAGGGCTCAAGAGACAGTTTTGAGACGCTTTGCTCAATCTTGCAGGACTAGGAAGTTGCATCGGGCCAAAAGGTGAACTTACAGAAATCTGCGATTTATTTCGGAAAGGACACTCAGGATGATGTTAAGGACGAGCTCATGAAAGCGATTGGAATATCGGAGGAAGCCTTGAGCGAGCGTTATTTGGGACTCCCTACGGTGGTGGGGAGGTCAAAGGATGGGTCTTTCAAATATGTCAAGGATAGTGCCAAAGGGAAAGTTTCTGGATGGAAGGGTCAAGGTTTATCTAAAATGGCTAGGGAAGTGTTGGTGAAATCTGGACTCCAATCCACACCGACTTTCACCATGAGCTGCTTTCAACTCACGAAGAAAATGTGCGGTAACCTGTCATCATTCTCTTCAAACTTCTGGTGGGGTGAAGCGGATGGTCGTAAGAAGGTGCATTGGATTGGATGGAAAAAATGTGTACTCGTAAGTATGAGGGTGGCCTAGGCTTCCGGGATCCGAAGGCTTTCAACCAAGCAATGCTAGCCAAGGCGGCTTGGCGACTGCTACTGGTGTCGGACTCGTTGTGTGGAAGGGTACTGAAGGCACGATACTTCCCGGATGGATCAATTCTGAATGCTACATGCCCCACTGGGGGTTCGTACACCTTCCGAAGCATATTGCATGGTCGAGACCTGCTTAATGACGGGTTGATATGGCGGATCGGTGACGGCTCCCGAATTTCCATTCACCATGACAACTGGATTCCGAGGAAGGGCAGTCTGAGGCCACTGGGCCAAGTGTACATCAACGACATCACCCGGGTGGGGGACTTACTCGAGGATGATGGTATTTCATGGGACAGAAACAAACTGCTGGAGATGTTTGCCCCGGACAAAGCCCATGAGATACTACAAATCCCGATGGGAGGGCAAGGTGTACATGACTACTTGGCTTGGAACTATACAAAAAACGGCACTTTCTTTGTCCGCTCGGCGTACCACCTACGGATGAGCCAGAAGAGGGTGAGCTCCGGACGGCCGGAGTCATCGTCCTCGGTGGCGGACCATAAGGCATGGATGAACCTTTGGGATACGGTGGCGCCGGGCAAAGTAAAGATCCACATGTGGCAGCTGATTAGAAACGGGTTGGTGGTTGGAGCTGAACTGTTGAGAAGGAAGATTAAGCAGGGCGTCTTCTGCGTTGCGTGCGGGAGGGAGGAAACGGTCTATCACCGGTTCTGGGGCTACTATCACTCGGCTAAGTTCTGGAAGATAATGCGTTCGGAGTTGGGGGTACCGGTGGCGATCCTGCCGGAGTCAGTCTGCCCCCAGAGTGCATTGTCGCGGTGGTTACTCTCGTGGTTCGAGAAGGCGTCAAATGATGAGCGAGCGGTCATGGTACAAGGGACGTATGCGCTCTGGCTTGCAAGAAATAATGCATGGGACGGCAAGCGAATTGAAGAAGCAGAGGAGATTGCGCGAAGGGTGTTTCATCTCATGGGCGAGTGGCAGGGCATCCATGGTCGTACAAGCAAGCAGACCCAGCCGGCGGTGAAGGAAAGGTGGCAGCCCCCGGAGGAAGGCTGGGTGAAAGTTAATGTCAACGGCGCTACGTCGAAGGGGAGTGACAGTGGGGGAGCCGGGATGATTTTTAGAAACCATGAAGGTGCTTACTTGGGCGGAGCGTGCCATGTCATCCCACTGGGGAGTGACCGAGCGAAGGTAGAGCTCCTCGCATGCAAAAGAGCAGCCCAGCTTGCGAATGACCTTAATATTGCTAGGATCCACATCGAGATGGACTGCAAAGAGATCGTATGCAAACTTCAAAATACGGAGAAGGACCTTTCACCGCTGAGGCCGATCGTGGAGGACGTCAAGCAAGTGTTGGCTGCAAGGGTAAGTTGGAAAGTCTCTTGGACGCGTCGTGAGGCCAATACTGCGACTCATTCTCTAGCTAGAGAAGCAGTGTCAAATAAATTATGTAAGGTGTGGCTGCATGTGCCTCAAATTTCATTTTGCATATTGTCTCAAGACGAGATCCCTGAGTGGGAGGGTTAAATAAAAACTGTAATGAGTTTCAAAAAAAAACAGCACCTGGGCATCTACCTGAAACCCCGCAAGTAGGTACCCACGCGTCGTCGAGTCCACACCAGATCGACGGAGCCAAAAGACGTCAACACCGGTCAAACGGAGCCCCGGTACCTCAAAAAAAACGGAGCCCCGGCCCCAGCCGATCGAGAGGGCAGGTAACGAAAAATCCGGACCAAATAACCGAAGACACGGTTGAACCCCGATGGATACAAACGCCAGCAGTTTTTTTTTGAGGGACAAAAGCCAGCAGTTGAAGGTGGTTGAATGGAAAACAATGATGCTCAACACCAGAAACAACATTTGAGTTCATGAACATAAATCTTTTTTTTGGGATAATTAGATTTATGGCCCTAGTTGTGTCCCACTCGTCTGTTTTACCCCTAATTCCCAAAAGTCACCAGTTCTGTCCAAATCACTTTGCTCCTCTTATGTTTTAGCCCTTTGACCGTTTGACCGTCAGTTTGAAAACTTCATAACCAATTCATACTAAATCAGAAAAATGCAAATAAGGTACCAAAATGTTCAGAAAAACATCACCTATATGTCAGTGTCATTTGCATCCATGAAAAAAGTGTTGGAAAGTGCCCATCCGAGTTTTAGCAATTATGATACCACCATGAATAGTAAAATCTAAAAAATTTCAAAAAAATTCTAAAATAATTTGGTGGCAAAGAATGACAGATGTTTTAAGTGTCTGCCAAGTTTCATCAGGGAATAACATTCGTGGGTGCCGCGGCAAAAAAACAATCAGCACTCCAAAATAGATTATTTTTTTGCCACGACTTCCACGAATGTCGTTCCCTAATGAAACTTGGCAAGCACTTAGAACACTTGTCGTTCTTTGCCACCATATTTTTTTGATTTTTTTTGAATTTTTTTAGAGTTTACTATTCATGGTGGTATCAAAAGAGCTAAAACTCGGATGTGCACTTTCCAACACTTTTTTCATGAATGCAAATGACATTGACATATAGGTGATGTTTTTCTGAACATTTTGGTATCTTATTTGCATTTTTTGGATTTTGTATGAATTAGTTATGAAGTTTTCAAACTGACGGTCAAACGGTCAAAGGGCAAAAGCATAAGAGGATCAAAGTGACTTGGACAGAACCGGTGACTTTTGAGAATTAGGGGTAAAACAGATGAGTGGGACACAACTAGGGGCATAAATCTAATTATCCCTTTTTTTGCGGGAAATCAACATAAATCAGACACTAGTAGATTCACACATACATACGGCATTCGAGAACAATCAGTGCTCGCAGCATACTGCGTGTGGTGCGTGCATAGCATACTATAGGAGGAGAGCCAGGGTGTGAAGTACTAGTATTCTGAGCGGAGGACGTAGGCTGCTCCGTTGTACATGCTGTGGCCGGCGGTGGCGAGCACGAGCGCGAGGGAGGCCAGTTCACGGCCGACCCAGCGGTGGCGGCGCGGGAGCAGCAGCGCCAGAGTCGCCGCGGCCGCCGGGGACGCGGTGCAGCAGAGGATGCCGATCCAGAGGGCGCCGAAGAAGGCGGCCTTGGTGCCCGCCAGCTCAACGGATGCGCACCACAGAACCAAAGAAGCCTGCATGCAGACAACAAACAGGACAGGCGCGTGATCGATCGGTCCATCGGAAACTCGATCTGAATGTCGAGCGTCCTAGCTAGGGGTAATTACCTCGCTGCAGGGGAGGTGGTAGAGGCCGAAGGCCGTGGCGAAGGCTCTGAGGAGAGTGAAGCACAGCCTGACAGAACCTGGGATGTGTGCAATGTGATGTGAGTGAAGCTCAGCGCGCGCGTAGACACACACAGAGGCACATCTAGACATGCATGGCATGGGCACTACAAGAAATATGTCAACTTGTGACCATCACTATTGGTCACTGAATAGTCATAAATTTCCATTTGTGACCTTTTTGTGACAAAAAACATAAGGTCAAAAGCTAGCCGTCATAAACTGACTATAGCGACCTTTCTTCTGGAATGGTCGTAGATGTTTATGACCAAAATACGTCTACTATGGCGTTTTGGTCACTAGCAACCTCCCCAGGCCACGTAGGCATCCAGCGTGGCAAGATGATGTGGCACAAGATTCAGCCCAGTCCAATTCGGTTTTCTACATGGGCCTAGCCCAACAATTCGGCCTTTTCAACATATATTTTTCTGTTAACTTTCGCTAGCTACATGGGCCTAGCCCATTTTATTTTCTAGGACGTGGCCTTCTATAATTCATTTCTTTTTTGGGCCTCAGCCATTTTATAGCCCAATTTATTTTGGGCCTCCACAACATACATTTAGAAGCTTGACATCACAAGGGCAGCTATTCCAGCTTGACATATCAGCATGTACGCATGTATCCAAACCATTTTATTTCTTTCAACAGCCACAGTCACAAAGTATATAGTAGATACATTCAACAGACTAAATGAACATAGGAATGAAGCAACAAAGGGCAGCCCGAGTAGAGGAACTACATGGTACTACAACTACATGGGACTACAGCTACCATTTCTATTTCTACCATCAGCAGTAGGGACTACCAAGGAGCTAAACGAACAGCGACCGAGCTAAACTAACAACGATCATCCATCATCAATCAGTGATAGTAGCAATGAGTGGCAGCGGCGACGTTCGAGAGAGCCCCTCCCCCTGCTGCTGTTTGGTTGCCTGCTACTGCTTAGTGTGCTGCATCACTAGTCACCCTGCACAGCAAGAATTTTAGCTTTACATAAGGTTTACAAGAACAGGACCCTGATACATGAGATTGACATTCACAAGCTATTTTTCTACAAGATATATTTTTCTACAAGATATGCATCTGTAGATGACCATACATACAAATAAAGTAAATTCAGTAACAGATTGCTATCCACAATAACTACAGATTTTGACCATACAGATTTTTTAGATAAACACATACTAGAAGCTACAGCAGAACATGGGTGTAGAGGATACCACTCACGAATTAATTAATCTGCTAGCTGATTGGTGGATATAGACAATATAAGAATACAACAGCAACAATTACAGTACCACCATAGCATTGCAGGATAGAAATCACATAATACTGGTAGGCACACTATTTCAGGAGGGGAAACAGACAATATATTATATGATAAGAAAGGCATATATATCCTGAGTGTTCTCCATGGCGGCCATGGCTCAAAATCAAACGGAAAGACGACTACAGGAACAAAACGCACATGAGACGGGGGCTAGGAGGAGCGCAGCGTCACCGTGGGGGTGCTGCTGGAGTCAATCGAGCCCGAGTAGCAGCACCACGAGCATGCCCAAGGTGATGGCGTACATGCCGAAGGTGATTTTCTCCCCAGATTCGGTGCATGGAACAGCTCCCTTCCGTTCCCAACAGATCGACGTCTGATCACCTGCAGCTGCACCTACTTCTGGAACTGGATGTTGTCCAGGTGCGGCTGCTTCATCTTCCCCAGGTACTACTCCTCCTGCATACATGATCACAGAGCACATCAAACTTATGTTGTTGCATAGGTTTGAATCCATCAACCAGGAAATATGAACTAAAAACATTTTGTAGACAACCATTGTAGTCTTTCCTCTCTGACTAGCAATCAATAACCAGCTGCAAAATAGATTAATTTTTCATATTGTCGAGTCATTGGACACCATCAAAAGTCCTTCATCAATGACTACAATGCCGCGTGATGCTTCCACACGATGGACAATCCATTCTATGAAACATAAATGGTTTATGAGGCGGTACAAATTTCATATGTGAAAAACTTTGTCCGTGTATTTATTTTAGACCAAATAAAACAGTACTCTATATCCTGTAGCTTTGCCATGTCTTAATCCAAATTTTCTATAGTCCTTACACGACAAAGACAATCAATCTCAAGGAAAGATCAATGGGTCTTCCTTGTCTAGTTCAAGCAAGACATGAGTTATTCTATTTTTGGCAACAAGTTTTGAGCTACTCGTATATACACAACAAATTAACACTGAACATTTTTCTACTCTGCTTAAAGCAAATACTACCATTCTGCTCAGGAATAAGTGATATGCTCACAACCTGAATTGCAGTATTGTCCTAACAGCAATCTTAAAGTCACTTAATGCCTTATCGAGCCCGGTAAACTTAGAAGGGTAACGCTGCAACAAGTAGTACATGCTTCCCAGCACCAATCTCACTGAAGAAGTGCTAGTCCTCACCTCATCAATCACTGTGAGCTCGAGATCAACGAAAACAGCACGGGGGACATGCTTCCCAGCACCAGTCTCACTGAAGAAGGTGTTGAAGCTGATGAAGGCGTGCAGCAGCAGTCCCCTTGGCGTTGACCTTGAACCCCAGCGCCAGATCCTGCTCCCCAACCAGCGATGGTGTATCCCTCGACGGATCTGCATCCATAAGGCGAGGTGAGAGAGGGGGTCAGCTACAGCCTCCTACGGATCGATCGGATCGGAGGGGGAAAACAAGTGGGGACGAGGGGCACCCACCCGGGCTGGTCTGCCGCCGCGAGGCCTAGGCACGCCGCCAGGACGGCAGCTGCCTTGTCGGGGAGGACGGCAGCGGCCTTCGGGCGCGGTCGTCGGAGGCGCTGCGGAGCTCGTCCCCTCGCGAGCCGCAGGGCGCGGCGGCCGCTGCCGAGGGGCGCGGGGAGGGCGGGCTTGCTGGAGCTTGTGGTGAGGAGCCGGGGACGGCGGCGGGATTGGAGATGAATCACGAGGGAGCTCGAGTGGATCTCCAGCCAGCGGGATTGGAGAGGAATCGGGGGAGGGGGAGGAATCGAGTGGATCTCCGTCTAGGGAGTGGAGGTGGAGGCCGTGGTTGTGGTTGTGGCCGCCGGCGGTGTTGAAGTGGTGAGCACTGCCCCCGAAACCCTAGCCACGGGGAGCACGTAAAAGAACCAGATGGCCTCGAGGGGAGGGTCCGGGTAGGAGGTGAGGCCACGGGAGAAGAGGGAGCGGAGGGTTGGGGCTCAGGGGTCGACGACGGTGATTGGCGAAGGAGGCGTCGGCGGTCGGTGAGGGAGGCGGCGGAATTGGATCTGGATCTGGATCGAGGGACTGAGGGGGAAGGGTGTGCCTGTGACTAAGGAAACGAGGGAGAGGTGCTGGATTGAGGGACTGCGGGAGGGTGTGGACGGCTCAGATCGAGTACAGTGGGGGGTGATCCGTGGGCTGCCTCCCGATTGGTTCGAAATATGAGGTATTTAAAATTATTTCTTAGACCTAAAAACAGGGTATTTTGTGAAGCAGCTGCCAAAACTATTTTGCAAAATGGCATCACTAAAATTTTCACGTAATTTAGACCACATTTTATGGGTGATAACCAATTTGTATGCATTTCCGATCCTTCTAGCTATTTTTTGTCATTTTAAAAAAATTCTTGTTGATTCAGCAGGAAGCGGGTTAAATTTGAACTGTAACCCCCTCATAGTTTGCTCATGATTTTTTCCAAAAAACATTTTTAGGTACAAAAGTAGCTATTTCATTAGAGAAACACCAAAAAAAATTTAAGGTTCAATCACTAGCTAGGAACGGTCATTCCCGTCGTTTTGACCGAATTTTGAAACGGGCATAAAAAATTCAAAAAAATCAAAAAAAAATGGAAAACCTTTGCATTGTGTCATTACATGTGACCAATATACCAAAAAAAATAATAAGCTTGTAATACGACAATTCTTTTAAAAAAGTGTTCTCAGAAATGAGCTATCATGCGTGAAGATTCATGGCTTTCAAGCCAAATGATCAATCTTATGGCCACATTCATGGCATAGTTTGTTCAAATGATCTCATATTGTGCACAAGGGTGCATCTTGGAATTCCAAACAATGTTGCCAAAGGGAGTTTTCATTTTCTTTGCACGGAAAATTCATTTTCCATTTTTCGAGTGCCAGAAATGATGTTTTTTTGTGAAGGACCTACCATATATTTGTTGCAAAATTGTACCAAATCATTTTTATAAAATACTAGGACATATTTAATGCACAGTTGACAAAATGGTTGGGTGTTAAAAGTTTTGATCCACCTCTGATGAAAAAGACAAATTCCCGCCGATTCAGCTGGAAGCGGGTCAAATTTGAACTGCAGCTGCCTCATAGTTTGCTATTTATTTTTTCCAGAAATCATTTCTAGGTACATAAGTATCTATTTAATCAGAGAAACATCAAAAGTTTTCCAAGATTCAACCACTAGCTATGAACGGTCAAGCCCGTCGTTTTGACCGCATTTTGAAACGGGCATAAAAATTCAAAAAAAATCAAAAAATTGGAAAACCTTCGCATTGTGTCATTATATGTGACCAAGTTTCCAGGAAAAATAATAAACTTGTAATACGAAAATTATTTTAGAAAAGTGTTCTCAGAAATGAGCTATCATGTGTGAAGATTCATGGATTTCAACCCAAACGCTCAATCTCATGGCCACATTCATGGCATAGTTTGTTCAAATGATCTCATATTGTGCACAAGGGTGCATTTTGGAATTCCAAACAATGTTGCCAAAGTGAGTTTTCATTTTCTTTGCACGGAAAATTCATTTTCCATTTTTCGAGTGCCCGAAATGAGGTTTTTTTGTGAAGGACCTACCATATATTTGTTGCAAAATTGTACCAAATCATTTTTATAAAATACTAGGACATATTTAATGCACAATTGACAAAATGGTTGGGTGTCAAAAGTTTTGATCCACCTCTGGTGAAAAAGACCAATTTCCACCGATTCAGATGGAAGCGGGTCAAATTTGAACTGCAGCTGCCTCATAGTTTGCTATTTATTTTTTACAAAAATCATTTCTAGGTACATAAGTATCTATTTAATTAGAGAAACACCAAAAAAATTCCAATATTCAACCACTAGCTAGGAACGGTCAAGCCCGCCGTTTTGACCGCATTTTGAAACGGGCATAAAAAATTCAAAAAAAAAAATCAAAACATTGGAAAACCTTCGCATTGTGTCATCATATGTGGCCAAGTTCCTAGGAAAAATAACAAACTTGTAATACGGCAATTATTATAAAAAAGTGTTCTCAGAAACGAGCTATCATGTGTGGAGATCAATGGCTTTCAAGCCAAATGATCAATCTTATGGCCACATTCATGGCATAGTTTGTTCAAATGATCTCATATTGTTCACAAGAGTGCATATTGGAATGTCAAACAATGTTGTATAAGGAAGTTTTCATTTTCGTTGGACGAAAAAACCATTTTCCATTTTTCGAGTGTCCGAAAGGAGGTTTTTTGTGAAGGAACTACCAAATAATTATTGCAAAATTGGACCAAATCATTTTTATAAAATACTAGGCCATATTTAATGCGCAATTGACAAAATGGTTGGGTGTAAAAAATTTTGATCCACCTCTCGTGAAAAAGACAAATTTCTGCCGATTCAGTTGGAAGCGGGTCAAATTTGAACTGCAGCTGCCTCATAGTTTGCTATTTATTTTTTCCAAAAATCATTTCTAGTTACATAAGGACCTATTTAATCATAAATATATGGTTTGGTGGTGATACGTCGAGGTCTGGGCGGTGGCCGAGGGCCCCAACTCTAGAACGCGTAAACTCGCATGCCCGTCGCGTGGTCACCGTGTGACCGTAATGTTGCCATGTGTTCTGGGCGGCCTAGGCATGTCTAGTGGGTTGGGCACTCCCCAGGTTGGTGCTAGAAAGAAAATTACAACATAAAATTCTCACGAGGAGACCGATCGATGCTCAAACATGAATTAGCAGCCAAGTGTTTGATTAGCGGTACGGGAAATGCACATGGCCTATGGGCGTGAGTTTTGGATGAGAAAGATCATCTACTAAGGAGAATGTCTTCACAAATTTTTAGCTCAAAAGGAGGATCCTAGGTGGTCATTAACAATCTACAAGGCTATGACCATCTATATTGGTCATTAACAACTAGAAATAAGGCAGCGGACTAGCACTGTTTGCTTTGTGACCATTTCGTGTAAGGAAATTACGACCTTTCTGACCAAAATGGTCGCAATGGTTTAGGGTTTGGAGCCCCCTAAACAGCTTTTGACCAATTGGTCTAAAATGGTCATAAATTTATGACAAATTCTTCGAGGGTCACTGACAGAAGGTCATAAGTTGACATATTTCTTGTAGTGGGGGAAGTAGTAAAAAATTACATAATCCGCTGCCTGCCCTACTCCTCACCTTGCAGGAGGCGGGAGCTGATGATGTCGCCCACCGAGAACCAGATCGAGGCCACGGTGAAGTAGTCTCCTCGGCGGAGGATGTAGACGGAGCCGTTGTACATGTAGTGGCCGGCGCTGTTGAGCACAATCACGAGGAAGGCCAGGTCTTCACGGCTGACCCAGCGGTGGCGGCGTGGGAGCAGCAGCGCCGCCGCGGCCGCCTGGAATGCGGCATAGCATAGGGCCCCGATCCAGAGTGCGCTGAAGTAGGCCGCCTTCTTGCCCGCCAGCTCAACGCTCCCGCACCGCACAACCAACGTGGCCTGCATGGCTGCATGCATTGCAGACGACGAACATGATCGCCACGTGATTGATCGATCAGTCAGAAAAGCTCGGAATTAATGTCCAAGGGGGCAATGGGTAATCTACCTGGCTGTAGGAGAGGCGATGGTAGTGGCCGAAGGCGATGGCGCAGGCGCTCAGCAGTGCCCATCCGCATGCCAGCCTGTCAGAAACTGCCATCTTCCTCTTGGCCACCGTCACAGGCCGCGGAGGAGACATCTTCTTCCATCTCTGCTAGGACGAGATCAGCTACAAGCCTACAACGCAGCACACAGTAGAAGAAGGACAACCGGGATCGATGGGACGGTGGGGGAGGGGACTCAAAGCATCTCGAGCCGTTGGCCCCCAGGGGGCGCCTAAAATCACCGCCTAGGGGTGAGCCGGCGCAAAAATTGAGCCTGGGGCAGAGTTGGTCCCCAGCCGCCGGCCTCAGGGCCATCTCGAGGCGCGTTTAAAAATAAAATTTGTATAGCAAATTTCGGCACAGTTCGGCGAAGTTCGGCTAAACACGATAAACTTCGGCAAACTTGGGCATATATTAAACATGTTCGCGAATTTTCATTACATAGCAAAATAGATAACTAATCTAAAAAAGAAACTGGCTGAACGCCGAGTAGTCGCTGTCGTCGCCGCCATCGTCGCCGCCGTCGTCGGACTTCTCCTCCTTGACGCGGTCGTCCCTGGTGGACCCTTGACCGGCGTCGCCAACGCGGGCTGGTGGCGGCGGCGCGTCGTCGTCGTCGCTGTCGCAGATGACGACGACTCCGCCTTCGTCGGGGCCGCGTCGGCGCTCCGCGAAGCAGAGCAGGGCGGCGCACTGGCGCTCCTTCGCCTTCTCCAGGCGCTCCTTCTCCATCGCTATGGAGTCCCTGCGCGCCCATTCCAGGGCCGCGTCATCGTCGTCGAGCTCCGTCTTCACCAGCGCAGTCGGCTCCTTCTTCACCGGTGCGAGCCCCGGCTCCGTCTTCACCGGCGCGAGCCCCGGCTCCGTATTTGGCTTGACGAAGCGTGGAGGAGGAGCCGACGAGGAGGCGCGCCGGCCGCCCTTGTTGATGACGATGCCGGCGCTGCGAGTACGCCAGCCGAGCGGCGTCTCCGCCACGGGCTCGGCCTTGACGCCGAGCAGGGCCGGAGTACCGGAGGAGTGCGAGGAAGATCGCGAGGAGGAAGAAGAGGAGGAGGACCCGAACCTCCTTGGCGCCCATGGCTGTTAGACTGTATATATACGTAGCCTCTGTATACATGTACTGTAACGTTGTATTGTACCCCTTGGGTACTTCTATATAATGAGATAGCCACACCCCAGGTTAGGTGTCGAGCAGTCCCATGGTATCAGCTTAGGTTACGATGTCTTCCGCTGCCGCCGCCACCGCCGCCGCACCGACCTCGGTTCCTCCCACCGCCGCGGCGCCGGCCCTCGCGACTGCCTCACCGTTCCCTGCCTCGCAGCCGCTCGCGATGGCCTTTGGTGCCTCGACCTCGCCAGACTCCGTGATCGGATCGGGAGATCGCGTCGCCACCCCGTCCGATGCGGTGCCCCCTGGCGCTGCTCCTCCTGCGGGCGGTGTTCCCGCGGTCCACGGTGGACCGCCGCCGCCGCCGTCGTCTTGGCCGACGCTGCCCCATACCTATGGTGGACCGCCCCTGCCGTCGTGTTGGTCGCCACCGCCTCAAACCTACGGTGTGCCGCCTCCGCAGCAGCCCTATGGCGCTCCGCCGCCGCATCACTACTACGGCGCGCCTCCGCCGCTGCCCTACTTGGCACCCACACCGCTTCAAACCTACCCAGCATCGTCCCCGCACCCGCAAGGGGCTGCGGTAGCCTCCTCGCACGTGGCTCCAGCTGCGGCACATCACGGCGATCCCGCAGCTCCCTACCACAGTGCGGCCGCGACATCCTACGGTGCCCCTCCAGCACACTACGGCGCCCCCGGGGCGGTTTCCTCCGGATCCTACCAGCCCTACTCGATGTATCCTGGACATCCTGGGGCGGCCTCGTTGATGGGCCTGTATGCATCGCCGCATGTCCATGCTGATTCGGCCACGGTGCCGTCACCGTTCTACTTCTCGCATCTGCTGCTGGTGAAGCTCGTGCCGGACAACTATCTGTCCTGGCGTGCCCAGGTGCTCCCTCTTCTGCGGAGTCGCTATCTGGAAGGCTACGTTGATGGATCCATCCCGTGTCCGCCCCTCACCATCCGGCATACCACACCTGGGTGGCTCGGGATCAGGCCATCCTCTCCGCCATCCAGTCCTCGCTCACTCCGAGCGTCTCGTCGCTGGTCATCTTCGCCACTACGTCCCGGGAGGCGTGGGCGACGCTTCACACCAGTTTCCCGTCTCAGTCTCAGGCGCGTGCTCACTCTATACGCACCAAGCTAGGCGAGACCAAGCTTGGCGACCTCAGCATCACCGACTACTTCAACAAGATGCGGGGTCTCGCTGACACGTTGCCTCAGTTGGTCAATCGCTGCAGGATGAGGAGTTCACCACCTTTGTGCTCAATGGGCTTGATGATGATTATGACAACCTCATTGAGAACGTTCATGGCCGCGATGATCCGCTCCCACCTCGTGAGCTCTATGCACGTCTGCTTGACCGTGAGCAGCGTATTAAGGCGCATCGGGCCTCCCCCAATTTTGCCTTCGCCAATGCCGCAACTCGTGGCAAGCCCAGCGGTCATCATCTTCAGGTGGCAAGACGGCGCCGACTTCACAACCATCCTCGTGGGGCAATGCTCCGACCATCACGGGTGGTAACCGGCCAGTGGCGTGTTGTTCCTCTTGTGGTGCTCCACAGGCCTGCCAGCTGTGTGGCCTTGAGCGCCACATTGCCTCTCGCTGTCATCGTCGCTACAAGCAAGATTTTCTGGGCCTTGGCAACAATGGAAAAGGGAACAACAAGCAGGCCGCCGTGGCCGTGACGAGTCATGATCATGGTCGCACTCCGTCTTACTCCATTGATCCTGCATGGTACATGGACACTGGAGCTACCAACCACCTCACCGGTGAGATGGGTAAGCTCTCCATTCAGGAGCCATATCGTGGTCATGATCAGGTGCACACCGCCAGTGGAGCAGTATGCGCATCTCCCATGTCGGTCAGGCCTCTATCCTTGCACACAATTTTTGCACATTGCATCTATCTAATGTCCTTCGTGTTCCTTCTGCTACGCGTAGTTTGTTGTCCATTCCTCAACTTACTCGTGATAATAATGTCCTTGCTGAGTTTCACCCTTTTCATTTCTTTATCAAGGATCGGGACACGAGGGCCGTTCTACTTAGCAGTTGTCTTCGCCATGGCATGTATGCACTTGATGCGCCGCGCCCATCTTCCATGTCGTCTTCTCCTCAGGTGTTCAGTGGTATTCGTGTGTCGACTACACACTGGCATGCGCGCCTTGGTCACCCGGCGGCTCCCATAGTTCGACATGTTTTGCATCATCATGATCTCCCAGTTGTGTCCAATAAAACTGCTGAAACTATTTGTGATGCCTGTCAATAGGGCAAGAGTCATCAGCTTGCTTTTTCAGAGTCTAGTCGTGTTGTGAAACATCCTCTTGAGCTTGTGTTTTCTGATGTATGGGGCCATGCCCAGACATCTGTTAGTGGTCACAATTATTATGTCAGTTTCATTGATGCTTACAGTCGTTTTACTTGGTTATATCTTATTAAGCGTAAGTCTGATGTGTTCGATGTCTTCCTTCAGTTTCAAGTACACGTTGAGCGTCTTCTTAAGCAGAAAATCATCCATGTCCAATCCGACTGGGGGTGAGTACCACAACCTCAACTCGTTCTTTAACAAACTTGGGATTTCGCACTGCGTGTCATGTCCTCACACACATCAGCAGAATGGTATTGCCGAGCGTAAGCATCGCCATCTTATCGAAACTGGCTTAACCTTGCTAGCTCATGCATCCGTCCCGTTTAGGTTCTGGAGTGATGCTTTCTCCACAGCTTGTTTTCTTATAAATAGGCTTCCCTCGAGACTCCTGAAAATGCAAACCCCACTTGAACTTCTGCTTAATGAGATTCCAGACTACACATTCTTCAAAGTGTTTGGGTGTGCATGTTGGCCTCACCTCCGTCCATACAGCAAGCGCAAGCTAGAGTTTCGGTCTAAGAAGTGCGTTTTTCTCGGGTATAGTTCTCTTCACAAAGGGTACAAGTGCTTACACGTTCCTACCAACCGCATCTACATCTCTTATGACGTTGTGTTTGATGGAAATGTATTCCCTTTTCGTGCAGTTCCGACTGACCTTACCACTTCTAGACCACCAGTGCACGTGTCTACACCTACGCCTTATCAATTTGTGGATGTTGCATATGCCCCTGCGTTGCTCCCTAATCATGATGCAGGTATTGGACGCGGTGCTTGGCTCGAGCTGCTTGATGAACAGGTCACAGATGATCCTCCTGATCGGGACGTGCATGCGTCATGCAAACCGGGCGGCACTCGCCAACCCGTTCTCATCTCGCCACCGGAGGCTGCCTCGCGGGTGCCGTGCGTCCGGCTCCATGCTGGCCCCGCCTGGCCCCACGCTGGCCCCGCGGGCGGTGGGCTCGCCCGCGCCAGGCTCTTCTGGCTCGCGAGCCCCGTCCATGCCAGTGGCCTCACCAGAGGCCGGCTCGCCCGGCTCGCCTGGCTCACAGGCTTCGCCAGCCTCGCGTGGCTCGCCTGGGCCACTGGCGGGCCCCTCGCCTGGGCCGGCTACTGCTGCCACTAGCCCGAAGGTCCAGTCACCTGCACCGGTCGGGTCGGTCTTGCTGCCAGGGTCGCCGACCAACACCGTTTCGGTCCCCTGTGAGCCCGACTCTGTACCGTCCTCATCGACATCCTCTGCTACACCGGTTCTGCCGGCAGGACCTACTGTCACTATGCATCCTCGCACAAGGAGCCTGTTGGGGAACGTTGCAGAAAACAAAAATTTTCCTACGGTTTCACCAAGATCCATCTATGAGTTCATCTAGCAATGAGTGATCGGATGCATCTACATACCTTTGTAGATTGCGAGCGGAAGCGTTCACTAGAACATGGATGATGGAGTCGTACTTGCCGTGATCCAAATCACCGATGACCAAGCGCCGAACAGACGGCACCTCCGCGTTCAACACACGTACGGAGCGGATGACGTCTCCTCCTTCTTGATCCAGCAAGGGGGAAGGAGAGGTTGATGAAGATCCAGCAGCACGACGGCGTGGTGGTGGATGCAGCTGTCACGTGCAGCAGGGCTTTGCCGAGCGTCTGCGCGAGAGGGAGAGGTGTAGCAAGCGAGAGGGGGCGCCAAGATGCAAGGGTGCGGCTTCCCCCTCCCTCCCCCTTTATATAGGCCCCCTGGGGGGGCGCCGGCCCTTGGGAGATCCAATCTCCAAGGGGGGCGGTGGCCAAGGGGGTGGAGTGCCCCCCAAGGCAAGTGGGACGCCCCCCCACCCTAGGGTTCCAACCCTAGGCACAGGGGGTGGGCCTAGGGGGGCGCATCAGCCCACTAAGGGCTGGTTCGCCCTCCCACTTCAGCCCATGGGGCCCTCCGGGATGGGTGGCCCCACCCGGTGGACCCCCGGGACCCATCCGGTGGTCCCGGTACCATACCGGTGACCCCCGAAACTTTCCCGATGGCCGAAACTGCACTTCCTATATATAATTCTTTACCTCCGGACCATTCCGGAACTCCTCGTGACGTCCGGGATCTCATCTGGGACTCCGAACAACTTTCGGATTACTGCATATACATATCTTTACAACCCTAGCGTCACCGAACCTTAAGTGTGTAGACCCTACGGGTTCGGGAGACATGTAGACATGACCGAGATTGCTCTCCGGTCAATAACCAACAACGGGATCTAGATACCCATGTTGGCTCCCACATGCTCCTCGATGATCTCATCGGATGAACCATGATGCCGAGGATTCAAGCAACCCCGTATACAATTCCCTTTGTCAATCGGTATTTTACTTGCCCAAGATTCGATCGTCGGTATCCCAATACCTTGTTCAATCTCGTTACCGGCAAGACACTTTACTCGTACCATAATGCATGACCCCGTGACCAGACACTTGGTCACTTTGAGCTCATAATGATGATGCATTACCGAGTGGGCCCAGTGATACCTCTCCGTCATACGGAGTGACAAATCCCAGTGTTGATCCGTGTCAACCCAACAGACACTTTCGGAGATACCCGTAGTATACCTTTATAGTCACCCAGTTACGTTGTGATGTTTGGTACACCCAAAGCACTCCTACGGTATCCGGGAGTTACACGATCTCATGGTCTAAGGAAAGGATACTTGACATTGGAATAACTCTAGCAAACGAACTATACGATCTTATGCTATGTTTAGGATTGGGTCTTGTCCATCACATCATTCTCCTAATGATGTGATCTCGTTATCAATGACATCCAATGTCCATAGTCAGGAAACCATGACTATCTGTTGATCAACGAGCTAGTCAACTAGAGGCTTACTAGGGACATGTTGGTGTCTATTATTCACACATGTATTACGATTTCCGGATAACACAATTATAGCATGAATAAAGACAATTCTCATGAACAAGGAAATATAATAATAATGCTTTTATTATTGCCTCTAGGGCATATTTCCAACAATCTCCCACTTGCACTAGAGTCAATAATCTAGTTACATTGTGATGAATCGGACACCCATGGAATTCTGGTGTTGATCATGTTTTGCTCTAGGGAGAGGTTTAGTCAACGGATCTGCTACATTCAGGTCCGTATGTAATTTACAAATATCTATGTCTCCACCTTGAACATTTTCACGAATGGAGTTGAAGCGACGCTTGATGTGCCTGGTCTTCTTGTGAAACCTGGGCTCCTTGGCAAGTGCAATAGCTCCAGTGTTGTCACAGAAGAGTTTGATTGGCCCCGACGCATTGGGTATGACTCCTAGGTCGGTGATGAACTCCTTCACCCAAATTGCTTCATGCGCTGCCTCCGAGGCTGCCATGTACTCCGCTTCACATGTAGATCCCGCCACGACGCTCTGCTTGCAACTGCGCCAGCTTACTGCCCCACCATTCAAAATATACACGTATCCGGTTTGTGACTTAGAGTCATCCACATCTGTGTCGAAGATAGCATCGACGTAACCCTTTACGACGAGCTCTTCGTCACCTCCATAAACGAGAAACATTTCCTTAGTCCTTTTCAGGTACTTCAGGATATTCTTGACCGCTGTCCAGTGTTCCTTGCCGGGATTACTTTGGTACCTTCCTACCAAACTTACGGCAAGGTTTACATCAGGTCTGGTACACAGCATGGCATACATAATAGAACCTATGGCTGAGGCATAGGGGATGACACTCATCTCTTCTATATCTTCTGCCGTGGTCGGACATTGAGCTGAGCTCAATTTCACACCTTGTAACACAGGCAAGAACCCCTTCTTAGACTGATCCATATTGAATTTCTTCAATATCTTATCAAGGTATGTGCTTTGTGAAATACCTATGAGGCGTCTTGATCTATCTCTATAGATCTTGATGCCTAATATATATGCAGCTTCTCCAAGGTCCTTCATTGAAAAACTCTTATTCAAGTAGGCCTTAATGCTGTCCAAGAGTTCTATATCATTTCCCATCAAAAGTATGTCATCTGCATATAATATGAGAAATGCTACGAAGCTCCCACTCACTTTCTTGTAAACGCAGGCTTCGCCATAAGTCTGTGTAAACCCAAACGCTTTGATCATCTCATCAAAGTGAATGTTCCAACTCCGAGATGCTTGCACCAGCCCATAAATCGAGCGTTGGAGCTTGCACACCTTGTCAGCATTCTTAGGATCGACAAAACCTTCCGGCTGCATCATATACAATTCTTCCTTAACGAAACCATTAGGGAATGCCGTTTTGATGTCCATTTTCCATATCTCATAATCATAGAATGCGGCAATTGCTAACATGATTCGGGCGGACTTTAGCTTCGCTACCGATGAGAAAGTCTCATCGTAGTCAACCCCTTGAACTTGTCGATAACCCTTAGCGACAAGCCGAGCTTTATAGATGGTCACATTACCATCCGTGTCTGTCTTCTTCTTAAAGATCCATTTATTTTCTATGGCTCGCCGCTCAACAGGCAAGTCAGTCAAAGTCCATACTCCGTTTTCATACATGGATCCTATCTCGGATTTCATGGCTTCTAGCCATTTGTCGGAATCCGGGCCCGCCATTGCTTCTTCATAGTTCGAAGGTTCACCGTTGTCTAACAACATGATTTCCAAGACAGGGTTGCCGTACCACTCTGGTGCGGAACGTGTCCTTGTGGACCTACGAAGTTCAGTAGCAACTTGATCTGAAGTTTCATGATCATCATCACTAACTTCCTCTCTAGTCGGTGCAGGCACCTCAGGAACATTTTCTTGAGTTGCGCCATTTTCCGGTTCAAGAGGTAATACTTCATCAAGTTCTACTTTCCTCCCACTTACTTCTTTCGAGAGAAACTCTTTCTCTAGAAAGGATCCATTCTTGGCAACAAAGATCTTGCCGTCGGATCTGAGGTAGAAGGTATACCCAATAGTTTCTTTAGGGTATCCTATGAAGACGCATTTTTCCGACATGGGTTCGAGCTTTTCAGGTTGAAGTTTCTTGACATAAGCATCGCATCCCCAAACTTTTAGAAACGACAGCTTAGGTTTCTTCCCAAACCATAATTCATACGGTGTCGTCTCAATGGATTTCGACGGAGCCCTATTTAAAGTGAATGCGGCAGTCCCTAAAGCATAGCCCCAAAAAGATAGCGGTAAATCGGTAAGAGACATCATAGATCGTACCATATCTAATAGAGTGCGATTACGACGTTCGGACACACCATTACGCTGAGGTGTTCCAGGCGGCGTGAGTTGTGAAACTATTCCACACTTTCTTAAGTGTGTGCCAAATTCGTGACTCAAGTATTCTCCTCCACGGTCTGATCGCAAAAACTTGATTTTTCTGTCACGTTGATTCTCAACCTCACTCTGAAATTCCTTGAACTTTTCAAAGGTTTCAGACTTGTGTTTCATTAAGTAGACATACCCATATCTACTCAAGTCATCAGTGAGGGTGAGAACATAATGATAGCCACCGCGAGCCTCAACGCTCATTGGACCGCACACATCAGTATGTATGATTTCCAATAAGTTGGTTGCTCGCTCCATTGTTCCTGAGAACGGAGTCTTGGTCATTTTACCCATGAGTCAGGGTTCGCACATGTCAAATGATTCATAATCAAGAGACTCTAAGAGTCCATCTGCATGGAGCTTCTTCATGCGTTTGGCACCTATGTGACCAAGGCGGCAGTGCCACAAGTATGTGGGACTATCATTATCAACCTTACATCTTTTGGTATTGACAGTATGAACATGTGTATCATTACGCTCGAGATTTATTAAGAATAAACCATTCACCATTGGAGCATGACCATAAAACATATCTCTCATATAAATAGAACAACCATTATTCTCGGATTTAAATGAGTAGCCACCTCGAATTAAACGAGATCCTGATACAATGTTGATGCTCAAGGCTGGCACTAAATAACAATTATGAAGGTTTAAAACTAATCCCGAAGGTAAATGTAGAGATAGCGTGCCGACGGCGATCACATTGACCTTGGAACCATTCCCGACGTGCATCGTCACCTCGTCCTTTGCCAGTCTCCGCTTATTCCGCAGCTCCTGCTTTGAGTTACAAATGCGAGCAACTGCACCGGTATCAAATACCCAGGAGCTACTACGAGTATTGGTAAGGTACACATCAATTACATGTATATCACATATACCTTTTGTTTTGCCGGCCTTCTTGTCCGCTAAGTATTTGGGGTAGTTCCACTTCCAGTGACCACTTCCCTTGCAATAAAAGCACTCAGTCTCGGGCTTGGGTCCATTCTTTGGCTTCTTCCCGGTAGCTTGCTTACCGGGCGCGGCAACTCCCTTGCCGTCCTTCTTGAAGTTCTTCTTACCCTTGCCTTTCTTGAACTTAGTGGTTTTATTCACCATCAACACTTGATGTTCCTTTTTGACTTCTACCTCTGCTGATTTCAGCATTGAAAATAACTCAAGAATGGTATTTTCCATCCCCTGCATATTGAAGTTCATCACAAAGCTCTTGTAGCTTGGTGGAAGCGACTGGAGGATTCTGTCAATGACCGCATCATCCGGGAGATTAACTCCCAGCTGAGTCAAGCGGTTATGTAACCCAGACATAGTGAGTATGTGCTCACTGACAGAACTATTTTCCTCCATCTTACAGCTGAAGAATTTGTCGGAGACTTCATATCTCTCGACCCGGGCATGAGCTTGAAAAACTATTTTCAGCTCTTCGAACATCTCATATGCTCCATGTCTCTCAAAACAATTTTGGAGCCCAGGCTCTAAGCTGTAAAGCATGCCGCACTGAACGAGGGAGTAGTCATCAGCACGTGTCTGCCAAGCTTTCATAATGTCTTGGTTCTGTGGGACGGGTGCGTCACCTAGCGGTGCTTGTAGGACATATTCTTTCTTGGCAGCTATGAGGATGATCCTCAGGTTCCGGACCCAGTCCGTATAGTTGCTGCCATTGTCTTTAAGCTTGGTTTTCTCTAGGAACGCGTTGAAGTTGAGGAGAACATTGGCCATTTGATCTACAAGACATATTGTAAATACTTTAGACTAAGTTCATGATAATTAAGTTCATCTAATCAAATTACTCAATGAACTCCCACTTAGATAGACATCCCTCCAGTTATCTAAGTATAGCATGATCCGAGTTAACTAGGCCATGTCCGATCATCACGTGAGACGGACTAGTCAACATCGGTGAACATCTTCATGCTGATCGTATCTTCTATACGACTCATGCTCGACCTTTCGGTCTTCTGTGTTCCGAGGCCATGTCTGTACATGCTAGGCTCCTCAAGTCAACCTAAGTGTTTGCATGTGTAAATCTGTCTTACACCCGTTGTATGTGAAAGTTGGAATCTAACACCCGATCATCACGTGGTGCTTCGAAACAACGAACTGTCGCAACGGTGCACAGTTAGGGGGAACACTTTCTTGAAATTATTATGAGGGATCATCTTATTTACTACCATCGTTCTAAGTAAACAAGATGCAAAAACATGATAAACATCACATGCAATCAAATAATAGTGACATGATATGGCCAATATCACATAGCTCCTTTGATCTCCATCTTGGGGCTCCATGATCATCTTGTCACCAGCATGACACCATGATCTCCATCATCCTGACCTCCATCATCGTGTCTCCATGAAGTTGCTCGTCAACTATTACTTCTACTACTATGGGTAACGCGTTTAGCAATAAAGTAAAGTAATTTACATGGCGTTTCTCAATGACACGCAGGTCATACAAAAATAAAGACAACTCATATGGCTCCTGCCGGTTGTCATACTCATCGACATGCAAGTCGTGATTCTTATTACAATAGCATGAACATCTCATACATCACATATATATCATTCATCATTCATCACAACTTTGGCCATATCATATCACAAAGCACTTGCTGCAAAAACAAGTTAGACGTCCTCTAATTGTTGTTGCAAGTTTTACGTGGCTGCAAGAGGGTTCTAGCAAGAACGTTTTCTTACCTACGTGAAAGCCACAACGTGATTTGTCAACTTCTATTTACCCTTCATAAGGACCCTTTTCATCGAATCCGCTCCAACTAAAGTGGGAGAGACAGACACCCGCCAGCCACCTTATGCAACTAGTGCATGTCAGTCGGTGGAACCGGTCTCACGTAAGCGTACGTGTAAGGTTGGTCCAGGCCGCTTCATCCCACAATACCATTGAAGCAAGATAAGACTAGTAGCGGCAAGAAAGTTGACAACATCTACGCCCACAACAAATTGTGTTCTACTCGCGCAAGAAGAACTACGCATAGACCTTGCTCATGATGCCACTGTTGGGGAACGTTGCAGAAAACAAAAATTTTCCTACGGTTTCAGCAAGATCCATCTATGAGTTCATCTAGCAATGAGTGATCGGATGCATCTACATACCTTTGTAGATCGTGAGCGGAAGCGTTCACTAGAACGTGGATGATGGAGTCGTACTCGCCGTGATCCAAATCACCGATGACCAAGCGCCGAACGGACGACACCTCCGCGTTCAACACACGTACGGAGCGGATGATGTCTCCTCCTTCTTGATCCAGCAAGGGGGAAGGAGAGGTTGATGAAGATCCAGCAGCACGACGGCGTAGTGGTGGATGCAGCTGTCACATGCAGCAGGGCTTCGTCGAGCGTCTGCGCGAGAGGGAGAGGTGTAGCAAGGGAGAGGGGGCACCAAGATGCAAGGGTGCGGCTGCCCCCTCCCTCCCCCCCTTTATATAGGCCCCCTGGGGGGGGCGCCGGCCCTTGGGAGATCCAATCTCCAAGGGGGGCGGCGGCCAAGGGCGTGGAGTGCCCCCCAAGGCAAGTGGGGCGCCCCTCCTACCCTAGGGTTCCAACCCTAGGCGCAGGGGGTGGGCCTAGGGGGGCGCACCAGCCCACTAAGGGCTGGTTCCCCCTCCCGCTTCAGCCCATGGGGCCCTCCGAGATGGGTGGCCCCACCCGGTGGACCCCCGGGACCCATCCGGTGGTCCCGGTACCATACCGGTGACCCCCGAAACTTTCCCGATGGCCGAAACTGCACTTCCTATAAATAATTCTTTACCTCCAGACCATTCCGGAACTCCTCGTGACATCCGGGATCTCATCCGGGACTCCGAAAAACTTTCGGATTACTGCATATACATGTCTTTACAACCCTAGCGTCACCGAACCTTAAGTGTGTAGACCCTACGGGTTCGGGAGACATGTAGACATGGCCGAGATTGCTCTCCGGTCAATAACCAACAGCGGGATCTGGATACCCATGTTGGCTCCCACATGCTCCTCGATGATCTCATCGGATGAACCATGATGCCGAGGATTCAAGCAACCCCGTATACAATTCCCTTTGTCAATCGGTATTTTACTTGCCCGAGATTCGATCGTCGGTATCCCAATACCTTGTTCAATCTCGTTACCGGCAAGTCACGTTACTCGTACCGTAATGCATGATCTCGTGACCAGACACTTGGTCACTTTGAGCTCATAATGATGATGCATTACCGAGTGGGCCCAGTGATACCTCTCCGTCATACGGAGTGACAAATCCCAGTCTTGATCCGTGTCAACCCAACAAACACTTTTGGAGATACCCGTAGTATACTTTATAGTCACCCAGTTACGTTGTGACGTTTGGTACACCCAAAGCACTCCTACGGTATTCGGGAGTTACACAATCTCATGGTCTAAGGAAATGATACTTGACATTGGAATAACTCTAGCAAAGGAACTATACGATCTTATGCTATGTTTAGGATTGGGTCTTGTCCATCACATCATTCTCCTAATGATGTGATCTCCGTTATCAATGACATCCAATGTCCATAGTCAGGAAACCATGACTATCTGTTGATCAACGAGCTAGTCAACTAGAGGCTTACTAGGGACATGTTGGTGTCTATTATTCACACATGTATTACGATTTCCGGATAACACAATTATAGCATGAATAAATACAATTATCATGAACAAGGAAATATAATAATAATGCTTTTATTATTGCCTCTAGGGCATATTTCAACAGAGCCAATCCGGTGTATTTTGTCCAAAGGAGCGCACGGATGGGACGGTTGCGTGGCTTGCTGCGTGCATGGCTCACATTGCCGTCGACCCCACTGCAGAACCTCGTCACTTTCAGGCTGCACTGAGTATTCCTCATTGGCGTGATGCAATGGAACAAGAGTTTCAGGCTTTACAAAAGAATAACACTTGGCATCTTGTTCCTCCAGTGTCAGGTGTCAACGTCATTGATTCCAAGTGGGTTTTCAAAGTCAAGAGACATGATGATGGCTCCATTGAACGCTACAAGGCACGGTTAGTTGCCAAGGGCTTCAAACAGAGGTATGGTCTTGATTATGAAGACACATTCAGTCCAGTCATCAAGCCTACTACCATTCGATTATTATTGTCTCTTGCGGTTACTTGGGGATGGTTCCTTCGTCAGCTTGATGTGCAGAACGCTTTTCTCCATGGCATTCTGGAGGAGGAGGTTTATATGCGTCAGCCGCCTGGTTTTCTTGATCCAACACGGCCTCATCATCTTTGTCGACTAGTTAAGGCACAGTATGGACTCAAACAGGCTCCTCGTGCATGGCATGCTCGCCTTGGCTCTGTTCTTCGGGCTCTTGGGTTTACTCCCTCCACTGTTGATACATCACTATTTCTCCTACATCGTCCTGAGGTTACGATGTATCTCTTGGTTTATGTTGATGATATCATTCTCATCAGTTCATCTGCTGCTGCTGATCGCCTTGTGATTGCTCTCCATGATGATTTTGCTGTCAAGGATTTAGGTGCTCTTCACTTTTTCATTGGTCTTGAGGTTTCATGGTCCTCTGCTGGTTTGACTCTCACTCAGAAGAAGTACTCCTTGGACTTGTTGTGTCGTGCTGGAATGCTCAAATGCAAACATGTTAACACTCCGATGTCTGCCACTGATCGGTTGTCTGCTCTTGATGGTGACTCTCTCTCGTCTGATGATGCTACCGAGTATCGCAGTCTCGTTGGTGGTCTGCAATACCTTACTATTACCAGGCCTGATATCTCCTATGCAGTCAACCGTGTCTGTTAGTTTTTGCATGCACCCAGGACGTCTCACTGGTTAGCTGTGAAGCGTATTTTGCGCTATGTCAGCCTTACTGCCTCCTATGGCTTGCTTCTTCAGTCTGCATCGGTGTATGAACTCTCGACGTTTTCTGATGCAGACTGGGCTAGTAGTCCTGATGACAGGCGATCCACGGGGGGTTATGCAGTATTTCTGGGTCCTAACTTGATCGCCTGGAATGCTCGCAAGCAAGCAACAGTGTCTCGCAGTAGTACTGAGGCTGAGTAGCTGTTGCTGATGCGACAACTGAGATCATATGGGTACAATCTCTGTTGAGAGAGCTACGCGTCCCTCATGCTCGTCCTCCGGTCCTGTGGTGTGACAACATTGGTGCTACATATCTTTCTTCTAACCCGGTGTTTCATGCTAGGACAAAACACATTGAGGTGGATTATCACTTTGTTCGGGAACGTGTTGCACAAAAGCTACTCTGTATCAAGTTCATCTCATCAAAGGATCAACTTGCTGACATCTTCACGAAGCCTCTTCCACAACCATAGTTTGTAGGCTGTAGGCGCAATCTTAACTTGCTTTGTACTTCAGGACATAGTTAAGATTGAGGGAGGGTGTCAGACTGTATATACACGTAGCCTCTGTATACATGTACTGTAACGTTGTATTGTACCCCTTGGGTACTTCTATATAATGAGATAGCCACACCCCAGGTTAGGTGTGTCGAGCAGTCCCCAAATCATATGTCTTACAATGGCCCGGCGCGTCGGTGGTGCGCCAGGGTGGCCACCCTCGCCGGGTACGCCAACGGCTGGTCGTTGCCGCCCTCGAGGTACGTCAACACGCCCTCGGGTGTGCGGCCGGAGACGCCCCACCACAGGTGGCGCCCCTCGCTGTTCTTCCGGCCGCCGACCAACGCCACGCCGTTGGTGGACACCAACCGCTACTGCTGGCAGTGCTCGAAGTACGTCGCCGAAGTCGCGTGGTTGTCGGCGGTGTACTGGGGGGGGGGAGAGCTGGGCGTCGGTGAGGGAGGCGCGTATGACCTCGACCTCCTCGGTGAAGTATTTGGGCTTGGCCATGGCGATGGCGCCGAGATGTTCGCTTGGAACAGGAGCCAGGACTCCTGTTCACGCAGCGAACGGCGGCCGAAGCCGTTGGCTGCCGCCTCGTCTCCGGGGAAACGCTCTACTATGGTGACGGGCTCGGGAGAGGTAGAGAGGGAGAGGGAGGGGCTATCCGGCGGCGAGGGGCGGGGCTGGTGTGGGCACAGGCGAGTGAGGCCACCGGCTATATAGCCACGCCACGCCCGTGTGTACGCGTGCGAGGGAGGGGAGGCGTTGGTGCGCCGTCTCGTGACGCGCCGCCCGTGAGGAATCAATGGCAAGGCTGACCGGCAGCAGCCTTGCCATTGATTCCCCGCGGGAACCGAGGCCGTTGGGGGAAGACGAGGCGCCGTGTCGCTGACGCGGCTGGCCCGCGGCTTTTTCGCGCCAAAACAGCTCGCCCCAGTGCACCCCAGCGCGCCGGGTTCGGCCTGGGTCCGCCGGCGCTATTTTCGGCCCAGGCCGGCGAAAATCGGGCTTCTGAGGGCACGACTGGGCCATTTTTTCAGCGCCGGCGCGAAAAAGTCGTCTGGGGAGGCCTTCCTGGGGGCGCGGCTGGAGATGCTCTCACCCTCACTGCTTGGATTGCTAGCTTGGCGTACCTAATTTTTGCCTTCTTCCATGGGCCGGGTTCGAGCTAGAGAGCAGCAATGGCATGGCACGACGGCCACGCTAGGGTGGGGATCGGTTTAAGAGAACCTGCGAGCCCGTGGTGGAAAGCGGAGACGCGTGCTGTGCCGGGCCCAGCACCCGCAACGTGTCGATGAATGGACGGGAGTGACGATGTGGCTGGGCAGAAGGAAGGGAACTGCAGGGAAGCTGCATCTGGGGAGTACAGACATGTGATGTGACTGAAGCTCAGCGTGCACACACAGGCACATGCATATGCATGACAGTAAAAGGCTACAGTAGTAGCTGGCTAGCTCATTTTTATTGCACCTTAATTTTCTACACGACAGCTATAAGTGAGTCGCCTAAATTTGGAATTTGGGCCTGTCTAATTTTTGAGTGAAGGAAGGAAGCCGGAGGGAAGGAAGGAGCTCGCCGGAGAGAACGAAAGAGCTCACCATAGAAGGCCCCAATATCTATCTTAGGATGACAGGCTACCCCATTATTTACCTTAGGGGTGTGGGATGGTGCAAGTTTGGCAAAAAAAACAGTCATCACCGGAGTTAGAGGGATGGCTGATGGCAGCGATGGCACGGTGGTGGGCGGCGGTTGAGGGAAGGACCGGGCGGTAAGGCGGTCGCTCCCCGCCGCCCGCTGCGGGTTGTGGTTAGGTCTCTAGTGGCTAGCTAGGCGGCTCTAAAGGTTGAAAAAGACATGTGGCCATTCATCTTCAATTGGTCGGCTGAAACTAATCGACTGACCCAAGTGAAATTTTCAGTCAGACTGGTTCCTAACCCGTCCAATTTTCTACTCCAGTAGTCACGCTGCAGGTGGGAGTGGGTTTAAGTGGGATTCACTATCCTATCCCACTTAAACCGCTCCAGCGGGAGCCCACTGGACAGGTAAAAAGTTAACTGGGCTAGCCCTATTAGCCCAGTGGAATCCCACCTTAGCCCGATAGGTTAGTTCTCTCGCTGGACAGAGGAGGCGCTGCAGCGCAGGCGCACTCCTGCCGCTGCCGCTCGATGGCCGCCGCCGCCGCATCACCTTCTCTTCCGCCTTGCACTCAGCACCTCTCGGCCTTCCCTCCCTCGCAGCTTCTTGTCGTCCCAATCAAGACTCGCCGAACCCCTCGAGCACGGTCGGACGCGATGGTCAGGTCGCCGGCGGCCCCAAACCCGACCCCCAGGTGGCAGGCTGCCCCAACCCCGACTCCCAGCCTGCCTGCTGCAGGTAGTCAAACATCCAGATCCTTTTCCTTTCCATTTACCATGTAGGATTCAGATGCTGATGGATTGCTCATGGATTCTAGTGAATATTTGCAAGATTCCTGTTTCAGTTTCTGTTAAAAATCAAGAGTAAGTTGTTGATGGATTGCTCATGGATTCAGATGCTTGCTTTCCTTCCAAGTTCAGAGTCAAGATCTATTGAAATTAATTTTTTCCCTTCTGTTTCAAGTTGTCATTTCTAACCAAAACTTGCATCTATAGTGTTGTTATTAAATGAAATTGAATCTTACTGTATTTTGTTGGCTACAAATAGTCTGAACCAAGTTAGAATGAATGTCTCTGCATTTTATCCCCCTGGGAAGGCAGATGCTTACAAAATGAACTTGCACAAAAGTGAGGAGCAACTTCTACAAATAGTCTGAAACAAGTTAGGTTTAGCATTGTGGTTAGCATAAGTGAGGAGCAATCAGTAGTACAACATGTTCTTCCTTTCTTATTCTGTTTTGCCTGTTAATAATGTCTGAACTTAACTAATCATATTTAACTTGGTTGTGAAAATTTCAGATCTTGAGGAGCACAAGGTAACTAATGAGCTCTTGTGTGCCATAAAAATCGAGAAGGCTAATGACCCGAATCTTGAAGAGCACAAGGGTGCTGGTGAGCTCCTTACGGAACCAGCAAAGTGCAAGAAAAGGAAGCGAAGCAGGCAGAGTAGCGGCAAGCTTCATGGGGAACACCAAGAAACGAACAAAGTCGTCATGAAGCCATCGACGTCCAAGAAAAAGAGGAAGGTAAAATTATCACACTACTTTATCATGAAGCCGTTGACGTCCAGGAAATAGACATAACATCTTTATGTCTATTTTACTGTTTAGCAATACTTATTAGACAATAACAATTTTTTTCTCTCAGGCAAGTGAAGGAATGTGCACTAATCCACCGGCACCGTTGTTTGGACCTTTGGCCGTTGACATGGATAAGGAGCCACCACCATTGAAGAAAAAAGGCTTAATAAGGTGAATTTTGATTGCGAATGATTGTCTCTGAATCAAATTGCCCTTCTCAAGCTTATCTGTCTACCTTTTTCTTGTTTCCTAGAGAGATATTTAATTGCAGCAACTATCAGATTGACTCTTTATCAAGCTTATTGTGTATGCTTTTCTTGTTTCCTAGAGAGATGTTGCAACTATACCATCATCCGGATCTTTGCCCATTGACAAGGATAGGCAGCCATCACCTGGATCTTTTCCTGTTGACAAGGATAAGCAGCCATCACCTGGAACTTTGGCCGTTGACAAGGATAAGCAGCCATCACCTGGATCTTTGCCCCTTGACAATAATACACAGCCATCATCTGGATCTTTGGCCGTTGCCAAGAATAAGCATCCATCACTATCCAAAAAAGTGGTAAGGTCTCCAGTCCTTAACAATGTCATAGTTTCATTCTTAGCAAGAAGAGAAAAAAGGCTAAGTCACTAGAGAGCTCTCCAATGTCACAGCCTTCACTGCTAGCTCTGTCACCCAAAGTAGCAAACATTGGTTCATGGAGACCATGAAAATTAAAATCAAAAATTTGGAAAGAGGCAAAACCAATCTATATTGATGGAATGCTTGCACATGGTCATTGCATTCATTGCGACAAACTCTTCCCTGCCTCAAAAAAGTCAGGTACAAGTCACAGCGGTAAACATTTGGTGGTATGTGAAGAGAAAGCTAAAATGGTTGGTATGGTTGCCAAGATACGAACTGATAGTGCAATTGATCCAGAGTGGAAGTTTGACCAAGGGCGTGCACGTAGAGCACTGGCAAAGTTGATTGTGCTACATGAATTACCTTTCAATTTTGTTGAATATCCTAGCTTTAGGTCCTTTGTTAAGACTGCATGCTACCTCTTGAGCTTGCGTTGGATTTCCCCGAAGAGGAAGGCGTGATGCAGTAGAGTAGCGTAAGTATTTCCCTCAGTTTTTGAGAACCAAGGTATCAATCTAGTAGGAGGCCACGCTCAAGTCCCTCGTACCTGCACAAAACGATACCTACTCGCAACCAACACGATTAGGGGTTGTCAATGTTGGAAATATGCCCTAGAGGCAACAATAAAATGGTTATCATTATATTTCCTTGTTCATGATAATTGTCTATTGTTCATGCTATAATTGTGTTATCCGGAAATCGTAATACATGTGTGAATACATAGACCACAACACGTCCCTAGTGAGCCTCTAGTTGACTAGCTCGTTGATCAAAAGATAGTCATGGTTTCCTGACTATGGACATTGGATGTCATTGGTAACGGGATCACATCATTAGGAGAATGATGTGATGGACAAGACCCAATCCTAAGCATAGCTTAAAGATCGTGTAGTTCGTTTGCTAGAGCTTTTCCAAATGTCAAGTATCATTTCCTTATACCATGAGATTGTGCAACTCCCGGATACCGTAGGAGTGCTTTGGGTGTGCCAAACATCACAACGTAACTGGGTGACTACAAAGGTGCACTACGGGTATCTCCGAAAGTGTCTGTTGGGTTGGCACGAATCGAGAATGGGATTTGTCACTCCGTATGACAGAGAGGTATCTCTGGGCCCACTCGGTAATGCATCATCGTAATGAGCTCAATGTGACCAAGTGGTTGATCACGGGATCATGCATTGCGGTACGAGTAAAGTGACTTGCTGGTAACGAGATTGAACGAGGTATTGGGATACCGACGATCGAGTCTCGGGCAAGTAACGTACCGATTGGCAAAGGGAATTGTATACGGGATTGATTGAATCCTCGACATCGTGCTTCATCCGATGAGATCATCAAGGAGCATGTGGGACACAACATGGGTATCCAGATCCCGCTGTTGGTTATTGACCGGAGAGTCGTCTCGGTCATGTCTGCGTGTCTCCCAAACCCGTAGGGTATACACACTTAAGGTTCGGTGACGCTAGGGTTGTTGAGATATTAGTATATGGTAACCCGAAAGTTGTTCGGAGTCCCGGATGAGATCCCGGACATCACGAGGAGTTCCGGAATGGTCCGGAGGTGAAGAATTATATATAGGAAGTCCAGTTTCGGCCATCGGGAAAGTTTCGGGGGTCACCGGTATTGTACTGGGACCACCGGAAGGGTCCCGGGAGTCCACCGGGTGGGGCCACCTATCCCGACGGGCCCCATGGGCTGAAGTGGGAGGGGAACCAGCCCCTGGTGGGCTGGTGCGCCCCCATGGGCCTCCCCCTGCGCCTAGGGTTGGAAACCCTAGGGGTGGGGGCGCCCCACTTGGCTTGGGGGGCAAGCCACCCCCCTTGGCCATCGCCCCCCTTGGAGATCCCATCTCCTAGGGCCGGCACCCCCCTAGGGGTCCTATATATAGTGGGGAGAGGGAGGGCATCCGCACCCTAGCCCCTGGCGCCTCCCTCTCCCTCTCGTGACACCTCTCCCTCCCGCTGAGCTTGGCGAAGCCCTGTCGAGATCGTCGTTGCTTCCACCACCACACTGTCGTGCTGCTGGATCTCCATTAACCTCTCCTTCCCCCTTGCTGGATCAAGAAGGAGGAGACGTCTTCCCAACCGTACGTGTGTTGAACGTGGAGGTGCCGTCCGTTCGGCACTAGGTCATCGGTGATTTGGATCATGACGAGTACGACTCCATCAACCCTGTTCTCTTGAACGCTTCCGCTCGCGATCTACAAGGGTATGTAGATGCACTCCCCTCTCCCTCGTTGCTAGATGACTACATAGATTGATCTTGGTGATGCATAGAAAATTTTAAAATTCTGCTACGTTCCCCAACAGTGGCATCATGAGCTAGGTCTATGCGTAGTTTCTATGCACGAGTAGAACACAAAGCAGTTGTGGGCGTCGATATTGTCAATTTACTTGCCGTTACTAGTCTTATCTTGATTCGGTGGCATCGTGGGATGAAGCGGCCCGGACCGACCTTACACGTACGCTTACGTGAGACTGGTTCCACCGACTGACATGCACTAGTTGCATAAGGTGGCTAGCGGGTGTCTGTCTCTCCCACTTTAGTCGGACCGGATTCAATGAAAAGGGTCCTTATGAAGGGTAAATAGAAATTTGCATATCACGTTGTGGTTTTGGCATAGGCAAGAAACGTTCTTGCTAGAAACCTATAGCAGCCACGTAAAAACTTGCAACAACAATTAGAGGACGTCTAACTTGTTTTTGCAGCATGTGTCGTGTGATGTGATATGGCCAAAAGGATCTGATGAATGATATATGTGATGTATGGGATTGATCATGTTCTTGTAATAGGAATCACGACTTGCATGTCGATGAGTATGACAACGGGCAGGAGCCATAGGAGTTGTCTTAATTATTTATGACCTGCGTGTCAACATAAACGTCATGTAATTACTTTACTTTATTGCTAAAGCGTTAGCCATAGTAGTAGAAGTAATAGATGATGAGACAACTTCAAGAAGACACGATGATGGAGATCATGATGATGGAGATCATGGTGTCATGCCGGTGACAACAATGATCATGGAGCCCCGAAGATGGAGATCAAAAGGAGCAAATGATATTGGCCATATCATGTCACTATTTGATTGCATGTGATGTTTATCATGTTTTACATCTTATTTTCTTAGAATGACGGTAGCTTAAATAAGATGATCCCTTGTAATAATTTCAAGAAAGTGTTCCCCCTAACTGTGCACCATTGCGAAGGTTTGTTGTTTCGAAGCACCACGTGATGATCGGGTGTGATAGATTCTAACATTCGAATACAACGGGTGTAAGCCAGATTTACACATGCAATACACTTAGGTTGACTTGACGAGACTAGCATGTATAGACATGGCCTCGGAACACAGAAGACCGAAAGGTCGAGCATGAGTCGTATAGAAGATACGATCAACATGAAGATGTTCACCGATGTTGACTAGACCGTCTCACGTGATGATCAGACACGGCCTAGTTGACTCGGATCATGTTTCACTTAGATAACTAGAGGGATGTCTATCTGAGTGGGAGTTCATTGAACAATTTGATTAGATGAACTTAAATATCATGAACTTAGTCTAAAATCTTTACAATATGTCTTGTAGATCAAATGGCCCATGTTGCCCTCAACTTCAACGCGTTCCTAGAGAAAACCAAGCTGAAAGATGATGGCAGCAGCTATACGGACTGGGTCCGGAACCTGAGGATCATCCTCATAGCTGCCAAGAAAGATTATGTCCTAGAAGCACCGCTAGGTGACACACCCATCCCAGAGAACCAAGACGTTATGAACGCTTGGCAGTCACGTGCTGATGATTACTCCCTCGTTCAGTGCGGCATGCTTTACAGCTTAGAACCGGGGCTCCAAAAGCGTTTTGAGCAACACGGACCATATGAGATGTTCGAAGAGCTGAAAATGGTTTTCCAAGCTCATGCCCGGGTCGAGAGATATGAAGTCTCCGACAAGTTCTTCAGTTGTAAGATGGAGGAAAATAGTTCTGTCAGTGAGCACGTACTCAAAATGTCTGGGTTGCATAACCGCTTGACTCAGCTGGGAGTTAATCTCCCGGATGACGCGGTCATTGACAGAATCCTTCAGTCGCTTCCACTGAGCTACAAGAGCTTTGTGATGAACTTCAATATGCAGGGGATGGAAAAGACCATTCCTGAGGTATATTCAATGCTGAAATCAGCGGAGGTGAAGATCAAAAAGGAACATCAAGTGTTGATGGTTAATAAAACCACTAAGTTTAAGAAAGTCAAGGGTAAGAAGAACTTCAAGAAGGACGGCAAGGGGGTTGCCGCGCCCGGTAAGCAAGCTGCTGGGAAGAAGCCAAAGAATGGACCCAAGCCCGAGACAGAGTGTTTATATTGCAAGGGAAGTGGTCACTGGAAGCGGAACTGCCCCAAGTATTTAGTGGACAAGAAGGCCGGCAACACTAAAGGTATACGTGATATACATGTAATTGATGTGTACCTTACCAGTACTCGTAGTAGCTCCTGGGTATTTGATACTAGTGTGGTTGCTCACATTTGTAACTCAAAGCAGGAGCTGCGGAATAAGCGGAGACTGGCGAAGGACGAGGTGACGATGCGCGTCGGGAATGGTTCCAAGGTCAATGTGATCGCCGTCGGCACGCTACCTCTACATTTACCTACGGGATTAGTTTTAAACCTCAATAATTGTTATTTAGTGCCAACTTTGAGCATGAACATTGTATTAGGATCCCGTTTAATTCGAGATGGCTACTCAGATAAATCCAAGAATAATGGTTGTTCTATTTATATGAGAGATATGTTTTATGGTCATGCCCCGCTGGTGAATGGTTTATTCTTAATTAATCTCGAGCATAATGTTACACATATTCATAGTGTGAATACCAAAAGATGTAAGGTTGATAATGATAGTCCCACATACTTGTGGCACTGCCGCCTTGGTCACATAGGTGTCAAACGCATGAAGAAGCTCCATGCAGATGGACTTTTGGGGTCTCTTGATTATGAATCATTTGACACGTGCGAACCATGCCTCATGGGTAAAATGACCAAGACTCCATTCTCAGGAACAATGGAGCGAGCAACCAACTTATTGGAAATCATATATACTGATGTGTGCGGTCCAATGAGTGTTGAGGCTCGCGGTGGCTATCGTTATGTTCTCACCCTCACTGATGACTTGAGTAGATATGGGTATGTCTACTTAATGAAACACAAGTCCGAGACCTTTGAAAAGTTCAAGGAATTTCAAAGTGAGGTTGAGAATCAACGTGACAGGAAAATCAAGTTCTTGCGATCAGATCGTGGGGGAGAATACTTGAGTCACGAATTTGGCACACACTTAAGGAAATGTGGAATAGTTTCACAACTCATGCCACCGGGAACACCTCAGCGTAATGGTGTGTTTGAACGTCATAATCGCACTCTATTGGATATGGTGCGATCTATGATGTCTCTTACCGATCTACCGCTGTCATTTTGCGGCTATGCATTAGAGACTTCCGCATTCACTTTAAATAGGGCTCCGTCGAAATCCATTGGGACGACACCATATGAATTATGGTTTGGGAAGAAACCTAAGCTGTCGTTTCTAAAAGTTTGCGGATGTGATGCTTATGTCAAGAAACTTCAACCTGAAAAGCTCGAACCCAAATCGGAAAAATGCGTCTTCATAGGATACCCTAAAGAAACTATTGGGTATACCTTCTACCTCAGATCCGAAGGCAAGATCTTTGTTGCCAAGAATGGATCCTTTCTAGGGAAAGAGTTTCTCTCGAAAGAAGCAAGTGGGAGGAAAGTAGAACTTGATGAAGTATTGCCTCTTGAACCGGAGAGTGGCACAGCTCAGGAAATTGTTCCTGAGGTGCCTGCACCGACTAGAGAGGAAGTTAATGATGATGATCATGAAACTTCAGATCAAGTTGCTACTGAACTTCGTAGGTCCACAAGGACACGTTCCGCACCAGAGTGGTACGGAACCCTGTCTTGGAAATCATGTTGTTAGGCAACGATGAACCTTCCGAACTATGAAGAAGCGATGGCGGGCCCAGATTCCGACAAATGGCTGGAAGCCATGAAATCCGAGATAGGATCCATGTATGAAAAAGAAGTATGGACTTTGACTGACTTGCCCGATGATCGGCGAGCCATAGAAAATAAATGGATCTTTAAGAAGAAGACAGACGCGGATGGTAATGTAACCATCTATAAAGCTCGGCTTGTCGCTAAGGGTTATCGACAAGTTCAAAGGGGTTGACTACGATGAGACTTTCTCACCCGTAGCGAAGCTGAAGTCCGTCCGAATCATGTTGGCAATTGCCGCATTATGTGATTATGAGATATGGCAAATGGACGTCAAAACGACATTCCTTAATGGTTTCCTTAAGGAAGAATTGTATATGATGCAGCCGGAAGGTTTTGTCGATCCTAAGAATGCTGACAAGGTGTGCAAACTCCAACGCTCGATCTATGGGCTGGTGCAAGCATCTCGGAGTTGGAACATTCGTTTTGATGAGATGATCAAAGCGTTTGGGTTTACGCAGACTTATGGAGAAGCCTGCATTTACAAGAAAGTGAGTGGGAGCTCTGTAGCATTTCTCATATTTTATGTGGATGACATACTGTTGATGGGAAATGATATAGAATTCTTGGAAAGCATAAAGGCCTAGTTGAACAAGTGTTTTTCAATGAAGGATCTTGGAGAAGCTGCTTACATATGAGGCATCAAGATCTATAGAGATAGATCAAGACGCCTCATTGGTCTTTGACAGAGTATGTACCTTGACAAGATATTAAAGAAGTTCAATATGGATCAGTCAAAGAAGGGGTTCTTGCCTGTGTTGCAAGGTACGAGATTGAGCACGGCTCAATGCCCGACCATGGTCGAAGATAGAGAAAAGATGAGTGTCGTCCCCTATGCCTCGGCCATAGGGTCTATCATGTGTGCTATGCTGTGTACCAGACCTGATGTAAACCTTGCCGTAAGTTTGGTAGGAAGGTACCAAAGTAATCCCGGCATGGAACACTGGACAGCGGTCAAGAATATCCTGAAGTACCTGAAGAGGACTAAGGATGTGTTTCTCGTTTATGGAGGTGACGAGGAGCTCGTCGTAAAGGGTTACGTCGATGCTAGCTTCGACACAGATCTGGATGACTCCAAGTCACAAACCGGATACGTGTATATTTTGAATGGTGGGGCAGTAAGCTGGTGCAGTTGCAAGCAAAGCGTTGTGGCGGGATCTACATGTGAAGCAGAGTACATGGCAGCCTCAGAGGCAGCACAAGAAGCAATCTGGGTGAAGGAGTTCATTACCGACCTAGGAGTCATTCCCAATGCGTCGGGCCCGATGACTCTCTTTTGTGACAACACTGGAGCTATTGCCCTTGCCAAGGAGCCCAGGCTTCACAGGAAGACCAGGCATATCAAGCCTCGCTTCAACTCCATTCGTGAAAGTGTTCAAAATGGAGACATAGATATTTGTAAAGTACATACGGACCTGAATGTGGCAGATCCGTTGACTAAACCTCTCCCTAGAGCAAAACATGATCAACAACAGAACTCTATGGGTGTTCGATTCATCACAATGTAAATAGATTATTGACTCTAGTGCAAGTGGGAGACTGTTGGAAATATGCCCTAGAGGCAACAATAAAATGGTTATTATTATATTTCCTTGTTCATGATAATTGTCTATTGTTCATGCTATAATTGTGTTATCCGAAAATCATAATACATGTGTGAATACATAGACCACAACACGTCCCTAGTGAGCCTCTAGTTGACTAGCTCGTTGATCAAAAGATAGTCATGGTTTCCTGACTATGGACATTGGATGTCATTGATAACGGGATCACATCATTAGGAGAATGATGTGATGGACAAGACCCAATCCTAAGCATAGCTTAAAGATCGTGTAGTTCGTTTGCTAGAGCTTTTCCAAATGTCAAGTATCATTTCCTTAGACCATGAGATTGTGCAACTCCCGGATACCGTAGGAGTGCTTTGGGTGTGCCAAACGTCACAACGTAACTGGGTGACTATAAAGGTGCACTACGGGTATCTCCGAAAGTGTCTGTTGGGTTGGCACGAATCGAGACTGGGATTTGTCACTCCGTATGACGGAGAGGTATCTCTGGGCCCACTCGGTAATGCATCATCATAATGAGCTCAATGTGACCAAGTGGTTGATCACGGGATCATGCATTGCGGTACGAGTAAAGTGACTTGCCGGTAACGAGATTGAACGAGGTATTGGGATACCGACGATCGAGTCTTGGGCAAGTAACGTACCGATTGACAAAGGGAATTGTATACGGGATTGATTGAATCCTCGACATCGTGGTTCATCCGATGAGATCATCGAGGAGCATGTGGGAGCCAACATGGGTATCCAGATCCCACTGTTGGTTATTGACCGGAGAGTCGTCTCGGTCATGTCTGCGTGTCTCCCGGACCCGTAGGGTATACACACTTAAGGTTCGGTGATGCTAGGGTTGTTGAGATATTAGTATATGGTAACCCGAAAGTTGTTCGGAGTCCCGGATGAGATCCCGGACGTCACGAGGAGTTCCGAAATGGTCCGGAGGTGAAGAATTATATATAGGAAGTCCAGTTTCGGCCATCGGGAAAGTTTCGAGGGTCACCGGTATTGTACCAGGACCACCGAAAGGGTCCCGGGGGTCCACCGGGTGGGGCCACCTATCACGAAGGGCCCATGGGCTGAAGTGGGAGGAGGGAGGGCAGCCGCACCCTAGCCCCTGGCACCTCCCTCTCCCTCCCATGACACCTCTCCCTCTCGCTGAGCTTGGTGAAGCCCTGCCGAGATCGCCGTTGCTTCCACCACCACGCCGTCGTGCTGCTGGATCTCCATCAACCTCTCTTTCCCCCTTGCTGGATCAAAAAGGAGGAGACGTCTTCCCAACCATACGCGTGTTGAACGCGGAGGTGCGTCCGTTCGGCACTAGGTCATCGGTGATTTGGATCACGACGAGTACGACTCCATCAACCTCGTTCTCTTGAACGCTTCCGCTCGCGATCTACAAGGGTATGTAGATGCACTCCCCTCTCCCTCATTGCTAGATGACTCCATAGATTGATCTTGGTGATGCATAGAAAATTTTAAAATTCTGCTACGTTCCCCAGCAGTCAATCCCTTCACGGTCACTTACGAGAGTAAGATCTGATAGATATAATATTTTTGGTATTTTTGGTATAGAGATGCAAAGTGAAAAGTAAAGGTAAAGTAAAAAGCAAAACAAGATTAAAGTGATGGAGATTGTGTCACACCCTATCTAGATCATGCATTAGAGTGTGCATCATGTTTACCTTCATCATAAAATTGAAATGGGGAAAGCAGAACCCCCAGCACCCCCCCCTGAAATCAACTAGGGTTTACTAAAAATAAATTCAATGAACCTGAAATGCCCTTCAAAAATGTTCACCCTCTTTGCCTAGGGCTAGAACCCTTGGGAAAAATGGTGCACATAATTTTAGGTCAACAAAAGGGCATTGATTTAAATCATAAGTATTTGAATTTGGGCATTTAAATGCTATTGAATAATTCAAATGCTCAAATAATGTTGGAACTATTTTTTGGGCCACTGAAATAATTCAGCAAGTGTCCATAAATATTTTCAGGATTTTATAAAATGATTTAGTATTTAAACTAAATCAAAACAAAATAACAGAAATAGAAAAACACAAATAAATAAAGAGGGAAAGGCCACTGGGCCACTTACCTGGCCCATCTCCAGCTGGCGGCCCAGCCCACCCCCGCTGCCTCCTGTCGTCCCCCTCCTCGAACAGAAGGACGCGGGCGTGTGCCCGACGCTCGCCGGCACGCGCGCGCGCCACCTCCCCCCCTGCGCGCCACCTCCTGCTTCTTGGACTCCCTTCCAATGCCACGAAGACGGCCACGCACCCCCAGGCCCTCTCATTCCTCCTCCCCCCATGCTCATCCCCTCCTCTGGCTCCCCCTCACTTCCACAGAACGCGGCCGCCGCCGCCGACGAGAACCACCACGGCCACAGCCACCCCCTCGCCCCTCGATTGTGCCCACGAGCTCCGCGACGTCGTCCTCGACCCCCCTCACCGAACCACGCCCCGCCGGAAGCCCTGCAGCGTCGACTTCGAGCTCTTCTTCAACCTTCGGCCGCCGGCGACCTCGTCTTCGATTCGCGCCGTCTAGGTCGTCCCCAGGCCCACTGAGCTACGCTTCGACCTCCCAGTGAGCTCCTCCGTCGTTTCCCCCTAACCCCACGGCCTAGCGCTCGTTGTAGCACCACTTCCCATGACGCCCGAAGCACACCGCCGCACGAACTCGTCGCCGACGAGGCTCCGGTGGCCAATCGGCCCCGTGCATATGCCCGTTGGCTTTGTGGGAGCCTGCAGAACGCGTAGGTGCTACCCGTTGCTCCTCCCGTGCACGGTGTCGCCGTTTTCATCGGCGCCCGAACTCCGGCGACCGCCAAAGTCGTCGTCGGCGACGTCTCCGGCCACCCCGAGCTCAACCATCACCACCAAGAGCTGCGGCTCGTTCCCAGGAGCTCGTAGATGCTCTCCGCCTCCCGTTTGGTGGCCGGAACATGCAAATGCACTTCCTCTGCCGCGTCTGGCCTCGCCGGCGGCTAGACGCCGGCGAGTGTTGACCTTGACCATTGACTGGGTGGGCCCAGTTGAGCCCCCTGAGTCAATGACAAGCGGGCCCCCCTGCTAATTAAACCTGTTTAGTGTTAATCTAAATTAATTAGCTAATTAGCTAGATGAGCCACTGACACACGGGTCCCACAGGTCAGGTTTGACCTGTACCGGGCCTGTTGACTTGCTGACGTCATGCTGACGCAAGGCTGACGCAATAACTCTTTTCTGGATTTAATTTTATATAGAAAATTCCAGAAAATTGCCTAAACTTCAAAAATTCATAGAAATTCAACCATAACTCCAAATGAGACAAATTATATATGAAAAATTATCAGAAAAATCCAAGCTATCCATTGGTACTGGTTTCATGCATGTCAGAACAAGTTAAACCTGCTGTTTATGCAATATAAGGTGATGCACTAATATGATCAAGTCAAATGAGCTAGCACTTGAACCTTTGGTTCAAATAAGCAACTACCCTTCTGTTTTAGCTTGCATTAGGCCAAAACACATTCATATTGCCATGTCATAGCATGCATCATATTGTTGCATATCGTCATGTGTTGATTGTGCTCGGTTGTGTTCTTCGTGGTAGGTTCTGCCTCCGAGGATATTCACGAGTATCCAACTGAAGGGCAGTATCCCGTTACCACTCCATCAGGCAAGCAACCATTGATCATTCCGATACAACCCATGTTCTTGCTCCTGCTCTTGTTTACTGCATTAAGACAACGCGTTTCAAACTGCTGTGTGCTACGGTAGTTGAACCCTTATCCTCTGCATGACCTGTCATTGACACAGTAACTAGATGAAACCCACTAGCATGTGTAGGAGTTGATTGAGCCATGTTTTGTGATTCCTACCTTGCTATGCCTGCTATGCTTAGAGTTGTGTCAGGTCTGGTTCATCTGGGTGATGGGCTAGAGTGAAATGCTTGTGTCAGTAATATGTGGGATGTGTTGAACATGTTTTGGTAAAGGTATCGATGAGAGGCCATGTAGAAGTACATGGTGGGTTGTTTCATTGAGGCCGTCCCTAAGAACTGAGTTCTGTATGCGTGATTTAAGATTCAGCTACTACCACACATTGGGCCCTGAAATATGACCCTGCTCGACTTACTGACCCCTCTCGCCTCAGTCCAGGAGTTGCAACTAGTTTCTGGTGTTTGTAGGATATGTGTTGGCGGCCGTGCGTAGCGCTGACCCTAGGGGTGGGCTATGTTGCGGTAGATACACCGTGGCACGGTGTACCGAGTCACCCGTTTGGTGTCTCGGGAACCCCGTTCACATCGTTCGGGGCCGTTGAGGACACCCCGGCCGGATTTCCTTGCGGATGGAACCTGAATAGGCGATGACCCTGGACTAGAGACTTGTGAGGTTAGTCAGGTCGTGGTCTACACCCACGTCGGTTTTCGCTTGAAGTCTGCCGAGCACATTTCGTGTGCAGACGCTAAGTGGTGGAAACATGTGTGACGAAGTACACCCCTGCAGGGTATAAAACTATTCGAATAGCCGCGTCCGTGGGAAAGGACTACTTGGTTGCATATACAGTTCATAGACAAGTTAATGGATACTACTAAAAGACTCAAGATAAGTGTGAGTACCGAGGATGGCCCTCTCGCAGGATACGAGGGAGGATCCACGATGGAGTATTGTGATGGTGAGTAGTGGACTCGTGTGCGAAAACTATTTTGCTAAAAGGTTCCGTAGGATAGCTTAGCCAAGAGTCAAAGCTGGCTTGCTGCATAAACCCCACCACCTTCTTGAGAATGAGCATGTATAGTAGGTTCTGATGTAAGACTTGCTGAGTACCTTTGTACTCATGTTTGCTTATTTATTGTTTTCAGACGATAACAATGCCCCCTCCGATGGGTTTTACGTAGACCTTGACGTCGATGAGTGACTAGCCACCCAGGTGGTGATCCAGGCCATGGAGGGCCCTATGTAGATAGACATGCTTCGAGAAGCCTTCTTTCTTTCTAGAGTCTGTACTCAGACTAGTTGCTTCTGCATGTGCTTGTATGACTGTATGACTTGAGTGTCGGGTCATGTGACCCCTACCTGTATGAATATGTTATGTATGGCTCCCTGGAGCCTTTAAATAAAATACTTGAGTTGTAGAGTTTTGTTGTGATGCCATGTTGTATGTACTCATATCGGGCATATTGTGTGTATGATTGAAATGCTTGGTATGAGTGGGATCCGACAATCTAGTTGTTTGTCCTTCGCAGCCTTTCTTATGGGGAAATGTAGTCTAGTGCTCCTCGAGCCATAGTAGTCCGCTACAGCCCGGTTCGCCAGAGTCCTGCTAGCCCAGCACTACTGTTCAGGACACTTGACTGGCCAGCATGTGTTTCACTTCGTCCCTATGTCTGTCCCTTCGGGGAAATGTCACGCGGTGATCTCCGGAGTCCTGTCTAGCCTGCTACAGCCCGGGATCCCCGGAGTCCTGTTAGCCCAGTGCTACAGCCCGGAATCACTCGTTGATGACCGACATGTTCGACGTGATTCATGTATGCCTGTCTCCATAGGTCTGTGCCGCTTTGGGTTCACGACTAGCCATGTCGGCCCGGGTTCTCGGTCATATGGATGCTAGCGACATTGTCATATACGCGAGCCAAAAGGCGCAAACGGTCCCGGGCCATGGTAAGGCGACACCCGTGGGATACCGTGCGTGAGGCCGCAAAGTGATATGAGGTGTTACCGGCTAGATCGATGTGGCTTAGAATCGGGGTCCTGGCAGATTGATATGATGAGAATAGACCCGGGGGCCGTAGGTTTCACTAGTGGCTTCTCTCAAGAGCATAAGTATTCAACGATGGGTGAACAAATTACTGTTGAGCAATTGACAGAATTGAGCATAGTTATGAGAATATCTAGGCATGATCATGTATATAGGCATCACGTCCGTCACAAGTAGACCGAAATGATTTTGCATCTACTACTATTACTCCACTCATCGACCGCTATCCAGCATGCATCTAGAGTATTAAGTTAAAAACAGAGTAACGCTTTAAGCAAGATGACATGATGTAGAGAGATAAATTCATGCAATATGAAATAAACCCCATCTTGTTATCCTCGATGGCAACGATGCAATACGTGCCTTGCTGCCCCTTCTGTCACTGGGAAAGGACACCGCAAGATCGAACCCAAAGCTAAGCACTTCTCCCATGGCAAGAACTACCAATCTAGTTGGCCAAACCAAACGGATAATTCGAAGAGGCTTGCAAAGATAACCAATCATACATCAGAGAAGATTCAAATATTATTCATAGATAGACTTGATCATAAACCCACAATTCATCGGTCTCAACAAACACACCGCAAAAAGAAGATTACATCGAATAGATCTCCACAAGAGAGGGGGAGAACTTTGTATTGAGATCCAAAAAGAGAGAAGAAGCCATCTAGCTACTAACTATGGACCCGAAGGTCTGAGGTAAACTACTCACACTTCATCGGAGAGGCTATGATGATGTAGAAGCCCTCCGTGATGACGGCCCTCTCCGGCGGAGCTCCGGAACAGGCCCCAAGATGGGATCTCGTGGATACAGAAAGTTGCGGTGGTGGAATTAGGTTTTTGGCTCCTGTTCTGTTCGTTTGGGGGTACGTAGGTATATATAGGAGGAAGAAGTACGTCGGTGGAGCTCCGAGGGGCCCACGAGGCAGGGGGCGCCCCCCACCCTCGTGACCACCTCTCTGATGCCTTGGCATAGGGTCCAAGTCTCCTGGATCACGTTCGGTGAGAAAATCACGTTCCCGAAGGTTTCATTCCGTTTGGACTCCGTTTGATATTCCGTTTCTTCGAAACACTGAAATAGGCAAAAAACAGCAATTCTGGGCTGGGCCTCCGGTTAATAGGTTAGTCCCAAAAATAATATAAAAGTGGAAAATAAAGCCCAATATAGTCCAAAACAGTAGATAATATAGCATGGAGCAATCAAAAATTATAGATACGTTGGAGACGTATCAAAGAAGTTGAATCCATGGTTCAACGTGGTATGCAGAGAAACAATTAAACAAGATTGCATTGATGCATATGATAGACACAAAAAATAAATTCAAGCACTTCTTAGCAATCTAAGTTCTCGAGTATCATTAACGGGTGACATGTGGACGTCCAATCAGAAGCTGGGTTATTTATGCATAACTGCCCACTTTATTGATGGCTCGTGGACTCTACAAAACAGAATAATCACATTTTGCCTCTTAGAAACTCCACACAACGCCCAGAACATGTTTGACATGGTGCAAAAGAGCTTGAGAGATTGGAACATTGAAGACAAAATCTTTAGCGTTACCTTGGACAATGCACCAGTTAATACCTCGATGGTTGGCCACTTGAGAAAAAATCTGGCAGATAGGTATCTTGTGCATCATAGTCGAAAATTATTGCATGTTAGATGTGCTGCACATGTACTGAATCTCGTGGTGCAAGATGGGCTCGATGCAATGGCGTCAGTTGTTGATAGAATCAGAGATTTAGTGCAGTATGTCAGGAGTTCGCAAGGAAGAATGGAGAAATTCAATGCGATGATTGCGCGGGTGGGACTTGCTTGTAAAAACCATCCTTCGCCAGATGTGCCTACCCGATGGAATTCAACGTACCTAATGCTTGAATCATCATTACCGTTCAGAGCAGCGTTCGAAGCCTTGAAAGAAACTGACAAAGATTATAAATTTTCTCCTTTAGCTAGTGAATGGGAGATGGCTGAAGCTATTTGCCATCTTTTGGGCGCTTTTTACACAGCCACAAAGAAAATCTCGGGTAGAACATATCCCACCTCTCACCTGTACTTCTATGAGGTCTGGAATGTGAAGCAGATAATGGAGAAAGAAGTCACAAGTGAAAATCCTACCATTGTTGCCATGGTGAAAGAGATGGAGGAGAAATGGATGAAATATTTTGAGGAGTCGTTCTTAACAAGTTGTCTGCCAGTGATATTTGATCCGAGGTACAAATATGAATATGTTCACTTCCGACTGACCGCGGCTTTTGGTGGTGGCGCCGGGAAATATCTTACCAAGGTGAATAGTGCGATGAAGATCATAGTTGCTGAATATGCATCTGAATATGAAAACACTTCTGATGAAGGTGATGAGTTTGCAGAGGAGGATGGTGAGGGCACTCTCGATGAGTGGGATAAGCATTTGAGATTGAAAAGATCCCACAACTCAATGAGCTACAACGATATCTTGAAGAAGACCTGTTTCCTCGCCGACAGAAATTGGATATCTTAAAGTGGTGGGAGATTCACTCCCCAAAGTATCCAGTGCTTGCCGCTATAGCACAGGACATATTGGCAGTGTCTGCGTCTACAGTGCCTGCAGAGGCTGCATTCAGCAATGCCGGAAGGATCATCACTGCTCAAAGAAGTAGTTTGACCCCGAGTACTGTTGAGACATTGATGTGCCTCGAGGATTGGTTTCGAGCAGCTGGTAATATGTTTTTAATTATTTCCCCGTACTTTATTTAATACCTTCCATGTTGAATGTTTCATTTTGAATGCCTTCAATATTGCAGATTGCCAAAAGGCGGAACCAACAGTTGGAGACCATGGTAGTGGGCAAGACGATGCTGGAACCACCTAAGGTAATTCTGCTAGTTGTACTTTGCACTTTTGGTGCATTATTATATACACTATGGGGACTGTATCTTAGTCCTAGTGTTCAACTCCGGTAGTTTCGATATACTACAAATGTGAAAAAATAGCATCTTTGAGCAGTCTCCCACTGCACGGTTACATGAGACTGTCTCCTAAGATTGCGAATTCAGGCGAATTCAGACGATTGAAGTCTCATCTGAGTATGAGTAGCCTGAGTGAGCCAACAAGTGATTCCATTAGTTATAACTTGGTAACTTTTGGGAATGGAAAATTTGTATTGCCACTGATTAGATGTGGTAGAAGGGATTGTGTATGGTTGTCAGATATTTATTTCTAGAGATGACTTATAGCCAATAGTCCTGGCATTGACACTCTAGAATTTGAAAATTGGACTGGATCTTCCCTAGTATCTGGCCCTGTTTCATTGGCCCTGTAGGGTTTTATCGATTTAGATGTGTGCTATTTGGTTCAGATTTTGGTCCTATTGGTCTCGCGACATTTATACTGAACTTGAACATGTAAAATTTCATTGGCTGGCGTCGGTCACAAAAAATAGTGTGCTTGGCCTTGCATTTTCACTTGATAGAATCTGGCACTAATGTGATTCTTATAGCCGAAGGTGCTATACACCTCATTCTAACACCATTTTACTATGCTGCAAAACTGCAGGTACCACACCTATTCATACCATGCCTGCCGTGCGCTTCATGTAGCTAATAAGTTGAATTCGTCATCAACCTATCCGTTGCTGGAGTTGTTCTTTAAGAATCAGGTCCTCTGTTCAGACTCTGTGGACATTCGTCATCAACTTGCCGTGCGCTTCATGCATTCGTCATCATTTTAGTGTGCTTGACCTTGCATTTTCACTTGATCAGTAGTTGTGTGTTCGCGCCGTCGTCGAGACTCTACAACTTTAATTGTTGTCTTGGTTTGCACTCTTATTATCCTCTCGTAAATCGATTCATCCGTATATGTAACTGAAGGTTTAGTGGATTCGATCGATTCATCATATATGTAACTGAAGGTTTAGTAGATCTCAACTGTGATGTTTTCATACTATGTTGCTGCTCAGTTATCTTCATACCATGCTGCAGCTCTATACGAGGTTTATGCAAATGTATTTGTTAGGTGATGATCCCACTTGTTCCCACCTAATTTATGCTAGAATTGGTGGGATGTCCACTTTTTTAACATCAAACATGGTGGGACGTGGTGGATTGTAGGTGAGACTCCCACATAGAGTCCCACCTACAGCGTTATCCAGTAGCAACCCGCGCGCGTACTTTGTGCACCACTCACATCAACTATGGACCCGGCCATTCCATTAGCGATACAGCTAGTTGCTTTGCCTCAGCACCCATACCCACTTAATTTTGAGTTACACAGCTCATCGATCGATCTGGTTTCCACGATCGATCTTGAGACCCCATGCATCAGCTTATTTTTGGCCTTGATGACTGTTGAACTACTTGCCTGGTGTTAGACTGGTATAGTTTCCCGGAAAAATATACGTTAGAGTGGTATAGTTTGTACTAAGTGATGTATTGGTGTATATATGCCGGTATCTTATCTTAACAAACAACTTTCGCTGGTAGAAAAAGGGCATGTTGTCCCAGTTCGTAAGGGCCTTTTGTCCCGGTTCTGGAACCGGGACTAAAGGGTCGGTACTAATGCCCTGTCCCTTTAATCCCGGTTCAATTCAGAACCGGGACATATGGGCCTCCACGTGGCCTGTGCGCGGAGTCCAGGCAGGAGACCCTTTGGTCCCGGTTGGTGGCACCAACCGGGACCAATAGGCATCCACGCGTTAGCATTTCTGTGACTGGGGTTTTTATTTTTTTAAAGGGGGAGGGGGTTTGGGGGTTAATTTAGGTGTTTCATATATTGTGTTAGCTAGCTATAATTAATAGAGAGAAGTGTCCTCTCTTATGTCCGTGCTTGGTCGACGTTACGTACTATACATACGTATAGAGAGGACTAGACACGCTAGCTATTAAGCAAACGAAGGAAACAGAAGATCGTCATGAACATATATGCATACAGAGAGAAGTGATATCGACCACCTCTCCTTCTCCGAGAGATTGGTCGAACAACAAGTTCTCGTATATCTATCCGACACTACCGGCTACATATATACAATAATTATCTCTTACAAATATAATCATACGGACTCAGGGTCCACATAGTATTCTCCATCTTCAGGGATCACGTGGTCAAGAAAGAATGCCGCCAATTCCTCTTGAATTGCTCGCATGCAAGCTGGTGCTAGGAGTTCATCCCACTTCCGAAACATCTAATTTAAAGAAGGGGGTCAATACATATATATATGAATGAATGAAACTCAACACAAATGATGGTAATAAAATAAAATTGTGAATGTTGTTATTTATGTACTTCATATTGTTCATCAGTGTAGCCCCGCTCACAGGTCATGTGGCGGATGGACTCGCAAACGTAGTATCCACAGAAATCATTCCCTTGTTCCTGCCACAACCACTTTACAAGAAATAGAGGTCAATCAAACTGATAAGCAAGAATGCCAAATGGTATTGATGAAACTAGTGCTTGAATGACTAGTAGATGCGCGGAACATGCTACTATAGTACTTACTTTCGGGTGTCTAAATTGCAGCTCCTTCGGCAGTCCCGGAGCTTTTCTGGTGAATTTTCTCCAAACCCTGCCGGACAAAGAAAACAATTACTTGATATATCAGAAAATGAACAAAGTTGCTGATATGGTGGATAATGATCGATTTAACTTACTTCTCAAGTATTTGAGTCATGTCTGCATAGTCCTGGGGATCTTTTCGTCTTGAGTCTAAGACGGTTACTAGTCCCTGCTCAAGCTTAATCTCTAGGAGAATATAGTGGAAACTGCACACGCATGCATAACTCATCAATTTCATTACTATAACCTTGACTAATATATAAGGGAAACCGAATACGCACAAGACAGTAACACTCACTTGAAGTTGTAAGGAAAGAGTATTATATCTTTGTTTTCATTTATTACCAACGATCGTAGCAAGTTGGCCTCGGTAGCTGCGGCATGAAATTTAACCTGGGTTGCATCTATGAGATATGTGTTAATGAACCCAATATCACTGACTTGTCTTTTCTTCAATTCGGCGATCTTCAATCTGCATAATATAGTGAGGATGATTATAAATACATGCAATGAAAGAGCTGAGCTATATAGAGAGACTTAATGACAGAAGTAGTACTACTTACAGACAGTAGCAGGTGACCGTTGTTTTATCGAGGGCCAATTGATTGAAAAACTGATAGAACTCCTCAAATGGAACATGCAACAGTTCAATTCCAACGAGGTCATGCTCCTTTTTAACTTTCACATACAAAGTACTCCTCCCCCAGAGTCTCTGCAGATTTTCAAGTACCAATCATGCAATCTTCGCATCATCATTGATAGAGATCTTTCATCTTTGACGAGAGGCTTCCCGTACTCGTATCTTTGTATCTGCACCTCCATGGGTTCATAATGTACATCGTTGGGCAGGTAATCTGCAAGATTGCTATAACCAGGCACCATCCTCGGATCATTAGCGACGTTGTGGCTAGGCACCTTGAGCGGGGGCCACGATTGCTTCGCTTGTTCGCCGAGCTGGGCAATTTGTTTCCCAGCTCGTGAGGATCGCCGAGGGGTCGGGAGGTTGCCTAGTGTCAAAGGATTCAACAAAACCATGTCTTCATCATTAGGCGAAAGTAACAGGTGCATGATGGTACGAAGCTCTCCAAAGTTATTTTGGAACGGAGTCCTAGATAGGATAATTCGCTTTTTGGTACAAAGTTCAGCAAGAACCTTCCAAATATCGTTATTTGGAAGGCCTTTGCTGAAATTCATACAAAAAGGCAAATTATCCTATCCGGGACACTATTCCAAAATAACTTTGGAGGACTTCGTCATGCCCTGGTTACTTCCGGCTAATGATGAAGCCATGGATTTCTTCAATACTTTGACACTAGGAAACCTCTCTCGACCCCTCGGCGATCCTCGACCCCTCGAACCCTCGACGACCCTGGAACCCTCGACCCCTAGACGACCTTGGAACCCTCGACCCTCGATCCCTCGACCCTATAGAACCCTCGAACCCTCGACCCTTGACCCCTTAACGACCCTCGACCCTCTACCCTAGTTCCCGACCCTCGACCCCTCGGCGATCCTCGACACCCTCGTTCCCGATAAAAATTAATAAGAAGAAGAAGAAGAAGAAGAAGAAGAAGAAGAAGAAGAAGAAGAAGAAGAAGAAGAAGAAGAAGAAGAAGAAGAAGAAGAAGAAGAAGAAGAAGAAGAAGAAGAAGAAGAAGAAGAAGAAGAAGAAGAAGAAGAAGAAGAAGAGGAGAAGAAGAAAGGAATAGCTAGAGGAGAAGATCGAAGAAAACAAAAGAGGAGAAGAAGAGAAAATAGAATTTCTCTTCCTCTCCATTATTCTTTTCTTCTTCTCCTCTTCTTTTTCTTCTTTTTTCTTCTTCTTATTTATTTCTTCTTTTCTTTTCCTATCCTCTTCTTCTTTCTTTCCTCTTCTTATTTTCTTCTTTCCTATCCTTCTTTTTCTTATAAATTTTAGCATATTCTAAATTTTCTTCTAACTTTCTATATATGAACAAAAAACTTTCTATATATTTATGAAAAAAAATTCTATGAACAAAAAAATTAAACTAACATACACATATACATACGCATATACATTATACATTGTATATGAACATTATACATACACATATACATTATACAAAATTTTCTATGAACATATACATACACATAGCCACATACGTACATACACATATACATTATATATATATGAACAAAAAATTTAAACTTAAAAAAATGAAGGGCAGGGGCGGCGGCACGGCAGGGCAGGGGCGGCGCGCGGCGGCCGTGCAAGGCAGGGGCGGCGCGCGGCGGGGCGGCGTGCGGCGTCAGCAAAGGGCAGGGGCGGCGCGCGGCGGCCGCGCAAGGCAGGGGTGGCGCGCGGCGGCAGCGAAGGGCAGGGGCGGCGGCGCGATGGCAGCGCGCGGTGGCGACGGTAGCCAGTACAGGGGGAGGAGCAAGGGAGCGGGGCGGCGCTCACCGCGAGGTGGCGTCGGCGACGAGGAAGAAGCTTGGCTCGGGGATGGCGGAGGCCCGCTCGGGGGCGAGGGCAGGGGCGCGCGGGCTCGGCGACGGCGACGGAGACGCGACGGCGAGGCACGGGCGACGGCAGGGGCGGCGGACGGCGTCGGGGCAGCCTGGCGACGTCGATGAGCTCGGCGTCGTCGGGGCAACTGGCGAGGGAAATGGTGAAAAATTCCGAAGTGTTGCTTATATAGCTAAGGCATTGGTCACGGTTCGTGGCACAAACCATGACCAATGCCCCCCTTTAGTCCCGGTTGGTGATACCAACCGGGACCAAAGGCCTCTTTTCAGCAGCCCAAAGGGCGGGAAGCGGCGGCCTTTGGTCCCGGTTGATGGCACCAACCGGGACTAAAAGGGGGCATAGGGCGGGAAGCGGCGGCCTTTGGTCCCGGTTGGTGCCACCAACCGGGACCAAAGGCCTTGCGCTGCCCCGCGCCCAAATGTTTAGTCCCACCTCGCTAGTTGAGAGGGAGCCGCACCTATTTATAAGGTGCGGTGCGCCTTCCCTCTCGAGCTCCTCTCTAAATCAGGCTTTCGGGCCTAACCGTGCAATGTGTACCTGTGGGCCTATTGGGCCTCCCACGGGCCTGAATCCTGGCCCATTGTAGGGTTTCTAGTCGTATTCACGCCGTGGGTGCCCAGTAGGTGGCACTTTTTTTCTTTTTTTGTTTTCTTTTTCGCTTTATTTATCTTATTTTGTTTCTACTTACAACAAAATACTTATTGTTGCTATTTTTATTTTTTTCCAGTTTTTTTCTTTTGTTTTCTGTATTATTTATTTTCTTTTTTTTTTTGCTTTATTTTTTAATTCTTTTTGCTTTTAGGTCAGCAAAATTATAAACTTTCTGTTGCTTTATTTATTTTATTTTGTTTCTACTTACAATAAAATACTTATTGTTGCTATTTTTTCCAGTTTTTTTGTTTTGTTTTCTGTATTATTTATTTTCTTTTGTTTTTTGCTTTATTTTTTTATTCTTTTTGCTTTTAGTTTTAGAAAAGTTATAAACTTTCTGTTAGTGCCATTAGTTTTCAAATTTGAAAACACTTTTTTAGTTTTTTGTTTTCTTTGTTGCTTTATTTATTTTATTTTGTGATTAACTTTACTATAAAAATAGTTTTTTTCCTGTTTTTTTATTTGTTTTTTGCATTATTTATTTTCTTTTGTTTTTTGCTTTAATTTTTAATTCTGTTTGCTTTTAGGTTAGCAAAATTATAAACTTGGTGTTAATGCCATTAGTTTTAGAAAAATTATAAACTTTCTGTTAGTGCCATTAGTTTTGAAATTTGAATAGTTAAATTTTGAATTCTTTGAAAATTGTTTGAATCACAAGTTTGTGATTAACTTACTAAAAATATGAGAATAGATGCGCTTATAGAGAAAATCCAACCTAAATTCCTTGTAAATTTCTATCAATTTCAGAGAAATTCACTATGAATTTAGGTTAAACTTTTCTCTATTAGGGCATCTATTTTCACTTTGAGAGGAGCTCAACAAGGCAGAGAGGAAAGGGCTTATAAACCGGTGTGAGCCCCCTTCGGTTGGCGAGGTGGGACTAAACTCTGCCCGCAACGAGGACCAACCCTTTAGTCCCGGTTTGTGGCACAAACCGGGACTAATGGTCATGGGCCAGGGGCGAGGAGCAAAATTATAAACTTTCTGTTAGTGCCAATAGTTTTAGAAAGTTGAAAGTTGAAAGTTGGCATGGGCCAGGGACTAATGGTCATGGTATTACGAGGGCCGAACCATAAGACATGAAAGCATTTCAAATGAACTCTGAAAAATTTGAAAGTTGGGATGGTATCATAATTTCACCCACATAGCATGTGCATGTACAAAACGGACAATGGTAGCATGTTCCTGTGTTACAAAGTTGGCATGGTATCATCATAATAGTTGCGGGAGAAAGTCTTCACTTTTTCTTCGCTTGTTTCATTTGCTTATTTCGCCGTAACCATGGATAATCTTCATTGTTTATCAGGATGCTTGGGTCAGCCTTGACATTGAAGGGAGGAATTTCATGAAACTTTTCATAATCTTCAGACATGTCTGTCTTGCCGTCCACTCCCAGGATGTCCCTTTTTCCTGAAAGAACTATGTGGCGCTTTGGCTCATCATATGATGTATTTGCTTCCTTATCTTCTTTTTCTCGGTTTGGTAGACATGTCCTTCACATAGATAACCTGTGCCACATCATTGGCTAGGACGAACGGTTCGTCAGTGTACCCAAGATTTTTCAGATCCACTGTTGTCATTCCGTACTGTGGGTCTACCTGTACCCCACCGCCTAACAGATTAACCCATTTGCACTTAAACAAAGGGACCTTAAAATCAGGTCCGTAGTCAAGTTCCCATATGTCCACTATGTAACCATAATATGTGTCCTTTCCGCTCTCGGTTGCTGCATCAAAGCGGACACCGCTGTTTTGGTTGGTGCTCTTTTGATCTTGGGCGATCGTGTAAAATGTATTCCCATTTATCTCGTATCCTTTGTAAGTCAATACAGTCAAAGATGGTCCCCTAGACAACAAGTACAACTCATCACAAACAGTGTTGTCACCTCTGAGACGTGTTTCCAACCAACTGTTGAAAGTCCTGATGTGTTCACATGTAATCCAGTCGTCGCACTGCTCCGGGTGTTTGGAGCGCAGACTGTTCTTGTGTTCATCGACATACGGGGTCACCAAGGTAGAGTTCTGTAGAACTGTGTAGTTTGCTTGAGACCAAGAATATTCGTCCCTGCATATTATTGAGTCTCTTCCAAGAGTGCCTTTTCCAGCCAGTCTCCCCTCATACCGCGATTTAGGGAGACCTATCTTCTTAAGGCCAAGAATGAAGTCAACACAAAACCCGATAACATCCTCTGTTTGATAGCCCATGGAGATGCTTCCTTCTGGCCTAGCGCGGTTACGGACATATTTCTTTAGGACTCCCATGAACCTCTCAAAGGGGAACATATTGTGTAGAAATACAGGCCCCAGGATGACAATCTCGTCGACTAGATGAACTAGGACGTGCATCATGATATTGAAGAAGGATGGTGGAAACACCAGCTCGAAACTGACAAGACATTGCGTCGCATCACTCCTTAGCCTTGGTACGATTTCTGGATCGATCACCTTCTAAGAGATTGCATTGAGGAATGCACATAGCTTCACAATGGCTAATCGGACGTTTTCCGATAGAAGCCCCCTCAATGCAACCGGAAGCAGTTGCGTCATAATCACGTGGCAGTCATGAGACTTTAGGTTCTGAACATTTTTCTCCGGCATATTTATTATTCCCTTTATATTCGACGAGAAGCCAGTCGTGACCTTCATACCGAGCAGGCATTCAAAGAAGATTTCTTTCTCTTCTTTCGTAAGAGCGTAGCTGGCAGGACCTTTATACTACTTCGGAGGCATGCCGTCTTTTTCGTGCAAACGTTGCAGGTCCTCCCGTGCCTCAGGTGTATCTTTTGTCTTGCCATACACGCCCAAGAAGCCTAGCAGGTTCACGCAAAGGTTCTTCGTCACGTGCATCACGTTGATTGAGGAGCGGACCTCTAAGTCTTTCCAGTAGGGTAGGTCCCAAAATATAGATTTCTTCTTCCACATGGGTGCGTGTCCCTCAGCATCATTCGAAACAGCTAGTCCACCGGGACCCTTTCCAAAGATTACATAGTGTAAATCATTGACCATAGCAAGCACGTGATCACCGGTGCGCATGGCGGGCTTCTTCCGATGATCTGCCTCGCCTTTGAAATGCTTGCCTTTCTATCGACATTGATGGTTGGTCGGAAGAAATCGACGATGGCCCAGGTACACATTCTTCCTGCATTTTTCTAGGTATATACTTTCAGTGTCATCTAAACAGTGTGTGCATGCATGGTATCCTTTGTTTGTCTGTCCTGAAAGGTTACTGAGAGCGGGCCAATCGTTGATGGTCATGAACATCAACGCCTTAAGATTAAATTCCTCCTGTCTGTGCTCATCCCACGTACGTATACTATTTCCATTCCACAGCTGTAAAAGTTCTTCAACTAATGGCCTTAGGTACATATCAATTTCGTTCCCGGGTTGCTTAGGGCCTTGGATGAGAACTGGCATCATAATGAACTTCCGCTTCATGCACATCCAAGGAGGAAGGTTATACATACATAGAGTCACGGGCTAGGTGCTGTGATTGCTGCTCTGCTCCCCGAAAGGATTAATTCCATCCGCGCTTAAAGCAAACCATACATTCCTTGGGTCCTTTGCAAACTCATCCCAGTACTTTCTCTCGATTTTTCTCCACTGCAACCCGTCAGCGGGTGCTCTCAACTTCCCATCTTTCTTTCGGTTCTCACTGTGCCATCGCATCAACTTGGCATGCTCTTCGTTTCTGAACAGACGTTTCAACCGTGGTATTATAGGAGCATACCACATCACCTTCGCAGGAACCCTCTTCCTGGGGGGGCTCGCTGTCAACATCACCAGTGTCATCTCGTCTGATCTTATACCGCAATGCACCGCATACCGGGCATGCGTTCAGATCCTTGTATGCACCGCGGTAGAGGATGCAGTCATTAGGGCATGCATGTATCTTCTCCACCTCCAATCCTAGAGGGCATACGACCATCTTTGCTGCGTATGTACTGTTGGGCAATTCGTTATCCTTCGGAAGCTTCTTCTTCAATATTTTCAGTAGATTCTCAAATCCTTTGTCAGCTACAGCATTCTCTGCCTTCCACTGCAGCAATTCCAGTACGGTACCGAGCTTTGTGTTGCCATCTTCGCAATTGGGGTATAACCCTTTTTTGTGATCCTCTAACATGCGATCGAACTTCAGCCTCTCCTTTTGACTTTCGCATTGCGTCCTTGCATCGACAATGACCCGGCGGAGATCATCATCATCGGGCACATCGTCTGGTTTCTCTTGATCTTCAGCAGCTTCACCCGTTGCAGCATCATTGGGCACATCGTCTGGTTCCTCTTGATCTTCACCAGCTCCCCCCGTTGCAGCATCACCGTATTCAGGGGGTACATAGTTGTCATCGTACTCTTCTTCTTCGCCGTCTTCCATCATAACCCCTATTTCTCCGTGCCTCGTCCAAACATTATAGTGTGGCATGAAACCCTTGTAAAGTAGGTGGGAGTGAAGGATTTTCCGGTTAGAGTAAGACCTCGTATTCCCACATTCAGTGCATGGACAACACATAAAACCATTCTGCTTGTTTGCCTCAGCCGCATCGAAAAACTCATGCACGCCCTTAATGTACTCGCGGGTGTGTCTGTCACCGTACATCCATTGCCGGTTCATCTGTGTGCATTGTATATAATTAAGTGTCCAAATTAATAAAAGTTCATCATCACATTAAAACCAAAGTGCATACATAGTTCTCATCTAACAACATATAGCTCTCCAGAGCATCTAATTAATTAAATCATACATTGAAACTATGTAAAACATTTCAATGCGAAAACAAATGCGATCATAATCGCAACCAAGGTAACAATTGATCCAACGGCATAATGATACCAAGCCTCGGTATGAATGGCATATTTTCTAATCTTTCTAATCTTCAAGCGCATTGCATCCATCTTGATTTTGTGATCATCGACGACATCCGCAACATGCAACTCCAATATCATCTTATCCTCCTCAATTTTTTTTATTTTTTCCTTCAACAAATTGTTTTCTTCTTCAACTAAATTTAACCTCTTGACAATAGGGTCGGTTGGCATTTCCGATTCACATACATCCTACATAAATAAAATCTATGTCACGTTGGTCGGCATAATTTTCATAAACAATAAATGAACCAATAGTTATAAAGATAATATATATACCACATCCGAATCATAGACAGGACAAGGGCCGACGGGGGCGGATACCAAAACCATCGCACTATATAAGATGCAATAATAAAAGTAAGAAAATAATACAAGTATCTATGTAAACATACAAGTAAGAATATTTTTCCTTTCAGAAAGAAGATAAGAACAAGAGGCTCACCACGGTGGTGCCGGCGATGAGCTCGGCGCGGGTGATCGACGATGGTGAAGACGGGGACGGGGCGTGAAGGACCGCTAAACCTAGACAAATATTATGAAAAATGGAGTTTGGAGGTCGAGCTTGCAGAGGAGAAAGCTTAAGTAGTGTGGTTCGGGCATTCCATCGAACACCTTGTGTGCATAGGAGGTGAGCTAGAGTACCACCAAGCCCTCTCCCCCTCGGCCAGAGAAAAACAAAGCACTGGGGTGCTCTGCTCACGAGCGAGGGGTATATATAGGCACCTCATTGGTTCCGGTTGGTGACATGAGCCGGGACTAAAGGGGAGCCTTTGGTCCCGGTTCAAGCCACCAACCGGGACCAATGGTGGTGGGCCAGGAGCTCAGCCCATTGGTCCCGGTTCATCCCACCAACCGGGACCAAAAGGTCCAGATGAACCGGGACCAATGGCCCACGTGGCCCGGCCGGCCCACTGGGCTCACAAACCGGGACCAATGCCCACATTTGTCCCGGTTCTGGACTGAACCGGGACTAATGGGCTGATCCGGCCTGGACCAAAGCCCTGTTTTCTACTAGTGCTTGCTGCAAGCTCAGTAGACGTGTTCTGTGCACTTCATTAATTGCATCGTTCTATTGCCAAGAATGGAAAGTTGGGGCTCAAAGACCAACACGGCTTTCCTTGACCCTTGCCATCTACTCGAAGGACGTGTAAAAGGAAGAAGAAGACGTGGTGATTCTAGAGCTAGTTGCTTTAACAAAGTGAGAGTGGAGAACCAATCCAAAGCAAAGCAATTATACTTGCAAACGAGCTAGTTCCTTTAACAACGTGAGAGTGGAGAACCGATCGAGCAAAAGTTTAGAGCTCTCAACACATGCAACATTTTATTAGCGTGCAACAAAAGAAAATCAAAGATCCTAGCGAATTGCTATTAGCTAAAAAACAAAAGCAAAAGAATGCGTACATCTCACTGAACGGCTATTGGTACGGCCAATAAAATGTATTACACGTTAGCTGAGGCTCAGGAAATGTATGAAATAACTGTATCATCAACATAAGTTTAATCATTAAATTGAAGTTTTAAATGTTCTTTAGAATTGATAAGAGGAATTCTAGCATTAGAAATCAAGTGAAAAGTGACCTTAGAGAGGAACAGTGTATAAGAGCATCTACACCCGGACATAACTAATCCGCCCCCTACAATCCGCGCCGGACCTAGCTAATCATGACCTCTAAATGTCCGCAGACGCGTCTGGGCATGTCCGTGGACAGTGGCCGGTCACCCCTCAAATGGCCGCTTCCACAATCGGGTATGTCGTTACCAAAATCCTCAAATCCATATAATTACATGCAATGTAATCTTTGTTGGTGTCCGTGCTCCATGTCCTTATTGTTCCCTTCTATGTCCATGTCCGGCAGGCGTGAGCCCCATGAAGTCAAGGTGCGATCGCCGGCGAAGAAGAGTAGGACATGGGACACAAACAGACCCACATTAGACATGAGGCGCCACCGTCTCCATGCCCTACTCTTCCTCATCGGAGCTCATGGCCTGGACGTCTCCTGTCAAGGAGAGGTCCGTGATAGACGTGGATGGACGGACCAGTCCCATGGTCGCCACGTGTGGGTCCGCCCGCGCAACGACGTGCGACTCTGCCTCCGTGGCTTCGGCCTCGAGGGCCGTCGTAGCCTCCCTCGACTTGTGGCTCGCACGACGGGCATGCCTCGCGTCCGCAACTGATGGACCATAGGCATGCTGGCATTTACCTTTCACTTGGTGCTCGACCCCGCAGGGACGACGTGCTTTGTGGAGGAGTGAAGTATAGTGGCCAGGGTTTCATCCAGGAAGCGGATAGGGATGAATATATGTGGGCTCGGGAGAACATATTAATAACATGGATAGGGATTAATAACATGACATTTTTATTGATAACATGGCATTTTAATAATTAATAATATGTCTTTTTTAATAGGAGGATGGCAGTTTATTATTAAGGGCATGGTATTGTAATAATGAATAACATGTTTTTATTAATAATAGGATGAAAGTTTTATAATTAATAACATGACATTTTTATTAATCAGTGGATGGCATTTTTATTATTATTAAGACCTTGTCATTTTTAATGACGTGACATTTTTTATCAATGTAAAATCGAATGGAGGTTTTATTAATAGCATGACATTTTTATTAATAATAGGAATGGCAGATTTATTAAAACCATGGAATTTTTATTTGGTTATGCTATGGTATTTTATCGTAGGTAGCATGGTATTCCGCAGTCCCGTAATATAAGAGCGTTTTTGACACTACATTAGTTTTTTTGCCATGCTATGTTAATTTTTTCATATACTATGGCAATTTGTTTTAACATAACATGGCAGATTTCTTTTTTTTCTGTTGTGTCATTTTCCCCAAAATTTGCCATGTTTTTTCAAGAGAACAAGTTCCCCAATTTTTTCATGATCCCATATGTGTCTTCTTCTTTTATATGTCATGGCATTTTCCTGGTGTGCTTTTATATCGTTAAACGGGGTCCAAAATAACGGGGGGGTTAAGGCCTTTTTTAGTACATGAAAATGGTCTCTTTTTTGGCGTTCATATTGAAAGGCTTTTTTCCGTTTTGTTTGTAGACACGTAAAGGGGGAGGGGTTCGCTGGAAGGGTGTCGCCCCAGTGAACGTCTCTGGTCGCTCGAACAGACCGTGGGCTCTCTCTTTTCTTCTTTTTGTTTCGGACGGGTTCTCTTTTGATGAAAACTTCTAAAAGCTGGGCAGGCAGCCACGTCAGGTCTTGGCGATCTTGATTCCGACTACTCCCTCCGCTCGGAATTACTTGTCTCGGAAATGGATGTATTTAGAACTAAAATACATCTAGATAAATCCATTTTTGCGACAAGTAATTCCGAACGGAGGTTTTCTACTCCCTGCCTTCTACTAAAAGCTGCCGGCCCACCGACACATTTATGCCCCACCAGAATCAAAAGACGTTTACACAACCATGGTCTACGGTTGAAATACCTTCATAACGATATTTTTCTTATATACTTATACAAACTAGATTTACAAATACTTTGCCATATTTTGCTGAAGGAGTTCGATAATGCACTAGATTTATTTTTTTTTTGAAAATGCATGCACTAGAACTTGGCATGGCATGGTGTTTGCAGCGTCCACCGTCACGAAGTAGGGAACTAGGTAGGGACGTGTACTTGTGCTGTGGGCAACTCAGGATGCACGCTTCTGCTGGCCTACGAAAGCCTAATTAAAAAGCTGCATATTTCTACAAACTTAGGACAAACCTAGGTCTGCAAATACTTCCTCCGTAAAGAAATATAGTGATCTAAACACCTCTTATATTTCTTTATGAAGAGAGTATATTTTAAAACAGAGGAAGTATCATGAAACTGAATTTTGCTACTCCACAAGCACTTCTTTCTGAAGAATCCAGATGCTCCTGTACTTATAGATATACAAGGACATTTATGCTCCAATTCTTCCTATATAAAGCCAAAGAAAAATCCCACCGAAATAATGTACAACATACCATTTATTCGCTGACAAGACAAACAAGGCTTGGCACACACTGATCCAATTTACCGTGCAACAAAGGTGTAGCAAACTACAGAGAAAGGTCAGCCAGGTCAAATGATCTCGAAACCGCCTTGTACCAGGAGTCTCCTCTCTTCTTCCTGTGTGCATCATCTAACTTGGGGCGGAACACCGTTGTGTTGTCCTTGTGCAGGCCTGCAAATATCTCATCCTTCGTCCAGACTCCTGCAGCTAACCCTGCTGCGTATGCGGCCCCGAGGGCCGTTGTCTCGGTGTCGGCTGGCCTGACAACAGGGCTACCCAGCAAATCGGCCTGCAGGTGTGTGCATACAATCGTCAGTCATCTGATGGAACTTGATGAGTTCTTAAACTTGCAAGAAAATATGCCACAAAAACCAGCTCAGCAGCAAAACAGGCTGTGTGGTAAAGTATTATACAAAATTAAGTAAAACTATTCAGTACACAAGCTTGGGTTTCCTGCATTTCAGATGTAATTGGGAATTTGTTTTAAGAAAGATAAATCCACATTGTGCAAATCAGCCTGCAGGTGAGTGCATACTGTCGTCAGTGATCTGATGGAAACTTGATGAGTTCTTACACGTGCAAGAAATGTACCTCAAACACCAGCTCAGCAACAAAACAGTCTGTGTGCTAAAGTATTATACAAAAATAAGTAAAACTATTCGGTAGGTAAGCTTGGTTTTCCTGCATTTCCGGTGTAATTGGGAGTTTTTTTCAGAAAGATTAATCCACATTGTGTAATCATCATTCTTTTTCTAGAATATGTAACTAGTCCATATTATGGGACAGAGGGAGTATCTGTTTATCCAGCAATATGATGAACCGCTAACAGATGTATTCCACTACAGTTTTTCTATATATAGAAGAAAAGGAACTGCTGAAGGGTATAGACAATTTCTTTACCTGGATCTGCATGAGAAGGTTGTTAACAGTAGCACCACCATCGACACGCAGCAAGAATTCCCCTTCTGCACTCTTGACTTCTCCTGCCTCCCCAGCATCCTTATGCATGGAGCTGAGAACATCATTCACCTGAAAGCACATACTCTCGAGCACTGCTCGAGCAATGTGCCCCTTGTTTGTGAACCTCGTGATTCCGATACAGATCCCCCTCGCGTCATCCCTCCACCATGGCGCGAACAATCCATTGAAAGCTGGCACAAAGTAAATCCCACCTGAATCTTGCACACTTTCAGCCAATCCTTCAATTTCTGATGCTGAGGAAATGATTCCAAGGCTGTCCCTCAACCACTGAACTGCTGCACCAGCAATTGCAATTGAGCCTTCTAAAGCATAATTAGTGGGTGCATCTGGGCCAAGCTTGTAAGCAATAGTGCTAAGAAGACCGTGGGTAGACTGTGTGACCTCCTCCCCTGTGTTGAGAAGGATGAAGGCACCAGTTCCGTAGGTGCTTTTTGCTTCACCTTTCTGGCATAGCTGCCCAAGCATCGCAGCATGCTGATCTCCTAAACAGCCTGAGATGGAAACACCAGCCAAAGGGAACCCACTGGCAACCACGCCAATTTTCTCCGAGTTACTGATAATCTTTGGCAAGATGCCGGCAGGAATGCCTAATGCCTCAAGTGTAGGCTTGTCCCAGTCAAGCGCCTTCAGATTCATAAGCATTGTGCGTGCTGCGTTCGAGCAGTCTGTGACATGCTGCCCAACTAACTCCTTTCCATCACGGTCTTTCCCACCAATGCCTCCAGTGAGGTTCCAGATCAACCAGGTGTCGATTGTGCCAAATAATGCATCACCAGCCCGGACAGCATCCTTGACAGCGTCAACATTCTCCATCAACCATAATAACTTCAGAGCACTGAAGTAGGTACTGATTGGTAAACCACATGTCTCCACAAAGTGGGTTCTGCCACCTGATAGCTCACTTTCCAGTCTCCTGAAGAGGGGAGGCATTAAACAGAATCAGAACACTAAACAACATAAAAATGTTAACACAAAGTGGCAGATGGATAAAAGGAGACCTGCAGATAGAGCTAGTGCGAACATCCATCCACACAATTGCATTGTAGAGCGGAAGGCCTGTGGATTTGCTCCACACAACAGTAGTCTCCCTCTGATTTGTGATTCCAATGGCCTTCAAACCAGCATCCACATTAAGTCCACTAGCTGCAGCTTTTTCGAGTGTCTTTGCCATGCAGACCTTCACACTCTCCATGATCTCCATAGGATCATGCTCGGCCCATCTTTTAGTTCACATCAGTACAAAGATGAAAAAGGTTAGAAGTCATCTCCTAGCTGCCAAGTTAAGGGGTGGCAAACGACAGTATGAAAAACTCAAGAAGAGAACTGCCAACGCTTTACACAGGAAGATGGCACCACAGACCATGAACAGAATCAAATATCATAGAACACCATAGCATAAAGCAACGTTCAGTATGGCATGTTTATCAACTAACAAATGGAAACAGGGGTGAGACAAATAAAATCTTTTATGCTGCTTCAGAAGCCAGTTTACAGGTAAGAAACAATTAAGCAAGTGCAGAATCAGAATATTACAGTTCTAAAAGTGCATCAAGATAACCAGCACTAGAAGTGTATTAGATTTGAAGCAAGGTCGGTCAATGATCAGACCATTCTCAGTGAACATGTAGAAGGAAAATCAAATATCAAAACAGAGTCAGGCCAGTCATATGTGACAACTGTTAAGGACATCAAACTGCTCTGTCATAGAAAAACGTCAATCCTTGACAACTACTTTTTGTAATTTTGAAGTACGGAAATGTTATCCAGTAGCCTCCCAGTCCATCTGGGCCATACATTAGGTTTAAGTACTCCAGACAACAACTCATTTTAGAAGATAGCATCACAGCAACTCTTAATGTAAGAAAAGAGGTGTCAGTGGGCAGTCTCACTCGCATCTAAATAATTTAAGAGATGGTCTGTAAAGCAAGCAAGACTGGGACTTCCATGACTCCATTAACTCAGGAAGTCAACTATCATGCGTACTATCTTCTAGGAAAACAAGCAATATTTATCTATCATATCCCAAAACTATTCATAACACTGTACACTGTAGAGTCCAAAGGTTCAGTAGAGTAGCTTGGTGTGCTTAAAAACGAGTGAACCATCCTGGTTAATATGTAGCACTAGAATATCTTGAGGCCATCGCAAATCAATCAAGTGAAGCACATGATCCTAATTTCGGCATCACATCTAGTCCTAGCTAGCAATCGAATCACCAGATTAAAGCGCGCAGCACCTACTGGACAAACCTGAAACACTGAATGAGTTTACAGTTAAGACTGAACTTTCGCACTCGACATAAACAGGAGCATATAACAGACACGAAGGTACAGCTTCAGACATAAATAAACTTGATCCTAACTGTGACATCAGATAGCACCTAAATTGACAACCGAGTCATCAAAAGCACACAGTAGCAGCTTGCCAAACCACCTGAACCACTGAAATGACATGACAGTTAGGACTGTACCTTGGCACTGGACAAATCCAGAGCGTAGCAACCAAAAGGGCGGCACAGCTTAACTAGAAATTCGCTAATTCCGTCCTGTTCTACCAACCACCCGAAGAGGGCGACGAGGCCCCAAAAAATTCCACGGGCACGCGCACGTGGAGCGGATCAGACGACGGAATTGGCAAAGGGGTGGTGGTGGTGCGCGGCGCTTACCCGGCCTCCGGGTAGTGCTGCTTGAACTCGAGCTGGTGGGAGGCGACGGGGCTAGCGTGGCGGTCGTAGATGATGAACCTGGTGCTGGTCGTCCCCTGGTCGATCGACGCCACGTACACCTCCTCCGCCTTCCCCTTCCCCGCCATATTCTCGGAGTCCCTGTCCCCCGACGCGCCCCAGAAGAAGCTCGCCGGGAGAAACAAGCGCCGAACCCTCCGCCGGCGGGCGGACAGAGGGGAGCGGCGGGGAGTGGAGTGAGCCGGTGGAACAAGCGAGGAAGGGGACGGCGTCAGACTGGGAGGCAGTTGGGAGCGGGGGAAGAGAAATTATAGGGAGGGAGGTGAGGGAGGGTGGGTGGGTGGATCCGATTGGGAGGGAGGTGGACGATGGGCTGGGCGTGGAAGTCAATGACTATCGCCTTGTCTGACTCTGATCTGGGACTGGTAGCTCGCCTCTATCTCCTCGCGCTCTGCTCGGCTCGGCGCGGCGCGGACGGGGTTTCTGCGACGAAAATCCCGTGCTTTTCTCCCCCAGGAAATCTGGGGATGCCAGTCCAGTTGGGACTAAGGATAACGGACGGATTTGCCCAGAGAAAGACGAACGTCGATGCAATCATGTGGAGTAGGAAATTTCCTCCGGCGGCTAGAGGCGAGTAAACTAGCAGTTGGCGTGACGCAGGGCATGACAGCGAGTGAGACAGGGGAACATTACGAAACATGCGAACCGAAGGTGACAACATCGGAGCAAATATGAATTACAGTAGTCCTTTCTTCCAGACATAAAAAAATCGGGGGCAGAGTTCTTTGTCTTTCTTTTAGGGATAGAATTCATTATCTGCATCAACTACTTTGCTTGCTACTGATAGATGTTTACTTTTGTGGAGCTAACAATTGTATTGTATGTGCTTACCCGAAAAAAAAATGTATGTGCTAGTTATTTATTGGCTTGTTTGGACACGAGCATAGTTTATGGCCACGACGCAAGCAAGCAAGCAAGCAGAGATAATGTAAAGTGCGGTTGAATGGCCTCACTCTCGCCTATAGATTACCACATGATTTCCGGGTCGTGAGCCGCTGATTCGATGTAATCTCATCTCCGAATGCCCTACGCAAAATGAGCAAATCATCATGCTGTATGAGGACGCAAGTAAGGGGTGGTTGGGTGCTTTCGTGAGCACACAAGCTGGGAGTAGTTACTAGTGAGCAGGAGGAGCTACACCGAACGCGTCGGCGTGCACTACGCCATCACAAGCCTCCAAGTTGGGTAGCGTCGCCCCTGCATTGTAAAGTGTAAACGGTCTCCGCACGCATACGCAGCAACCGCAAGCCCTTGCTTGCCGTGCGTGTGTAGCTAGGATATGCCGAGGTGACCTCTTGTGTAACAACGACAGGTTTTGGAGGCTCCCGTCTATGACTCTGTCTCCTTGGGAAGTCAGGGGAACATGCCCGCAACAAACTAACCAAGAGAAAGAAAGAAAAAAGAATTTGTCATATGGGCAGTGGCAGCACTGCACAGTTGATCATGTTGGGGCCCTCCTCGGGGGAGATGAAGCGGCTCAGCAAAAATCCGAAGACGCCCCTATATCTCGCGTTCAGCGAGAGGGGAGGAACCATTGCTGAACGGGAGACCGAGACGGGACGGCTGAGAAGCGCCAGAGGCCACATCCACATTTTTTTTTCTGTTTTTTGCTTTATATTTATACTATGTCTGTACTTTAAAATATTATATATAGATACAAAAACACTCTAAAAAACATTTGAAAAATGTTGAACAAATATTTGAAAATTGTTGAGCAAGCATTCGGAAAATGTTGAACAAGTATTTGAAAAATGTTAATCATGCATTCTAAAAATATTTAACGTGTATAGAAAAGTTGTTGATCGTGTATTAAAAAATGATGATTTTTTATCATCTATATGAAAATATTAATATAGAAATCATGTTGTCGTCCAAGACATAAATTTTTCTGTTGGCTCATGCTAAATGACAGGATAAATACATGTGACCTTTTGACCAAAAAAGGCATGCACCTAGATTCCACTGTATGTGTTCTATGCAACAGTGAAGACAATGAAGACAGGACCCATCTACTATTCTCTTGTCCATTTAGTCAAGGATTCTGGTGGAACATTGGATTTGAATGGAACTCAGATATGGAGATCAACAATATGATTATTGATGCTAAACACAGATATAAAATTGACCACTTCATGGAAATCATGATACTTGGTTGTTGGAGCATATGGAACCAAAGGAATGGGATGATCTTTGAAGGGATTCCTGGCTCAATAAATGACTGCAAGATTGACTTTATCAGATATTTCAAAATGACCATGCTGAGGGCTAAACCCACTCTAAAAGAGGGCATGTCCTCCTGGATAGATAATATTTAATTTTCCAATAAGCTTTTTTATTTCTTCCCCCTAGAGTGTATTCTCTTGGTTGTCCCCTCAACAACCTTTTTGATTATGTAATTTGGACAATTTCTTTATAAATGAAAATGACTCACAGTAGGGGATTTACCCTACTGTTCTTTGGTCAAAAAAATACGAAAATATTAATCAATAATTTGAAAAACATGTTGAACGAGTATTTAAAAAATATTAATCAAGCATTTAGAAAATGTTAAATGTTTATAGATAACTGTGAATCATGTATTAAAAATGATGAATTTTTTTGATCACATATGTAAAAGTATTAATCAAGCATTTAAAAAATTCTTGAACAAGGGTTTGAATAATGTTAATCAAGCATTTGAAAAATGTAAATGTATAGAAATAATATTGACCAAGTATTAAAAAATATTAATCTTGTATTTGAAAAATGTTAATCAAAAAATTGATTTTCTCAATGTGTATTAAAAAAATGTTGACCATGTATTAAGAAAATGTTAAATTTGTATTGAAATAATGTTAAATTTGTATTATAAAAATGGTGTTGACATATAAAAGAAATGTAGAATGAAAAACCAAAAGTGAAAACCGAAAAAGAAACAAAATAAAACAAAGAAAATAAAATAAAAAACTAAGAAACAAATGCAAAACGGATGAAAAAACAAAAAAACCAATGAAATCTAAGAAATAATAAATAAAAATTAAGAAATAAAGAAAAACAAAAAGACCAATGAAAATCTAAAGAAACATATAATAAACAAAGAAATCGGTGAAAATGGAAAAGAAAGGAACGAAGAAAAAGGAAAATAAAAAACCATTGAAATCCGAGAAAAGAAACAAAGAAAAAAACAAAACCAATGAAAAAACAGTGAGGAAACGAAGAAAAGACAAAGAAAACGAAAACAACAAAAGAAAAAACACGATGCGTGCGAACCAGCGAAGTCTCTTGATCGAACCAAGCTAAAAAAACGGGCTGGCCCAGTTGCTATAGTGCGTGAGGAAAGCTTCAACGAGATGGAAGAAACGCGCGTTAATGCGAGATATTGCCCTCGTGAAAATCAAAATGTAGTACGGGCACTAGTAGAAAAAGGATCAAATATAAGATACATTAGTCCCGGTTTGCATTGGAGCCAGCATTAATGTGTTCATTAATGCCGGTTTAAATAGATAGGCGGGAGGAGATCTTTAGTATCGGTTAAGGGCGAACCTTTAGTACCGGTTCATGCCACGAATCGGTACTAAAGGGGCTGGGGCCGGTTAGTAAATAGATTGTGGCAGGCTGTTTTTAGTCCCACCTTGCTCCCTAGCAAGATTTTTATCAACTTAAATATGTTACTTCTCAAACTATCACAAACACTTGGTCTTCATTGAATTCTGTGTAGAATTTGTGGTCGCAGTATGAGTCTTCACCGGTTTTCTAAACCATTAAGGACTCATGTTGACAATTCAGATTGTACACAAAAAGATCATTGATAATCAATGTATTTTTTTATGTATATTTTTACATGTTTACGCTCTCACTCTTTCCACTCATTCGGTCTCCTCCTCAATCCCCCTGCGCCAGTCCTCCCCGCCGGCCGCCCCTCACTCTCTGCTGACATGTTTACACCCTCACTCTCTCCACTCACTCGGTCTCCCCCTCAACCCCCCCCCCCCCCCCCCCCGTGTCGGTCCTCCCCCGCTGGCCGCCCCTTACTCTCTGCTGACATCATTTGCTCTTTTTCAGTCCTCCCACGATTTTCAAAGTGCGTCCAGTTGCAAGAACGCGAATGAAGGAGTCGTACTCGCAGCGATTCAGATCGCGGTTGATTCCGATCTAAGCGCCGAACCACGGCGCCTCCGCGTTCAACACACGTGCAGCCCGGTGACGTCTTCCACGCCTTGATCCAGCAAGGGGAGAAGGAGAGGTTGGGAAGACTGCCTCCAGCAGCAGCATGACGGTGTGGTGGTGGTGGAGGAGCGCGGAACTCCAGCAGGGCTTCGCCAAGCACTACGAGAGATGAGGAGGGAGAGAGATAGGGCTGCGCCAAGAGGGAGAGGATCTCGTGTGTCTTGCAGCCCCCAATACCTCAAGTATATATAGGGGAAGGGGAGGGGCTGCGCCTCCATCTAGGGTTCCCTCCCTAGGGGTGGCGGCAGCCCCAAAACCCATCTAGGGTGGCGGCCAAGGGGGGAGAGAGGGGGGCGCACCTAGGGTGGGCCTTAAGGCCCATCTGGACCTAGGGTTTGCCCCCTCCCACTCTCCCTTGCGCCTTGGGCCTTGGTGGGGGGTGCACCAGCCCACCTGGGGCTGGTCCCCTCCCACACTTGGCCCACACAACCTTCTAGGGCTGGTGGCCCCACCTGGTGGACCCTTGGGACCCTCCCGGTGGTCCCAGTACGTTACAGATAGCACCCGAAACTTTTCCGGTGACCAAAACGGGACTTCCCATATATAAATCTTTACCTCCGGACCATTCCGGAACTCCTCGTGGTGTTCGGGATCTCATCCGGGACTCCGAACAGCATTCGGTAACCGCGTACATACTTTCTCTATAACCCTAGCGTCATCGAACCTTAAGTGTGTAGACCCTATGGGCTCGGGAGTCATGCAGACATGACCGAGACAACTCTCCGGTCAATAACCAACAGCGGGATCTAGATACCGATGTTGGCTCCCACATGCTCCATGATGATCTCATCGAATGAACCACGATGTCAAGGATTCAATCAATCCCGTATACAATTCCCTTTGTCTATCGGTACGATACTTGCCCGAGATTCGATCGTCGGTTTCCCGATACCTTATTCAATCTCGTTACCGGCAAGTCTCTTTACTCGTTCCGTAACACATCATCCCGTGATCAACTCCTTGGTCACATTGTGCATATTATGATGATGTCCCACCGAGTGGGCCCAGAGATACCTCTCCGTTACACGGAGTGACAAATCCCAGTCTCGATTCGTGCCAACCCAACAGACACTTTCGGAGATACCCATAGTGCACCTTTATAGCCACCCAGTTATGTTGTGATGTTTGGCACACCCAAAGCACTCCTACGGTATCCGGGAGTTGCACAATCTCATGGTCTAAGAAAATGATACTTGACATTAGAAAAGCTTTAGCATACGAACTACACGATCTTATGCTAGGCTTAGGATTGGGTCTTGTCCATCACATCATTCTCCTAATGATGTGATCCCGTTATCAACGACATCCAATGTCCATGGTCAGGAAACCGTAACCATCTATTGATCAACGAGCTAGTCAACTAGAGGCTTACTAGGGACATGGTGTTGTCTATGTACCCACACATGTATCTAAGTTTCCTATCAATACAATTCTAGCATGGATAATAAACGATTATCATGAACAAGGAAATATAATAATAACCAAGTTATTATTGCCTCTAGGGCATATTTCCAACAAGCGCGCCCCTATAGTACCGGTTCGTGGCTCCAACCGGTACTAAAGGCCACCCTCTATTTCGAACTATCAAGGTTTCGGACGAAAACTCTCTTTCAAACTACTCAGAAATAAATGGAAGAAAATAAATAAAGCAGAAAAAAACTATATAAAAAACTACTCAGAAATAAATAAAGCAAAAAAGAAAAAAAACTACTCAGAAATAAATAGAAAAAATAAATAAAGCAGAAAAGAAAAACACTATATAAAAAAACTACTCAGAAAGAAATAGAAGAAAATAAATAAAGCAGAAAAGAAAAAAATCTATATAAAAAACTACTCATAAATAAATAGAAGAAAATAAATAAATCATAAAAGAAAAACTATATAAAAAATTACTCAGAAAAAAATAGAAAAAAATAAATAAAGCAGAAAATAACTATATAAAAAATTGTTGGGGTGCTGTCCAGTGGGCCTGCTAGGCCTTGGACATGTAAATTCAGGCCCACAAGGGCCAACAGGCTCACAGGACAGCGCGCTATAGTTAGGCCCAGAAGCCTGGTTTATAGAGGAGTTCGATAGAACAGCCGCGGATGGGTTTATAAACCAGTGCGGCTGCCCTTAGCCCGGCGAGGTGGGACTAAACTTTGCGCACCGCAACGCATCCCTTTAGTACCGGTTCGTGGCTCCAACTGGTAGTACCAACCTACCGGTTGGAGTCACGAACCGGTACTAAAGGGGGCGCTTCCCGCCGCTTGACCTGGCTAAAATTGGCCTCTCCTATATATATAGCACTTGCGAAAAATTCAGTTTCATCTCCCATCTCCAACCTCTCTTCCGTCCCGCGCACGCCGTCGACCTCGCCGCTCCCACCACTCGCCGCCACCCTCGCCGTCCCCGCCGCTCGCCGTCGCCCTCGCCGCCCCTGCCGCTCCCCATCGTCCCCGTCGTTGTCGTCTCGCCCCCGCCGCCCGTACGCCGCGCCGCCCTCGTACACACACACACACACACACACACACACACACACACACACACACACACGCGCGCGCGCGCGCACACACACACACATATTTTTTTTTACTTATTTTCTGTTTTCTGTTTTTAGATTAATACATGTCAAATTGTTAATAAGATGATCGAATTAGATGAATTATTTATATAAGAATGTTAGAATGTTAATGTTAGATGAATTAGATAAAAATTTAAATATTAATGGTAATTGTTAGATGAATTAGCTAGATATTAATTAGGTATATGAGATTATTTGAACTAGTTGAATTAATATAACTAATTTATTTTTAGTAAATGTTTTGGTTGAACTAGCTAGTTGAATTAGAACTAGTTTATTTTTAGTAAGAAAATTTAGGTATATATGAGATTTGATGATCTAATTAAAATATTACTATATATAGCTACTTTATATATTTCAGTAAAAAAATTAATAGACCTAGTTTGTTTTTAGTAAATTCTTAGTTGAATTAGTTGAATTAATAGAACTAGTTTATTTTTAGTAAGAAAATTTAGGTATCTGAGATTTGATGATCTAATTAAAAATATTACTAGTAAGTGTTTTAATGTTTATATGCTTAGTTGACTTAGTTGAATGAATAGAACTAGTTTATTTAGTTGAATGAATAGAACTAGTAAGTGTTTAATGTTTCACCTGTATATGAACATATGTTAGATATTAATGTCAAATGTTAGATGAATTAGATAGGAATTATATGTTATATATATATATATATAATTTAGTTATATGAGATTTGATCATCTAATTAAAATTTTACTATATAGAACTAGCTACTTTATTTTTAGTAAGAAAATTAATAGAACTAGTTTAATTGAATTACTTGAATTAATTAGTTGAACTAGTTAGTTGAATTAGTTGAGCTATTTTATTTAGGTATATTTATAGTAAGTGCTTAGTTGATTAGTTGAATTAATTAGTCGAACTAGTTGAATTAATAGAACTAGTTGAATTAATAGAACTAATAAGCGTTTAGTGTTTCACCTATGAACATAGGAATGTCGTCTGACGACGAGCACGGTTTCATTATGTGCAAATACTGCGAAGACCAGCGCGGCCTGTGCGACAGAAATTTTCTAGTTGATGATAGGCGCTTCAGCATCAAGTTGTATGGGAACTTCGAAGTGGATACAGTAAGTCACAACGACAATTCTTTTTTCGTAATTAAGCATGACTTATGCTTCATTTGCTTCAACTTATAATTTTAATTTTTCACTATTCTACTGGCGTATCCCCTGCCATTCAAGATTTTTTGTCTTGGATAAAATAGGTTAAAAAGTTTACTTGAAGATCGAGCATGGTTATACCTTCAACGTCAAATTATACAATGCATACACATACACCTATTTTAAATGCAAAACTTGGCAAGCACTATGCAAGGCTTATGCATTTGAGCCTGATATGGTTATCACCCTTGATATTCGTCCAGAAGATGATATTGAAGGTAATAGAGACATCTGGGTCGATGTGCAGACGCCTCCAGTTCTACCATTATGTAAATTTCTCAACCATATTTATGTCTTTGGTATTGTTTATTCAAAAATAGTTGACAAATAATTTTTATTGACAACTTATTTCCATTCAAGCCAACATGTCCGGCGCTTGGTAGACAGGACCGTCCATTGTCCCGAGGTTGAACTAAACTGCGAGGAGACACGCCATTATGTTTCATGGCTTAAGGATCTTGATGTTGTGAAGAGAAATTATTTTCCTGAATTTGAAAATCTTAGTACTCAAAACGTGTGACCAATAGTGATCGTATTGAACTACGGTCACATCTATTTATGAAAGATGGTATGATTTTTACCATTTATCCTCAGTGCATCTTTTGCATACATTATTTTTCAATCTAAACTTTCATTGCTAAGTATATTACTATACGATGTTCTTGAACAGGGACTCCCGATGACAGTTGTGCCTCAGTGGATCGAGACTAAAAGTCGCATATCAATGGTCAGCTTACGGCCAAGACATCCTACATTGCACATGAGTGCATTTAGGATTTCTAAAAGCGAGGAATGCTTAATAGTGAAAGATTGGAGTAAGATTGTTAATGATCGCAGAGAAGTATTAGGGGGCAGCAATCAGAAGCGCAACCCATAATTAGGAGACATGTTCATCTGCATGCTCCAATATGATGAATCAGGAGAGCTATACATGTTCTATGCTATTTTACATGACAGAGAGCAGCTGGAGTGATTAGCTAGTTCATGCTCTTAGTACTTGTCCTCTCATGTCCGTGTTCTTTGTCCCGAACTTAATCTCAAAGAGTGATTTACTTTTGTGGTGTTATGAATGCTTATAATATCATGACCATGTTGAACTCGATGATATCTTTGCTTCTGGTATAAGTGAATGTTTCTTCCTTAAGCTAGTGTTGGTGGTGATTAGATAGCGGTAATGACTATGATGATTAAATAGTGGTAATGAAGATTATGATGATTTTTAGCTAGCTAGTATATACTGTTATTGGTGATGATATGATGCAAGAGTTTTTATATTAATATGATGATGATGATGTTGATGAGTTATTATATCATTTATGAAAGAAACCATAGATTAGTTTGAACTGGATGGATCCTAGCTAAGTGATCAAGTATATGCCATATCCATATTAGTTGATCACTAAGTGATCAAGTAATATGGATATGGCATATACTTGATCACTTAGCTGCCAGGATCCACATGCATCCAGTCGAAACTAATCTGCGGTACTTTTACCTAATGATTTAACAACTCATTATAATGTAAACCAATCACTAAATAAAATTAAAAACACAAAATTAAAAGAACAATAAAAAATAAAACAAAAACACCCCTAACATTTAGTACCGGTTGGTGTTACCAACCGGTACTAATGATCTACTCGCACCCGGGGCCAGGCTCGTCCACATGGTGGCACTTTAGCGCCGGTTTGTGTCGAACCGGTCCTAAATGGGGGGGGGGGCTTTAGTCCCCACTATTTAGGTACTAAAAGCCCTTACGAACCGGCGCTAAAGCCCGGTTTTGCACTAGTGGGGCCTAATAGTGGAAGAGGCCTGTCAGTATCATATGCTAAAAAGAAGCCCACAAAACAATAATCCATCCGGCCTCGTTGTCGACCCGTCGGCGGAGGGGCTCACTTTCTGTCGTCGCCGGCAACCGAACACACACATACAGCCTGATGCGCGACGGGTGCGCATCCGGCCAAGGAAGCAGTGTGGCCATCTCCCAATACCTCCTGCAGATCTCGACCTTGACATATGGCCTGATGCGCGGCGGGGCGGCGGCCGGAGAGATGTAGAAGCCGGCGACGCTCCTCGGCCTGTGGAACCAGAGGACGAGCCCGCTTCATGGTCGTGTTTGGTCGTCTTGCTGGGGATTCACTTCCACAACCCTATTGTGGGTAACGGCGGCGGCCGGCACGGTGCTCTAGGGCTTGTAGGGGTTGCAAGGGGCACAAAGGGGGACGCGGCTCCCCTGGCGTGCCGTGATGCCCACTGACATGTGGCTCCGGGCCCACGTGTCAGTGGCTCAACGTCAGGGGGTCGTCCGTCAGAGGATCCTGCTCCCACAAAGGGTGTGGAAGGCAGCACAACACATAGTTGATCGTGTTGGGCCTTCCCTTGGGATAGACGGAGCGGCTCAGCAAAATCAGAAGGTAGTAGTAGGGGCACTAACCGCGGAAGAGGCCCATCAGTAGCAATGCGGCGACAATGCTAGAAAGAAGCCATGAAACAAATAATCTATCGGGCCTCGTTCTCGACCCAGCGGCGGAGGGGGTCACTTTTGCCGTCGCCGGCGACCAGACGCACGCCGTCACGCGAGACATTTGGATTTTTGCCACTTTGTTCATCGGGCCTCGCAGATTTGCCACTTTGGAGAATTGATTCGCATAATTGCCACTTATATCGTCGAGTCCTTGATTAGTATGCCATTAGCTCATCTTTAATTCATTTTAATTATTTTTTCACATTATCAGGCTAGTGAAAGACTAACTTACCCCTGTGGCTATCGTACACATCTGGAGTAGCATCGAATCACTTAACCATCAAGCACGCGCATCGTGCCGATAATATCGCGTGTGCCATTACTGCCATACCGTCCGTTGCGTGGATGTCGTGCTCCGGCGATTTCGACGCCGCCGATCGCCTGGACGCCTCGTGCCGCCGGCTGGACGTCTTGCGCTGCCGATAGCCTGCAGGCCGCGCGCCGTGGATCGTTCGGTACAGCAGCGGCGGCATAAACACCACAAACTCTGCCTCAGCCACTCGTCCAGAGAACTCTTGCCGGCCGACGGCAGCTCCTCCGCGGCCACATGACCACGTCCCTCTGCATCCTCCCATCCTCCCGGGATATGCCCTACCTCCTCCTCATCCCAGGCGAGCGAACGACGGCCAGGACGAGCGGCGGCCATCGCAGATGGCGGTCGGTGGAGCGAGCAGTGTGTGGCCGAGTGGCACGAGCGGCGACCTCAGCGGGCGCTCTTTCCGCCGACGAGGAATCTTGTCGCTCCTTTAACCTGTCTAACTTGAATACTCAGCACGTGTACTTAGCATGAGGGGGCGAATCAACCTGTGGTTGACTTGGTTAGGTGGACAGTGATATCTCCAACCCACCAGGGTTCAAATCCTGGTGCTCGCATTATTCCTGAATTTATTTCAGTATTTCCGGCGATGCGCTTTCAGTGGGAGGAGACGTTCCCGTCGACGATGAGGCGCCTACGGTGACTTCGTAAATCTCAAGATGATATGCCGGCTCAGTCTCTCGAAGATACTCATAGGGGTAGGGTGTGCGTGTGTGCGTTCATAGGGATGAGTGTATGCGCATGTATATGAGCGCTTGTGTCTGTACTGATGCTCAAAAAAAAGCATGAGGGGTAGTTTGGTCTTTTCCAGTGCATATAAATGAGAAAAGAAAAGGGAAATTAATAAAAGGTGGCAAATGGCATGAAAAGACCAAACTACCCCATTTATGCAGTCATTTGGCTTTTTTTTAGCAAAAGAGGAGCCCCCCTACGATTTCATAGAGAAACCATATGCAGTCATTTGTAAGAGGATTTCCTCATCACCTTGTATGCCGTTTGGGATTTATTTGTAAAGCAGACCGAAAGCCTGTTTTGAGGTATCTCAAGAATGCTTTGAAATACATTTTCGACAAGATTTTCTGTGGATGATGATTATCTTTTGGTGGAGAATCTGTTGATGATGATTGATGGGTGAAGTCTTGGTCCAAGTAAACTGACTGTGAGTGCCAGGTTGCACTCCTAGTCAATCTTAGCGGACGAAAACTACATGTCGGCACAATGTTCAAATCACTCACCATCTTTCCCTCTGCCACTACAGCCCAGCCTAAGTGTGTGTATATATGTACGCAGTCAGGGGAAGGGAAAGCACATTATCAGATATGGGTACTACTAGAAGCTTGCCATGGGGATCATTGTCTCTGGTCACATTTCTGTTATTACAGTCCATGGTTCACTTGTCCTCTGCCTGCTCCGTGGAGGAGAGGGCTGTCCTGATGGACATCCGGTCTTCACTGAGGAGAGCACACTCCCTGGTTTCACCTGATTTATGGGGGCACGATGATGATGAATGCTGCTCGTGGAAGACTGTGACATGCAACAATACCACCCAACGAGTGACTCATCTCGACCTTTCCTTAGTATATGCATCAGATGCAGGTGATCGTTGGTATTTAAACTTGTCGGTGTTTTCTGCATTCCACGAGCTTCAGTCCCTAGATCTATCACTCAATTTACCCTGTTCGCTAAGCTTTGAGGGTACGTTTGGTTTACAAACTCTCTCTGAGAACAATACATATGTGTGGTCATTTCTTATTCTTGTAGCTGTAACAAAAACAACTGCAGGATTGATTGGACTACCCAGGCTTCGATACCTTGACCTCAGTTTCGCTTCGCTTGGAGGGGGTTCCCTGGAATTTATCGGGGCATGTGTTTCACTGGAAGTCTTAGCTCTCAACAACAACAACATTACTGGAGGTTTTCAAGATGCAGGTACTTACTGTTCTTCTTATAGTAGGTACTGAGGTCAAGATTGACATTTCATATATATCCTTAACCTTCTCGCATCCCTATTCCTTTGCAGCTTTCAATAATCTTAGAAACTTGCGACAATTGAATATGTCTATGAATAGACTCCAAGGAAACCTCCCGGCATCTCTATTTGCACTTCCTCACCTAAAAATCCTAGATCTCTCAGAGAATATCTTCGATGGGTATATTCCACTTAGTTCGTCATCACGACCAATTTCCCTTGAAGTATTAGATCTCAGCGATAATCACCTCACTGGAATTATCCCGATTACAGGTAAACAAACAGGAATTTCTTACTTCATGACTTCATGTTTCATACTTTCTGTTCATGTGGTACCTGTAATAATTATACTTCTTGCATGCATCACAGCTTTTAAGAACATCAGGAACTTGAATATGGGTAGCAACCTATTCAGTGGATCTCTCCCTGTGTCAATACTTGCACTTCCTCATCTGAAGTTCCTAGATCTCTCATACAATCATTTTGAGGGAGGTTTTCCTATTAAGTTTTCTTTGGAACAAGTTCCACTTGAAGCCTTACATCTCGATGGTAATAACATGAGTGGACCTCTTCCGACTGAACAAGGTAAATAATGAGCATTCCCGCTTATATGGTTTAAAAAGGTTGCCACTCTTTCTAATTGTTGCGTGATTTTCCTTTATTCGCAGCATTTGAAAATCTCCGGAACCTACGGCAGTTGTATTTGAGTTCCAACCAATTCAGCGGAAACATTCCAACATTAGCATTTCAAAATCTCCAGAACCTACAAGAATTGTCTTTGAGTTCCAATCAATTCAGTGGAAACATTCCATCATTATTGTTTTCTCTACCACATATTGAACTGTTGGATCTCTCATCAAACTTCTTCAGCGGACCAATTCCTATAAATCAATCTTCGAATCTTTCACTGTCACTTAAGAGTCTTCGATTGTCCCAAAACAAATTGAGTGGTAGATTTTCTTTCATTTGGCTTGGAGACCTCATAAAACTAGAAGAGATAGACCTTTCAGGCAATGCTAACCTAGTTGTCCATGTCAATATTCCTGGATGGACACCTCCTTTCCAACTGAAACAGTTATTGCTCTCTGGTTGTGACCTTGACAAGAGCATTATTGCGGAACCACATTTTTTAGACACACAGCGTCATTTAGAGTTGCTTGATTTGTCCAATAATAACTTGTCAGTTAGCATGCCGACTTGGTTGTTTACAAAGGAAGCAACACTACAGGAACTATATCTTGGAAATAACTCGCTAACTGGATCGCTAGACCCAATATGGCACACCCAGTCTTTTCTCCAGGTTATCGACTTACACATGAACCATGTCACAGGACAGCTGCCAGCCAACATCAGTTTAATGTTTCCAAGGTTGCTGATTCTGGATGTTTCTAGTAACAACTTCTTTGGGCACATACCAACTTCATTGTGCGGGATCAACTTCATGACGTTTTTAGACCTATCAAACAACAATTTTTCTGGGGAAGTTCCAGCTTGTGTGTTCACTAATTATCCCATGCTAGTGAGCTTAAAGGTCTCAAACAATAAGCTTGGTGGTCTGATTTTCGGTGGAATGAATAACCTGTCCATTACGTCGGAACTGTACCTGGATGGTAACGAATTCGAAGGGACGGTGCCTCGTGATCTGTCAGGAGCGACTTTAATGGTTATTGATTTGCATGACAACGAGTTATCTGGCAAACTTGATATGTCATTATGGAATATGTCTTCCTTGAAAGTCCTGAATCTTGCTGGCAATCGTATAACTGGCAAAATTCATCCACAAATTTGCAGCTTTACCAGGCTTGAACTTTTAGATATATCGAGCAACAATCTTACAGGGTCGGTACCGAACTGTAGCTGCATGTTGCTCCATTTTCTTAACCTGTCTGGGAATTCCTTATCTAGCCATATTTCCTATCCCTTCTTCAACATATCAAGTCTGATTGCCTTGGATATCAGAAACAATCAGTTTGCAGGCAACCTCCATTGGATATGTTATCTTGATAGCATTAGGCTCCTTTCCTTGGGCGGAAATAAGTTTGAAGGGCAGGTCACTCCATACTTGTGTGAACTCTTGCACTTGAGGATAATTGACTTGTCTCATAACAAGCTTTCAGGTTCATTACCCTCATGTATTGGTAATTTCTTTTTCAAAGGTGACAGGGGCGATCAAATTTTCCAGGTTGTATTAACGAGTTTACCGTACTCACTTAAGCCATATGACAATCCTTATGGCTTGAGAGGTTTTAGCTTTACTACCAAAGGGAATATGTACACATATGGTCGAAGTTTCTTTGTTTCAATGTCCGGCATCGACCTATCTGCGAATATGCTGCATGGAGAAATTCCTTGGGAGTTAGGAAACATGAGCCATATCAAATCCCTTAACTTGTCATACAATTTCTTTGTTGGCCCGATCCCAGAGACCTTTGGCAGCATGGAGGAGATTGAAAGCTTGGACCTCTCACACAATGAGCTGAGTGGACCAATACCTTGGCAGCTAGTGCGGTTATGTTCATTGGGGGTGTTCTCTGTGGCATACAACAACTTGTCAGGATGCATACCGAACTCTGGTCAGCTTGGCTCATTCGGCATGGAGAGCTACCTAGCCAACACCAACCTTCACAAGATTACGCAGGGGAACATGTGCACTCCCAGCCTAGACCCCATAGCGGAGGAAGATGTGTGTGAGATGTTTGGTGACCCAATCCTATACATGGTCATGGCTGCCGGGTTTATTTTGGCATTTTGGGCCACTGTTGCTTTTTCATTATTCCATCCGTACGGGACGTCTGTAATGTTCAAGCTGTAGTCGGTCCTGAGGAAAAATCGTTAGTCACAAATGTACTTTATGTGTACGTATACACCCAAGAACTTCCTGAAATTTCATTCTGGGTATGTAATATTAACAATAAACAATGGATTTTGTTTGGTTATATTTTGTACACATGATTTTCTTATTTTCCAAGTGTTTGTAGAATCCAATTGTAATTTGTCTTATGGAGTATGTATCATAGTGTACTTGCTTAGTACAGGTTAGCACTAGGGAAAATTATCGGTAAAGAGCGTCCTTGCACTTCTTGCACAAATTCAGAACTGTCTGCTAGTTAACACGCATGCCCTTTACATATACACCAAATGCTGAAGGTTCATGCTGAGTCTTTTATCCGCAGGGAATTATATAGGGTGGTATAGTTTTTACAAGAAACAATAATAACAAGAAGTTTAATTGTCCCTTGTGCTGAAACCCCTCTGCAAAGTACTAGTATAGCTTTTACAAGAAACACGAATAATAACTGTAAGCACATGTTCTAGATCAAGAATTGTACACAACCATATTTTTACTTGCACTGGTAGTTCACCAAGTCACTGCAAGTATCTATGTTCATTACGTGCCCCAGAAAACTAGCATTATTTGACTTCTTTCACAACATGTGTGCTATCTCCTATGACCATTTTGGAAGCCATTTTTTATACAGGAGTGCGATTTGTCTTTACAAAATATTCGGTTAGTGTTCTCGGTTCATAATAACCTTGATTTCTAATTTTGTTCATAATAGAAGGCCATGGAGAGTGTTGCATTGCACACCGGGTGTTTTCTGGTATCCTGAGATCAGATGTAACCTGCACAAATTGTGGGTTCTCATCCACAAATTTTGGATTCTGAATATAGCAATTGTCCTTGTGTTGCAAACCCAAAGCTGCATGTACCCAATTGAGAGAAACATAGTTGGCGTAAATTCCAATGTATCAGCATTCATGAGATGTTTAGAGCGGTTTGCCAGGGCGCCGAGGCTACATGCTCAACAGATATTCTTCTGTGAATGTTGCAAGGTAAGGCAAAGACTCCCTGAAGCAAATGTCCATTCACCAGTAGTGTCACTTCCCTTTGAAGAGATGTGAGCATTCCACAGTTAAGCAGATAACAGGGAAGGTGGATCGCTCTCTGAAGTTTCATTTTACTCTGGAAATGGGGCATTACCTGTCATCCTTTATTCGCACAATCAGGTACGGAAACAACATATCTTCATCAGAACTCAGAAGCCTATGATTCAGACGTGGTTTCTGAACTGCCTTATGAAATCGAAATAGTTACCTTTGGAAGCGGAGGAATGCGGTGGTATTCCAGCAGGAATCCCCCCCACTCACCGCTACGCTGAAGGCTTGCCGCGATGACGCCGTCCTCTGGCGTAGCCGGTTCCCCCCTGACAAACGTGGCCACATTGACGTGTGGCTCGGTGTCCTGCATCTGTAACAGTGGGTGTGTGTGTAGGGGGTGTTTGTGTAGTATAGGGGAACTGTTCCCCGTCCCCGCCCCCCTGCTGCTGTATTGTGTTGCCTAAACAGGCTCCATATATATATTCAGGTGGGGGAGTTCTCCCCCCCCCCGTTGAAAATTCAAAAAAAAAATCGAAATAGTTACGGAGTGATAAACTAGATGCTGGCCACATGGTATCTCAGCTTAAAATCGCTGGTACAGATGTGACAGTGCAGGGTAACCAGAGCTGGGGGCTATACTCTCAGAACCTCCCGGGCTTATATGCTTATGTGCAGAAGACTCTACAAAAAGGCTTCTGAAGCTATTAAACAGCAAAGCTGGTGGTGTGATTTTTGGTGGGATGATAAATCTGGCCCATTACACCTGTATGATAACCAATTTGAAGCTTATGATGCCTCGTGCTCTTTTTGGACTGACTAGATTTTTAATGGTCTTTGATTTGCACGATAATGAAATCGTCCGACGAACTCAATATGTGTTTGGTGGTATCAGCCTGATTTGCCTCATTTGGTACCTGAATAGTGCAACCATAGAATCGGCAGAATCCATCCACAGATTTGTAATCTCACAGGACTTGAACTTAAACTTCTAGATCTATGGAGCAACAACTTTACATGATCTGTACCAAACTGTAGTTTTTTGTTGCTTAATTTTCTTAAACTGTTGTCTGGGAATTTTCTTATCTGGTGATCTCTTTTTTTTTTCCAACACAACAAGTTTGATTGCTTCGGATATCAGACACAATCAGTTCAAAAACAATTTCCTTTGGGCATGTTATATACTCCCTCCATTCTTAAAAGTAAAGTATATTTTGTTTCCTTAAGACATGCATTTGACTAATAATTACTCTACAAATACAAGGTTATACTCCCTTCGTTTCATAATGTAGTGCATATAGATTTAAAAAAAAGTCAAACCTCACAAGCTTTGACCAAGTTTGTGAATAAAAACATTTACATCTATAATGCCAAACATATATCATTAGATTTATCATAAGATGTAGTTTCATATTTTATAGAGAAAAGTATGTTTTTGGTCCCTCAAGTTCCCCAAAAGTATAGACTTGGTCCCTTAAGGTTTTTTGGTATACATTTGGTCCTTCAAGTCTCAAAACCAGATAAGTTTGGTCCAAAACTAGATTTTAAGCACATTGACTGGGTTTGACCACGTTGACCAGGTTTGAATGATGACCAGTAAATTTAAAAGCATGTTGATTCTGACAAGCATATTGGTTGTCACAAAATTTCAGATTTTTTGAATTTGTTTCCTATTTTTCTTGAATTTATTGTTCATCAGTCAAATCTGGTCAACGTGGCCAAACCCGGACAAACCCCAATCAACGTGCTCAAAATCTGGTTTTGGACCAAACTTATCCGGTTTTGAGACTTGCGGGACCAAATATATACCAAAAAAATCTTATGGGACCAAGTATATACTTTTAGAGAACTTGAAGGACCAAAAACACACTTTTCTCTATTTTATATATTTGACATTGTACATATAAACATTTTTCTCTATAAAATTTATCAAATTTTGACTTTTCAAAAAAAAATCTATACATACTATAATATGGAATGGAGAGAGTATGATATAAAATTTGTGTCACTAGATTCGTATCTAAAAGTACTTTGTTATGATAGTGATTTTGTATCACATAAATCAAATATATTAATCGAGTAATTTTTGGTAAAAGTATTGTCTTAACAAAACTAAAATACGCCTTATTCACGGGAACGGAGGTAGTATCTTGATTATAGGAAGGTATAGAAGAAAAAAGCAAAGGGTTGTATCAGTTATATGGGCCGAGGCAGCGCTACAGCTCAGCAAAAGTCAGAAGGCGGGGTCCTAGTGGCGGAAGCAGCCCAACAACTACGATTTGCCATAGCAGGCCCGGGGAGGTGAGTTAGCCGGCCCTGTTACTGACCCGGCGAGCGAGGGTCCCTCCCGGCCGTCGTCGCCGACGGCGGCGACCGGACGCACCTGCAAGTGACGAAATCCGGGAAGAGCACCGAGCACACATCTTTGCCCAGGGCCTAGTCCTCGCACGCCTTCCTCAGTCCCCGCCCGGGACGCCGGCTGCGGCCGCGGGAGGCTAGGTGGCGGCTCTGGCGTGATGTGGACGACGGCGCAAGGGTTTCGGCTGGGCCATGGCCGCGGTGTCGAAATGGCGCCGAGCTGCCATACGCTCGTGTAAGTCGTATTCATGCTCGACCAGTCTCTTCTCGGCTGCTATTTCCAAGCACATCTTGCTGATGTCGTTTCTGAAATTTCGATCTGGTGTTGTCAGAACTGCGAAAGTCGAGTCATCTTTTCCTTTTGTGTGTGCGGAAGTCCACATATGATGTTGATAGAACCGCAAAAGTCTAGACGTCTGTGACTAATTCGCCATCCACCTGTCAGTGCATGACAATATATTTTCAAAGTCTGAAGTCTTGGTCCAAGTAAACTCACCATGTGCGCCGCCAAGTTGGGCTTGCATTGCATATCCCTAGCAGTAATTGATACAGTTTTGTTAAAGCACATCTAGACGTGCCATAAGTATTGCACATCTAAATCATATCATTGATCATACATTGAGATTCGTATAAATATTTTTTCTTTTTTTTCTTTTCTCTTTATGCTTGATTCACTCATTTAGATGTGCAATAACTAAAACACATCTAGATGTGCCCTAAACACACCCTTTGTTTGGTTACTTCAACTGTAACGTTAATCAATACCGGGAGATGTTAGTTCACAAAGATCGTCGCTTGCCTTCCCGTGCACCTGTCAAAGAAATCTCCTGAGCGCCTCCTCCCCGAGCATGCTTCCGCCATGGGCGCCGGCGTACATCTGGAACACGTCGCTGATTTGACGCCGGCTGGAACCCATGGAAGCAGTACACCTTGGATGTCGTCATGGCCTAGCTGCACATACGTATTGGCGTATTGCCTTCGTCGTGTACACGCTACTGAATGCTTGTCTAGGTCGATGTTGTAGCTGGTTGCCTGAGGGGGCTTGTCGGTTTTGGTGGCCGCCAGAGGAAGCTCGGTACCAGTGGCGGCTGGGTCGTCCAATAGGTCATACCTGGCGAGGAGTTTGGTGGCTTCGGCAACCGGTCGTCCCTGTCTGGGCAGCTGTCCTTCGAGGGACCGCCGGCCACGGCGGGCGGACGCCGACGAGGCCCTCCATGCCGCGCTGGATGTAGTATTTCTCGGGCAGCTTGACGACGTAGAGAGCGTGATGCGGAAGAATGCCTGGGCGGTCGGGCGCGCGAGGCTGCGAGCAACACTCCGTAGCGCTCGTCGGGCACGAGGGCGAAGATGGAGTTGAGTACAAGGCGGGCACTTTTGTCGGCAGCGAGATTGAAGCTCGTGGCATGGCGGGTTGGGGAAGGGACAAACAAATCGACGGCGAGAGGAGAGAGACGACCGTACCCGTTATTCCATTACACCGGGTACCTAACGTAATCAACGTTGAATAGGGTGGGAACCGATACCAGAGTTATCCGATTACGGAGCGACCTAAACAAACACGATTTAGCGCTATCCGTTACCACCGTTATCGAATCACGTTACAAAAGCGTGAACCAAACACCTCCCTAGTATACGACAGGATTACGTGACAGCATTACATGCGAAATCAGGAAATAAAACCAGAAAATGTAAGAGTGTATACCATATAAAAATAGGAAACGCCTCTTGCAGACTAGCTTATTAACTGGTTTGGTGCTACCTATAGCCAAAGGGTGAGCCAAATTCACACTTGGCGATGAACCTAGTATAGTTCATCATAGTATTCTACACATGTGTGTATGGACGTCACACCCCGGACGTAACTACGGGGTCTCGTCCTAGCTCCACCCCAGGTTATGATCTAACCATATATTTAAAGCTTTAACAACATAAGAAAATATTTAACACCCTTAAAAAATTGGCATATACAATTTCATTCTTTTATGCCCTATCTAAAAATGAGAAAATGTGATACTACAATAGACAAAGATGAAAAGTAAAATCCTAATAGACAGATTAAAACTAGATCTAGTGATGTGGCGTCAATAGCTTTAGAGAGGGACCTCCTGACGATGGTGAATGGCTTGATCTTGAATAGCCCATCGTCATCGTCCTCTGCCATCCCGATACGTCCGAGATCCAAGTTAGAGTTCCTGGAGCCAACCTCAAACTCTTCGAAGTCGACATCTTCATAATCCATCTCAAGCCCGACCCCAAGCACGTCAAGCATTGCAAAGTGCCGACCCCCGCCAGCGCCGTACTGGGCCTTCTTCTTCTCGGCCACGGCTTTAGCTTCGTCACCCTCAATGTCACCGCGGGCATGTTGAGATCCCGCCACCGCACATGGCCACTAGTACCTCGTAGTAGTCACTAGGGGAAGGACGAGCCTCACCAAAATTGGTAAATGGGTAGGGTTTTTAATGACACATGGGAGCGAATGTGTAGGTTGGCACATGGAGGCGAGGACAATCCCATATATACACGGTGGTCGCAAAAACGGCGCCGCCTAGGCAAGGGGGCGTCTGGTAGGGCCCACAAACTAGTGAGGGGCTACACGATAGGCGGAAGGAACGAGGTGGTTCCAGAAGCAAGTGTTTCAATTCAGGGAATCTTGCCCGTTGGCCACTTGAAAGAAGGGGTATTTCTAGTATTGCCCTTAAAATTGAATGCATGGACCACTGACTTTCTTTCTTCGGTACCAAGCATTTTTCTTACTCAAGATTGTGCGACACCCCTGCCTTGTAAAAAAGTAAGCACATGATATACCCTCATCAAAATGCTACCCTATGCTACCATTCGTAATCAAGATCAGACAAAAGCACTGGATGCTTAATGATTTCACCTCATATCTCCCCAAGGATTGGATTCACACTACCGTAGCACATATTTCTGTCACTAGTGTTCAGATTAGCGCTTCATTTCTTCCTTGCTCCTAAGGACATCTCGAGCCGTTGGCCCCCCAGGGGGCGCCTAAAATCGCCGCCTGGGGGTGAGCCGGCGCAAAAATTAGGCCTGGGGCGAGTTGGTCCCCAGCCGCCGGCCCCAGGGCCGCCTCCAGACACGTTTTAAAATAAAAGAAGTTCAATGAAGTTCGGCTTAAACATGATAAATTTCGGCCAAACACGATAAATTTTGGCCAAACACGATAAATTTTGGCACATTTCGGTGAAGTTCGGGGATTTTCATTACATAGCACATATACATAAACTAATCTAAAGGAAAAATTGGCTGAAGTCGCCGCCGTCGCCGCCATCGTCGTCGTCGGCCTTCTCCTCCTTGACACGGGCGCCCCTGCTGGACCCCTGCCCGGCGTCGCCATGGCGGACTGGTGGCGGCGCATCGTCGTCGTCGTCGTCACTGTCGTAGATGACGACGACTCTGCCTTCGTCGCGGCCGCGTCGACGCTCCGCGAAGCGAAGCAGGGCGGCGCACTGGCGCTCCTTCGCCTTCTCCAGGCGCTCCTTCTCCATCGCTATGGAGTCCCTGCGCGCCCATTCCAGGGCCGCGTCGTCATCGTCGAGCTCCTCGTCACCAGCGCGGCCGGCTCCTTCTTCACCGGTGCGAGCCCCGGCTCCGTCTTCACCGGCGCGAGCCCCGGCTCCGTCTTTGGCTTGACGAAGCGCGGAGGAGGAGCCGACGAGTAGGCGCGCCGGCCGCCCTCGTTGATGACGATGCCGGCGCTGCGAGTGCGCCGGCCGAGCGGCGTCTCCGCCGCGGGCTCGGCCTTGACGCCGAGCAGGGCCGGAGTGCCGGAGGAGTGCGATGAAGATCGGGAGGAGGAAGAAGAGGAGGAGGACCCTAACCTCCTTGGCGTCCATGGCCCGGCGCGTCGGTGCTGCGTCGGGGCGGCCGCCCTCGCCGGGTACGCCAACGGCGGGTCGTTGCCGCCCTCGAGGTACGTCAGCACGCCCTCGAGTGTGCGGCCGAGGACGCCCCACCACAGGTGGCGCCCCTCTCTGTTCTGCCGGCCGCCGACCACCGGCGCGCCGTTGGTGGACGCTAAGCGCTGCTACTGGCGGCACTCGAAATACGCTGCCCAAGCCGCGTGGTTGTCGGCGGCGTACTGGGGGAGGGAGAGTTGGGCGTCGGTGAGGGAGGCACGCACGACCTCGACTTCCTCGGCGAAGTACTTCGGCTTCGCCACGGCGTCGGGCAACGGGGGATTGGGGACTCCCCCGGCGCTAAGTCTCCACCTCGTCGGCCCGGCGCGCATGTCCGGCGGCGCCGGGATGTTCGCCTGGAACAGGAGCCAGGACTCCTGTTCGTGGAGCGAACGGCGGCCGAAACCGTTGGCCGCCGCCTCATCTCCGGGGAAGCGTTCCGCCATGGCGACGGGCTCGGGAGAGGTAGAGAGATAGAGGGAGGGGCTGGGCAGCGGCGCTCGGGAAAGGTAGGGAGAGGGAGGGGCTGGGCGGCGGCGAGGGGCGGGGCTGGTGTGGGCACAGGCGAGTGCAGGCCACCGGCTATATAGCCGCGCCGCACCCGTGTGTACGCGTGCGAGGGAGGGGAGGCGTCGGCGCGCCGTGCCGTGACGCGCCGCCCGTGAATCAATGGCAAGGCTGACCGGCGGCAGCCTTGGCATTGATTCCCCGCGGGAACCGAGGCCGTTGGGGGAAGACGAGGCGCCGTGTCGCTGACGCGGCTGGCCCGCGGCTTTTTCACGCCAAAACAGCTCGCCTCGGCGCCCTCGGGCGCCCCCCAGCGCGCTGGGTTCGGCCTGGGTCCGCCGGCAGTGTTTTCGGCCCAGGCCGGCAAAAAAATCGGGCTCCTGGGGCGCGTCTGGGCCGTTTTTTTGGCGATGGCGCGAAAAAATCACTTGGGGAGGCCTTCCTAGAGGCGCGGCTGGAGATGCCCTAACCTCCTCGTGGCTCGAACTCCATGATCATGGGTACCTGGATGGTCGAAGAATTATGAAGTGTTAAAGAATCATCACGTAATAGAAAAAAATATACCATTAAAAAATGTATGTGACACTTAGAAAATCTATTCATGATTTAAAAAAAGTGTGTTCATCATATTTTAAACCGAATAAAACCAGAAAATGTAAGAGTATAAACCATGTGAAAATAGAAAACGCCTCTTGCAGACAAGCTTATTAACTGGTTCGGTGCTACCTATAGCCAAGGGGGAGCCAAGTTCACATTTGGCGATGGACCTAGTATAGTTCACTATAGTATGCTACAAATGTGTGTATGGACATCACATCCCGGACGCAACTACGGGGTCTGGTCCTAGCTCCACCCCGGGCTACAATCTAACCATATATTTAAAGCTTTAACAACATAACAAAATATTTAATCCCCTTAAAAATAGCCATATGCTATTTCAAAATTTTATGCCCTACCCAAAAATGAGAAAATGTGATACAACAATAGACAAGGATGGAAAGTATGATCCTTAGAGCATCTCCAACAGCCACACCAAAAGGCGGCGCGCGCGGTAAACCGAGTTTTTTGCGCGCGGGGGACGTTTCGGCGCGCTCGAGCGGCGGCGGGAAAGTCGAGCGCACGGGAACAATTTGCGCGCGCGGGGGAAAAGGCGGCAAGTCGTGCGCTTTTTTGGCGCACCGCTTCCGGCGCGCCTATAAAATGCGGCGCTCGCCACGCGCCTATTCCACATGCTTCTCTTCCTCTTCCGCTGCCACACGCGCCTCCACCGCTTCCTCGGTTGCTTCCGCTGCCACGCGCGCCACCGCTCCAGCGCCCTGCCACCATGCCGCCGCGCCGCCGAGGAGCGTCGGGCTACCGCGGCGTCTGCCAGCGCCCCAGCTGTGGGTTCTACTCCGAGATATGGTCCGGCCAACTCTCGGCCTCGGCACCTTCGAGACGGCGCACGAGCGGTTGGACAGGCGTCGGCGGAAGGCCCTGGCGCTATCCCAGTGCGAAGTCGTTGAGAATGGTGGTGAGACGATCTTTGCGTCTGATGATGATCGTTGGGAAGACATGTGGCTCGATATCTCGGATCAGACCAGCGAGGATGGCGACGATGATGATGACGACGACGACTTGGAGTAGGCTGTAGTTGCACTATCTAGTAGTTTTTATCTATGTTCTTGCACTATCTAAAATAGTTTTTATCTATCTATGCTATGGAATTATGTAAAATATCTATGTATCGTTTTTTCTATCTATGAATTTTATTTAAAAAAATGTACGCACTGTTTAGCACGCGCTGCATTATAGCGCGGCGGCTGTTGGAGATGCTCTTATAGATGGATTAAAACCAGACCTAGGGATGTGGCATTGACACCTTTCGAGAGTGACCTCTTGACAATGGTGAATGCCTTGATCTTGACGAGCTCGTCGTCATCGTCCTTGTTTCCCATCCCGCCACACCCGAGATCCAAGTCAGAGTCCCTAGAGGTGTCGATACCTGTGGAGAAGGACCTCTAGACGATGGAGAATGGCTTGATCTCGACGCCCGAAATCTAAGTCAGAATCCCTGGAGCCAACCTGAAACTCTTCAAAGTCCACATCGTACTCCATCTCAAGTCCGACCCCAAGCCTGTCAAGGCTTGCAAAGCGCCAACCCCCGCAAGCGCCTCGCCAGGCCTTCTTCTTCTCGCCCACAGCTTTAGCTTTTTCACCCTCCGTGTCACCGCAGGCATGTTGAGATCCCGCCACTGCACATGGCCGCTAGTATCTCGTTGTAGTCACTAGGGGAAGGAGCCTCGCCTAAATTGGTAAATGGGTAGAGTTTTTAATGACACATGGAACCGAATGTGTAGGTTGGCACATGGGGGCGAGGACAGTCCCATATATACAAAACTATACCACTATATAGTGTACGAGTAACAGACCATATGAACCGTTGGATCCTCACAATCGGATGGCTCTCATTAATTGTTTCTGAATTGAATAAATCATGGCAGCACACATGCCGTTGGATTTGTCAATCCTACGGTCAGAATTTCAGGGATTCGCCGGTGAGCCACCATCTGACCAAAGCTCTAGAACTTTCGTACAGCTGGAGCTGGCCAAGCTGCTACTGTACGCGCATGTGACTATGGTACAACAACGCACTGGGAGAAACAGAGAGAGTTTTAAATTGATTTCTACATCTATCTAGGAAGATGTAGGAGCGGCACAGTAGCAGTCAACTGTTGCATGCATGCATCATACATGCATTTCCTCCGCTTCTTTTTAAATGCAAAAGAGCATGATAATATGGGGAGACCAGTAAGAATGGATAGACGTGCAAATAAACACAGCACAAAATCACTATTTCGCTTTCTTTCTATTTGGTTGAACTGACTGTTGTAGGTCGATTTGTGAACGCACTTGGGCTGAGTGCACAGGAAAACATAAGTGAAACTTTTGGCGTGACACTAGCAGCAGATAATTAACATAACACTGTAACATTCGAAATTTTCAATTTAGAATGTTATACATTAAATCATCATGCATATCATATTTTCTTGCATTTTTGTCAATCCTAGAAATTTCACGCAATTCAAGGACCCTCGGAGAGAGTTGGAGATTTCGTCATATTCATATTTGAGTTTTTCTCAAATTTCAAAAAAGAGGATCATTGGTTTTGTCGGAGTTTCATTTGCCTTTTATTTGGATAGGGAAAAATGCGTGTTTTCAAAAATTGCATTTTAGGTCCCGAGAAAAGTTCATTTTGTTCGACTCATTTTTAGGAGTCGGGGAAAATTTACTTTAGCAGTTTTGGAGTTCGTTTAGTTTTCTTTTCTTTTGTTTTTCTGCGCGCGAAACCGATAAAAAAAATTCCAGCGCGCCTGGGCCAAGGCCCAAGCCGCCGGCCGGGCCTCTCCGTCCCCATCGCGCGCGCGCAGCCGCGCAGGCGCCCAAGCTGCCGCCGCCTAGGAGTCCTAGTTGGACTCCGTTTGCCTTTTTTTTAGGACTCCCTCTCCTACTCTTTTTCTTGCCCCCTCCCCCAAGTCTCCTCTCCTCTCCCCTCTTTATATACCCCCACACCCCCCTCTAAACCCACACCAAACCCCAAGCCCTCACCCCGCGCCCCCAAGCCGCACCGCGCCCTAGAGCCGCCGCCGCCCGCGCCCTGCGTCACCGCCGCCGCCGCCCTTGTGCCGCCGCCACCGCCCTTGCTCGCCGCCGCCGGAGCCCCTCGCCGGAGACCTCGCCGAGGTTGCCCCGCGTCTCTTTTTCTTCCCCGGTTCGGTTTTTCTTCTAAACTGTTCCGATTCTTTTCTCCTCTTCCGATTCGTTTTCTAGATCGGTTTTTCGTTCGGTTTTCTTTTCTCGAAACCCTAGATCGGTTTCGTTTTCTTTTCCGGTTTAGTTGTCTAGAGACCGTTCGCCGGACCGTTCGTCCTAACGAACGTGATCACCGGATTCTTCTAGGTTAACGAACGTCCGTTCGTTTAACCGTTCTTCTTTTTCTTTTCGTCGGATTTATTCCGCGATAGCGATCTCAGATCCGATCTTCGTTCTAGTTTATCTTCTCGCTCGTTTATCGGAATCAGGTGATTCAAGCGCCTGGAGTTTCGTTTCGAAACCGCCGTTCCGACTAATCAACTTAAACAAGCTTTTGCTATGGTAAAATTTGACCTAGTTTCAACTTGCTAGAACCGAGTTGTTTTCTTCCGCCGTTTGTTTTCCGTTGCTTTGTTCGGTTCGTTCTTTCTTTGCAACCGGAGTTCTTAAGTTGAACTATCTGGTTCGATCTCTTGTTCGAGTTTTACCTGTGCATTAGATGAGTACTTATTGTCTGCGATAGATTACCCGGATTGCGCCGCCTGTTACTTCGAATCTCTAGGACTTGCGGATCATCAGCAAGGCAAGTAACACTTTGATCATACCTTTTCTACAACCCAGTTTTATTGCATTAAATCCATCCTCACACATTGCATGATTAGGATCTAATTAAATTGTGGGATGGGAAGTAGATGAGGTAGTACCTATTACCTGTTTATTATGAAACCTTTGGGAGTTACTTCTACGTTTGCTTATTATGCCATGCTATGCTAGTAGACGTGGATTGGGTGAGTGATATCCATGAAAAATGTGAGATTGATAATTTTAAGGGTTTATCTAAGGTGGAAACTTAAACACACATCTGGGTGGATTGAGGCACCTGATGTCTATCGGGACTTGCCTGTTTTTTTGGACCGCCACCCAGGCTCAAAGGGATCATAAGATCTTTCATACTAAATACTTACGTGTGCAGCCACAAGCCATTATGGGCTCTGGCATAGTTGACTAAGTCGTGCGAACTCTTACAGGGTAGACTAGTAGATGTAGGGGAAAGTAGGTGTACCGGTCTATCCATCGTAAGGTGCTAGCGCTTCTGAAAGACTGTGTCTCGGTCATCTGTTTCTCAAACACCAGTAGTGCGAGAAAACCAACGGAGGCGATCGAGTCTTGTGGGGAAAAGTGCGCAAACCTCTGCAGAGTGTAATAAACTAATCATGATTAGCCGTGTCCCCGGTTATGGACAATCTTGAGTATCTAGTACTTGAATATCATGTGAATCTCATCATGTTATTTCTAATTAATATTGTTGGGTTATTAATGACTACTTTTAATTGGGATTGAGAATGCTGTCAACCATTCTTAATGTTTAACAACCACCATGATAGTTAAACAAATTTATTCCTTTGCAGTAGGGAAAAATTGGCTTTACGCAAAACAGTAACCATAGAGCTTTCCACCAGCCAAATATGCATATAGTATAGCTGTTTCATTCCATTACTCTCTATGTGTTACCTTGCCAGCATATTCCATGTGTTGACCCGTTTTCGGGCTGCAACGTTAATGTTGTAGACTTTTCAGACGACGATTAAGGTGCTTTTAGGTCGTGGTTCTATACTCAGTGATGCCGTTGGAGTTGATGGACCCATTTACCTTCCAAGTCTTCCGCTGTTATCGATATTAGATGGCCTTAAGCCATATTATTGTAATAAGTTCTCTTTTGAGACATCGATGTAATAAGTGTGTGATTGCCACTCTGCTATAAATCCTTTGAAGTACTGTGTGGTGTCAGCATTACTGATCCAGGGATGACACCAGAGCACAGTAGACTTGATCCATTCGGGTCGGGTCGCTACAGACACAAAGTTGTACTAAACCAACAACAATTAATATAGATGGGAGGGAGTACATTAGATATAGTAATGTTTTCCTTTCTTCCACCATTTTCATTTTGAGTTTGAAAACTAAATGATTTCAATTCGCCTCAAGAGCCTGTTTTCAAAAAATAATTGCGATTTTGCACTAGAATTTTAACATTCCATTTTAGTTACCACTTAGTATGATAATTTCGTATTGCACCATAAGTTTGACGTGCGAAGCGCGTGCAAATTACTAGTACAAAATGGTCGCAAAAACGGAGACCCCTAGATAAGGGGGCGTGTGATAGGGCCCACACACCAGTGAGTGGCTACATGACAGGCGGAAGGAATGAGGTGGGTCCAGAAGCAAGTGTTTCAATTATGTGAATCTTGCATGTTGGCCCCTTGAAAGAAGGGGTATTTGTAGTATTGCCCTTGAAATGGAATGCATGGACCATAGACTTTCTTTCTTTGGTACCAAGCACTTTTTTATAGTGTGCTCATGATCTAACCATGTATATAGAGATTCTTAACACTTTTATATAATAACATGGCAACATTACTTCATGACTTTGTGTCTTACTTGGCACCGAGAAGAAATAATCTGAGAGTGGTTTTGTTTCTTTTGAGATGATGGGACTGGCCCATGCATGAACGAAGTAGTAGCTCTGGGGCAAACCATAGAATTTGCATACAAAATCTACACATGAGTTTTTTGTACTCAAATAGCATAAAAATTGAGTAAACCATATATAGATAATTTGAAAAATATCCAAGAACATTCAGCATATTATGTCACTACAACCTTGTGTACTACCTAAGAATGGAAAAATGTAACTTCAGAATGGTCTTTCGGGTTAGGTTGATGCATAACCTATATAGTTATCTACGGATCAATACATAAATTTGTGTCACCGTTGTACCTAGAGAGAGAAAAGGAGTGTATGCGTAAAATCGGAAAACATACAAGCATAAACCGGATGAAACCAGGAAGTATAAGAGTGTACACCATGTGAAAATAAGAAACGCCTCTTGCAGACAAGCTTATTATCTCGTTTTGTGCTACCTATAGCCAAGGGGTGCCAGACGCACACTTGGCGATGGACCTAGTATAGTTCACAATAGTATGCTAGACATGTGTGTATGGATGTCACACCCGGAACGCAACCAGGGGGTCTCGTCCTAGCTCCACCCCGGGTTATGATCTCTAACCATATATTTAAAGCTTTAACAACATAAGAAAATAGTAAACGCTCTTAAAAATAGCCATATAAGATCTCATACTTTTATGCCCTACCCAAAAAAAATGAGAAAATGTGATACTACAATAGACAAGTACGGAAAGCATAATCCTAATGGACAAATTAAAACCAGGATCTAGTGATGTGGTGTTGATACCTTTAGAGAGGGACCCCTTGATGATGGCGAATGGCTTAATCTTGATGAGCTCGTCGACATCGTCTCCTTTGCCATCCCGACACACCCGAAAGTGCCTGGAGCCAACCTCAAACTCTTCAAAGTCCGCATCTTCATACTCCATCTCAAGCCTGACCCGAAGCATGTCAAGCCTTGCAAAGCGCCGCCCCCCCACCAGCGCCTCACCGAGCCTTCTTCTTCTCGGCCACAACTTTAGCTTCGTCACCCTCCGTGTCACCGCCATGTTGAGATCCCGTCACAGCACATGGCTGCTAGTACCTCCTCGTAGTTTGGCACATGGGGGAAGGAGCCTCGCCTAAATAGGTAAATGGGAAGAGTTTTTAAAGACACATGAGAGCGAATGTGTAGGTTGGCACATGGGGGCGAGGATAGTCTCATATATACATGGTGGTCGCAAAAACGGCGACCCCTAGGCAAGGGGGTTTGTCGTAGGGCCCACAAACTAGTGAGGGGCTACGCGTGAGGTGGAAGGAACGAGGTTGTTCCAGAAGCAAGTGTTTCAATTCAAGGAATCTTGCACGTTGGCCGCTTGAAAGAAGGGTATTTCTAGTATTGCCCTTGAAATTGAATGCATGGACCATTGACTTTCTTTCTTTGGTACGAAGCATTTTTCTTTCTCAAGATTGTATGACACCCATGCCCTGGAAAAAAGTAAACGCATGATATACACTCGTCAAAATGCTACCCTATGCTACCATTCGTAATCAAAGCACTGGATGTTTAATCATTACACCTTATGTCTCCCCAAGGATTGGATTCACACTACCATACTAGATCTTTCTATCACTGGTGTTCAGATTAGCGCTTTATTTCCTCCTTGCTTCTAACCTCCCCGTGGCTCGAATTCCATGATCATCGGTACCTGCATGTTCGAAGAATTATTAAGTGTTAAAAAATCTTCACGTAAAACCATGTGAAAATAGGAAACACCTCTTGTAGACAAGCTTATTAACTAGTTTGGTGCTACCAATAGCCAAGGGGGGAGCCAGGTTCACACTTGGCGATGGACCTAGTATAGTTCACCATAGTATGCTACACATGTGTGTATGGACGCCACACCACAGACACAACTAGGGGGTCTGGTCCTAGTTCCACCCCGGGCTAAGATCTAACCATATATTTAAAGCTTCAACCACATAATAAAATATTTAACCCCCTTAAAAATAGCTATATGCGATTTCAAACTTTTATGCCCTACCCAAAAAAGAGAAAATGTGATACTACAATAGAAAAGGATAGAAAGTATAATCCTAATAGACGGATTAAAACCAGATCTAGTGATTTGGCGTCGTTACCTTTGGAGAGGGACCTCTTGACAACGGCGAATGGCTTGATCTTGACAAGCTCGTCGTCATCGTCCTCTGTTCCCATCCAACCACACCCGAGATCAAAGTCAGAGTCCCTGGAGGCGTCGATGCCTTTGGAGGGGGGACCTCTTGATGGTGGCGTATGGCTTGATCTCGACGCCCGAAATCTAAGTCAGAATCCCTGCAGCCAACCTCAAACTCTTCAAAGTCCACATCTTCATACTCCATCTCAAGCCAGACCCCAAGAACGTCATGCCTTGCGAAGCGCCGACCCCCGCCACCGCCGCACCAGGCCTTCTTCTTCTTAGCCACATCTTTAGCTTCGTCACCCTCCGTGTCACCGTGGGCATGTTGAGATCCCGCCACCGCACATGGCCACTAGTACCTCGTTGTAGTCACTATGGGAAGGATCCACGCCTAAATTGGTAAACAGGTAGAGTTTTAATGACACATGGGAGGGAATGTGTAGGTTGGCACATGGGGGCGACGACAGTCCCATATATACACAGTGGTTGCAAAAACGGTGACCTCTAGACAAGGGGGCGTGTGGTAGGGCCCACACACTAGTGAGGGGCTACGCGACAGGCGGAAAGAATGAGGTGGTTCTAGAGGCAAGCGTTTCAATTTAAGGAATCTTGCATGTTGGCCCCTTGAAAGAAGGGGTATTTCTTGTATTGCCCTTGAAATGGAATGCATGGAACATTGACTTTCTTTCTTTGGTACCAAGCACTTTTTTATAATGTGTTCATGATCTAACCATGTATATAGATATTTTTAACACTTTTATATAATAACATGGCAACATTGCTTCATAACTTTGTGTCTTACTTGGCACCGACAAGAAATAATTTGAGAGTGGTTTTGTTTCTTTTGAGATGGTGAGACTGGTCCATGCATGAACGAAGTAGCAGCTCTGGGCCAAACCACAAAATTTGCATACAAAATCTACACATGAGTTTTTTATTCTCAAATAGGATAAAAATTGTGTAAACCATATATAGAAATTTTTAAAAATATCCTAGAAGATTCAACATATTGCGTCATTACCAACCTTGTGTCCTACATAAGAATGGCAAAATGTAACTTCAGAATGGTCTTTCGGGCTTGGTTGATGCATAACTTATATAGTTATCTACGAATCAACACATAAATTAGTGTCACCACTGTACCTAGAGAGAGAAAAGGAGTGTACGCATGAAATCGGAAAACATACAAGCGTAAACCGAATAAAACCAGGAAATGTAAGAGTCTAAACCATGTGAAAATAAGAAACGCCCTTTGGAGACAAGCTTATTATCTGGTTTGGTGCTACCTATAGCCAAGGGGAGCCAGATTCACACTTGGCTGTGGACCTAGTATAGCTCACCATAGTATGCTACACGTGTGTGTATGGACGTCACACCCCGAACGCAACCAGGGGGTCTGGTCCTAGCTCCACCCCATGTTATGATCTAACCTTATATTTAAAGCTTTAACAACATAAGTGAATATTTAACACCCTTAAAAGATAGCCACATACGATTTCATACTTTTATGCCCTACCTAAAAATGAGAAAATTTGATACTACAATAGACAAGGATGGAATGTATAATCCTAATAGACAGATTAAAACCAGATCTAGTGATGTGGCGTCGATACCTTTATAGAGGGACGTCTTGACGATGGCGAATGGCTTGATCTTGGTGATCTCGTCGTCATCATCCTCCTTTGCCATCCCGACACGCCCGAAATCCAAGTTAGAGTCTCGGGAGCCAACCTCAAACTCTTTGCAGTCCACATCTTCGTACTCCATCTCAAGCCCAACCCCAAGCACGTCAAGCCTTGCAAAGCGCCGACCCCTACCACCACCTGGCCGGGCCTTCTTCCTCTCAGCCACATCTTTAGCTTCATCACCCACCATGTCACCACGAGCATGTTGAGATCCCGCCACCGCACATGGCCGCTAGTACCTCATTGTAGTCACTTGGGAGAAGGAGCCTCGCCTAAATTAGTAAATGAGTAGAGTTTTTAATGACACATGTCAGCGAATGTGTAGGTTGGCGCATGAAGGCGAGGAAAGTCCCATATATAAATGGTGGTCGCAAAAACAACTACCCCTAGGCAAGGGGCGTGTGGTAGGGCCCACACACTAGTGAGGTGCTACATGACAGGCGGAAGGAACGAGGTGGTTCTAGAAGCAAGTGTTTCAATTCTGGGAATCTTGCGCGTTGGCCCCTTGAAAGAAGGTGTATTATTAGTATTGCCCTTAAAATTGAATGCATGGACCATTGACTTTCTTTCTTTGGTGCCAAGCATTTTTCTTGCTCAAAATTGTACGACACCCCTGCCCTGGAAAAAGTAAGCACATGATATACACTCGTTAAAATGCTACCCTATGCTACCATTCGTAATCAAGATAAGTCAGACAATAACACTGGATGTTTCATGAATACACCTCATGGCTCCCCAAGGGTTGGATTCACACTACCGTACTTAATCTTTCTGTCACTGGTGTTCAGATTGGCGCTTCATTTCCTCCTTGCTGCTAACCTCCTCGTGGCTCGAACTCCATGATCATGGGTACCTGCATGGTCGAAGAATTATTCAGTGTTAAAAAATCTTCACGTAATTAAAAAAATATTTGTACCATTAAAAAAATGTATGCGACACTTAGAAAATATACACATGATTTTCAAAAAGTGTGTTCATGACATTTTAAACTGAATAAAACCAAGAAATGTAAGAGTGTAAACCATATGAAAATAGGAAACGCCTCTTGCAGACAAGCTTATTAACTGGTTTGGTGCTACCTATAGCCAAGGGGGAAACAAGTTCACACTTATCGAAGGATCTAGTATAGTTCACCATAGTATGCTACACATATGTGTATGTACGCCACACATAGGACACAACTAGGGGGTCTGGTCCTAGCTCCAGGCCATGCTATGATGTAACCATATATTTAAAGCTTTAGCAACATAAGAAAATATTTAACACCCTAAAAAAATAGCCATATACGATTTCATACTTTTATGCCCTACCTAAAAATGAGAAAATGTGAAACTACAATAGACAAGGATGGAAAGTAAAATCCTAATAGACATATTAAAACCAGATCTAGTGATGTGGCGTCAATAGCTTTAGAGAGGGACCTCCTGGCGATAGTGAATGGCTTGATCTTGAATAGCCCATCGTCATCCTCCTCCTTTGTCATTCCGATACGCCCGAGATCCAAGTTAGAGTCCCTGGAGCCAACCTCAAACTCTTCGAAGTCCACTTCTTCGTACTCCATCTCAAGCCCGACCCTAAGCACGTCAAGCCTTGTAAAGCGCCGACCCCCGCCAACGCCTCGCTGGGCCTTCTTCTTCTCGGCCACGGCTTTAGATTCGTCACCCTCCGTGTCACCGCGTGCATGTTGATCCCGCCACTGCACATGGCCGCTAGTACCTTGTTGTAGTCACTAGGGGGAAGGAGCCTCGCCTAAATTGGTAAATAGGTAGAGTTTTTTGTTAGGGAACGCAGTAATTTCGAAAATTTTCCTACGCACACGCAAGATCATGGTGATGCACAGCAACGAGAGGGGAGAGTGTTGTCTACGTACCAACGCAGACCGACTGCGGAAGCGATCACACAACGTAGAGGAAGTAGTCGTACGTCTTCTTCCCGATCCGACCGATCCAAGCACCGTTACTTCGGCACCTCCGAGTTCTTAGCACACGTACAGCTCGATGACGTTCCTCGGGCTCCGATCCAGCAAAGCGTCGAGGAAGAGTTCCGTCAGCACGACGGCGTTATGACGATCTTGATGTACTACCGACGCAGGGCTTCGCCTAAGCACTACAATGGTACGATCGAGGTGGAATTTGGTGGCAGGGGGCACCGCACACGGCTAAGGAACGATCTCAAGGATCAACTTGTGTGCCTTGGGGTGCCCCCTGCCCCCGTATATAAAGGTTGGAGGAGGGGGAGCCGGCCGGCCAGGGAGAGGAGGCGCAGGGGAGTCCTACTCCCACCGAGAGTAGGACTCCTCCCTCCAATCCTAATCCTATTAGGACTCCCGGGGGGAAAAGGAGAGAGAAGGGGGGCCGGCCCCCTATCCTAGTCCTACTAGGACTTGGGGAAAGGGGGGGCGCCGGCCAGCTTGTGGGCTTCCCTTTTCTCTTTTCCACTAAGGCCCAATAGGCCCATTAGTCTCCCGGGGGGTTCCGGTAACCCTCCCGGTATTCCGGTAAAATCCCGATTTCACCCGGAACACTTCCTATGTCCAAACATAGGCTTCCAATATATCAATCTTTACGTCTCAACCATTTCGAGACTCCTCGTCATGTCCGTGATCTCATCCGGGACTCCGAACAACCTTCGGTACATCAAAATGCATAAACTCATAATAACTGTCATCGTAACGTTAAGCGTGCGGACCCTACGGTTCGAGAACAATGTAGACATGACCGAGACACGTCTCCGGTCAATAACCAATAGCGGGACCTGGATGCCCATATTGGCTCCTACATATTCTACGAAGATCTTTATCGGTCAGACCGCATAACAACATACGTTGTTCCCTTTGTCATCGGTATGTTACTTGCCCGAGATTCGATCGTCGGTATCCAATACCTAGTTCAATCTTGTTACCGGCAAGTCTCTTTACTCGTTCCGTAATACATCATCTCACAACTAACATATTAGTTGCAGTGCTTGCAAGGCTTATGTGATATGCATTACCGAGAGGGCCCAGAGATACCTCTCCGACAATCGGAGTGCCAAACCCTAATCTCGAAATACGCCAACCCAACATCTACCATTGGAGACACCTGTAGTACTCCTTTATAATCACCCAGTTACGTTGTGACGTTTGGTAGTACCCAAAGTGTTCCTCCGGTAAACGGGAGTTGCATAATCTCATAGTTATAGGAACATGTATAAGTCATGAAGAAAGCAATAGCAACATACTAAACGATCGGGTGCTAAGCTAATGGGATGGGTCATGTCAATCAGATCATTCAACTAATGATGTGACCTCGTTAATCAAATAACAACTCTTTGTTCATGGTTAGGAAACATAACCATCTTTGATTAACGAGCTAGTCTAGTAGAGGCATACTAGTGACACTCTGTTGGTCTATGTATTCACACATGTATTATGTTTCCGGTTAATACAATTCTAGCATGAATAATAAACATTTATCATGATGTAAGGAAATAAATAATAACTTTATTATTGCCTCTAGGGCATATTTCCTTCAGTCTCCCACTTGCACTAGAGTCAATAATCTAGATTACACTGTAATGATTCTAACACCCATGGAGCCTTGGTGCTGATCATGTTTTGCTCGTGGAAGAGGCTTAGTCAACGGGTCTGCAACGTTCAGATCCGTATGTATCTTGCAAATCTCTATGTCTCCCACCTGGACTAAATCCCGGATGGAGTTGAAGCGTCTCTTGATGTGTTTGGTCCTCTTGTGAAATCTGGATTCCTTTGCCAAGGCAATTGCACCAGTATTGTCACAGAAGATTTTCATTGGACCCGATGCACTAGGTATGACACCTAGATCGGATATGAACTCCTTCATCCAGACTCCTTCGTTTGCTGCTTCCGAAGCAGCTATGTACTCCGCTTCACATGTAGATCCCGCTACGACGCTTTGTTTAGAACTGCACCAACTGACAGCTCCACCGTTTAGAGTAAACACGTATCCGGTTTGCGATTTAGAATCGTCCGGATCAGTGTCAAAGCTTGCATCAACGTAACCTCTTACGGTGAGCTCTTTGTCACCTCCATATACGAGAAACATATCCTTAGTCCTTTTCAGGTATTTCAGGATGTTCTTGACCGCTGTCCAGTGATCCATTCCTGGATTACTTTGGTACCTCCCTGCTAAACTTATAGCAAGGCACACATCAGGTCTGGTACACAGCATTGCATGCATGATAAAGCCTATGGCTGAAGCATAGGGAACATCTTTCATTTTCTCTCTATCTTCTGCAGTGGTCGGGCATTGAGTCTTACTCAATTTCATACCTTGTAACACAGGCAAGAACCCTTTCTTTGCTTGATCCATTTTGAACTTCTTCAAAATCTTGTCAAGGTATGTGCTTTGTGAAAGTCCAATTAAGCGTCTTGATCTATCTCTATAGATCTTTATGCCTAATATGTAAGCAGCTTCCCCGAGGTCTTTCATCGAAAAACTTTTATTCAAGTATCCCTTTATGCTATCCAGAAATTCTATATCATTTCCAATCAGCAATATGTCATCCACATATAATATTAGAAATGCTACAGAGCTCCCACTCACTTTCTTGTAAATACAGGCTTCTCCAAAAGTCTGTATAAACCCAAATGCTTTGATCACACTATCAAAGCGTTTATTCCAACTCCGAGATGCTTGCACCAGTCCATAAATGGATCGCTGGAGTTTGCATACTTTGTTAGCTCCCTTTGGATCGACAAAACCTTCTGGTTGTATCATATACAACTCTTCTTCCAGAAATCCATTCAGGAATGCAGTTTTGACATCCATCTGCCATATTTCATAATCATAAAATGCGGCAATTGCTAACATTATTCTGACGGACTTAAGCATCGCTACGGGTGAGAAGGTCTCATCGTAGTCAACTCCTTGAACTTGTCGAAAACCTTTTGCGACAAGTCGAGCTTTATAGACAGTAATATTACCGTCAGCGTCAGTCTTTTTCTTGAAGATCCATTTATTCTCAATTGCTTGCCGATCATCGGGCAAGTCAACCAAAGTCCATACTTTGTTTTCATACATGGATCCCATCTCAGATTTCATGGCCTCAAGCCACTTTGCGGAATCTGGGCTCACCATCGCTTCTTCATAGTTCGTAGGTTCATCATGATCTAGCATCATGACTTCCAGAACTGGATTACCGTACCACTCTGGTGCGGATCTTACTCTGGTTGATCTACGTGGTTCAGTAGTATCTTGTTCTGAAGCTTCATGATCATCATCATTAGCTTCCTCACTGATTGGTATAGGTGTCGCAGAAACAGTTTTCTGTGATGTACTATTTTCCAATAAGGGAGCAGGTACAGTTACCTCGTCAAGTTCTACTTTCCTCCCACTCACTTCTTTCGAGAGAAACTCCTTCTCTAGAAAGTTTCTGAATTTAGCAACAAAAGTCTTGCCTTCGGATCTGTGATAGAAGGTGTATCCAATAGTTTCCTTTGGATATCCTATGAAGACACACTTCTCCGATTTGGGTTCGAGCTTATCAGGTTGAAGCTTTTTCACATACGCATCGCAGCCCCAAACTTTAAGAAACGACAACTTTGGTTTCTTGCCAAACCATAGCTCATAAGGTGTCGTCTCAACGGATTTTGATGGTGCCCTATTTAACGTGAATGCGGCCGTCTCTAAAGCATAACCCCAAAACGATAGCGGTAAATCAGTAAGAGACATCATAGATCGCACCATATCTAGTAAAGTACGATTACGACGTTCGGACACACCATTACGTTGTGGTGTTCCGGGTGGCGTGAGTTGCGAAACTATTCCACAATTTTTCAAATGTACACCAAACTCGTAACTCAAATATTCTCCTCCACGATCAGATCGTAGAAACTTTATTTTCTTGTTACGATGATTTTCAACTTCACTCTGAAATTCTTTGAACTTTTAAAATGTTTCAGACTTATGTTTCATTAAGTAGATATACCCATATCTGCTTAAATCATCTGTGAAGGTGAGAAAATAACGATATCCGCCACGAGCCTCAATATTCATCGGACCACATACATCGGTATGTATGATTTTCAATAAATCTATTGCTCTCTCCATAGTACCGGAGAACGGTGTTTTAGTCATCTTGCCTATGAGGCACGGTTCGCAAGTACCAAGTGATTCATAATCAAGTGGTTCCAAAAGCCCATCAGTATGGAGTTTCTTCATGCGCTTTACACCGATATGACCTAAACGGCAGTGCCATAAGTAAGTTGCACTATCATTATTAACTTTGCATCTTTTGGCTTCTACATTATGAATATGTGTATCACTATCTTCGAGATTCAACAAGAATAGACCACTCTTCAAGGGTGCATGACCATAAAAGATATTATTCATATAAATAGAATAACCATTATTCTCTGATTTAAATGAATAACCGTCTCGCATTAAACAAGATCCAGATATAATGTTCATGCTCAACGCTGGCACCAAATAACAATTATTTAGGTCTAATATTAATCCCGAAGGTAGATGTAGAGGTAGCGTGCCGACCGCGATCACATCGACTTTGGAACCGTTTCCCACGCGCATCGTCACCTCGTCCTTTGCTAGCGTCCTCTTATTCTGTAGTCCCTGTTTCGAGTTGCAAATATTAGCAACAGAACCAGTATCAAATACCCAGGTGCTACTGCGAGCTCTAGTAAGGTACACATCAATAACATGTATATCACATATACCTTTGCTCACTTTGCCATCCTTCTTATCCGCCAAATACTTGGGGCAGTTCCGCTTCCAGTGACCAGTCTGCTTGCAGTAGAAGCACTCAGTTTCAGGCTTAGGTCCAGACTTGGGTTTCTTCTCCTGAGCAGCAACTTGCTTGCTGTTCTTCTTGAAGTTTCCCTTCTTCTTCCCTTTGCCCTTTTTCTTGAAACTAGTGGTTTTGCTAACCATCAACACTTAATGCTCCTTCTTGATTTCTATCTCCGCAGCTTTCAGCATTGCGAAGAGCTCGGGAATAGTCTTGTTCATCCCTTGCATATTATAGTTCATCACGAAGCTCTTGTAGCTTGGTGGCAGTGATTGGAGAATTCTGTCAATGACGCAGTCATCTGGAAGATTAACTCCCATTTGAATCAAGTGATTATTATACCCAGACATCTTGAGTATATGCTCACTGACAGAACTGTTCTCCTCCATCTTACAGCTATAGAACTCATCTCACCTACGCATCAAAACCACAACGATAGTTCGTCAAATAGACTCCGTTTTAACCTTCTCAAGGACCGGGCGTAGTCACACTTGGTTCAACTAAAGTTGGAGAGACAGTCTTCCACAAGCCATCTATGTGCAAGGCACGTCGAGGGAACCGGTCTCGCGTAAGAGTACGCGTAAGGTTGGTCCGGATCGTCTCACCCAACAATACCGCCGAACCAAAGTATGACATGCTGGTAAGCAGTATGACTTGTATCGCCCACAACTCACTTGTGTTCTACTCGTGCAAATAACATCAAACCATAAAACCTAGGCTCGGATGCCACTGTTGGGGAATGCAGTAATTTCGAAAATTTTCCTACGCACACGCAAGATCATGGTGATGCACAGCAACGAGAGGGGAGAGTGTTGTCTATGTACCAACGCAGACCGACTGCGGAAGCGATCACACAACATAGAGGAAGTAGTCGTACGTCTTCTTCCCGATCCGACCGATCCAAGCACCGTTACTCCGGCACCTCCGAGTTCTTAGCACACGTACAGCTCGATGACGTTCCTCGGGCTCCGATCCAGCAAAGCATCGAGGAAGAGTTCCGTCAGCACGACGGCGTGATGACGATCTTGATGTACTACCGACGCAGGGCTTCGCCTAAGCACTACAATGGTACGATCGAGGTGGAATTTGGTGGCAGGGGGCACCGCACACGGCTAAGGAACGATCTCAAGGATCAACTTGTGTGCCTTGGGGTGCCCCCTGCCCTCGTATATAAAGGTTGGAGGAGGGGGAGCCGGCCGGCCAGGGAGAGGAGGCGCAGGGGAGTCCTACTCCCACCGGGAGTAGGACTCCTCCCTCCAATCCTAATCCTATTAGGACTCCCGGGGGGAAAAGGAGAGAGAAGGGGGGCCGGCCCCCTATCCTAGTCCTACTAGGACTTGGGGAAAGGGGGGGCGCCGGCCAGCTTGTGGGCTTCCCTTTTCTCTTTTCCACTAAGGCCCAATAGGCCCATTAGTCTCCCGGGGGGTTCCGGTAACCCTCCCGGTATTCCGGTAAAATCCCGATTTCACCCGGAACACTTCCTATGTCCAAACATAGGCTTCCAATATATCAATCTTTACGTCTCGACCATTTCGAGACTCCTCGTCATGTCCGTGATCTCATCCGGGACTCCGAACAACCTTCGGTACATCAAAATGCATAAACTCATAATAACTGTCATCGTAACGTTAAGCGTGCGGACCCTACGGTTCGAGAACAATGTAGACATGACCGAGACACGTCTCCGGTCAATAACCAATAGCGGGACCTGGATGCCCATATTGGCTCCTACATATTCTACGAAGATCTTTATCGGTCAGACCGCATAACAACATACGTTGTTCCCTTTGTCATCGGTATGTTACTTGCCCGAGATTCGATCGTCGGTATCCAATACCTAGTTCAATCTCGTTACCGGCAAGTCTCTTTACTCGTTCCGTAATACATCATCTCACAACTAACATATTAGTTGCAGTGCTTGCAAGGCTTATGTGATGTGCATTACCGAGAGGGCCCAGAGATACCTCTCCGACAATCGGAGTGCCAAACCCTAATCTCGAAATACGCCAACCCAACATCTACCATTGGAGACACCTGTAGTACTCCTTTATAATCACCCAGTTACGTTGTGACGTTTGGTAGCACCCAAAGTGTTCCTCTGGTAAACGGGAGTTGCATAATCTCATAGTTATAGGAACATGTATAAGTCATGAAGAAAGCAATAGCAACATACTAAATGATCGGGTGCTAAGCTAATGGGATGGGTCATGTCAATCAGATCATTCAACTAATGATGTGACCTCGTTAATCAAATAACAACTCTTTGTTCATGGTTAGGAAACATAACCATCTTTGATTAACGAGCTAGTCTAGTAGAGGCATACTAGTGACACTCTGTTGGTCTATGTATTCACACATGTATTATGTTTCCGGTTAATACAATTCTAGCATGAATAATAAACATTTATCATGATGTAAGGAAATAAATAATAACTTTATTATTGCCTCTAGGGCATATTTCCTTCATTTTTAATGACACGTGGGAGCTAATGTGTAGGTTGGCACATGGGGGCGAGGACAATCCCATATATACAATGTGGTCGCAAAAACGGCGACCCCTCGGCAAGGGGGCGTGTGGTAGGGCCCACACACTAGTGAGGGGCTATGCGACTGGTGGAAGGAACGAGGTGGTTCCAGAAGTAAGTGTTTCAAGTCAGGGAATCTTCCGCATTGGCCCTTGAAAGAAGGGGTATTTCTAGTATTGCCCTTGAAATTGAATGCATCGACCACTGAATTTCTTTCTTTGGTACCAGGCATTTTTCTTGCTCATGACTGTGCGACACCCCTGCCCTGGAAAAAGTAAGCACATGATATACACTCGTCAAAATGCTACCCAATGCTAGCATTTGTAATCAAGATAAATCAGACAAAAGCACCGGATGTTTTATGAATTCACCTCATGTCTCCCCAAGGATTGGATTCACACTACCGTACCACATCTTTCCGTCACTGGTGTTCAGTTTAGCGCTTTATTTCTTCCTTGCTCCTAGCCTCCTCGTGGCTTGAACTCCATGATCATGGGTACCTGCATGGTCGAAGAATTATTAAAGTGTTAAAGAATCTTCGCATAATTGATTAAAAATTGTACCATTCAAAAAAATGTATGTGAAACTTTGAAAATATATTCACGATTTTAAAAAGGTGTGTTCATGACATTTTAAACCGAATAAAACCCGGAAATGTAAAAGTGTAAACCATGTGAAAATAGGAAACGCCTCTTGCAGACAAGCTTATTAACTAGTTTGGTGCTATCTATAGCCAAGGGGGAGCCAGGTTCACATTTGGCGATGGACCTAGTATAGTTCACCATAGTATGCTACACATGTGTGTATGGACGTCACACCCCGGACGCAACTACGGGGTCTGGTCCTAGCTCCACCCCGGGATATGATCGAACCATATATTTAAAGCTTTAACAACATAAGAAAATATTTAACCCCCTTAAAAATTAGCCATATGCGATTTCAAACTTCTACGCCCTACCCAAAAATGAGAAAATGTGATACAACAATAGACAAGGATGGAAAGTATAATCCTAATCGACGGATTAAAACCAGATCTAGTGATGTGGCATTGATACCTTTGGAGAGCGACCTCTTGAACAATGGCGAATGGCTTGATCTTGACGAGCTCGTTGTCATCGTCCTTCTTTCCCATCCCACCACGCCCGAGATCCAAGTCAATGTACCTAGAGGTGTAAATACCTTTGGAGAGGGACCTCTAGACAGTGGCGAATGGTATGATCTCGACACCTGAAATCTAAGTTAGAATCCCTGGAGCCAACATGAAACTCTTCAAAGTCCACATCTTCGTACTCCATCTCATCCAACCCCAAGCCTGTCAAGCCTTGCAAAGCGCCGACCCCCACAACCACCTCGCCGGGCCTTCTTCTTCTCGCCAACAGCTTTAGCTTCGTCACCCTCTGTGTCACTGCGGGCATGTCGAGATCCCGCCACCGCACATGGCCGCTAGTACCTCGTTGTAGTCACTAGGGGGAAGGAGCCTCACCTAAATTGGTAAAATGGTAGAGTTTTTAATGACACATGGGAGCGAATGTGTAGGTTGGAACATGGGGGCGAGGACAGTCCCATATATACACAATGGTCACAAAAACGGTGACCCCTAGACAGGGGGCGTGTGATAGGGCCTAAACACTAGTGACGGGCTACACGACAGGCAGAAGGAACGAGGTGGTTCCAGAAGAAAGCGTTTCAATTCAGGGGATCTTGCGTGTTGCCCCCTTGAAAGAAGGGGTATTTCTAGTATTGCCCTTGAAATGGAATGCATGGACCATTGCCTTTCTTTCTTTAGTACCAAGCACTTATTTTATAGTGTGGTCATGATGTAACCATGTATATGGAGATTCTTAACACTTTTATATAATAACATGGCAACATTGCTTCATGACTTTGTGTCTTACTTGACTACGAGAAGAAATAATTTGAGAGTGGTTTTGCTTCTTTTGAGATGATGGGACTGGCCCATGCATGAACGAAGCAATAGCTCTCGCCCAAACCACAGAATTTGCATACAAAATCTACACATGAGTTTTTTGTACTCAAATAACATTAAAAAATTGTGTAAACCATATATATATAATTTTAAAAATATCCAAAAACATTCAACATATTACATCATTACAACCTTGTGTCCTACCTAACAATGGCAAACTGTAACTTCAGAGTCGTCTTTCGGGGTAGGTTGATGGATAACCTATATAGTTTTCTGTGGAGCAACTCATAAATTTGTGTCACCATTGTACTTCGAGAGAGAAAAGGAGTGTACGCGTGAAATCGGAAAACATACAAGCATAAACCGAATGAAACTAGGAAATGTAAGAGTGTACACCATGTGAAAATATGAAACGCCTCTTGCAGACAAGCTTATTATCTGGTTTGGTGCTACCTATAGCCAAGGGGTGCCAGATTCACAATTGGTGACAGACCTAGTATAGCTCACAATAGTATGCTAGACATGTGTGTATGGATGTCACACCCCGAATGCAACCATGGGGTATGGTCCTAGCTCCACGCCGTGTTATGATCTAACCATATTTTGAAAGCTTTAACAACATAAGAAAATATTTAACACTCTTAAAAAGTAGCCATATAAGACTTCATACTTTTATGCCCTACCTAAAAATGAGAAAATGTGATACTACAATAGACAAGGATGGAAAGCATAATCCTAATAGACAGATTAAAACCAGGATCTAGTGATGTGGCGTTGATACCTTTACAGAGGGACCTCTTGACAATGGCGAATGACTTGATCTTGATGAGCTCATTGACATCGTCCTCCTTTGCCATCCTGACACACCCGAGATCTAAGTTAGAGTCCCTGGAGCCAACCTCAAACTCTTTGAAGTCCACATCTTCATACTCCATCTCAAGCATGACCCCAAGCACGTCAAGCCTTGCAAAGCGCCGACCCCCGCCAGCGCCTCGCCGAGCCTTCTTCTTCTCGGCCACATCTTTTTCTTGGTCACCCTCCGTGTCACCGCGGGCACGTTGAGATCCCGCCACCGCACATGGTCGCTAGTACCTCATTGTAGTCACTAGGGGGAAGGAGCCTCACCTAAATAGGTAAATGGGAAGAGTTATTAAAGACACATTGGAACGAATGTGTAGGTTGGCACATGGGGGCGAGGACAGTCCCATATATACACGATGGTCGCAAAAAGGGCAAACCCTAGGCAAGAGGGCGTTTGGTAGGGCCCACACACTAGTGAGGGGCTACACGTCAGGCGAAAGGAACTAGGTGGTTCCAGAAGCAAGTGTTTCAATTAAGGGAATCTTGCATGTTGGCCCCTTGAAAGAAGGGTATTTCTAGTATTGCCCTTGAAATTGAATGCATGGACCATTGACTTTCTCTCTTTGGTACCAAGCATTTTTCTTGGTCAAGATTGCATGACACGCCTACCCTGGAAAAAAGTAAGCACATGATATACACTCATCAAAATGCTACCCTATGCTACCATTCGTAATCAAAGCACTGTATGTTTAATGAATACACCTCATGTCACCCCAAGGATTGGATTCACACTACCGTACTGCATCTTTCTGTCACTTGTGTTCAGATTAGCGCTTCATTTCCTCCATCCTAACCTCCTCATGGCTTGAACTCCATGATCATGGGTACCTGCATGTTCGAAGAATTATTAAGTGTTAAAAACATTTCATGTAATTGAAAAAAATTTGTACCATTCAAGAAAAATGTACATGACACTTAAAAAATATATGCATGATTTTTAAAAAGTGTGTTCATGACATTTAAAAATAATTCATACCATGTAAAAAAATTGTTTGAACAAGTATTTGAATGTTTTAAACACATATTTAAAACATGTTCAAAAGCTTGTGTTTTTAAATGTGCAATATGTATTTGAAAAAACTCGACGTGTACATGAAAATATTTTGTGTGTGTTGAAAAAGGAGAGAAAAGATAAAAAGAAAAAGCTGATGAAAAATTGTTGAAAGGAACACATAAACCATCACTGAAACAAACAGGGAAAAAACCATGCAGAAAACTGGTCAAAACCCACCATAAAAACAAAACAGCAGAAGCGAACCAAGTGAAAAAAATGGTCAAAACCACCACAAAAACAATCTTTCATGCAAAAAAACAATCAATAACTTCCGTGGAAGCCTTTCCCCTAGAAAAGCTTACACACCAAAAACCTAGAGGCAAGATCTATGGGTGATGCATAGCTCTCACTGCATTTTGGATAGAAGAAGAGAAGCGCATGCTCACTTCAGTTAGCTGGCCCATTTAGCACTGTGGGTAGTATTTGATTATGGTTTTGCGAGCCTTCTATAATCCGTCTATGGTTTATTACGGTTTTGGGCCTTTCCGTTTTCATTTTTCCTGTTTTCTTCTTTACCGAATTTTTATTTTCCACTATGGGGAATCTTGTGCCGTGGCTCCTCGAGAGAAGTGGTATTTATAATATTACCCCTGCCAAATGAATGGATGGATGTGGTACATTTGTCTTTCTTTCTTTGGAGGCGAGACAACTTTTATTAGCTCAAGATCGTACTACACACTTGTAGTACGACTGTACTACTACTAATGCACACCCTCCATTCGACTTTACTGGACGGGTTCGTCCAACCAAATGTTTAACTAATATCTTCTCATAAATGATTCTGTGTAACTCTAAGATTCCTACGAGTAAGCCATACTAGCTACTTACTTCATTGTTCTCAAAGAAAAAGAAAGTTACTCCATTGAGTTACTAGCATGTACTTTACGTGCAATCATTAGCATTATTATATAGTATTTATATGTATTACTCCCTCTGTCACACAATATAAGATCGTTTTTCAAGCTAACATAGCTCAAAAAACGATCTTATATTGTGGGATGGAGGGAGTATACATATCTACTTACTCCATTGAGTTACCATTGTGTATGTGCAATCATTAGCATTATTGTATGATTAGTTCATGAATTCTAAATGAGCATTGATTTTTTTAATAATGTGTTCATCATCTAACCATGTATATTGAGATTTTTAACATTTTTATAAAATAACACGGCGACAATGCTTCATGACTTTGTGCCTTACTTGGCACCGAGAAGAAATTATTTGAGAATGGCTTTGTTTTTTTAGATGATGAGACTGGCCCATGTATGAAAGAAGCAGAAGCTCTGGGCCAAACCAGAGAATTTGCATACAAAATCTACAACTGAATTTTTTATACTCAAATAGCATAAACATTGTGTCAACCATATTTAGAAAATTTTAAAAATATCCAAGCACATTCAACATAATATGTCATTACAACCTTGTGTCCTACCTTAAAATGGAAAAATGTAACTTCAGAGTAGTCTTTCGGGGTATGTCGATGCATAAATTTGTGTCGCCAATGTACCTAGATAGAGAAAAGGAGTGTACGCGTGAAATCAGAAAACATACAAGCATAAACCGAATGAAACCAAGAAATGTAAGAGTGTAAACCATGTGAAAATAGGAAAGTCTCTTGCAAACAAGCTTATTTTCTGGTTTGGTGCTACCTATAGCCAAGGGGGAGCGAGGTTCACACTCGGCGATGGACCTACTATAGTTCACCATTGTATGCTACACATGTGTGCATGGACGTCACAACCCGGACGCAACCAGGGGGTCTGGTCCTAGCTCCACTTCGGGTTGTGATCTAACCATATATTTAAAGCTTTAACAACAAGAAAATATTTAGCCCTCTTAAAATATAACCATATGCGATTTCAAACTTTTATGTCCTACCTAAAAATGAGAAAATGTGATACTACAATAGACAAGGATGGAAAGTATAATCCTAATAGACGGATTAAAACCAGATCCAGTGATGTGGTGTCGATACCTTTGGAGGGACCTCTTGACGGTGGTGAATAGCTTGATCTTGGCAACCTCGTCGTCATCATCCTCCTTTGCCATCCGCCACGCCCGAGATCCAAGTCGGAGTCCCTGGAGCGAACCTCAAACTCTTCAAAGTCCACATCTTCGTGCTCCTCCATCTCAAGCCCGACCCCAAGCACGTCATGCCTTGCAAAGCGCTGAGCTCCTCCACCGCCTTACCGGGCTTCTTCTTCTCAGCCACAACTTTAGCTTCGTCAGCCTCCGTGTCACCGCAGGCATGTTGAAATCCGTGAGGATCCCGCCACCGCACATGGCCGCTAGTAACTCATTATAGTCACTAGGGTCAAGGAGCCTTGCCTAAATTGGTAAATGGGTAGAGTTTTTAATGACACATGCGAGCGAATGTGTAGGTTGGCAAATGGGGGCAAGGACAGTCCTCTCTCTCTATATATACACAGTGGTCGCTAAAACAGCGACCCCTTGGCAAGGGAGCGTGTGGTAGAGGCCACAAATTAGTGAGGGACCACGCGACAGGCAGAAGGCACGAGGTGATTCCAGAAGCATGCATTTCAATTCAAGGAATCTTGGACGTTGGCCCCTTGAAAGAAGGGGTATTTCTAGTATTGCCCTTGAAATCGAATGGATGGACCACTGACTTTCTTCCTTTGGTACCAAGAATTTTTCTTGCTCAATATTGTGGGACACCCCTACCATGGAAAAAAGTAAGCACATGATATACACTCGTCAAAATGCTACCCTATGCTACCACTCGTAATCAACACAAATCAGACAAAAGCACTGGATGTTTAATGAATTCACCTCATGTCTCCCCAAGGATTGGATTCAAACTACTGTACTTAATCTTTCTATCAGTGGTGTTCAAATTAGCGTTTCCTTTCTTCCTTGCTCCTAACCTCCTCGTGGCTCGAACTCCATGATCATGGGTACCTGCATGGTTGAAGAAATATTCAGTGTTAAAAAATCTTCATGTAATTAAAAAAATATTTGTACCATTAAAAAAATGTATGTGACACTTAGAATATATATACATGATTTTCAAAAAGTGTGTTCTTGACATTTTACCCAAATAAAACCAGGAAATGTAAGAGTTTAGACCATATGAAAATAGGAGACGCCTCTTGCAGACAAGCTTATTAATTGGTTTGGTGCTACCTATAGCCAAGGGGGAGCCAGGTTCACATTTGGCGATGGACCTAGTATAGTTCACCATAGTATGCTACACATGTGTGTATGGACGTCACATCCCGGACGCAACTACAGGGTCTGGTCCAAGCTCCACCCCTGGCTATGCTCTAACCATATATATAAATATTTAACAGCATAAGAAAATATTTAACCCCTTAAAAAATAGCCACATGAGATTTCAAACTTTTATGCCCTACCCAAAATGAGAAAATTTGATACAACAATAGAAGAAGATAAAGTATAATCCTAATAGACAAATTAAAACCAGATCTAGTGATGTGGCATTGATACCTTTGGAGAGCGACCTCTTGACAATGGCGAATGGCTTGATCTTGATGACCTCGTCGTCATCGTCCTCCTTTCCCATCCTGCCACGCCCGAGATCCAAGTCAGATTCCCTAGAGGTGTCGATACCTTTGGATAGGGACCTCTAGACGGTGGCGAATGGCTTGATCTCGACGCCCGTAATCTAAGTCAGAATTCCTGGAGCCAACCTGAAACTCTTCAAAGTCCACATCTTCGTACTCCATCTCAAGGCCGACCCCAAGCCCGTCAAGCCTTGCAAAGCACCGACCCCCACCACCGCCTTGCCGGGCCTTCTTCTCTTCGCCCATAGCTTTAGCTTCGTCACCATCTGTGTCACCGCGGGCATGTTGAGATCCCGCCACCGCACATGGCCGCTAGTACCTCGTTGTAGTCACTAGGGGGAAGGAGCCTCACCTAAATTGGTAAAATGGTAGAGTTTTTAATGACACATGGGAGCGAATGTGTAGGTTGGCACATGGGGGCGAGGACAGTCCCATATATACACAATGGTCACAAAAACGGTGACCCCTAGACAGGGGGCGTGTGATAGGGCCTAAACACTAGTGACGGGCTACACGACAGGCAGAAGGAACGAGGTGGTTCCAGAAGAAAGCGTTTCAATTCAGGGGATCTTGCGTGTTGCCCCCTTGAAAGAAGGGGTATTTCTAGTATTGCCCTTGAAATGGAATGCATGGACCATTGACTTTCTTTCTTTAGTACCAAGCACTTATTTTATAGTGTGGTCATGATGTAACCATGTATATGGAGATTCTTAACACTTTTATATAATAACATGGCAACATTGCTTCATGACTTTGTGTCTTACTTGACTACGAGAAGAAATAATTTGAGAGTGGTTTTGCTTCTTTTGAGATGATGGGACTGGCCCATGCATGAACGAAGCAATAGCTCTCGCCCAAACCACATAATTTGCATACAAAATCTACACATGAGTTTTTTGTACTCAAATAACATTAAAAAATTGTGTAAACCATATATATATAATTTTAAAAATATCCAAAAACATTCAACATATTACATCATTACAACCTTGTGTCCTACCTAACAATGGCAAACTGTAACTTCAGAGTCGTCTTTCGGGGTAGGTTGATGGATAACCTATATAGTTTTCTGTGGAGCAACTCATAAATTTGTGTCACCATTGTACTTCGAGAGAGAAAAGGAGTGTACGCGTGAAATCGGAAAACATACAAGCATAAACCGAATGAAACTAGGAAATGTAAGAGTGTACACCATGTGAAAATATGAAACGCCTCTTGCAGACAAGCTTATTATCTGGTTTGGTGCTACCTATAGCCAAGGGGTGCCAGATTCACAATTGGTGACAGACCTAGTATAGCTCACAATAGTATGCTAGACATGTGTGTATGGATGTCACACCCCGAATGCAACCATGGGGTATGGTCCTAGCTCCACGCCGTGTTATGATCTAACCATATTTTGAAAGCTTTAACAACATAAGAAAATATTTAACACTCTTAAAAAGTAGCCATATAAGACTTCATACTTTTATGCCCTACCTAAAAATGAGAAAATGTGATACTACAATAGACAAGGATGGAAAGCATAATCCTAATAGACAGATTAAAACCAGGATCTAGTGATGTGGTGTTGATACCTTTACAGAGGGACCTCTTGACAATGGCGAATGACTTGATCTTGATGAGCTCATTGACATCGTCCTCCTTTGCCATCCTGACACACCCGAGATCTAAGTTAGAGTCCCTGGAGCCAACCTCAAACTCTTTGAAGTCCACATCTTCATACTCCATCTCAAGCATGACCCCAAGCACGTCAAGCCTTGCAAAGCGCCGACCCCCGCCAGCGCCTCGCCGAGCCTTCTTCTTCTCGGCCACATCTTTTTCTTGGTCACCCTCCGTGTCACCGCGGGCACGTTGAGATCCCGCCACCGCACATGGTCGCTAGTACCTCATTGTAGTCACTAGGGGGAAGGAGCCTCACCTAAATAGGTAAATGGGAAGAGTTATTAAAGACACATTGGAACGAATGTGTAGGTTGGCACATGGGGGCGAGGACAGTCCCATATATACACGATGGTCGCAAAAAGGGCAAACCCTAGGCAAGAGGGCGTTTGGTAGGGCCCACACACTAGTGAGGGGCTACACGTCAGGCGAAAGGAACTAGGTGGTTCCAGAAGCAAGTGTTTCAATTAAGGGAATCTTGCATGTTGGCCCCTTGAAAGAAGGGTATTTCTAGTATTGCCCTTGAAATTGAATGCATGGACCATTGACTTTCTCTCTTTGGTACCAAGCATTTTTCTTGGTCAAGATTGCATGACACGCCTACCCTGGAAAAAAGTAAGCACATGATATACACTCATCAAAATGCTACCCTATGCTACCATTCGTAATCAAAGCACTGTATGTTTAATGAATACACCTCATGTCACCCCAAGGATTGGATTCACACTACCGTACTGCATCTTTCTGTCACTTGTGTTCAGATTAGCGCTTCATTTCCTCCATCCTAACCTCCTCATGGCTTGAACTCCATGATCATGGGTACCTGCATGTTCGAAGAATTATTAAGTGTTAAAAACATTTCATGTAATTGAAAAAAATTTGTACCATTCAAGAAAAATGTACATGACACTTAAAAAATATATGCATGATTTTTAAAAAGTGTGTTCATGACATTTAAAAATAATTCATACCATGTAAAAAATTGTTTGAACAAGTATTTGAATGTTTTAAACACATATTTAAAACATGTTCAAAAGCTTGTGTTTTTAAATGTGCAATATGTATTTGAAAAAACTCGACGTGTACATGAAAATATTTTGTGTGTGTTGAAAAAGGAGAGAAAAGATAAAAAGAAAAAGCTGATGAAAAATTGTTGAAAGGAACACATAAACCATCACTGAAACAAACAGGGAAAAAACCATGCAGAAAACTGGTCAAAACCCACCATAAAAACAAAACAGCAGAAGCGAACCAAGTGAAAAAAATGGTCAAAACCACCACAAAAACAATCTTTCATGCAAAAAAACAATCAATAACTTCCGTGGAAGCCTTTCCCCTAGAAAAGCTTACACACCAAAAACCTAGAGGCAAGATCTATGGGTGATGCATAGCTCTCACTGCATTTTGGATAGAAGAAGAGAAGCGCATGCTCACTTCAGTTAGCTGGCCCATTTAGCACTATGGGTAGTATTTGATTATGGTTTTGCGAGCCTTCTATAATCCGTCTATGGTTTCTTACGGTTTTGGGCCTTTCCGTTTTCATTTTTCCTGTTTTCTTCTTTACCGAATTTTTATTTTCCACTATAGGGAATCTTGTGCCGTGGCTCCTCGAGAGAAGTGGTATTTATAATATTACCCCTGCGAAATGAATGGATGGATGTGGTACATTTGTCTTTCTTTCTTTGGAGGCGAGACAACTTTTATTAGCTCAAGATCGTACTACACACTTGTAGTACGACTGTACTACTACTAATGCACACCCTCCATTCGACTTTACTGGACGGGTTCGTCCAACCAAATGTTTAACTAATATCTTCTCATAAATGATTCTGTGTAACTCTAAGATTCCTACGAGTAAGCCATACTAGCTACTTACTTCATTGTTCTCAAAGAAAAAGAAAGTTACTCCATTGAGGCTCTCAGAATTCATATAGGCTAGACTTCTAGGGTTTAGCCATTATGATCTCGCGGTAGATCAACTCTTGTAACCCCTATACTCTTCAAAGTTCATCAAGCAGGACATAGTGTTTTACCTCCATCAAGAGGGCCCGAACCTGGGTAAACATCGTGTCCCCTTTGTCCCCCTGTTACCTTCGATCCTCAAACGCACAGTTTGGGACCCCCTACCCGAGATCAACCGGTTTTGACACCGACATTGGTGCTTTCATTGTGAGTTCCATTGTGTCATCGGTAGAAGGATCGATGGCTCGTTCAATCGTCAACAACGATGCTGTTTCCGGGGAAACCTTCCTCCCCGATCAACTTTTTGTGCTCGACGGCTTTGCTCTGCGCGCCAATTCAATTGGTCGCCTCGAACAGATTGACAGCTACGCCCCTGGTCATTAGATCAGATTCGGGAGCCTGAATTACGTCACCGACGTCCAAGGAGACTTGATCTTTGATGGGTTCACGTCCTCGACCATTGTTCCTCTGCTCCAAGAGGGAAACCCATCGGACCCATCATCAGGCAGTGCTCAAAGACCAACTATTATCCCTGCCTCGGCCTTAGATCCAGGGCAAGCTACTTCATCTGAAGATGGGTATCTGAAACCCACCGGACTCTCTCCTACTATGGAAATTTTCTTCGGAGACCCGGAGGCAACTATGTCTTTGGCGAGCCTGGAATCAAGCAGGACTCTCCCTGTCATCGGAGAGCCGAACCCGCCTCAGGGTACAAACTCCGAACTCTCAAGGTCTGTATCTGGTGAGCACAACCAGGAATCTACCATGCCTAGCCTTGCAGGTCCTCGGTCCCCTGTACGGCCATTGCTCTTAAACGAGGCCTTGGACTCAATGCGATCCCTCGCCATTACGGAAGTATCACCTCCGAACTATGCCCAGCCCGGACTAGGGGCCGAGAGCGGGGAATTTTACGTCCCACCCACCACCTACTTAATAGCCACTGTCGAGGATTTGACCTACATGCTAGATTATGCCTCCGAAGACTTTGACGGTATGGACGACGATGCCGGAGACAAGCAAAGGCAAGACCCACCCTTCACCGAGCGCTGGACGGCTACCTCTGCATATGATGTGTATATGGTGGATACACCCAAAGAGAAGGACGACGAAGGCAGGAAAGATCCGATCAAGGACAAGCCCGCTGAGGCACCACCAAAACGTCGATGTCAGCGGCGCAGCTCAAAATCGTGTCGCGAAAAGGAAAGCGACATCGGCGCCAGAGACAATAACACCCCGAACGATGCCAAAAATCCCGAAGACCCGGTCAAACCTGCGTCCAAGCAGGATGACTGGGAGGAGGGACAAGTCAACCCCGACGAGTCGGTCGGGAATGAGGACTCAGAAGATAGTAACTATCTACCGATCTCCGAGGATAATGTCAGCTTCGACAACGAAGAATTCATCGTGCCAGAGGAACCCCTCGCGCAAGAGCGCTTTAAGTGCCAGCTAATCGCAACTGCGCGAAGCCTAAAGAAGAAGCAGCAACAGCTCCAAGCCAAACAGGATACCCTCAATGACAGATGGACTCAAGTCCTAGCTGCCGAAGAATACGGCCTCGAGCGCCCAACAAAGAGTTATCCGAAGTGTTGGCTACTACCACAATTCGACGACGAGGCCCTTGAGCTAATACCGTCGAGATACGACGGCGGTGATGAACCAGACCGACCACCACGTGGGCGAGATAAAGCGGCTGCTTATGCCGAACACCAGCCCCTACCACCTCGCCGTCAAGGCAAAGAGGTAGCAGCTCTAGGCTATACCTATGATTTATGCTAGGACCTGGACAATAGAGCCATTAGGCTAGATCAATCTATGGATCAAGGGGGCGTGCCCCAACGCAAGAGATGACCATCAAGCCTGGCACGACAGACATAACCTCACCCGGGACGAAAACCGAATACGGATGTCATTCGAACTCCGTCGCGTAGTCGCCCGATACAGAGGAGCCGCACACCCCTTATGCTTTACCGATGAGGTAATGCAGCACCAGTTCCCAGAAGGGTTTAAACCCGTAAACATTGAAGCATACGATGGAATGACTGATCCCGCAATATGGATTGAAGACGTTCTTCTCCATATTCACATGGCTCGCGGCGACGATCTCCATGCAAACAAATACCTCCCCTTAAAGCTAAAAGGACCATCACGACACTAGTTAAACAGCCTCCCGGAGAACTCCATTGGTAGCTGGGAAGATTTGGAGGATGCCTTTAGAGACAACTTCCAAGGCACCTATGTCCGGCCCCCGGACGCCGATGACCTTAGTCATATAGTCCAGCAACCCAGAGAGTCAGCCCGAAAACTTTGGACTAGGTTCTTAATTAAAAAGAACCAAATGATCGACTGTCCGGACACCGAAGCCCTCGCGGCCTTTAAACACATCGTCCATGATGAATGGCTCGCCGACACCTTGGCCAAGAAAAGCCAAAGTCTATGGCAGCCCTTACCGCACTCATTACCCGCTTTTGCGCGGGAGAAGACAGCTGGCTAGCTCGTAGAAGTAACAGTACTAGCGATCCTGGCACCTCCGAGGCCAGAGATGGCAACGGCAGGCCACAACGCAACAAACATAAGCGTCGAAGCAACAATGAAGATACCGAAGACACGGCGATCAACGCCGGATTCAGAGGCCCTAAACCTGGTCAGCGAAAGAAGCCATTCAAAGGAAACAGGGACGGCCCATCCAATTTAGACAAAATACTTGATCGGCCTTGCCATATTCATGGTACCCCCGGCAAGCCTGCAAACCACTCCAACATAAATTGTTGGGTCTTAAAACAGGCCGGTAAGCTAAATACCGAACACAAGGGAAAAGGGCTACCAAGTGAAGATGAGGATGAGCCCTGTCCACCGAACAGAGGGGGGCAGAAGAAATTCCCCCCTAAGGTAAAAACAGTGAATATGATATATGTCACTCATATTCCCAAGAGGGAGCGCAAACGTGCACTAAGGGACGTCTACGCCATAGAGCCGGTCCCCCCAAAATTCAACCCCTGGTGGGCTTGTCCGACCACCTTCGATCAAAAGGACCACCCGACCAGTATTCGTCATGGAGGTTTGGCAGCTTTGGTCCTTGATCCAATCATCGATGGATTCCATCTCACCTGAGTCCTCATGGACGGCGGCAACAGTCTTAACTTGATTTATCAAGACACGATCCGCAAAATGGGTATTGACCCATCAAGAATCAAGCCTACTAACACTACCTTCAAAGGAGTGATACTTGGCATAGAAGCCCGCTGCATAGGCTCAATAACATTGGAATTAGTCTTCGGTTTGCCCGATTACTTCCGAAGCGAAGACTTGATCTTCAACATCGTCCCCTTCCGCAGTGGTTATCATGCACTGCTCGGGCGAATCGCCTTCGATCGCTTCAATGCCCGGACCCCATGGCGTTATCACAGTCAATGGAAACACGGAGCGCTCCCTCAGTACTGAGGAGCATACCGCGGCCCTTGCAGCCAAAGTACATAGCGGCCTTATCAAGCCGAACACCTCATCAGCCATCAATCCTTCAGACATTGTTAAGCGAGTCCGGTCTACCCTACAGAATGACAGCTTGGTCAATCTAGAGCTAGACTAGCAGTTCCGCCTCCATCACTCGCCCTATCTAACTGCGGCATTTGTACTGCGTGTGCACCACTATGCTCTTAAATACCATGGGCAGCGATGAAGGCCCATATCGGACAAGGTTCAGAGTGTGGCTCGACCCTATTCGGACCTGAAACATTTTTTCCCTTTCCTTTTCTCTTTTTTCTCCTCTTATATCACAGGTTCATCAAGACCTAATAACTTCACGGTTGTACAAGGGCAATTTTCCAGGTCCCTTTTTTCTTAAACTATCGTTGATTGCTCCTCTCAAAGGATCTTTCACCAAGGCGAAAAGCACCGCAGACATGCGACAGGGTGTCCAGGGGATCTTCAAGACTATCTTTCTCTTTTTTCAGGCCCTGTATATAGCTTTCCCTTGTTCACAAATTCTCGGCATGTAAAATAGCCTCGAGGTTTATGGCATTATCTGTAATAGCACGTTTTGATGTATCAATCATATTATAAGGGAAACAATTTTTGTTGGGGAACATAGTAATTTCAAAAAAAAAATCCTACGCACACGCAAGATCATGGTGATGCATAGCAACGAGAGGGGAGAGTGTGTCCACGTACCCTCGTAGACCGAAAGCGGAAGCATTAGCACAACACGGTTGATGTAGTCGTATGTCTTCACGATCCGACCGATCAAGTACCGAATGCACCACACCTCCGAGTTCCGCACACGTTCAACTCGATGATGTCCCTCGAACTCCGATCCAGCCGAGCTTTGAGGGAGAGTTCCGTCAGCACGACGGCATGCTGACGATGATGATGTTTCTACCGACGCAGGGCTTCGCCTAAGCACCACTACGATATTATCGAGGTGGATTATGGTGGAGGGGGGCACCGCACACGGCTAAGAGATCCAAGAGATCAATTATTGTGTCTCTAAGGCGTGCCTCCCTCCCCGTATATAAAGGAGTGGAGGAGGGGGAGGGGGTCGGCCACCCTAGGCGTGCCCCATGAGGAGTCCTACTCCCACCGGGAGTAGGACTCCCCCTTTCCAAGTGGGAGTAGGAGAGCAGAGGGAAGGAGAGAGAGGGGGAAAGGAAAGGGGGGCGCCCCCTCCTTGTCCAATTCGGACTGGGGGGAAGGGGGCACGCGACTACCCTTGGACGCCCCTCCTCTTCTCCACTAGGGCCCAATAGGCCCATTAGTCTCCCCGGGGGGTTCCGGTAACCCCCCGGTACTCCGGTATATGCCCGAAACTCCCCGAAACCATTCTGGTGTCCGAACATAGTCGTCCAATATATCGATGTTTACGTCTCAACCATTTTGAGACTCCTCGTCATGTCCGTGATCACATCTGGGACTCTGAACTACCTTCGGTAAATCAAAACACATAAACTCATATTATAACCGTCATCGAACTTTAAGCGTGCGGACCCTACGGGTTCGACAACTATGTAGACATGACCGAGACATGTCTCCGGTTAATAACCAATAGCGGAACCTGGATGGTCATATTGGCTCCCACATATTCTACGAAGATCTTTATCGATCAAACCGCATAACAACATATGTTGTTCCCTTTGTCATCGGTATGCTACTTGCCCGAGATTCGATCGTCGGAATCTCAATACCTAGTTCAATCTTGATACCGGCAAGTCTCTTTACTGGTAGCATAATACATCATCCCACAACTAACTCAATAGTTACAATGCTTGCAAGGCTTATAGTGATGTGCATTACCGAGTGGGCCCAGAGATACCTCTCTAACAATCGGAGTGACAAATCCTAATCTCGAAATACGCCAACCCAACAAGTACCTTGGAGACACCTGTAGAGCACCTTTATAATCACCCAGTTACGTTGTGATGTTTGGTAGCACTCCTCCGGTAAACGGGAGTTGCATAATCTCATAGTCATAGGAACTTGTATAAGTCATGAAGAAAGCAATAGCAGAATACTAAACGATCAAGTGCTAAGCTAACGGAATGGGTCAAGTCAATCACATCATTCTCCTAATGATGTGATCCCTTTAATCAAATGACAACTCATGTCTATGGTTAGGAAACATAACCATCTTTGATCAACGAGCTAGTCAAGTAGAGGCATACTAGTGACACTCTGTTTGTCTATGTATTCATACAAGTATTATGTTTCCGGTTAATACAATTCTAGCATGAATAATAAACATTTATCATGATATAAGGAAATAAATAATAACTTTATTATTGCCTCTAGGGCATATTTCCTTCAGTCTCCCACTTGCACTAGAGTCAATAATCTAGTTTACACAATAATGATTCTAACACCCATGGAGCCTTGGTGTTGATCATGTTTTGCTCGTGGAAGAGGCTTAGTCAACGGGTCTGCAACATTCAGATCCGTATGTATTTTGCAAATCTCTATGTCTCCCACCTGGACTTGATCCCGGATGGAGTTGAAGCGTCTCTTGATGTGCTTGGTTCTCTTGTGAAATCTGGATTCCTTTGCCAATGCAATTGCACCAGTATTGTCACAAAAGATTTTCATTGGACACGACGCAATAGGTATGACACCTAGATCGGATATGAACTCCTTCATCCAGACTCCTTCATTTGCTGCTTTCGAAGCAGCTATGTAATCCGCTTCACATGTAGATCCCGCTACGACGCTTTGTTTAGAACTGCACCAACTGACAGCTCCACCGTTCAATATAAACATGCATCCAGTTTGCGATTTACAATCGTTCGGATCAGTGTCAAAGCTTGCATCGACGTAACCATTTACGACAAGCTCTTTGTCACCTCCATAAACGAGAAACACATCCTTAGTCCTTTTTAGGTATTTCAGGATGTTCTTGACCGCTGTCCAGTGATCCACTCCTGGATTACTTTGGTACCTCCCTGCTAAACTAATAGCAAGGCACACATCAGGTCTGGTATACATCATTGCATACATGATAGAGCCTATGGTTGAAGCATAGGGAACATCTTTCATTTTCTCTCTATCTTCTGCAGTGGTGGGCATTGAGTCGTACTCAACTTCACACCTTGTAACACAGGCAAGAACCCTTTCTTTGCTTGATCCTTTTGGAACTTCTTCAAAACTTTGTCAAGGTATGTGCTTTGTGAAAGTCCAATTAAGCGTCTTGATCTATCTCTATAGATCTTGATTCCCAATATATAAGCAGCTTCACCGAGGTCCTTCATTGAAAAACTCTTATTCAAATATCCTTTTATGCTGTCCAGAAATTCTATATCATTTCCAATCAACAATATGTCATCCACATATAATATTAGAAATGCTATAGAGCTCCCACTCACTTTCTTGTAAATACAGGCTTCTCCAAAAGTCTGTATAAAACCATATGCTTTGATCACACTATCAAAACGTTTATTCCAACTCCGAGAGGCTTGCACCAGTCCATAAATGGATCGCTGGAGCTTGCACACTTTGTTAGCTCCCTTTGGATCGACAAAACCTTCTGGTTGCATCATATAAAACTCTTCTTCTAGAAATCCATTCAGGAATGCAGTTTTGACATCCATTTGCCAAATTTCATAATCAAAAAATGCGGCAATTGCTAACATGATTCAGACAGACTTAAGTATCGCTACGGGTGAGAAGGTTTCATCGTAGTCAATCCCTTTAACTTATCGAAAACCTTTTGCAACAAGTCGAGCTTTATAGACAGTAACATTACCGTCAGCGTCAGTCTTCTTCTTGAAGATCCATTTATTCTCGATGGCTTTCCGATCATCGGGCAAGTCAACCAAAGTCCATACTTTGTTCTCATACATGGATACCATCTCAGATTTCATGGCCTCAAGCCATTTTGTGGAATCTAGGCTCACCATCGCTTCTTCATAGTTCGTAGGTTCATCATGGTCTAGTAACATAACCTCCAGAACAGGATTACCGTACCACTCTGGTGCGGATCTTACTCTGGTTGACCTACGAGGTTCAGTAACAACTTGATCTGAAGTTTCATGATCATCATCATTAACTTCCTCACTAATTGGTGTAGATGTCACAGGAACCGGTTTCTGTGATGAACTACTTTCCAATAAGGGAGCAGGTACTGTTACCTCATCAAGTTCTACTTTCCTCCCGCTCACTGCTTTTGACAGAAACTCCTTCTCTAGAAAGGATCCATTCTTGGCAACGAATGTCTTGCCTTCGGATCTGTGATAGAAGGTGTACCCAACAGTTTCCTTTGGGTATCCTATGAAGACACGTTTCTCTGATTTGGGTTCGAGCTTATCAGGTTGAAGCTTTTTCACATAAGCATCACATCCCCAAACTTTAAGAAACGACAACTTTGGTTTCTTGCCAAACCACAGTTCATAAGGCGCCGTGTCAATAGATTTTGATGCTGCCCTATTTAACGTGAATGCGGCTGTCTCTAAAGCATAACCCCAAAACGTTAGCGGTAAATCAATAAGAGACATCATAGATCGCACCATATCTAGTAAAGTACGATTACGACGTTCGGACACACCATTACGATGCGGTGTTCCGGGTGGCGTGAGTTGTGAAACTATTCCGCATTGTTTCAAATGTAGACCAAACTCGTAACTCAAATATTCTCCTCCACGATCAGATCGTAGAAACTTTATTTTCTTGTTACGATGATTTTCAACTTCACTCTAAAATTCTTTGAACTTTTCAAATGTTTTAGACTTATGTTTCATTAAGTAGATATACCCATATCTTCTTAAATCATCTCTAAAGGTGAGAAAATAACGATACCCGCTGCGAGCCTCAACATTCATTGGACCACATACATTAGTATGTATGATTTCCAACAAATCAGTTGCTCGCTCATTGTTCCGGAGAATGGCGTTTTAATCATCTTGCCCATGAGGCATGGTTCGCAAGTACCAAGTGTTTCATAATCAAGCGATTCCAAAAGTCCATCAGTATGGAGTTTCTTCATGTGCTTTACACCAATATGACCCAAACGGCAGTGCCACAAATAAGTTGCACTATCATTATCAACTCTGCATCTTTTGGCTTCAACATTATGAATATGTGTATCACTACTATCGAGATTCAACAAAAATAGACCACTCTTCAAGGGTGCATGACCATAAAAGACATTACTCATATAAATAGAACAACTATTATTCTCAGATTTAAATGAATAACCGTCTCGCATCAAACATGATCCAGATATAATGTTCATGCTCAACGCTGGCACCAAATAAGAATTATTTAGGTCTAAAACTAATCCCGAAGGTAGATGTAGAGGTAGCATGCCGACGGCGATCACATCGACTTAGGAACCATTTCCCACGCGCATCATCACCTCGTCCTTAGCGAGTCTTTGCTTAATCCATAGTCCCTGTTTCGAGTTGCAAATATTAGCAACAGAACCAGTATCAAATACCCAGGTGCTACTGCGAGCTCTGGTAAGGTACACATCAATAACATGTATATCACATATACCTTTTTTCACCTTGCCATCCTTCTTATCCACCAAATACTTGGGGCATTTCCTCTTCCAGTGACCAGTCTGCTTGCAGTAGAAGCACTTAGTCTCAGGCTTAGGTCCAGACTTGGGTTTCTTCTCTTGAGCAGCAACTTGTTTGCTGTTCTTCTTGAAGTTCCCCTTCTTCTTCCCTTTGCCCTTTTTCTTGAAACTGGTGGTCTTATTGACCATCAACACTTGATGCTCCTTCTTGATTTCTACCTCCGCAACCTTTAGCATTGCGAAGAGCTCGGGAATCGTCCTATCCATCCCTTGCATGTTATAGTTCATCACGAAGCTCTTGTAGCTTGGTGGCAGTGATTGAAGAATTCTGTCAATGACGCTATCATCCGAAAGATTAACTCCTAGTTGAATCAAGTGATTGTTATACCCAGACATTCTGAGTCTATGCTCACTGACAGAACTATTCTCCTCCATCTTGCAGCTGTAGAACTTATTGGAGACTTCATGTCTCTCAATCCAGGCATTTGCTTGAAATATTAATTTCAACTCCTAGAACATCTCATATGCTCCATGACGTTCAAAACGTCGTTGAAGTCCCGGTTCTAAGCCGTAAAGCATGGCACACTGAACTATCGAGTAGTCATCAGCTTTGCTCTGCCAGACGTTCATAACATCTGGTATTGCTCCTGCAGCAGGTTTGGCACCTAGCAGTGCTTCCAGGATGTAATTCTTCTGTGCAGCAATGAGGATAATCCTCAAGTTAAGGACCTAGTCAATGTAATTGCTACCATCATCTTTCAACTTTGCTTTCTCAAGGAACGCATTAAAATTCAAGGGAACAACATCACGAGCCATCTATCTACAACAACATAGACATGCTAAATACTATCAGGTACTAAGTTCATGATAAATTTAAGTTCAATTAATCATATTACTTAAGAACTCCCACTTAGATAGACATCCCTCTAATCATTTAAGTAATCACGTGATCCAAATCAACTAAACCATGTCCGATCATCACATGAGATGGAGTAGTTTTCAATGGTGAACATCACTTTGTTGATCATATCTACTATATGATTCATGCTCGACCTTTCAGTCTCAGTGTTCCGAGGACATATCTGCATATGCTAGGCTCGTCAAGTTTAACCCGAGTATTCTGCGTGTGCAAAACTGGCTTGCACCCGTTGTAGATGGACGTAGAGCTTATCACACCCGATCATCACGTGGTGTCTCGGCACGACGAACTTTGGCAATGGTGCATACTCAGGGAGAACACTTTTATCTTGAAATTTAGTGAGAGATCATCTTATAATGCTACCGTCAATCAAAGCAAAATAAGATGCATAAAAGATAAACACCACATGCAATCACTATAAGTGATATGATATGGCCATCATCATCTTGTGCTTGTGATCTGCATCTCTGAAGCACCGTCATGATCACCATCTTCACCGGCGCGACACCTTGATCTCCATCGTAGCATCATTGTCATCTCGCCAACTATTGCTTCTACGGCTATCGCTACCGCTTAGTGATAAAGTAAAGCAATTACAGGGTGATTGCATTGCATACAATAAAGCGACAACCATATGGCTCCTGCCAGTTGCTGATAACTCGGTTACAAAACATGATCTCATACAATAAAATATAGAATCATGCCTTGACCATATCACATCACAACATGCCCTACAAAAACAAGTTAGACATCCTCTACTTTGTTGTTGCAAGTTTTACGTGGTTGCTACGGGCTGAGCAAGAACCGTTCTTACCTACGCATCAAAAGCACAATGATAGTTCGTCAAGTTAGTGCTGTTTTAACCTTCTCAAGGACCGGGCGTAGCCACACTCGGTTCAACTAAAGTTGCAGAAACTGACACCCGCCAGCCACCTGTGTGCAAAGCACGTCGGTAGAACCAGTCTCACATAAGCGTAAGCGTAATGTCGGTCCGGGCCGCTTCATCCAACAATACCGCCGAACCAAAGTATGACATGCCGGTAAGCAGTATGACTTGTATCGCCGACAACTCACTTGTGTTCTACTCGTGCAAATAACATCAACGCATAAAACCAGGCTCGGATGCCACTGTTGGGGAACGCAGTAATTTCAAAAAAAAATCCTACGCACACGCAAGATCACGGTGTTGCATAGCAACGAGAGGGGAGAGTGTGTCCACGTACCCTTGTAGACCGAAAGCGGAAGCGTTAGCACAACGCGATTGATGTAGTCGTACGTCTTCACGATCCAACTGATCAAGTACCGAACGCACGGAACCTCCGAGTTTTGCACACGTTCAACTCAATGACATCCCTCGAACCCCGATCTAGCCGAGCTTTAAGGGAGAGTTTTGTCAGCACGACGGCGTGGTGATGACGATGATGTTGCTACCGACGCAGGGCTTCGCCTAAGCACCGCTACGATATTATCGAGGTGGATTATGGTGGAGGGGGGCACCGCACACGGCTAAGAGATCCAAGAGATCAATTGTTGTGTCTCCAAGGGGTGCCTCCCTCCCCATATATAAAGGAGTGGAGGAGGGGGAGGGGTCCGGCCACCCTAGGTGTGCCCCATGAGGAGTCCTACTCCCACCGGGAGTAGGACTCCCCCTTTCCAAGTGGGGGTAGGAGAGGAGAGGGAAGGAGAGAGAGGGGGAAAGGAAAGGGGGGCGCCGCCACCCTCCTTATCCAATTCAGACTGGGGGGGGGGGAGGGGGCGCGCGGCTGCCCTTGGCCGCCCCTCCTCTTCTTCACAAGGGCCCAAATAGGCCCATTAGTCTCCCCGGGGGGTTCCGGTATCCCCCCGGTACTCCGGTATATGCCCGAAACTCCCTGAAACCATTCCGGTGTATGAAGATAGTCGTACAATATATCGATCTTTATGTCTCGACCATTTCAAGACTCCTCGTCATGTCCGTGATCACATCCGGGACTCCGAACTACCTTTGGTACATCAAAACACATAAACTCATAATATGACTGTCATCGAACTTTAAGCGTGCGGACCCTACGGGTTCAAGAACTATGTAGACATGACCGAGACATGTCTCCGGTCAATAACCAATAGCGGAACCTGGATTCTCATATTGGCTCCCGCATATTCTACGAAGATCTTTATCGGTCAAACCGCATAACAACATACGTTGTTCCCTTTGTCATCGGTATGTTACTTGCCCGAGATTCGATCGTCGGAATTGTTGGGGAACGCAGTAATTTCAAAAAATTTCCTACGCACACGCAAGATCATGGTGATGCACAGCAACGAGAGGGGAGAGTGTTGTCTACGTACCAACGCAGACCGACTGCGGAAGCGATCTCACAACGTAGAGGAAGTAGTCATACGTCTTCTTCCCGATCCGACCGATCCAAGCACCGTTACTCCGGTACCTCCGAGTTCTTAGCACACGTTCAGCTCGATGACGTTCCTCGGGCTCCGATCTAGCAAAGCGTCGAGGAAGAGTTCCGTCAGCACGACGGCGTGATGACGATCTTGATGTACTACCGACGCAGGGCTTCGCCTAAGCTCTACAACGGTACGATCGAGGTGGAATTTGGTGGCAGGGGGCACCGCACACGGCTAAGGAACGATCTCAAGGATCAAGTTGTGTGTCTATGGGGTGCCCCTGCCCCCGTATATAAAGGCCAGGGGCAAGGGGGTCGGCCGGCTAGGAGGGAGGCACAGGGAGGAGTCCCACTCCTACCGGGAGTAGGACTCCTTCCCCCAAATCCTATTCCTAATAGGACTCTTCGGGAGAAAGAGAAGAGAGGGGGGCCGGCCCCTTCTCCTAGTCCTAATAGGACTAGGGAAGGGGGGTTCGGCCGGCTAGCCTGTGGGCTGCCCCTTCTCTCTTTTCCACTAAGGCCCAATAGGCCCATTTGCCTCCCGGGGGGTTCCGGTAACCCTCCCGGTAATCCGGTAAAATCCCGATTTCACCCGGAACACTTCCGGTGCCCAAACATAGGCTTCCAATATATCAATCTTTACGTCTCGACCATTTCGAGACTCCTCGTCATGTCCGTGATCTCATCCGGGACTCCGAACAACCTTCGGTACATCAAAATGCATAAACTCATAATAACTGTCATCATAACGTTAAGCGTGCGGACCCTACGGTTCGAGAACAATGTAGACATGACCGAGACACGTCTCCGGTCAATAACCAATAGAGGGACCTGGATGCCCATATTGGCTCCTACATATTCTACAAAGATCTTTATCGGTCAGACCGCATAACAACATACGTTGTTCCCTTTGTCATCGGTATGTTACTTGCCCGAGATTCGATCGTCGGTATCCAATACCTAGTTCAATCTCGTTACTGGCAAGTCTCTTTACTCGTTCCGTAATACATCATCTCATAACTAACATCTTAGTTATTATGCTTGCAAGGCTTATGTGATGTGTATTACCGAGAGGGCCCAGAGATACCTCTCCGACAATCGGAGTGACAAACCCTAATCTCGAAATACGCCAACCCAACATCTGCCATTGGAGACACCTGTAGTACTCCTTTATAATCACCCAGTTACGTTGTGACGTTTGGTAGTACCCAAAGTGTTCCTCCGGTAAACGGGAGTTGCATAATCTCATAGTTATAGGAACATGTATAAGTCATGAAGAAAGCAATAGCAACATACTAAACGATCGGGTGCTAAGCTAATGGAATGGGTCATGTCAATCAGATCATTCAACTAATGATGTGACCTCGTTAATCAAATAACAACTCTTTGTTCATGGTTAGGAAACATAACCATCTTTGATTAACGAGCTAGTCAAGTAGAGGCATACTAGTGACACTCTGTTGGTCTATGTATTCACACATGTATTATGTTTCCGGTTAATACAATTCTAGCATGAATAATAAACATTTATCATGATATAAGGAAATAAATAATAACTTTATTATTGCCTCTAGGGCATATTTCCTTCAGTCTCCCACTTGCACTAGAGTCAATAATCTAGTTCACATCGCCATGTGATTTAGCAGCAATGGTTCACATCACCATGTGATTAACACCCATAGTTCACATCGTTATGTGACCAACACTCAAAGGGTTTACTAGAGTCAGTAATCTAGTTCACATATCTATGTGATTAACACCCAAAGAGTACTAAGGTGTGATCATGTTTTGCTTGTGAGATAATTTTAGTCAACGGGTCTGTCACTTTCAGATCCGTAAGTATTTTGCAAGTTCTATGTCTACAATGCTCTACACGGAGCTACTCTAGCTAATTGCTCCCACTTTCAATATGTATCCAGATTTAGAATCGTCTGGATCAGTGTCAAAAACTTGCATCGACGTAACCCTTTACGACGAACCTTTTTTGTCACGTCCATAATCGAGAAACATATCCTTATTTCACTAAGGATAATTCTGACCGCTGTCCAGTGATCTACTCCTAGATCACTATTGTACTCCCTTGCCAAATCAGTGCAGGGTATACAATAGATCTGGTATACAGCATGACATACTTTATAGAACCTATGGCCAAGGCATAGGGAATGACTTTCATTCTCTTTCTATCTTCTACCGTGGTCGGGCTTTGAGTCTTACTCAACTTCACACCTTATAATACAGGCAAGAACTCTTTCTTTGACTGCTCCATTTTGAACTACTTCAAAATCTTGTCAAGGTATGTACTTATTGAAAAAACTTATCAAGCGTCTTGATCTATCTCTATAGATCTTGAAGCTCAATATGTAAGCAGCTTTACCAGTCTTTCTTTGAAAAACTCCTTTCAAACACTCCTTTTATGCTTTACAAAATAATTCTACATTATTTCCGATCAACAATATGTCATTCACATATACTTATCAGAAATGCTGTAGTGCTCCCACTCACTTTCTCGTAAATACAGGCTTCACCGCAAGTCTGTATAAAACTATATGCTTTGATCAACTTATAAAAGCGTATATTCCAACTCTGAGATGCTTGCACCAGTCCACAGATGGATCGCTGGAGCTTGCACATTTTGTTAGCACTTTTCGGATTCACAAAACCTTCTAGTTGCATCGTATACAACTCTTCTTTAGCAAATCCATTAAGGAATGCAGTTTTGTTTATCCATTTGCCAGATTTCATAAAATGCGGCAATTGCTAACATGATTCGGACAGACTTTAAGCATAGATACGAGTGAGAAAATCTCATCGTAGTCAACACCTTGAACTTGTCGAAAACATTTTGCGACAATTCTAGCTTTGTAGATAGTAACACTACTATCAGCGTCCGTCTTCCTCTTGAAGATCCATTTATTTTCTATGGCTTGCCGATCATCGGGCAAGTCAACCAAAGTCCATACTTTGTTCTCATACATGGATCATATCTCAGATTTCATGGCTTCAAGCCACTTTGCGGAATCTGGGCTCACCATCGCTTCTTCATAGTTCGTAGGATCATCATGATCTAGTAGCATGACTTCCAGAACAGGATTACCGTACCACTCTGGCGTGGATCTTACTCTGGTTGATCTACGAGGTTCAGTAGTGTCTTGTTCTGAAGTTTCATGATCATCATCATTAGCTTCCTCACTAACTGGTGTAGGTGTCACAGAAACATTTTTCTGTGATGTACTACTTTCCAATAAGGGAGCAGGTACAGTTACCTCGTCAAGTTCTACTTTCCTCCTACTCACTTCTTTCGAGAGAAACTCCTTCTCCAGAAAGTTTCCGAATTTAGCAACAAAAAGTCTTGCCTTCGGATCTGTGATAGAATGTGTATCCAATAGTTTCCTTTGGATATCCTATGAAGATGCACTTCTCCGATTTGAGTTTTGAGCTTATTAGGATGAAACTTTTTCATATAAGCATCGCAACCCCAAACTTTAAGAAACGACAACTTTGGTTTCTCGCCAAACCATAGTTCACAAGGCGTCGTCTCGACGGATATAGATGTTGCCCCTTTTTAACGTGAATGCAGCTGTCTCTAATGCATGACCCAAAAACAATCGTGGTAAATCGGTAAGATACATCATAGATTGCACTATATCCAATAAAGTACGGTTATGACGTTCGGACACACCATTATGATGTGGTGTTCCAGGTGGCGTGAGTAGTGAAACTATTTCACATTGTTTTAACTGAAGACCAAACTCGTAACTCAAATATTTGTCTCCGCGATCAGATCGTAGAAACTTTATTTTCTTGTCACGATGTTTTTCACTTCACTCTGAAATTCTTTGAACTTTTCAAATGTTTCAGACTTTATGTTTCATCAAGTAGATATACCCATATCTGCTTAAATCATCTGTGAAGGTGAGAAAATAACGATATCCGCCACGAGCCTCAATATCCATCGGACCACATTCATCGGTATGTATGATTTCCAATAAATCTGTTGCTCTCTCCATAGTACCGGAGAACGGTGTTTTGGTCATCTTGCCTTATGAGGCACGGTTCGCAAGTACCAAGTGATTCATAATCAAGTGGTTCCAAAAGCCCATCAGTATGGAGTTTCTTCATGCGCTTTACACCGATATGACCTAAACAGCAGTGCCACAAATAAGTTGCACCATCATTATTAACTTTGCATCTTTTGGTTTCAATATTATGAATATGTGTATTATTAAGATCGAGATCCAATGAACTATTTTCATTGGGTGTGTAACCATATTAGATTTTATTCATGTAAACAGAACAACAATTTATTCTCTTACTTAAATGAATAACCGTATTACAATAAACATGATCAAATCATATTCATGTTCAACGCAAACACCAAATAACACTTATTTAGGTTCAACACTAATCCCGAAATTATAGGGAGTGTGCGATGATGATCACATCAATCTTGGAACCACTTCCAACACACATCGTCACTTCACCCTTAACTAGTCTCTGTTTATTCTGCATCTCCCGTTTCGAGTTACTAATCTTAGCAACTGAACTAGTATCAAATACTAAGGGTTTGCTATAAACACTAGTAAAGTACACATCAATAACATGTATATCAAATATACTTATGTTCACTTTGCCATCCTTCTTATCCGCCAATCACTTGGGGTAGTTCCGCTTCCAGTGACCAGTCCCTTTGCAGTAGAAGCACTTAGTCTCAGGCTTAGGATCAGACTTGGGCTTCTTCACTTGAGCAGCAACTTGCTTGCCGTTCTTCTTGAAGTTCCCCTTCTCCCCTTTGCCCTTTTCTTGAAACTAGTGGTCTTGTCAACCATCAACACTTGATGTTTTTCTTGATTTCTACCTTCGTTGATTTCAGCATCACGAAGAGCTTGGGAGTTGTTTCTGTTATCCCTTGCATATTATAGTTCATCACGAAGTTCTACTAACTTGGTGATGGTGACTAGAGAATTCTGTCAATCACTATTTTATCTGGAAGATTAACTCCCACTTGATTCAAGCGATTGTAGTACTCAGACAATCTGGGCACATGCTCACTAGTTGAGCGATTCTCCTCCATCTTTCAGCCATAGAACTTGTTGGAGACTTCATATCTCTCAACTCGGGTATTTACTTGAAATATTAACTTCAACTTCTGGAACATCTCATATGCTCCATGACGTTCAAAACGTCTTTGAAGTCCCGATTCTAAGCCTTTAAGCATGGTGCACTAAACTATCAAGTAGTCATCATATTGAGCTAGCCAAACGTTCATAACGTCTGCATCTGCTCCTGCAATAGGTCTGTCACCTAGCGGTGCATCAAGGACATAATTCTTCTGTGCAGCAATGAGGATAAACCTCAGATCACGGATCCAATCCGCATCATTGCTACTAACATCTTTCAACACAATTTTCTCTAGGAACATCTCAAAATAAACACAGGGAAGCAACAACGCGAGCTATTGATCTACAACATGATTTGCAAAATACTACCAGGACTAAGTTCATGATAAATTTAAGTTCAATTTAATCATATTGCTTAAGAACTCCCACTTAGATAGACATCCCTCTAATCCTCTAAGTGATCACGTGATCCAAATCAACTAAACCATAACCGATCATCACGTGAGATGGAGTAGTTTTCAATGGTGAACATCGTTATGTTGATCATATCTACTATATGATTCACGCTCGACCTTTCGGTCTCTGTGTTCCGAGGCCATATCTGCATATGCTAGGCTCGTCAAGTTTAACCTGAGTATTCTGTGTGTGCAAAACTGGCTTGCACCCGTTGTAGATGGACGTAGAGCTTATCACACCCGATCATCACGTGGTGTCTGGGCACGACGAACTTTGGCAACGGTGCATACTCAGGGAGAACACTTCTTGATAATTTAGTGAGAGATCATCTTATAATGCTACCGTCAATCAAAGCAAGATAAGATGCATAAAAAGGATAAACATCACATGCAATCAATATAAGTGATATGATATGGCCATCATCATCTTGTGCTTGTGATCTCCATCTCCGAAGCACCGTCATGATCACCATCGTCACCGGCGCGCCACCTTGATCTCCATCGTAGCAACGTTGTTGTCTCGCCAATCTTATGCTTCCACGACTACCACTACCGCTTAGTAATAAAGTAAAGCATTACATCGCGATTGCATTGCATACAATAAAGCGACAACCATATGGCTCCTGCCAGTTGCCGATAATTCGGTTACAAAACATGATCATCTCATACAATAAAATCAGCATCATGCCTTGACCATATCACATCACAACATGCCCTGCAAAAACAAGTTAGACGTCCTCTACTTTGTTGTTGCAAGTTTTACGTGGCTGCTACGGGCTTAAGTAAGAACTCATCTCACCTACGCATCAAAACCACAACGATAGTTCGTCAAATAGACTCCGTTTTAACCTTCTCAAGGACCGGGCGTAGTCACACTTGGTTCAACTAAAGTTGGAGAGACAGTCTTCCGCAGGCCATCTATGTGCAAAGCACGTCGAGGGAACCGGTCTCGCGTAAGAGTACACGTAAGGTTGGTCCGGATCGTCTCACCCAACAATACCGCCGAACCAAAGTATGACATGCTGGTAGGCAGTATGACTTGTATCGCCCACAACTCACTTGTGTTCTACTCGTGCAAATAACATCAAACCATAAAACCTAGGCTCTGATACCACTGTTGGGGAACGCAGTAATTTCAAAAAATTTCCTACGCACACGCAAGATCATGGTGATGCACAGCAACGAGAGGGGAGAGTGTTGTCTACGTACCAACGCAGACCGACTGCGGAAGCGATCTCACAACGTAGAGGAAGTAGTCATACGTCTTCTTCCCGATCCGACCGATCCAAGCACCGTTACTCCGGCACCTCCGAGTTCTTAGCACACGTTCAGCTCGATGACGTTCCTCAGGCTCCGATCCAGCAAAGCGTCGAGGAAGAGTTCCGTCAGCACGACGGCGTGATGACGATCTTGATGTACTACCGACGCAGGGCTTCGCCTAAGCTCTACAACGGTACGATCGAGGTGGAATTTGGTGGCAGGGGGCACCGCACACGGCTAAGGAACGATCTCAAGGATCAAGTTGTGTGTCTATGGGGTGCCCCCTGCCCCCGTATATAAAGGCCAGGGGCAAGGGGGTCGGCCGGCTAGGAGGGAGGCGCAGGGAGGAGTCCCACTCCTACCGGGAGTAGGACTCCTTCCCCCAAATCCTATTCCTAATAGGACTCTTTGGGAGAAAGAGAAGAGAGGGGGGCCGGCCCCTTCTCCTAGTCCTAATAGGACTAGGGAAGGGGGGTTCGGCCGGCTAGCCTGTGGGCTGCCCCTTCTCTCTTTTCCACTAAGGCCCAATAGGCCCATTTGCCTCCCGGGGGATTCCGGTAACCCTCCCGGTAATCCTCCGGTAAACGGGAGTTGCATAATCTCATGGTCATAGGAACTTGTATAAGTCATGAAGAAAGCAATAGCAGAATACTAAAGAATCAAGTGCTAAGCTAACGGAATGGGTCAAGTCAAACACATTATTCTCCTAATGATGTTATCCCGTTAATCAAATGACAACTCATGTCTATGGTTAGGAAACATAACGATCTTTGATCAACGAGCTAGTCAAGTAGAGGCATACTAGTGACACTCTGTTTGTCTATGTATTCACACAAGTATTATGTTTCCGGTTAATACAATTCTAGCATGAATAATAAACATTTATCAAGATATAAGGAAATAAATAATAACTTTGTTATTGCCTCTAGGGCATATTTCCTTCATGTTTTTACCATCCTTTGTTCGATATTGGTTTCTTTCACAATCTGTATTCCCCCTTTGCGTCAAATTGCCATATATACTCTGGTACGGCCCAAGTGCCAGGGGCTCTATTCGGCCATGTATATTTTCAAAAAGTCCGAACACTTTTATAGTACACTTCGGCGTCCCAAAACATCGCATTATATGCATTAGCTCCGAATCATGTCTTTGGTCAATAGTTGGGTTGCCCGGCTCCTGTGATTACTACCTTACGTTCCGCTCGTTCGGCTAGGGTAGTAAAGGGAGAAACTACTGTGATTGTGTTTCTAGTTCGTCCGGTCAAACACCTCAGTAGAGAAAGCCGAAAACTGACTGTCATGGTATGGCGAGAGCTGGTCAGCGATTCGGCGACTTTCTATAAATCTCTTACGATTTTTTGAAGGACTGGCCTTCGCTCAGTCTCGCGTCTAAGGCACACTAGTTCAGATAGCTACATAGGCACCAGGGGCTAATACTTAGCCCCATTGTCAAACTCCTATGGCTAAGTGAAAGTGATAAAGCCGCATAGTCTCATTGTCTAGTTCGCCGCGCAGACACCTCCTTTATGGACCAAGACGTTGGGTCAAGTCTGATCGTGCCCTGTTCGGAACACCCCCGTAGCATCTACGTGGGGGCTGAAGCCGACGAATGGTAAACCCTTATAAATAAAAATGACCGCACAGGCGGAAAATAAATTCAGATAAAGGTATAAATATATTACAAAGCCTTGTTTCATAAAACAACACATGGACAGCTCGGTGATATGTCTCCAACGTATCTATAATTTCGATTGTTCCATGCTGTTTTATTATCAATCTTGGATGTTTTATAATAATTTTATAGTCATTTTATATTATTTTTTGGTACTAACCTATTGACATAGTGCCAAGTGCCAGTTGTTATTTTTTCCATGTGTATAACATCTCAGAAAATCAATATCAAACGGAGTCCAAATGCCACGAAACTTTATGGAGATTTTTTATGGACCAGAAGGAAGATGTTGGCCCTGGTTGCACCTGGGGGAGTCCCGAGGAGGGGACAACCCACCAGGGCGCGCCAGGAGGCCCAGACGCGCTCTGGTGGGTTGTGCCCACCTCGAGTGCCCCCTGAACCGCCTCTTTGCTCTATAAATACCCCAATATTCCCAAAACCCTAGAGGAGTCGATGAAATATTCATCCAGCCGCCGTAGAGTCCAGAACCTATAGATCAAATCTAGACACCATCACGGAGGGGTTCACCACTTCCATTGGTGCCTCTCCGATGATGCGTGAGTAGTTCCTTGTAGACCTTCGGGTCCGTAGTTAGTAGCTAGATGGCTTCAACTCTCTCTCCCTCTTGATTATCAATACAATGGTCTCTTGGAGATCCATATGATGAAACTCTTTTGCGGTTGTTTGTTGGAATCGATAAACTTTGAGTTTATGATCAGATCTATCTTTTTATATCCATGAAAGTATTTGAGTTTCTTTGATCTCTTTTATGCATGATCTCTTATAGCCTCGTATTTGTTCTCCGATATTTGGGTTTTGTTTGGCCAACTTAATCTATTTATCTAGCAATGGGAAGAGGTGCCCGGTAGTGGGTTTGATCTTACGGTGCTCGATCCCAGTGACAGAAAGGGAACCGACACGTATGTATCATTGCTACTAAGGATATAAAGATGGGATCTATATCTACCACCATAGATAAACGGATCTCGTCTACATCATGTCATCGCTTATTGCATTACTCCGTTTTTCCATGAACTTAATACACTAGATGCATGCTGGATAGCGGTCGATGTGTGGAGTAATAGTAGTAGATGCAGGCAGGAGTCAGTCTACTAATCTTGGACATGATGCCTATGTAATGATCATTGCGTGGATATCGTCATAATTATTTGAGGTTCTATCAATTGCCCAACAGTAATTTGTTTACCCACTGTTTGCTATTTTTCTTGATAGAAGCGACTAGTGAAACCAACGGCCCCCGGGTCTTCTTTCTCATATATTTGCCTTTGCGATCTATTTTCCTTGCATTTATTTTCAGATCTATTAAACCAAAAATACAAAAAATACTTTGCTGCACTTTATTTTATTTGCAATCTATTTAATCTATTACAACTTTCTCCCGTCCACGCATCGTTTCTAGCACCGTTACCCGAAAGGGATTGACAACCCCTTTAGCACCTCGGGTTGCGAGGTATTGTTATTTGTGTGCAGGGGCTATTTACGTTGTGTTGCTTGGTTCTCCTACTGGTTTGATAACCTTGGTTTCATATCTGAGAGAAATACCTACCGCCGTTGTGCTGCATCATCCCATCCTCTTTGGGGAAATACCGACGTAGCTTCAAGCGACATCAAAAGGAATTTCTGGCGCCGTTGCCGGGGAGGATCTTCATCATAACCAGGTTCCTAATCACAAATCTCATCTCCTCACAATTTAAATTATTTTCCATTTGCCTCTCGTTTTACTCTCCCCCACTTCACAAAAATTTGCAGTTTTATTCACCTCTTTTTTTCCGTTCGCCATTTTCTTGCCGGATATGTTTTTGTGTGTGAGATCTTGTTTGCCATTATGGATAATTCCTCCTCTATTGCTTGCCCTCCCAAGAACGAGGTTCTCAACTTTCAGCAAAGGGGAGGAGAAATTTTAAAAGATGCTTGGTATAGAATTTGCAATGCTCATAATAGATCTATCGTAAGCAATCCACCGTTGTTCTTCTTCGTTGTTTTTATGTTGGCATCACCACTTGGTATAGATTTATCCTTGATACGATTACCGATGAAAATTTCTTGATGTGTCCTTCTCTTGATGCCTTTAATTCTATCAGAAATTTAGTGGGCTCACCACCACTTATGATTAATGAAACAACTTTGACTCTTGAGCATGTTATGGAAAGACTAGATGCTATTGAAAAGAAAATGCTCACCGAACATCATATGGAAATTATAGATAAAAAGATTCATAATTTTTCTACCAATATTGGGTCAAAAGTGGGAGATATTCTTAAGTTATTAAAAGAGAAGGGTACCTTAATCCATGAAAGAATATTAGAAAGCCCGTCTCGGATTGATAAATTAGAAGAAACCTTAAGTAATCTAAGCACGGATTTTTCTTTCGCTAAACCTATCGAGAAAACTCCCGTCAGGAGGGGTAGATCTAAGAACAAGGGTGCAATTTCTAGTAATAGTAATAATGGAGATCTTAAGATGATTAGTGTTCACCCGGATTTTGCTGAAGTGTTAAGAGATCCTTTTGCAAGAATGAAATCTTTCAATTTATTCCTAGGAGTATTGTTACTGAGGATCTTTATGCTAAATCTCTGAAGGATCCTAAGTGTTTGATTGAAGAGTTGGACAAAGATGACAAAACTTAGATCCTTGCTTTATGCCTAGCTAAGGGCGTAAAAGTATAGCGCTTGTTGGGAGGCAACCCAATGAATAAATTTTATTTTTGCTTTTTGGTTCCTGTTCTTGAGTGATAGAAAAATTATGCTACTGTTATGATTGTGTTTTTTGTGTTTTAATTAGTGTTTGTGCCAAGTAAAGCCTTTAGGATCTTCTTGGGCAATAGTTGTTTGATCTTGCTGAAAAACAGAAACTTTTACGCTCACTAAATTAATTTTCATTTTTTACTAGAGAGATATAAAATACCCATTCCACTTGAAGTAGATCAATATACAAATTTCTTAGGTCATCCTAATTTTTCAGAATTTTTGGAGTTATAGAAGTATTCGAAATAGTCATATTGCTACAGATTGTTCTGTTTTGACAGATTCTGTTTCCTTTGTGTTGTGTGCTTATTTTGATGGCTCTATGATTTTATTTGATAGGTTTTGCCATAGAAAAGTTGGAATACAGTAGATATAATACAAAATAAAAATATGAATTGGTTTGATACAACAATTATAGTAGTGGTTTATTATTCTTATACTAACGGATCTCACGAAGGCTTTGTTGAGTTTTGTGTGATTGAAGTTTTCAAGTTTTGGGTTATCTTACGATGGATGAAGGAAGGATGTAAGAGCCTATTTTTGGGGATGCCCTGGCATCCCAAGCTATTATCCAAGAATGAGCAACCAACTAAGCAGCTTGGGGATGCCCCCGAGTGGCATCCCTGCTTTCTTCCAACAACTATTGGTATTTTACTCGAGACTATATTTTTATTCGTCACATGATATGTGTTTTACTTGGAGCGTCTTGTATGATATGTGTCTTTGCTTGTTTTATTTTTTGTTTTAAGTCATCAATCCTTGCTGGACACACCTATTTGAGAGAGCCAAATTTATGTCATGACTTGTTAGAATTGCTCTCTATGCTTCACTTAAATTTTTTATGAGCAATGGACTTGCTCTAGTGCTTCACTTATATCTTTTTGAGCACGGTGTGCTTTGTTATTTTTGAAGAAATGCTCTCTTGCTTCACTTAGATTTATTTGAGAGTTACTAAAATTTTGAAGAAATTCTCTCTTGCTTCACTTAAATTATTTTGAGAGAAAGAAAATTTGTTATGCTCATGATTTTCGCTTATATTTGTTTGAGCTTATGAAAAGCAACACATGAAAATTAGTCCCAAATTGATAGATATCCAAGAAGGATAAAGAAAAGAAAAAATTGTCATGAAGATCATTGGACAAAATAAACTTGATTCTTAGTAATAGTTTTGAGATATGATGATGTGATATGCGAGTCATCTTGATGAGTAATTATGCTTTAGTAAGAATATTAGTGTTAAGGTTTGTGATTCCCTATGCATCCACGAAAGTCAATAATGATGCAATGAAATTATATCCTACTTGTGGTGGATTATTCGGGGTTAATTATGCTTAATGCTTGCTTATGAGATTATTCGTTTCTTAGTTGGTCGCTTCCCAATCTTTTGCTAGCCTTCATTTTGCACTAAGTATGATCACTACTTGTGCATCCAAAAACCTTTAACCCAGTTTTGCCACATGAGTCCACTATATCTACCTATATGCGGTATTCTTTTGCCGTTCTAAGAAAATTTGCATATGCCATCTCTAATTTTGAAAATAAACTTCTATTTTGTGTTTTTGTTTCTCTCGCGGAGCGGTGAGGGGTGGCTAATATTTTCCATTCTAGATTTTTTATTCTCAAGATGAGGGTTTATTCACTTGTCATTGCAAGAGTAAGGCAAAGGTATTAGGGATGCCCAGTCCCGAAATGCAAAAACAAATGAATTTACTTTATGTTGTCAAATAATAATTCCTTGGAAAGTGTTGGTATGGAGGGCACCCGTGCATATGGTTAGCCATGGAAAGTGAAAGTTATGGTGGAAAAAGGAATAAACTTTATTTTTTGTTTGGGAACCGCCTATGATATATCTATGCATGGAAAGTATTGTGAACTCTAAGTCATTTTTGTTGGTGGAATGGATACACCTCCCAAAATGTTTTTATCTCAAATTTTCCGCTTTGAGATCTGGCACCTCTACAAATCCCTACTTCCCTCTGCGAAGGGCCTTTCTTTTACTTGATGCGATTTTTATTTTGAGTCTCCATCTTCTCTTATAAAAGCACCAACTAGGAGGCAATATGATCGTACTTAAGTATTGGGTGTAGTTAATAATCGAGTGTGTTTCATGAATGGATCAATGTTTGAGTATGATGGGCTAGGGATAACTTATTTTAGCATTGATATTTTGAAAGACGTGGTTGCTTGTGGATATCCTTGAATATTTAAATTATTATGTGAAAACTAGACTATTGCTTTGAATCACATAAAAGTCCAAATGTCCATGCTATAAAGAAAAGAATATGATATGACATGATGAACAACACTCCACATCAAAAATTCTGTTTTTTTATCACTTACCTACTCAAGGACGAGTAGGAGTTAAGCTTGGGGATGCTGATACGTCTCCAATGTATCTATAATTTTTTATTGTTCCATGCTGTTTTATTATCAATCTTGGATGTTTTATAATCATTTTATAGTCATTTTACATCATTTTTTGGCACTAACCTATTAACATAGTGCCAAGTGTCAGTTGCTATTTTTCCATGTTTTTACATCGCAGAAAATCAATATCAAATGGATTCCAAATGCCACAAAACATTACGGAGATTTTTTGTAGACCAGAAGGAAGATTTTGGGCCCTTTGCACCCGGGGGGAGTCCCGAGGAGGGGACAACCCACCAGGGCGCCAGGAGGCCCAAGCGCGCCCTGGTGGGTTGTGCCCACCTTGGGTGCCCCCCGGACCGCCTATTTCCTCTATAAATACCCCAATATACCCAAAACCCTATGGGAGTCGACAAAATATTCATCCAGTCGCTGCAGTGTCCAGAACCACCAGATCCAATCTAGACACCATCACGGAGGGGTTCACCACTTCCATTGGTGCCTCTCTGATGATGCATGAGTAGTTCCTTGTAGACCTTCGGGTCCGTACTTAGTAGCTAGATGGCTTCATCTCTCTCTCTTTCTTGATTCTCAATACAATGGTCTCTTGGAGATCCATATGATGTAACTCTTTTGCGGTGTGTTTGTTGGGGTCGATGAACTTTGAGTTTATGATCAAATCTATCTTTTTATATCCATGAAAGTATTTGAGTTTCTTTGATCTCTTTTATGCATGATCTCTTATAGAATCATATTTCTTCTATGATATTTGGGTTTTGTTTGGCCAACTTTATCTATTTATCTTGCAATGGGAAGAGGGTCCCGGTAGTGGGTTCGATCTTACGGTGCTCGATCCCGGTGAAAGAAAGGGAACCGACACGTATGTATCGTTGCTACTAAGGATAAAAAGATGGGATCTATATCTACCGCCATAGATAAACGGATCTCGTCTACATCATGTCATCATTCTTATTGCATTACTCCATTTTTCCATGAACTTAATACACTAGATGCATGTTGGATAGTGGTCGATGTGTGGAGTAATAGTAGTAGATGCAAGCAGGAGTCGGTCTACTTATCTTGGACGTGATGCCTATGTAACGATCATTGCCTGGATATCATCATAATTATTTGAGGTTCTATCAATTGTCCAGCAGTAATTTGTTTACCCACCATTTGCTATTTTTCTCGATAGAAGCCACTACTGAAACCTACGGCCCCCGGTTCTTCTTTCTCATATATTTGCCTTTGCAATCTATTTTCCTTGCATTTCTTTCATATCTATTAAACCAAAAATAAAAAATACTTTGCTGCACTTTATTTTATTTGCGATCTATTTAATCTATTACAACTTTCTCCCGTCCATGCACCGTTTCTGGCGCCATTACCCAAAAGGGATTGAGAACCCCTTTAACACGTCGGGTTGCAAGGTGTTGTTATTTGTGTCTAGAGGCTGATTATGTTGTGTTGCTTGGTTCTCCTACTGGTTCGATAACCTTGGTTTCATATCTGAGGGAAATACCTACCGCCGCTGTGCTGCATCATCCCTTCCTCTTTGGAGAAATACCGATGTAGCTTCAAGCGACATCACTCAGATACATTCATACAAACATGATATCCTTTGAGCATTGGCCCTCTACTATCCGGGCACCCTCCAGGACGTCATCAAAAACTGCTCCAGCTTGCGGTGGTCCTTGCCTTTGGGCGGGCCCTCGATCGCGACGATGGTGGCCTTCATCTTCGCCCATTACATCTTGACGCAGGCGAAGGCCATCCGTGCACCCTCGATGCACGTCGAGTGCTTGACAGCTTCAATTCGGGGCAGCGCGTCAGCAAGCAGCTTCACCAGGCCGAAGTAACTGCTAGGAATGGGTTCGGTTGGCCAGAGCCAGAGTATGACGTCCTTCATGGACAAACCGGACATCCTATGCAGCTCCGCCAGCTGCATCATCTGGTTGTTCAACAACGCTGGACGCTCTGGCGCTAGGTACTGTGACCACAAGAGCTTCTTCGTGGTATTTCGCTCCTGGGCCCGAAAGAATTGCGTGGTGTCGGCCGAACTCCTCGAATGATCCAAAAAGGTGTCTGGAGAACTCCATAGTCGAGTGAGCAGGGCGTATTTTTGACTCCCAAAGTTACTCTACAAAAGAAAGGGCTTACCAGCGGCTATCTGTTCGGCCTGCTTGATCTCCTCGCGAGCCGCCCGAGACTCGGTCCACGCCTCCGTGGCCTCCTGGAGAGCCTTGGTGAGATCGACCGCTAGGGCCTTATTCTTCTCCTCCAAGGCCTCACACTTGCCGGAAGAGTCCTTGAGATCTTTCTCCACTTCGGTCACCGCTCCTCATACCAGCGACGGGCGACCTGCTCGGCCTTTAAATCCACGGCCGCTTTGTCAGCGGTCGCTTTTCTCACCCGTGCCTGCTCCTTGGCTTGGACGAGGGCGCTCTTCAGGGTTTCGACCTCGGCCGCACTACCTGTAATAATGATTAGGGCGACACACGAGCTTAGACTCCGTATTGGCATATCACTTCAGGTGTGTAAATAATTTTTCAAAACATACCGTGCGCCTCGTCGAACTGCTTGTTAATGCGGATGATATCATCATCCGTCAGCTACAGTTTCCGCTTGAGTTCGGAAACCTCAGCGGCCTGGGCGGTCGCCACTAATAGGGAAGCCTGTTTACCAATAGACCAGTATGTTAGCTCCTGCGATTATTATTTGATCCTTTGTTCGGCCGGTTTTTCAAAACCGAACAGAGTTCAGGGGCTACTATCTATAAATAGGCATATTTTTCATATGAAAAGCGGCTAAAAATATTACATTGCATACCTCGAAGCCTGTTAGTAGGTGTTGGGGATATTACTACTGGGCATAAACCAGCCAAGACAGGTCGGGTTAACTTCATCAGTAGTTGAGTATGTTAAAGCCCATGAAGGCAGACGAGTAGGTATATAAGGGCTCAAGGCCCATAATCGGTTTAAGCCGTAAACCGGCGTCGGTATGTAACTTGTATTGTAAGTTAGGAATAGTGGAGACTGAACTGGACACACCTATGAGCCGGTATCGGTACTCTGTAAACCGACGGGCGTCACCCGTGTATATAAGGGGACGACCCGGCGGCGGTTCAAGGACAAGAGACAACAACTCGAGACCTAGGCGAAGCTTGTTTGCTCCCTAGTCATCGAAACCCCATCAATTCCATCACAACTAGACGTAGGCTTTTACCTTCATCGAAGGGGCCGAACTAGTATAAACTTTCTTGCGTCCCTATGTCCGCTTTAACCCCTTGAAGCTAACCCGTAGCAATGGCTCCACGACTAAGTGCTTTCATGAGGACATCTGCCGTGACAAAACCACGACAGTTGGCGCCCACCGTGGGGCTATCGCACGATGGTTTCAAGTTCTTGGAGGGTAACTTCGAAGGACTCAAGGGTTACGCTGTAGGCCGGATGACCAAGAGTCGTCGCGGCAAGCTCTACATCAACGATGCAGGATGGGGCCCCGAGGCCGGCTCAATTGAGTACGGGTATCGGGTCCCCTTTGGTGGCATACACGTCTTCATTGGCAAGATCGGTGAACCGGGCCCTGAGCCGGACATCTGCACCGACCTCATCGAAATGGCTCAGCGTGCACGATCCGCCCAGGCTAAATCGGCCGTGAAGCGTGCCTTCGTGGGAGTCATCCATGGAGGGGAATACAAGGATAGATCGGAATCTGGTGATGAGACCGTCGTTTATTCCGGCGACGAGTTCTCGACCAGAGAAACCGAGTCGTTATATCAGTTACAAGATGGCCGAATTGGGGACTGTTCCGATGGCGACAGTATTCCGGACCCCTCTGATCTGCCAAACTGGGTCGGAATATTCATGGCCGGTACGCAAGCGGTGATCCACTCTTCGACCGTAGCAGCAATGATCTCCGGGTCAGTAACGGCGACGGCAGCCAGGGTAGGAGGCCCTGTGCGCCCGCCGGCTCAAGTTTTATCTGATCTGTTTCATGCGTTGGCTACGCTCATGGCAGAGGCTAACCCTGCGGATCAGGACGCCCACAACGCGGAAATCGCAAAGGTGAAGGATCAGATTACTCAGGCCAAGGCCGACTTAGCGGCTGAGAATGCCAGGACGGGCCGCTTTGGATGCATAGACTTATCGGCTTATGCTGGATCAGAACGCGTCGCATGAAGTCCTGAAGAGGAAGCACCGGTCTCGCTTACCTCCTGTTTATGAGGCCAGAGACCTCTTTAGCACCCGAGGAGCAGGGACCAGTAACCCACTGGTGGTAAACCGGGCGGAAGCACCAGGGACAGGCGCGCCGGTTCAGCCTCGCTTGGTAGATCTGCCTCGTCAGAACTATGTCGTGCCTCAGCCTGTCCCAACACGTCCGGGTCATTATTCCAATCTGATGGACAACCTTGTTGCTGCCGCTTCACGACTGGAGGCCATCCCAATTGAAGGTGATTCTTCGGCGGCGGTGGAGACACGCCGGCTTAAGGAGCTTCTTCGGACAGCTTTGATTCAACATGAAGCATATTCATACAGCCGTGACCGAATTCACTCCACCCCTCGTCCGAGCCGGAGCTACAGCAGATGCATGGATGAACCGGCCGTGTCAAGCAATGCACAAAACCGTGAAGCGCCCCGTGGCAACAACCCGGCAGGTGGTGTTGGTGATGCTCAGGAAGTGGTGGACCGGGCCCGAGCGCGCAGGGAGGCCGAGTTAGCAGCACAGTATGAGGCTCGTCAGCTTACGCCGGTTCGTCCAACCACCTCGGTCGAGCCAGGATTTACCTCTAGTTCTTTGGGGGTGCCATGCCTTGTCCCCGCATTACACAATGTGCGCCTGCCCAAGGATTTCAAAGGCCCACGCAAGGTGCCACATTACACTGCCGATTTGTCTCCAGAAACATGGGTGGAGAGCTATGAGATGGCCATGGAGATGCTTGATGTGGATGATGCGGCATGTGCGAAGTATTTCACCATGATGCTCGAAGGGACGACCTATACTTGGTTAAAAAGTTTACCGGCTAACTCTATCAGTTCGTCGGCCGAGTTGAGAGCCTGGTTTATCCAGAATTTTAAGGATACATGCAAGCAGCCTATGTCAATAGTGGACTTAGCGGCATGTGTCCAGGAAGAAGGAGAGTTGACGACCCATTGGGTGTGCCGGGTCTCGAAGATTTTGCACTCGTCAGACCGCATCAATGCCGATACAGCAGTTATAACCTTGGAAGGTAACTGCCGGTTTGAACCTCTGAAGTTGAAATTAGGATGGGTGAAGCGCCATTGCAACGACATGGGGACCCTCATGGCTGCGTTAGTGAAATATGCTGACTCTGATAGTACCAAGGATCCTGAGTCTGATGATGACAAGACAGGGAAGGGAAAGAAGAGCAGCAACTCCAAAGGGCAGCACCACAACACGGCGGGTCATGGACACGGTGGCAAGCGCAAAGCGGATAGTAGCATCGACTTTGTGGCTAATACTAACGTGCAGGACAAGGGCCAACGACGAAAGGGCAAACCGCCGAATCGCAGCGGGGCGCCTAATCCCAACCCGGACCGCCTGTCTTACCTGCTAAACCAGCCCTGTCCAAAACATGGGACGAAGGAGATGCCAGCCAACCACCTTTGGAAGGACTGCTACATCATGCAGGAGTTTAAGAATTCTAATGCTTTTCGATATGATCACGGATCAGGTGGCGGTTCAGGATCCGGATCCCATGGGCCGGGTTATGGTGGAGGAAATTCCGGTTGAGGCTTCAATGGTAATCAGGGCGGACGAAACAATCAAGGTAACCAGAGCAGCCAGGGTGGTTACAATTAGCAGCAGCAGTCAGGTTATCAGAGCCACCCGAAGCAGTTAAATAGTGGGCAATATCATGTTTTCACCACTAGTTTGGACAAGCATGACCGAAAGGTTCATAAGTGGGCCGTAAACTCTGTTGAACCGGCGGTGCCTCGTTACTTATGCTGGTCCGAGCAGCCGATCATATGGAGCAAAGAGGATCACCCTCCCCGGGTTGACAATCTGGGTTAGCTAGCGTTGGTGGTGGCGCCTAAGGTGGGAGGTTATAAGTTCACCAAGGTGCTCATGGACGGAGGGAGCAGTATTAACATCCTCTACTATGAGACCTTCCGCCGTATGGGGCTAACAGATAAAAATCTTAAACCGTCCAATACGGTGTTCCACGGCGTGGTACCTGGTAAATCGGCATATCCTGTTGGTAAAATAGCTTTGGAGGTGGCCTTTGGAGATGATTATGACTCCAGATCAGAAATATTGACCTTTGAGGTGGTGAAAATTCAGAGTCCATATAACGCCCTTTTTGGACGGCCGACTTACGCTAAATTCATGGCACGACCCTGCTACAGCTCAAGATGTCGGGCCACAAAGGAACAATAACTGTCCATGGAAGCAGCAAGATCGCTCTGGAGTGTGAAGAAGGTGATGTGGCCTATGCTGAGTCGGTTTGTGCCACAGAGGAGTTGAAATTTTACAAGGATAATGTTGATCCGGCAGACATGACTCCATTGAAAAAGCTAACTACGGAGCATGATCCGGCCCTGAAGTTCAAATCGGCTGCTGAGACTAAGCTTGTTGACTTCGTACCTGGCGATTCGTCCAAGCAGTTCAGCATCAGTGCAAACTTGGATCCGAAATAGGAAGGCGCGCTCATCGAGTTCATCCGTGAGAATCGGGACATCTTTGCGTGGAATCCTTCTGACATGCTAGGTGTACCGAGAGAACTCGTTGAGCACACCCTTAATATTGATCCCAAGTATAAGCCGATGAAGCAGTTTCTACGCCGGTTCAACGAAGAAAGACGTAAAGCTATTGGAGAGGAAGTAGCCAGGCTCTTAGCGGCTGGATTTATCATTGAAGTTTTCCATCCTGAATGGTTGGATAATCCGGTGCTGGTCCTTAAGAAGAATGGCACATGGCGTATGTGTGTGGATTACACAGATCTCAACAAAGCTTGTCCAGCAGATCCTTTTGCCCTCCCTCGTATTGATCAAATCATTGATGCTACAGCGGGTTGTGAGCGTTTGAGTTTTTTGGATGCATATTCTGGTTATCATCAGATCAAGATGGCAGTTAAGGACCAGGAGAAGACAGCTTTCATAACTCCGTTTGGAGCCTTCTGCTATGTGTCTATGCCCTTTGGGCTCAAGAGTGCCCAGGTGACTTATCAACGGTGTGTACATAATTGTCTGCATAAGCAAATCGGCCGTAATGTTCATGCCTACATGGATGATATTGTGGTCAAGTCAAGGAAGAAGGAGACTCTGGTTGACGATTTGAAGGAAACCTTTGATAACCTGCGAACATACAAGATGATGCTCAATCCGGCCAAGTGCGTTTTTGGTGTACCGGCAAGCAAGTTATTGGGTTTTCTGGTGTCTAATAGGGGAATTGAGGCTAATCCGGAAAAGATCACAGCTATCACCTCCTTGGCCAAACCGAAGTGTATCAATGATGTTCAACGCTTGGCAGGCCGGATCGCCGCGTTGAGCCGGTTTATCGGCCGCCTTGGTGAGAAGGCGATTCCTTTGTATCAGATGCTGAAGAAAATGGATAACTTTGTCTGGAGTTCTGCTGCTAATGAGGCGTTTGAGGACTTAAAGCGGCAGCTAGCCAATCCGCCTGTTCTTGCTGCTCCGGTTGACAAGGAACCATTACTGCTATATGTGGCAGCTAATGCTCGTGCAGTCAGCGTGGCTGTTGTGGTAGAGCGCAAAGAGGCAGGCAAGGAATATCCTGTTCAACGTCTGGTTTACTATATCAGCGAGGTGCTTATTGAGTCCAAGCAAAGGTACCCGCATTGGCAGAAGCTGGTATATGGAGTTTTCATGGCAAGCCGGAAGCTTAAGCAATATTTCCAAGGTCATCCCATCACAGTGGTCAGCTCTGCTCCTTTGGGAGACATAATCCAGAACAGGCAGGCTACTGGCCGGATTGCCATGTGGGCTATAGAGCTTGGGCCTCACGGGTTGAAATACATACCTCGGACGGCGATCAAATCTCAAGCACTTGTGGATTTCATCAATGATTGGACGGAACTGCAAGCACCCGAAGAAAAGCCGGATCACACCTATTGGACTATTCATTTTGATGGGTCCAGGCAATTGGAGGGCTCGGGGGCTGGAGTCGTGTTAACTTCCCCAAGAGGTGATAAGTTCTGATACGTTCTCCGCTTAATGTTCCCTTGTACTAACAATGCAGCTGAGTATGAAGCTTTACTCCATGGTCTCCGAATGGCTAAGGAGATGAATCTAAGTTGAGTTAAGTGCTTCGGTGACTCGGACCTGGTGGCTCAACAAGTATTTGGCACTTGGGATTCCAAGGATCCGCTCATGGCAGCATATCGTCATGAGGTGGATGTTGTTGCAGGTCACTTCAAAGGTTATCAGGTGGATCACGTGGACCGACGGAAGAACCAAGCGGCGGACGCTTTGAGCCGGTTGGGTTCTCAACGTAAACCAGTTCCGCCTAATGTCTTCTTGGACGTTCTGCACAATCCGTCCGTCAAGCTCCCTGGTGAAGAGGATTTGGCTATTCCTGATCCGGAAGCTCAATTGGTGGTGGCTCTTCATGTCATCCCGGATTGGACGGTTCCTTATCTCGCGTACAGGAACCGGGCCGAGTTACCAGAGGATGAGACTCTGGCCAGGCAGATAATCTGGCGATCCAAGTCCATGACTATTATCAATGGAGAGTTGCATCATTACAGTGTGACATGGGCATTTCAACGTTGTGTGTCTCCTGAGGAAGGCTGTGAAATTTCACGTGAAATCCATGAAGGAGATTGTGGTCATCACGTCGTTTCAAAATCTTTGGTGGCTAAGGCGTTTCACCACGGTTTCTATTGGTTGACTGCTCATGCTAATGCGGAGGACCTGGTCAGACGATGTGATGGCTATCAGAAGTACTCAAGACGTGCTCACGTGCTGGCTCAAGAATTGAGGATGATTCCAATTACTTGGCCGTTTGCAACTTGGGGGTTGGATATGGTTGGGCCTTTCAAAAGGTCCAAGGACAAGAAAACCCACCTCCTGGTGGCGGTTGACAAGTTCACAAAGTGGGTGGAGGCAGAGCCCGTTAGTAAGTGTGACACAGCCACGGCGGTTCAATTCATCAAAAAGTTGATTTTTCCGGTTTAGCTTTCCACACAGTATCATCACTGACAATGGTACCAACCTGTCCAAGGGTGCTATGAAGGAGTTCTGTCAACATGAGCACATCTGGCTTGACGTGTCATCAATGGCTCACCCACAGTCCAATGGTCAAGCAGAGAGGGCTAATCAAGAGATCTTGCGAGGCATCAAACCCCGGCTTATGGTTCCTTTGCAGCGGACGCCGGGTTGTTGGGCTGAGGAGTTACCATCTGTGTTATGCATCATCAACACCACACCCAACAGATCGACAGGATACACACCATTCTTCATGGTTTATGGAGCGGGGGCGGTTCTCCCCAGTGACATCGTCATGACTCACCTCGTGTAGCGGCATATGTTGAAGCGGACAACGAGGCAGCACAACAAGACGCTCTGGACCTGCTGGACGAGGAGCGTGACATAGCGGCTGCCCGTTCGGCGATTTATCAGCAAGATCTCCGTTGCTATCACAGTCGCCGAGTTAGAACCAGAACCTTTCAAGAAGGAGATTTGGTACTTCGGCTCATCCAAGATCAGACAGATATGCACAAGTTATCCCCACCTTGGGAGGGACCTTTTGTGGTCAGCAAGAATCTGCACAACGGGTCATACTACCACATTGATGTTCGAGAGCGCAAAGACTCATGTAAATCGGAGGAGGAGACCAACCGGCCGTGGAATATTGCTCATCTTCGGCCTTACTATACTTGAGCCATAGGCTCTACTTATGTATATATTACGACAATGTATATATTATGATCAATGCAATAAACCGGAGCCTCAGCTAAAGCGGGGTCTCTGTTCTTTTTACATCATGCGTGGTTACACGGAGTTTCTGTCTTAAAGCGGCCTCCGGTTTACCCCTTGCGTTAGCTTTTCAAAAGCTTTATATCATATCACTTGGGGGCTTGGTCGTGTCCGAACCATAGCAACGCCATTTGGTAGGCGAAAAGCCACAACATCACTTGGGGACTTGGTCATGTCTGAACCATAGTCACGCCTCTTGATCGGCCTAGTGCCACAGCATCACTTGGGAGCTTTGGTCGAACCCGAACCATCACTACACCTCTTGATCGCCACAATGCCAACAAATCATTTGTGGACCTGGCTGACTTGAACCATAGCTACGCCTTTTTGGGGGCATGGTCTTGTCTGACCATGGTAATGCCACTTGATCTGCTCAAAGCCTCATCTGCAATGGTTTTATCTTTGCCTTTGCTTCTGTTTTTCTTTTGATAAAATAGTTTTTCTTTGTTGCGTTTTCAACCATCATTATTAATCCGGTTCAACTGTCAATTACAAATTGGCGGAACACGGTCAAATCTTAAACCGGAGACTATCTGCCCGGTTTGATTTTCTGTTGTCATCCTATTACGGAGCAAACCAGTGTTTTTCATAACCCGGAACGGTTTACGTTGTAAACCGGCCTTATATTAACAGGAGCTGTTTTCTCCTCCAACAGTGTGGGTTTTCAACCCCGCTTCAAGATTGGCCAACCAACTTCATGCCTAACGATGGCAGGTATTATGTATCTCAATATTAGGTCATATGCTTAAACCTAAGCTATTATCTTTGGTTTCACATACATAGATATCATGACCCGCCTGGTGATAAACCGCCAAGGCATTTTTTAGTTTCTCAACTGCAGAAAACATTTCGGAGATAGCTAATTCAAAAGAAGCATCAGTTGCAATAAATATGCATGAAGGCATATCAAGACCAAGTGTATCAGCTAGCCTATTACAAGGCAATACGGTGCCCAAATAAAATCATTGTTTTCTGCATATCACAGTGTGCAGTGCTTTAAACCGGCTTCCGGTTCATGCTTGGTTACCAGCTTGACCTGATGGTTGCGGGTCATCTCGCGTTGGTTCAGCCTCTACCTCCCTACTGTTGGGAAACGTAGTAATTTCAAAAAAATTCCTACGCACACGCAAGATCATGGTGATGCATAGCAACGAGAGGGGAGAGTGTTGTCTACGTACCAACGCGGACCGACTGCGGAAGCGATCACACAACATAGAGGAAGTAGTCGTACATCTTCTTCCCGATCCGACCGATCCAAGCACCGTTACTCCGGCACCTCCGAGTTCTTAGCACACGTTCAGCTCGATGACGTTCCTCGGGCTCCGATCCAGCAAAGCGTCGAGGAAGAGTTCCGTCAGCACGACGGCATGGTGACGATCTTGATGTACTACCGACGCAGGGCTTCGCCTAAGCACTGTAACGGTATGATCGAGGTGGAATTTGGTGGCAGGGGGCACCGCACACGGCTAAGGAACGATCTCAAGGATCAACTTGTGTGTCTTGGGGTGTCCCCTGCCCCCGTATATAAAGGATGGAGGGAGGGAGGCTGGCCGGCCAAAGAGAGGGAGGCGCAGGAGGAGTCCTACTCCTACCGGGAGTAGGACTCCCCCCTCCAATCCTAGTCCAACTAGGAATCCTTAAACGGGAGAGAGAGAGAGAGGTGGCCGGCCCCTCTCCTAGTCCTAATAGGACTAGGGAGAGGGGGGGAGGCGCAGCCCTATGTGGGCTTCCCTCTCACCTTTCCACTAAGGCCCATGTTGGCCCATTTGGCTACCGGGGGGTTCCAGTAACCCTCCCGGTAATCCGGTAAAATCCCGATTTCACCCGGAACACTTCCGGTGTCCAAACATATGCTTCCAATATATCAATCTTTACGTCTCGACTATTTCGAGACTCCTCGTCATGTCCGTGATCACATTCGGGACTCCGAACAACCTTCGGTACATCAAAATGCATAAACTCATAATAACTGTCATCGTAACGTTAAGCGTGCGGACCCTACGGTTCGAGAACAATGTAGACATGACCGAGACACGTTTCCGGTCAATAACCAATAGCGGGACCTGGATGCCCATATTGGCTCCTACATATTCTACGAAGATCTTTATCGGTCAGACCGCATAACAACATACGTTGTTCCCTTTGTCATCGGTATGTTACTTGCTCGAGATTCGATCGTCGGTATCCAATACCTAGTTCAATCTCGTTACTGGCAAGTCTCTTTACTCGTTCCGTAATACATCATCTCATAACTAACAACTTAGTTATTATGCTTGCAAGGCTTATGTGATGTGTATTACCGAGAGGGCCCAGAGATACCTCTCCGACAATCGGAGTGACAAACCCTAATCTCGAAATACGCCAACCCAACATCTGCCATTGGAGACACCTGTAGTACTCCTTTATAATCACCCAGTTACGTTGTGACATTTGGTAGTACCCAAAGTGTTCCTCCGGTAAACGGGAGTTGCATAATCTCATAGTTATAGGAACATGTATAAGTCATGAAGAAAGCAATAGCAACATACTAAACGATCGGGTGCTAAGCTAATGGAATGGGTCATGTCAATCAGATCATTCAACTAATGATGTGACCTCGCTAATCAAATAACAACTCTTTGTTCATGGTTAGGAAACATAACCATCTTTGATTAACGAGCTAGTCAAAGTAGAGGCATACTAGTGACACTCTGTTGGTCTATGTATTCACACATGTATTATGTTTCCGGTTAATACAATTCTAGCATGAATAATAAACATTTATCATGATATAAGGAAATAAATAATAACTTTATTATTGCCTCTAGGGCATATTTCCTTCACCTACCCAGCGGCTGGAAATCAACAGTTGCCTAGTCGATTCCAGTTAATGCTTGAAAGACACCTTCATCATTGATCAGCAACGATGGTTAAATGTCAGGAGCGTAAGTATGCTTACGGACGCGCGGGACAAGATTCTCCGCTTCAGGGATTGGTGCAGCAACCCGCTTGTTCTGACCATCATAATTGGCTTGATAGTGGGACAGATCCGCTTCTTCCGCCAGTTGACAAGCCAGAGGGCGCACTTCCCGGTTTATGGCTCGGAGATCCCCTTCATGAAATTCTGTCCCATCTTCTTTCAAACTGGGATAGCCTTGGGCTGCTTCAACAGGATCAAAGTCAGGCACCCACGCTTTTGCCCAGATTAAGGCGTTTATAGCACCTGTTCTAGCGGCAGATCTCTTCAGCTCTTCATCCCGGGCAGGGAGCATGGATAGCCTTTCAAGGGTGTCTTTGATCAAAGTGGGCGGCGGATTGTTATGGGAAGCTGTATAGATGATCCGTTGGGCACCCGTGTAAAGTTGCTCTATCAAAGTATAAGCAGCCTTCAACTTCTTCCACACATCCGATCCCAAGTGGCCAATGCGAGTTCCTACATCATTATAAGGGTTATTAAACCGGCGGATACATATAAAGGTTTGCTCAAATCAGAGAACAAGGATACTAACCAAATATAGCCGCAGTCATGGCATGAACCTGTCGCTCCACACTGGTCAATTCGTCAACCACCGGTTTGAGAGCGGCTTCGGCTTTTTTAGCCCTTTGTGTTAAAGCGGCTTTCTCAGTTGCCCAATCCGCCCGCTCTTTGTTGAAGCCCTCCTTAAGTTTCTCCATTGCGCTTAAAGCACTGGTTAATTCCTCTTTTGCCTTGGAGGTTTCGGCTTGTTGCGACTTCAGGTTTTCTTGCAGGTCGGCGGTTTGACTTTCTTTTTTGGTCAGCTCAGCCTGCATACAGATAGTTATATGATGAAAATGACTATACAGATTTGAAGTACCAACCACATAACAAGTTATGCCCTTGGTACTTGGGGGCTAATGCATATTTGCTCTTCATCGTACAAATTCTACAAAGTCCCAAGCTCAATACAAGTATTCAACTTGGCACTTGGGGGCTAATGGCTATTTGTTCAAAGACTACTGATACCAGAATTTTTATTATCTAAAGTCCCGGTTTAACTACATGAAGTTGAACCGGCCCTTGGGGGCTACGTCAGCAAAGTTAAGAAGAATTGAGGTTCACGATGGCTATTTAATCAAGTCCCGACTTAAGTTGATATCTTAAACCGACCCTTGGGGGCTACTGAAGGAGATAAATATATTACAGTAATACAGGAAGTGCAAGCATATAGGAAGTTACCTCAAATTTGTCCTTCATCATATTGACTAGACCAGCTTCATAGTCACGGCTGGTGTACAGCCGGTTCAGATAGCCAGAATGGAGATCTTGGGTGTTCAGAGCGGCATAAGTTGATAAATCGGTGTTCCACTTGCCTTTCCCAATTGCAACAAACTCTTCGTTGGCAGTGTGCCTAGATAAAGCAACAGGATTACCTGGCTCGATACGGCCAATGCCAGTGATAAGGACTTCGTCATCTTTTTCTTCACCAATTCGTACTGGGGTCACCGGTTTGTCAGTATTCTTCGGTGGACTAGCTGTTTTGTCAATCCGGACAGGGCTTGTTGGCTGATCAATAGGGCCCGTGGCACCAACATGTGCCTCTTCAGCAACAAAGTCATGGTCTTGCGGTGGTGGGTCGTTCAGCACGTCATCACGGTTGGCTTCTTCAGGATCTGGTATTTTGTCCGGTTCAGCAGTGGCATTTTCATCTGCCGTATTGTTCAGGAGAGCTTTCTTGCTTGGTCTGGGTTTGGCCCTGAGAAAGAAAATTAAGAAGGGTCAGTACAGTTTCTGTTTGAAGTAATATATCAAGGACACAAGATGGAAAATAACTTACCCAAGCACCATTTTAAGTGGTGTAAGCTTGGTGGCCGATGACTCGCCGGAGGATGAATGAGAAGTGCCCTGATAATTAGAATAAGACGGATTAAGAGGTTGACGAAAACAACCCGCTTTAGGGCGTGCAGTAACAAGTGAATCAGAGACCTCTGAACGGCGTTTCCGAACCGGACTATTCGGTAAACCAGCGGAGGTAACTACTTGGCCGCTGTGCCGGGTTGTGCGGCGAGCTTTATGCTGTTGTGTCTTCACAAGAAAGTTTGGATCCAAATAAGCAAGAGGATGAGAAAATTTAACTTTCCGGTTTGCTCGACAGATTTTTAGTGAAGGCAAAGGGTTTGAATTGGAGGAAAGAATGATTACCCCTACAGCATTAGCGTGACTGACTTCGGCGTCGTCCTGGCAATAATCATCATCAATAAGGCGTATGAAAAATAAACCAAGTGAGTCGAGCTCTACCTCAAGGTCCGGGTTACCCACATCATCGTCAGCTGGTGGATCGGAGCACGCAGTGGTTCTCTTCCTATTAGCAGGTCTCTTCACAACTCTGGTTTTTGGCCGGGTTGGTTTCTCCGGTTTCTCTTGCGGAGGCTTCTTGCTCCAAAACAGATCGTCATCCTATTTTAATAGATATTAACATTGTCAGAGGATATTTCAAGCAAAGGAAGATTCAGTAAAAGCATAAGGTATGAGTTTTACAGCTGGTGGTTTGTTAATGGCGCAGAAAGGAGGTAGGCCAGTTTGAGCACATACAGCTTCCGGTTCATTTAATATCTTTTTCATAGCCTCAGTAACTTCGTCATCTGTAAGCTAGATATCAATGTGCCGTTGAGGGTCTTTTACATCTCCTATATATTCACACATCAAACCGGGGCGCTGGCTTAAAGGTAGTATGCTCCAAGATATCCAGCAGCGAGCAAAGTCAACCCCTGTCAACCCGTTTGCCATGAAGGCCCTCAGCTTGGATAATTGAGGAGAATACTTGAGTCTTTCCTTAGCAGTCAGCCTTTGTGGGAAAGGGTGTGTACTGCTCAGGCGTTCCGGACGGTAACCCGGCAGGGGATTTTCTTCACAAGGAGAAGTGTCCTTGCAGTAAAACCATGTTTGGTTCCACTCTTTGGGGTGGCTGTGAAGTTTGGCGTGAGGGAAGGTGACTTCTTTCCTCTTCTGAATTGCCATACCGCCCAGTTCTGTATTGGGTCCGTCCTTGAATTCAGTACGACGGTTCAGGTGAAAGCAATCCTGGAATGACTCTACGGTAGGTTCCTCTTGAAGGTACACCTCGCAGAACACTTGAAAGTGACAGATGTTGGTTACGGAGTTGGGACCAGTATCTTGCGAACGCAATTGGAAGTTGGCTAAAACATCTCGATAAAACTTTGAACCAGGAGGGTTGAAGCCCCGGGCTAAATGATCAGCAAAAACAACAACTTCTCCGTCCTGGGGAGTGGGAGGACATTCCGGGCCAGGGACCCTCCAGTGAATGATGTCTTGCTTACTTAAAGCACCAGTTCTGACCAAATTGTTCAGTTGAACTTCGGTCACTCGAGAAGGGACCCAGTTGCATTCATATGCTTATTTGGCCATGGCAAGATCTACAAGGCAGTAATTACCGGTTCAAGGGATATTACTACTGGGCATAAACCGACCAAGACAGGCCGGGTTAACTTCATCAGTAGTTGAGTATGTTAAAGCCCATGAAGGCAAATGAGGAGGTATATAAGGGCTCAAGGCCCATAATCGGTTTAAGGCCTATAGCCGTAAACCGGCGTCGGTATGTAACTTGTATTGTAAGTTAGGAATAGTGGAGACCGAACCGGACACACCTATGAGCCGGTATCGGGACTCTGTAAACCAACGGGCGTCACCCGTGTATATAATGGGACGACCCGGTGGTGGTTCAAGGACAAGATACAACAACTCGAGACCTAGGCGAAGCTTGTTTGCTCCCTAGTCATCGAAACCCCATCAATTCCATCACAACTAGACGTAGGCTTTTACCTTCATCGAAGGGGCCGAACTAGTATAAACTCTCTTGTGTCCCTGTGTCCGCTTTAACTCCTTCAAGCTAACCCGTAGCGATGGCTCCACGACTAAGTCCTTTCATGAGGACATCTGCCGTGACAAAACCACGACAGTAGGCTAGTGAAGGCTTCGTTCAGCCCGCTCTTGGCGGACTGAACCTTCTCAACCACCACACCCATCAGGGTGCAGTGCTCCTCCATAGGGTGCAGTGTTCGGTGCCTCCGGATTAGTGGAGGTCGCCGCCGGAGTTGGCACCCCCCCCTCCTTCGAAGGGGGTTGCTCACTCGATTCTAGACCCACATGGGTCTCCAGAATGGTGTTCGGCTGGGGGCTGGACTTGTCACAGCCCCCGTCGCCAGTCTCCATGGGGGTTGTGCCCCCATGTTCTCGACAGCCGAGGCATTACCCTCTGGCACCGTCTTGGCGGCCTCCTGCACCTCTCCGTGGCCTGGAGAGGTCCTTTGGGATAACACCTCGGTGTCATCCGCGGTAGGTGGCGGAGAGGCTCGTGGAGGCGTCTCGCTCTCCAACATCTCCAGCACCATAGAGTTCCCCGAAGATGATGATAGTTGGGGGAGGTCACGGGCCGGACTGAAACACATAATATAATATGTTATCCAACAACTCGTAAAAGATCGGATGTATATAAAGCATCCTTAGATACTTACGATGCGGCCAGGGGCTTCGCCCTGGGGCGCCGCTTGGGGGTGGCTTCAGCATCCGAATCCGAGCCATCCGAGAGGGATATCTTCCCCCTCTTGGATGCCTCCGCCTCCGGATCTAGGCAGGCCGCCCTTTTCTTCTTCCTCCCCTTAAGGGGAGAGTCGCTTTCTGCCTCCTCCTCCTCTTCATCTTCATCTCCCTCATGGGAGGAGGGAGGTTCAATATCTCCGTACACAACATCTGAAGTACCTTTACGGCGAAGGCCACCTTTGGCCTCCTTGCTCTTCTTCTTGGCCTTCTTCTTCGGCGCCTGATACGGCACGGGACCAGCATCCTCGTTAGCAGAGGAATGGCTGGGTCTTCAGGTAGCGGAGCCGGACACTTGATCCGCTCCACCTTCTTTGTCCCACTAGTAGAAAACAGGGCTTTGGTCCAGGCCGGGTCGGCCCATTAGTCCCGGTTCAGTCCAGAACCGGGACTAATGGGGGCATTGGTCCCGGTTCGTGAGCCCAGGGGGCCGGCCGGGCCACGTGGGCCATTGGTCCCGGTTCATCTGGACCTTTTGGTCCCGGTTGGTTGGATGAACCGGAACCAATTGGCCTTGCTCCTGGCCCACCACCATTGGTCCTGGTTGGTGGCTTGAACCGGGACCAAAGGCTCCCCTTTAGTCCCGGCTCATGTCACCAACTGGGACCAATGAGGTGCCTATATATACCCCTCGCTCGCGAGCAGAGCACCCCAGTGCTCTGTTTTTCTCTGGCCGAGGGGGAGAGGGCTTGGTGGTGCTCTAGCTCACCTCCTATGCACACAAGGTGTTCGATGGAATGCCCGAGCCACACTACTTAAGCTTTCTCCTCTCCAAGCTCCATTTTCCATAATATTTGTCTAGGTTTAGCGGTCCGTCACGCCCCGTCCCCGTCTTCACCGCCGTCGATCACCCGCGCCGAGCTCATCGCCGGCACCACCGTGGTGAGCCTCTTGTTTTATCTTCTTTCTGAAAGGAAAAATATTCTTACTTGTATGTTTACATAGATACTTGTATTATTTTCTTACTTTTATTATTGCATCTTATATAGTGCGATGGTTTTGGTATCTGCCCCCGTTGGCCCTCGTCATGTCTATGATTCGGATGTGGTATATATATTATCTTTATAACTATTGGTTCATTTATTGTTTATGAAAATTATGCCAACCAACGTGACATAGATTTTATTTATGTAGGATGTATGTGAATCGGAAATGCCAACCGACCCTATTGTCGAGAGGTTAAATTTAGTTGAAGAAGAAAACAATTTGTTGAAGGAAAAAATAAAAAAATTGAGGAGGAGAAGATGATATTGGAGTTGCATGTTGCGGATGTCGTCGATGATCACAAGATCAAGATGGATGCAATGCGCTTGAAGATTAGAAAGATTAGAAAATATGCCATTCATACCGAGGCTTGGTATCATTATGCCGTTGGATCAATTGTTACCTTGGTTGCGATTATGATCGCATTTGTTTTCGCATTGAAATGTTTTACATAGTTTCAATGTATGGTTTAATTAATTAGATGCTCTGGAGAGCTATATGTTGTTAGATGAGAACTATGTATGCACTTTGGTTTTAATGTGATGATGAACTTCTATTAATTTGGACACTTAATTATATATAACGCACGCAGATGAACCGGCAATCGATGTACGGTGACAGACACACGCGCGAGTACATTAAGGGCGTGCATGAGTTTCTCGATGCGGCTGAGGCAAACAAGCAGAATGGTTTTATGTGTTGTCCAAGCACTGAATGTGGGAATATGAGGTCTTACTCTAACCGGAAAATCCTTCACTCCCACCTGCTTTACAATGGTTTCATGCCACACTATAATGTTTGGACGAGGCACGGAGAAATAGGGGTTATGATGGAAGACGGCGAAGAAGAAGAGTACGATGACAACTATGTGCCCCCTGAATACGGTGATGCTGCAACGGGGGGAGCTGGTGAAGATCAAGAGGAACCAGACGATGTGCCCAATGATGCTGCAACGGGTGAAGCTGCTAAAGATCAAGAGGAACCAGACGATGTGCCCGATGATGATGATCTCCGCCGGGTCATTGTCGATGCAAGGACGCAATGGCAAAGTCAAAAGGAGAAGCTGAAGTTCGATCGCATGTTAGAGGATCACAAAAAAGGGTTATACCCCAATTGCGAAGATGGCAACACAAAGCTCGGTACCGTACTAGAATTGCTGAAGTGGAAGGCAGAGAATGTTGTGGCTGACAAAGGATTTGAGAAGCTACTAAAAATATTGAAGAAGAAGCTTCCAAAGGATAACGAATTGCCCGACAGTACATACGCAGCAAAGAAGGTCGTATGCCCTCTAGGATTGGAGGTGGAGAAGGTGCATGCATGCCCTAATGACTGCATCCTCTACCGCGGTGCATACAAGGATCTGAACGCATGCCTGGTATGCAGTGCATTGCGGTATAAGATCAGACGAGATGACCCTGGTGATGTTGACGGCGAGTCCCCCCAGGAAGAGGGTTCCTGCGAAGGTGATGTGGTATGCTCCTATAATACCACGGTTGAAACGTCTGTTCAGAAACGAAGAGCATGCCAAGTTGATGCGATGGCATAGTGAGAACCGAAAGAAAGATGGGAAGTTGAGAGCACCCGCTGACAGGTCGCAGTGGAGAAAAATCGAGAGAAAGTACTGGGATGAGTTTGCAAAGGACCCAAGGAATGTATGGTTTCCTTTAAGCGCGGATGGCATTAATCCTTTCGGGGAGCAGAGCAGCAATCACAACACCTGGCCCGTGACTCTATGTATGTATAACCTTCCTCCTTGGATGTGATGAAGTGGAAGTTCATTATGATGCCAGTTCTCATCCAAGGCCCTAAGCAACCCGGCAACGAAATTGATGTGTACCTAAGGCCTTTAGTTGAAGAACTTTTATAGCTGTGGAATGGAAACGGTGTACGTACGTTGGATGAGCACAGACAGGAGGAATTTAACCTTAAGGCGTTGCTGTTCATGGCCATCAACGATTGGCCCGCTCCCAGTAACCTTTCAGGACAGACAAACAAAGGATACCACGCATGCACGCACTGTTTAGATGATACTGAAAGTATATACCTGGACAAATGCAGGAAGAATGTGTACCTGGGCCATCGTCGATTTCTTCCGACCAACCATCAATGTCGAAAGAAAGGCAAGCATTTCAAAGGCGAGGCAGATTGCCGGAAGAAGCCCGCCATGCGCACCGGTGATCACGTGCTTGCTATGGTCAATGATTTACACTACGTAATCTTTGGAAAGGGTCCCGGTGGACTAGCTGTTCCGAATGATGCTGAGGGACACGCACCCATGTGGAAGAAGAAATCTATATTTTGGGACCTACCCTACTGGAAAGACCTAGAGGTCCGCTCCTCAATCAACGTGATGCACGTGACGAAGAACCTTTGCGTGAACCTGCTAGGCTTCTTGGGCATGTATGGGAAGACAAAAGATACACCTGAGGCACGGGAGGACCTGCAACGTTTGCACGAAAAAGACGGCATGCCTCCGAAGTAGTATAAAGGTCCTGCCAGCTACGCTCTTACGAAAGAAGAGAAAGAAATCTTCTTTGAATGCCTGCTCAGTATGAAGGTCACGACTGGCTTCTCATCGAATATAAAGGGAATAATAAATATGCCAGAGAAAAAGTTTCAGAACCTAAAGTCTCATGACTGCCACGTGATTATGACGCAACTACTTCCGGATGCATTGAGGGGCTTCTACCGGAAAACGTCCGATTAGCCAAGATCAAAAGAGCACCAACCAAAACAGCGGTGTCCGCTTTGATGCAGCAACCGAGAGCGGAAAGGACACATATTATGGTTACATAGTACATATGGGAACTTGACTACGGACCTGATTTTAAGGTCCCTTTGTTTAAGTGCAAATGGGTCAATCTATTAGGCGGCGGGGTACAGGTAGAACCACAGTATGGAATGACAACAGTGGATCTGAAAAATCTTGGGTACACTGACGAACCATTCGTCCTAGCCAATGATGTGGCACAGGTTATCTATGTGAAGGACATGTCTACCAAACCGAGAAAAAGAAAAGATAAGGAAGCGAATACATCATACGATGAGCCAAAGCGCCACATAGTTCTTTCAGGAAAAAGGGACATCCTGGGAGTGGACGGCAAGACAGACATGTCTGAAGATTATGAAAAGTTTCACAAAATTCCTCCCTTCAATGACAAGGCTGACCCAAGCATCCTGATAAACAATGAAGATTATCCATGGTTACGGTGCAATAAGCAAATGACACAAGCGAAGAAAAAGTGAAGACTTTCTCCCGCAACTATTATGATGATACCATGCCAACTTTGTAACACACGAACATGCTACCATTGTCCGTTTTGTACATGCACATGCTATGTGGGTGAAATTATGATACCATCCCAACTTTCAACTTTTTTAGAGTTCATTTGAAATGCTTTCATGTCTTATGGTTCAAGGTTTTATGTGTTGACGCAAATGGATCAATATGTCAGGAGGCGGGGTACAGGTAGACCCACAGTACGGCATGACAACAGTGGATCTAAACAATCTTGGGCACACAGACGAACCATTTGTCCTAGCCAATGATGTGGCGCAGTTATTGTCCGGAACTTTGATACTTCGAAAGTGATTGTCCATTTTGTACACGAAGTGCATCAAGTTTTTGTCGTAACCCTCCCTACTTTTTGGAACATGTTATGTGGGTGAAATGATGATATCATGCCAACTTTCAACCTTTTCAGAGTTCATTTTAAATGCTTTCCAATTTCAGGGTCATTTAGCTCAAAGAATGAATTAATAGCAAACAGAATGAACTACAAAACTTTTATGAAAATAAAAACAATCAATTAAAATATTATGTTATGATCAACTAAAATAAAACTATAATATTCTTCAATAGCAAAAACAATATAATTTTTGTGACCTAAAATCAAACTATAAGTATAAATAAAAAATAAATAGCAAAAAATTAAAAAATTATATTTTTATAGTAAAGTTATTCATAAACTAGTGATTCACACAAATTTTAAAAAATACAAATTTAAACTATTCAAAATTTTAAAACTAATGGCACTAACAGAAAGTTTATATTTTTTGTGACCTAAAATCAAAAAGAAATCACTAAAAAAACTATAAGTATTTAGTTGTAAGTATAAATAAAAAATAAATAGAAAAAAATCTATTTTTATAGTAAAGTTATTCATAAACTAGTAATTCACACAAATTTTTTAAAATTCAAATTTAAACTATTCAAAATTTAAAACTAATGGCACTAACAAAAAGTTTATAATTTTTGTGACCTAAAAGCAAAAAGAAATCACTAAAAAACTGTAAGTATTTAGTTTTAAGTAGAAATAAAAAAAATAAAAAACCAAAAAATGTAGAAATAAAAAAGAAAAAACAAAAAAAGCCACCTATTGGGCCACCACGGCCTGAATACGACTAGAAACCCTACATGGGCCAGGATTCAGGCCTGCAGAAGGCACAATAGGCCCACATGCAGTAGCAAGTTTATGCCCGAAAGCCTGCATAAGAGAGGAGCTCGAATGGGGAGGCACACCAGCGCTTATAAACAAGTGTCGACGCCCTTCAGCTAGCGAGGTGGGACTAAACTTTCGGCCGCGCCAGCGCCAGCATAAGGCCATTGGTCCCGGTTGGGGGCACCAACCGGGACCATAGGGGGGCCTTTGGTACCGGTTCGTGGCACCAACCGGGATGATTGCCCCCCTATGGTCCCGGTTGGTGCCTCCAACCGGGACCATAGGCCTCTGCTTCCCGCCCTTTCGGCTGCTGAAAAGAGACATATGGTCCCGGTTGGTGGCATGAACCGGGACCATAGGGGGGCATTCGTCCCGGTTGGTGCCACGAACCGGGACCATTGCTCTCGGTATATAAGGTAGCACTTGTGAAAATTTCGCCAACCGCTCCCATCCCCCCCCCCCGACGCCGACAGGCCGTTCGTCGTCGTCGTCGCCGCCCCGAGCCCGTCGTCGCCCGCTCCCCGTCGCCGTCGCCCCGCGCCGCCGCAGGCCTTCTCCCCGTCGTTGCGTGCGCCGTCGCTGGCCTCCTCCTCGTCGCTGCGTGCGCCATCTCCGGCCCCTCCCCGTCGCCCCGCGCCGCGTCGCCGGCCTCCCCCGCGCCGTCGCTGGCCTCCTCCCCATCCCCGGCCTCCTCCCCGTCGCGCCCCCAGTGAGCTCCCCCCTTCCCATCGATCCTTGTCGCTCTGACCATCGCCGCCGCCACAGCTACTCTCTGTGTGTGATAAAAAATTTCATATGTGTATGTATATGCTCATATGTATTTGGATTTGGCTATGTATGTATGTATATGCTCATATGTATGTATGTATGTATATGCTCTCTGTATATGGATTTGGCTATGTATATGCTCTATGTATATGCTCATATGTATGTATGTTCATATAGCATTTTTTCTATATATGAATTATTTCTTTGTTCATGGATATATGCTAAAGAAAACAAGGCGGTGATAGATGATGATGAGGGGTCGAGAGGGGGACGAGAGGTCGAGAGGGGTCGAGGGGAGAAAAAAATGTTATCAGGGACGAGGGTCGTCGAGGGGCCGAGAGAGGGACGAGGGGTCGAGAGGGGTACGAACCGGGACCAATACTCTATGTATATAAGCAGGACTTAGAAAGAAGAAGAGGAGAGGAAGAAGAGGAGAAATAAATAAGAAGAAGAAAAAAGAAGAAAAAGAAGAGGAGAAGAAGAAAGGAATAGTGGAGAAGAAGAGAAAATAGAATATATTCTATTTTTTCTTCTTCTCCACTATTCCTTTCTTCTTCTCCTCTTTTTTTCTTCTTTTTTTCTTTGATCTTCTCCTCTAGCTATTCCTTTCTTCTTCTCCTCTTTCTTCTTCTTCTTCTTCTTCTTCTTCTTCTTCTTCTTCTTCTTCTTCTTCTTCTTTTTCTTCTTCTTCTTCTTCTTCTTCTTCTTCTTCTTCTTCTTCTTAATTTTTATCGGGAACGAGGGTGTCAAGGATCGCCGAGGGGTCGAGGGTCGGGAACTAGGGTAGAGGGTCGAGGGTCGTTAAGGGGTCAAGGGTCGAGGGTTTCAGGGTCGTTCTATAGGGTCGAGGGATCGAGGGTCGAGGGTTCCGGGGTCGTCTAGGGGTGGAGGGTTCCAGGGTCGTCGAGGGTTCGAGGGGTCGAGAGAGGTTTCCTAGTGTCAAAGCATTGTCGAGGCCACCCCAAACCCTAGAAAAGCAGCGTCGAGGCCGCTAATTAATATATATGATTCCTTACTATGATTAGGTAGCTAGTTCTATGTTTGCCACTAATATATCCATATGTCATGTTTGAATAATAATTTCCATGTTGTAAATATTTGTAGAAACTATGGACACCGCCCGAGACGAAGGAAAAGAAGCGTTGTTGAGGGACATAATCGTAGAAGGAAGTGATGCCGTCTCGTTGTTTCTCAACGATACCGATGTTCTGGAAGGAGAGGGTGAAGAAGCTGGCTACGGTGACCTAATGCCGGTGCAAGAAGAAGAACATGAGGACGGCTCCGGTGACCCAATGCCGGTGCAAGAAGGAGACCATAATGACGGCTCCGGTGATCGAACCGAGTCCGGCCAGGTATATATATTAGTTAAGCCTATGCTGACTAGCTGATTGATGCATTCATTGTTTTGGTATGTAGACATATTAATTAAGTCTTTGTTCTTTTTTCTAGCCCTCCGGATCGAGCACAACTTCGGTAAAGAGACGAGGCCCGAAGAAAAAGTTGAGCTCGGATGAAAGTTTGAGATCATAGCAATCGCGCCCGATGGCCAACCGATTGAACCCATCCGAATAAAGAACGCATTTGTTGCTCAGTGCGGGGTTCTGGTTAGGGACAAGATCCCGATAAGCATCCAGTAATGGTTTAAGCCGGCTACAGAAGACCCTGAGGTGTCTTATGTCAATGATATGCAGAAAAATGATCTTTGGACTGAGCTGAAGTCAAATTTCACCCTACGCCAGAGTATAATCCAGAGAACCCAGTTAAAGAGCAATTAATCAAGTCTTTTGCTCTTAAGAGGATGGCAGAACTATTCAGGAGGTGGAAGAAAGAGCTGAATAAGTTTGTCGTAAATAATGAGACACCAGAATTCAAGGGAAGATATGAGAAGATCAGAGATCACTGGCCCGCATTTGTGGCCCACAAGACATCGGAAAAGAGTAAGAAGATGTCGGCGACAAACAAGCAAAATGCTGCGAAGAAGAAGCTTCACCATCGCACGGGGTCAGGTGGCTACTTCGTAGCCCGGCCTAAGTGGGCCAAGACTAAGAATGATCTGGTTGATAAAGGGATCGAACCAGAGACAATTAACTGGCCAGACCGTTGCCGGACTTGGTTCTTTGGGGCTGGCGGAACCTTGGACCCTGTAACAGGAAAGTGCATTTGGACGAACGATCAAATGGACATACCAGTCAGGAAGCTTAAGCAGTATATCGAAGCAGCGCAGCAAGGGAAGTTCTTTCCAGACAGAGAGAACGACGAGCTCATAATGGCCCTCGGGCATCCTCAGCACCCTGGACGGACACGAGGCACGCCAGGATCCATTCCGTGGAAGGTTGGGTTTCTGAACGCAGGCGGTTACAAATCCCATGAGACGAGGAAAAAGTGCAGCAGACCCAAATGCAGGCGCGGCAAGCAAGGGTAGATGCGATAGAGGAACGAGAAGCAAATCGCAGCAAACATACTGCCGAAGCTTCCCCCAAAGCTAGCCCGCCATCTCAGCGCAGAAGCAGCGTGGCTTCCACCGAGCTACTTCAGCCGGAGCATGCCTTGACGGCTCCTGCCAGCTATCCCGTGGATGCTACCATGGAGTCTCAAAATTGCCACCTTATGACGCAATGGATGAATTTGAAGGTCAAGGCGGCTGTTGGCTCTGTTTATCCTACTGAACCCGGCACAACTTTTCACTGCCGGCCGATTCCAGAAGGATATGCTAGGGTGATGGTGGATGAAATAACAGAGGGATTTGAGGACCTCCAGCTTGACCACCCTACCGGTGAAGGGGAGACTCGACTGGGGTCTGCTCTGAAGACTCCATGCCTATGGCGGAAGGAGCTCATCAACCTTCCGAACTGGACGCCTCCGCCTCCTCCTCCTCCTCCTCCAGCGAGTCAGGGCACTCCGCCTACTCCACCGCCTCCTCCTCCGGCGAGTGACGATTAGGGCCCTCGGCCGGCTCCTTCTCCGGCGCGTGGCGGCACTCCGCGTTCTTCTCCGTCTGCGCCGGCGCGCCCGAGCAGCCAGCCTCCTCCTTCTCCACCTCGTCAGCAAGGGCGGAAGAGACCCGCCGCCGCTCCGGCAGCTACTCCGGCGCGTCGTAGTCCTTCTCCTCCGCCTCGTAAGCAAGTAAAGAAGACAACCGCTCCGTCTGCTCGGCCGGCGTCTAGCAGTACAACCAGAGGCGGGAGGACATATAGATTCGGTCCTTCTCTAAAGAGTCCACAGAAGTTACCATACGAGAGGACCCCGGAGGAGAACGCGAAGATCGCGCGAACCGAAGTGGATGACTGGTTTCAAGGGTTGAAAGCAAAGATACATCCACCTCCAGAGGAGAAGGTAGATCCAGTGAAAGTGAAGCGCACTCTGGCTGCCCTGGCAAAACCAGCCAAGTCTCCATCGAAAGGCAACTATGAGCGCATTATTGCAAAGACATGGGCCGAAGCGGAGCCGTCAGGAAGTACAGTCAGTGATCAAAGGCTGAAAGAACGACGAGCAGCTGGGAAACAAATTGCCCAGCTCGGCGAACAAGCAAAGCAATCGTGCCCCCCGCTCAAGGTGCCTAGCGACATCGTCGATCCGAGGATGGTGCCCGGTTATTGCAATGTTGAAGATTACCTGCCCGAAGATGTACATTATGATCCCATGGAGGTGCAGATACACAGATACGAGTACGGGAAGCCTCTCATCAAAGATGAAAAATCTTTAATAACGATGATGCGAAGATTACATGATTGGTACTTGAAAATCTGCAGAGAGTCTGGGGGGGAGGAGTACTTTGTATGCGAGAGTTAAACCGGAGCATGACCTCGTTGGAATTGAACTGTTTCCTATTCCATTTGAGGAGTTCTATCAGTTTTTCAATCAATTGACCCTCGATAAAACAACGATCATCTGCTACTGTCTGTAAGTACTACTACTTCTGTCATTAAGTCTCTCTATATAGCTCATCTCTTTCATTGCATGTATTTATAATTATCCTCACTATATTATGCAGATTGAAGATCGCTGAATTGAAGAAAAGACAAATCGGTGATATTGGGTTCGTTAACACATATCTCATAGATGCAACTGAGGTTGAACATCGTCCCGAAGATATCGAGGCCAACTTGCTACGATCATTCAAAAAAAATGAAAACAAAGATATAATACTCTTTCCTTACAACTTCAAGTGAGTGTTACTGTCTTGTGCATATTCGGTTTCCCTTATATATTAGTCCAGGTTATAGTAATGTAATTGATGAGTTATGCATGCGTGCGCAGGTACCACTATATTCTCCTAGAGATTAGGCTTGAGCAGGGAGTAGTAACTATCTTGGACTCTAAACGAAAAGATCCCCAGGAGTATGCGGACATGACTAAAATCCTCAAGAAGTAAGTTAAATCGATCATTATCCACCATATCAGCAACTTTGTTCATTTCCTGATATCAAGTAATTGTTTTCTTTGTCCGGCAGGGTTTGGAGAAAATTCACCAGAAAAGTTCCGGGACTGCCGAAGCAGCTGGAATTTAGACACCCGAAAGTAAGTACTATAGTAGCATGTTCCGCGCATCTCCTAGTGATTCAAGCGCTAGTTTCATCAATACAATTTAGCATTCTTGCTTATTAGTTTGATTGACCTCTATTTCTTGTAAAGTGGTTGTGGCAGGAAAAAGGGAATTATTTCTGTGGATACTACGTCTGCGAGTCCATCCGCCACACGACCTGTGAGCGGGGCGGGTACTCTGACGAACAATATGAAGTACGTAAATAACAACATTCACAATTTTATTTTATTACCATCATTTGTGTTGAGTTTCATTCATTCATATATATGTATTGACCCCCTTCTTCAAATTAGATGTTTCGGAAGCGGGATGAACTCCTAGCACCAGCTCGCATGCGAGCAATTCAAGAGGAATTGGCGGCATTCTTTCTTGACCATGTGATCGCTGAAGACGGAGAATACTATGTGGACCATGAGTCCGTATGATTATATTTGTAAGAGATAATTATTGTATATATGTAGCCGGTAGTGTCGGATAGATATACGAGAACTTGTTGTTCGACCAATCTCTCAGAGAAGGAGAGGTGGTCGATATCACTTCTCTCTGTATGCATATATGTTCATGACGATCTTCTGTTTCCTTCGTTTGCTTACTAGCTAGCTAGCGTGTCTAGTCCTCTCTATACGTATGTATAGTACGTAGTATCGACCAAGCACGGACATAAGAGAGGACACTTCTCTCTATTAATTATAGCTAGCTAACACAATATATGAAACACCTAAATTAACCCCCCAAAACCCCCAAACACCCCCCTTTAAAAAAAGCAAAAACCCCAACCACAGAAATGTTGACGCGTGGATGCCTATTGGTCCCGGTTGGTGCCACCAATCGGGACCAAAGGGTCTCCTGCCTGGGCTCCGCGCATAGGCCACGTGGAGTCCCATCTATCCCGGTTCTGGATTGAACCGAGACTAAAGGGACAGGGCATTAGTACCGACCCTTTAGTCCCGGTTCCAGAACCGGGACAAAAGGCCCTTACGAACCGGGACAACAGGCCCTTTTTCTACCAGTGTCGAACCCTGATTGAAAGATGGAAGGCTCAGTATACCCTTTGATTTGTGAACCTAAGTTATGTTTGGAAATTAAAAACTTACTCTGGTGGCCGGATGCGCGCTGTCGAGGCCGATGTCGTCGGTCGTCTCCGGCCACGTCTTCTGGGCCTTGAAGAGCAGCTTCCAGATCTCTTCGTGCGTTGTGCCAAAGAATCGCTTCATGGTTCGTGGCCCTTCTGGATTGAACTCCCACATATGGAGAGTCCAGCGCTGATAGGGGAGGGTCCGGCGGAAAAGCATCACCTGAATCACGTCAGTGCGACTGGTGTCCTTCTCTATAATATTTTTGATGCGCTTTTGCAGCATCATCACTTCGTCGGTTGACCCCCAGTCCAGACCCTTGTTGGTCCATGATGCGAGCCGCAATGGGGGTCCGAGTCTGAACTCAGGAGTGGCTGCCCAGTTGGCCCCGCGAGGTTCGGTGATGTATAACCACTGCTGCTGCCATCTCTTTACAGTTTCCACGAAGGCCCCTTTGGACCAGGTGATGTTGGGGAGCTTGCTCACCATGGCACCTCCGCAGTCCGCGTGCTGCCCGTCAACCACCTTTGGCTTCACGTTGAAAACCTTGAGCCATAGGCCGAAGTGGGGGGATGCGGAGGAGCGCCTTGCACATGATGATACACGCCGAGATGTGGATGAAGGAGTTTGGGGCTAGATCGTGGAAATCTAGCCCGTAATAGAACATGAGGCCGCAGACAAAAGGGTGAAGATGAAACCCTAGTCCACAGAGGAAGTGGGGGATAAACACTACTCTCTCGCTGGGCTCCGGAGTGGGGATGACCTGCTTTTTGGCAGGGAGCCTGTGCACGACGCCCGCAGCCAGGTACCTCGCTTCCCGGAGCTCCTTGATGTCCTTCTCCGTAACAAAGGAGGACACCCACTTGCCTGAGAGCTGGATCCGGACATGGCTACATAGGTTGGGAGCGGTGGGAAAGATCGAAGCTTGGGTGCTGGAGCTTGAGGATTGGAAAGCAGAGGGAGGAAGAAGGCCTGGGGTAAAAACAACGGATCTTTATCTGCTTATATAGGCAATGAATATCAAACGCCCCCTCAAGCCTTAAAATTCGCCTATTCCCAAGGGGTCGCGTGAATGGCGTGGCTGGATTACCCAAACCCGTAATGATGAGAATCCCACAATAAGGGGACACGATCTCTGTTTGGACAAGACGTGTCAATAGAGGCTGCGCCACGAAACGCGAAGCGCGAGACTGAAAAACGGTTCGAACTGATAAAGGGCCATACGTGGCATTTCACCCAAAAAAGTTGTCTGTTGACAAGCCTTATTTTGATTAAGTATATTGCCTTCGTGGTTGAGGGTTGCGGCTTTTATACAGAGTCGGATACAGTTCTTTTATTTAGAAGTTTGCTTTGAAGTATTCGGAGGAGGAACCCGCCTTCCAATGCCAAAGACAATCTGCACGCCGAACACATCGTCATTGAAGACTGGTTCAAGGGCTACTGAGGGAGTCCTGGATTAAGGGGTCCTCGGGTGTCCGGCCCGAGTGCTATGGGCTGGACTAATGGGCCGTGAAGATACAAAGTAGAAGGCCTTCCCCCGTGTCCGGATGGGACTCTCCTTTGCATGGATGGCAAGATTGGCGTCTGGACGTATAGATTCCTTCTTCTGTAAACCGACTCTGTACAACCCTAGGCCCCTCCAGTGTCTATATAAACGGGAGGGTTTAGTCTATAGAGGCTATCAGAATTCATATAGGCTAGACTTCTAGGGTTTAGCCATTACGATCTCGAGGTAGATCAACTCTTGTAACCACTATACTCATCAAAGTTAATCAAGCATGACGTAGGGTTTTACCTCGATCAAGAGGTCCCAAACCTGGGTAAACATCGTGTGCCCTTTGTCCCCTGTTACATTCGATCCTCACACGCACAGTTTGGGACCCCCTACCCGAGATCGGCCGGATTTGACACCGACACTCCTAACCTCCTCGTGGCTTGAACTCCATGATCATGAGTACCTGCATGATCGAAGAATTATTCTGTGTTAAAAAATCTTCACGTAATAAAAAAAATATTTGTACCATTAAAAAATGTATGCGACACTTATAAAATATATACATGATTTTCAAAACGTGTGTTCATGACATTTTAAACTGAATAAAACCAGGAAATGTAAGAGTGTAAACCATATGAAAATAGGAAACACCTCTTGCGGACTAGCTTATTAACTGGTTTGGTGCTACCTATAGCCAAGGGTGAGCTAAGTTCACACTTGGCGATGAACCTAATACAGTTAAAGCTTTAACAACATAAGAAAATATTTAACACCCTCAAAAAATTGGCATATACGATTTCACTCTTTTATGCCGTACCTAAAAATGAGAAAATGTGATACTACAATAGACAAGGATGCAAAATATAATCCTAAGAGACAGATTAAAACTAGATCTAGTGATGTGGCGTCAATAGCTTTAGAGAGGGACCTCCTACCGATGGTGAATGGCTTGATCTTGAATAGCCCATCGTTATCGTCCTCCTTTGCCCTCCCGATACGCCCGAGATCCAAGTTAGAGTCCCTGGAGCCAACCTCAAACTCTTCGAAGTCGACATCTTCATACTCCATCTCAAGCCCGACCCCAAGCACGTCAAGCCTTGCAAAGTGCTGACCCCCGCCAGTGCTGCGCCGGGCCTTTTTCTTCTCGGCCACGGATTTAGCTTCGTCACACTCCGTGTCAACGTGGGCATGTTCTAATTCCGCCACCGCACATGGCTGCTAGTACCTCGTAGTAGTCACTATGGGCAAGGACGAGCCTCGCCAAAATTGGTAAATGTGTAGGGTTTTTAATGACACATGGGAGCGAATGTGTAGGTTGGCACATGGGGGCAAGGACAATCCCATATATACACAGTGGTCGCAAAAACGACGAACCCAAGGCAAGGGGGCGTGTGGTAGGGCCCACACACTAGTGAGGGGCTACGCAATAGGTGGAAGGAATGAGGTGGTTCCAGAAGCAAGTGTTTCATTCAGGGAATCATGCCCGTTCGCACCTTGAAAGAAGGGGTATTTCTAGTATAGCCCTTAAAATTGAATGCAAGGACCATTGATTTTCTTTCTTCGGTACTAAGCATTTTTCTTGCTGAAGATATGGTCAATTTTTTTAGAATCCTCAAATTCCAAAAGGAAAAAAAGATATGGTCAAATTTCAGTTTTTTAAAAAAAAATTGGTTAAATCTGGTCAAACTACTTATTCAAGAAGTATTAATGTTACTACATAATTATTCAAGAATATTAGTGTTACTAAATAATTATTTCAATTTTTTGAATTTTGGTCAAATCTGGTCAAACTATGGTCAAACTTATTCAAGAAATATTAGCGTTACTAAATAATTACTGTTTTTTTAGAATAATAGTTTCAAACTCAAACGGTGAAATGTGTGACTTCATGCTCAAGCTAAACTCCTGAGGGTTAATAGGATTAACATCTTACTATTGTCAGGAAAACAACAAGTGCAGAATTGGAAACGAAGGAGAATAGAACCCGAAAGTTAAGCGTGCTCAGGCTGGAGTAGTGAGAGGGATGGGTGACCGGTCGGGAAGTTAGATGATTTGGAATGAGTGATCCACACTTGAGCAGTTAAGAGAGGTGATTAGAGACTAAATCATCAAATAATTCAGAAAAATCAAAAATCAAAAAAAAATTCCAAAATTTTCAAAAAAAATCAAAAAAAATTCCAAAATTTTCAAAAAAAAACTATAGTACCGGTTGGTGTTACCAACCGGTACTAAAGGTCCCCCATACCAGGGCGTGAGCTCACGCCACGTGGTGGCACTTTAGCGCCGGTTGGTGCCGAACCGGTACTAAAGGGGGGCCTTTAGTGCCGGTTCCATAACCGGCACTAAAGGCCCTTACAAACCGGTTTTAAAGCTCCATTTTCTACTAGTATTATTACAATAAATATGGCTTAAGGCCATCTAATGACGATAACAGTGGAAGGCTTGGAAGATAAGTGAGTCCATCAACTCCAACGGCATCACTGAGTATAGAACCACGACCTAAAAACTCCTTAATCGTCGTCTGAAAAGTCTGCAACATTAACGTTGCAGCCCGAGAACGGGTCAGCACATGGAATATGCTGGCAAGGTAACACATAGAGAGTAATGGAATGAAACAACTATACTATATGCATATTTGGCTGGTGGAAAGCTCTATGGTTACAGTTTTTGTGTAAAGCCAATTTTTCCCTACTTCAAAGGAATAAAATTAATTACTAACATGGTGGTTGTTAAACATTAAGAATGGTTGACAGCATTCTCAATCCCAATTAAGCATCATCATTAAACAAACCCATCAAAATTAACTTTAGAGTAACATGTTGAGATTCACATGATAATCCAGGTACTAGATACTCAAGATGTCCATAACCAGGGACACGGCTAACCATGATTAATTTATTACACTCTGCAGAGGTTTGCGCACTTTTCCCCACAAGACTCGATCGCCTCCGTTGGATTTCTCGCACTACATGGTGTTTGAGAAACGGATGACCGAGACATAGTCTTTCAGAAGCGCTAGCACCTTACGTTGGATAGACCGGTACACCTACTTTCCCCTACATCTGCTATTCTACCCTGTAAGAGTTCGCACGACTTAATCAACTATGCCAGAGCCCATAATGGCTTGTGGCTGCACACGGAAGTTTCTAGTATGAATAATCTCATGATCCCTTTGAGCCTGGGTGGCAGTCCAAAAGAAAAACAGGCAAGTCCTGGAATACCCAGGTGCCTCAATCCACCCAGATGTGTGTTTAGGTTGCCACCTTAGATAAACCATTAATTAACAATCTCACATCTGTCATGGATATCACTCACCCAATCCACGTCTACTAGCATAGCATGGCATAATAAACAAACGTAGAAATAACTCCCAAAGGTTTGATAATAAACAGGTAATAGGTACTACCTCATCAACTTCCCATCCCACAATTTAATTAGATCCTAATCATGCAATGTGTGAGGATTGATCTAATGCAATAAAACTGGGTTGTAGAAAAGGTATGATCAAAGTGTTACTTGCCTTGCTGATGATCTGCGAAACCTAGAGATTCGAAGTAACAGGCGGCGCACTCCGGGTATTCTATCGCAGACAAACAAACAAGCATACAATAAGTACTCATCTAATACACAGGTAAAAGTCAAATAGAAGATCTAACCAGAAAGTTCAACTTAAGAACCCTGGTTTGCAAAAAGAATCAAATCGAACGAAGCAAAAGAAATCAAACGGCGAAAGAAATCAACTTCGTTCTAGTAATCTGGATCTAAGTCAAATTTTACTATAGCAAAAACTTGTTTAAGTTGATTATTCGGAAAGAGGGTTTCGAGATGAAACTCCAGGCGCTTGAATCGCCTGATTCCGATAAACGAGCGAAAAGTTATACTAAAACAAAATCGGATCAGAAATCGCGATCAGAAAATAACCGCGGAAAATCCGACGAAAAAGAAAAAAACGACAAACAAAAAAATATTTTTTTAAAAAAACAGCATGGAAATCGAGGCACGGCGGTGAACCTCGAGCGGCGCGCGGCTCCGGCGGATCGGCGGCGGCGGCGGCTGGCGGCGGCGGCGGCGGCTGGGTTAAGGCGGCGGTGGTGGGCTGGCTCGGCTCGGGCCTCGGGCGCGCTATATAAAGGCCCCGGCCAGGCGGAGTCCTGGCCGAGTACGGCCCAAAGTCGGTATCATTTTTTTTTATAATTACGCTCGGAAGAAAAATAAAAATAAATACTAAACGGACTCCAAAAATCACGAAATAAATTTTGCATGGTTTCTAAAATCAAGCCCGATAAAGTGAACATTTATTTGGGCCCTAAACGCTATTTTGAAAAACGCGTATTTTTCCTAAATTCAAATAAAATACCGCAAAACTCCGAAATAAATCTTATTTGATTTTTTATTAAATCCTCAATATTTCTATGTTTTGGGAAAGTCATTTTATTCCCTCTCTCATATTTTTGTAATAGAATTAATTGATGATAAAATAAATAAAATCAAATGATCCTGTTTACAAAATTTGAGAAAACTCAAATATGTAAATAACGAAATCCCCAACTCTCTCCGTGGGTCCTTGAGTTGCTTAGGATTTTCTAGGATCAAAACCAAAAGCAAAATAAAATATGATATGCATGATGATCTAATGTATAACATTCCAAATTGAAAATTTGGGATGTTACATCATGCCACCTGGAACACCATAGCATAATGGTGTGTCCGAACGTCATAACCGTACTTTATTGGATATGGTACAATCTATGATGTTTCTTACCGATTTACCACTATCGTTTTGGGGTCATGCATTAAAGACAGATGCATTCACATTAAAAAGGGGCACCATCTAAGTCCGTTGAGACGACACAATATGAACTGTGGTTTGGCAAGAAACCAAAGTTGTCGTTTCTTAAAGTTTGGAGTTGCGATGCTTATAAGAAAAAGTTTCATCATGATAAGCTCAAACCGAAATCGGAGAAATGTGTCTTCATAGGATACCCAAAGGAGAAGTTGGGTGCACCTTCTACCACAGATCCGAAGGCAAGACATTCGTTGCTGAGAATGGATACTTTCTAGAGAAGGAGTTTCTCTCGAAAGAAGTGAATGGGAGGAAAGTAGAACTTCATAAGGTAATTGTACCTTCTCCCTTATTGGAAAGTAGTTCATCACAGAAATCTGTTCCTGTGACTACTACACCAATTAGTGAGGAAGCTAATGATGATGATCATGTAACTTCAGATCAAGTAACTACTGAATCTCGTAGGTAAACCAGAGTGAGATCCGCACCAGAGTGGTACGGTAATCCTGTTCTGGATGTCATGTTACTAGACCATGACAAACTTGCGAACTATAAGGAAGCGATGATGAACCCAGATTTCGCGAAATGGTTTGAGGCCATGAAATCTGAGATAGGATCCATGTATGAGAACAAAGTACAGACTTTGGTTGACTTGCCCGATGATCGGGAAGCCATAGAAAATAAATGGATCTTCAAGAGGAAGACGGACGCTGATAGTAGTGTTACTATCTATAAAGCTAGACCTCTCGAAAAAGTTTTTTGACAAAGTTCAAGGTGTTGACTACGATAAGATTTTCTCACTCGTATCGATGCTTAAAGTCCGTCCGAATCATGTTAGCAATTGCTGCATTTTATGAAATCTGGCAAATGGATAACAAAACTGCAATCCTTAATGGATTTCTTAAAGAAGAGTTGTATATGATGCAACCAGAAGGTTTTCTCAATCCTAAAGGTGTTAACAAAATGTGAAAGCTCCAGCGATCCATCTATGGACTGGTGCAAGCATCTCGGAGTTGGAATATACGCTTTGATAAGTTGATCAAAGGATATAGTTTTATACATACTTGCGGTGAAGCCTGTATTTACAAGAAAGTGAGTGGGAGCACTACAACATTTCTGATAAGTATATGTGAATGAAATATTGTTTATCGGAAATAATGTAGAATTATTCTGCAAAGCATAAAGGAGTGTTTGAAAGGAGTTTTTCAAAGAAAGACCTCGGTGAAGCTGCTTACATATTGAGCATCAAGATCTATAGAGATAGATCAAGACGCTTGATAAGTTTTTTCAATGAGTGCATACCTTGATAAGATTTTGAAGTAGTTCAAAATGGAACAGTTAAAGAAAGAGTTCTTGCCTGTGTTACAAGGTGTGAAATTGAGTAAGACTCAAAGCCCGACCACGGCAGAAGACAGAAAGAGAATGAAAGTCATTCCCTATGCCTCAGCCATAGGTTCTATAAAGTATGCCATGCTGTGTACCAGATCTATTGTAAACCCTACACTGATTTTGGCAAGGGAGTACAATAGTGATCTAGGAGTAGATCACTGGACATCGGTCAAAATTATCCTTAGTGGAATAAGGATATGTTTCTCGATTATGGATGTGACAAAAAAGGTTCATCGTAAAGGGTTACGTCGAAACAAATTTTGACGCTGATCCAGATGACTCTAAGTCTCAATCTAGATACATATTGAAAGTGGGAGGAATTAGCTAGAGTAGCTCCGTGCAGAGCATTGTTGACATAGAAATTTTCAAAAATACATACGGATCTGAATATGGCAGACCCGTTGACTAAACTTCTCTCATAGGCAAAACATGATCACACCTTAGTACTCTTTGGGTGTTAATCACATAGCGATGTGAACTAGATTATTGACTCTAGTAAACCCTTTGGGTGTTGGTCACATGACGATGTGAACTATGGGTGTTAATCACATGGCGATGCGAACTATTGGTGTTAAATCACATAGCGATGTGAACTAGATTATTGACTCTAGTAAACCCTTTGGGTGTTGGTCACATGACGATGTGAACTATGGGTGTTAATCACATGGCGATGTGAACTATTGGTGTTAAATCACATGGTGATGTGAACTAGATTATTGACTCTAGTGCAAGTGGGAGACTGAAGGAAATATGCCCTGGAGGCAATAATAAAGTTATTATTTATTTCCTTATTTCATGATAAATGTTTATTATTCATGCTAGAATTGTATTAACCGGAAACATAATACATGTGTGAATACATAGACAAACAGAGTGTCACTAGTATGCCTCTACTTGACTAGCTCGTTGATCAAAGATGGTTATGTTTTCTAACCATAGACATGAGTTGTCATTTGATTAACGGGATCACATCATTAGGATAATGATGTGATTGACTTGACCCATTCCGTTAGCATAGCACTTGATCGTTTAGTATGTTGCTATTGCTTTCTTCATGACTTACACATGTTCCTATGACTATGAGATTATGCAACTCCCGTTTACCAAAGGAACACTTTGTGTGCTACCAAACGTCACAACATAACTGGGTGATTATAAAGGTGCTCTACAGGTGTCTCCAAAGGTACTTGTTGGGTTGGCATATTTCGAGATTAGGATTTGCCACTCTGATTGTCGGAGAGGTATCTCTGGGCCCACTCGGTAATGCACATCACTATAAGCCTTGCAAGCATTGCAACTAATGAGTTAGTTGCGGGATGATGTATTACAGAACGAGTAAAGAGACTTGCCAGTAATGAGATTGAACTAGGTATTGAGATACGGATGATCGAATCTCGGGCAAGTAACATACCGATGACAAAGGGAACAACGTATGTTGTTATGCGGTCTAACCGATAAAGATCTTTTTAGAATTTGTGGGAGCCAATATGAGCATCCAGGTTCCTCTATTGGTTATTGACCGGAGACGTGTCTTAGTCATGTCTACATAGTTCTCGAACCCGTAGGGTCCGCACGCTTAACGTTTCGATGACAGTTATATTATGAGTTTATGTGTTTTGTTGTACCGAAGGAGTTCGGAGTCCCGGATGAGATCGGGGACATGACGAGGAGTCTCGAAATGGTCGAGACATGAAGATTGATATATTGGACGACTATATTCGAACACCGAAATGGTTCCGGGGGTTATCGGATATATACCGGAGTACCGGGGGGTTACCGGACCGCCCCCCCCCCCTGGAGGTTATTGGGCCTCATGGGCCCAAGTGGTGGAAAAGGAGAGGCGGCCAAGGTGAAGCCGCCCCCCCCTTTCCTTTCCCCCTCTCTCTCCTTCCCTCTCCTCTCCTACTCCAACATGGAAGGGGGGAGTCCTACTCCCGGTCGGAGTAGGACTCCTCATGGGGCGCGCCTAGGGTGGCCAGCCCCCTCCCCCTCCTCCACTCCTTTATATACGGGGAGGGAGGCACCCCCTTGAGACACAACAATTGATCTGTTTGATCTCTTAGCCGTGTGCGGTGCCCCCCTCCACCATAATTCACCTCGATAATACTATAGCGGTGCTTAGGCGAAGCCCTGCGTCGGTAGAACATCAACATCGTCACCACGCCGTCGTGCTGACGAAACTCTCCCTCAACACTCGGCTGGACCGGAGTTCGAGGGACGTCATCGGGCTGAACATGTGCTGAACTTGGAGGTGCCGTGCGTTCGGTACTTGATCGGTCGGATCGTGAAGATGTACGACTACATCAACCGCGTTGTGCTAACGCTTCCGCTCTCGGTCTACGAGGGTACGTGGACAACACTCTCCCCTCTCGTTGCTATGCATCACCATGATCTTGCATGTGCGTAGGAAAATTTTGAAATTACTATGTTCCCCAACACACATATGCTATTTTAAACTTTTATGCCCTACCCAAAAATGAGAAAATGTGATACAACAATAGACAAGGATGGAAAGTATAATCCTTAAAGACGGATTAAAACCAGATATAGTGATGTTGCATTGATACCTTCCGAGAGCGACCTCTTGACAATGGTGAATGGCTTGATCTTGACGAGATCATCGTTATCGTCCTCCTTTCGTATCCCGCCACACCCGAGATCCAAGTCAGAGTCCCTAGAGGTGTCGATACCTTTGGAGAAGGACTTCTAGATGGTGGTGAATGGCTTGATCTCAACGCCCGAAATCTAAGTCAGAATCCCTGGAGCCAACCTGAAACTCTTCAAAGTCCACATCTTTGTACTCCATCTCAAGTCCGACCCCAAGCCTGTCAAGCCTTGCAAAGCGCCGACCCCCACAAGCGCCTCGCCGGGCCTTCTTCTTCTCGCCCACAGCTTTAGCTTCGTCACCCTCCGTGTCACCGCGGGCATGTTGAGATCCCGCCACCGCACATGGCCGCTAGTACCTCGTTGTAGTCACTAGGGGGAAGGAGCCTCACCTAAATTGGTAAATGGGTAGAGTATGAAACATGGAAGCAAATGTGTAGGTTGGCACAGGGGGGCGAGGACAGTCCCATATATACAAAATGGTCACAAAATCGGCGACCCTTAGACAAGAGGGCGTGTGATAGGGCCCACACACTCGTGAGAGGCTACACGACATGCGGAAGGAATGAGGTGGTTCCAGAAGCAAGCGTTTCAATTAAGTGAATCTTGCATGTTGGCCCCTTGAAAGAAGGGGTATTTCTAGTATTGCCCTGGGGAAAACCATAGAATTTGCATACAAAATCTACACATGCATGAATTGGACTGGACCATGCATGAATGAAGCAGTAGCTCTGGGGAAAACCATAGAATTTGCATACAAAATCTACACATGAGTTTTTTGTACTCAAATAGCATAAAAATTGTGTAAACCATATTAGATAATTTTGAAAATATCCAAGAACATTCAACATATTATGTCATTACAACCTTGTGTCCTACCTAAGAATGGTAAAATGTGACTTCAGAGTGGTCTTTCGGGTTAGGTTGATGCATAACCTATATTGTTATCTACAGATCAGCACATAGATTTGTGTCACCATTGCACCTAGAGAGAGAAAATGAGTGTATCAGTGAAATCGGAAAATATACAAGCGTAAACCGAATGAAACCAGGAAATATAAGAGTGTACACCATGTGCAAATAAGAAACGCCTCTCACATACAATCTTATTATCTGGTTTGGTGCTACCTATAGCCAAGGGGTGCCAGATACACACTTGACGATGGACCAAGTATAGTTCACAATAGTATGCTAGACATGTGTGTATGGATGTCACACCCCGAACGCAACCAGGGGGTCTCGTCCTAGCTCCACCCCGGGTTATGATCTTACCATATATTTAAAGCTTTAACAACATAAGAAAATAGTAAACACCCTTAAAATAGCCATATAAGATTTCATACTTTTATGCCCTACCTAAAAATGAGAAAATGTGATACTACAATAGACAAGTATGGAAAGCATAATCCTAATAGACAGATTAAAACCGGGATCTAGTGATGTGGGTTGATACCTTTAGAGAGGGACCTCTTGACGATGGCGAATGGCTTAATTTTAATGAGCTCCTCGACGTCGTCCTCCTATGCCATCCCGACACACCCGAAAGTCCCTGGAGCCAACCTCAAACTCTTCGAAGTCCACATCTTCATACTCCATCTCTCAAGCCTGACCCCAAGAACGTCAAGCCTTGGAAATAAGCGACCCCCACCAGCGTCTCGCCGAGCCTTCTTCTTATCGGCCATAGCTTTAGCTTCGTCACCCTCCGTGTCACCGCGGGCATGTTGAGATCCCGCCACCGCACATGGCTGCTAGTATCTCCTTGTAGTTTGGCACATGGGGGAAGGAGCCTTGCCTAAATAGGTAAATGGGAAGAGTTTTTAAAGACACATGGGAGCGAATGCGTAGGTTGGTACATAGGGCACGAGCACAGTCCCATAAATACATGGTGGTCACAAAAACAGCGACCCCTAGGCAAGGGGGTGTGTCGTAGGGCCCACACACTAGTGAGGGTGTAACACCCTCGATGCGACTATAGCTCCCACGTGTCGAGGCACGACTTAGAGACATAATCGCATTGAAGGCATATGTCGCAAATTATGATGACAACACCTCAGAGCTCAACTCCCCGGGACACTTCCACAAAACCCCTGACAGGAGGCACCAAGACAATGTTCTCATCATAAAACCATCGGAACGATTCCAAGATACCCGCGTGATCCTAAAAAATTTTTAGTGAAATTTGAGCAGAGAAGAGTCAAAACTCTACGTCAGGATGCCTTACCAGAGCGATGAGAAGACTGGGAAGTAAAAAGAATTCCTAAACTCTCTGATATATAATTCCTAAATGACTCAAAACATTTTTCTAGACACAACTCGGCTGCTAAAAACGATCAATCTGTGGGGCTCCTAAGGTCGGGGAAGGCTCTGATTACCAACCTGTAACACCCTCGATGCGACTATAGCTCCCACGTGTCGAGGCACGACTTAGAGACATAATCGCGTTGAAGGCATATGTCGCAAGTTAGGCAATCTTCACAACATCCCATGTAATATATAGATAATAAAAGGGGAGATAACATAGTTGGCTTACACTTGCCACGTCAATCAAGGTACATAAATAACATTACATCATCCAAACACTCATGGCCCGACTACGGCGCCAAAATAAAAGATAACCCAACATGCGACACGGTCCCGATCACCCCCAACTGGGCACCACTACTGATCATCAGGAAAGGAAACATAGTAACGTTGAGAGTCCTCGTCGAACTCCCACTTGAGCTCGAGCGCGTCACCGGGAGCGGAATCATCAGGCCCTGCATCTGGTGTAATAGTAATCTGTGAGCCACAGGGACTCAGCAATCTCGCACCCTCGCGATCAAGACTATTTAAGCTTATAGGTAAGGCAAGGTAAATATGTGGAGCTGCAGCAAGCGACTAGCATATATAGTGGCTATCCTGTTCGCAAAAGAGAGCGAGAAGAGGAGGCAAAGCGCGAGCGAGAAACTAGAGAGCAACCTGCGCAAGCATTACTCCAACACCGTGTCCACTTCCCGGACTCCGTCGAGAAGAGGCCATCACGGTAACACACTCAGTTGATTCATTTTAATTAAGTTAAGGTTCAAGTTATCTACAACCGGACATTAACAAATTCCCATCTTCCCATAACCGCGGGCACGGCTTTCGAAAGTTCAAATCCCTTCAGGGGAGTCCCAACTTAGCCCATGACAAGCTCTCACGGTCAACGAAGGAATAAACCTCCTCCCGAGACGTTCCGATCAGACTCGGTACCTCAGTTCTTCAAGACACTTCGACAGGTTAAAACAAGACCAGCAACACCGCCCGAATGTGCCGACAAATCCCGATAGGAGCTGCACATATCTCGTTCTCAGGGCACACTCAGATGAGCGCTCCATACAACTAAAACCAAACCTCGAGTTTCCCCGAGGGGGCGCTGCACAGGACTCTAGTTTGGACCAACACTCAGAGGAGCACTGGCCCGGGGGGTTTAAAATAAGATGACCCTCGGGCTCCGGAAACCCAAGGAAAAAAGAGGCTAGGTGGCAAATGGTAAAACCAAGGTAGGGCATTGCTGGAAAAGCTTTAATCAAGGCGAACTATCAAGGGGTTCCCATTATAACCCAACCGCGTAAGGAACGCAAAATCCGGGAACATAACACCGATATGATAGAAACTAGGGCGGCAAGAGTGGAACAAAACACTAGGCAAGAGGCCGAGCCTTCCACCCTTTACCAAGTATATAGATGCATTAAGATAACATGGCAATATAATGATATCCCAACAAGTAAATAATGTTCCAACAAGGAACGGTCTCCAATCTTCACCTGCAACTAGCAACGCTATAAGAGGGGATGAGCAAAGCGGTAACATAGCCAATCAACGGTTTGCTATGACATGGTGGGTTAGGGGTTTGACATGGCAATTTGGGAGGCTTGAAAGCAAATGGTAGGCATCGTAGCATTGGCATAGCAAAAGAGCGAGCGTCTAGCAAAGCAAAGATAGTAGTGATTTCGAGGGTATGATCATCTTGCCTACAAAGTTGTCAGAGTTGACTGGATCCTCGAAAGAAAACTCAACGGGCTCCTCATTAGCGAACTCGTCACTCGGCTCTACCCAAACAAGACAAACAAGCAACAAGGACACAATCAACCACGTGCAAGGATCAAACAATATGATGCAAAGATGGTATGCTATGCGGGATGCGATGCGGGATGCATATGCTAGATTTGAAAAGGAATGCATGAACCTGTCCTCAACTTGGAAAACCAAGTGTGCCAATGGAAAGATGAGATGAAATCGCTTGAAAACGATATAAAGAACGCCGGAATCGGAGTTACGGTTTGGAAATGGCCAGCGATACAAATATGACCACCTTCTGTGATTTACAGCAAGTAGCCATCTAAAAGCAATGAGATGAACAAGCTACAGCACTCAAACATGGCATCAAAATACATGGCAGGGATGCATTCAAGATGCTTAACAAAAGTCTAGCACTGAGCTACGGCCAATTCATCCACTAACAGGTTCAAACAAGCATGGCAAAAATGCATAGGGTAAACAGATTTCAGACTTAGTGAAATTAACACTTTTCTGGAATCTCAGATCAGGTAGCACTCTTTGGAGCAACAAAACTACATGCTACAGGACCTGAACATGGCAAAGTAAAACATGGCATGGAGCTACTCAAAAAGCTTAACAAAAGTCCCTTAGTGACCTTGAGCCAAAAGGGATCAGAAAACACATTTGCAAGCATGTGAACATAGCAAAAGCATAATCAGTTTTTAGACTTAGTGAAAACTGGCACATGCTGAAAACAGATATCAAGTAGGCATGTTTACGAGCTCGATGCACTCACTATGGAGCAAGTCATGACAAACTAAGCATACATCCATCAAGAATACACAAAATTAAAGCTAGACATGGCAAGAACAATAGCATAGCATGCACGGATCAACTACAACATCATATGCAAAATCGCTAACAAGTAGACAATCTGCCCAGATTCACGAAGTAGCAAAAGTAGAGCTCGATTGAATCAAGCTAGGCTGCTCCATAATTGCAAACAAAGACATGGATGGATAGAGCACTACAAGATTAACAAAACATCCTTACTGATCATCCTCAAAAGAGGCACGGATCACTAGGAAACAACATGAACATATGGCACTTGGGATAAACAGATCAAGGACTTAGTGGAAATGCTAAGTCCCTGAAATCAGCATTACCAAGTGCCTCACTTTGCAAGCTTGTGCTAGTCACCACACACATCACAAAAATACATGGGTTGTACCTCTGGAAAGATGGCAAAAGCCTTAACAAAACATATGTAGAGCTCATGGGCATATCATGCACACAAAAATCATGGCAAAAATGACAAATATCTAAATGGAGCAGCAGATCTGACAATAATCTCAAGTAGCCCTCTTCTAATAGCATTTTGGGCATCAAGATGAACTCAAATGAAAATGATGCAATGAGATGAAATGATGTACTCTTTGGGACGAACATCTTGATATGCTATATGCCCAAAACGGAGCTACGGATAAGGAGATACGATGCGATGAACAAGGGCACTTGAATCTGGAAAAACGGGGACTTAGAAGAAAAAAATGGACCTCCAGATCTAGGGTTTCTGGGTCCGCGAACCGAGGCGGCAGCGCACGCACTCCGGCGAGTCGGTGGTGGCCGGGGCCGGCGAGGAGAAGGCCGGATCCAGGTCGGGGCGGCGAGGTCCGACGGCGGGGTAGCCGGATCCGTCGCCGGGCGGCGAGGGGGCGACGAGGGGGTCGCGGAGGAGACGTCAGGCGCTGGTGGCGCGCTGCTCTGGCGATGGCTGCGGTGGCCGAAGGCGTCGGACGGCGAGGTGGCTCGGCCGCTGGCGTCGGAGAAGGAAGCGGCGGGCGGGGCGCGCCGGCTCGGGCCCGGTGGGGCGACGAGAGGGCCCGGCCTGGGCCTCGCGGGCCGGCGGCGCTGGCGGCGAAGTGGGGCGCGCGGGCGCCACGTGGCGCGCTGCGGTTGGGGCGGCGGCGATGTCCGGTGCGGCCCAGACGTGTCCGGCGCGCCGGATGGACGGGGACTAGGGTTAGGGTTGGAGTGGATCCGGGATTTCGAGGAGGGGTCTTTAAATAGGCATAGGAGGAGCTAGGAGAGTCCAAATGACGTGCGGTTTTCGGCCACGCGATCATGGACGAACGCTCTAGATGATGGAGAGGGTTTTGGTGGGTTTTGGTCCAAATTGGAAGGGTGTTGGGCTGCAACACACACGAGGCTTTTACGGTCCCTCGGTTAACCGTTGGAGTTTCAAACGAAGTCCAAAATATACGAAACTTAACAGGCAGTGTACCGGTAGTAAACCAAGGCCGCTTGGCAAGTCTTGGTCCAATCCGGAAATGTTTAATCCCCACACACGAAAGAAAGGTAGAAATGACCACCGGAGGAGAACGAAGCGCCGGAATGCAAAACGGACAACGGGGAAAATGCTCGGATGCATGAGATGAACACGTATGCAAATGCAATGCACATGATGACATGACATGAGATGCATGACAACGATAACATCACACGGAGACAAAGACCCGAACCCGAGAAAATAAAATAACTTAACGCCGGAAACGGCAAGAGTTGGAATACATATTGGGTAAGTTACACCCGGGGTGTTACAACACTCCACCACTACGAAAGGATCTCGTCCCGAGATCTAGGACTGAAAGAACGCCGGGTACTCAGAACGGAGGTGATCCTCGCGTTCGCAGGTAGCTTCACGGTCGGAATGGTGTGACCAGTTGACTTTGAGGAATTTGATTGCCTTGTTGCGAGTCTTGCGTTCAGTCTCTTCAAGAATAGCAACTGGGTGCTCATGATAAGAGAGATCTTCTTGTAGCTCAATGTCCTCGAAGTTGACGGTGCGGTCAGGAGTCTTGAAGCACTTTCGGAGCTGAGAGACATGGAACAAGTCATGAACATTTGCAAAGTTTGAAGGAAGCTCGAGTTGATAGGCGAGGTCGCCTCTCTTGCTGACAATCTTGAAAGGTCCCACGTATCTCGGGGCAAGCTTCCCTTTGATACCAAAGCGACAAGTACCTTTCATAGGAGAGACGCGGAGGTAAACATGTTCTCCGATCTCAAAAGCCAAATCACGGTGCTTACTATCATAGTAGCTCTTCTGCGGGATTGGGCTGCTTTGAGGTTATCTCGAATGACTTTGCACATTTCCTCTGCCTCTGTGATTAAGTCATTTCCCAAAAGCTTACATTCACCGGTTTCAGACCAGTTGAGAGGGGTACGGCACTTCCTGCCATACAGAATTTCAAATGGGGCCTTGCCCGAACTTTCTTGAAAACTGTTGTTGTAGGAGAATTCAGCATGAGGAAGACAATCCTCCCACTTCATGCTGAAGGAGATCACACAAGCCCTGAGCATATCTTCAAGAATCTGGTTGACATGCTCGACTTGACCGCTAGTTTGAGGATGGAAAGCTGTGCTGAAGCGGATGTTGGTGCCCATGGCCTTCTGAAAAGAATCCCAAAACTTGGAGGTAAAGATGCTGCCACGGTCTGAAGAGATCACTTGTGGAATACCATGCAGAGAGACAATTCGAGAGGTATAGAGTTCCGCCAATTGAGCTGCAGTGATTGACTCTTTGATAGGCAGAAAGTGAGCCACTTTGGTGAGTTTGTCGATGACAACGAATATAGCATCATTGCCACGCTTGGACTTTGGAAACCCAGTCACGAAGTCCATTTCAATGTGGTCAAACTTCCATTCTGGAATGGCAAGAGGTTGGAGGAGACCAGCTGGCCTTTGGTGTTCTGCCTTCACTCTTCTGCAGACATCACGCTCATTCACGAATTGAGCAATCTCGCGCTTCATTCGAGTCCACCAATAAGCCTGCTTAAGGTCCTGATACATTTTCATGCTCCCAGGGTGGATGGAGAGGAGAGAATTGTGAGCCTCGTTCATGATCACTTTACAAAGGTCACCTTTGGGTACAACAATACGATCCTCGAAGAAGAGAGTATCCTTGTCATCAAGGCGGTAGCACTTGTACTTGGGTTGACTCTTGGCAATCCCAATCTTTACCTTTTTCACCATAGCATCAAGAAGCTGGGCTTGACGAATCTGGTCTTCCAAGGTAGGAGAGACTTGAAGGTTGGCGAGGAAACCTTGAGGAATAACTTGCAGATTAAGTGCGCGGAAAGCTTCACAAAGCTCGGGTTGATAAGGCTTGAGAATCAGACTGTTGCAATAAGCCTTCCTGCTCAATGCGTCAGCAATCACATTGGCCTTGCCTGGAGTATACTCGATACTCAGATTATACTCTTGAATCATTTCGACCCATCGAGTTTGTCTTAGGTTGAGATTAGGCTGAGTGAAGATGTACTTGAGACTCTTGTGATCAGTGAAAATGTCCACTTTTCTTCCCAATAAGAGATGTCTCCAAGTCAAAAGAGCATGCACAACTGCCTCCAACTCGAGATCATGAGTGGGGTAGTTCTTCTCATTGGGCTTGAACTGGCGAGAGGTATAAGCCACAACTTTCTTCTCTTGCATCAACACTGGGCCAAGACCTTGGAGAGAGGCATCACAAAAGACCTTGTACGGCTTGGATTCATCAGGCGGAGTCAGAACTGGAGCAGTGATCAATTTCTCTTTCAAAGTGTTGAAAGCAATGTCACACTCCAGAGACCAAACGTACTTGACGTGCTTCTGGAGAAGATTTGAGAGAGGCTTCGCGATCTTAGAAAAGTTTTCAACGAATCTTCGGCAGTAGCTTGCGAGACCGAGGAAGCTACGGAGTTTCTTCACGTTCTCAGGAGGTTCCCAATTCACAATTGCAGACACCTTCGCGGGATTCACCGCAATGCCTTTGGCAGAGATGATATGCCCAAGATAAAGAACCTCATCGAGCCAAAATTCACACTTGGAGAACTTGGCGTAGAACTTGTGTTCCCTCAGCTTGTCAAGTACCAAACGCAAGTGCTTGGCATGATCTTCCTTGTTCTTTGAGAAAACCAGAATGTCGTCGAGATAGACCAAAACAAAGTCATTGGTGTAGGCATTGAAGATGAAGTTCATCATGCGAGAGAACATCGGAGGAGCGTTGACGAGGCCAAAAGACATGACAGTGTATTCATATGACCCATAGCTTGTCCTGAAAGCCGTCTTGGGAATATCTTGCTCACGAATTCGAATCTGATGATAACCCATACGGAGATCAAGCTTGGAGAATACTTGGGCACCTTTGAGTTGTTCAAACAGCTCGTTGATGTTGGGAAGTGGGTATTTGTTCTTGATGGTCTTCTTGTTCAATGGACGGTAATCAACACAAAGTCGGTTTGTTCCATCCTTCTTCTTCACAAAAAGAACACCACAACCCCATGAAGAAGAACTAGGCCGGATGAGACCCATTCTTTCTTGAATATCGAGTTGCTTCTTCAGCTCCTTCAACTCTTCAGGTCCGAGCTTGTAAGGACGCTTGCACACTGTTTCCGTGCCAGGCTCAAGATCAATAATGAATTCAACTGGCCGGTGCAGAGGCATTCCTGGAAGCTCTTCTGGAAAGACGTCTTGATATTCACAAACGACTGGAATCTGCGAGATAGCATCCAGTTCACCCTTCTCATTGAGAGAAAACAGACGGATAGTATTATCCCGAGCGGCAAAGACAATTACATCCTCAGACGAGTGAGTCAATTGAATCTGCCTGGCTGCACAATCAAGATGCGCCTTGTGCTTAGAAAGCCAATCCATCCCGAGAATAAGATCAATATCCGAGTTACCAAGAACAATTGGGGAAGAAAGGAACTTGTAGTCGCCCAAGGTGATAGTAACCTCCGGGACGCAGGTGTTAGCTGTCATCTGCTTGCCCGGTGACACAATTGAAGGAAATATGCCCTAGAGGCAATAATAAAGTTATTATTTATTTCCTTATATCATGATAAATGTTTATTATTCATGCTAGAATTGTATTAACCGGAAACATAATACATGTGTGAATACATAGACCAACAGAGTGTCACTAGTATGCCTCTACTTTGACTAGCTCGTTAATCAAAGATGGTTATGTTTCCTAACCATGAACAAAGAGTTGTTATTTGATTAACGAGGTCACATCATTAGTTGAATGATCTGATTGACATGACCCATTACATTAGCTTAGCACCCGATCGTTTAGTATGTTGCTATTGCTTTCTTCATGACTTATACATGTTCCTATAACTATGAGATTATGCAACTCCCGTTTACCGGAGGAACACTTTGGGTACTACCAAACGTCACAACGTAACTGGGTGATTATAAAGGAGTACTACAGGTGTCTCCAATGGCAGATGTTGGGTTGGCGTATTTCGAGATTAGGGTTTGTCACTCCGATTGTCGGAGAGGTATCTCTGGGCCCTCTCGGTAATACACATCACATAAGCCTTGCAAGCATAATAACTAAGATGTTAGTTATGAGATGATGTATTACGGAACGAGTAAAGAGACTTGCTAGTAACGAGATTGAACTAGGTATTGGATACCGACGATCGAATCTCGAGCAAGTAACATACCGATGACAAAGGGAACAACGTATGTTGTTATGCGGTCTGACCGATAAAGATCTTTGTAGAATATGTAGGAGCCAATATGGGCATCCAGGTCCCGCTATTGGTTATTGACCGGAAACGTGTCTCGGTCATGTCTACATTGTTCTCGAACCATAGGGTCCGCACGCTTAACGTTACGATGACAGTTATTATGAGTTTATGCATTTTGATGTACCGAAGGTTGTTCGGAGTCCCGGATGTGATCACGGACATGACGAGGAGTCTCGAAATAGTCGAGACGTAAAGATTGATATATTGGAAGCCTATGTTTGGACACCGGAAGTGTTCCGGGTGAAATCGGGATTTTACCGGATTACCGGGAGGGTTACCGGAACCCCCCGGGAGCCAAATGGGCCAACATGGGCCTTAGTGGAAAGGTGAGAGGGCAGCCCACATAGGGCTGCGCCTCCCCCCCTCTCCCTAGTCCTATTAGGACTAGGAGAGGGGCCGGCCACCTCTCTCTCTCTCCCGTTTAAGGATTCCTAGTTGGACTAGGATTGGAGGGGGGAGTCCTACTCCCGGTAGGAGTAGGACTCCTCCTGCGCCTCCCTCTCTTTGGCCGGCCAGCCTCCCTCCCTCCATCCTTTATATACGGGGGCAGGGGACACCCCAAGACACACAAGTTGATCCTTGAGATCGTTCCTTAGCCGTGTGCGGTGCCCCCTGCCACCAAATTCCACCTCGATCATACCGTTACAGTGCTTAGGCGAAGCCCTGCGTCGGTAGTACATCAAGATCGTCACCACGCCGTCGTGCTGACGGAACTCTTCCTCGACGCTTTGCTGGATCGGAGCCCGAGGAACGTCATTGAGCTGAACGTGTGCTAAGAACTCGGAGGTGCCGGAGTAACGGTGCTTGGATCGGTCGGATCGGGAAGAAGACGTACGACTACTTCCCCTACGTTGTGTGACCGCTTCCGCAGTCGGTCTGCGTTGGTACGTAGACAACACTCTCCCCTCTCGTTGCTATGCATCACCATGATCTTGCGTGTGCGTAGGAAAATTTTTGAAATTACTACGTTTCCCAACAGTGGCATCCGAGCCTAGGTTTTTTATGGTTTGATGTTATTTGCACGAGTAGAACACAAGTGAGTTGTGGGCAATACAAGTCATACTGCCTACCAGCATGTCATACTTTGGTTCGGCGGTATTGTTGGACGAGACGATCCGGACCAACCTTACGCGTACTCTTACGCGAGACCGGTTCCCTCGACGTGCTTTGCACATAGATGGCTTGCGGAAGACTGTCTCCCCAACTTTAGTTGAACCAAGTGTGGCTACGCCCGGTCCTTGAGAAGGTTAAAACGGAGTCTATTTGACGAACTATCGTTGTGGTTTTGATGCGTAGGTGAGATGAGTTCTTACTTAAAGCCCGTAGCAGCCACGTAAAACTTGCAACAACAAAGTAGAGGACGTCTAACTTGTTTTTGCAGGGCATGTTGTGATGTGATATGGTCAAGGCATGATGCTGATTTTATTGTATGAGATGATCATGTTTTGTAACCGAGTTATCGGCAACTGGCAGGAGCCATATGGTTGTCGCTTTATTGTATGCAATGCAATCGCGATGTAATGCTTTACTTTATTACTAAGCGGTAGTGATAGTCGTGGAAGCATAAGATTGGCGAGACGACAACGATGCTACGATGGAGATCAAGGTGTCGCGCCGGTGACGATGGTGATCATAACGGTGCTTCGGAGATGGAGATCACAAATTACAAGATGATGATGGCCATATCATATCACTTATATTGATTGCATGTGATGTTTATCCTTTTATGCATCTTATCTTGCTTTGATTGACGGTAGCATTATAAGATGATCTCTCACTAAATTATCAAGAAGTGTTCTCCCTGAGTATGCACCGTTGCAAAAGTTCTTCGTGCTGAGACACCACGTGATGATCGGGTGTGATAGGCTCTACGTTCAAATACAACAGGTGCAAAACAGTTGCACACGCGGAATACTCAGGTTATACTTGACGAGCCAAGCATATACAGATATGGCCTCGGAACACGGAGACTAAAAGGTCGAGCGTGAATCATATAGTAGATATGATCAACATATTGATGTTCACCATTGAAAACTACTCCATCTCACGTGATGATCGGTTATGGTTTAGTTGATTTGGATCACGTGATCACTTAGAGGATTAGAGGGATGTCTATCTAAGTGGGAGTTCTTAAGTAAATTTGATTAAACTGAACTTAAAATTATCATGAACTTAGTACCTGATAGTATCTTGCTTATTTATGTTGATTGTAGATAGATGGCTCGTGCTGTTGTTTCGTTGAATTTTAATGCGTTCCTTGAGAAAGCAAAGTTGAAAGATGATGGTAGCAATTACACGGACTGGGTCCGTAACTTGAGGATTATCCTCATTGCTGCACAGAAGAATTACGTCCTGGAAGCACCGCTGAGTGCCAGGCCTGCTGCAAGAGCAGCACCAGAAGTTATGAACGTCTGGCAGAGCAAAGCTGATGACTATTCAATAGTTCAGTGTGCCATGCTTTACGGCTTAGAACCGGGACTTCAACGATGTTTTGAACGTCATGGAGCATATGAGATGTTCCAGGAGTTGAAGTTAATATTTCAAGCAAATGCCCGGATTGAGAGATATGAAGTCTCCAATAAGTTCTATAGCTGCAAGATGGAGGAGAACAGTTCTGTCAGTGAGCATATACTCAAAATGTCTGGGTATAATAATCACTTGATTCAATTGGGAGTTACACTTCCGGATGATTGCGTCATTGACAGAATTCTCCAATCACTGCCACCAAGCTACAAGAGCTTTGTGATGAACTATAATATGCAAGGGATGAACAAGACTATTCCCGAGCTCTTCGCAATGCTGAAAGCTGCGGAGGTAGAAATCAAGAAGGAGCATCAAGTGTTGATGGTTAACAAAACCACTAGTTTCAAGAAAAAGGGCAAAGGGAAGAAGAAGGGGAACTTCAAGAAGAATAGCAAGCAAGTTGCTGCTCAAGAGAAGAAACCCAAGTCTGGACCTAAGCCTGAAACTGAGTGCTTCTACTGCAAGCAGACTGGTCACTGGAAGCGGAACCGCCCCAAGTATTTGGCGGATAAGAAGGATGGCAAGGTGAATAAAGGTATATGTGATATACATGTTATTGATGTGTACCTTACTAATGCTCGCAGTAGCACCTGGGTATTTGATACTGGTTCTGTTGCTAATATTTGCAACTCGAAACAGGGACTACAGAATAAGCGGACACTAGCAAAGGATGAGGTGACGATGCGCGTGGGAAACGGTTCCAAAGTCGATGTGATCGCGGTCGGCACGCTACCTCTACATCTACCTTTGGGATTAATATTAGACCTAAATAATTGTTACTTGGTGCCAGCGTTGAGCATCAACATTATATCTGGATCTTGTTTAATGCGAGACGGTTATTCATTTAAAACAGAGAATAATGGTTGTTCTATTTATATGAGTAGTATCTTTTATGGTCATGCACCTTTGAAAAGTGGTCTATTTTTTATGAATCTCGATAGTAGTGATACACATATTCATAATGTTGAAGCCAAAAGATGCAGAGTTGATAATGATAGTGCAACTTATTTGTGGCACTGCCGTTTAGGTCATATCGGTGTAAAGCGCATGGAGAAACTCCATACTGATGGGCTTTTGGAACCACTTGATTATGAATCACTTGGTACTTGCGAACCATGCCTCGTGGGCAAGATGACTAAAACACCGTTCTCCGGTACTATGGAGAGAGCAGCAGATTTGTTGGAAATCATACATACCGATGTATGTGGTCCGATGAATATTGAGGCTCGTGGCGGATATCGTTATTTTCTCACTTTCACAGATGATTTAAGCAGATATGGGTATATCTACTTAATGAAACACAAATCTGAAACGTTTGAAAGGTTCAAAGAGTTTCAGAGTGAAGTTGAAATCATCGTAACAAGAAAATAAAGTTTCTACGATCTGATCGTGGAGGAGAATATTTGAGTTACGAGTTTGGTGTACATTTGAAAAATTGTGGAATAGTTTCGCAACTCACGCCACCCGGAACACCACAACGTAATGGTGTGTCCGAACGTCGTAATCGTACTTTACTAGATATGGTGTGATCTATGATGTCTCTTACTGATTTACCGCTATCGTTTTGGGGTTATGCTTTAGAGACGGCCGCATTCACGTTAAATAGGGCACCATCAACATCCATTGAGACGACGCCTTATGAACTGTGGTTTGGCAAGAAACCAAAGTTGTCGTTTCTTAAAGTTTGGGGCTGCGATGCTTATGTGAAAAAGCTTCAACCTGATAAGCTCGAACCCAAATCGGAGACATGTGTCTTCATAGGATATCCAAAGGAAACTATTGGATACACCTTCTATCACAGATCCGAAGGCAAGACTTTTGTTGCTAAATTCGGAAACTTTCTTGAAAAGGAGTTTCTCTCGAAAGAAGTGAGTGGGAGGAAAGTAGAACTTGACGAGGTAACTGTACCTACTCCGATATTGGGAAATAGTACATCACAGAAAACTGTTTCTGTGAGACCTACACCAATAAGAGAGGAAGTTAATGATGATGATCATGAAACTTTAGATCAAGATACTACTGTACCTCGTAGATCAACCAAAGTAAGATCCGCACCAGAGTGGTACGGTAATCCTGTTCTGGAAGTCATGCTACTAGATCATGATGAACCTACGAACTATGAAGAAGCGATGGTGAGCCCAGATTCCGCAAAGTGGCTTAAAGCCATGAAATCTGAGATGGGATCCATGTATGAGAACAAAGTATGGACTTTGGTTGACTTGCCCGATGATCGGCAAGCAATTGAGAATAAATGGATCTTTAAGAAAAAGACTGACGCTGATGGTAATGTTACTGTCTACAAAGCTCGACTTGTCGCAAAAGGTTTTCGACAAGTTCAAGGAGTTGACTACGATGAGACTTTCTCACCCGTAGCGATGCTTAAGTCTGTCAGAATCATGTTAGCAATTGCCGCATTTTATGATTATGAAATTTGGCAAATGGATGTAAAAACTACATTCCTGAATGGATTTCTGGAAGAAGAGTTGTATATGATGCAACCGGAAGGTTTTGTCGATCCAAAGGAAGCTAACAAAGTGTGCAAACTCCAGCGATCCATTTATGGACTGGTGCAAGCATCTCGGAGTTGGAATAAATGCTTTGATAGTGTGATCAAAGCATTTGGCTTTATACAGACTTTTGGAGAAGCCTGTATTTACAAGAAAGTGAGTGGGAGCTCTGTAGCATTTCTGATATTATATGTGGATGACATATTACTGATTGGAAATGATATAGAATTTCTGGATAGCATAAAGGGATACTTGAATAAAAGTTTTTCAATGAAAGACCTCGGTGAAGCTGCTTACATATTAGGCATAAAGATCTATAGAGATAGATCAAGATGCTTAATTGGACTTTCACAAAGCACATACCTTGACAAGATTTTGAAGAAGTTCAAAATGGATCAAGCAAAGAAAGGGTTCTTGCCTGTGTTACAAGGTGTGAAGTTGAGTCAGACTCAATGCCCGACCACTTCAGAAGATAGAGAGAAAATGAAAGATGTTCCCTATGCTTCAACCATAGGCTCTATCATGTATGCAATGCTGTGTACCAGACCTGATGTGTGCCTTGCTATAAGTATAGCAGGGAGGTACCAAAGTAATCCAGGAGTGGATCACTGGACATCGGTCAAGAACATCCTGAAATACCTGAAAAGGACTAAGGATATGTTTCTCGTATATGGAGGTGACAAAGAGCTCACCGTAAGAGGTTACGTTGATGCAAGCTTTGACACTGATCCGGATGATTCTAAATCGCAAACCGGATACGTGTTTACTTTAAACGGTGGAGCTGTCAGTTGGTGCAGTTCTAAACAAAGCGTCGTAGCGGGATCTACATGTGAAGCGGAATACATAGCTGCTTCAGAAGCAGCGAACGAAGGAGTCTGGATGAAGGAGTTCATATCCGATCTAGGTGTCATACCTAGTGCATCGGGTCCAATGAAAATCTTTTGTGACAATACTGGTGCAATTGCTTTGGCAAAGGAATCCAGATTTCACAAAAGGACCAAACACATCAAGAGACGCTTCAATTCCATCCGGGATCTAGTCCAGGTGGGAGACATAGAGATTTGCAAGATACATACGGATCTGAATGTTGCAGACCCGTTGACTAAGCCTCTTCCACGAGCAAAACATGATCAGCACCAAGGCTCCATGGGTGTTAGAATCATTACTGTGTAATCTAGATTATTGACTCTAGTGCAAGTGGGAGACTGAAGGAAATATGCCCTAGAGGCAATAATAAAGTTATTATTTATTTCCTTATATCATGATAAATGTTTATTATTCATGCTAGAATTGTATTAACCGGAAACATAATACATGTGTGAATACATAGACCAACAGAGTGTCACTAGTATGCCTCTACTTTGACTAGCTCGTTAATCAAAGATGGTTATGTTTCCTAACCATGAACAAAGAGTTGTTATTTGATTAACGAGGTCACATCATTAGTTGAATGATCTGATTGACATGACCCATTCCATTAGCTTAGCACCCGATCGTTTAGTATGTTGCTATTGCTTTCTTCATGACTTATACATGTTCCTATAACTATGAGATTATGCAACTCCCGTTTACCGGAGGAACACTTTGGGTACTACCAAACATCACAACGTAACTGGGTGATTATAAAGGAGTACTACAGGTGTCTCCAATGGCAGATGTTGGGTTGGCGTATTTCGAGATTAGGGTTTGTCACTCCGATTGTCGGAGAGGTATCTCTGGGCCCTCTCGGTAATACACATCACATAAGCCTTGCAAGCATAATAACTAAGATGTTAGTTATGAGATGATGTATTACGGAACGAGTAAAGAGACTTGCCAGTAACGAGATTGAACTAGGTATTGGATACCGACGATCGAATCTCGAGCAAGTAACATACCGATGACAAAGGGAACAACGTATGTTGTTATGCGGTCTGACCGATAAAGATCTTCGTAGAATATGTAGGAGCCAATATGGGCATCCAGGTCCCGCTATTGGTTATTGACCGGAAACGTGTCTCGGTCATGTCTACATTGTTCTCGAACCGTAGGGTCCGCACGCTTAATGTTACGATGACAGTTATTATGAGTTTATGCATTTTGATGTACCGAAGGTTGTTCGGAGTCCCGGATGTGATCACGGACATGACGAGGAGTCTCGAAATAGTCGAGACGTAAAGATTGATATATTGGAAGCCTATGTTTGGACACTGGAAGTGTTCCGGGTGAAATCGGGATTTTACCGGATTACCGGAGGGTTACCGGAACCCCCCGGGAGCCAAATGGGCCAACATGGGCCTTAGTGGAAAGGTGAGAGGGCAGCCCACATAGGGCTGCGCCTCCCCCCCTCTCCCTAGTCCTATTAGGACTAGGAGAGGGGCCGGCCACCTCTCTCTCTCTCTCTCCCGTTTAAGGATTCCTAGTTGGACTAGGATTGGAGGGGGGAGTCCTACTCCCGGTAGGAGTAGGACTCCTCCTGCGCCTCCCTCTCTTTGGCCGGCCAGCCTCCCTCCCTCCATCCTTTATATGCGGGGGCAGGGGACACCCCAAGACACACAAGTTGGTCCTTGAGATCGTTCCTTAGCCGTGTGCGGTGCCCCCTGCCACCAAATTCCACCTCGATCATACCGTTACAGTGCTTAGGCGAAGCCCTGCGTCGGTAGTACATCAAGATCGTCACCACGCCGTCGTGCTGACGGAACTCTTCCTCGACGCTTTGCTGGATCGGAGCCCGAGGAACGTCATCGAGCTGAACGTGTGCTAAGAACTCGGAGGTGCCGGAGTAACGGTGCTTGGATCGGTCGGATCGGGAAGAAGACGTACGACTACTTCCTCTACGTTGTGTGATCGCTTCCGCAGTCGGTCTGCGTTGGTACGTAGACAACACTCTCCCCTCTCGTTGCTATGCATCACCATGATCTTGCGTGTGCGTAGGAATTTTTTTGAAATTACTACGTTTCCCAACAACAATTTGCAAGGAACTTTGCAGATACCGATAATCGCACTCATACTTTGATGCAAAAGGTTTGGAAATGAAACAATGCGATGCACCAGTGTCAAAAAGAACTTTAGCTGGAATATCATTAACAGGAAGGTTACCCATGATGACATCTGACGAATCCTCTGCCTGAGCTGCATTTAGCAAGTTGACCTTGGCGTGCTTGGGGTTATGCTTGACCACAGCTGTACTTGCCGATCTGACAGGAGGAGGAGGAGGAAGACGCCTCTGGTTAAAGCACTTGTTGGCATAGTGACCCTTCTGTTGGCACTTGTTGCACGTGACCTCTGAAAGCGGACGGTGATACGAAGCACTCGATCTTGGAGCTTGAGACGAAGTCTTGTTCTGAAAGCCAGGGTTGGGTGGGTGGGAAGAACCACTGCCACCTTTGATCTTCTGATACGGCTGACGAAACGGAAGAGGAGGAAGCCAATACTTCTGTTGCTTGGCCACTTGAGTAGAGGAAGAAGGAGTAGCATCTCTGACTCGCTTCTTGGAAGCATCACACCTCAGTTGAGCGGCCTCTTGCTTCAATGCCATGTTGTAGAACTCATCGTACCTCAAGGGCTCAAAGAGAACAAGAGGTAGCTGAATTTCTTCTCTGAGACCACCCCTGAACTAGTATATCATGCTCTTCTCATCAGGTACGTCCTGCTTAGCAAAGAGGGCGAGTTTCTGAAACAACTTGTTGTAGTCATAGACAGACAAAGAGCCTTGCTTCAGGTTGCGGAATTCCTCACGCTTGCTTTCAACCACGCTCTGAGGGATATGGTGAGCTCTGAAATCTTGACGGAATTCATCCCAAGTGATCACACGTCCACCTCTGGAATCCTTGTATTGCTGGAACCATTCTGCAGCTTGATCTTTGAGTTGGAAGGAAGCGAACTTGACAAAGTCCTCAGGCCTGACGTTACTGCACTCGAAATGCTTGCACAGATCCACGAGCCAATCATCAGCATCGGTTGCCTCAACACAATTGCTGAAAGTCTTTGGCCTATTAGCAAGGAACTGGTTGAGTGTAGTAAAGTGATTCTGATTGTTGCCTTGGTTCCCTTGGTTGCCTTGATTGCGCTCTTGAAGGATTTGCATGATCAATTGTGTGTTTGCATTGGTTGCGGCCATCACAACTTGCCATGCCTCCGGAGGAGGTGGATGTGGTGGCGGATCTTGATTCTGATTCTGATTGGTGCTCTTAGCGGGAGCCATCCTTAAGAGGTTGACCACCGTTAGCACATTGACAGATAAAATGAAGCTGAATCCAACGGAATGAAAATTGCAACATATAGTCTTCACATCCGAACAAAATGAACGAATGCATTCCTCTTGAAATGGTCACATATCCATAAATTGAGAAGCCACTTAGAATTTAGGTAGAGAAATAAATCAACAAGGTACGGATCAAGAACGAATACTCGGTAAGAAATCTCAATCTCAAACCAAATATTCGTGGAAGAAGAACTAGAGCTACTTGAATTCCCACCTATGAAACTCCCGAACCTTTCCGGTTATGCAATCAGGTGTTGGGGATACAGGGGAAGCATAATATCTCACCCAAATCTAGCAAATCCTACATCCAGCTGTATCCATCCTTCAACACATAACCGAAAAAAACTTCGGAAACCATCTACCTCAACCTTCGAAAAGCATCCGTTATACAAGTTATGGCGATACTTCCGAACTCCCGCCCCAGTACTGGGTGGCGTCGAGGTTATCTCACCAACGAACTGCATAAAAGAGATTTTCGATGTCGGCGTACTAAACTCAGGTATTCCAGAACTGCAACGATAAAATTATGACGACAACACCTCAGAGCTCAACTCCCCGGGACACTTCCACAAAACCCCTGACAGGAGGCACCAAGACAATATTCTCATCATAAAACCATCGGAACGATTCCAAGATACCCGCGTGATCCTAAAAACATTTTAGTGAAATTTGAGCAGAGAAGAGTCAAAACTCTACGTCAGGATGCCTTACCAGAGCGATGAGAAGACTGGGAAGTAAAAAGAATTCCTAAACTCTCCGATATATAATTCCTAAACGACTCAAAACATTTTTCTAGACACAACTCGGCTGCTAAAAACGATCAATCAGTGGGGCTCCTAAGGTCGGGGAAGGCTCTGATTACCAACTTGTAACACCCTCGATGCGACTATAGCTCCCACGTGTCGAGGCACGACTTAGAGACATAATCGCATTGAAGGCATATGTCGCAAGTTAGGCAATCTTCACAACATCCCATGTACTATATAGATAATAAAAGGGGAGATAACATAGTTGGCTTACACTCGCCACGTCAATCAAGGTACATAAATAACATTACATCATCCAAACACTCATGGCCCGACTACGCCGCCAAAATAAAAGATAACCCAACATGCGACACGGTCCCGATCACCCCCAACTGGGCACCACTACTGATCATCAGGAAAGGAAACATAGTAACGTTGAGAGTCCTCGTCGAACTCCCACTTGAGCTCGAGCGCGTCACCGGGAGCGGAATCATCAGGCCCTGCATCTGGTGTAATAGTAATCTGTGAGCCACAGGGACTCAGCAATCTCACACCCTCGCGATCAAGACTATTTAAGCTTATAGGTAAGGCAAGGTAAATATGTGGAGCTGCAGCAAGCGACTAGCATATATAGTGGCTATCCTGTTCGCAAAAGAGAGCGAGAAGAGGAGGAAAAGCGCGAGCGAGAAACTAGAGAGCAACCTGCGCAAGCATTACTCCAACACCGTGTCCACTTCCCGGACTCCGCCGAGAAGAGGCCATCACGGTAACACACTCAGTTGATTCATTTTAATTAAGTTAAGGTTCAAGTTATCTACAACCGGACATTAACAAATTCCCATCTTCCCATAACCGCGGGCACGGCTTTCGAAAGTTCAAATCCCTGCAGGGGAGTCCCAACTTAGCCCATGACAAGCTCTCACGGTCAACAAAGGAATATACCTCCTCCCGAGACGTTCCGATCAGACTCGGTACCTCGGTTCTTCAAGACACTTCGACAGGTTAAAACAAGACCAGCAACACCGCCCGAATGTGCCGATAAATCCCGATAGGAGCTGCACATATCTCATTCTCAGGGCACACTCAGATGAGCGCTCCATACAACTAAAACCAAACCTCGAGTTTCCCCGAGGGGGCGTTGCACAGGACTCTAGTTTGGACCAACACTCAGAGGAGCACTGGCCCGGGGGGTTTAAAATAAGATGACCCTCGGGCTCCGGAAACCCAAGGGAAAAAGAGGCTAGGTGGCAAATGGTAAAACTAAGGTTGGGCATTGCTGGAAAAGCTTTAATCAAGGCGAACTATCAAGGAGTTCCCATTATAACCCAACTGCGTAAGGAACGCAAAATCCGGGAACATAACACCGATATGACGGAAACTAGGGCGGCAAGAGTGGAACAAAACACTAGGCGAGAGGCCGAGCCTTCCACCCTTTACCAAGTATATAGATGTATTAAGATAACATGGCAATATAATGATATCCCAACAAGTAAATAATGTTCCAACAAGGAACGGTCTCCAATCTTCACCTGCAACTAGCAACGCTATAAGAGGGGCTGAGCAAAGCGGTAACATAGCCAATCAACGGTTTGCTATGACATGGTGGGTTAGGGGTTTGACATGGCAATTTGGGAGGCTTGAAAGCAAATGATAGGCATCGTAGCATTGGCATAGCAAAAGAGCGAGCATCTAGCAAAGCAAAGATAGTAGTGATTTCGAGGGTATGATCATCTTGCCTGCAAAGTTGTCAGAGTTGACTGGATCCTCGAAAGCAAACTCAATGGGCTCCTCGTTAGCGAACTCGTCTTCCAGCTCTACCCAAACAAGACAAACAAACAACAAGGACACAATCAACCACGTGCAAGGATCAAACAATATGATGCAAAGATGGTATGCTATGCGGGATGTGATGCGGGATGCATATGCAAGATTTGACAAGGAATGCATGAACCTGGCCTCAACTTGGAAAACCAAGTGTGCCACTGGAAATATGAGATGAAATCGCTTGAAAACGATATAAAGAACGCCGGAATCGGAGTTACGGTTTGGAAATGGCAAGCGATACAAATATGACCACGTTCTGCGATTTACAGCAAGTAGCCATCTAAAAGCAATGAGATGAACAAGCTACAGCACTCAAACATGGCATCAAAATACATGGCAGGGATGCATTCAAGATGCTTAACAAAAGTCTAGCACTGAGCTATGGCCAATTCATCCACTAACAGGTTCAAACAAGCATGACAAAAATGCATAGGGTAAACAGATTTCAGACTTAGTGAAATTAACACTTGTTTGGAATCTCAGATCAGGTAGCACTCTTTGGAGCAACAAAACTACATGCTACAGGAGCTGAACATGGCAAAGTAAAACATGGCATGGAGCTACTCAAAAAGCTTAACAAAAGTCACTTAGTGACCTTGAGCCAAAAGGGATCAGAAAACACATTTGCAAGCATGTGAACGTAGCAAAAGCATAATCAGTTTTCAGACTTAGTGAAAACTGGCACATGCTAAAAACAGATATCAAGTAGGTATGTTTACGAGCTCGATGCACTCACCACTACTAGAAAAAGGGCTATAGATGAGATTGACACTAATAGCGCACCAGACAAGCGGTGCGCCATTAGTATATACTAATGGCGCACTGCCTTCTGATACACCATTAGAGTTGAAACTACTAATGGCGCACCTGGCCCAGGGTGCGCCATTAGTATCAAAAAAAATTTGAACTAGTGCGCCTGTCCAAACATACTAATGGCGCATCCAGACACAGTGCGCCATTACTGGCGCACCTGTCGGAAAGTGCGCCACTAATGTTATTTTTTTATTATATTTTTTATTCCTTTTTTTGCAAAACTACTAATGGCGCACTGTCGGACAGTGCGCCATTAGTATTTTTTTTTTGCAAAACTACTAATGGCGCACCACCAGATGGTGCGCCATTAGTAATCCCTCCCCTGCCTCATCTCACCCGCGCCTGACCACCACCACCCACCACTTTCCCGGCCATGATCGCCGTCCCCGGCCGTGCTCGCTTCCCCCGCCGCACCCGTCCACCTCCCTCACCGTCCTTCCTCCGCCCGCGCCCGCGCCCTCACCGTCCCCCTCCGCCCGCACACGCGCCCTCGCCGTCCCCCTCCCCCCGCGGCCCCGCCTGCGACAACCTCCCTCCCGAGCGCGACAGCTAGGGTTCCTAGCCGCTGGTGGTGCCCCCGCGCCCCCACGGCCCCCACCACCGCAGCTCCTCCGTCGCCGACGCCTCCGCGACCTCGCCGTGGCCGCCGGCCTCCCCATGACCAACCGAGGCATCCCTTCGACGCAGCCGCCGCCGCCGACCCCGACACCAACCCCGACCCCGACCCCTCCGGCGACCGGCCGCGCCCGCCCAAGTACCTCTCCTCCTTCCTCCTTCCTTCCTCTCCACCCTTCCTCCTCCTTGTCGCCTCCAAAATTGGCCATGAACCAGTGCACTTTAATTTGTTAAACACCTGCAGTAGTATACTTGACTGAATTTAAACACTTGCAGTAGTACTTTGACGAGTCTGCTTGATCAACTGAATTTAAACACTTACAGTCTTTCTACTGCTGCTTGATCAACTGGAGTACTCTGGTACTTGATCAGTAGTTGTTTTGGTGTCGCAAGTGCAGCAGCTGTAGTACTGGAGGCCGGTGGTTCGGGCGGCAAGCAATTCTGGGAGCTGTCCCAGGATATGTCATCATCATCATCGGACGACGTCGTCTCCCGGCGGAGTGCGACTGGTGCCACGACAATCGAGGTCTGTGCGACATGCCTCACCTGGACGATGATCGGCGCTTCAGCATTAAGCTCGAGGAGACCTTCGAAGTCGAAATGGTACACAACGACGACAAGTGTTATTTTCATAATTAAGCATTACTTCAACTATTTCAACGTGTAATTTCCATCTTTTACAATTCGAGTATAGCTTACCCCATGCCATGCAAGACGCTATGTCTTGGAGAGGATGGATTTTGAAGACCATGAAATTTCTGAAACAAAGAAAATTCACCTAAGGACTCATCACGATGTGGACTTTGAAGTAAATCTATATAATTCTGAGAGCGTAACCCATTTTGGTTGCAAAAATTGGGAAGCATTTTGCAAGATGTATGGTTTTGATGAGGGTATGCTTATCACCATGGATCTTGGTAATCCTGACATCAACCAAGACAATATGGACATTTGGGTCCTTGTTGATACGCCTCCAGTTCTATCGCTATGTGAGTTTCTCAAACATAGTTATTAGCTAATTTATATTGTTTATTTCAAAGTAGTTGACAGCTTATTTCCATTGACAGCTTATTTTTATTGTTCAAAGAATGTGCGGGAGATGGTAGACAAAACCCACTACACCGATGGCTCCGAATTAACAACTTACAAGGAGAAAAATCATCTAGTCGGATTTTGTACTGACATTGAAAATTACATTATCCACAAACAAATTCCTCAACATTATGGTAAATACGTGCCACTAGTGCATGTGTTCAACTACGGTAACTACCATGGAGATACCCTGGTAAGATTTTTACTATTACGACATCCGTGCATCTTTTGCATACTTCTAAAACTAGTACATCATTGCTAACTATGAAGTTATTACTATGTTTTTCAACAGATAATCCCAGAGAATTGTGTGCCTCATATGATGTATCTGAAAGGTAGTGTTAATGTTTTGAACATACAGCAGGTCATCCTATGAATCTCAACTATCCATACGAGATTTCTAAAAGAAGTGGAGACATGAAAATCAAAGGATGGAAAAAATATATGGATAGTCGTAAGGAGCTTCTTGGAAGCAAAAGGAAGCGAAGCGCAAGAATTGGAGACAGGATGTTCTCCATTCTCCATAATGGAGAGTCAGGGTCAATATTGTTTTGTGCTATTTTAGCTTAAATAGGGTATTTAGGTCCTGCCTAATACTGATGATCATGTGCTGATGAACAATTAAGTAGGGTTGGTTTGAAGACTATCAAGATGATGATCGTATGACTTGTTATGAATAACGAGTAGAAGTTGTATGATGATGATTAGTAGGACTTGTTAGGATTAGTATTACTTCTGACAAACTCGATACTCGCGGTCTTGAGACTTGTAATGGTTTATCTTTGTTCGGTCTTTTTAATTCGGAGACTAATATGATGAATTGTATTCGGAGACTAATATGATGAATTGTATTCAGAGACTAATCTTCTATTGTATTCGATGAATCTGTTGTTGATGTGTGTTGTCTATATTTTGTCCAATTATACATTTTGTAACCTGTGCAAAAAACAGAAAATTAAAAAATAAAAAAACCTAATATTCATACTAATGATGCATCACATAAAAGTGCGCCATTAGTATGCCAAAGGATACTAATGGCGCATCTTGTTGTTATGCGCCATTAGTATGCCAAAGCACCTGGGTATACATGGCCCCCTGGGAGCCATACTAATGGCGCACTATTGTATATACTAATGGCGCATCTTAGGTGCGCCATTAGTATACCAGATACTAATGGCGCACGAGTGGTGCGCCATTAGTAAAATATACTAATGGCGTGGTACTAATGGCGCACCACTAATGCGCCATTAATGGCCAAATTAGGTGCGCCATTAGTAGGCCTTTTCCTAGTAGTGCACTATGGAGCAAGTCATGACAAACTAAGCATACATCCATCAAGAATACACAAAATTAAAGCTAGACATGGCAAGAACAATAGCATAGCATGCACGGATCAACTACAACATCATCGGCAAAATTGCTAACAAGTAGACAATCTGCCCAGATTCACGAAGTAGCAAAAGTAGAGCTCGATTGACTCAAGCTAGGCTGCTCCATAATTGCAAACAAAGACATGGATGGATAGAGCACTACAAGATTAACAAAACATCCTTACTGATCATCCTCAAAAGAGGCACGGATCACTAGGAAACAACATGAACATATGGCAACTTGGGATAAACAGATCAAGGACTTAGTGGAAATGCTAAGTCCCTGAAATCAGCATTACCAAGTGCCTCACTTTGCAAGCTTGTGCTAGTCACCACACACATCACAAAAATACATGGGTTGCACCTCTGAAAAGATGGCAAAACCCTTAACAAAACATATGTAGAGCTCATGGGCATATCATGCACACAAAAATCATGGCAAAAATGACAAATATCTAAATGGAGCAGCAGATCTGACAATAATCTCAAGTAGCCCTCTTCTAATAGCATTTCGGGCATCAAGATGAACTCAAATGAAAATGATGCAATGAGATGAAATGATGTACTCTTTGAGACGAACATCTTGATATGCTATATGCCTAAAACGGAGCTACGGATGAGGAGATACGATGCGATGAACAAGTGCACTTGAATCTGGAAAAACGGGGACTTAGAAGGAAAAAAATGGACCTCCAGATCTAGGGTTTCTTGGTCCGCGAACCGAGGCGGCGGCGCACGCACTCCGGCGAGTCGGTGGTGGCCGGGGCCGGCGAGGAGAAGGCCGGATCCGTGTCGGGGCGGTGAGGTCTGGCGGCGGGGTGGCCGGATCCGTCGCCGGGTGGCGAGGGGGCGACGAGGGGGTCGCGGAGGAGACGCCGGGCGCTGGCGGCGCGCTGCTCCGGCGATGGCCGCGGTGGCCGAAGGCGTCGGACGGCGAGGTGGCTCGGACGCCGGCGTCGGAGAAGGAAGCGGCGGGCGGGGCGCGGCGGCTCGGGCCCGGTCGGGCGACGGGAGGGCCCGGCCTGGGCCTCGCGGGCCGACGGTGCTGGCGGCGAAGTGGGGCGCGCGGGCGCCGCGTGGCGCGCTGCGGTTGGGGCGGCGGCGATGTCCGGTGCGGCCCGGACGTGTCCGGCGCGCCGGATGGACGGGAACTAGGGTTAGGGTTGGAGTGGGGACTAGGGTTAGGGTTGGAGTGGATCCGGGATTTCGAGGAGGGGTCTTTAAATAGGCATAGGAGGAGTTAGGAGAGTCCAAATGAGGTACGGTTTTCGGCCACGCGATCGTGATCGAACGCTCTAGATGATGGAGAGGGTTTTGGTGGGTTTTGGGCCAAATTGGAGGGGTGTTGGGCTGCAACACACACGAGGCCTTTACGGTCCCTCGGTTAACCATTGGAGTATCAAACGAAGTCCAAAAGATACGAAACTTGACAGGCGGTCTACCGGTAGTAAACCAAGGCCGCTTGGCAAGTCTCGGTCCAATCCGGAAATGTTTAATCCCCACACACGAAAGAAAGGTACAAATGACCACCGGATGACATACACTCGTCAAAATGCTACCCTATGCTACCATTCATATTCAAAGCACTGGATGTTTAATGAATACACCTCACGTCTCCCCAAGGATTGGATTCACACTACCGCACTAGATCTTTCTGTCTCTGGTGTTTAGATTAGCGCTTCATTTCCTCCTTGCTCCTAACCTCCTCGTGGCTCGAACTCCATGATCATGGGTACCTGCATGTTTGAAGAATTACTAAGTGTTAAAAAATCTTCACGTAATTGAAAAAAATTGTACCATTCAAAAAAATGTATATGACACATAGAAAATACATTCATGATTTTAAAAAAGTCTGTTCAGGACATTTTAAACTGAATAAAACCAGGAAATGTAAGAGTGTAAACCATGTGACAATAGGAAACACCTCTTGTAGACAAGCTTATTAACTGGTTTGATGCTACCAATAGCCAAGGGGGGAGGCAGGTTCACACTTGCCGATGGACCTAGTATAGTTCACCATGCTATACTACACATGTGTGTATGGACGCCACACCACAGACGCAACTAGGGGGTATGGTCCTAGCTCCACCCCCGGCTATGATCTAACCATATATTTAAAGCTTTAACAACATAAGAAAATATTTAACCTCCTTAAAAAATAGCTATACGCGGTTTTAAACTTTTATGCCCTACCCAAAAATGAGAAAATGTGATACTAGAATAGAAAAGGATAGAAAGTATAATCCTAATAGACAGATTAAAACCAGATCTAGTGATGTGGCATCGATACCTTTGGAAAGGGACCTCTTGACAATGGCGAATGGCTTGATCTTGACAAGCTCGTCGTCATCGTCCTTCGTTCCCATCCAGCCACGCCCGAGATCCAAGTCAGAGTGCCTGGAGGCGTCGACGCCTTTGGAGGGGGGCCTCTTGATGGTGGCATATAGCTTGATCTCAACGCCCGAGATCTAAGTCAGAATCCCTGCAGCCAACCTCAAACTCTTCAAAGTCTAGATCTTCATACTCCATCTCAAGCCCGACCCCAAGAACGTCAAGCCTTGGGAAGCGCCGACCCCCGCCACCACCTCACCAGGCCTTCTTCTTCTTAGCCACAGCTTTAGCTTTGTCACCCTCCGTGTCACGTGGCATGTTGAGATCCCGCCACCGCAGATGGCCTCTAGTACCTTGTTGTAGTCACTAGGGGGAAGGATCCTCGCCTAAATTGGTAAATGGGTAGAGTTTTTAATGACACATGGAAGCGAATGTGTAGGTTGGCACATGGGGGAGACGACAATCCCATATATACATAGTGGTCGCAAAAATGGCTACCCCTAGACAAGGGGGCATGTGGTAGGGCCCACACACTAGTTAGGGGCTACGCGACAGGCAGAAAGAATGAGGTGGTTCCGGAAGCGAGCGTTTCAATTCAGGGAAACTTGCGTGGTGGCCCCTTGAAAGAAGGGGTATTTCTAGTATTGCCCTTAAAATTGAAGGCATGGAACATTGACTTTCTTTCTTTGGTACCAAGCACTTTTTTATATAATGTGTTCATGATCTAACCATGTATATAGAGATTTTTAACACTTTTATATAATAACATGGCAACATTGCTTCATAACTTTGTGTCTTACTTGGCACCGAGAAGAAATAATTTGAGAGTGGTTTTGTTGCTTTTGAGATGATGAGACTGGTCCATGCATGAACGAAGCTGCAGCTCTGGGCCAAACCACAGAGTTTGGATACAAAATCTACACATGAGTTTTTTATACTCAAATAGGATAAAAATTGTGTAAACCATATATAGAAATTTTTAAAAATATCCAAGAAGATTCAACATATACGTCATTACAACCTTGTGTCCTACATAAGAATGGCAAAATGTAACTTCGGAATGGTCTTTCGGGCTTGGTTGATGCATAACTTATATAGTTATCTACAGATCAACACATAAATTAGTGCCACCGCTGTACCTAGAGAGAGAAAAGGAGTGTACGCATGAAATCGGAAAACATACAAGCGTAAACCGAATGAAACCAGGAAAATGTAAGAGTCTAAACCATGTGAAAATAAGAAACGCCTCTTGGAGACAAGCTTATTATCTGGTTTGGTGCTACCTATAGCCAAGGGGAGCCAGATTCACACTTGGCTATGGACTTAGTATAGTTCACCATAGTATGCTACACATGTATGTATGGACGTCACACCCCGAACGCAACCAGGGGTCTGGTCTTAGAGCCACCCCGGGTTATGATCTAACCGTATATTTAAAGCTTTAATAACATAAGAGAATATTTAACACCCTTAAAAAATGGTCATATACGATTTCATACTTTTATACCCTTCCTAAAAATGAGAAAATGTGATACTACAATAGACAAGGATGGAATGTATAATCCTAATAGATAGATTAAAACCAGATCTAGTGATGTGGCATCGATACCTTTAGTGGCGGACCTCTTCACAATGGCGAATGGCTTGATCTTGGTGATCTCGCCGTCATCGTCCTCCTTTGCCATCCCGACACGCCCGAGATCCAAGTTAGAGTCTCGGGAGCCAACCTCAAACTCTTTGAAGTCCACATCTTCATACTGCATCTCAAGCCCAACTCCAAGCACGTCAAGCCTTGCAAAGCGCCGACCCCCGCCACCGCCTCGCGGGCCTTCTCCCTCTCAGCCACATCTTTAGCTTCATCACCCTCCATGTCACCGCGGGCATATTGAGATCCCGCCATCGCACATGGCCGCTAGTACCTCGTTGTAGTCACTAGGGGGAAGGAGCCTCGTCGAAATTAGTAAATGAGTAGAGTTTTTCATGACACATGGCAGCGAATGTGTAGGGTTGGATTCACACTACCGTACTTAATCTTTCTGTCACTGGTGTTCATATTAGCGCTTCATTTCCTCCTTATTGCTAACCTCCTCGTGGCTCAAACTCCATGATCATGTGTACCAGCATGGTCGAAGAATTATTCAGTGCTAAAAAGTCTCCACGTAATTGGAAAAAAAATGTATGCGACACTTAGAAAATATATACATGATTTAAAAAAAGTGTGTTCATGACATTTTAAACCGAATAAAACCAGGAAATGTAAGAGTGTAAACCATATGAAAATAGGAAACGCCTCTTGCAGGGAAGCTTATTAACTGGTTTGGTGGTACCTATAGCCAAGGGACAAACATGTTCACACTTGGCCAAGGACCTAGTATAGTTCACCATAGTATACTACACATGTGTGTATGGACGTCACACACAGGACGCAACTAGGGGGTCTGGTCCTACCTCCACCCCATGCTATGATGTAACCATATATTTAAAGCTTTAACAACATAAGAAAATATTTAACACCCTCAAAAAATAGCCATATACGCTTTCATACTTTTATGCCCTACCTAAAAATAAGAAAATGTGAAACTGCAATAGACAAGGATGGAAAGTAAAATCCTAATAGACAGACTAAATCCAAATCTAGTGATGTGGCGTCAATAACTTTAGAGAGGGACCTCCTGACGATGGTGAATGGCTTGATCTTGAATAGCCCATCGTCATCGTCCTCCTTTGACATACCGATACGCCCGAGATCCAAGTTACAGTCCCTGGAGCAACCCTCAAACTCTTCGAAGTCCACATCTTCATACTCCATCTCAAGCCCGACCCAAGCACGTCAAGCCTTGTAGCGCCGACCCCCGCCAGCACCTCGTCGGGCCTTCTTATTCTCGACCACGGCTTTAGCTTCATCACCCTCTGTCGGGGATATACCCCGCGGCGTAAACCGGCCGGAAGTATAACCCGGCCGGACTAGGCGTTTCATTGGTAAACCGCCAAAGGATTGGCGGTTTACGTGATTGGCGGTTTACATGTCTGGCGGTTCACGTGTCTGGCGGTTCACTAGCCTGAAGACTCATTGGTGACCCGGCGCGTGTTCCAGATGGATGACAAGGCCCAAGGCCCAGCATGCCCGTTTATGTTAATGGTGGGCCAGTTTAAGAGGAAAAGCATGAGGAACATTTATCTTACAAGGAGTTAAGACCTGGACTTGTATCCGGTTTGTATTAGAGATAGACTAGTCCTAATCCTAATAGGACTCTACATGTAACCCGCCCCTTCAACATATATAAGGAGGGGCAGGGCTCCCCAAAAGGGACAAGATTGACAAGTTTCACAGGTTGGACAAGTTAGGTTTAGACAATAGCTCTCAAGATAAACACTACAGGAAAAAAACTTTAAAGCCGTGTACCCAATACACTCGGCTTATACTGATATAAACACGGTTTATATATAAGCCAAGTAAAACACCCGGCTTATATGACACAGTTTACACTCCGTCGGCTTATAAGATATAAGCCGAGTGCTAGTGCAAAAACTCTCGGTTTATGTATAAACCGTGTGTTTACAGGAGGCTCTCGGCTTACTAAAGTAACATGACGGCAGCAGGAAAATAACGGCCACGTGTTACCGTCTGTATAAACCAAGTGTCTACTGAAGCCACACAGTTTATATATAAACCGAGTGCCTACAAGCGCTACACGTTTTATCTATAAACCAAGTACCAAAATGAGCCACACGGTTTAAATATAAACCGAGTGCTTGCTTGAGCCACACGGTTTATATATAAACATGTAAACCGAGTGCCGACTCCTGCTGTACTCGGCTTATAGTCCAGCCGCTATTACAAATATGCCTATAAGCCGTGTGCCTGGCACCTGAAGTACTCGGCTTATACAGCTCCCGTGGCATAATATGCCTATAAGCTGGGTGCCATGTCCCTAGGACACTCGGTTTATAGGCCAGATTGCTTTTTTTTTCTGCATGCTTCAGCGAGCAGCGGCAACATGGCTTATATATCCAGCAAGCAACATGTCCAGCAAATATAGATCCAGGAAGTAATATATAGCCAAGGAAGGTTCACAACAACAATATATTACAACTTGACAACCATAACAAATTGACCATGAGTCCAAAGTCCACACAGGTACATATCCAACAAGGTTCACAAACAAAAGCATGAGTTCCAAGTTCACACCAAGCATGAACCTCAAACATGCAATGAGCTCCACCGTAGCATGTATGCCCACCGTCAACGGCATCCACAATGCAAACCTACAAGTCCATTACCAAACGCATGAGTTTTCAAAGTTAAGTTTCAAATGATCGATAAGGCACAAGAGTCAACAAGCATCAACATATAAGGTTCAAATTGAAGCTAAGAAGTATGAACAATATAAGCATCAACACTTGTGGGCTCTACTATCAACAATGCACAAGTTGTAAGTTGAGAAGCACAAAGACAAGACGCAAGCATCAACAATGCACAAACATAGACAACTACCTCGAGTGATCATTGTTGCAAGGAGGTCGAAGCGCCATGAGCCGTAGTGGGAGTCACTGGGCTTGCTTGTCCTGACTGAGAACACTTCAAGCACGAGAAGGTAAGATGGTAAGATTCATGATCTTTAAGCATGACTAGTCAACAATCCGTGCGACTGCACGGGCTAGTAATTTTTCCTAAAAGAGTATAAATCATTGGCGGCTCTTTGTATTGTTTCATTTTTTATGTGAGAAATAGAGAATTGTGTTATGAAACTTGATTGTAGTGCACTTAATATTGTTTCAATTAGTTGGACATTAGATAGTGGATTAATATTTCCATGGTCTGAGATTCATAGTTATCTTGTGCCTGTCTTGTGATTGTATTACAAATGCTTATGTTTAACCAAATAGCTCAAAATGGGTTCAAATGATAGACACATATGCAAATAATGCATATCTCTGCTTATCCTTCTATGAGGAAGTCCTACCACCAGATGTGAGCCAAACATTATTATATTTATAGCTTAGCTTAAATCCATAATTATTTAGGTGAGATCCTCTGCATCATATATTTCCTAACAGGAATATAAGGGTTAAAAATGCCGGCCATTTATATAAATGTAAAATGTACAACATAGTTAATATACTGAGAGACTTATATGTATCAAATACTAACTTTCTTTTTGTAATAGCACTTGGTTGCACATTATCCCGGGAAAAGACCCTTGGAATGGGCATTAAATTCATTTTCCTAAATGGGCATTGGCAGTTCAATTCTAAAGTATTACATGTAAGCATCAGTAATCCTCTCTTAGCTTAGTCCGCTTCAAGAAATCATATGATCCCATGTCTCCCAAATAATGTTGATCACCACATACATCCTAGATTTAAAGAGAGTAAATTATGTCGAGCACATGCACATGCATGTATAAATAAAATAGACTATGCGCATGAAGTGCATACCTGCACCCTGGACATGGATACAGCGGGGGAGTGGATGAGAAGCACACACAACCACTGTATGTCCTCGTTGTCGGTATTCTGCTTGATTATCCTCTTCATCGCTTGTTAATGTAAAGAAAAACAGTTGGTCAATAAAGAATCATACATTATTCAAGAAACCAAGCAATGGTATAACAAATAAATTGGAAGTGAACAAACGGCAAGATTTAATTTATTTTGCAATTTGTAGGATTCCCCAACTCGAAGAGAACTGTTGTTGAATATCATATGAAAGAATAATGGATTTGCATTATATGGATTTGAGCCACATATTACACTATTTATAGAATTGAATTCAGGTAGCTAGTAAAATGATTGTCTTGATGATCGTTAACTTAGACCCATAAAAATTAATATTTTATTTTCACCCAATGACCATAGTTTCTAACGGGAATATTGGGGGCACAAAATGCAAGACATCATATAGAAGTGCATCCATATGATGATCAAATACTGAAATCATTTTCTCGCAATAGAAGCACATGGTTACACACATCCCTCAGAATCTCACTTAACTGAAATGGGAGTTTATTTCTTGTAATAGTAACATTTTGTTACACATGTCCCCTCAAATATCCCTCAAGTGGAATGGACGTTAGTTGACAATAGTATATAGGAAGGCTCCCGAACACAAAAAATAGATATATGTTGTTCAAGTGCTGCATACAAAATGATGGTGGCAATAAATTTGAGCACATAAATATATATGAATAGAAGCATTGTAGTAAATGTTCTGTTGGAAATATACCATTGATGCAACAAATAAAAAAAACTGAAATTCAGCAAGGTGCTTGCGTGGGACATCACACATTAGTAATCCTTTCTTACCTTAGCCCCCTGAAACTAATCATATGATCCATGCTGTCCAAAATTATATGTGCTCATCATCCATGAATGAAGAGAAAAGGAGTAAAGTAGTGAGAAGAAATCATCCTAATAATCAAACCTCTAGTCCAGTATGCACCCTGTATAAAATAGAAATCTATGAAGTCATTACCTGCACCTGCAGACACGGTTTGCAGCCAAGGTGTGGATGAGAAGCTCATCCAGCAACTACACATCATCGCCGGTGGCTCTCGACTTGATTATCCTCTTCATTTTCTATGCTTCATTACGTAATCCATAACGACATGCTCAGTGAGCGTGTTTTTTGCTGCAGAACGCTTCCTCATATGTAAAAAAAGAAGAATTGCATCAAAATAGGGACACACCTTCAGTATAAATCTGAAGAATACAACATGATTCTTTCTGTTAATATATACTCCCACTGTTCCAAAATAGATACAACAGCATACCGGAGGGAGTATTACAGTATATGAGAACTGAGATACAACAGCATACCGCACATCTTCTTAAAGAAACAAATGGAGACTGAACTTATCTACTCATTATATGTGTCTAGTAAAGTCTGCACGTGTATGTATAACATATATATGAAATACAACATCATACAATTTAGTATCATAGATTCAGTGAAAAGACGCAAATTTCTAGGAAGTTTATTGGTGTTACAGAATCAGATCTTATAATTACATAACAACTCTTACTAAGCAAGTCCCAGCTCCATACAACAGATGCAAAAACTGTACAACAATCAACTCACATATGTTTTAATTATTTAGTACATCAACCTAACAAAAGAACGAAAATAAAGTTTAGCAAGAAGAAACAATATTATTAAATCCTAGCAAGAGGTTAACTTGAGCATCATTTTTTTTTATTTTGCGTCTTGCTTTGAATAAATATTGTTCAGGTGCCTCCTTGTTGATGCATATACAATGCACATCTGCAACAACACCATCAAAGAAATTCCATCAGAACAAAGTACAGTTTGTGCTTGTAAGATGCACAGTCAAATTGGATTACTGGATGAGAATAAATTGAAAGAATAGATCAAAGTAAAAAAAAGGCATATATTTTTTTTGCTTGTATGGAACAGAAAGAAGTAAACTGAATAAATCGTGTGATACTCCTAAACGACTAATCCACTTCCCAAAAACTTTAGAAGAGATTCTTGAGTTCCCTGTGCAGAAGTACGCCCACATAATTAGATTGTATATAGCATCTAGAAATCCTAGCTATCCAAGTAATATGTAGGTATGAAACTGAACAAGTGTGTAACAGAACATGCATGTGTTCCTGAAGATGCAATTGGGGGAGGGACGGGAACCAAGACCTGGTTACTTCTTGTTGTTGCATGAGGAGGAGATCAGCAGCGGCACCTCTGAGCACCTTCACGCCGGAGGAGTCGGCCCTGGTCAACAGAGAGAGCGAGAGAGAGAGAGAGAGAGAGAGAGAGAGAGAGAGAGAGAGACGGGGGCAGGGGGTTACCTGCCGGCGGAGAGATGGCCGTGCGACCTCAACCCTAGCGGACAGGGAGGGGCGGCGGCGCCGATGAGAGGGCTAGCTGGGGGCTCCTCATGCTCGGGAAGGGGGCGGGGAGGATCTATGCTCCTAGAGGACGGGGAGGGGCGGCGGCGCCGGCGGGTGACGGCGAGGCAGCCGGTGGGTGGAGGATGGGCGGCGGCGCGGGGTGGGGGGAGAAACAGGGGCGGCGCTCGGGAGAAGTGGGGGCTGAAGGCGCTCCGCGGTGGATCTGGGCCAAAATGGCCTCTTTCGCGCGTCTATTTTCGCAAGTCCCGCGCTCACTACTAAGCCTAGAATAGGCTGGTAAGCCGAGTGTCTTATAAAAACACACGGTTCACAATTTTTTTAAAATATTTTTATTTTATTTCAATAGAAAAAGTTTATTATTTTTACTTCTAATAATTTCTATATTTTATTTTATTGTATTTTTACTATACATATTTTATTTTCTTCTTATTGTATTTTCTTTTTATTGTATTTTTATTTCATTTTTTAATAAATAATGATTATTTCATACGATGTCGCGATATCCCCAACATTGATTATTTCATACGATGTCGCGGCATGGAAAATCCTATGTGATGTCTTTGCGACATGTGTATGCCTTGTGCGGGCAAGGGAGGGGCAGTTTACTTCTTTGGGTGGGCGAAGTTACCTCGACGGTATGGTTGATCCAACTGTTTAAATCCTCGTAAAATTGTAAGATGCCGGAAATCCTCAAGAGCTAGCATGGCGTCATCACATGGCCCCTGTAGGGTGTGGTAAATGTTTGGGCGTGTTTCGAATATGCCTCACCTGAGAATGCTTGTAAACTACACCATCTTCGAGGTAGCCTCTGGGTACCGAGAGGGAACGTGTCTAGTTTGTGAAGGAAGTGCAGGTCATGTTGCTCCGTTGGCTTCGAAACTTCTCGTGCTCTCAAAGAAGGCCATGAAAAGACATGTGCCAAGCCCCCGCATTTTTCGGACCCGTCTGCAATATTTGATATATTTATTACACTACTAGGGTTTCACCATCGAAAATTGCAGATCTGTAAGGCGCCACATGAAATCTTGCCCAGAAGTGTCATGGGAAATCATATGTGTTGTCTTTGCGACAAGCGTAGGCCTTATGCATACGAGAGAAGGGCATGCCCGAACATCGGGGGTGAAATTACCTGGCGGCTTGCCTGATCGAACTGTTTAAATCCTCGGAAAACCATACAATGCCGGAAATCCTCGGGAGCTGGCACGGTGTCATCACATGGACCCTATAGGGTGTGGTAGAACTTTGGGCACGTTTTGATTATGCCACATCTGAGGCCGCTTGTAAACTACACCACCTCCGAGGTAGTCTCTTGGTACCAAGAAGGACCGTGTCGGGTTTGTGAAGGAAGTGTCGGTCCTGTTGCTTTGTTGGCCTCAAAACTTCTCATGCTTCCAAACGAGGCCTTCGAATAACACGTGCCAGGCCCCCGCATTTTTTGGACCCGCATGTAATATTTGAGACATTTATTGTACTGCTAGGGTTCCTGTACCGGAAATTGCAGATCTGCAAGGCGCCATATGAAAGCATGTCTAGAAGCGGCATGGAAAATACTATGTGATGTCTTTGCGACATGTGTATGCCTTGTGCGGACGAGGGAGGGGTACGCCCTTACACCGGGGGCGAAATTATGTCCGCAACATGCCTGATCCAATTGTTTAAAGCGTCGAAAAATCGTACGATGCCGGAAATCCTCGGGGGCTGGCATGGTGTCATCACATGCCCCCTTTAGGGTGTGATAGAAGTTTCGACACGTTTTGAATACGCCTCATTTGAGGCCACTTGTGAACTACCACCAGCTCCGAGGTAGTCTCTGTGTAGCGAGAGGGAACGTGTCGGGTTTGTGAAGGGAGTGCGTCTCATGTTGCTCTGTTGGCCTAGAAACTTCTTATACTCTCAAAGGAGGCCTTCAAATGACACGTGCCAGCCCCCCCCCCCCCCCCCCCCCGCATTTTTCGGACCCTCCTGCAATATTTGAGACATTTATTACACTGCTACGGTTTCTGCGTCAGAAATCGCAGATCTGCAAGGTGACAGATGAAATCATGCACAGAAGCGACATGAGAAATTCTATGTGATCTCTTTACGACATGCGTAGGCCTTGTGCGGACGAGGGTGAGGCAGGCCCAGCCACCTACTTACTTCGGGTTGCCGAGTGCCTGGCCGTGTTTTGTCTCCCAGCGAAGAGCCAAGCACTGGGTCTAGAGTGAATTTTCAGTACTGACTTTTGCATGTGATCATAATATGGGTAACCTAGGGGGTCGGAAGAGTACACTAGTTACTTTTGCATGTGATCATAAAGTGGCGTCAAATTGGGAGTTTAAAAAATAAGACCCATAAACTAGTCGGGAGAAATTGGATGAGAAAGAAATAACAATAAATAATAAAGATAAATGCAATGAAAATCATTTTAAACCAAATTTCCATAAATTTCATGGGTTGCCAACATATAAGCCGAGTGCTATCTTAGGACACATGGTTTACGTATTGTATAAGCCGAGTGTTATCTCAGGGCACACGGCTTACATACTGTATAAGCCGAGTGCTATCCCGCAGCACACGGCTTATAGGATGCTCCGTGACGGCCCCGTCAACTACCTCCATTGTAGATACGTGGCAGATGTCTTTGCTGAGTGCCAGCTGGAAGCCGAGTGCTTTTTCCTGTAGATACTGTGTGCTCACTATAAGCCGAGGGCTTTTTTCTACACTCGGCTTATAGATGGCTATAAGCCGAGTCCTTCGCATTTGCCGGGTGCTTTTTTGCCTTGACACGGCTTAGATGCATATAAGCCGAGTACCCGAAATATAGCTCTCGGCTTATAGCCTAACACACGGGAAAACATAATTTTTCTGTAGTGAAAGCATTCTTGTAACCGTGATCATTATCATCAATATCAATGAAGCAGGATGTAGGCTTTTACCTCCACCGTGAGAGGCCGAATCTGGGTAAAACATCGTGTCTCTCGTCCCGCTCAACCCCTCTCAAGCTACCACATAGATGTGTTGGCCTCGCGACTAAGTCCTGACACTAAGGACATCTGCCGTGACAATTCCACGACAGTTGGCGCCCACCGTAGGGCCTGCGCACGGTGGTGTTGAGTTCTTGGAGGGATTCTTCCTAGGATTTCGAGAAGTTCATGGTTTTTAGATGAAGCAGAGCCGGATTGTGTCTATGTGCATCGTGACATGCCACCAAGCGATTCGTCATGGCCGGATCACTTTCCGTTGCACCGTTGTGAGAAGCCAAAGGCAGAAGGGATTCTATCAGACTGCAGCACAGGTGATTTACCTACAGCGTTGCAAGTAATCAAGAAAACAAAAGTTTGGAGCCGATCGATCGGCTGGCCGCTGCCTTCGTGTCCTGTATGCAGTACTGGAGGTTGATCCGAGACTACTGCTTAATCCGCCGAGTTTCCACTGCTGCTCCACGTCCACAAGTTCCAGGCCGTGGAAATCAACTGTCTGTTGTTACCTTTTTTCCGAGGTCAGATGACTACATCCGTCCAAATCAGAAGATTCCAAGAGGAGCTGCCGGATCAATGATCAAGGTAATTGAAAAAAAATATAGAGGAGCGGCCACGACCCGGAGGAGGATTGAGTCGAGGGTAGGTCCTTGCATCGCCCGCTCCCGAGCCATGGCCGGTTTGACTTCGCTCACGCAGATATGCCCTGCTCAAACCGCCTCCCGCTTCCGCTTTACGCCGTTGTTGCAAGTCGCCGAGTTGACTCCGCCATGGCCGCGCCTGACCTTTACCTCTGCTACAAACTGCCACAGCCGGATCGGCTTCCTCGGTCTCGGCCTCCTGAAACAGCCATCAGGCCTCCGCAGCCTCGTCGAGCCGTTTCACCTCGCCGGCTACGCCTACGAACCGGCGCTGCGTGGCCGCAGCCGCGCCTCAAACCGGCTCCTCCTCGACTTGCTAGGGACCGTCTTGTGCCCACTGCGCCACACGCCACTCCGGGCCACTGCTACTCTGACTCGGCGTTGCCGCTCTTCATTGTTGTCGGCACCAACCCGGCGTCCGCATCAGGCTTGGTCGTATCCGAACCATAGCAACATTTTTTGATAGGCGTAAAGCCACAGAATCACTTGGGGACTTGTAGTCACGTCTAAACCATAGTCACGCCTCTTGATCGGCCTAGTGCCACAGCATCATTTGGGAGCTTTGGTCGAACCCGAACCATCGCTACACCTCTTGATCGGCGTAATGCCAATGCATCACTTGGGGACTTGTGGTCACGTCTGAACCATAATCATGCCTCTTGATCGGCCTAAGGTCACAGAATCACTTGGGGCTTGGTCGAACCCGAACCATTGCCACGCCTTTTGATCGGCATAATGCCACTGTTTCATTTGAGGACCTGGCTGACTTGAACCATAGCTACGCCTATCGGGGGCTTGGTCGTGTCCGACCATGGTAACGCCATTTAATCGGCTCAAATAGCCTCTTTTTGCAAATGGTTTTATCATTGCCTTTGCTTGAAATTTTGTTTTGATAAATATTTCTTTTGTTGCGTTTTTAAACCGACAATTCTTAAACCGGTTCGACTATCAAATTACAAATTGACTGAACACGGTCAAATCTTAATCCGGAGGCTATCTGCCCGGTTTGATTTTCTGTTACCATCCTATTATGGAGTAAACCGATGTTTATCAACCCGGCTCGGCTTTGAACTACAAGTTGTCAGTACATGATCAAGTTATAATTCGGAGACTATCAGCCCGGTCTTGTTTGACTACGAGTCGCCAATATTATATATGGTTAAACCGGTGTTTATCACAACCCGGTACGGTTTCATCATAAACCGGCACAATATGGAAGGAGTTATCAGTACTCAAGATTGGGGTTATCACCTTACTACAAAAAGTTGGTAAAACCAACAATGTGATTCAATGTCACTGGTATGATATATTTCATATTTGGTTATTCTTAAGTGCAGCCTTGGTTATAAACCCGGGTTATATGTTGGGCATTATGACCCGTCCGGCGGTAAACCGCCAGGACACTTTAAACTTGTTGTATGCAGAAACAGGTTTGTTAAATCGGCCTGGCTTTGGACTATAAGTCGCAAGTATATATATTTGGATTGCACCAGTGGAATCACGCGCTTATAAATCATTGGGTTATATTATTCAAATAGCCAAATTTGGCTGAATTTTCATTATGATATTGAATGAATAAGGTTTTCATACTGGATTATATTATCTTGAATAGCCAACATGGCTGGATTTTTATGGTTATTAATAACCGGTATTATTGAGTTTTCAAAGTCGCTTTAGCGCAATCGCTATTATTTTATCAAAGGATATGATTTATTCTACAATGGAAGGAATAGTCCCGAATCGCTGCAGGCTTACAACCCGGCACTTGGGGGCTACATTATTCAAATTGAGATTACATGCAAGTCTCATGTCGCTGCAAGCATGCACCATGCCACTTGGGGGCTAATGCAAAGTCATTTTTACTAGTCTTATTGAAGACCCGACTCATCATATTATAATGAGCCGGCCCTTGGGGGCTACCAATCGCTCCTGTCAACAATTCAAGGTACACAGATTTTTCATCTATTATTAAAGGATCCACTGCTTAGTTGGTAAAGCACAAGGCTCTTAACCTTGTGGACATGGGTTCAAGCCCCATGACGGGGGTTACATCATATGATGATTTCATTGAAGCATACATCGAGTCCCAGCTCAATATTATCTTATTAAGCCGGCCCTTGGGGGCTACATATTGCTACTCAAGCTTACATGATCATATTTGCAAAGTCCCTGCTCATTATTGCATACTGACCCGGCCCTTGGGGGCTACGCTAGTTGAAAGTTTTTTATGAGAATAAGGCAATTTCAAGTCCCAGGTTGCTGCAAGCATGACAACCCGGCACTTGGTGGCTACCACATATGTAGAATACTCAATTCTGACTATGATTGAGATGAACAAACCGGATTTTCTTCAAGGTTGAAACACTTATTGGAGCAAGTCTTAAGTTATCATTATTCTCCTCTTAAGACATGGGGGCTACAGGTATTATGCATATAAAGGAGGAACATTTTCATTTTATCAGTTTTGAGCAAATCAGGAAGATCAATTACATGACCCGATGTCGACAACAATTATGACCCGGTGCCATCAATATTTATAAACCGGCCATTTTGGTAATATTAAACCGGCAAGTTTTACATCTTCAAACCGGCTGAATATCAGATAAGTATTTCAAAGACCCATATTTCTTAAACCGATGCTTTGGGAGCTGAGTCAAAGGAGTTATTCTTCATAATATTTCTTGGTGACAAACCAATGTCGGCAAATTGATTATGAAGCTGGTCTGTTGACCCGGACTTCCCAGAAGGAGGAAATAATAAGGACTTAAGGGTGATCAGGTACCGGTTTACAAGAATTCTTAACCCGGAGCATAACCTGTCAAATTTGTTCTTGTGTTTATTTTGCAGTATAAGTTTACCATGGATAAATCCAAGCTAAACTTGGGGGCTAATGTCGGGGATATACCCCGCGGCGTAAACCGGCCGGAAGTATAACCCAGCCGGACTAGGCGTTTCATTGGTAAACCGCCAAAGGATTGGCGGTTTACGTGATTGGCGGTTTACATGTCTGGCGGTTCACATGTCTGGCGGTTCACTGGTATGACGATTCACGAGCCTGAAGACCCATTGGTGACCCGGCGCGTGTTCCAGATGGATGACAAGGCCCAAGGCCCAGCATGCCGGTTTATGTTAATGGTGGGCCGGTTTAAGAGGAAAGGCATGAGGAACATTTATCTTACAAGGAGTTAAGACCTGGACTTGTATCCGGTTTGTATTAGAGATAGACTAGTCCTAATGTTGATCCCGCCACCGCACATGGTCGCTAGTACCTCGTTGTAGTCACTAGGGGGAAGGAGCCTCGCCTAAATTGGTAAATGCGTAGAATTTTTAATGACACATGGGAGCGAATGTGTAGGTTGGCACATGGGGGCGAGGACAATCCCATATATACACTGTGGTCGCAAAAACGGCGAGCCCTAGGCAAGGGGACGTGTGGTAGGGCCCACACACTTGTGAGGGGCTATGCGACCGGCGGAAGGAACGAGGTGGTTCCAGAAGCAAGTGTTTCAAGTCAGGGAATCTTCCGCGTTGGCCCTTGAAAGAAGGGGTATTTCTAGTATTGCCCTTGAAATTGAGTGCATCGACCACTGAATTTCTTTCTTTGGTACCAAGCATTTTTCTTGCTCAAGATTGTGCGACACCCCAGACCTGGAAAAAAGTAAGCACATTATATACACTCGTCAAAATGCTACCCTATGCTACCATTTGTAATCAAGATAAATAAGACAAAAGCAACGGATGTTTCATGAATTCACCTCATGTCTCCCCAAGGATTGGATTCACAGTACCGTACCACATCTTTCTGTCATTGATGTTCAGTTTAGCGCTTTATTTCTTCTTTGCTCCTAGCCTCCTCGTGGCTCGAACTCCGTGATCATGGGTACCTGCATGGTTGGAGAATGAGTAAGTTTTAAAGAATCTTCACGTAATCGAAAAAAATTGTACCATTCAAAAAAAGTGTGTTCATGACATATTAAACCGAATAAAACCAAGAAATATAAGAGTGTAAACCATGTGAAAATAGGAAACGCGTCTTGCAGACAAGCTTATTAACTGGTTTGGTGCTACCTATAGCCAAGGGGGAGCCACGTCCACATTTGGCGATGGACCTAGTATAGTTCACCATAGTATGCTACACATGTGTGTATGGACGTCACACCCCGGACGCAACTACAGGGTCTGGTCCAAGCTCCACCCCGGGCTATGATCTAACCATATATATAAATATTTAACAACATAAGAAAATATTTAACCCCCTTAAAAAATAGCCATATGCGATTTCAAACTTTTATGCCCTACCAAAATTGAGAAAATGTGATACAACAATAGACAAGGATGGAAAGTATAATCCTAATAGATGGATTAAAACTAGATATAGTGTTGTGGCATTGATACCTTTGGAGAGCAACCTCTTGACAATGGTGAATGGATTGATCTTGACGAGCTCATTGTCATCGTCCTCCTTTCCCATCCCACCACGCCCGAGATCCAAGTCAAAGTCCCTAGAGGTGTAGATACCTTTGGAGAGGGACCTCTAGACGGTGGCGAATGGCTTGATCTCGACGCCCGAAATGTAAGTCAGAATCCCTGGAGCCAACCCGAAACTCTTCAAAGCCCACATCTTCATACTCCCTCAAGTCTGACCCCAAGCCTGTCAAGTCTTGCAAAGCGCCGACCCCCGCAACCACCTCGTCGGGCCTTCTTCTTCTCACCCACAACTTTAGCTTCGTCACCCTCCATGTCACTGCGGGCATGTTGAGATCTCGCCACCGCACATGGCCGCTAGTACCTCGTTGTAGTACTAGGGGGAAGGAGCCTCGCCTAAATTGGGAAATGGGTAGAGTTTTTAATGATGCATGGGAGCGAATGTGTAGGTTGGCACATGGGGGCGAGGACAATCCCATATATACACAATGGTCACAAAAACAACGACCCCTAGACAAGGGGGTGTGTGATAGGGCCCACACACTAGTGAGGGGCTACACGACAGGCGGAAGGAACAAGTGTAACGCCCCATATGTAACTTTCCAAATTTGTACTCCAACTCTTGCCGTTTCCGGCATTAAGTTATATTTATTCCTCGGGTTCGGGTCTTTGTCTCCGTATGTTGTTTTCGTTTTCGTGCATCTCATATCATGTCATCACGTGCATTGCATTTGCATACATGTTCATCTCATGCATTCGAGCATTTTCCCCGTTGTCCGTTTTGCATTCCGGCGCTTCGTTCTCCTCCGGTGGCCATTTCTAGCCTTCTTTCGTGTGTGGGGATTAAACATTTCCGGATTGGACCGAGACTTGCCATGCGGCCTTGGTTTACTACCGGTAGACCGCCTGTCAAGTTTCGGGTCATTTGGACTTCGTTTGATACTCCAACGGTTAACCGAGGGACCGAGAAGGCCTCGTGTGTGTTGCAGCCCAACACCCCTCCAATTTGGCCCAAAACCCACCAAACTCTGCTCCACCGTCTCGGTCGTTCGATCACGATCGTGTGGGCGAAAACCGCACCACATTTGGACTCTCCTAGCTCCCTCTATGCCTATATAAAGGCCTCCCATTTTTCGGATCGTCTTCCTCCCGAAACCCTAAAAAATCGCATCGCGCCGCGCCGGACATGTCCGTACCTGGTCGGACGTTTCGCGCCGCCGCCCCGGTCCACTGACTGCGCGCCACGTGTCCCCGCCAGATCAACCCCGCCGCCGGCCCGCTCGGCCCAGGGAGGGCCCCCGCGGGCCCGTTCGCCGCCGCCCGCGCCGCCCCGCTGCTTCTTCCCGCGCTCCGGTGGCCGGAGCCACCACAGCCGCCATCGCCGCCCCGCCGCCGTCAACTCCGGGAGCCGCGCCGGCCGCCCCAAGCCTCGCCTCGGCGTCCGCGCCCATGCCCGCGCCCCTCGCCGCCTCCTCCTCACCGGCCGGCCCCGGATCCGGCCTCCTCGCCTCGGGAAACGCCACTCCGGCCGTCTCCAACGAACTCCGGCGAGCTTCGTCTCTCCGGCATGAACAGTACCGACGGTCCTCAGTTCCCGCGCTAGATCCAGATCCAGTTGGTTTCGGTTGACTTTCGTCGGGAAACCCTAATTTTTTATGCATTGTTCGACGCATCATATCTCCGCATCCGTAGCTCCGTTTTGGACATATGATATATCAAAATCTTCGTCTCGACGAGTACATCATTTCACTCCATTGCATCATTTGTATTTGAGGTCATCTTGGTGCCCAAAATGCTGTTGGTAGGAGGCATCATGAGTTAAATTGCAGATCCGTTAGCTCTACATTGACTTTTTTCATTTTTGCCATGATTATTGTGTGCATGATATGCCTGTGCCCCTTTGGGATGAATTGTTAAGCATGTTGTCTTGTTTCCAGAGGTGCCTCCCATGCATTTTTAGGATGTGTGTGTTGTCTTGTGCAAGCTTGCAAAGAGGGGTACCTGAGTTTGCTGATTTCAGGGACTTAGTGAAAATCACTAAGTCTGGGATGTTTTAGTTCACGATGCTATATGTCCAGCTTGTTTCCTAGTGATCCGTGCCTCTTTTGAGGATGATCAGTAAGAGTGATTTGTTATGCTTGTTGTGATTAATCCATCCATGTCTTTACTTGTGATGTTGGAGCAACCTAGGTTGACTCAATCGAGCTCAACTTTTGCATAGTTGTTATTTTGGGAAGATCGTGAACTCTTTTGCGATTTTGCCGGAGCTATTGCTAGTGATCCATGCATGCTATACCATTGTTCTTGCCATGTCTAGCTAGCATTTTGTGCCTTCTTTATGGATATATGCTTTCCTTGCCATGACTTGCACCGTAGTGAGTGCGTCGACCTCGTTTACATGCCTCCGTGAGTTATAATTTCAGCATGTCCCAGTTTTCACTAAGTCTGAAAACTGATTGTGTTTCATTGATGTTCGTGTGCTTGTTAGAGTATTTTGTGAACCCTTTTGGGCCCAGGTCATTTTGGGTGTTTTGTTAAGCTTTTTGAGTAGCTCCATGCCATGCTCTTACTTGCCATGTTTAGGTTATGTTTCTTGTTGTTTTGCTGCTCCGAAAAGAGCATCGTGGTCTGAAATTCCAGACTAGCGTTAATTTCGCTAAGTCTGAAATCTGTGTTGCTTATTCAGTTTTGCCATGCTTGTTTGAACCCCTTAATGGATGAATTTGCCTATGCCTCAGTCCTGGTGATTTGTTAAGCTTCTTGTTTACATCCCTGCCATGCAATTTGTTTTCATGTTTGGTGGCTGTAGCATGTTCATTTCGTTGCATTTAGGAGCCTATTTGCTGTAATTCGCAGGTCGGCTCGTTTCGTAAAACGCTTGCCATTTCCAAACCGTAGCTCCGATTCCTTTGATCTTTATATCGTTTTCAGGGGATTTCTTCCCCTCTATCCAGTGGCACACTTGGTTTTCCAAGTTGAGGCCAGGTTCATGCATTTCCTGTCATGTCTTGTATTTTGCATCCCGCATCGCATCCCGCATAGCATATCATCTTTGCATATTATTGGTTACCCTTTCACGTGGTTGATTGTATCCTTGTTGCTTGTTTGTGTTGTTGGGTAGAGCCGGGAGACGAGTTCGCTAACGAGGAGCCCGTTGAGTTTGCTTTTGAGGATCCAGTCAACTCTGACAACTGTGCAGGCAAGATGATCATACCCTCGAAATCACTACTATCTTTGCTATGCTAGTTTGCTCGCTCTTTTGCTTTGCCATTGCTACGATGCCTACCACTTGCTTGTCAGCCTCCCAATTGCCATGATTGAGCCTCTAACCCACCTTTGTCCTAGCAAACCATTGATTGGCTATGTTACCGCTTTGCTCAGCCCTTCTTATAGCGTTGTTAGTTGCAGGTGAAGATTGGAGCTGTTCCTTGTTGGGACATTTACTTACTTGTTGGGATATCATTATATTGCTATGTTATCTTAATTCATCTATACATTTGGTAAAGGGTGGAAGGCTCGGCCTCTCGCCTAGTGTTTTGTTCCACTCTTGCCGCCCTAGTTTCCGTCATATCGGTGTTATGTTCCCGGATTGTTGCGTCCCTTACGCGGTTGGGCTATAATGGGAACCCCTTGATAGTTCGCCTTGATTAAAGCTTTTCCAGCAATGCCCGACATTGGTTTTACAATTTGCTACCTAGCCTCTTTTTCCCTTGGGTTTCCGGAGCCCGAGGGTCATCTTATTTTAACCCCCCCCCCGGGCCAGTGCTCCTCTGAGTGTTGGTCCACCCTAGAGCACCATGCGGGGCCGTCCCTTGGCAACTTGGGTTACGTTGGCTCCCGTACGCTTAGCTTATCTGGTGTGCCCTAAGAACGAGATATGTGCAGCTCCTATCGGGATTTGTCGGCACATTCGGGCGGTGTTGCTAGACTTGTTTTAACCTGTCGAATCATCTTGTTGTACCGGGATACCGAGTCTGATCGGTGTGTCTTGGGTGGAGGTCTATTCCTTCGTTGACCATGAGAGCTTATTATGGGCTAAGTTGGGACCCCCTGCAGGGATTGATCTTTCGAAAGCCGTGCCCGCGGTTATGGGCAGATGGGAATTTGTTCATGTCCGGTTGTAGATAACTTGAACCTTAATTAATTAAAATGAATCAACTGAGTGTGTTGCCGTGATGTCCTCTTCTCGGCGGAGTCCGTGAAGTGGACACGGCGTTGGAGTTATGTTTGCGCAGGTTGCTCTCTAGTTCCTCGCTCGCGCTTTGCTCTCTCTTCTCGCTCTCTTTGCGAATAAGTTAGCCACCATATATGCTAGTCGCTTGCTGCAGCTCCACTTATACACTACCCCTTTCCTACCTATTAAGCTTAAATAGTCTTGATCGCGAGGGTGCGAGATTGCTGAGTCCCTGTGGCTCACAGATTACTATTACACCGGATGCAGGGACAGATGATACTGCTCCAGATGGCGCGCTCGAGCTGAAGTGGGAGTACGACGAGGACTCTCAGCGTTACTATGTGTCTTTTCCTGATGATCAGTAGTGGTGCCTATTCGGGGTTAGATTCAGGGCCTTGTCGCATGTTGGGGGTCTTCTCTATTTTGGCACCGTAGTCGGGCCATGAGTGATTGTATGATGGATGTTATTTATGTACTTTGATGTGATGTGGCGAGTGTAAGCCAACTATGTTATTCCCCTTTATATTATTTATGTACATGGGATGTGTGATGATTTCCCGACTTGCGACATTGCTTTCAATGCGGCTATGCCTCTAAGTCGTGCCTCGACACGTGGGAGATATAGCCGCATCGAGGGCGTGACAAGTTGGTAATCAGAGCCTTCCCCGACCTTAGGAGCCCCCATTGCTTGATCGTTTTTAGCAGCCGAGTTGTGTCTAGAAAGATGTTTTGAGTCCTTAGGAATTATATATCGGAGAGCTTAGGAATTCTTTTTACTTCCCAGTCTCCTCATCGCTCTGGTAAGGCATCCTGACGTAGAGTTTTGACTCTTCTCTTCTCAAATTTCACAAAAAAAAATTTAGGATCACGTGAGTATCTTGGTTTTGTTCCGATGGCTTATGATGAGAATACTGTCTTGGTGCCTCCTGTCAGGGGTTTAGTGGAAGTGTCCCGGGGAGTTGAGCTCTGATGTGTTGTCATCATAATTCTATCGTTGCAATTCTGGCATACTTGAGATATGTGCGCGACATCGAAAATCTCCTTTATGCAGTTCGTTGGTGAGATAACCTCGATGCCACCCAGTACTGGGGCGGGAGTTCGGGAGTATCGCCATAACTTGTATAAAGGATGCTTTTCGAAGGTTGAGATAGATGGTTTCTGAAGGTTTCTTGGTTATGTGTTGAAGGATGGATGCAGCTGGATGTAGGATTTGCTAGCTTGGGTGAGATATTATGCTTCCCCTGTATCCCCAACACCTGATTGCATAACCGGAAAGTTTCGGGAGTTTCATAGGTGGGAATTCAAGTAGCTCTTAGGATATCCTTCCAGCAGATGTATGATATGAAATTGGGGTTCGACGTCTAGTGGTTCGCCTATTCACGGTCGATTTTACAGTGGCCTCGTTGTGTCTTAAAGAGTCCTTGGCTATGCTGACTCGGGGACGCTTCGTATGTCATGTGCACTGCCTTGTACATGATGGTGCTGTACGGTCGAGCCCGTGTAGGTCCCACCACGAAAACTTCGGACGAAATTTCTATCATGTGTTTGTTCCGGCTTATTCCGCAAGCCAACCCTTGGTTTTATTTCGAGTTGTGGTATTCGTTCTGCTTCGACGTCATATGTTGATTCCATCCCTCATTGATGTACCTCTTCTACCTGATTCTTCGTGGCTTCGCAATTTAGGAATATGTGACCACTTCAAGAGAAGTGTATTCGTTCATTTTGTTCGGACGTGAAGACTTTATGTTGCAATTTTCATTCCGTTGGATTCACCTTCAATATTTCTCGATTTGTGTGCTAACGGTGGTCAACCTCTTCAGGATGGCTCCCGCTAAGAGCACCAGTCAGAACCAGAATCAAGATCCGCCGCCACCTCCGCCTCCTCCGGAAGCATGGCAAGCTGTGATGGCCGCTACTAATGCAAACACATAGCTGATCATGCAAATCATCCAAGAGCGGAATCAAAGCAGTCAAGGGAATCAAGGCAACAACCAGAACCATTATGCAACTCTGAATCAGTTCCTCGCAAATGGTCCAAAGACGTTCAGCAACTGCGTTAAGGCTACCGATGCTGATGATTGGTTAGTCAATCTGGGCAAGCATTTTGAATGCAGCAACGTCAGACCTGAAGATTTCGTCAAGTTCCCGTCTTTCCAGCTCAAAGATCAGGCCGCAGAGTGGTTTCAGCAGTACCAAGATTCCAGAGGTGGACGTTTGATCACTTGGGATGATTTCCGTCGTGATTTCCGAGCTCATCACATTCCTCAAAGTGTGACTGAAAGCAAACGAGAGGAATTCCGCAATCTGAAGCAAGGCTCTTTGTCTGTCTATGACTACAACAAGTTGTTCCAGAAGCTCGCCCGTTTTGCCAAGAAGGATGTTCCTGATGAGAAGAGCATGATCTATCAGTTCAGGGGTGGTCTCCGTGAAGAAATTCAGCTCGCTCTTGTCCTCTTCGAGCCGCTGAGATACGATGAGTTCTACAACATGGCACTGAAGCAAGAGGCTGCTCAGTTGAGGTGTGATGCTTCCAGGAAGCGAGTCAGAGACACTACACCTTCTTCCTCTACTCAAGTGTCCAAGCAGCAGAAGTATTGGCTTCCTCCTCCTCCGTTTCGTCAGCCGTATCAGCAGAAGAGCAAAGGTGGCAGTGGTTCATCCCACCCACCCAACCCAGGCTTTCAGAACAAGACTTCGTCTCAAGCTCCAAGATCAAGTGCTCCGTACCACCGTCCGCTCTCAGAGGTCACGTGCAACAAGTGCCAACAGAAGGGTCACTACGCCAACAAGTGTTTCAACCAGAGGCATCTTCCTCCTCCTCCTCCTGTCAGATCGGCAAGTACAGCTGTGGTCAAGCATAATCCCAAGCACACCAAGGTCAATATGGTGAATGCAGCTCAGGCAGAGGATTCTTCGGATGTCATCATGGGTAACTTTCCCGTTAATTCTATTCCCGCAAGAGTTCTTTTTGATACGGGTGCTTCGCATTGTTTCATGTCAAGATCTTTTGTTTCCAAGCATGACTTTGTTTCAAAGATGTTGGGTAAACCTATGGGAGTGGTTTCTCCGGCTAAGTCTATGAGGGCTACTTCAATAGTCCCGGATATTTCTATCATGTTGGGTGATTTCAAGTTCTTGGCTTCTCCAATGGTTCTTGGCAATTCTGATATCGATCTTATTCTTGGGATGGACTCGCTCTCTAAACACAAGGCTCACCTTGATTGTGTAGCCAGGCAGATTCAACTGACTCATTCGTCTGAAGATGTCATTGTCTTTGCCGCTTGCGATAATACCATCCGGTTGTTTTCTCTCAATGACAAGGGTGAATAGGATGCTATTTCACATATTCCGGTTGTGTGTGAGTATCAAGACGTCTTCCCAGAAGAACTCCCAGGCATGCCTCCAAACCGGCCAGTTGAATTTGTTATTGAACTTGAGCCCGGTACGGAACCTGTGTGCAAACGTCCCTACAAGCTCGGCCCCGAAGAGTTGAAGGAGTTGAAGAAACAACTCGATGTTCAAGAAAGAATGGGTCTCATTCAGACTAGTACTTCTCCGTGGGGTTGTGGTGTTCTTTTTGTGAAGAAGAAGGATGGAACGGACCGACTTTGTGTTGATTATCGTCCATTGAACAAGAAGACCATCAAGAACAAATACCCACTTCCCAACATTAATGAGCTGTTTGAACAACTCAAGGGTGCCCAAGTATTCTCCAAGCTTGACCTCCGTATGGGTTATCACCAAATTCGCATTCGTGAGCAAGATATTCCCAAGACGGCGTTCAGAACAAGCTATGGGTCATATGAATACACCATCATGTCTTTTGGCCTCGCCAACGCTCCTCCGACGTTTTCTCGCATGATGAACTTCATTTTCAACCCCTACACCAATGACTTCGTTTTGGTCTATCTAGACGACATTCTGGTTTTCTCGAAGAACAAGGAAGATCATGCCAAGCACTTGCGTTTGGTTCTTGACAAGCTCAGGGAACATCAGTTCTACGCCAAGTTCTCCAAGTGTGAATTTTGGCTCGATGAGGTTCTTTATCTTGGCCATATCATCTCTGCCAAGGGCATTTCCGTGGATCCTGAGAAGGTGTCTGCAATTGTTAATTGGGAACCTCCTCAGAATGTGAAGCAACTCCGTAGCTTCCTCGGTCTTGCAAGCTACTGCCGAAGATTCGTTGAAATTTTTTCCAAGATCGCGAAGCCTCTCTCAAACCTTCTGCAGAAGCACGTCAAGTACGTTTGGTCTCCGGAGTGTGATATTGCTTTCAACGCTTTGAAAGAGAAATTGATCACTGCTCCAGTTCTAACTCCGCCTGATGAAACCAAGCCGTACGAGGTCTTTTGTGATGCCTCTCTCCAAGGTCTCGGTGCTGTACTGATGCAAGAGAAGAAAGTTGTTGCTTATACCTCTCGCCAGTTGAAGCCTAATGAGAAGAACTACCCCACTCATGATCTCGAGTTGGCGGCAGTTGTGCACGCTTTGTTGACTTGGAGACATCTTCTATTGGGAAGGAAAGTGGACATTTTCACTGATCACAAGAGTCTCAAGTACATCTTCACTCAGCCTAATCTCAACCTCAGGCAGACTCGATGGGTCGAAATGATTCAAGAGTACAATCCGAGTATTGAGTATACTCGAGGCAAGGCTAATGTGATTGCTGACGCTTTGAGCAGAAAAGCATATTGCAACAGTCTGATTCTCAAGCCTTATCAACCCGAGCTTTGTGAAGCTTTCCGCAAACTTAATTTGCAAATTGTTCCTCAAGGTTTCCTCGCCAACCTTCAAGTTTCTCCTACCTTGGAAGACCAGATTCGCCAAGCCCAGCTTCTTGATGCTATGGTGAAAAAGGTGAAGATTGGTATTGCAAAGAGTCAGTCCAAGTACAAGTGCTACCGACTTGATGACAAGGACACTCTCTTCTTCGAGGATCGAATTGTTGTGCCCAAAGGTGAACTTCGTAAAGTGATCATGAATGAGGCTCACAACTCTCTCCTCTCCATCCACCCTGGGAGCACGAAGATGTATCAAGACCTGAAGCAAACCTATTGGTGGACTCGAATGAAGCGCGAGATCGCTCAATTCGTGAATGAATGTGATGTCTGCAGAAGAGTGAAGGCAGAACACCAAAGGCCAGCAGGTCTCCTCCAACCTCTCGCCATTCCAGAATGGAAGTTTGACCACATTGAAATGGACTTTGTGACTGGGTTTCCAAAGTCCAAGCGTGGCAATGATGCTATATTCGTTGTCATCGACAAGCTCACCAAAGTGGCTCACTTTCTGCCTATCAGAGAGTCAATCACTGCAGCTCAATTGGCGGAACTCTATACCTCTCGAATTGTCTCTCTGCACGGTATTCCTCAAGTGATATCTTCAGACCATGGCAGCATCTTTACCTCCAAGTTTTGGGATTCTTTTCAGAAAGCCATGGGCACCAGCATCCGCTTCAGCACTGCTTTCCATCCTCAAACAAGCGGTCAAGTCGAGCGTGTCAACCAGATTCTTGAAGATATGCTCAGGGCTTGTGTTATCTCCTTCGGCATGAAGTGGGAGGATTGTCTTCCTTATGCTGAATTCTCGTACAACAACAGTTTTCAAGCAAGTTTGGGCAAGGCCCCTTTTGAAATTCTGTATGGTAGGAAGTGCCGTACACCTCTCAACTGGTCTGAAACCGGTGAACGTCAGCTGCTGGGTAATGACCTAATCACAAAGGTAGAGGAAATGTGCAAGGTCATTCGGGATAACCTCAAAGCAGCCCAATCCCGCCAGAAGAGCTACTATGATAGTAAGCACCGTGATTTGGCTTTCGAGATTGGAGATCATGTTTACCTCCGCGTCTCTCCTATGAAAGGGACTCGTCGCTTCGGTATCAAAGGGAAGCTTGCCCCCAGATACGTCGGGCCTTTCAAGATCGTCAGCAAGAGAGGCGACCTCGCCTATCAACTCGAGCTTCCTGCAAACTTTGCCAATGTTCATGATGTGTTCCATGTCTCCCAACTCCGAAAGTGCTTCAAGACGCCTGAGTGCATAGTCAACTTCGAGGACATTGAGCTCCAAGAAGATATCTCCTATCGTGAGCACCCAGTTGCAATCCTTGAAGAGACTGAACGCAGAACTCGCAACAAGTCAATCAAATTTCTCAAAGTCAAGTGGTCACACCATTCCGACCGTGAAGCTACCTGGGAATGCGAGGATCACCTCCGTTCTGAGTACCCGGAGTTCTTTCAGTCCTAGATCTCGGGACGAGATCTTTTCGTAGTGGTGGAGTGTTGTAATGCCCCATATGTAAATTTCCCAATTTGTACTCCAACTCTTGCCGTTTCCGGCATTAAGTTATATTTATTCCTCGGGTTCGGGTCTTTGTCTCCGTATGTTGTTTTCGTTTTCGTGCATCTCATATCATGTCATCACGTGCATTGCATTTGCATACATGTTCATCTCATGCATTCGAGCATTTTCCCCGTTGTCCGTTTTGCATTCCGGCGCTTCGTTCTCCTCCGGTGGCCATTTCTAGCCTTCTTTCGTGTGTGGGGATTAAACATTTCCGGATTGGACCGAGACTTGCCATGCGGCCTTGGTTTACTACCGGTAGACCGCCTGTCAAGTTTCGGGTCGTTTGGACTTCGTTTGATACTCCAACGGTTAACCGAGGGACCGAGAAGGCCTCGTGTGTGTTGCAGCCCAACACCCCTCCAATTTGGCCCAAAACCCACCAAACTCTGCTCCACCGTCTCGGTCGTTCGATCATGATCGTGTGGGCGAAAACTGCACCTCATTTGGACTCTCCTACCTCCCTCTATGCCTATATAAAGGCCTCCCATTTTTCGGATCATCTTCCTCCCCGAAACCCTAAAAAATCGCATCGCGCCGCGCCGGACATGTCCGTACCTGGCCGGACGTTTCGCGCCGCCGCCCCGGTCCACTGACTGCGCGCCACGTGTCCCCGCCGGGTCAACCCCGCCACCGGCCCGCTCGGCCCAGGGAGGGCCCTCGCGGGCCCGTTCGCCGCCGCCCGCGCCGCCCCGCTGCTTCTTCCCGCGCTCCGGTGGCCGGAGCCACCACAGCCGCCATCGCCACCCCGCCGCCGTCAACTCCGGGAGCCGCGCCGGCCGCCCCAAGCCTCGCCTCGGCGTCCGCGCCCATGCCCGCGCCCCTCGCCGCCTCCTCCTCACCGGCCGGCCCCGGATCCGGCCTCCTCGCCTCGGGAAACGCCACTCCGGCCGTCTCCAACGAACTCCGGCGAGCTTCGTCCCTCCGGCGTGAACAGTACCGGTGGTCCTCGGTTCCCGTGCCAAATCCAGATCCAGTTGGTTTCGGTTGACTTTCGTCTGGAAACCCTAATTTTTTATGCATTGTTCGACGCATCATATCTCCGCATCCGTAGCTCTGTTTTGGACATATGATATATCAAAATCTTCGTCTCTACGAGTACATCATTTAGTTCCATTGCATCATTTGCATTTGAGGTCATCTTGGTGCCCAAAATACTGTTGGTAGGAGGCATCATGAGTTAAATTGCAGATCCGTTAGCTCTACATTGACTTTTGTCATTTTTGCCATGATTATTGTGTGCATGATATGCCTGTGCCCCTTTGGGATGAATTGTTAAGCATGTTCTCTTCTTTCCAGAGGTGCCTCCCATGCATTTTTAGGATGTGTGTGTTGTCTTGTGCAAGCTTGCAAAGAGGGGTACCTGAGTTTGCTGATTTCAGGGACTTAGTGAAAATCACTAAGTCTGGGATGTTTTAGTTCACGATGCTATATGTCCAGCTTGTTTCCTAGTGATCCGTGCCTCTTTTGAGGATGATCAGTAAGAGTGATTTGTTATGCTTGTTGTGCTTAATCCATCCATGTCTTTACTTGTTATGTTGGAGCACCCTAGGTTGACTCAATCGAGCTCAACTTTTGCATAGTTGTTATTTTGGGCAGATCGTGAACTCTTTTGCGATTTTGCCGGAGCTATTGCTAGTGATCCATGCATGCTATGCCATTGTTCTTTCCATTTCTAGCTAGCATTTTGTGCCTTCTTTATGGATATATGCTTTCCTTGCCATGACTTGCACCGTAGTGAGTGCATCGACCTTGTTTACATGCCTCCGTGAGTTATAATTTCAGCATGTTCCAGTTTTCACTAAGTCTGAAAACTGATTGTGTTTCATCGATATTCGTGTGCTTGTTAGATTATTTTGTGAACCCTTTTGGGCCCAGGTCATTTTGGGTGTTTTGTTAAGCTTGTTGAGTAGCTCCATGCCATGCTCTTACTTGCCATGTACAGGTTATGTTTCTTGTTGTTTTGCTGCTCCGAAGAGAGCATCGTGGTCTGAAATTCCAGACTAGCGTTAATTTCGCTAAGTCTGAAATCTGTATTGCTTATTCAGTTTTGCCATGCTTGTTTGAACCCCTTAATGGATGAATTTGCCTATGCCTCAGTCCTAGTGATTGGTTAAGCTTCTTGTTTACAGCCCTACCATGCAATTTGTTTTCATGTTTGGTGGCTGTAGCATGTTCATTTCGTTGCATTTAGGAGCCTACTTGCTGTAATTCGCAGATCGGCTCGTTTCGTAAAACGCTTGCCATTTCCAAACCGTAGCTCCGATTCCTTTGATCTTTATATCGTTTTGAGGGGATTTCTTCCCCTCTATCCAGTGGCACACTTGGTTTTCCAAGTTGAGGCCAGGTTCATGCATTTCCTGTCACGTCTTGCATTTTGCATCCCGCATCGCATCCCGCATAGCATATCATCTTTGCATATTATTGGTTGCCCTTGCACGTGGTTGATTGTATCCTTGTTGCTTGTTTGTGTTGTTGGATAGAGCCGGGAGACGAGTTCGCTAACGAGGAGCCCGTTGAGTTTGCTTTTGAGGATCCAGTCAACTCTGACAACTGTGCAGGCAAGATGATCATACCCTCGAAATCACTACTATCTTTGCTATGCTAGTTTGCTCGCTCTTTTGCTTTGCCATTGCTACGATGCCTACCACTTGCTTGTCAGCCTCCCAATTGCCATGATTGAGCCTCTAACCCACCTTTGTCCTAGCAAAACATTGATTGGCTATGTTACCGCTTTGCTCAGCCCTTCTTATAGCGTTGTTAGTTGCAGGTGAAGATTGGAGCTGTTCCTTGTTGGGACATTTACTTACTTGTTGGGATATCATTATATTGCTATGTTATCTTAATTCATCTATACATTTGATAAAGGGTGGAAGGCTCGGCCTCTCGCCTAGTGTTTTGTTCCACTCTTGCCGCCCTAGTTTCCGTCATATCGGTGTTATGTTCTCGGATTGTTGCGTCCCTTACACGGTTGGGCTATAATGGGAACCCCTTGATAGTTCGCCTTGATTAAAGCTTTTCCAGCAATGCCCGACATTGGTTTTACCATTTTCTACCTAGCCTCTTTTTCCCTTGGGTTTCCGGAGCCCGAGGGTCATCTTATTTTAACCCCCCCCCCCCCGGGCCAGTGCTCCTCTGAGTGTTGGTCCACCCTAGAGCACCGTGCGGGGCCGTTCCTTGGCAACTTGGGTTACGTTGGCTCCCGTATGCTTAGCTTATCCGATGTGCCCTGAGAACGAGATATGTGCAGCTCCTATCGGGATTTGTCGGCACATTCTGGCGGTGTTGCTGGACTTGTTTTAACCTATCGAATCATCTTGTTGTACCGGGATACCGAGTCTGATCGGTGTGTCTTGGGTGGAGGTCTATTCCTTCGTTGACCATGAGAGCTTGTTATGGGCTAAGTTGGGACCCCCCCTGCAGGGATTGATCTTTCGAAAGCCGTGCCCGCGGTTATGGGAAGATGGGAATTTGTTAATGTCCGGTTGTAGATAACTTGAACCTTAATTAATTAAAATGAATCAACTGAGTGTGTTGCCGTGATGTACTCTTCTCGGCGGAGTCCGGGAAGTGGACACGGCGTTGGAGTTATGTTTGCGCAGGTTGCTCTCTAGTTCCTCGCTCGCGCTTTGCTCTCTCTTCTCGCTCTCTTTGCGAATAAGTTAGCCACCATATATGCTAGTCGCTTGCTGCAGCTCCACTTATACACTACCCCTTTCCTACCTATTAAGCTTAAATACTCTTGATCGCGAGGGTGCGAGATTGCTGAGTCCCTCTGGCTCACAGATTACTATTACACCAGATGCAGGGACAGATGATACCGCTCCAGATGGCGCGCTCGAGCTGAAGTGGGAGTACGACGAGGACTCTCAGCGTTACTATGTGTCTTTTCCTGATGATCAGTAGTGGTGCCTATTCGGGGTTAGATTCAGGGCCTTGTCGCATGTTGGGGGTCTTTTCTATTTTGGCACCGTAGTCGGGCCATGAGTGATTGTATGATGGATGTTATTTATGTATTTTGATGTGACGTGGCGAGTGTAAGCCAACTATGTTATTCCCCTTTATATTATTTATGTACATGGGATGTGTGATGATTTCCCGACTTACGACATTGCTTTCAATGCGGCTATGCCTCTAAGTCGTGCCTCGACACGTGGGAGATATAGCCGCATCGAGGGCGTGACAACAAGGTGGTTCCAGAAGCAAGCGTTTCAATTCAGGGAATCTTGCGTGTTGACCCCTTGAAAGAAGGGGTATTTCTAGTATTGCCCATGAAATGGAATGCATGGACCATTGAGTTTCTTTCTTTAGTACCAAGCACTTATTTTATAGTGTGGTCATGATCTAACCATGTATATGGAGATTCTTAACACTTTTATATAATAAGATAGCAACATTGCTTCATGATTTTGTGTCTTACTTGGCTACGAGAAGAAATAATTTGAGAGTGGTTTCGCTTCTTTGAGATGATGGGACTGGCCCACGCATCAACAAAGCAGTAGCTCTGGGCCAAACCATAGAATTTGCATACAAAATCTACACATGAGTTTTTTGTACTCAAATAGCATAAAAATGTGTAAACCATATATAGATAATTTTAAAAATATCCAAAACATTCAACATATTACGTCATTACAACCTTGTGTCCTACATAAGAATGGCAAAATGTAACTTCAGAGTGGTCTTTCGGGGTAGGCTGATGCATAACCTACATATTTTTCTGCGGATCAACTCATAAATTTGTTTCACCATTGTACTTAGAGAGAGAAAATGAGTGTACGCATGAAATCGGAAAACATACAAGCATAAAGCAAATGAAACCAGGAAATGTAAGAGTGTACACCATGTAAAAATAAGAAACGCCTCTTTGCAGACAAGCTTATTATCTTGTTTGGTGCTACCTATAGCCAAGGGGTGCGAGATTCACAATCGGCGACGGACCTAGTATAGTTCACAACAGTATGCTAGACATGTGTGTATGGACGTCACACCCTGAATGCAACCAGGGGGCCTGGTCCTAGCTCCACCCCGCGTTATGATCTAACATATATTGAAAGCTTTAACAACAAAAGAAAATATTTAACACCCTTAAAAATAGCCATACAAGATTTCATACTTTTATGCCCTACCTAAAAATGAGAAAATGTGATACTACAATAGATAAGGATAGAAATCATAATCCTAATAGACAGATTAAAACCAGGATCTAGTGATGTGGCATTGATACCTTTAAGAGGGACCTCTTGACAATGGCGAATGGCTTGATCTTTAAGAGCTCGTCGACATCGTCCTCCTTTGCAATCCCGACACAACCGAGATCCAAGTTAGAGTCCCTGGAGCCAACCTCAAACTCTTCGAAGTCCACATCTTCATACTCCATCTCAAGCCTGACCCCAAGCACGTCAAGCCTTGCAAAGCGCCGACCCCCACAAGCACCTCATTGAGCCTTCTTCTTCTCGGCCACAGCTTTAGCTTCGTCACCCTCCGTGTCACCGTGCGCATGTTGAGATACCGCCACCTCACATGGGCGCTAGTACCTCATTGTAGTCACTAGGGGGGGAGGACCCTCGCCTAAATAGGTAAATGGGAAGAGTTATTAAAGACACATTGGAGTGAATGTGTAGGTTGGCACATGGGGGCGAGGACAGTCCCATATATACACGATGGTCGCAAAAACGGCGAACCCTAGGCAAGGGGGCGTGTGGTAGGGCCCACACACTAGTGAGGGGCTATGCGTCGGGCGGAAGGAATGAGGTGGTTCCAGAAGCAAGTGTTTCAATTCAGGGAATCTTGCGTGTTGGCCCCTTGAAAGAAGGGTATTTTAGGTATTGCCCTTGAAATTGAATGCATGGACCATTGACTTTCTCTCTTTGGTACCAAGCATTTTTCTTGGTCAAGATTGCATGACACCCCTACCCTGGAAAAAAGTAAGCACATGATATACACTCATCAAAATGCTACCCTATGCTACCATTCGTAATCAAAGCACTGGATGTTTAATGAATACACCTCATGTCTCCCAAAGGATTGGATTCACATTACCGTACTATATCTTTCTGTCACTGGTGTTCAGATTAGCGCTTCATTTCCTCCTTGCTCCTAACCTCCTCGTGGCTCGAACTCCATGATCATGGGTACCTGCATGTTCGAAGAATTGTTAGGTGTTAAAAAATCTTCATGTAATTGAAAAAAATAATTGTACCATTGAAGAAAAATGTACATGACACTTAAAAGATATATGCATGATTTTTAAAAAAGTGTGTTCATGACATTTAAAAATAATTTATACCATGTAAAAAAATTGTTTGAACAAGTATTTGAATGTTTTAAACACATATTTAAAACATGTTCAAAAGCTTGTGTTTTTAAATGTGCAATATGTATTTGAAAAAAATCGACGTGTACATGAAAATATTTTATGTGTGTTGAAAAAGGAGAGAAAAGATAAAAAGAGAAAGCTGATGAAAAAATGTTGAAAGGAACACATAAACCATCACTGAAACAAACAGGGAAAAAACCATGCAGAATACTGGTCAAAACCAACCAAAAGAACAAAACGGTAGAAGCGAACCAAGCAAAAAAATGGTCAAAACCACCACAAAAACAAACTTTCATGTAAAAAAACAATCAATAACTTCCATGGAAACCTTTCCCCTAGAAAAGCTTACACACCACAAACCTAGAGGCAAGATCTATGGGCGATGCATAGCTCTCACTGCATTTTGGATAGAAGAAGAGAAGCGAGTGCTCACTTCAGTTAGCCGGCCCATTTAGCACTGTGGGTAGTATTTGATTATGGTTTTGCGAGCCTTCTATAATCCATCTATGGTTTATTACGGTTTTGAGCCTTTGTGCTTTCATTTTTCCTGTTTTCTTCTTTACCAATTTTTTTCCACTATGGGGAATCTTGTGCCCTGGCCCCTCGAGAGAACTGGTATTTATAATATTACCCCTGCGAAATGAATGGATGGACGTGGTACATTTGTCTTTCTTTCTTTGGGGGTAAGCCAACTTTTATTACCTCAAGATCGTACTACACACTTGTAGTACCACTGTACTCAATGTTGGGGATATCGCTTATCGGGAACTTATTGGTCGACCCATGATAAGGGGTAAATCGGCAAGTTTATCGGCATATCGACCGATTTATCGCCATATCAGCTGATTTATCAATTGATTTATCTTATCGGTCAGGCAACGGTAAGCGATAAATCAGCCGATTTATTAGAATATCAGAAGATATGTTGAACAGTGACTGTACTACTACTAATGTACACCCTCCGTCCAGGTTTACTTGACGGGTTCATCCAACCAAATGTTTAACTAATATCTTCTCATAAATAATTATGTGTAACTCTAAGATTCCTGCGAGTAAGCCATACTAGCTACTTACTTCATTGTTCTCAAAGAAAAAGAAAGTTACTCCATTGAGTTACTAGCATGTACTTTATGTGCAATCATTAGCATTATTATACAATATTTATATGTATTACTCCCTCTGTCATGGAATATAAGATCGTTTTTCAAGCTAACATAGCTCAAAAAATGATCTTATATTGTGGGATCACTACTAGAATTAGGGATTTTGCCGTCTGCAAGAAGCTCTTTGCCATCAGCTACCAAACAGCAGACGATAAAGAACCGGCAGACAGCAAAGAAGGTCTTTGCCATCTATCATTTCTTTGCTGTCTGCTGGCAGATGGCAAAGAATCTTTGCCATCTGCTGGCAGACAGCAAAGAAGGGGGGCTATCTTTTTTTTTGCGGGTAAAAAAACCATTGCCCCACCTCCTCTATCTCTATCCCTTCTCTCTCCGCCCCTCTCTCTCCACCCACCTCTCTCTCTCTCCCGCTCGTCTCTCCCTCTCTCCCGCTCGTCTCTCCCTCTCCCTCGTGCGAGCAGCTCCGGCGGCCGATTCCGGCGGGATTCGACGGCGCCCAGCACACCCACGTGACCCCCTCGCCCCGCTCCTCCATCCCCTCTGACCAGGTCCGATGCGTGCATCCTCTTGCGACCACGCGCGACCCTCCCCTGCGGCTAGGGTTTCGGTCACCACGTCGCCGGTGTGGCCCTCTACTGCTTTCTCTCCACAAGCTCTATCGATTCCTCCGCATCGATTTGCTTTTCCCCACCTCCTGCGGCCGTCCCCTTTGGTTTCTCCCCGTTAGGATTTCGGTGCTGGTGGTGGTTCGGCCATGGTGCTCCGATGATGATCCGGTCACCGTGAGGATCCTCTGTTGGTGCTGGATGTGCTGTGGCGCGGTGGTGCCCCTGGGTGGCGCCTCCGTGTTGCGGTGCCCCTGGGTGGTCGCCTCTGTGCCTGTTCTCTCGCTGGCGCCACCGTTGTGGTGCTCTCTGCCGAGCTCCGGCGTGCTGTGGTGGTGTTGGTTGTGCTACTGGTTACACCATAGTGATGGTGTGGATGCATCCCGCTTCGGCTACAACTCCTCTTGGTGAGCTTCTCCTTGCTCCCCTCCTCTCTCTAATGCATAGCTCTAGCTCTTGATCTTGTTGGATGTGAGGCTCTATTAGCTGTGGTTAGCTGCTGTAGATGAGCATCAACTTGTGTTGGAGCTCTCTGTGATGGATTCTTGTTGTATCAGGGTTTTCGTCAGTGGCCATCTGTTCTTTGTTGCTATTACTTGTAGTAGCAGTTTATAATGGTACTAGCCCCTGTGCTTGTGGGTGCAGTTCCCTAATTGCAGAAAAATACCAGGTGCAAGTGTGGTGTTGTGCTACCCTGCTATTTCTTCTATGCTATAGTTACTGAACAGATAGACACTTGTTCTTAGTTGTTTTACTTCTAATACCGGTATGAACAGATACCACTTGGTTTGGCTATTCCTATTGGTCTCTTTCTAATAGCCTATGAACAAATGCTATACTTAGTTTTGGCCGTTATTTTCCTAGTTGTCTACTGATAAGATAGATAATACATATGATTTGGGCAGTGATGCTAGTCTGAGCCCCCCTCTCTTAGGCTTAATTTACATGTGGCTATCCCTGTGTTGTGATGAACTAGCCCTGGCACTTCCAGGCTGTCTGAGCACATAATCCCTCAAGTATACCTTGAGGTCTTCTATAGCTTGGTCTTGTGGATTCTAGTAAACCTGCTTCTTGTGGACAGCCTGCTCCTCCTAGCTTCTTCACACTATCTCACAGATATGGTTTTGGGCCCAATCCTGTTTGATGTTTTGGACACCAAGTGTCTAACAAACCCTACTCTACGGTTGGCTACCCCATTTATACTGGCCTGATAGATGTGACTAAGTTGTGTGTGTGTTTGTGCTGTCCTCACGGGTGGCTTTGGTGATTGTGGTGTTAACAACAGCTGCTTATTGTGTCAAGCCCTCCTTGATAGTTATCTCGTCTAAGCTGCTGGTGGCTGGATGTGTTGGACTTGTTCTGGTCGGCTGGTTGTGATGTATATCTCCTCCTGGAGCTTTGTTTTTGGCGTTGCACAGTTACATGTACCTATTGTCACTGGACAAAACTGATTGTGGTGATGAAGTCTAATCCTTGGCTTTAATCACTAGTTTTTAGTTGGCTTAATTCCTGGAGCTAGTACTGATAGTGGTCTTTGTGTTGGCATTTAACTTACTACTAATTTTGGTGGCTTCTTGATGGGTCCTTGGATGGTTCTCTCCTTTGGCTCTTTGGTATTGGTTTACTCTATTTGGCTTTCTAATTAAGATCACTTTGAAAATCAGGATCTTAACTAAGATTGTATTGATCTCAAGTGTTGGCTCCTACAGCATTGCATTTCACCAAGTGAAATGCTACATTTCTACTCCTAACCCATTCTCTCTTTCTTAGTGTTTTTGTTATGCAGGTTGGAAGAAAAGAAGAAGATCCAGACAAGATCTTAGTAATAAGATAGTTTTTAGGAAAATAGATATTTAGTTTTAGGTCATTTCTTGTAATTCCAAATATGGAGTGCTTGTCTTTAGTTTTTGTTTTGACTTTGTGAAACTTGCTACCTATGGATGAAACTGTGTAATATTGATGAAACTATGTATGTGTATGGATACAACTTGCTACTATTGGTATGTGTGTGTGTGTATGTGTGTGATTTTCTGTGAAAATGAATTGATATAAGAAGAAACAGAAGTAATGCCTATTTGGTCTCTTTGCCATCTGCCAGCAGATGGCAAAGAGCCATGCCCTTTGCTGTCTGCCCGCAGACGGCAACGGCCTTTGCATCTTTGTCGTCCGCCAGCAGACGGCAAAGTGCCCTTTGCCGTAGCTCGTTCAGCCGGACATTTTGCCATCTGCTGGCTGATGGCAAAGGCCTTTGCCATCCGTCAGGCATGCCTTTGCCTTCGGCCATGGCAGACGGAAAAGTTCCTGATTCCTGTAGTGGATGGAGGGAGTATAAGTTAGCAATCCAACTTTTTCATCGCATTCTTTGATCTAACCATGTATATGGACATCTAACATTTCTTTTTAAACTAAATGGTGTCGACCTTATATTCATTTAATATTCAACCAATATCCCCTTATAAATGACTTTGTAACTCTATGATCCTTGTAAATAAGACATATCTACTTACTCCATTCAGTTACCATCGTGTATGTGAAATCATTAGCATTATTGTATGATTAGTTCATGAATTGTAAATGAGCATTGGAACTTTTTTATAATGTGTTCATGATCTAACCATGTATATAGAGATTTTTAACATTTTTATAAAATAACATGGCGAGATTGCTTCATGACTTTGTGCCTTACTTGGCACCGAGAAGAAATTATCTGAGAATGGCTTTGTTTTTTTAGATGATGAGACTGGCCCATGCATGAACGAAGCATCAGCTCTGGGCCAAACCAGAGAATTTGCATACAAAATCTACAACTGAGTTTTTTTATACACAAATAGCATAAACATTGTGTCAACCATATATAGAAAATTTTAAAAATATCCAAGAACATTCAACATAATACGTCATTACAACCTTGTGTCCTACCTTAAAATGGCAAAATGTAACTTCAGAGTAGTCTTTCAGGGTAGGTTGATGCATAAATTTGTATCGCCGATGTACCTAGAGAGAGAAAAGGAGTGTACGCGTGAAATCAGAAAACATACAACCGTAAACCGAATGAAACCAGGAAATGTAAGAGTGTAAACCATGTGAAAATAGGAAAGTCTCTTGCAGACAAGCTTATTATCTGGTTTGGTGCTACCTACAGCCAAGGGGGAGCGAGGTTCACACTCGGCGATGGACCTACTATAGTTCACCATAGTATGCTACACATGTGTGCATGGATGTCACAACCCAGGCGCAACCAGGGGTTCTGGACCTAGCTCCACCTCGGGCTGTGATCTAACCATATATTTAAAGCTTAAACAACATAAGAAAATATTTAACCCTCTTAAAATATAACCATATGCGATTTCAAACTTTTATGTCCCACCTAAAAATGAGAAAATGTGATACTACAATAGATAAGGATGGAAAGTATAAATCCTAATAGACGGATTAAAACCAGATCTAGTGATGTGGTGTCGATACCTTTGGAGGGGGGACCTCTTGACGGTGGTGAATAGCATGATGTCGGCGACCTCGTCGTCGTCATCCTCCTTTGCCATCCACCACGCCCGAGATCCAAGTCGGAGTCCCTGGAGCGAACCTCAAACTCTTCAAAGTCCACATCTTCGTACTCCATCTCAAGCCCGACCCCAAGCACGTCAAGCCTTGAAAAGCGCCGGCCCCTGCCACCGCCTTGCCGGGGCTTCTTCTTCTCGGCCACAGCTTTAGCTTCGTCACCCTCCGTGTCACCGCGGGCATGTCGAGATCTGCGAGCATCCCGTCACCGCACATGGCCGCTAGTACCTCATTCTAGTCACTAGGGGCAAGGAGCCTCGCCTAAATTGGTAAATGGGTAGAGTTTTTGATGACACATTCGAGCGAATGTGTAGGTTGGCACATGGGGGCAAGCACAGTCCTCTATATATATACACAGTGGTCGCTAAAACGGTGACCCCTAGGCAAGGGAGCGTGTGGTAGAGCCAACAAATTAGCGGGGGACCGCGCGACAGGCAGAAGGCACCAGGTGGTTCCAGAAGCAAGCATTTCAATTCAGGGAATCTTGCATGTTGGCCCCTTGAAATAAGGCATATTTCTAGTATTGCCCTTGAAATCGAATGGATGGACCAATGACTTTCTTTCTTTGATACCAAGCATTTTTTTGCTCATGATTGTATGACACGTCTGCGCTGGAAAAAAGTAAGCATGTGATATACACTCGTCAAAATGCCACCCTACGCTACCATTAGTAATCAAGATAAACAGGACAAAAGCATTGGATGTTTAATGAATACACCTCATGTCTCCCCAATGATTGGATTCACATTACCGTACTAAACCTTTCTCTCACTGGTGTTTAGAATAGCACTTCATTTCCCCCTTGCTCATAACCTCCTCGTGGCTTGAACTCCATGATCATGGGTACCTGCATGGTCTAAGAACGTCAGAGTGAAAGAGACAACTACGATGCAATTTACACATAGGTGACATTCATTGAAAGTCCTTCCATCGATCCCTCATACAAACACATCGGGTTACAAATCTATACCTCAACTCATTGCCTTACCGAATTACTCACACATGGCGATCGGACCGCAATAAGATGTCGTTGAAGAACACATCAAGATGAAAGATTTATTGGTAATACATCTTACAATGTTTGGGGGATGCGATACATGCTTGCAAGTATGGCTATCTTGGAGATGGATTGATGCGGTGGTGAAGATGGTGGTTGCTATGGAGATGATATGTGAAATGGAAGTGGCTAGGGTTTGTGAGTGGCTTTTGGTGCGAGGATGGAGGTTCTTCCATTCTGGCGTCTGTTCTTCACGAGTTAGGTACGGGTCCCTTCAACTAAAAAAAGGGGTATGAGTCCCTTCAACTAAAAAGGGTACGAGTACCTGAATTGTAATGCTGCACAATACACCCCAATAAACCAGAACAATAAAAACAGTAAATCCACACTAGGTGTTCACGTTAACACTAATCCAGAAGAAATACCAAAAAAACTAAGAACCCTTCTTCCTCGGTGCGTTCACCTATGCAGGGAGAATAGTCAATGATTATGTCGTCATCTACCTCGCCTTCTCCTTCACTATGGCCAACCAGACCGAGGCTTCAACCACAATGTGATCACTGAAGCCACCTGTACGATGGGCTCCGTCATGGCAGTCTATAAGCAACCAACGAGAAGAGGCAACATGAAAATAAAAATTATCACTCGGCCTACCTCTTCACTCCATTCTCTATTTCTATTTCTTTGACCAATTCAAAGAGAAAGAGAAAAATACAAGATGGTGGATCATTCGTAGAGGATAGTGTTTGCTCAAAAAACTATTGTAGAGAAGTTATTCCTCGGCCTCCAAAACTTCCCCAAGTATGGATATACCACTTATCCTATTTTACAGTTTGAAAAGCGCATTGGGTTGAACGTTCCATTATCATATTATCCCTTCATAGATACTATGTTTAAATAAGTTCTTGGCCAATTACTATCTAATTTTACACCATGACAGCACCCCGCCAGTTAATATCCACTTTTACACCACGACAGATTTGGGGTTTAAATTACTAACAAAAATTAAAATTTGAATCTTACTAAATAAATCCATGTTTGAGAAAGAACAAAAAGTGGTGGCTAGGAATTGAATATGAAATACAAGTGAAAAAGATGCACAAACTGGACAAGAAATATGTTTCCTTACTATTGGGTCTATACATTGCTAACAATCCCTTTTGATATCATTGTTGATAAAATAGGCCATATGAGAATGAATCCAAATACATATTCCTACCACGCCCATCACATTTTTTTTACTTACAAAAGGGAAAAATATGTGCTTACGAAAAAAATAGTAATAGGCCAGCTGGTTTGCTTCATTTCTTAATTCATTTAATTTTGTTACATGTCTACACAGATCATGGGATACAGATAGAATTCATGGTCTCCTTTTCATTTTATTTTCTCGCGTAATATATGTTGTTTTCTTCCTTATTTCGGGAAAATACTGACATTAGAAAATACATCAGCAAACTACTCACATGTTTCGAAAAAATGTTTGTGACATATTTAAAAAAATTATGCAGTGTTAAACAAACAACGACAAATTTTAAATAGTATTAATGGCATTAAAAAAAAGCTATACATCAAACTATTTTTCTTGTGTTTGTAAAACATGTTCCTGACATTTAAGAAAATGTTTATGCAGTGTTAAAAATATTCGCAATATTTTAAAAAATAATGAAGTTTTAAAATTTAGATATAAAAATGATCCTGCTTTACAGAAAAATGTTCATGAATTTGAAAAGCAATTATTTAGTGTTAAATAATTCTTCATGTAATTGAAAAATATTTATTTGTACCATTCAAGAAAAATGTACGTGACACTTAGAAAATATATTCATAATTTTCAAAACGTGTGTTCATGACATTTAAAAAAATTATACAATGTAAAAAATTGTCTGAACAAGTATTTGAATGTTTTTAACACATATTTAAAACATGTTCAAAAGCTTGTGTTTTTAAATGTGCAATACGTATTTGAAAAGATCAATGTGTATATGGAAATATTTTATGTGTGTTGAAAAAAGAGAGAAAAGATAAAAAGAGAAAGTTGATGAACTATTGTGGAAAGGAACACGTACACCATCACTAAAACAAACAGGAAAAAAAACCACGCGGAAAACTGGTCAAAACCCACCACAAAAACAAAACAGCAAAAACGAACCGAGCGAAAAACTGATCAAAACCACCACAAAAACAAACTTCCACGCAAAAAAAAAACAATCAAAAACTTTCCTAAAAACCTTTCCTCCGGACCCGTATTAGGCCGGCCTCGAAAAGCTTACCCACCGAAAACCTAGAGGCAAGATCTACTGGTGATGCATAGCTCTCACTGCGTCTCAGATGGAAGAAGAGAAGCGAGCGCTCACTTCAGTTGGCCAGCCCATTTAGCAGTGTGGGTAGTATTTGATTATGGTTTTACGAGCCTTCCATAATTCTTCTATGGTTTATTACGATTTAGGGCCTTTCTGTTTTCATTTTTCATGTTTTCTTCTTTGACTACTTTTTTCATTTATTTTTCAATTTTAGTTTTTAAAGAAATTCAAATATTCTTAAGGCTTTCTGCGAAAGTTAGGTTTTATTTTTTCTAGAATTTCTAGAAATTTTTTAAAATTTTCAAAAAAATGTGTTCATTTAAAATGTTCGCAATTCTAAAAATTATTGTGTTTTCAAATACAATGTGTGTTTTGAACATAATGTTAAAACATTATAAAAATGGTTCTTGTTAAAAAATTAGAGTTTTAATAAATTTTCATAATTTTAACATATTCACTTTTAAAAAACATCAGGAATTTGAAAAAAAGATGTTCAGAATATCAAGAAATGTATGCGCATATAAAATATCCAAATAATGTTCTCAAAGTTTTTGAAAATGTTTGTAGTTTCAGAAAAAGTGTTGGAAAAATCGTTTTGAAACAGGTTCACTTTTTTTAAAACAAATCGGTGTTCTTTTCAAGAACCGAATATAAAAATGAGCATTTTTTTTGGAAATAGTCGTCCCTATAGCAGCTAGCTCGCTATAGTGTCGTGCGAATGGACAGACCCATATGTGAACTCTACTATGGTAAACGGTAGCACCTTGCCACAGCGAGCGACAAATATGTGGACCTCAATTGCGCTCCAACCAATGATCCTTGCTAAACGGCGACACCTTGCCACAACGAGCGACAAATTCAGCGGTTCGAGCGGCAAATAGTTGTTCCCTCCATTTCACATTCTCAATGATGCGCAGATCTTCGAAGCCCAATGGGCCGACCCTGTGGGACATGCATACAGATCCAAAGGAAAAATATTAAGCCTTATACGATCTAAATAGAGACCATGGCATCAGGTGGACTAGAAGTAGTGCACCAGGACCCATTTTCAAACCTTTAAGGCAGACCAGGTCACATAGCACCATGTCCATGTCCTGTTCGACTTTGATGAATGATTGATTCGTTTGGCATCTGTTGCCGATTCATTTGGCCTCTATGGCCGATTCGAGGACATCCCAATTGAATAATTCCCCTTAGACGCAACTCAAAGGCCTCTTCCCCACGCGGTCGTTAGAAGTAGGGCTAGATTACTGAGCTACTCGTTCAACTCATTATCATTATGCTCGTTATCATTAATCTCATTAATATTAATAGGCCAAAACTCATGTTCGGCTTGGTTTGTATGAACTCGTTAAGATCGTGAGTGTTCATGAGTACTCGTTAAGGTAACAAGCAACATAGAAGCACCCCATCACAAATATACAAAAGCATAAATTAAACAAGGACGTTCAAAATAGTAGCATAGTGCGTGCAATACACAACTCTAGTGCACATTTGCATAATCTAAACTTTAAAAATAGTAGCAACACGCTACAACCAGAAGCAAAAGAAACAGTCATAGGCAGAAGATGGAGGTGAGGAAATTGCCAAAGTGGGTTGAGCCCCTAGGTAGGCTGGCGAAATTAACAAGCTAAAGGAGTTACTCCCAAAACTCGTTTGCTCGCTCATTAAGCTCATTAATCTTATAACAAGCTAAAAACATTGATCAGCTAAAGCTTTTCGTCTAGTCATAGTCAGATGCCTTGCGAGTCGAGCAGCACACAGTGGAACACCGCAACCAGCAACTAGTGCGCATAGACGGCGGGTGGCTGCGTGCTGCGCACAGGTAAGCTCTTCTGACTTCTTTTTTCATGCGGATTTTGGTAGTGGTTCTGGCTAGGGATGTTGCATCGGAGAAAATAATGTTCATAGTTATAGTTCAACGCTGAAATTATGTTTTCTGATTACATAATCGTGCAAACAGCAATCCTGTTCCCCCACTTGTAGGTAAATCCGAACTAAATTGTAGCGATGGAATGTGATTAAAAAATTATTGCATGCACTTTATTTACTGTGTTTTTAGGGCATCCAAATCGTGACGCTTAAACAGGGATCGGTGCTGATTGACAGTTTCAAGGTCTAAACCGAGTCTCATGCATGACATGGACATAAAAAGTTGAATCGGGCGCTTCCTCATTTTCTGGACCGCGTCATAAAAAGCGGAGACGACCATGGACAGGGAGTCATGGTAGCATGAAGTCACGCAGCCGCCAGCGACGAGGTTGTTCGGTGTGGCCATGGACGACAAGTCTTAGTCGGTACTATGCGGCCGCTGGGCGACAAGGTCATTCGGTGATGACATGGACCAGAGCAGCACACGAACCCTAACTCGTGCAATTGGAGTTACATACGTACCTACGTGATTGGGATTGAAATGAGTAACTGGGTAAAATGGAGCTACGTGCTTTAAGTTTGATATCATATGATATGGCATTTATCAGGATGGGTCTCACGCTGGCCTGAATTTTTTTTTCCGATTTTATGGTCTCCCAGTATAGAGACTCAGGGGGCACACCACAAAGCGTTGCGGTGAGATGAAATGTGGAAAGAAAATGCACCATGACCAGTGACCAAGCCACGCAAAATTTCTCACAGTTCAGGGGCACTAACATCAGACCTTCGTTGCGATGTAGCAAGACGTTCAATTCAGACACTTTGGAAGAGATGAAGCATGGCAGGTGTAGGCGCCAGCAAGAGCGATAAGGCTCGGCGGCACGAGCCAGCACGCAGTGGGCGCGTGCCCGCGCGTCTACAGCGCGTGGCGTCACCATGCCGACACCCGCGCTACGTGCACGCACACCCATACGCTGCCGTACCTTGAAAACGTATAGCACAGGGATTTATATACTCCATAGCAGGTGCAAATGGAATCCTTCGTTGTTTGGCGTGTTATCACTAATTTTTTACACAAATGACCATCACACCTTTTCCACTTACTGGATAAATTACACCAGCTCAGGACACAAGGAAAACGAAATTTTCAGATAAAACTAAAAGCACATCGAAGTCGTTGTACCTCATTTTTCTCGAAATCTCTAGAAAAAAAACCGCAGAAGACCAAAAATACTCAGGCCAGACAAACTTTATAAATATGAGATGGCCATCCAACCGTGTACCTTAAATGTCCAGACACATTTCAAATGTACTTGAAAAACTGTAATTTTTTATTTAAAGCAGGCCGAATTCAACAAATTTTTGACATATTTCATTAAACAAAAGCGGACATGACATTCTTTTAACATAGCAAAAGTTAATCTAGTCTAAATCTTCATTGGCGTCCGTGTTCCAAGTACTTGTTGATCCCACGTCCGCTGTGAGCTTCTTTGCCATTCTATTTGTAAAGAAGACAAGGAGCAGACGAAAATAATTGATATTTTGATGGGCGCAATGTTGTTGGACTGCAAATGTAATTGTTCTCATGACTGGTATCCATTAGTTAACACTACATTAGGACAGATGTCTACGTGGTATTATTTCCATTGGTAGTGAGGTTGGTTTCCCAACCAAAATAATCTCTCAGCAGTCTGGTTCACATATAAGTGGCATGCATTTTGGATATACCGTCAGTTTGATTTCTAAAGTTGTGAATTCCTATGTCATTTTAACGTTGGTTTAGCCTGGGTGTGAACTCGATGAAATTCTATCACCTTGGCACAACATGTAAATCAATAATATTGCATTTATTCAAAACATATTATTTTAAATACTTAGAGGGTGCTTGGATCCAAGGGACTATTTTTAGTCTGACTAAAAATAGTCTCTTTTAGAGGCTAAAGTTCCAAGCACCCCTGACTAAAGAGAGGCTAGGACTAGTCTTGAGGCTAAAAATTTGTAGTCATAGGAAACCTACTAAAATATGTATTAGCCCTCTCTCTCATCATTTAATGCCTCTCCTTTAACACATGCGAATTCTGGATTGGAGGGTTTGAAGGATAATAAATGCTCAATAGCTTGATTTTAGTCTTTTTAGTATTTGGATCCAAGCATGGGTGAGGCTAGCAAGTTTTAGTCCCACTACTTTTAGTCATGGTACTAAAACGTATCCAAGCACCCTCTTAGACTAGAAGAATGCCATATGAAAAAATACTACTTAGACTACAAACCTTAAAATCATAGCCCTAGATTTGTCTCCTAATTTTTTTAATTATTTTTTCGGGGTTTATACTACCATAGTAGAAATTGGTGATCACAGTTGTACCTGAAAGAACTACTTCTTCCAGCAAAAGAGAAAAACTAATTACATCAATATCTAAAACATCATATATTTTTTAAAACCAGAGGGAGTAGCATCTGGCCAATTATGTGGACGTAGAGTCAAGCGAGTATTAGGCCGACACCTGGAAAGGGGTATGTGTTTTTTATGGGAAGATCGAGAAAATTAAATAACCAGGCAAGTTGGTGAAGGCACAGAGAGGGTGCCGCGAGAGGACGAGCTTGTACTACATGAAATCTAAAGTTGGCACATAAACCATGCATTGAATGCGTAACGTACAGGCCCGAGAAAAAAAATATTTGCACATACAAATCATGGCAGATGAATGGTGGACATTTATCTTGATTAATTTACACATCATGGCGGTGATATCATTGGTAATGAATGGTCGGATAAGGTGATATCACCGCGCTTCACCACATTTAGCAGCACAAATTCGCATAAACTCTCTCAATTTGAATCATATCCAATTTGGTATCCAGCTATAAAATCTATTGCAATTGTTAGATTACAGGTGTTGAATGACGGAGAGATGACACTGTCTTCTATCATAGGGTTTGAAATCATGTAAGAGGGGGTTCACATATCATATCTTTCTAGTATTTTCTTCTGAAACATGAATGAAAGTTGAGATGCGGCTCAAACTCCCTATTGAGACTTTTAAGAAGGATCCTACAAGATATACACATATTTATATAACTATCCTACAAAACCAGCTGAGACAAGGTGTAGGCCTACGTGTTTGAAAAGTGGCCACATGAACAAAGCACAAGCAATTCAAATTAACATAACAAGTGAGGAAATAAATATTGAAAGAATGATTTCTTGATCACAAGCTGGAATTTTATATAGGGAAAGCTAGAATCCAGTGGTCCTATTACGTTAGAAGTGGTCCCAAGAAATATTCATTCGTACACTTTTGGGGTTTTGTTTAAGGAATCTACAGTTGGCTTCCCAAAATATTTTCTGTTGGTCTAGTCCATACCGTTATTACTTCAATAATTCCCAATTCATCTAATATTGTTTGATATTGTATATGTATAAAACAAAATAAAGATTGGTTGAAGCGTGTGTGTTGCCACCATAGAGGCCGCCTAGGCTAGTATCAACTACTTGCCAGTACACACAAAAAAGTTTGTACAAGATTGGAGAACAATAAACCTCCTAACAGACTCTTTCCGGTTTATCAAAAACGAACCATAAGAAATGTTTATTGATCCATGGTTCAGCTGAACCTTGACTATCTGTCTTTTTTCATGTGGACATAGGAGCTAGTTTTGTAGGCTATTGCATCTTAGCATATTTTTAATCCCGCCTAGCACACGAACTAATGCAAAGCACATAGGCAATAACATAAAATATACTTCAAATTTAAGAAGATTTGTTTTGCTTACATTGTGCATGTTTATGTCTTATATATACATGCATGCAAATTTCCAAGAAGAACTCATATGTTTTGTGTGCTGTGAAAAAAAACCATGCTCCAAAAACAAAAAAAATTGGATACTTTGCACGTGGCATGGATTTTGAGTGGAACATAATCGACATCTACGGTCTCGAAACATGAAACTGTTGGTTTAGCAAATCTTCTCACCCAAAACGATTTACATCAAGAATAATGTAAAACCCTTTGCTTTGTTTGCATTGTTGGATCATATATAGTGGTTTAGGGCTAGTCCAATAATTAATAAGACATTATGTGTTCCACATCATTGGAAGGTATGTGTCCCTCACATTATGTTTGCATACTCCTAAAAGAATCATACTCCCTCCGTCTAGGTGCATTAGGCATCTAAGAAGGTGCATCGCAACCTAGCCGTGGAGAGATTGGGCTAGAACAAAAATTGAATCGTAGAGGAAGCCAATCACATCATTCCTTTCTCAACTCAAGACGTGCTATTAATTAGGAGATTCCTTCAAATCCCAATAGTGTGCAGCAGAAATTGCATGCATTAGTCCTCCAATTAATAGATGGAGTCTAATTAATATGCATTCAACTAGTACTACTGTTTGGCGCCTTAGCGTTTTAGGATTATTTGATTTTTGTTAGATGCCTAATGGAGCGAGACTGAGGGAGTAGTGGTTATCTCTAGCAATTAATTCTTGGTGTTATCTCTAGCAATTAATGTTTGCATACTCCTAAAAATATAGAAAAGTGTGAAGAGAAAACGCTTAACTAAAAGAAATAAAACTTATTGTCGTTTCTCTCCCTTCAAACTCATACATCATCCTATGTGGCACTGCTAAGATGACAGCATTGTATGTGCCCTAAGAAAACATCACTTTCATAAGCCTCCACGTCATAAATAGAGATAGAAAAAACATGCTAGACAATAGTTTATTTCTTAGCATAATCGGTAGCAGTTAGTATTTTGCATCATTGCATGGCTACAATATTTATGGTCATTAAAATTTGAGTATAAAATATGTGACTAAAAGATAACTAGTAGTATGATGGAGAAAAAACGTCTTCTCTCAAGAGATAAGAGGATTTTGTGGGAAAGCTAAACTGAGGTTTTGTAGCTGTCCTTTTCCCATATTCCGTCTCTTCTTCCAAGTGATCAAGAGTCATACTGGTTAAGAGGATTTCGAATTTAGGTTTAGTATTAATAGTACTACATGACATCTCTAATCAAAATAGTACTACATCATCTCTCGCTCTATAAATATAAGCCAATGACTTTGGAACTGGCTAATAACTCCATAGGGTCTATGATTGATAGTCAATTTTAATCATCACAACAAAAATTGGATTAGGGATTCAGGGTATCTTTCTCCACTACTAGTAGCTTTTCTTCTTTTTTTTGAGAAACTCCACTACTAGTAGCTAGGCTGCTACTTCTGGCCGCTCACAAAGAATATTGCCAAGGCTAGGTAGCTAGTACGTTCCATCTGCAGCCTTCCAAAAATACTGCCCAACTGCCTGTGATGGATCACCAGCTATACGGGGACCCGTCCGCGAACAGCTTCTCTCCGCTGGAGGCGCAGATCTTCTCCGGCCAGCTGCCGCCGTCACCGCCGTGGCCGAATCTCGACGTTGACCTCGACCTGGACCTCGACGTTCTCGAGGACGACATCGTCCGCGAGCTCTCTGGGAGGCCGGCAAACGCGGCATCGTCAGGCTCCGGCTCCGGCGGCCCCGGCTCCCACAAGAAGCTCAGTCACAACGCGTACGAGCGCGACCGCCGGAAGCAGCTCAACGAGCTCTACCTCTCTCTCCGTTCCCTCCTCCCGGACACCGACCACACTGTAAGCTATAGCTATATCTATAATATTAGTGTCAGGAGAGGTAGCATGAGAGGAATCAGGAGTTCCTGATGTGCCTTTGCTGCCTTGTGGTTCTGCAGAAGAAACTGAGCATTCCGACGACGGTGTGTCGAGCGCTCAAGTACATCCCCGAGCTGCAGAAACAGGTGGAGAATCTGGAGAAGAAGAAAGAAAAACTGGCTAGTGCCAACTGCAAACCAGGGGTACTGAGCGTGAGCGGCAGCATAGCTCCAACTGTGTCCGCTACTTGCCTCAACGACAAGGAAATCATGGTTCAGATCAGCGTGTCAAGAGATACGGATGCTGCTACAGCTCTACCTCTTTCCAGGTGTATCAATGCACTGGAGAACGAAGGCCTTCAGCTCATCAGTTCATCGACTTCCTCCACCTTTGGGAACAAAATGTTCTATAACCTCCATCTTCAGGTAGATCTTTTTCTGTTAATACTAATCATAAGGTGGATGCATACAACACACACCACAATCATATACCACTACATAGCATTTACCAGCATTTCTTTTTTGATAAAAGACATCTTGATTCAATTTATGCATCAAGGTGATATAATCGTCCAGCCTTTGCATAGCACGACGCACATAGCATTTACGAGTTACACACATGTTTCTAATATTGGATATTAACTGTAAACTCATATGGTCACGCATGCCTTGTTGTATCTTGTATGCCATGTTTTATACCTTAGTTATCTGTCAGACTATTATATGCAACTAAAATGTATCAGAGGTCATAGTTCTATTTGAAGGTTGCCAAGTTATTCACAGTTCTTCAGAAGAAATTTGGAACCTACCGTACAGTAAGTGATTTAGCAGAGGGTCCTACCCACGCCGCCTCCATCCTTAATTACCTGCATGCTTGGAGGGTTGACCACAGGCCACTGCCACGTACACATAATGTCCATGTGAAATAAAGGGCGTTCAATGTGGCAACATGCCCCTCGGAACTTCTCAGCCAGAGACAATGGTGGTTTTGAAGGGACCTTTCCCCTGGAAATGATGATGGGGTAGCAGTGGCTCGCCGGGGAACAGAGTAAATGGCCGCCCTCAAGCATATAAACAGACATTACAGGCGGCTCTAATACACAACTCTCAAGTGGTTTTGAGTTTCGCCTCTAGGAAATAGTCGCTAATAATACTCCTAGTTCCTAGTATTAGAGGCAGTTCTAGAACCGTCTATGATAATTTCCTGCCGCAAGAGGTTTCTAGACAAAAACCACCTCCAATACTTGTGAATTGCATGGGGTATTCTATGATCAATTGCATCCAATAGTATGCTATTATAGGCGGTTTCTACCCTAGAAATGCCTGTATTTTCATTTTAGGGCTGAAAATTAACATATGTTTGCAACTAGCCCTGCATACCAAATCCACAAGAAAATCATGGTAAACATCCATTGCAAATTCATCATATCACATATACATCCACATCCACATTCATCTCATAATGCCGCTGCACTTCATAATACGTTCATATCTTTTCAAATGTCTGTGACCAACATATGCAACAAAGTCCTTAGCTAGCTAAAATATATAGAGCAAACGAATAAATAAACATATCTGTTTTGTTGGTAATGTGTTGCCGTTTATTTTGTCGACCAATCACGCCGATGAGGAGAAGAGTCTTGATGTCAGTTACTCTGTATTGTACCCATGCTGTAGAGCTATATATGCTCAACCATCTGTTATGTGCTAACCCTGATGTCTTCTCAATAATACTCAGATTTCACGTTCCAATGTGACTGTCAGCACTGTCATTGGAATTGAGCTTCAGAGATAAGATATGGGAATTCTTACAGGTCAATGAGTCATACAGGCAGAACACATAGATTTCTAACCGAATAACAACTTACTAAATGTAAAGCATTTCAAATAAATGGCAAACTTACAGATGATGCAGATGACACAAAGGTAGTCTTACTCGAACTGGCGTGAGCATGCGTTTTTGTCCGATTTTTGTGTGTAGAGCAACTAAAATAGAGACATGTCGCCGATGTGGCATTTTAGTTGCACCACACAAAATACTCTTTACATAAAATGATTTGTGTTGTACACCAAAAGGGCACAATAGCAATGAGGTGTGTATGTATCCTTGTTTGCACAAAATAACATTCGCTACACTTAAGAAGCCCACACAGGCATTGCAAAATTAATAGCCATAGTTGCAAAATCAGTGTGGATATGCATTATAGAATCTTCCTCGGAAGAGCTGCCACATACCCACCAGACCTGGTATAATTGGTTGCACCACCTCGCTCCCTTAGGGCGACTGTGGCGGCCACAGTAGGGGCCTCTTCATAGGGTCGGTGACAAGGATCGACAAAGTGGTGCCAGACAGGCTAGATTGAGACCATTATGTCTCAAGGGACAACCCAGTTTTGAGTTGGTTTTGTGTAGAAAACAACCTTAAATTGTTTCTTATTTTACAAAAACCGTCTTGGCAGTGTCTAAATATTCATGATGGATTTCTACAATAATAGTTATGGATGCCACTGTTAGGCTTTTTGCCGACCAAGACTAAGTAAAAGTTGGTTGGATAATTTTTTATTGTCCAACTTCGGGTTGATCCCATTTTCATTTATCAGAGGGACCAACGTAAGGAAGCCCACACAGTTTTCTCTCGAAACAGAAACCACACCCATGTTTATTTATTATTTCAAGAACAGTGCAACCAATATTGTAAATGCATGGGATATTTGACAAATACATTGTGGGTTTACACTTTCATTTTCCAACATACGATTGAAGAAGCCTTATTAATTTTTAAAATCGGTATATGGGTTTTACAAAGTTGAAAGTAAAGAATAAACATATCGTAGATCACCACACATGACAAATAGTTATTATTTATTTCTCTTAAAAGTGTCATACCAAATCATAAAGATACATTTTGCATCACTTTAGAAGTTACGTACTACTCGGAGACCAAATTATTAACATCATGAAATGTGGACTTATTTTAGATAAAATGAAATTTAGAATTTAGGAGCATGTTTTATGCATTTTGGTAGATTTCCAAAACATAAGTCATGAAGAGAGGCTTTTTTAAGAGACTCCGTAAATCACCCATATGTTGTAGAGGTGATACGTGAGGCCCTTTAGGTTCTCTAGAGGTATAGTATCATGCTCGTTTTCTAGTACTTTCAGTCTGCCGTGATACCTTTTCTTTAACTATTTTCGAGATGATGTATACTGGCCAACTTAGAAATAACAATATCTTTATCGCCTTTAGCAAATAAATATATGTTAATAGGTGTAACTGTTGTGCAGTACTGAATAGCAAGCCAATTCAAACTCAAAAGAAAAAAATACATGCCAATAGAGTTTTTATTAATGTACTGTCCTGATATGTGAAACATGCATGACTTCTTCACGCACAAATGATTTAAATAATCAGGAAATATTGACTGGTTTGTGGGAATATCCAATTCGGCTCCCGAGCTCATCTACACCCTATAAATAGTAAATTCAAAATAGATACTATAAATTTTAAACAAAATTATGGTGAAAGATACTTGAGTGCGTGATGTTCGTGTCAAGTATGAGAGCATTCAGACATCCGAGTAATAAAAATCAAGTCCGAGCAGTGCACAAATAGTAAAGTTTTTCATAGACCCCAAATTTATCTTTTTTTGCTGAGAGCTACCCAGATGTCCAAATGCTCTGGAATTTGGCACGGACATCACGCTCTAAAGCATCTTTCACCACAAAAATACGGGAATTTTTGAATTATTCTACTATTTTAAATGAATCTACGTCCTTGTGTGTGTTACTTCTGTGTTAAAATCTACACTTACATGTATCAGAAATAGTTGCTTTTGCTATCAGGGGCCTAACCATTTCATCTCACCATTTTTGTTGAGACAGAGAAGTCAAGGAGCACTAAACATGGAGTGCCCATCGTTTTGTGACAAATTGGAACAAGCCATCATGGAAGCAGCGGGACTATATCTGCAGCACTAGAGGATTATTGTTCTTAACTATCATAAATAAAGATTCCTTAAATAGCTATGAGATGCCTGTAGCATGGGTGCTGCGTAGTGGGTGTCCCATATAAGTTTGTATGTGGCGTTGGTGATTATTGATTGTATATGCTTGAGTAAGTACCTTTTGTCATGTATGAATGTATCTAATTCATGGAGGTGAGTTCGATAGGATAAAACAAACAAAAGAAATAATTATGATGTGTATTTGGGAGTAATTGCATCTGCAAGACTTAAATTAAACCCTTTCTTGCGAAAATGCCAAAACCCATATATTAAAACCAACCATCTATTACAGGACCATTCTTCAAATGTAAAAGGACACTTGTCTATACCACGCCGTGAGCAAAACTAGATGCCGCTTGTACTGTAAAGTATGAATGGAGTCTCTAGAGGTTCGCTTAGAAGGAATAAAGAGACAAGCAACTTCAAGCATTCGGGGCCTCCTAGAATTTGCTTGTCTTTTTATATAAAAGTTTTTTTTGACAAAGGGTAAATTTTATTGGCTTAAAATGGAGCATCAAGAGAATACAAACATAATGAGTGCACACTCAGTCTCTGCATAACTAAGATGCACACAGCCAACATCAACGCACACACATAAAAAAACACGTTAATAAATAGCAAAGTTAAATAAGACCAAAGCTATGCACAGGCGATAAAAAACACAAAAGCGATCAGATCGGTGATCAACAAACTAAATCGGTGACCGTATCCGCACCAACCATCTCATGACATCACACGACCGACGAGATTCTTCAACAGCAACGCCTTTAGGAAGGGACTGACGCTCAAGCGTCGCCGTCACCGGATCCAACCATCCAAGGTCAGAATCTAGGTTTTGACCCTAAAGAACCTGAACGAGCATATCCGAGCAATGCCTTCAAGAAGGTAACGATGTAAAAGCATCGCCATTGCCAGGTATAACCAACTCGGGTCAGACCTAGGCTTTCACCCCGGAGCTCGAGACCAGGTGCTCAAGCAGCACCACTATCGACATCATATGTGTTGTCACCACCACTTTTCCACGATCCCAGCAGCTGCATGCGATGTGCTCAGGTGCTGCACAACCAATCCCTTTGCGTCAAGGTGCCGTCCATAGTTTTTATCTCCCCGCCGAAGTAAACCACCCGATCTTGAGAGAGCACCCTCAGAAAGACCTTTCGGTGATCACCGCGCTTCACAACAAGTCCGGTGCCGCATGTCGGGGTGGTCGCCACAATGATCGACACCACCATCGTCCCACCTAGCCGAAGAGAGCCCTGCCCATGCCTGTCGGGGTGTCATTGCCCGAACTGAAGCACGAAAGGCATATCACCGTCGTCGGTCTGCGAAGAACCTATGATGGCCACCAAAATCCGCAGTTCGACGATGGATCGGCCGACGCTGGCACGGTCAGGCCGGATCCAAGCGAGGGGTTGGCGCGTCCTGGTGCTCGTCTCTGTGACTCAGTGCGTCCTTGTGCGAGGCACCGGCAGACGTAATAGCCAAGAACAGGCTGCTGGATCACGTCTACATACAACACAAGGAAGCAGTGACCAGTAACCTGGATTGCATCCATCTGAGCATGTTTTGGACATGCAAACAGCATGGCTTGGATCCATCCATCTGAGCACGTTTTGGACATGCAAACCGCCCAGGTTGGATCCGTCTGCTATGGCTGTTGTCACCGGGTCTTTTGACCGAGCAAGAGCATGCCGCAACCGCCGTCATCCGTAGATCCAACAACCATTGCCGAGGTTCTGCTCCCACTATTGCACGTGCCGCCATCCACGGATCCGACGCCACCGTCAGGGCTCCGCCTCTGGCCGATCCAATCTGCATAAGGATCCACCAACCGCCGTCTTGCCGGCAGAACAGAGAGAGGCCCCGCCGCCGCCGCCGCCACCGCACAGACTTTGCCTGGCGCTGGCCTCCGGCGGCGGCAAGGGGGGGGGGGAGAGGAACCGGTGACGGAGTCGAAGGTGTGGTGGATTGATCGCCACCCGTGTCACCTAGGTTAGGCGACGCGGGGGGCCGTTCAGTTATGACACTATGTATGGTACGAAAAGCACAAACTACACAAGCGTATCGCACACTTTGAGGAACAAACTTCTCAACAATCACAATATAAAGAAGTATATGACACTATGTATATGACTATTGGTCATAGTTAGCTCCCACGAACGAAGAAATAAATTGGTGTACTATTGATTTGAGAGCAGAGCGCTAGGCTTGGTGGTGCTAGCAAGTAGTAGGTGCGAGCAGAGGATGTGGTGTGTTGATCAGCAGTCGCCTGGCCACCTAGAATTTTTTTCCTCAGTGCATGCTCAATCATCAACTCCGCCTATGTTGTCTCAACATAGCCGGTCCCAAGCCCGGGTAAAGGAGGAGGGTTGTGATAGGCTTGGCGAGCCAACATAAAAACTCAGCCACTCTTATGGAGATGAAACCCAAAAGATTTTCGTTGGGGCGTAACCCTCTCAGCGACACGCTACATCGGAACCTGGGTGTGGTGGAAAATGGGCAAGGGCCGTGCCATCACCCCCAAGGTGGCGCGCTGTATCTTGATCCGGATACGGTAGCAAGTGAGCGAGGATCGAGTCGTCGCATCCTTAGTGGCGCGCTACATCGGCGCCCGGATGTAGTGGAAAATGGGCAAGGGTCTTCGCATTTGGCTCGACGAGTGCGAAGGGTAAGGAAGCTAGCCGAGCCTAGGAGGATTCGCTTAGGTAGCTGGAACATAGGGTCTCTGACAGGGAAGCTTCGGGAGCTAGTTGATGCAGCTGTGAGGAGAGGTGTTGATATCCTTTGCGTCCAAGAAACCAAATGGAGAGGACAGAAGGCGAAGGAGGTGGAGGATACCGGCTTCAAGCTGTGGTACACAGGGACGGCTGCAAACAGAAATGGCATAGGCATCTTGATCAACAAGAGCCTCAAGTATGGAGTGGTAGACGTCAAGAGACGTGGGGACCGGATTATCCTGGTCAAGCTGGTAGTTAAGGACTTGGTTCTCAATGTTATCAGCGCGTATGCCCGCAAGTAGGCCACAATGAGAACACCAAGAGGGAGTTCTGGGAAGGCCTGGAAGACATGGTTAGGAGTGTACCGATTGGTGAGAAGCTCTTCATAGGAGGAGACCTCAATGGCCACGTGGGTACATCTAACACAGGTTTTGAAGGGGCGCACGGGGGCTTTGGCTATGGCATCAGGAATCAAGAAGGAGAAGATGTCTTAAGCTTTGCTCTAGCCTACAACATGATTGTAGCTAACACCCTCTTTAGAAAGAGAGAATCACATCTGGTGACTTTTAGTAGTGGCCAACACTCTAGCCAGATTGATTTCATCCTCTCGAGAAGAGAAGATAGGCGTGCGTGCCTAGACTGTAAGGTGATACCTGGAGAGAGTGTTGTACCCCAGCATAAGCTGGTGGTTGCTGACTTCCGCTTTCAGATTCGTGTCTAGCGGGATAAGCGTGCCAAAGTCGAAAGAAACGAAGTGGTGGAAGCTCAAGGGGGAGGTAGCTCTAGCGTTCAAGGAGAGGTTCATTAAGGAGGGCCCTTGGGAGGAAGGAGGAGATGCGAACAATGTGTGGACGAAGATGGCAACTTGCATTCGTAAGGTGGCCTCGGAGGATCTTGGAGTGTCCAGGGGAAGGAGAAGCGAAGATAAGGATACCTGGTGGTGGAATGATGATGTCCAGAAGGCGATTAAAGAGAAGAAAGATTGTTTCAAACGCCTATACCTGGATAGGAGTGCAGACAACATAGAGAAGTACAAGATGGCGAAGAAGGCCGCAAAGCGAGCTGTTGGTGAAGCAAGGGGTCGGGCATATGAGGACCTCTACCAACGGTTAGGCACGAAGGAAGGTGAAAGGGACATCTATAAGATGGCCAAGATCCGAGAGAGGAAGACGAGGGATATTGGCCAAGTCAAATGCATCAAGGATGGAGCAGGCCAACTCTTGGTGAAGGACGAGGAGATTAAGCATAGATGGCGGGAGTACTTCGACAAGCTGTTCAAAGGGGAGAATGAGAGTTCTACCATTGAACTGGACGACTCCTTTGATGAGACCAGCATGCATTTTGTGCGGTGAATCCAGGAGTCTGAGGTCAAGGAGGCTTTAAAAAGGATGAAAGGAGGCAAGGCGATGGGCCCTGATTGTATCCCCATTGAGGTGTGGAAAGGTATCGGGGACATAGCGATAGTATGGCTAACCAAGCTTTTCAACCTCATTTTTTGGGCAAACAAGATGCCAAAAGAATGGAGACGGAGTATATTAGTACCAATCTTCAAGAACAAGGGGGATGTTCATAGTTGTACTAATTACCGTGAAATTAAGCTGATGAGCCATACAATGAAGCTATGGGAGAGAGTCATTGAGCACCGCTTAAGAAGAATGACAAGCGTGACCAAAAATCAGTTTGGTTTCATGCCTGGGAGGTCGACCATGGAAGCCATTTTCTTGGTACGACAACTTATGGAGAGATATAGGGAGCAAAAGGACTTGCATATGGTGTTCATTGACTTGGAGAAGGCCTATGATAAGATACCGCGGAATGTCATGTGGTGGGCCTTGGAGAAACACAAAGTCCCAGCAAAGTACATTACCCTCATCAAGGACATGTACGATAATGTTGTGACAAGTGTTCGAACAAGTGATGTCGACACTGATGACTTCCCGATTAAGATAGGACTGCATCAGGGGTCAGCTTTGAGCCCTTATCTTTTTGCATTGGTGATGGATGAGGTCACAAGGGATATACAAGGAGATATCCCATGGTGTATGCTCTTTGCGGATGATGTGGTGCTACTTGACGATAGTCGGACGGGGGTAAATAGGAAGTTAGAGGTATGGAGACAAACCTTGGAATCGAAAGGGTTTAGGCTTAGTAGAACTAAAACCGAGTACATGATGTGCGGTTTCAGTACTACTAGGTGTGAGGAGGAGGTTAGCCTTGATGGCCAGGTGGTACCTCAGAAGGACACCTTTCGGTATTTGGGGTCAATGCTGCAAGAGGATGGGGGTATTGATGAAGATGTGAACCATCGAATCAAAGCCGGATGGATGAAGTGGCGCCAAGCTTCTGGCATTCTCTATGACAAGAGAGTGCCACAAAAGCTAAAAGGCAAGTTCTACAGGACGGCGGTTCGACCCGCAATGTTGTATGGCGCTGAGTGTTGGCCGACTAAAAGGCGACATGTTCAACAGTTAGGTGTGGCGGAGATGCGTATGTTGAGATGGATGTGTGGCCACACGAGGAAGGATCGAGTCCGCAATGATGATATACGAGATAGAGTTGGGGTAGCACCAATTGAAGAGAAGCTTGTCCAACATCGTCTGAGATGGTTTGGGCATATTCAGCGTAGGCCTCCAGAAGCTCCGGTGCATAGTGGACGGCTAAAGCGTGCGGAGAATGTCAAGAGAGGGCGGGGTAGACCGAATTTGACATGGGAGGAGTCCGTTAAGAGAGACCTGAAGGATTGGAGTATCACCAAAGAGCTAGTTATGGACAGGGGTGTGTGGAAGCTTGCTATCCATGTGCCAGAGCCATGAGTTGGTTGCGAGATCTTATGAGTTTCACCTCTAGCCTACCCCAACTTGTTTGGGACTAAAGGCTTTGTTGTTGTTGTTGTTGTTGTAATGCATGCTCAATCATCGACTGGTCCATGAGATTGGCCATAGTGGGAGTATTATAGCCGCTGTCATGCACTCAGAAATAACAAACATGATGACATGACAGAGAATTAAAGAAGAGAGAAAGGGTTAGAGTAACATAAGTAGATATCGTAACATAATAAATGTTACACTACTTTGTGTCATGCATGATCATAAATAAAATCATCTATGATAATATTTTATGATACTATGCACTATAAAAATAATATCATACATAAATATCATATGCATAATACTATTGTATGATACTTTTCACTATAAGTAGCCTAAGTGTGCCCATCGGCGCTATTTATATCACCACTAACGTGTGGGAGGCCCATCAAATAGTTCCGTTATCATTTTTTCAGGAAGGCGTGAGAAAGCGTGCCTTTTCTCTTTAGATAGGTACCAGTCCGTCGAAGTGACAAATACAACAAGAGAGGGTTTACTCTCGCAACAAGCCTACATATTTCCACGCCTCCTCGCAAGCGATGGAAGACGACATGACACTAATAGACATGGACTCATAAAGAAGTAACGCCATAGCTACGAAGAATTATGTACGGATTTAACGGACCTGCAGTTGTGGAGGGCTTAGAGCATTTACAATTGGACTTCTCAAATCCGCTTCATACATATGGGTAGGCCGTCTGTTACTGCCTAGTCACGATTTTTTGATTCAGACAGGCCTCTTAAACAGTCCTCAAACGTCCGGACTGACCGGCACCCCTGATATCCAGCCCAAATATGAGATGAATATGAGGGCTCTCGGGAACGCCCGCCACGTCGGACCTGACAGCCCGACCCCGCCTCAAATTGCATCAAATTCATCAAATCTGTTAGATAATAACGAGAAATAAACGAGACAAAGAGACATAGATTTTTACATGGAAACCCTTGCGGGAGAAAACCACGGACGCATGAAGGCGCAATCACTATGAGGAGGAGTATTACAAGCACGAGACGACAGACCGTCTGAGGTGCGACTACATGGGGTATATATGAGGGCAATACATGAGAGTCCTTGGAGGACAAGTAAACGAGTTGTACTCGTACGCGTCAACGTCAACGCAAAGGCCCACACCAGTTGTACTACGTCTAGTCCAACACAGTATAATTTGGATCACAATTTAACAATCTCCACCTTGATCCAAATTCCCTTCAGTAGTCGAAGAAAGTAAATAACTCCATCCAAATCAGTTTAAACACCTTGTGCGTCAAAGTCCATAGGACTAGTGAGAAATACCAACTAAGCCTGAGCAAAGCTCAAACTTATTGGTCGGAACTGGCTTTGTCGTCATATCAGCAGGATTATCATGAGTACTTATCTTGCATACCTTCAAATCGCCTTCAGCAACAACATCTCGAATATAATGAAATCTGACATCAATGTGCTTTGTTCTCTCATGATACATTGGATTCTTTGTAAGATATATGGCACTTTGACTGTCAGAAAATATGGTAGGGCAAGATGAATCTCCACAAAGCTCAGTGTACAAACCTCTCAACCAGATAGCTTCTTTGCATGACTCAAATAGCCATATACTCGGCATCAGTAGTGGAACAAGCCATAATAGACTGCAAAGTTGCTCTCCAACTCGCAGCACAACCACCAATGGTGAAAACATAACCTGTGAGTGATCTTCTCTTATCCAAATCACCAGCAAAATCAGAATCAACAGAACCAACAAGTCCATCTCTAGTTTTCCCAAACTGTAAATAAGCATTAGAAGTACCACGCAGGTATCTGAAAATCCACTGAACTCGGGGATTGCTTCAATCCATAAAGAGATTTCTTTAACTTACAGAAAAAGCTTTTCTTTTCCAAGAATAACAAACCTTCAGGTTGTTCCATATAAATATCCTCTTCTAGTTCTCCATGTAAGAATGCAGTTTTAACATCCAATTGTTCAAGCTCAAGATCATGCATGGCAACAATACTGAGTAAAGTGCGAATATAGCTATGCTTCACAACAGGAGAAAAGACTTCGTTATAGTCAATACCTGGAATCTGACTATAACCTTTAGCAACTAACCTTGCTTTATATCTTGTCTCATCATTAGGAGAAACACCTTCTTTCCTCTTGAAAACCCATTTGCAACGAATAGGTTTCTTCTCTCTAGGTAATTTTACTAAATCCCAAGTGCCATTCTTTTCAAGTGATTCCATCTCATCATGCATAGCAGTCATCCACTTATTACTATCACCAAAAATAATAGCCTCTGAATATGAAGAAGGTTCAGCATTACCTTCAATTTCTTCTGCAACAGATAAAGCAAAAGAAACAATATTGCACTCTTCAATTAACCTGTCAGGTTTATTACTACCCCGTCTAACTCTGTCACGTGCAAGATTCCAACTGGGTGGAACAATAGGCTGATTTGGAATGGGAGTGACATTATCATCATTAACGACGGGTTCATCATGTGCATCAACAATTTCATTACGAGATGTATCACCTGAATCAATAACTTGCTCCACCTGAACAGTAGACTCCTGAACAATAGGCTGCTGTTCACTCTCAACGGGAATATTAGTAGATGAAACATCATGTAACATAGCAGATTCATTAAAGATAACATTTCTGCTAATAACAACCTTCTGGGTTTCAGGATTCCATAATTTAAAATCTTTAACACCAGACTTATAACCAAGAAAGATGCACTTAACAGCCCTAGGCTCCAATTTTCCATTATCAACATGAGCATAAGCAGTGCAACCAAAAACTCTCAACTGTGAATAATCAGCAGGTGAACCAGACCAAACCTCAATTGGAGTTTTCTTATTAAGAGCAATAGATGGTGAACGGTTAATGAGATAACAAGCAGTGGAAGCGGCCTCAGCCCAAAAACGCCTATGCAAACCTGCATTGGACAACATGCAACGGGCTCTGGAAATAATTGTCCTGTTCATACGCTCAGCAACACCGTTTTGTTGATGAGTATAAGGAACGGTGTAATGTCTGACAATGCCTTCAGACTTGCAATAATTCTTAAATTGCTTAGAACAGAATTCCATACCATTATCAGTGCGAAGTATCTTTACCTTCTTTTCAGTTTGTCTTTCAATCATAATCTTCCACTCCTTAAATGCTGAGAATGCTTCATATTTATGCTTCAAGAAATAAGGCCAAACTTTTCTCGAATAATCATCAATAATGGTCAGCATGTAACTAGCACCACCTAGTGACTTCTTGCGAGATGGTCCCTATAAATCAGAATGCACATAATCAAGAATACCTTCAGTTGTATGAGTCGAAGTCTTGAACTTCACCCTCTTGTGTTTGCCGAAGATACAATGCTCACAAAATTTCAATTTTCCAGGTTCATATCCATCAAGAAGACCTCTCTTATTTAACTCTGCTAAACCAAGTTCACTCGTATGTCCAAGACGCATATGCCAAAGGTTAGCAGCATCACAATCAGAATTCTTTGAAACAACTGGAGTAGCGTTACCTGAAACTGTAGAACCTCGAAGGTAATAAAGACCATTGGTCGAACTTAAATCACCTTTCATCACAATAAGGGAACCTTTGGTTACTTTCAAAACACTATCTCCACCTGAATACTTGTATCCCTTTGCATCAAGGGCACTCATAGAAATAAGATTTCTCTTCATCTTCGGAATATACCGAACATCTGTCAAAGTTCTGATTATGCCATCAAACATATTGATTCGAATAGAACCTATGCCTTCAATCTTGCATGGTGAATTATCAAAACCCAAAACGGAACCAGCAGAAGTAGTGGAATCAAAAGTATTAAACCAATCTCTATGCGGGCACATATGAAAAGTACATGCAGTATCAAGTACCCACTCATCATTGGTCTCAGCACATCCAGCAATAACGACAAGAGCATCATCAGAACTATCCTCACGAGCAACGTTAGCAGAATTGTCACATTGTTTGTTACCTTTTCTCTTTTCCTTGTTCTGCGACTTGAAACACTCTGAGATGTCATGCCCGTCTCTCTTGCAATACCTGCAATATTTCTTGTCTCTGGATTGCGACCGACCCCTATAGCCGTTCTTACTTTTGCCTCTGTTTCCATTATTGGAGTTCTTCTCCTTTGTCCTGCCACGAACAGATAATCCCTCTGCTTGGGATGAACTTGAACCATCATGAGGCACCATTAATTTCATCTTCTTCTTAGAGTTCAAAGCTTCATAAACTTCATTAAGCGTGAGAGTATCACGACTGTATAATATGGTGTCTCTAAAATTGGTATAAGAACTTGGCAGTGAACAAAGTAACATTAAAGCAGTATCTTCCTCTTCATACTTAACCTCCATTGCAGCTAGATCAGATATGATCTCTTTAAATTCTGAAATATGATTCAAAACATTACCTTCCTCGGGTAACCTGTGCAGGAATAATTTTTGCTTCAGATGCATCTTGCTGGTGAGATCTTTAGTCATGCAAATCCCTTCCAGCTTTAACCATAGAGCGGCGGCAGTTTTCTCACTCAAAACTTCCTGCAAAATATTATTATGCAAATGGAGTTGAATTTGTGACAAAGCCTTACAATCAATTCTTTTCTCCTCAGCAGTCCAGTCCTCAATTCGCTTCTTCCCAAAACTATCTAGTGCTACATCATAGTCGGCCTGTGCCAACAACGCCCGCATCTTGACTTGCCATAAGGTAAACTTTGTGTCACGGTCCAGCAGCGGAAGATCGTACTTCATGGATGCCATGAGTAGATTAAATCTGCGTTCACAAAGTAGTACAAGCCAATAGAAATTTCTTGATAGAATTAATTTGCGGAACGAATCAGAAGTATTGAGTAAATAGCACCTGATAGTATCCTTGTGCACGTAGCAATTGACCGAGCAAAAATAGCCCTGTAGCCTTCACGTGACGTATACTAGTACTGGCTGATCAAAGTACTAGTTCTTAATCAATGATGAAATAGAAAACAAATCTGAGCTTAGCTTCACGTGAAGGAACGATGGATAGATCGGTCTCCTCGCCAGAAAAAAATAGCAGCAGCGTAACAGCCTCGGGACTTGGTACTGCACGTGGAGCCGACAGCGGCAATTCGGCGGAGTAGTAGCAGCGGTAGATCACGCAGCTTCGGCTGCGTGCGGAACGCTATGGAGCGGCGGAAGCGACGACGGGAAATCCTCTCGGTCTCGGCTGGAAAAAACGATCTGGTAGATCACGTGTGCGGTGGCGGCGGAAATCAATCCGGCTTCGGATCGCCTGGTCACACGCGGGCGACGCCGCACGCAACCCTAATCTCTCTTCTCAATCTCGTATCTATAAACTTGGCTCTGTATACCACTTGTTAGATAATAACAAGAAATAAACGAAACAAAAGACACAGATTTTTACGTGGAAACCCTTGCGGGAGAAAACCACGGACGCACGAAGGCGCAATCATTATGAGAAGGAGTATTACAAGCACGAGACGACAGACCGTCTGAGGTGCGACTACATGGGTATATATGAGGGCAATACATGAGAGTCCTTGGAGGACAAGTAAACGAGTTGTACTCGTACGCGTTGACGTCAACGCAAAGGCCCACACCAGTTGTACTACGTCTAATCCAACACAGTATAATGGCAACATATCCTATGCATCCGGGGGGACTCGTGTATCCCATGTATCCATCCATCCTCAACCCTCTGATTCAAATCCCACGCGCAACATTAAAAGTGTGAGTAATTTGCACTTACACGCCCGCCCAGGCACGTAATCGTTGCATATTTGCAATAACGCCCAGTCCAAGCGTTTCGTCACCGTATAGATCGAACAGATCGGAAAACATGTCAAGGTAACATGCGACGACCATCAATGGCAGCTGGCTAGGCACCGGCAAGGCCGCGACGACTGCATAAGATGAAACACGGCGGCCGGCGGCGGCCACACAAGACGAAACGCCGGCGGCCGGCGGCCACCAGCCATCCACGCGACACGACGGCCACTAGACGACCATACAACCCAGCAGGCCGGCGCGTGGACGGCCACACAACACGGCGGCGGCGGCTAGCAACTCCATAAGGACTCGTCACATGCATGCAAACTCACGTTCTACCTACAGCTAATCAGGCTCATTACATGTGCTTGCGATCCGACTGTTGTGAAGGGGTTTCAATTAGTCAGATCTAATTTGTTGCGTGCCTCTCGGAACCAGAGATGAACGCTGTCGCTGTTTATTAATCGAAAGAGGTTTATCACAAAGATGCAGTTTCTTAGGTGGATAGGCGGGCGTCTATCTGCAAATTAGTCACGCTTTTGACGTTAGCCATGGGATTTGAATCAGAAGGCTCACAACAAATGGACACATGGATACAGAAACCCCCTGGATGCATATGATATGTTGCCCATTATAATTTGGATCACAATTTAACAAAAGCATTCCTCCTCCTCCCACCGCCCTCCAACCATTCCTGCGCCCGAACCCTCGCCGACCTCCACCCTTGCTCCCAATCCTCATCTTCGGTCCCGATCCATCGCCGGAGATGCCGAAGAAGCCATTTGCATTTAGCCATTGTTGGGTCATATTGAATGGCAAGCCAAAGTGAAACCAAGTTGTGGCCGACCTCAAGTCTGGAAAGGAGAGGAATGATGGCTCAAACTCTAACCAATCAATTGGGTTGGATGATGAAGAGTACAACGTTGTCGTGGAGAATGGAAAAGCCACCGAGCCAAAGGACAACCACCAAGTCATGGGAAACAAGTGGGAGAAGGCACGTGCTGTCCGTGATGCCGCGGCTACCAAAATGTCGTCAACATGGACGGGCATTTTTTCGGTGAGAGAGAACAAGAAGGAGGAGAGGTACAAGCTCATGTTGGATGCGCAAAAGAAAAGGATGGAGTGGGACCGGAAGAGGGCGGAGAAAAAGCTCGAAATTGAGAGGAAGAAGATTGAATTGGAGAAGCAACAAGCGGCGATCAAATGGGATCTCGAGAAGGCCAAGACATTTGGCGACATAGAGCGTGAGAACGAGAGGTTGCAACTCGCATGAGACGCGGAAGATGCGAGGATTATGTTAGCGGACGAAACCCTCTATGATGAGCATTCGAAGAAGTGGCTTGTGGACAAGAAGATAGAGATCAACGACCGTAAGAAGTATGAGACGATGAGGGCAGCTACGGCTCGGATGCAGTCGGAGGAGGCGGCCCGGATGCAGGCGGAGTAGGACGCATTCCTCTCGGAGAAGGGCCGAGCCAGTGATCCGATGCCATCCGTCACGCTCGGACATTGGTTTTATTTTGCCATGTCCGGTTTGTTGAACTATTATTTTCTTTGCTTTGTTTCGAACTTTGACATTCGAACAATTTGTATCGTATGATCGATGTGTATGGATTACATGAATTTAATAATCAAAATTTGCATTGTGTGGATGTGCGACACAACATTGTGCCCAATCAGTGCCTGCGGACGTCCACGGATGTTTGAGGGGCTGGATTTGTCAAGTTCAACCGTAGATGCTCTTATGACTGGAAAAGAAAAGAGGGATGATGATGATGAGGGGGGTAAAGCGTGAAACAAATCCGTACTTTTAGAAACTATTGCTCATAATAAAGGAATAGCCTTGTGGTACTTTCCAGGCACATGCGACACAAGTCGTGGATGATGAGGCCGTTCCTTAAGTGACTATAGGCCGCAGTCCAGAGGATGCTCGACCACCGATCGACGAGGCAGCCAGTGCTTGACGGGGTGATGCTAGCGCATTCAAGCTCACAGTGATTGGAAGCACACTTAGGTGTGAGAATCTACATTGCCAAACTGAAGATTCAGTGTTTCTTTCTCGCGTCTCGTGGGTCACTCCTGCGAGTCATGAGGGGATCACCGGCCCCCAACTACTCCGCCTTCTTCGCTCCTCTCCCTCACCGCCGCCGCCGGGGCGCTCCCTCAACCTTCTTTTCTTCTCCGTGCTCTCCAGGCTGTTAGAATATTGTTAGAGATAGATCTTGATGTATTCGGTTAGCTAAGATAAAGCTAAACCGAACCCTAGTCTGTTCAGATTTGTATCTTATCTCTATCTTCTTGTACCACAAGTTTTGTAACAATCCCTCTATGTAAATGCCGTGATCAAGGGCTATTCTGATCCTATATAAACACGCAACCAACGGCCTACTACGGTAGGTAGAAACGCTTCCGAAACTTCACATGGTATCAGAGCCAAGAGGTCTTGAGTTCAAGACCCTGCCAACACTATATTAAATAAAAATGATTCTGCGACCTTCATCGATCCCACGTCTAAGGACTAAAATAAAATAGCCTAGACATGAGGAGGAGTGTTGAAATATATTGCCCGGCTCCCTCCATGATTATCTTCCAGAAGAAAAAGTGGGGGGATCGGCCACTACATCCTCCTACGGGGTGGATACCATCTGGTATGCAGATAGCGGCGCTACAGATCACATCACCGGGAAACTCGAGAAGCTAACCGTTCGAGACAAGTACCGCGGGCATGATCAGATCCACACTGCTGATGGTGCAGGTATGAGCATTAGCCATATTGGACATTCCTCTATTAATACCCCTAGTGATACTCTTCATCTAAACAAAGTTTTGCATGCCCCCACTGCCTCACGAAACCTTATTTCCGTTCATCGTCTCACCCTTGACAATCATATCTATATTGAATTCTGGCCTTATTTCTTTCTTATTAAGGATCAGGCCACGGGGAGGGTGCTGCATCGAGGCAGATGTAGAGGAGGACTTTATCCACTGCTTCCATCTAGGACATCAAATAAACAAGCGTTTGGTGCTGTCAAGATATCTTCATCGCGATAGCACGATCGCCTTGGCCATCCTTCTTTTCAAATAGTTCAATGTGTGCTTAGGAATAATAAACTCTCTTATCATGGGGAGCCAAATTTTGAGTCGGTGTGTGACTCATGCCAATGTGCAAAAAGTCACGAATTACCTTATCCCGTGTCTACTAATGTATCTACCAAACCTCTTGAGTTAATCTTTTCTGATGTATGGGGAGATGCCCCTCTTTCTGTTGGTAGATACAAGTATTATGTTAGCTTCATTGATGATTATACCAAGTTTTCATGGATTTATCTCATTAAGAAAAAATCCGATGTTTTTGAAGTTTTTCATAATTTCCAAGCATTCGTTGAATGTCAATTTGATGCCAAAATACTCACTGTCCAATCTGATTGGGGTGGGGAGTACGAGAAACTAAACTCATTTTTCCAAAAGATTGGAATTGCTCATCATGTTTCTTGTCCACATGCTCATCAGCAAAACGGATCTACTGAAAGAAAACATCGTCATATCGTTGAAGTAGGTCTTGCACTTCTTGCAAACGCCTCTATGCCCTTAAAATTTTGGGATGAGGCTTTTCTTGCTGCCACATATCTTATCAACATTTTGCCAAGTAGTGTCATCAATTTTGACACCCCGTATGAACGACTATATCAAAAAAAACCCAACTATGAATCTCTACGTGTGTTTGGATGCGCCTGCTGGCCCAACCTCAGGCCATACAACGCTCGCAAGCTTGCCTTTCGTTCCAAACAATGTGTCTTCCTAGGTTATAGTCCTCGACACAAGGGGGTCAAGTGTCTAGATGTCTCTACCGGCCGAGTATATGTCTCTCATGATGTCATATTTGATGAAACTGTCTTTCCATTTGCATCACTTCATCCTAATGCCGGGGCTCTCCTACGTAAAGAAATTTTGCTCCTTCCCGATCATCTTCACTCATCCACCTTTTTTGATCATGGGGGTAGTAATGGAGATGACCAAAATAATATGGCTATTACTCGTACTAATCCGCGTTGTCCAGATGATGCAGAAAGTGCAGGAGAAAATTTGGCAGAAAATGATGCAAATTTGGTGCCAAACGGACTAAATATGGGGTCTATACCGTATGTCATGCTAAGAGACAGCGGCACAAGATCCGGTGCAGATCTGTGCATGCGATCCCATGCAGATATGGGTGCAGACAGCACGGGATCCGGCGCAGCGTCAGCGCCAGGCAGTGGCGGCAGCGCATCAACACCAGACAGCAGCAGCGGCGCGGAGCAATCAGCGGGCGACCGGTCAGCCAGTCCAGCGCGCTCCTCTTCATCTGGCCACCCGCGCCAACAGGCGGACGACATGTCAGCCGGCCCCGCGCACGCCTCTCCATCCGTGATGAGTGTGCCGTTGCCATCGCGGGCCAGGCGACCAGGTGCTGTGCAAGACACGCTGGTTGGGCAAGAAAACCCGACTTCGTTCCCAGTGCCGCATGGAACAAGTGCTTCTGGATCTTCTGTGCAAAGTGAAGATTCTCCAACTCCAGAAGCTCCTGTTTTAGGGCGTACACGACTCCAAACAGGGATCCGGAAGCCACTGTTGCCTTCAGACGGTACAGTTTTATATGAAAAAAATTTCAAAGTTAAATATGCTTCGTTATGTTCCACAGGTGAACCATAGAGTGTTCAAGAAGCCTTGGATGATAAAAGATGGAGAACAGCAATGGATGAAGAATACCAAGCACTCATGAAGAACAAAACATGGCATCTCGTTCCTGCAAACAGTGGTAAAAATATCATAGACTGTAAATGGGTATACAGAATTAAAAAGAAAGCTGATGGTAGCATAGATATGTATAAAGCCAGATTAGTAGCAAAAGGGTTTAAGCAACGATATGGTATAGACTATGAAGATACCTTCAGTCCAGATGTTAAAGCAGCTACTATTCGACTTGTTCTATCTATTGCTATATCCAGGGGTTGGAGCTTGCGACAGCTAGATGTTCAGAACACGTTCCTTCATGGTGTTCTGGAAGAAGAGGTCTACATGAGGCAACCACCAGGTTATGAAAGTAAAAATTCATCCTTTCATGTGTGCAAACTGGACAAGGCACTCTATGGGCTTAAACAAGCTCCAAGGGCATGGTACGCTCGGTTGAGCTCTAAACTTCAGCAGTTAGGATTTGTTCCATCAAAGGCTGACACCTCACTTTTTATCTTCAATAAGTCCATGGTGACCATATTTGTTCTTATTTATGTTGATGATATTATTGTGACAAGCTCTTCTCAAGAAGCAGTGTCAGCATTATTAAAGGATTTGAGCTCAACCTTCGCTCTAAAAGATCTGGGAGATCTGCATTTCTTCCTTGGCATAGAGGTAAAGAAAATTGATGATGGTATTGTGTTAACACAAGAAAAATATGTCTTGGATCTTCTAACCAAAGTGGGCATGAAAGACTGCAAGCCAGCACCCACACCTTTGTCTAGTACTGAAAAATTATCAGCTCATGATGAAGAGCTTCTTTCATCAGAAGATGGTAGAAGGTACAGAAGTATTTTTGGTGCATTACAGTATTTGACTCTCACAAGGCCAGATATCTCTTTTTCAGTCAATAAAATATGTCAATATTTGCATGCACCAACCACAGTCCATTGGACTGCAGCTAAAAGAATTCTTAGATATGTCAAGCACACTATGAATTCAGGATTAGCTTATAGAAAGTCATCCTCTACTCTTTTGAGTGCCTTCTCAGATGCAGACTGGGCAGGTGATATTGATGACAGAAGGTCAACAGGTGCTTTCGCAGTTTACTTTGGTCCAAATTTAATATCTTGGAGTGCCAGGAAACAGGCTACTGTGTCTAGATCAAGTACAGAGGCAGAATATAAATCTGTAGCCAATGCAACTGCAGAAATCATTTGGGTTCAGTCACTTCTAAAAGAACTCCGAGTATTTACTAGACAAATTCCATGTCTTTGGTGTGATAATCTTGGAGCTACTTATTTATCTGCCAATCCTGAGTTCCATGCTCGAACCAAGCACATTGAAATTGACTATCATTTTGTCAGAGAAAGAGTAGCAAACAAACTTCTTGATATAAGGTTTGTTTCTTCAAAGGATCAGATTGCTGATGGGTTTACGAAGGCATTGCCTGTAAGAAACTTGGAGAACTTTAGGCGCAATCTCACCTTGACCAAGGTGTGATTGATAGGGGATGTTAGAATATTGTTAGAGATAGATCTTGATGTATTCGGTTAGCTAAGATAAAGCTAAATCGAACCCTAGTCTGTTCAGATTTGTATCTTATCTCTATCTTCTTGTACCACAAGTTTTGTAACAATCCCTCCATGTAAATGCCGTGATCAAGGGCTATTCTGATCCTATATAAACACGCAACCAGCGGCCTACTACGGTAGGTAGAAACGTTTCCGAAACTTCACACAGGCATGCTTCCTCTTCCCCAACCGGCGCAACGGACCAGATCTCGCCCCTGCGGTCTTCCTCTGTCTTGGCCGGCCGTGGCCTAGCTAGCTTGGTGGTGGTGTGGTCCTCGGTGGGCGTGGGGGTGGCACGGGCTGCCGCCATTGGGTTCTGGTGGCGCGGTTCCTCCCATATGGACGTGGTGGGGTTCTCGTCTGCCACCGGATATTGGTTCCGCCAGTTTCGGCCAGCTCCTTCCGCTTCCATGGACATGGGTGTCGTCTCGTTGGTCGTCCCTATGGCTGCTTATTCGGGGGCATCCGACAGCCCAGATCTAAGGATTTGTCTTCGCGGGTGAAAGTTGCAAGTTTTGGGGACAATGGATTTAAATGAGTTAATTACATCCATGGTACATAAATGATGTTTGGTGTACAAGCATTGAAGTGAGCCGATGACGCGGTATCATCATCGTCCCTCGTAATTTATCCAGATCAGTAGATTCACTTGACATCCAGAGCCGATGGTGCGATGATGGCAATTTGACCACAAAGCTAATCTTACACGAGTGGCCCAGCAAAAACAAAAGGTGGAGGCATATAAAGTGTAGTCGGTCCTTCGCACACGACGCACCTTCCCTGCGCCGCCCCATTGGGAACACAGTTAACCGAGCCGACGCCTAGCGGGAGAACCAGGTACTATAGTGGACTGGATATTGTAGACAATTGGCACCATATCAAAATGGCACTGTAGCAAATGTTATTTAAAATTTTGTGGACAATTTTTGGAAACATGAATATTTTAAGAAAAATGATTTTTTTAACTCAGAGTTCTTCCAATTTTGCGATCAATTTTTGAAATTTATGAATATTTGGTAACGCAAACCATTTTTAGAATTTCAAACTTTATGAAATATCAGAAGAATTTTTGAAATTCCAAAGATATTTTCAAATGTGAAAAGAAAAATGAAATTCCAAACATATTTTAAAAATATGAACAATTTTCAAATTTTTGAACTAGAATTCTAGACATTTTTTGAAAAATACGACCAAACTCTGAAATTTTTAAACATTCTTTGAAAACACATACAAATTTTGAAATTGCAAACTTTTCTTGAACAAATGATAAAGGGAAGAAAAGACAAGAAAAATTAATAGAAACCAGTAAAAGAATACACCAAAAAATGAGAATAATCAGACTAAAACCTTCTAGAAGGTTCATAAAAACCGGTACGCGTGACATGGGCCGGCATATTATTAATCTGCCATATGTTCCACAGATCCTGGTTATGTGATCCTTGTTCTTATTCAGTCTTTTTAAAGGTTTGGGACCTTCTAGAACGTTCTCGTGTGGTTCTGTTCTTACCTTTTTTTTTACTTTTTTTTCAGTTATCCTGTCTCTTTTTTTCTCTTCTTTTTGTCGTTCAATTTTTTAGAAATTGCATGAAAATTCAAAAAAAATATTTGGAATATCAAAAAGTGCTCACTTTTTGGAAAAAAATATTCAAAACATTAAAAATTGTTCATGCTTATTTTAGAAAATGTTCAGAATTTCAAATTTTGTTCCAAATTTTCAAAGATGTTCACAATTTCAGAAAAAAGTTTCCAATTTAAAATTTATTCATTTTTTCAAAAATGTTTACTTATTTTTTAAAATGTTCATAGTTTTCAAGAAATGTTCATAGTTTTAAAGATATATTTTAAATTTCAGAAGGTGTTCGTTTTTTCAAAAAATATTGTCTGGAAATTTCAAAAAAGTCGCATTAAAAAAACAGAAAATTTAAAAAAATGATTCAGAATTTTAATAAAAGTTTGGCTTTTTCAGACAAAATTAGAAGTTATGAAATGTGTTCCGAAATTTTCGATTTTGTTAGGTAATATAAATATTTTAGAAATTCCAAATTTGTTTGGTATTTTCTTAAAATGTTTAGAAATTTCAAATTTGTTTGAAATTTTCATAAAAAATTGGAAATTTGAAAAAATGTTTAATTTTTACAAATGAAGTAATATTCATGTGTTCTAAAACCCAAAAAATAAAAACAACTAAATCTTGTTTTTTAGGAAAAATAAAAAAACCAATAAAAAAGGTGATTCAACTCTCGGTGCAGCAGGTAGCGCTATTGGTCAACCCGCCTCAAGGGATGCGACCATTTTGAGGCAAGGTGTGTCATATAGGACCTATCTTTTGACGCAATACCGATAAAAGAAGCCCAACAATAACATGCAGCATCAGACCCATAAGATATTTTTGTCTAAAAAAATCCCAGGCAATAGTAACTCGCCGATCATGTTGTCAATCCGGCAGGCGACAGATGCTGGCCACCTTCTGCCGGCGCCGGCAACAAGATGCTCCTTCAGGCAGCGAGAAATCTGGGCAAAAACAGGGCCAACTCAAAACCCCACGCTTGCCTTCCTCCCCAACCGAGACGCCGTCTGCAGAACAAGCTTTGGCAACTCCCATCAGCCAAACACAGCCGAATCGCCGCCGAAGGCCCCTTGCTTTCTAGTCCTGGATTGGAGGAAGCTACGCCACTCACCCCTGAGCACTCGTGAGTAAGACCAACTTGGTTGATGGTGAAAAGCCCAGCTGCCTCACCTCTCAAGCCGCAACCCCGGCAACATCGCACCTTCGGCAAGGACCATGGTGCCCACCGCAAGCCACCGAATGGGAACATTGAAGAACGCTGGCGACCCATAACCACGCCGAAACCCAAACCACCACCTCCACCATCCCAAGGCGACGCCTTGAAGACGAGAAACAATGTCGTAGCGGCGCCACCGCCCAATCCGAAGATTTTGGGCTTTTACCTGAGACACGGAGGTGGGAGCCCGGGATGGACCTCGATGCAGCCTTCAAGAAGATTTTGGGCTTTCACCTGAGACATGGAGGTGGGAGCCCCGGATGGCCCTCGATGGACCGAAAATATATTTTAGAGCACCTGCACCTAGGCCCTTCTTATCTAGCCATCCATTCTTCACATCAAGATCCGTGCAAGTACATTTTTCTTTTTTATTTTTCTCACATAGAATATGTCTTCAAGTTCAAACCTTTGCAGAACAGTAAAGCTTTCTAACTGGAATCTAGGATAAAAAATTTAGATTTTTTCGTCCAACATAAATATACAAAAATAAGTTTTATTTGATTAAAAACAATACTTTTTTTAGTATTTATGTAGGACAAAAAATTCTGAAAGTTTTATCCCACATTCTAGTTAGTAAGTTTGGCTGCGCTGCAAAGTTTCAAGTTCAAAACATGTTCTATATAAGAGAAATGAAAAAGAAAAAAAATTCATATACGAAGTTAGTTGTCTCGCACAGATCTTAAAGCAATATTGAAGAGTCAAGATAGCAGGGCCTGGGTGCAAGTGCTCTAAAAATCTACGTCCCTCGATGGACCCCTCCGCCAGCGCCCGCCGCCACATCGTCATGCCCCACGCCAGCACGACGCCGCCGTCCGACGTTCCGGCCCGTGCCTTCTACCATCGAGCAGGGGAAGAAAAGCCCCACCACCCGCCAGGGCGCACCGGCGGCGGCGAGGAGGGAGGGTGGTGGAGGGGGAGCTGGGCTCTCAGGGATTTGTATTCTTTCCAATAGTAAATTGTCCAGCCCGGTCATGCGTTCGTTCATCAATCTCTTCTCTGATTGCTCCAGGTACATCTTGTTTGATTTCTTCTGAATCTTCGATATGCTTAGTAAATTTGCTAGTACTGCTGTTCTAGATACACACATTGCTCAAGTTTTCTGTAGTTATATTTGGTACATTCGTGAGCCTGGTAGCCTAAGTTTGATGAAGAAACATGTGTGTCGTCTCGTACGTCCCTGTCTCCCTTTGGTCCAATATATGACGTTGTTATTAGAACTTGAAAAGTCTAGTCGGCACCTCTATGTTAGAAAAGTCTAGCTCACGCATAATGCCGGCTGCGACTAATTGGCCATCCATGCATGCACCTGGTCAAGAATGCATCGAAATTGTATGTTGTTGGGATTGCACAATGTATTGCTCATGTGCAAAGGCATGTATATATGATGTACAAAAGGTGGGTCACAACCTCAGCTATACAAGGAACTAGGAGGTGGGCTCAATACACAGATATGCACAACACATATACTCAACACCCCCCCGCCCCCCAGTCGAAGCGGCACCGCTGCTGACGCAAAGACCGGACCGAAACTCCTCAAATGACGCCGTAGGCAAGCCCTTGGTCATGATATCTGCAAATTGTTGTGAAGTAGAGACGCGTAGAACACGAATATGGCCAAGGGCCACCTGTTCCCGAACAAAGTGGATATCTAACTCAATATGCTTGGTCCGACGATGATGGACCGGGTTGGCGGAGAGGTAGACAGCCGAGACATTGTCACAGTAGACCACCGTAGCACGATCCACAGGACAAGAGAGCTCTTGAAGCAACTGGCGAAGCCACGAACACTCGGCGACGACGTTGGCCACCGCACGATACTCAGCCTCAGCACTGGAGCGAGAGACCGTAGGCTGCCGCTTGGACGACCATGATATGAGTGATGGTCCAAGGAAGACACAATAGCCCGAGGTGGAGCGACGAGTGTCAGGGCAGCCCGCCCAGTCTGCATCGGTATAGGCGGTGAGGGCGGTGTCGGCGGAGGCGAAGAGTGTGATGCCGAGCTCCATAGTGCCGCAGACGTAGCGAAGAATCCGCTTGACAGCGGCCCAGTGAACATCCCGAGGAGCATGCATATGAAGACACACCTGCTGTACAGCGTACTGAATCTCCGGTCGAGTCAGAGTGAGATACTGGAGAGCACCAACGATGGACCGGTAGAATGCAGCATCCGAAGCAGGAGAACCATCCGAGGCAGAGAGCTTGGCCTTCGTATCAACAGGCGTAGCGGTGGGCTTGCAGTTAAGCATGCCAGCGCGATCCAGGAGCTCATGAGCGTACTTCCACTGATGAAGAAAGAAGCCATCCGGACGTCGCACCACCTCAAGACCGAGGAAGTAGTGCAAAGGACCCAAGTCCTTGATGGCGAACTCAGCGCGAAGACGATCAGTGAGCTGGCTGAGGAGGCCAGCTGTACATGCCATCAGGATGATGTCGTCGACATAGAGCAGCAAGTAGACCGTGTCAGAGCCCTGATGATAGACGAAGAGTGACGCGTCCGAGCGGGTGGAACGGAACCCAAGCTGGTGTAGGAACACCGCGATGCGCTGGTACCAAGCGCGCGGAGCCTGCTTGAGTCCATACAAGGACCGCGAAAGCAGGCACACGTGGTCGGGAAGCGCCGGGTCAATAAATCCGGTGGGCTGCTAGCAGAAGACCTGCTCCTCGAGATGACCATGGAGGAAGGCGTTGGAGACGTCCAGCTGGTGCACTGGCCAAGCACGGGAGACCGCAAGGTGAAGAACCGTGCGTATCGTGCCGGCTTGATGACCGGAGCGAAGGTGTCGGTGAAGTCAATGCCAGCATGTTGTCGGAAGTCACGAATGACCGAGCGCGCTTTGTAGCGATCAAGGTACCATCGGGACGGAGCTTGTGTTTAAAGACCCACTTCCCGGTAATCACGTTGGCGTGCCGGGGACGGGGAACAAGCTGCCACGTCCGGTTGCGCAACAGGGCGTCAAAATCCTCCTGCATCGCAGTCATCCAAAGCGGGTCACGAAGAGCAGCTCGAACGGAGGACGGCAACGGCGACGGCTCAGAGGTGGACGCCACATGGACGTAGTCGTCCGAGGCGTAGCGTGAGCTCGGGCGAAAAACGCCCGTACGGGCGCGGGTGACCGGACCAGCCACAGGTGCCGGGGGGTCGCAGGCGTCGGGGGCGCCGGGGGCGCTGGCGCGGAGGGGGCCGAGGGCGCCGGCGCCGAGGGGGCCGGGGACCGCGAGGGGACTGCGAGGGCCGCGGGCCCCAACGTCGGGGGCGCCGGGGGTGCCGGTGCCACGGCTGTAGGAGACGCCGCATGCGGGGGGGGGGGGGGGGGGGGCTCAAAGCCAGGGGCGGGCCAAGAGAGGCGCGCGAGCGCCCTGGGAGAGGCGTCGAGGAGCCCGCGTCACCAGTGGCGGGAGGAATAGCTGGGGGTACCTGGTGAAACGGAAACACATGCTCATCAAAGTAAACGTGCCGGGAAGTGAACACACGGTGGGAGACGGTATCATAGCACCGATATCCCTTGGAGTTGGAGGGGTAGCCGATGAAAATGCAAGCGACAGAACGAGGTGCGAGTTTGTGAGGAGCGGAGTCGACAATGCTAGGATAGCAAAGGCACCCGAAAATACGCAAGCCGTCATAAGAAGGGGGCGTACCGAAGAGAAGATGGTGAGGTGCATAGTTCCACCGTGGGCGACAAGGGCGAAGGTTAAGGAGAAGAGAAGCAGTGGCGAGTGCGTCCGGCCAGAAACGAGGCGGCACGTTAGCATGAAACAGGAGCGTGCGAACGCAGTCGTTCAGGGTGCGAACGACACGTTCGGCTCGACCGTTCTGCTGGGAAGTATACGGGCATGTGAGACGAAAAACTGTGCCGTGGTGCGACAGAAAAGTGCGGAAAGCAAGATTGTCGAACTCTTTTCCATTGTCAGTCTGAAGAGCAAGGATGGGACGCCCAAACTGCATGCTGACATAGGAGTAAAAAAGCCGTCAAAGTGGGGAGTGCATCCGACTTTCTGCGCAAAGAAAAAGTCCACACATAATGAGAATAATCATCAAGGATAACCAAATAATATAAATAGTCTGAATTACTAGGAACCGGAGAGGTCCACACATCGCTATGAATCTACTGAAAAGGAAAAGAAGCTATGGTGGTGGAGTCATTAAACGGGAGGCGAACATGTTTACCGACACGACAGACATGACAGGTGTGATCCTCTATCTTATGACAACTGAAACTGAAACTCCTAAGAATATGACGAAGTGTGACAGGATTGGGATGACCCAAACGAGCATGCCAGAGATCGACGCCGGCGGAGAGAGCAACCGGTGCGGTGGTGGAGGTGGACGGCGAATGCACCGGATAGAGCTCGTCAAGGCTGTCACATCGGTGAAGTACCATCCTGGTTCGAGCGTCCTTGACACAAAATCCAAGCTCGTCAAATTCAACAGTAATAAGATTTTCACGAGTTAAATGACGAACGGAAATAAGGTTCTTAATAAGATGAGGTGACACAAGTATGTTAGACAAAGTAATATGCATGAAAGTAGAAGGAAAAAAAGTGTGCCCGACATGTGTGATAGGGAGTTTGGAACCGTCGCCGACAATGATGCGACGATCGGTGGTGACGGGAGTGAAGGAGGCAAGATTAGCAGGATGAGCAAACATGTGAGCCGTAGCCCCGGTGTCCATGTACCAATCATCACCTCCGGAGTAGTTGTTCAGCGTAGGAGCGGCATGCAGCCTGGTGAGGAGCACCGGGTCCCAGGGCGCCGGCGGCAGGGCCAGCGAGGGGGACGGACACGCCATGGGGAGGCCGTAGCCGCCGCTCAGCTGCGGCGGTAGGTACTCTCCATACAGTTGCGGAGCCGCGAAGTACGCATGATGCACGGGAGGGGCGGGAGCCTGTTGACCTACTGATGACCTCACCAGTATTCGGAAGACTCATATGCAGGTAGAACCCCGTACGCAGGTGGAGACCCGTACGTGAATGTGGGCAGAGCCCCGTATGCCCCGTATGTAGGATACCCGTACGTGGGAACGGGCATGTCGTAGGTGACGGCCGTCCCATAAGGCGGCGGGGCCGCGCCGTAGGGCGCCGGCGGCGGGACGGCATAGACGGTGGTGAACAGCCCGACGGATGCCATCTCTGATCCGACGGCGGCAATCGGCGCGGTTGGGCGGCACCAGACGCTGAGTACTTCCGGCGACGAACGACGATGATGAAGCGAAGCAAAACGCTCAATTCCGATCAACCCCTCGGTGCAAACGATCAACCCCTCGGTGCAAAGCCAGCCTCAAGTAGCTGATCGATCTCTCCTTGGACTAGTACTTCCGGCTGCAACAATCACGGGAGACACGTACGGAGTCAACTAGCCAATCGATCGTTGCCTTGATTGATTCCAACACCAATAGATACGCACGACCACTTGATTGTTTGATGGCCGCAGGCGAGCGATGCTCGCGAGCGGATCGGGTGAGGTAGCGATTTGGCGGGTAGCACGCACGACTGCCGAGCGGATTAGGCGAGGTTGGCGGCGCTGGGTAGCGCGCGCGGCTGAGGAGTTGGGTGGGATGTGCGGTGCAGCTGGGTAGCGCGCGGCTGAGAGGAGCGGCGGCCGGCGCGGAAGACGCGTGGGCGGCGGTGGCGGTGAGGCTGCGGCGGCGGCGACGGCGATAGCGGAAGGCTAGGGTTAGAACCTAAAAACTGATATCATATATGTTGTTGAGATTGCACAATATATTGCTCATGTGCAAAGGCACGTATATATGTTGTACAAGAGGTGAGTCATAACCTTAGCTATATAAGAAACTAGGAGATGGGCCCAATATACAAATATGCATAACACATATACTCAACAGAAATATCTTTACAACAAGATTTCCTGTGGATGATGCATGATTGCTGAAGACTTTGTTTAAGTAATTAAATTGACCGTATGTGCCAAGTTGTACTCCTAGACTTGTATTCCTTGCAAGTCCTTGCGTCTATAATTAGTACCTATGAAGCTAGCGAAAGATCGATAAAAGGAAAGCCTGCAGAACTGCAAAACCACTCACCACTTCTCTCCCAAAGTCTAGCTATGGGTAGCTGCTTGCCATGGGGATTATTGTCTTCGATATTAGTACTATTTTTGTCGTTACAGTTCATGCTTCACTTGTCCTCTGGTTGCTTCGTGGAGGAGAGGGCTGCACTAATGGATATTCAGCCCTCCCTTATGAGAGCGCGCTCCTTGGGCGTGACTAATTCATGGGGGGAGGATGGTGATGACTGCTGCTCGTGGGAGCGTGTGAAATGCAACAATACAACAAAACGAGTGTCTCATCTCGATCTTTCGTACATATTTGTGACTAGTTCACACAATCATTGGTATTTAAACTCAACGGTGTTTTCTGCATTACATGAGCTTGAATACCTTGATCTATCAAACAATTATCCCTGTTCGCTAGCCTTGGAAGGTACGTATGTGTGCTCCAAATTCTCTTTTTATAGAACAATATGTATGTGCAATGACTTCTTATTCTCATTGATATACAAACAAAAACACCTGCAGGATTACTTGTACTATCCAAGCTTCGATATCTCGACTTTAGTGCTACTACACAGGGAGGGGGTTTCCCGGAATTTCTAGGGCGCATTGTTTCACTGGAAGTTCTAGCTCTCAACGGTAACTACATGACCGGAGCTCTTCCAAGCACTGGTAGAGATTTGTGCTTATTGTAGGAATACTAAGGTAGACATCAAATTTTCATATTAATAATTCGTCTCGCATGCCCGCACATGTTGCAGCTACTGAAAATCTTAGAAACTTGCGACAATTGAACATGTCTTTCAATAGCTTCGATGGAGACCTCCCGGAATCGCTATTTGCACTCCCGTGGGCAAATTCCAATAAATTCATCCTCAGGACCACTTTCACTTGAAGTCTTGGATCTCAGTTATAATAGCCTCAACGGAACTCTTCCAATTTTACAGGTAGATATTCTTGCTTCATGTTTTATTAGTATGTGTTACCTGTAACAATTATACTACTTGCACGCATTGCAGACTTTATAAACATCAAGACCTTGAACTTGGGTGTCAACCAGTTTAGTGGATCTCTTCCTGCGTCTTTATTTGCACTTCCTCATCTTCAAATTTTAAATCTCGTATCTAATAAGTTGAGTGGAGCTCTTCCAAATGAACAAGGTATTCCTATCAGAAGAACATTTACTGCGTATATCAGAAGAAAAAAATGTGTAACCATTGATGATAACTATTGTTACATGATTTTTCTACTCCTGCAGCATTTCAAATTCTCAAGAATTTACGAGAGTTGTATTTGGCAATCAACCAGTTCAGTGGAAACATTCCAGCATTCGTGTTTTTGCTTCCACATATTCAACAATTGGATCTCTCATATAATTGCTTTGGAGGACAAATTCTGATAAATCAATCATCAAATCTTCCATCGTCGTTTAAGGCTCTTCAGCTTTCCGGCAACAATTTGAGTGGTAGATTTTCTTTCATTTGGCTTAGAAACCTCACAAATCTAGAAGTGATAGACCTTTCAGGCAATTCTAACCTAGTTGTTGACGGGCATATTCCTGGATGGATCCCTTTGTTCCAATTGAAAGTGCTATTGCGGTCGCGGAGATTGAGACTTGCGCAGGATGGAGCTCTCCGGCGACCGAGCCGGCACCGCCCCGGCCGCGCCCCGCTCGCCTGCGCGACCGCCTCCGCCGCCTCCTTCGTCACCCTGCGCCATTCCGGTTAGCTCCGCCGCTCCCCCTCTGCCCGACACACCGCAGCTCCCAGCCGCAGGACGCTCACCCCATGCCCAGCCGACCTCGTGGAGGTGGCGATGCCGCTGCGCTGGGCAGACTTGGCGGAGGACGAGGACTCCATCGCTGGCCGTCCCACCGTCCGGCGCACACCTCCGGCCAGCCGGATTGTGCTGCGCCCGATGCTGGTTGACGTGCCACGCCGGGGAGCCCCCTCCCCACCTCTTGCTCGCCGGCCAGCTGCACCCCCCTCCTCCCGACACCTGGTCAAAGGGCCGACTTTAGGTCGCGTACCGCTCGCCGCCGCCGCGCTCCGGCGTGCGGCGTCGCGGGGCGGTCCGACCTGGCTCCGGCCCGGTTCGCTTGGCGCTCGGCGGCCGCCCCCCATGGATCTCGGCCTCCCTCCCTCCCGACGGCGTCCCCGTGGCCGGTGGTCTCCCGGTCCTCACCGTTTCGGCCGTTCATCGCAGCTTTCGGCACCTCCGCTCTCCGTTTCTCGCCCACCCATCCCCGTCGCCTCCCCTTGGCCGCTGGTGCCCTTGCGCCGGCGCCGGTCGCGGCCGCGGCGGCAGTCGCAGCGCGAGGGGAAAACCTAGCCGCTGTTACCCCGCCCTGCGGGCTGGACCGACGGCTCTTGGGCCGTGCTAGGATGGGGCCCAGGGATGCGCCTGGGGCCTTGGCTGGCCGCTCCGTTAATGGGCCCAGCCTCGGCTGTGGCCCTAGTGGGCCGGCGTGCCCGACCATCAGGCCGATTTGGCTCCCTCCGGGCTTCCCTCGCCCCCATTCCCTCCCCGCTCCTGCCCTAACCCCTGCTCCACCGCCCCCCGCCGCCATCCCGTCGATTCACCCCCCGTCGCCGCCGACTTCGCCTCCGGTCCCCATGACCCGCGAGTGGCACGACGCTGGGACGCGCCCCAAGCGCCGCGCCAATGACCTCCGCTCCGACTCCTCTCGTGCGGAGGAGCGGCGCGACTCCTTCCGGCCTTCCCCCGACGCGATGCTCCATGAATCCGAGCTTCGCCGCCAGCTCTCCTCCCGCAGCGACCGCCGACCCCACGACTACGACGACCGCCGGTCCCCCTCACGCCGCTCTCCCCCTCGAGAGGACCGCCGGGGCCGCTCCCGTTTGCCTCCTCTTGCCGCGGACCGCTGCGATGGTCGGCGTCGGTCGCCCTCCCCTCCGCGCCGTCGGGTGGCCAGCCGCTCCCCGGTCCGGGGCGGCCACGCTCGCTCCCTCGACCGCTCCTATGGGCCTTCGGCCCCTCCTCCCGCGGCTGCCACGGTCCGTCGCTACCAGCCTCCTCAGGGCGAGCCGAGCCTCCCTCTGACCGGCAATGGGGCGGGACGGGGCCAGCCCGGGGGCAAGCGCAACAAGAAGCGCGGGCTTGGGTGCGCAACCGGCCCAGCCCCGCCTAACGGCGCTCCCCGGGACCTCGCCGCCTCGACGATGTCTGCCCTCCTCCCCGACGACCGCGCCGCCGACCTTGTCAAATGCTTCAACTGCGGTCTCTCCGGCCACTCCCAGGTGGCTTGCACTCGTCCGCAGTGCTGCTACCACTGCTCAGACCCAGATCACCCCGCTTTCCTTTGCCCGGACCGCCCGGTGGCGGAGGAGCTGATGATGTACGGGCAAGGTATTGAGGGCCTCGGCTACTTCCACATCGAGGTGCCCGACATCCCCACCCCTTCCCCCTCACTCCTGGCCATTGTTACAGTGAAGGATGGGGTGGCCTCGCCGGAGATGATCGAGGCCGAGCTCAACCACCTCTACCTCTGCAACTGGGATTGGCAGGTCACCCTACTCTCTGGAGGCCAGTTCTCTGTGGTCTTCCCAGACGCGGTCAGCCACGGATACGGCACCCGCAGTGGAGACATCACCCTAGCTCTCAACTCGCTAGTGGTTGACATCTCCGTGCCGGTGCGGGACCCCTTGGCGGTCGCGGTCTTGGACACGGCCTGGATCCTCATTGGTGGCCTCCCGGACATCGCCCGCTCCGAGCGGGTTATCCGGAACATGTCCCGCATCCTCGGCAAGGTGGTGGTGGTAGATGAGCTTTCCCTCCGCAAAGAGGAGGAGGTTCATGTTAAGGTCAAATCTCTTGACTCCTCCAACCTCCGGGCCAGCATCCGGGTGTTCTTTAACGACCAGGGCTTCGACCTCCGCATCTCACCTGAGCCTCCCAACCATATTGGCCGCCCCCGCTGAAGGAAATATGCCCTAGAGGCAATAATAAAGTTATTATTTATTTCCTTATATCATGATAAATGTTTATTATTCATGCTAGAATTGTATTAACCGGAAACATAATACATGTGTGAATACATAGACAAACAGAATGTCACTAGTATGCCTCTACTAGACTAGCTCGTTAATCAAAGATGGTTATGTTTCCTAACCATGAACAAAGAGTTGTTATTTGATTAACGAGGTCACATCATTAGTTGAATGATCTGACTGACATGACCCATTCCATTAGCTTAGCACCCGATCGTTTAGTATGTTGCTATTGCTTTCTTCATGACTTATACATGTTCCTATAACTATGAGATTATGCAACTCCCGTTTACCGGAGGAACACTTTGGGTACTACCAAACGTCACAACGTAACTGGGTGATTATAAAGGAGTACTACAGGTGTCTCCAATGGTGGATGTTGGGTTGGCGTATTTCGAGATTAGGGTTTGTCACTCCGATTGTCGGAGAGGTATCTCTGGGCCCTCTCGGTAATACACATCACATAAGCCTTGCAAGCATAATAACTAAGATGTTAGTTATGAGATGATGTATTACGGAACGAGTAAAGAGACTTGCCAGTAACGAGATTGAACTAGGTATTGGATACCGACGATCGAATCTCGGGCAAGTAACATACCGATGACAAAGGGAACAACGTATGTTGTTATGCGGTCTGACCAATAAAAGATCTTCGTAGAATATGTAGGAGCCAATATGGGCATCCAGGTCCCGCTATTGGTTATTGACCGGAGACGTGTCTCGGTCATGTCTACATTGTTCTCGAACCGTAGGGTCCGCACGCTTAATGTTACGATGACAGTTATTATGAGTTTATGCATTTTGATGTACCGAAGGTAGTTCGGAGTCCCGGATGTGATCACGGACATGACGAGGAGTCTCGAAATGATCGAGACGTAAATATTGATATATTGGAAGCCTATGTTTGGACATCGGAAGTGTTCCGGGTGAAATCGGGATTTTACCGGAATACCGGGAGGGTTACCGGAACCCCCCGGGAGGCAAATGGGCCTATTGGGCCTTAGTGGAAAGGTGAAAGGGGCTGCCATAGAGGGCTGCACACCTCCCCCCTTTCCCTAGTCCTAATAGGACTAGGGAAGGTGGCCGGCCAGCCCTTCTCTCTTTCCCCCTTGAGGATTCCTATTAGGAATAGGATTGGGGGGGAGTCCTACTCCCGATGGGAGTAGGACTCCTCCTGCGCCCCTCTCCCTTGGCCGGCCGAACCCCTCCCCTTGCTCTTTTATATACGGGGGCAGGCGGCACCTCTAGACACACAAGTTGATCCTTGAGATCGTTCCTTAGCCGTGTGCGGTGCCCCCTGCCACCAAATTCCACCTCGATCATACCGTTGTAGTGCTTAGGCGAAGCTCTGCGTCGGTAGTACATCAAGATCGTCACCACGCCGTCGTGCTGACGGAACTCCTCCCCGAAGCTTTGCTGGATCGGAGCCCGGGGATCGTCATCGAGCTGTACGTGTGCTAAGAACTCGGAGGTGCCGGAGTAACGGTACTTGGATCGGTCGGATCGGGAAGAAGACGTACGACTACTTCCTCTATGTTGTGTGATCGCTTCCGCAGTCGGTCTGCGTTGGTACGTAGACAACACTCTCCCCTCTCGTTGCTATGCATCACCATGATCTTGCGTGTGCGTAGGAATTTTTTTGAAATTACTACGTTCCCCAACACCCGCATCGACGACAGCTTCCCTGGGGGCGGCACCGGTGGGGGTGGCACTGGGGGCCACCGCAGCGACCGCGACCCTCGTCACGGCCACCACTCGGGCTCTGACGAGGACGACGATGACCTCGAGGACAGCCCCCCCCCACGACCAGCCACCTGTGCCGGCCACCAGGGGTGGGGATGGGGCGCGTCGTACCCACTCGGCAGCCCCTACATCCTCCGATGATGGCCCCGACGCATCTAATGTCAGTCTCCAAGTTTTTCCGGCTTCTTCGCCACGCTCCCCCGACGGCATCTCCCCCGACATCATCGCCTCCTCCCCGGCTAGGGCCGCGCTGGCGCTTCCCTATCCGACCCCCACTGCGGCTGATCTTCAGTTGGTGTCGCTGGGGGGTTCGGCTGCGGACCCGGCTCCGCCCCTCCCGGCGCCTTCGGAGGGCGCTCCTGGCTCACCGGCACGGCTGGCCAGCCCGCCTCTGGGGGTTGACGCACCTGCGGACCCACCTCCCTCCCATGGCGTCCCCGGCGTGCCGTCTCCTGCTCCCCCCGTGGTGCCGTCGAGCCCCTCTCCCGCGGGCCTTGAGGTGGTGGTGACCACACCGGTGGCCGCGCCACCTCCTCCCCCTCGGACCGCGCGGCAGGGCCGTTCGACCTCGTCCCCGGTGTCCTCCTCGCGCCGCAGTGCTTGGATTGAAGCGAGCAGGCCGCCGGGCGGCCCAGCCCTCCCCATCCCCGAGCTCGTAGCCCTCCGGACCGCTGCCCGGATCCTCGAGTCAGGTACCACAATCATCCCAGCCACCCCTGCTACGTGCTCCTTTTCCGCTTTGGAGTCGGCCCCGCTTGGTCACCTCGCTAAGGTGGCCGCGGACTCGGCCATAGTGTTCCGCGGGGAGGGTGCCCCCCCGCTAGTCCAGATAGATGCCATCCATGCACGGGAGATCCTTGATGGTCGGCTCGCCGAGGCCGGTGCACGCCCTCCCCCCCGCCGCAGGAGCGGCGCTTGGGTCCACCCCGAGCGCCCCTCCCCTAGCTCCAGTCGCCCCGGATGAGATCCGGGGCCGCACTCGCTCTCGTACTACCGCTCTCCGCGCACAGAGCGCGTCACGTGTCCTGGGGTCAAGCAGCCCCCCGATGGATGCCTGATGAGAGCCTTATTCTGGAACATCCGCGGTTTTGGCCAAGATGGTCGGCGCCGCCAACTCATTGAATACATGCGAACCGAGCGTATTGACATAGTTGCCATCCAAGAAACGATGTGTACTGAATTCTCCCTGTCGGAACTTGAGCACTTGAGTTCCGACTTATTCGCCTGGCACTGGCTCCCTTCTAGTGGGAACGCAGGCCACTCGGGGGGCATCCTCCTAGGGGTGAAGGATGCCACCCTTGAGGTTGGAGGCATGGACCGGGGAGAGTTCTTTGTGAGCATGGAGGTTTTCGAACGGTCCCTAAACTTTAAATGGGAGATCATCGCGGTTTATGGCCCGGCCGACCATCGTAGGTCGGAGACCTTCCTTGCTGAGCTCAGGAGGAAGGTTGTGTCGGCCCGGTTCCCGGTGGTAGTTGGTGGCGACTTCAACCTCATCTGGACGGAGGAAGACAAGAGCAATAACCTAGTGAACTTTCCTCGGATGCAATTATTCAATGATTGCATCGCAGATATGGGGTTGCGGGAACTCGATCGTGTAGGGGCCAGATTCACTTGGACTAACCGCCAAGTCGATCCGACTCGTTCGGTCCTCGATCGGGTTTTCGTCTCCCCTGAGTGGGACATCCGATGTCCCCTAGCATCGCTGCGGGCGATCACGCGGATTGGGTCAGATCATGTACCCCTTCTCCTCTGCTCGGAGAATGAACGGCCTCCGTTGCCACCACGCTTCCATTTTGAGACCTTCTGGTTGCGCCAGCCAGGCTTCACTGCTGCGATGGTCGGCCGTTGGTGTGAGGCGCAGGACGCTCCCCATAGGGCCATGTCGGCCGTTGACTCTTGGCATTTCTGCGCCAAGCGGTCACGGCAGTTCATGAAAGGATTGTGTGCTAACATGGGTCGGGACATCCGTGAGAGGAAGAAATCTCTCCTTGACGATATCCAGGCCCTCGACCTCCGGGCTGACTCTACTAGTCTCTCGGCCGACGAATGGATGCGTAGGTACGACTTGGAAGATCAGCTCACGATCATCTACACTGACGAGGAGGCCTACTGGCGCATGCGAGGTACTCAGAATTGGGTCCTCAAGGGGGACGCCAACACTACCTACTTCCAGGCTATCGCTAATGGCCGTAGGCGCCGCAATTCCATCCCCCTCTTATGGGATGGCCCGACCCTCCTCCAGCGCCCGGAGGACATCCGGGCGCATGTTGATGGCTTCTACAGAGACCTATTCTCTGCCTCCCCTCGGGGAGGTCTTGCTCTAGCGCAAGACATTTGGCCTGCTCACTGCTGCGTTTCGGCGGCAGACAATGCGGCCATCACGGCCCCGTTCTCCGAGGAGGAGGTCTGGGCAGCCATTAAGGGCATGAACTCCTCCTCGGCTCCTGGCCCGGATGGCCTTCCAGTGAAGTTTTTTCAGTCCTTCTGGGAGGTGATCAAGCCCGAGGTGATGACCCTATTTGACGAGTTCATGGTTGGGACCATTGACCTCGGTCGGCTGAATTATGGGGTAATCACGCTCATTTCTAAGGTGCCGGGTGCCTTGGACATCCGACAATTCCGGCCGATTACGGTGATTAACGTCATCTTCCGCATCCTGGCCAAGGGGTATGCCATTAGGGTGGCCCCTATAGCTAGCCGGATCACTCACCCTGATCAGTCAGCTTTCATCCAGGGCCGTTATATCCTTGATGGGGTCCTAGTGTTTCACGAAGCTCTCCATGAGGTGCGCTCCAAACACCTCAAGGCAGTCTTCGTGAAACTGGACTTCCACAAGGCATATGACATGGTTAGCTGGGCCTTCCTTCGGGAATGTTTGCTTCGGAAAGGTTTCGACGATAGATGGGTGACCAGAGTTATGCAGTTGGTCTCTTCCGGTCTCACAGCGGTGAACATTAATGGGGAGATCGGCCCGTTCTTCCCCACGTTTTGTGGAGTCCGCCAGGGCGACCCCTTCTCCCCATTCCTGTTCAACATAGATGTTGATGTGCTGGCTGCCATCCTCGATAAGGCCAAGGCGGCTGGACACATCAAAGGGATTGTCCCGCACCTTGTTGGCGGCAACGGGGTCTCCCTTCTCCAATATGCGGACGACACCATAATCATGGTGGAGGGCTCCGCGAGTGATATCTCGAACCTCAAGTTCCTCCTCCTGTGCTTCCAACAGATGTCCGGCCTAAGGATCAACTTTGACAAGAGTGAAGTGATGATCTTGGGCTACGCCCAAGACGAGCGACAGAACATCACAGACCGGCTTAACTGCCAGCTTGGGTGCTTCCCCACGACCTACCTTGGTATTCCCATTAGCGATTCCAAGCTTACCGTGGCCGAGCTGCGGCCCACGGTGGGGAAGCTCCAACACCGGATCGAGCCCTGGCAGGGACGGTGGCTTTCTAAAGCGGCCCGTGCAGTTCTTATCAACTCGTCCCTTGCCAGCCTCCTCTTATTCATCATGAGCTTCTACAGCCTTCCGGAGACTCTTCATCACGAGATTGCCACCGTTCAGGGGCGATTCTACTGGGCCGGCGAGGGTGACAAGCAGAAATACCACATGGTCAAGTGGTCTGAGATCTGTAAACCCCGTGACCAGGGCGGCCTTGGGATCATGTCATCCAAACGCATGAATTTGGCCCTTTTGACTCGTTGGCTCTGGAGGATTAACAATGGAGATGGTGGCCTATGGCTGCGCATCATTCAGCAGAAGTACCTCCACGGACAGCAACTCGCCTTTTGTCAACACTCTGGAGGCTCCCAATTCTGGCAATCTGTCATCCAGCTCCTTCCGGTCCTTCGGATAGGGACCTCGATTGAGATCGGGTCCGGCACCGCCACACTGTTTTGGTTTGACCGCTGGACTGGGGACACACCCTTGGCATCCTGGTTTCCGGTCTTGTTCTCCATTGCGGTGGCCCCCCAGATTTCCGTGGCAGACGCCCTTCTCGACCTTGGGCGCCTTGCGTTCCTCAGGCCTTTTGGTTCGGTGGAGAATGTGGACTGGCAGGATTTGCTTGACTGTGTGGCTCTCCATGCGCCGGACCTCTCGACTGACGACGACCGCGCTCGATGGCGCCTTGAACCATCCGGTCAATTCTCCACTAAATCTCTCTATCCGGCCATCGCCCCCTCGCCCGGTCCTAAGGCGCTCGCATCTATTTGGGAGATTCGCCTCCCATTGAAGATTAAGATTTTCCTGTGGCAGTGGATTCGTGGCCGCCTACCATCTGGCGTTGAGGTTCTGAAACGCAATGGCCCTGGGGACGGGCGCTGCCTACTCTGTGGGCCTGAAGAGGACTCGAACCATATCTTCTTCACCTGCGTGTCTACGCAGTTCCTTTGGAGCTGTTTCCGCGAGATTGTGGGTGGAAGCTGGGATCATACCAACCTTCCTGCTCTCTTTGCCGAACTCCAAGCGATTCCCCCGCATTACGCCACACTAGGTGGCTGATCATCGGGGTCCTTGCCTGGACGTTGTGGACTGTTAGGAATAAACTTGTGATTCAGCGTATCCCTCTTCGTCGTGCTACTGACGCTTTGTTCAAATGGTCTGGTTACTTGCAGCTTTGGCGGCCGCTTAGCCGCCCCAGGGAGAGAGATGCCATCACCTCCATCATCACCCAGCTTCGCACGATGGCTCTCCGACTCGCTCCCCCGCTCCCTCCGCCACCACATGAGCCAGATTAGATCTGCGTCTCCGATGTCGCCGTCGCCGCCGCTGCTTGTTGTTTGTGCGTCCTGGGGTGTTGTGTTGGGCTTGTGTTGCTGTGCCCATAGCTGAACCTTTGGTGCGTGTGTGTTGTGTTTGTGCGTCCGTGTTGGAACCTCGTGCGGTGGCCTTGGATGTGTTTGTGTTTCGTGTGGTACCTTGTGAACTTTGTGCTTGGTGGTTGCTTTATTTATAAAGCGGGGCGAAAGCCTTTTTCGGTTAAAGTGCTATTGCTCTCTGGTTGTGACCTTGACAAGAACATTATTGCAGAACCACATTTTTTACGCACACAACGTCATTTAGAGATGCTTGATTTATCCAACAATAACTTGTCCGGTAGCATGCCGAGTTGGCTGTTTACAAAGGAATCAACACTTCAGTATCTAAATCTTGGAAATAACTCACTAACTGGATCGATGGACCCAAGGCATACCCAACCTTATCTGTCCACTATCGACATACACATGAACCAAGTCACAGGACACAACCCCCCCCCCCCCGCGGCCCCCGCGTCGTCCGCTTCGGGCGACTCAGGCGGCGACTAGGGTTTCCCCGTCGCGCCGCCGCTCCCTCACCCTTCCTCCCTCGCCGCCACCTGAGAAAGCTGCCGGATCCGCTCGCGCGGCCGCCCGTGATGGTGGCGGCGAGGCCTCGGTCGCTCCTTTCCTCGAGGAGGGCCTCGGATCTGGGGCGGCGGCCCTTCTTGGCGAGGCGGCGGCGCCTTCTCGGCCGGCGTCGTTCACGGGGTGCTCTGGCCGGCGGCCTCGACCACGCGGGTGGTGAGACGACGGCGGGTGGCGGCGGTGGCGCGGAGGTCTCCCCTCCTCGTCAGATCTGAGGATGGCTCCTTTCCCCTGTCTCCCTTGTCCCCGCCTCTTCTTGCCAGCCTCCTTCCGAGCGCAGGTATGATGTGGGTGGGTGTTCGGTGGTCTGGCTTTGGGCCGCGGGAAACCGTTGGCCGGCTTGGCCGGCCTGGCAGCATCGACGTCCCCGACGCCGTCTCCTCCTTGGAGGTGTTGCAGAGGTCCTCTCCCTTTCCACCCATGTTCCTCCTCCCGGGTGAAAGCCCAAAATCCTGCTCGGATTGGGCGGCGACGGCGCGCTGTGCGTCATGTCTTCCTTGGGGGCGCCGCCTGGGGAGGGTTGCGTTCGGGTGAGGGGTCAAGATCGGAGCTTGGGTGGCTTGGGTGGCCGGTGACGGCGGTGTCACGAGGTTCTCCTCGTTGGCCTGTCGGTTTACCTGATGCCTCTGCTACCTTTCTTCAGTAGCTGCACCTGGTGGTTTTCCTGCAGCTCTCCGGCGTTCTAGGTTGTGGCGTTGCGGCAGTCGCGGAGTGCTCGAATTCAAGTGGTGGTGTGCTGCGGCTGCTCCAGGTCCAGAAGCTGGCACGTCCCCTGCTCTAGGGTGAGCGTCTCTCAAGTACGCCGGGTACGGCGCCTTGCGAGCCATGGCGAGAGGAAAGGGTCCCTCTGCGGCGAGAGAGACGGCAGATGTGTGCTGTCTTTCTACTTGGGCGTTGGTTGGGCTCACTTGCCACACTCTGTTGCAAGCAGGTCCTTGTCGTGCTCGTGTGTGCCTCACCCCTAGATGGCTGTTTGGCTGTAGTCTTCGGCTAGGACAAGCTTCGAATGCTTTTTCGAGCTTGTGTGACCCATTGAGTTGTAAGCCTCCTAGAGTGTCCCCTTGTATCGTTTGGTCGTGGGGTTTGTGTGTGTTTGTACTTCCTGGCCGGTTGATGGCTTTGTTAATTCAAAGCCGGGCTCTTCGCGAGCCTTCGTTCTAAAAAAAAAGTCACAGGACAGCTGCCAGACAACATTGGCTCATTGTTTCCAAGATTGTCTGTTCTTAATATTTCTAGTAACAACATCGATGGGAACATACCAAAGTCGTTGTGCGAGAACATTTACATGCAATCTTTGGACATGTCGAACAACACACTTTCTGGGGGAAGTTCCAGCTTGTATGGGAGTCATACAACTTGCGTTTGATGTGTAGTTTGGTTCTAAAACTTGCAAAATACGGAATTGCGATCATATAACTTGTTCGCACATTCAAATACGGTGCTTCCTCTCGTATCTGGACGTATGGCCTGCACATGTGGCCTACCAGCATGGCGTAGGCCCACCTGTCAGTGGCGGCTGGAAGCATTTTTTTTTCCAGATAACTCCCTTGCATTTTATTTACTCACGTACAAAATCAGTCAAATAAAATGCAAAAAAGACACCGCAGTGTGGATCAAACGAATGATCCCCTACTAAACGACTAGCATGGATAGCCACCAGACTAATCATGACTCTTGTTAAACTTTCATAACTATACATGATATGTCCTTTGAAGACCATACAAAATAATATCTAAATCTGAACGGAAGATTGTGAGCCCCATGGTTCAAACCTTTGTGTCCTGCTGGTGGCTGGCTGCATGTGCATGGGCTAACCATCCGACCATGATGACACTTGTTACTATAAAGGGACCCAAATCTTTGTTGTCTAATTTTTTTTCTTTTACTTATGTAAGAAAACAACATATATTTTTTTAAAAAAATTAACAATTTATATTCTCATGTATTTTGTTTTTTCTTTATGTTGCCTTTGCATTTTACATTGTTCACAATTAGCTGAAGACAGACTAGATTTTTGTTTCTTAGAGATAAATATAGATAAAAGTGTTTTGTGTTGTATAGTTTCAAGTTTATGAGCCCCAAGTCCAGCCAGCTATATATAAATTTTCTTTTGTGGGAAAGCTATATTTAAAAGTTAGGTACTGTGTGCAAATTTGTAGTCTTAGCCACCCTTTTTATTATCTACTAGGGATACTGCCAGCTCAACCTAAATATAGTAAGTAATCTTAAGCTACATCACGATGAAAAGTTTCACTATTCCATAGAAAATTTAGAAAAAACATAATTTAGTTTTGGATAGACATGACATAAGAACTGACAACATAAAAATAAAATTTGCAAGGTCTGACAGCATAAATGTTGTTTGTCCATTTAAAACATGAAGTGTGATAGGTTATCCCACTCACACGCGACCTTCATTCAGAAGGTAACAGGTTCGAACCATGGTGCTCGTGTCTTCCGTCTAGATTTAAAATTTAGTATAATTTGTACAGTCCGTACTTATAGGATATATAGTTGTTTTTGTAAATACTAAGCGTCTAGCCAGCTTTGTCTGGTGGTAATGTATGTGAGTAACTGGGCTGCAGATTGTGGGATCAAATCCCTATTGTTGCAGTTTTAAATTTTATTTGAGGAATTTTGTGTGTAAATAAATAAAATGAAAGGGAGTTATCTGAAAAAAAATGCTTTCGGTCATTGACAGGCGGGCCTACGCCGTGCTGGCACGCGATGTGTGCAGGCCGTACATCCTGAAATGGTAGAAAGCACCGTATTTACACAGTGAGACAAGTTAAGTGACCAAAATTCCGTATTTTGCATGTTTTAAAACCAAACTGCACATCCAGCACAAGTTCTATGACTTGCACTGATATTACCTCTTCACTAATTATCAATGGCTATCCACAATGAAGGTCTCAAACAACAGGCTTGGTGGTCTAATTTCTGGTGGGATGAATAATCTGTCCAATATGAATGAATTGTACCTGGACAGGAACAAATTGGAAGGGACAATACCATATAGTTTGTCAGGTGTTTTAAAAGTCATGGATTTGCATGATAACGAGCTGTCTGGCAATCTTGATAACTCATTATGGAATCTATCTTCTTTGGTAGTCCTGAATCTTGCTGGCAACCATATAACCGGCAAAATTCATCCACAAATCTGTGGCTTCATGGGACTTCGCTTTTTAGATATATCAAGCAATAATCTTACATGGTCTGTACCAAACTGTATCTTTATACAGCTCAATTTTGTTAACCTGTCTGAGAACTCGTTTTCTGGTGATATCTCTTTTCCCTTTTTCAACACATCAAGTCTGATTTCTTTGGATATCAGACACAATCAGTTCACAGGCAACCTCCATTGGGTACGTTATCTTGACAACATTAGGCTACTTACGTTGGGCAGAAATAAGTTTGAAGGGCCAGTTAATCCAAAAGTGTGCAAACTCATGTACTTGAGGATAATTGATTTGTCCCATAACAAGCTTTCAGGTTTATTGCCAGCATGTATTGGTGATATGTCTTTCAAAGGCGACACAGACGATCAAATGTTGGAGCCAGTCTATGGAGAGATATACAATGGCTCTTCATATGACTTACGAGGCTTCACCTTTGCCTCCAAGGGGAATCTCTACACATACGGTCGAAGTTTCTTCGCTTCAATGTCTGGCATCGACCTATCTGCAAACATGTTGCATGGAGAAATTCCTTGGGAGCTAGGGAATCTAAGCCATGTCAAATCCCTTAACCTGTCATACAATTTCTTTGTTGGCCCGATCCCGATGACCTTGAGCGGCATGGAGGAGATAGAGAGCTTGGACCTCTCCCACAATGAGCTGAGTGGACCAATACCTTGGCAGCTAACTCAGTTATCAACATTGGGGGTGTTCTCTGTGGCATACAACAACTTGTCAGGATGTATACCAAACTCTGGCCAGCTAGGCTTCGGCATGGAGAGCTACCTAGGTAACACCGACCTTCACCAGATTACACAGGGGGACATGTGTGCTGCTCCCAGTCCAGATCCTGCTGCCGGGAAAGAAGTGGAAGAGACGACCGGTGACCCAGTTCTATATGTGGTCACAGCTGCCGGCTTTGTGTTGGCGTTTTGGGCCACTATTGGATTCTCGTTTTGCCATCCTTACGGAAGATCAGTAATGCTCAAGATGTAGTGCTCGAACAATTATGCAATGTAAGCACATTGAAAGTATTACAATTATGTAGTATGCACTACAGTGTTCCTATTCAAAGAAAAAAGATTGGCCTAGTCGTGTATTTTAAGTGTATGTAAGTACACATACACTGAGCTTCCTCAAAAAAAATTCTGGGTATGCAATGTAATTATATTTTGTATCAGATTCTAACTTTTTAGCACTGAGAATGTACCAGATGTACTTGAGAGAAATTAGAAATAAAGAGCGATCTTGCACTTCTCACATAAAGTCAGAAGTTAACATGTAGAATCTTAGCACATACAAAAAATGGTGGAGGTTCATGCATTCGTACTAGCAAAGTCGCCGCTTCCTTCTCTTGCTTGTTCTTGACGACCTTTTACCCTTTCCAGAAATCTGATTCCATGGCCAGTGGCACCAACATACCTCCTTTGAAATCATCAGCATGTGAACTCTTCGCAATAGACTTTTGTAACTTGATGGAATATTTGAAGTCTTTTATCTGCAAGGACTATATAGGTCATGTTAACGAATGCCCCTTGTACGTGCTAAACCCACCTCCCAAAGATTATAGCTTTTACAAGAAACAGTAACGAAAAAAAATATAAGAATATCTTCTTCAACTGTGCTCTCTTCCTATGGATACAGATTCATCAAAAAAGGATACAGGAAACTTATGGTATTTTAGAATGGAATAGATATGAAAGGAGAATATTCAATCAACCTTTAAGTAAGATTGAACATCAATATGTATATAGTTCAGCAAATCATTTCAAGTATCTATGTTCATAATGTGCACCAAAAAATGCATTATTTAATTTCCTTGACATTATAGGTCTTGAATGTAGTGCAGCTGCTACCATTTTGAGGTGGGAAGATCAGAAAATATCTTTCCTCTATTCCTTTCACTGTCTGGCGCCATATATCCTGGCTCTTCGTGTGTTTTTCATTCATCTACAGGGAAAGTCAAAGGACATCAGCTACACCAACAGCCAAGCTGGTTGGTGTACCTCACCATCAGCTACACCAACACTCCAGTTGTTGGTCTAATTTATGGCCTAAGTTAATTCTCGAAAAGCATGAACGCACTATATTATGAAATGGTGGGAGTAGTAAATAGGGACAGGGAGTAACATGCTTTTCCTTTTCTAGAGCATGTTTTGTACGTATATTTCAACTAGTCAATTATAGATGCAAATGGATGTCGATCAATAGATACATGGACATACTACCTATATATAGTACTCCCTCCGTTTCTTAATATTTGTCTTTTTAGAGATTTCAAATGGACTACCACATTCGGATGTATATAGACATGTTTTAGAGTGTAGATTCACTCATTTTGCTCCGTATGTAGTCACTTATTGAAATCTCTAAAAAGACAAATATTTAGTAACAGAGGGAGTATGTTGCAAAGACCTCACAAGAATGGGCAAGGGTGCCGACTCTTAAGTTTAAGGGTTTTTATCATTTATACCACTATTTGTGTCCCACTACTCAGTTTTGCCATTAGGAATGTGTAACACCCACAATGCGGCTATATCTCCCACGTGTCGGGGCACGACTTAGAGGCATAGCCGCATAATAGGTTTGTGGGGTAATCTTCTATCTTCACACAGTCTCATATACTGAATAGGAAAGGGATAAAGAGTTGGCTTACAATCACCACTTCACACAAATACAAGTTAAACATACATCATCCAGAATACAATCAAGGTCCGACTACGGAACCAAAATAAAAGAAGACAATCCCAAATGCTAGATCCTCGATCGTCCCAACCGGGCTCCACTACTGATCAAAAGGAAACGAAACATAACAACGAACAAGATCTTCATCGAGCTCTCACTTGAGCTCGGTTGCGTCATCTGCACTGGTATCATCGGCACCTGCAACTGTTTGGAAGTATCTGTGAGCCACGAGGACTCAGCAATCTCACACCCACGAGATCAAGACTATTTAAGCTTATGGGTAGGATAAGGTAATGAGGTGGAGCTGCAGCAAGCAATAAGCATATATGATGGCTAACATACGCAAATAAGAGCGAGAAGAGAAGCAATGCAACGGTCGAGAAGCTAGAAGTGATCAAGAAGTGATCCTGAAACTACTTACGTTCAAGCATAACACAAGACTGTGTTCACTTCCCGGACTCCGCCGAAAAGAGACCATCACGGCTACACACGCAGTTGATGCATTTTAATTAAGTCAAGTATCAAGTTCTCTACAACCGAATATTAACAAATTCCCATCTGCCACATAACCGCAGGCACGGCTTTCGAAAGTTCAAACCCTGCAGGAGTGTCCCAACTTAGCCCATCACAAGCTCTCATGGTCAACGAAGGATATTCCTTCTCCCAGGAAGAACCGATCAGGCTCGGAATCCCGGTTACAAGACATTTCGACAATGGTAAAACAAGACCATCAAAGCCGCCCGAATGTGCCGACAAATCCTGATAGGAGCTGCACATATCTCATTCGCAGGGCACACCGGATGGGCCAGGTGTCGGGTTGGCATAGACCCTGGTTGCCCAGGGGACGCCGGACATCGCCCACTTCGGACCAACACTTAGAGAAGCACTGGCCCGGGGGAGTAAATAAAGATGACCCTCGGGCTCGCGAAAACCCAAGGGAAGGTTATAGGTTGTTAGGAAAATGTAAAACCAAGGTTGGGCCTTGCTGGAGAAGTTTTATTCAAAGCGAACTATCAAGGGGTTCCCATAACACCCAACTGCGTAAGGAACGCAAAATCAAGGAACATAACACCGGTATGACGGAAACTAGGGCGACAAGAGTGGAACAAAACACCAGGCATAAGGCCGAGCCTTCCATCCTTTACCAAGTATATAGATGCATTAATTAAATGAGAGATATTGTGATACCCCAACAAATCCATGTCCCAACATGGAACAATCTTCATCTTCACCTACAACTAGCAACGCTATAAGAGGGGCTGAGAAAAAGCGGTAACATAGCCAAACAACGGTTCGCTAGAAAAGGTGGGTTAGAGGCTTGACATGGCAATATGGGAGGCATGATATAGTAAGTGGCAGATAGCGCGGCTTAGCAATAGAGTGAACAACTAGCAAGCAAAGATAGAAGTGATTTCGAGGGTATGGTCATCTTGCCTGAGATCACGCAAGGAAGAAGAACGAGTCCATGAAGAAGACAAACGGGCGTAGTCGAATGGATCCTCACAACTCCTAAACGAAACCGAAGCTAACAAGAGAAGCAACCCGTAAAGAAGCAAACAACATGGTAAACAACCATCACATAAACATGGCATGATGCACAAGAAATTATGATGCATGTCCGGTTTAAAGAGGCATGGCAATATGGCAAAGTGCAACAAACAACACTACAACAATTATTTAGTTCTCTCCCGTTTAAGTACTCAACAATATTAAATGTTGGTTAGCATGGCAAGGGGTGAAGCATAATAAAACTACTTATCTAGGCAAGTTTAAATGAGGCCGGAACAACAAGCAACAAATCCAGAAAATCCTCATGTGCATATTTTGGATTTGGTACTGTTCTTCCCTAAACCATATTTTAGAGTTGTTAAACATGCAAAGCAAGTACACCATGTTAAACTAGGCATTTTCCTACCCCATTTACATATAAAGTTTATTAAAATCGGAGCTACGGTTATTTAGTTATGAATTAAATCATTTTAATATGTATTCATGCAAAAATAATGCAAACAACAAGTTTAAACATTTTAAACATGGATGAAAAAGACATTTTATGAAAATAGATAAAAAAACTAAGCATTTTACATATATAATGTTTTTAGATGTGATGCATGGTCGGTGAGTTAGGATATGCATGAAACTTAGGGGGTTTTCTATAAAACAGGCGTCTCTGGATAATTACTAAAATCGATGGACAGGAAAAAAACATGACGGGCTGAAATTTGGATTTACTAGTCTGCTCACCCCGGGCTGAGGCCCAGTTCGGTGGAGAGGCCAAGGCAGGCCGGCAGATCTGGCGGCCCATGGCGTAGGCGAAGCAGAGGATGGCTCGCGCGGGCGACGCGGCACTCGTCCACGCTGGCGCTGGGACAAGTCAACTAGGGCGCGACGCTGGCCTTCTCGTTCGAAGCAGAGGATGCGAGCAGCAGGGACTTGGCGAAGGCGCTGGGACGGCGGCCGGCAATGCGGTTGACCGCTACCTCCGGCTCAAAGCGAGGACTGCAGAGGCTAACAGACGGCAAGGAGGGGTTTCTCCGGCGAGCGGCGGGATGGAGCTGTCAGGGCCCCGATTCCAAGTCACATAGATCTAGCTGGTAACACCTCATATCACTTTGCGGCCTCACGCACGGTATTCCCACGGGTGTCGCCTTACCATGGCCTGGGACCGTTTGCGCCTTTTGGCTCACGTATACGATAGTGTCGCTAGCATCCATAAGACATTGAACCTGGGCCGACATGACTAGTCGTGAACCCAAAGTGGCACTAACTTACGGGGACATGCATACATGAATCAACATCGAGCATATCGGTCAGCAGCGTGCGAATCCGGGCTGTAGCACTGGGCTAATAGGACTCCGGTGAACCGGGCTGTAGCAGGCTAGGCAGGACTCCGGATGTCACCGCGTGACATTTCCCCGAAGGGAAAGACACAGGAACGAAGTGAATCACATGCCGGCCAGTCAAGTGTTCCAGAGCAGTAGTGTTGGGCTAGCAGGACTCCGGTGAACCGGGCTGTAGCGGACTACTATGGCTCATGGAAGCACAAGACTACATTTCCCCATAAGAGAGGCTACCAAGGATAAACAACTAGGTTGTCGGATCCCACACATACCAAGCATTTCAATCATACACTTAATATGCTCCATATGTGTAAATACAACATGACATCACAACAAAACTCTACGACTCAAGTATTTATTCATTAGGCTCCGAAGAGCCAAGTATTACAAACATGGGTGTCATGAACCAACATACAGAGCATACAAGCAACAAGCACATGCGGAAGGTTAACTTGTCTGAGTATAGACATCTACAAATAAAGAAGGCTGAGAAGCCTGACTATCTACCAGATCCTGCGGAGGGCACAAGATCGTAGCTGAGGTATCAAGCTAAACATCGAAGTCCACACGAAACTACTAGCGAGACTGAAGTCTCTCTGCAAAACATAAATTAAGCAAACGTGAGTACAAATATACACAGCAAGACTTACATCAGAACTAACTATATATGCATCATTATCAACAAAGGGATGGTGTGGTTTAACTGCAGCAAGCCAGCTTTGACTCAGTGGCTAACCTGAACTACTACTGCAAGTAACTCTTTGAGGTGGCGCACACGAGTCCACATATTCACCATATCAATACACCACTATGGATCCGCTCCCGTCTCCCTACGAGAACACCATCCATATCACTCACACTTATCTTGCGCATTTTAGAGTATCCACTTTCACTTGTCTATGAACTATACAGGCAACCCAGAAGTCCTTTACCGCGGACATGGCTATTCGAATAGATCATTTATAACCCTGCTTGGGGTGTACTTCTTCACACACGCTCTCACCACTTACCACCATGTACACGTCGTGTATCTCGGCAACCTTCAAGCGGAAGCCTGGCGAGGGAGTCGGCCACGACCTGACTAACCACACAAGTCTCTAGTCTAGGTTTATCGCCTATTCAGACTCCATCCGCAAGGAGATCCGGCCGGGGTTTCGCTCACAGCCCCAAACGATGTGTGCAAGGTTCCCGAGACACCAAACGATGTGGCGCCCGGTACACCGTGCCACGGTGTATCTACCACATCATAGCCCACCCCTAGGGTCAGCGCTATGCACGGCCTCCAACACATATCCTACAAACACCAGACACTAGTTGCAACTCCTGGACAGAGGGCAAGGGCAGTTAATAAGTCGAGAGGGTCCATTGGTTCCGGGCCCAATGCGGGGTAGTAGCTGTTCATGGATCACAAACGTAGAACTCAGTTCCTAAGGACGGCTTCAATGAGACAACCCACCATGTACTCCTACATGGCCTCTCACCGCTACCTTTACCAAATCGTGTTCACACACTTAACTCACACACAGTAGGACATGTTCACAACTTTCCAACTCATCCCCGATGAATCATACCTGACACAGCTCTAAGCAATAGCAGGCATGACAAACAAGCATGAATGAGTAGGCACATCAGGGCTCAAACAATTCCTACTCATGCTAGTGTGTTTCATCTATTTACTATGGCAATGACAGGTCATGCAGAGGAAAGGGGTTCAACTACCGCAGCATGTAACAGTTGAATCATTGTTGTCCTAATGCAATAAAAGAGAGCAGGAACGAGAGAGTGGGATTGTATCGGAATGAACAAGGGGGTTTTGCTTGCCTGGCACTTCTGAAGATAGTATAGTTCTTCATCGGTGTCATCGAACTCATCGCTGGTTCAACATCTACTGAGGGGGAACAATACCGGCAACAAAGAGGAAACACAATCAATGCAATGCACAATATGATGCATGATCATGACATGGAAATATGAGTGTGTTGGGATAATGCAACTACAACCAGATGGGTTTGAGCTTATTTGAACCAAAGATTCAAATACATACTCAAGTTATGGGTTCATATAAGTGCATTAACATGTTTAACCTAAACAGCAAGGTTAAGTTGCTCTAACATGCATGAAACCAGTACAGATGGATAGATTGGATTTTTCTGATCATTTTTCATATATATAAATTATTTCATTTGGAGTTACGGTTTATTTTCTATGATTTTTAGAAGTTTAAACAATTTTCTGGATTTCATAATTCATTTCTGAAATATAAAATCGCCAAGAAATGATTATGAGGTCAGCATGACGTAAGCCTGGCGTCAGCAGGTCAACTGGGCTGCCCCTGGTCAAACCTGACCAGTGGGACCCGCGTGTCAGTGTAACGAGGCAGGAACAGAGGCTGACTGGTGGGACCAGGTCAACGTTGACGTGGCATGGTCAAACTGATGTGTGGGGCCGGCCGGGTTAATCTAAACTAAACAAAAGATAATTCTAGGGTTAGTTAGGGCATGGGGCCCGCTAGTCAGTGGCTCTAGGGGTGAATAGTTGGATCATTATCACTAATTAAGTGTGCCACATCGGTAGTCGCCGGAGTTTCGCCGGCGGCGACCATTCCGCACGGCGGAGTCACAGCTGGGCGGCGCTAGGGGCTGCGGCTAGACATGACGAGACCACCAGGAGGTAGCTCAAGCTCGTCCGCATCCAATGGAGTAGTCAGCAGCGGCTAGGGTGCGCTGTGCTCGCCGGAGACGAGCTTATCGCGGCGGCCGGAGTTCGGGCAGGTGCGGGGACGCGGCTGCGGTGCTCGAGCGAGCAAACGGGGTAGCTAGGAAGCCTCCTGGAGGCGCCAGGAGCGTGTCAGTGCCCCTGGAGCAAGCAGGAGAGGCTCTGGAGTGCGGGCTCGCCGGCCATGGCAGACGGCGGCCTCGGTTTCATGAGCGGTGAGGCTAGAGGAAGAAATCGAGCAGGGGAGGATGGGGGAAACGACCAGTAGCTCACAGCGCGTCACCTGAAGTACTCGTCAGCCCGGGGTGGCTCTGGAGACGACGGAGTGGCGACGGCGATCGCCGGCGCTGGAGCTTGAAGATGATGTCGATGGCGGCGATACGGCGCGTCTCCGGTTGCTTGGCTCTTTGAGGAGGCGTAGATGACGGAGTCGGAGCCCATGGGCACGTCAGAGGGGCGATGGGGTGGCAGTGGCTGTGACTACGGCGAACGGCGGCGACGGCGGTTCTCGGTCTCGCTTGGGGCCGAGAGATAGAGGAGGAGGGGAGCTCCAGGGAGAGAGGGTAAAGTGACGGGGGACCGAGGAGGGTCACGTGGTGATGCTAGAAGGGTTGAGGCGTCGCGGTGGAAGCAGGAGGTGGCGTGCGCGCGTCGGGCACGCTCCCGCGTCCTCCTGGCGCGAGGTGGACGACGACTGGCAGCGCCAGGTGGGCTGGGCCGGCTAGGTACAGTAGCAGGCCGCAAAGGTAAGCTACAGGTAGAAGCCCATGTGAGTTTTGTTGTTCTGGCTTAATTTCTATTTTGCTTTGATTTGAATCTTGCCACTGTTTGGAATTCCAACAGTTTCAAACCAGTGCCAAAAATCCGCTGGACAATTTTATGTTGCTAGATGGACTTTTCCAAAAGCACATTAAACATTTCAAAGTTATTTGAAAATATATTCTATATATTATGAATATAATTCCAAATTCAAATACAATAATGATTTAAATTCAGTGCCCAAAATATTCCTACAAATGTTCATTATTTTTGGTTTGGTGCAAAAGCCTTGCCAAAAATATCAAACAGTTAATAAGAACATTTTGAGAGACATTGAATGCAATTTTCCAGGGTTCTTTGCCCTTCTTGAATTAAAATTTGAGGCTTCCCAATTTCCTCAATTCAAGTTTCAAAAATTTAAACATGATGCAAGCAAGATGCAAACACTAGGCAGCACCATAAGCTAGGGATGTGACAACTCGCCCTCACTAAACAAGAATCTCGTCTCGAGATTCAAGACGTGAGGTAAGAAGACAGAGGGGGCACGGAACTGACACAGTCTTCATGATCCATTGCTTCATATTGATCTTGACGTCTTTGCCTTCGAGATCTTGATCCAACACGATGACGACAGAAGGGAACTCTATAGAAAATGATCTCCTCAAAGATCGAGCACTTAAGATCAACTCATGGAGTGAGACATTGAAGCATCTCTGGAATTGGAACACAAAATATACATCAAGAGGGATGGATAGTAACAGACGAAGAAGGTTCAAGTTGGTAGGCAATGATTCCACGCTTGAGTAAAATGGTGGATGCTTTCAAAGTAGCAAGGAGATAATTGCCATTATTCCATAACGTGACACCTTAGGGAAGGTGACTCGTAGAATTATTCCCTTAAGTAGCAAAAAGAATTACTTTTGATACATAGATCATTGAAACTCTCTATACTAGCCTAAGGCAATCACAATCGATCATTTGAAGGAGTTCGAAAGATTGGCATACTCAGACTAGAATGGATGATGTGGACTACCTTGTTAAAGACAACGCAACGGATGATTTTGCTTATCATCGGAAATGGATGGGACCCATAGTATATCCACTTTTGAAGATGATCTTGGACAACAACTGCTAAAAAGGGCAGCCCATGGGAAATTAGCACAATGGCGGTGCAAGCTGGGACAAAATGGAACTGTTGGGAATGTTCCAACCATCATATCTGCCTGAGATTCAGATCCGATTGGTGATAGGATACTTCAGACTCAGCATGTGTGAAAAGAAAGTTTGCAACACAAACCGACGAGATGATGTTGTGAGATTCTCGGGAAATGAACTACAATAGCAAGCTCCAAAACATGAGCTGGTTGTGTTACATACATGTGAGCATGTTGTCCAAGACAAGCATTACCATCTGGTAGTCTTATAATAAAACACTACCGAGTTCAGATTGGAACCATCATTGAAATAACAAAATCTTGTGCATGTCCGTCTGGGCCCTTCGGAAATAGCATTTAAACTTCATATCCTTGAACAAATCAATCAGTGGCTTCGTGTGCTAGGGATACATATAGAATGAAGGTTGCAAGTCTCCAAACCATAGAATACTTCACACATGTGCATGACTGACTTGGGATGATTCCAGAGGAAGCAAAACTAACTTTCCCGAATTCACGGTGGCAACTTTCACCAAATGCACGTTAATCAGAGGTAGTCACTTCTTTCATCCAAACATATGCTTCATGAACGAAACATGAAGAAATGCTTACACAAGTTTCCAAGACTAGCTTGATGTCCGACAAAATCATGGAGAAGATAAGGATGTTGTCAATGGGTTGTGAAACTCACGCTTCTTCATGCTCATAGCTCCAGTTGAGACATGAGTTGTGCGGAAAGCTTGCTGAAACTGCTCCCAAGTAACATTGGCTATGGGAAAAGTGGATATGTAATTCTCCCACCATGCGACTGTGGGTCCATCCAATTGGTGTGCGGCAAAACGCACCCTCTCAGCATCTCTGCAACCAGTAGTGGTTAGCTCCCTTCCAATCCTACGTAGCTAATCATCCGCAACTATGGCCTCGGTGCTATTGGAAAACACCGGCGGCTGTAACCTCAGAAAGAGGGATAAGTTGTCAACTGGAGGTGGTGGCGGTGGGTTGTTGTTGTTGTTGTTGCCCTAATTCTGAACTAACAACTGCATCAAGGCATTCTGCTACTGGATCAACTAAGTGAGCTCCGGTGGGAAAGCAAAACCGGAGTCACATCTCGGAGGCATCTGATGGGTTTTAGAGGAAGAGATTAGAATAGAATGAGGTCTAAGGAGAAAGCACTATCCATATGCACATGAGACAAACACAATCATATCATATCACTCAATCAATCAAGCAAGGGCATACAATCGATCTAACTATCGTTACAGTGCTCGGACTATTCTATATACATGGGAAACACTACTAGTCATATGGTGCTCTACTAGAAATCTGGATCGGTGGAAGACTCCATGATATCTGCTCCAGCTTCATCTTCATAATCATCATCACTATCATCGGGGTCGGAGTCGGTGTCATCGATGACGATGTAGTCTTCAGAACGAATTTCCTTGGGTTCGTCGTCTTCTCCTCCTGGCGCGGGGTCTCCCATGAAAACTCCTAGCTTCCTTGTCATGTCGTCATTCCTCTCCACAAGTATCATCATTTCCTCTTCATATCCATCGCGTGTAGACTTAAGCTCCTCTTCTAGCTCTGTGATCCTGGTCATCGCCTTCTTCAAATCTATCATGCTTGCACACATCTGGTTCTCCTGGCGACGAATATGATGGTTTAACTCCTGGATGAATGCTGCAATGGACCTGTCCTTTCTGGTGCTGATCATCCCCCATTGCTCATCTCGGCGCCCACATATCTGGTAGGTAGTGTCCTTAAGCTCCTTGTGGTAAACTTCGCCAATGCGTCCTATGGCGATGTGGGCTGCCATGCTCTTGCCTACACTCCAGGTTGGTGCGTCAAAGGAAAACTCTATGGGTTTAGTGACTGGTGTGAATGTCCTTCCTGGGATTTTAACTTGAATCAACCAACGCTCGTCTTCTGGTAAAGTGGCAGTGTAGGTCCCGGTGAAGCTTGGTATTCCGATGTTCAGGTACCTAGTGACTTCCTTCAAATGTCGTCCAAACGGGGTGTCTTCATCCGGCTGTGTAAACTTGTTCCTTGAGTCCGCCATCCTAAAGAGTAGAAAATGGAGAGGAGTCAGAAATGAGTAGAGAAGAGTGACCTATGGCTCATCTTAGTGGTCGTGTCCTACATTCAGAGTGTGCTCTGATACCATCTTGTAGCGACCCGACCTCAGACGGTCAAGTCTCTGTGTTCAGTGTCATCCCTGGATCGGTGATGCTGACACACACAGTACTCGAAGGATTTATAACAGAGTAGCAACCACACACTTATTACATCGAATGTCTCAAAAGAGAACTTATTACAATAAATATGGCTTAAGGCCATCTAAAAACGATAACAGCGGAAAGCTTGGAAGATAAAGTGAGTCCATCAACTCCAATGGCATACCTGAGTGCATGACAAACGACCTACGTCATCTTACTCCTCATCTGAAAAGTCTGCAACATGATATGTTGCAGCCCGAAAACGGGTCAGCACATGGAATATGCTGGCAATATAACACAGTAGAGCAATGAACAGATAAATGCTATCACTACATGCATATTTGGCTGGTGGAGGCTCTATGGTTATAATGTTTTTGCGAATAGCCAATTTTTCCCTACAACAAAGGAATATATTTTATTTAACTAACATGGTAGTTGAAACAACATTGAGAATGGTACCCTCATCTCAATCCCAATTAAAAATAGTTATCAACCCAACAAATTAATTTAAAGTGATGAGATCCATATGATAATCGAAGAACCAGATACTCAAGTTGTCCATAACCGAGGACATGGCTAACCATGATTAGTTTGTATACTCTGCAGAGGTTTGTGCACTTTTCCCCACAAGACTCGATCTCCTTCGTTGGATTTCTTGCACTACATGATGTTTGAGAAATGGATGACCGAGACACAGTTTTTCAGAAGCATTAACTCTAACCCCGGGTAGACCGTACCAACCTACATCCCCTACATCTGCTAGTCTACCACTAGAAGAGGTCATGCAACTTACTCCACTATGCTAGAGCCCATAATAGCTTGTGGCTGCACACGGAAGTTTCTAGAATAAATAATCTTATGATCCCTTTGAGCCTGGGTGGCGGACCAAAGGAGGATCACACGGTATAACCCCGGGATCTCCTAGGACAACACTGGTATAACCCCAGGTGCCCAAACCAACAACCCACCCAGATGTGTATTAAAGTTGCCACCTTAAGTTGAACCATTAATTAACAATCTCACATCTATCATGGATACACTCAAACCCAATCCACGTCTACGAGCATAGCATGGCAACATAAGCACAACGTAGAAGTAACTCCCGAGGGTTTGATAATAAAACAGGTAATAGGTTCTACCTCATCATCTACTTCCCAATACCCACATGTTAAACTCATCCTAATCATGCAATGTTTGAGGGTTGAAACTAATGCATAAAAGCTAGGTATGAAAAAGAGTATGATCAATGTGTTACTTGCCTTGCTGACGATCCGCAAAACCTAGTGACTCGTAGTAGCATGCTTCGCACTCCGGGTGTTCTATCGCAAACAAACAATAGCATATAATCAAGCAAAGATGCATTAGTAAAACTCAAATAAGAAGATCTAACCAGAAAGTTCAACCGAAAAACTCCGGTTTGCAAAAAGAATCAAATCAAACGGAGCAACGAAACTTAAACTGCGAAACAAACAAAATCTGATTACTAATCTGGACTAAAGTCAAATTTTACTGTGTCAAAAATCTTGTTCAAGTTGGTTAAACAGAAAGAGGGCTTCGAGACGAAGATCTAGACGCTTGTTTCACCTGATTTGGATAAACGAGCGAAAAGATAAACTAAAACAAAGATCAGGGCAGAAATCGTGAGAAAAATTAATCGCGAAAAACCTTGGAAAAAGAAAAAACTGACAAACTGGCTAACGAACAAAAGTTCGTTGTCTACGGCTAACGGACGAACAACGTTCGTTAAAACAAACGTACGGACGAACGTCCGCTAAAAAAATAAACCGACTGAAAACCGGACGAACCGATCTAAAAAAGAGATCTAGAAAAAACCGAACAGTTTTTCTGAGAAAACCGACGAACGGTGGCGGCTACCTCCGGCGAGGTCGGTGGCGGTGGCGGGACGGCGGGGCGGCGGCACGGGACGGCGGGGCGGCGGCGCGGGAGGCGGGCAGCGGCGCGCGATGCTGGCGACGGCGAGCGGGCGCGGCGCGGCTTGGGCTGTCGGGGTCGCGGGCCGCGGCTTTTAAAGCCGGCCGGGCCAAGTGTCCTGGCTGGACACGGCCCGGTAAGTCGGTTACCTTATTTTTGTAAAATCCTGGCACAGAAAAACTAACGAACGAAATACTAAACGGACTCTAAAAATCCCAAAATAAATTTTCACGGTCCTCTAAAAATATTCCGGACAAAGTGAACATTTATTTGGGACTCTAATGCAATTTTGAAAAACGCGTATTTTTCCTAATTCAAATAAAATAGCGATAAATCCAAATAAAACTCATTATTTGATTTTAGTATTTTTTCCTCCAATATTTCATTTATTTTGGAGAAGTCATATTATCTCCTCTCATATTTTTTTAATTTAAAATATTTTCGGAGAGAAAAATTATTAAAACCAAAATGATCATTGTTTCGATATATGACAAAATTCAAATATGAAAACGGTGAAATCCCCAACTCTCTCTGTGGGTCCTTGAGTTGCTTAGAATTTCCAGGATCGCAACACGAAATGCAATAAAATATGATATGCATGAATGACCTATGTATAACATTCCAAATTGGAAATTTGGGATGTTACACCTTTAGGGCATATTTTCTTCAATTCAGACACAGATTTTGCGGGGGATAGAGATGATAGAAAATCCATGTCAGGATACGTGCTCAGTCTCGTTGGAGGGGCTATTTCGTGAAAAAACTCCAAACAATCAATAGTTGCATCGTCCATGATGTATGCAGAATTTATAGCATGTTTTGAGACTACGAGGCAGGCGATGTGGTTAAAAAAATTTATACCCGACTTGGAAGTCGTTGATTGTATTGATAAACCACTAAAGATGTACCGTGACAACCAGCCCGCAGTATTTTATGCTTACAACAACAAGTCGAGTAATGCTGCCAAAACAATAGAGATTAAAGTATTATTTTTGAAAGATAAAATCCAGGATCACACTATAAGTCTCGAGCATATAAGGACAAAGGATATGCTTGCGGATCCACTTACGAAAGGCTTACCACCCAATGTGTGCGTGGAACACTAAGCCGGCATGGGTTTAAGGGAAAGCCTATGACTCCTGGACCATGAGAGGCCCAAAAGGAACATAATTTATTTCAAAATAGAGAGGAATGTAGCTGTCTGATTCTATCGGCAATTGAGCTGTGACGATGAAACATGTTCCATGTATTGATCTGTGATAAAACGAGTAAAGTAAAATGTATATGGTTAAAAGTAAAGTTGAGATCAAGGGGGAGAATGTTAGGTTGATCTCCTCCTGTGTGGGCCCAACGGCCCACCGGACCCTTAGATCCGCGCCTACCCACTATGGTTGACGGGCCCCTGTCATGTTGGGCTATATAAAGAGGTGGGGGCCGAGGCACACACTACGAGGTTCGTCGCGCAGCCGCCAACCCCACCGACAAAACCTAACAATCTAGGTTAGCCCTGCAGTGACGGGAAGCTCCCCCGCCACTGCCCACTCACCGCCACCACCGTCGCCCTCCATCACGGCCACCAGCTCGAGCTCATCGAGCTAAGGAGAAGGTAGGCTACTGTCAATCTCTAACCTACCCGATCCATCGGATCTATCATAGGTGTTTTCTGGTATCCTGAGATCCGATGTCATCTACACAAATTATGGGTTCTCATCCGCGAGTTTTGGATGCTGGATATAGCAATTTTCTTGGTGTTACAAACCCATACCTGGATGAACGCAATTGTGAGAGAAATGTAGCTGGCGTAAATTCCAAGTTATCAGCACACATGAGATGTTTGGAGCGGTTTAGCCGGGCACCGAGGCTAGATGTTGGACAGAGGTTCTCCTGTGAATGTTGCAAAGAGAGGAAAGAGTCTCTAAAGCAAATGTCCATTCCCCAGTAGTGTCCTGCTCTCCTGTGAAGAGATTTGAGCATCCGTCAGTTAAGCAGATGTCAAGGAAGGTTGATCGCTCTCTGAAGTTTCTGAGTTGCCTACTTTTTTTTTGAGCAACTGGCATTCCTACTTTGTATGTGTATGATGCCCTACGTACCCCGGACTGGGCCGGCCCATGAAGGTTTCCGCAGTAGAGACCGCGCGCATACAATACGTATGCGATCCAATGTGTATAGAAGAATAAAAAAACAACCACACAATGATTCGAACTCAGCACCTCCAGCCCACAAACAATGGTTGCGAAACAGTACACCTGAGAAGCTTTCATGACAAAATCTGAGCGCGCCCGTTAACAAACTACTATATAGAATCTGGGCAGTTTTTGGATCTCTTTCCCTTCTCTTGGAAATTGTGAAAAATCTTTACAATGCAAGTAATGTCTGAAAATCCGACAGTTGTTTGAACCACTCTAATAAACTTTCAAAACTCATTTTTTTAAAGTGCCTTTTTGACATATTTTTTAGACCCTGAACATTTTCTGAAAAATTCAAAAAAATTGGAATTTAGAGAACAAAACCTGTTAAAAGGAACATTTTCGAAATATTGAATTTTTTCAAAAGAGCCATCATTTTTTTCAAATTTCCAAAAAGAATTAGTTTTGAGAAAATAGGAAAACAGGACAATTTTTCATAGTGTGAACAGTTTTCACAAAACAATCTGAAGAAATGGCCGCCCCAAACAGTTTTCATAGTGTGAACAATTAGAAGGGTAGTTCCTACGCTATCTGCAGAAATGGCCGCCCCAAACACGTCTCTCCGACGCTCGCCTTATACGAAACAGCGGCAATCTGAATTTTTTTGCTGCCTTTCTACAAATTTTTCTTTTTCCTTCTCTTATTTTCTAATTGTCTACTTTTTCGTTTTCCTTCTCTTTTCTTCATTTAATTTTTTTGGAACTTCATTATTATTTTTGGAATCTTTAAAAAAATATTGTTTGGAATACCAAAATAGCACTTTTAATAAACTATTTTAAATTGATTTTAAATTCCTTTTTCCTTCAAATATTTATTAAATGATTTAAAAAACATTTTCACCACGAGATTATATGACCAATTCAACTCACCATGCCAAGTTGTTTGAGTTTTCTATAGTTCTTGCATTTTATGGAGTTTTCTTGATGAAAATTCGCGGATAAATGGCTGAACGTGACACAACGTACAAACGGTGTAGAATTCGTTCAAACATGGCATAGCTACCTACCATGAGTGTAAACACCTGTTGGCAAAATTTAGAAACATTTGAAGAATGTCCAAAACAAGACCATGTTCAACGGAGGTGGTTGGGTAGGCCCAGAAGATTCTTTGTGAGAGCATGCTTGTTTCTCGACATCCTTGAAATGATCCCAATTTTTTTCATGTCCTTGTATGACCAATTCAAGGCATCATGTCAAATTGTTTTGGTTTTCGATAAATTTTGCATTTTTAAGAGTTTTCTCAGTTAGAAAAGACCGATAAATGGCCGGATGTGTTGCAACTTGCATACAGTGATGAAAGTCGTTCAACCTTGCATGCATGCCTACCGTAGGAATCCCACCTTCTTGCAAAAGTTGGGTCATTTTAAGATGTTCAAAAACAGACGATATTCAACGAAGGGTGTTCGGGTTCATTTTTGATACGTTTTGCATTTTCTGGAGTTTTCTTGGTGAAAAGGGCTAATAAATGGCCAGAAGTTGCAACATGCAAACGCATTGGAACTTATTAATACCTGACATGAATGACTCATATGTCTATGGTAGGCTGCTTCAAGAAGTTGCGGGCATTTATCCATAATCCAAAAAAACACCATTTGAAAAGAGTGTGCCACACAAGGCCTCCCTGAGCATGTTGTTTTTCCTAATCGATTGCTTCTGTTAATTGCAATTTTGTCATTATCAATCAATATGAAGATTTTCTTATGTCCTAAAAATTTATTGAAATTTCTCGACAATTTTGAAATTTCAAATTGTACATGAAAAAATTACAAACTTGAACACTTTTTCCAAAATTGTAACAAAATTCCAACAATTGATGAAAATTGTAAACCATGTAATTTTTTTTAAATTCATCATTTTTTTTATTAAATGCAAAGATTTCCAAATTTTGTGAACTAAAAATTCAAAACGGGACATGTTGTGAAATTCCACAGCATATTTTCTAATTGTAAACCATATTCTGAAAAAAAAGGATCTGGTATTCTAAACAAAATTTCAAATGTTTGAACAGGTTCCAAAAAGAAGAATAAAGTTCAAGAAGGAGAAAAATGAATTAACGAAAAAGAGAAGAAGAACCAAAAAATAGAGAACAAAAAATAGCTTATGCTCTACAAAATAAAAACATGTATTCAGAAAATGTTTGTAATTTGGAAAAAAGTTTGTGGTTTCAATGCTCGAAAATTTGAAAAAAAAATGTTTGTGTTTATCAGTACGCGACACATCTTCCACGGACTTGCTGTGATCGAGTCCTTGCAGTCGCCCATTTCTTTTTGCTTTTATTTAAACGCGAATAGCCCACCGGACGGAAAACTCTAGTAAAAATTAATGTGCAATAGTAGGAGTTAGATCCTTACCCCGCGTGGCCTTTACTGGCACAAACAACAAGTACGCCAAATCATCTTAACAGTAATAGTTTGCATAGGTATCTTATATAATCATTTGGACAGATCAAATTCAAATATTTTTAAAACAAAATTGTCCGGTAGCGTATTTTCTCGGGGGTAACGGAAAATCCGGTTCGACGGGTTTCCGAAAAATTCGTCCGAGGAAAAACAACCTAGTTTCAGTACGTCAGTTCTATTTCATGAGATATGGTGCGGCATATGTGTCACCAAATTTAGTTTATCCAAGTGGCTAGTGTTGTTTTCACCAACGGTTGAGGTTATGAGTTCGATCCCTTCTAACCTGCGTTGTTTTTTTATTTTCATTACCCCACTACAGGATACACTCACTAATGGGCCGGCCCATGGCGGACTTTCTCGGGGCTGTCTTTAATTTTATAGCGCGAGGGACGTATTTCTAAGAAAGATCATCCTACTCTATTATGAAGGGGTATCAACAGATCTTCTTCGTTGATGTATTTAGAGGAGGTTGTACCGAAGCGGAAGTGTTCAACATATTTGTCGAGTGGTAAACTAGATGCTGGCTATTAGGTGACATATCTCAGTTTTAATAATCACTGGTGCAGATGTGATGATGCAAGGTAACCAGAGTTGGGGGGTATACTCTCACAACTTCCCAGGCTTATATGCTCTTCTACGTCTAGAAGATGCTTTACTACAAAGGCTTGTGAAGCTATCAAACAACAAGCTTGGTGGTGTGATCGATTTGGCCCAATATGTGTGGAATTTCGAAAAAGGGTTTTCCCCCACTTTGTATTACACCACCAAAGCGATCCGGCGGGCGTCTTGGTCGCGAGGCTTTTTCGTTATGTCGATCCGTTGTTGTCGGCATTTGTTTCTTTTGTCTTTCTCTTTCGGTTCTTTTTGGGCGTGTCTGTGTTGCTTCCGCCCCAGCACCTATCGTTGATTGTATCGATGGTTGCTTTGTAATACAAAGTGGGGGAAAACTCTTTTTCGGATGAGAGGGGTGTCTAATTAAGCACCTAACCTCCATATATAAGTGCCGGTGCTTGAAAAAAATTGATTTATTTCTTTAAGAACCCTGTGCCAGAGCCAGGGGTTTGGGTGGGCTTTCAACACCCCTCCGACGATTTTTGCGTCGAAGAATGACACATTTGGTCTATGTGGATTTGACGGTGTTTGTGATCTTCGGCCGAGGTTCTCTCGTTAGTGGTTACTTTGTGATGTTGTAGTATGAGGGCTGGTGGTCTTTGTGTGTTGGGTTTGATTGTAAGGCTGATTATGCGTTTCTGGGATTGCATGCTCTGTAAGTAGTCCGCATATGGTTGATTTGTATCGGTTCTCATCTAATTTTTTGTTAATTAACTGGACAATCTTCTTCTTCTTAATTAATTGATGAGGGGAAAAAAGCGTTGCAAGCCGTGAGATGAAATGTGAAAAAAAAAAGGCACCACGGCCAGTGACAACAGAACCATGTAGAGTTCCTAACGTTGTAGAGCCAGAAACCTTCACTGAGATGTAGCCAGATGGCTCCGCGGATGTTCATTCTGTGAAGAAATTAGCCTGGCAGATGTTAGCGCCAGCAAGAGCGATAAGGCTCCGCGGCACGAGCCGGCACGCAGCGGGAGCGTGCTCGCATGGCTACAGCGCGTGGCGTCACGGTGCCGACACACCCCGCCCTACGTGCACTCACGCCGATGTGCTTCCGTACTTTTAAACATCAGCACAGGGATTAATAAAGATACTAAAATAGCCGTAGCCTACATCGCCGTTCTCCTACAGGTGCAAATGGAATCCTTCGTCGTTTGGCGTGTTGTCTCTGTTTCTACACTAACTGAACAAAGTACACCAGTTCAGAACACAAGAAAAACTAAAATCTGACAAAACAAAAACTACATTAAAGTAAGTCGTTGTTTCTATCTCTATCTTTTGCATCCCGATTTTTCTCAAAAACCTCCAGTGATTAACCTGCAGAAGACCAAACATTACGCAAACTAGACTAACTATATAGGTTTTCAAAAGCCGGTAACCGGCTTCACAAAAAAAACGGTGACATATCAGAACGATCGACCAATGAATGCACTTCATTTGACCCCCTTGCTAATCAGGTTGCCGAATCGCTGATTCTTTGCCATACTCTTTGGAAAGAAGAATGGTACTCCCTTAGGTTTCCTCTTATTTTGGGCTAAAGTTTTATCTATAATTTTAACTAATAAATTTAAACTATATTTCATAAATATTATACCGTCAGATAGCTCTTTCAAATGCAAATACAACAGTGTACTTTTTATAACTTACATTTTATATTTTATTAGTTATATGGATGGTCAAAGTCTGAAATACGAGGGTCCCCATAAATCCGGATGGAGCTAGTAGCACATAAAAATAAGTGACTTTATGGGGTTAACGTTCTTGTATTGTACCCACACAAACAATGTTGTTGCGCTGCAAAAATAATTGTTCTCATGACTGGATATGGATCCGTTAGTTGACACCATCTTTAAATATATGTGCGTATGTTGTATCATTTGCATTGTTAGCGAGGTTTGTTAGCAACAAGAATACTCATTCAGACTAGTTCGCATATAAGTGACCTGCATTTTGGATATATCGTAAGTTTGTTTTTCAAAATATTGAATGCCTGTATCATTTTAAGATTGATTTAGCCTGGATGAGAAATCTGTGAAGTTGTATCGTGTTGATGCAACAATGAATCAATAAAATTGCCTTTGTAGAGAATATATTATTTTAGATACTTATATCAATATCTAGGGTTATATTTTTTCCAAGGTTTATGCTAGTTTAGTAGAAACATGTGATCTTAGTTCTATTTGAACAGAACTACATACATCATATTTTGGGAACCTAAGGGAGTTAGAATCTGGCAACAGACGGCCAATCCTGTCTGACATAGAGTCAAGCAAGTATTAAACCGACACCTAGATAGGGGTATTATTTTTTTTACAGGGAGACCGAGAAGATTAAATAATCATGCATTCATGCTAGTTGAACCCATCGAGAGAGGAAGCGAGAGGAGAAACTTGTACTAGACATGAGATGTGAAGTAGGCACAAAAACCAACCATCGAAAGCTTAACGTATAAGCTAACTGTAGGTATTTGGGAAACCAACTCTTGGAGTAGTACATATGATTATTACTTCTGTATAATTCATGGTTCATCTAATATTGTTGATATTGTGTATATATAAAACAAAATAGAGTTTGATTTGGTTCAAGTGTGTGTTACCCCCATAGAGGCCGGCTAAGCTAGTATCAACCACTGGCGGTACACAACAAAAAAGTGTGTACAGGATTGGAGAACAGTAAACTTCCTAACAGACCCTTTTCGGCTGATCAAACAACGAACCATGAGAAATAGTTGGTTGAGCCATGGTTCAGCTGCACCATGAATATCTGCCTATTATTCATCGAACATACAAGCTAGTTCTTTTTTTTCTAATGCAAAGCTCAACTCACAGACATAACATAAAATAGTTCAAATTTAAGAAGATTCATTTCGTTTACATTGTACTTGTTTGTATCTTTTATTTGCATGCATATTTTCAAGAACAAATGATATATTTTATGCGTTGTGAGAAAAAATAATCATCCTCTAAAAAGCGAAATTTTTGGATACTTTGCATGTGGCATGGATTTTATGGGCAACATAATCTGCATCTACGCTCTCAAAACATAGAACTGCTGGTTCAGCAAATCCTCTCACCCCAAGCAATCTACATCAAGATACAACTTATGTACAACACAAAGTCTAACAGTATATCCCGGCAGAAATACTCTAACGGTTTCTGCTGATGCCGTATGACAGAACCTCTAATAGGATCGGTAGACTACCAGCCTCTCAAGGGTATATCATGTCGGTCTGTCAGACCGTGCATGGTAACTGGTGGATAATTAGGTTCAAGAAAACATAACTAATAATTTTTAGGGGAGAATAATGTAAAGCCCTTCGGTTTGTTTTCATGGTTGGAGCATATATAGTGGTTGAGGGCAAGTCCAATAATTAATAGTCCGTTTTTATGAGTTCCACGTGTCATCTGAAGAAGATAAGAAATATATCATAAAATAGATTTGTTCTTAGTACTATATCTAGCAATTAATGTTCACATACTCCTAAAAATATAGAAAACATGTGATAAAGATAAAACCTTGGAGATGATGTCGTTATTATTAAGAAATCAACTATTAACTAAAATAAATCAAACTTTTTGTCGTTTCTCTGCTCATAATACTCATACATCATCTAGATGTCATCATTGTATGTGCCCTAAGAAAACCTCATTTTCATAAGCCTCCACGTCATATAGAGATGACAAGAAAAAACATGATAGACAATGATTTATTTCTTAGTGTAACCGGTAGCAGTTAATACTTTGCATGGGTACAACATTTGTTGTCATCAAGATTGAAATATAAAATATGTGACTGAGAGATGACAACAACGTCATCTCTTAAGTGATAAGAGATCCTCTCTTCTTTTTTGTGGGTCAAGATCCTTAACTAAGAGGATTTTGTAGCTATCCCTTTCCCATTCTATCTCTTCCAACTGATAAAAAATCATATACAGATTCCAAATCTATTTTATTATTAAAATAGAACATGATATCTATAATTCAATTCTTTTACTAGGTGTGTTCTCGTGCATTGTCGGGGGGGGGGGGGGGGGGGATATGTATTACCACAATAAGATGACCGCTATGAGACAAAACTTGATTCTAAATAAATAGACAAATAAAATTATCTTTTGGTCCTATAGCAAAAAAAAATTGTCATTTATTAAACTGGCAAAATAGATATGTGCCCGTAATTGATCTGCTTTTTTTATATCTCTCAAACACATTTCGATAGACCGTTTTTCCTCTAGTCCTGGCGGCTGGAACCCTAGCCGCCGCCAGGAGGCCAATCTTCTAGCGCCGTCCTCCGACGGCTCCCCTCCGCCGACGACCTCGGTCGTCGGTGGTGAGGGGGGTCGCGTGGATCCACGCGTGTGGATCGTTTTACTCTCCCATAGTCTAGGTTTTTATGTTGTTCATCATTTTGACTTTGGTGGCGACAATGACGACGCTGAATAAAGATTCTTTGGATCCATTCTTGACGAGGCCTTCGGTCCTATGGTTGGGGGTGCATTTGGAAACCAGTCTGTTCAAGCAAGGATGGTGTGGCGGCGGCGGCATCCTCGTGGTGGACATGTGTCCTCGGGCTCCGCCGTTGCGACGACGTTTGCTCCAGCGTCGGCACGGAGCTTGGGATGTAGTCCAGGAGCGGATGCAGATTATGGTCTGCATCGACGACATCTGGAAGACGGAACATGTGTTGGGTTCGTGGTTCGTTGATGACAGGTATGGTTTCCTCCTTCGACGTCTTAGTCGTGGTGGGGTGCCAGATCTGGAGTTCGATGGCGTGTCCGGGGTGTTGCCCCGGTCTGGTTCATTCAACAGCGATGGCTTCACTTTTGGTGAGCCACCTTGGAGGTCCACAAAGCTGCATATCAGCGATGGAGCCGCGTCGAGTTCGGGTGAGGAGGTGATCCGTCATTCTTTTCTTCGACGGCTGCTATGGTGGTGCCGGAGGCAGGTGACGGGTATTGGTGTGAAGCTCGGAGATGTTCTGTTATCTTTTCAGTTTTGTCATGTCCATCCTTACGTGACTTGTACTCTAATCTTTATAATATGAATGAGACATGTATTGCCAGGTAAAAAAAATGATCTGCTTATTTGGGTTTCCAAAGATAAGAGATTCTCATGGTTGCTCCACAGCCCTATATGGATATTAATTTCAAAAAATACCAGGAAAATTAAAGAAAAGGGTTTTGAGGATATCCAACCCGGTACCAATCTACTCCGGTGTGAAGTTTCATAAAAAAACTACCAGGAAATGTATATGTGGCAAAAAAATACAGTCCGACCTACGATCCATCAAAACAGTTTTCCTATACATAGAACTTTTTTTTGTCTTTCTTATTGAGAATACGTTTTCTGATCTTTTTTCACGAAACTTCACACGAGGCTAGATTGGGCATTCATGTTTGATATCCTAAAATTCCTTTTTTTTTAATATTCCTAGTTTGTTTTTTGAATTTAGTACTCATATAGGGGGTGGAGCACCTGATCGAGTGCTCCGAATCCTCTTCCTTAAAATAGTTAATACTATATGAAGTCTACTGTAGTACGGAAATTACATCATCTCTCGCTCTATAAATATATATAAGCCAATAAGCCATCACTTTGGAGATGGCTAACTCGATAAGCCATATGATTGATAGTCAATGTTAATCATCACAGCAAAAGAAATGGATTAGGGATTTAAGGTATCCTCTCCACTACAGTAGCTAGGCTGCCACCTCGGCCGTTCACAAAGAATATTGTCAAGGGCTAGGTAGCTACGTTCCATCTGCAGCCTTCCAAAGATACTGCCCAACTGCCTGTGATGGATCACCAGCTGTACGGCGACCCCTCCGCGAGCAGCTTCTCTCCGCTGGAGGCACAGATCTTCTCCGGCCAGCTGCCGCCGTCGTCAACGCCATGGCCAAATCTCGACGTTGACCTCGCCCTGGACCTCGACGTTCTCGAGGATGACATCGTCCGGGAGCTCTCTGCTGGCACAGTGGCAAACGCGGCATCGTCAGGTTCCGGCTCCGGCGCCCATAAGAAGCTCAGCCACAACGCGTACGAGCGCGACCGCCGGAAGCAGCTCAACGAGCTATACCTCTCGCTCCGTTCTCTCCTCCCGGACGCCGACCACACCGTAAGCTATAGTTTTAGCTGCATATATGTATAGAGTTATTGTATATACTCCATAGTTCCCGCGTCAGGAGAAGTAGCATGAAAAGAATCAAGAGTTCCTGATGTGCCTTTGCTGCCTTGTGGTGCTGCAGAAGAAGCTGAGTATTCCGACGACGGTGTGTCGAGCGCTCAAGTACATCCCCGAGCTGCAGAAACAGGTCGAGAATCTGGAGAAGAAGAAAGAGAAACTGGCTACTGCCAACTGCAAACCAGGGGTACTTAGCGTGACCGGCAGCATAGCTCCAACTGTGTCCGCTACTTGCCTCAACCACAAGGAAATCATGGTTCAGATTAGCTTGCTGAGAGATACGGATGCTTCTACAGCTCTACCTCTTTCCAAGTGTATAAATGTACTGGAGAACGAAGGACTTCAGCTCATCAGTTCATCGACTTCCTCCACCTTTGGGAACAAAACGTTCTATAACCTCCATCTTCAGGTAAATCTTTTTCTGTTAATATATACTAATCATAAGGTGGATGCATACAACACACACACACCACAATTATATACCACAACATAGCATTTACGAGTTTTTCTCTTTTGATTGATAAAAGACATCTTCATTCAATCGATACATCAAGGTGATATAATGGTCCAGCCTTTGCATAGCACAACGCACATAGCATTTACGAGTCACACACATGTTTCTAGTATTGGATATTAACTGTACACTACTCATATGAGGCATGCCCTGTTGTATCTTGTATGCCATGTTCTATACCTTAGTTATCTGTCAGACTATTATATGCAACTAAAATGTATCAGAGGTCATAGTTCTATTTGAAGGTTGCCAAGTTATTCACAGTTCTTCAGAAGAAATTTGGAACCTACCGTACGTACAGTAAGTGATTTACCAGAGGGTCCTACCCACGCCGCCTCCGTCCTTACCTGCATGCTTGGAGGGTTGACCACAGACCACTACCACGCACACATAATGTCCATGTGAAATAAAGGGCATTCAATGTGGCAAAATGCCCCTCGGAACTTCTCAGCCAGAGACAATGGTGGTTTTGATGGGACCTTTCCCCAGGAAATGATGATGGGGTAGCAGTGGCTCGCCGGGGAACAGAGTAAATGGCCGCCCTCAAGCATATAAACAGACATTAGAGGCGGCTCTAATACACAACTCTCAAGCGGTTTTGAGTTTCGCCTCTAGGAAATAGTCGCTAATAATACTCCTAGCTCCTAGTATTAGAGGCAGTTCTAGAACCGTCTATGATAATTTCCTGCCGCAAGAGGTTTCTAGACAAAAACCACCTCCAATACTTGTGAATTGCATGGGGTATTCTATGATCAACTGCATCCAATAGTATGGTATTATAGGCGGTTTCTACCCTAGAAATGCCTGTATTTTCATTTTAGGGCTGAAAATTAACATATGTTTGCAGCTAGCCCTGCATACCAAATCCACAAGAAAATCATGGTAAACATCCATTGCAAATTCATCATATCACATATACATCCACATCCACATTCATCTCATAATGCCGCTGCACTTCATAATACGTTCATATCTTTTCAAATGTGTGTGACCAACATATGCAACAAACTCCTTAGCTAGCTAAAATATATAGAGCAAACAAATAAATAAACATATCTGTTTTGTTGGTAATGTGTTGCCGTTTATTTTGTCGACCAATCACGCCGATGAGGAGAAGAGTCTTGATGTCAGTTACTCTGTATTGTGCCCATGCTGTAGAGCTATATATGCTCAACCATCTGTTATGTGCTGACCCTGATGTCTTCTCAATAATACTCAGATTTCACGTTCCAATGTGACTGTCAGCACTGTCATTGGAATTGAGCTTCAGAGATAAGATATGGGAATTCTTACAGGTCAATGAGTCATACAGGCAGAACACATAGATTTCTAACCGAATAACAACTTACTAAATGTAAAGCATTTCAAATAAATGGCAAACTTACAGATGATGCAGATGACACAAAGGTAGTCTTACTCGAACTGGCGTGAGCATGCGTTTTTGTCCGATTTTTGTGTGTAGAGCAACTAAAATAGAGACATGTCGCCGATGTGGCATTTTAGTTGCACCACACAAAATACTCTTTACATAAAATGATTTGTGTTGTACACCAAAAGGGCACAATAGCAATGAGGTGTGTATGTATCCTTGTTTGCACAAAATAACATTCACTACACTTAAGAAGCGCACACAGGCATTGCAAAATTAATAGCCATAGCTGCAAAATCAGTGTGGATATGCATTATAGAATCTTCCTCGGAAGAGCTGCCGCATACCCACCAGACCTGGTATAATTGGTTGCACCACCTCGCTCCCTTAGGGCGACCGTGGCGGCCACAGTAGGGGCCTCTTCACAAGGTCGGTGACAAGGATCGACAAAGTGGTGCCAGAAAGGCTAGATTGAGACTATTATGTCTCAAGGGACAATCCAGTTTTGAGTTGGTTTTGTGTAGAAAACAACCTTAAATTGTTTCTTATTTTACAAAAACCGTCTTGGCAGTGTCTAAATATTCATGATGGATTTCTACAATAATAGTTATGGATGCCACTGTTAGGCTTTTTGCCGACCAAGACTAAGTAAAAGTTGGTTGGATAATTTTTATTGTCCAACTTCGGGTTGATCCCATTTTCGTTTATCAGAGGGACCAACGTAAGGAAGCCCACACAGTTTTCTCTCGGAACAGAAACCACACCCATGTTTATTTATTATTTCAAGAACAGTGCAACCAATATTGTAAATGCATGGGATATTTGACAAGTACATTGTGGGTTTACACTTTCATTTTCCAACATACGATTGAAGAAGCCTTATTAATTTTTAAAATCGGTATATGGGTTTTACAAAGTTGAAAGTAAAGAATAACCATATCGTAGATCACCACACATGACAAATAGTTATTATTTATTTCTCTTAAAAGTGTCATACCAAATCGTAAAGATACGTTTTGCATCACTTTAGAAGTTACGTACTACTTGGAGACCAAATTATTAACATCATGAAATGTGGACTTATTTTAGATAAAATGAAATTTAGAATTTAGGAGCATGTTTTATGCATTTTGGTAGATTTCCAAAACATAAGTCATGAAGAGAGGCTTTTTTTAGATACTCCGTAAATCACCCATATGTTGTAGAGGTGATACGTGAGGCCCTTTAGGTTCTCTAGAGGTATAGTATCATGCTCGTTTTCTAGTACTTTCAGTCTGCCGTGATACCTTTTCTTTAACTATTTTCGAGACGATGTATACTGGCCAACTTAGAAATAACAATATCTTTATCACCTTTAGCAAATAAATATATGTTAATAGGTGTAACTATTGTGCAGTACTGAATAGCAAGCCAATTCAAACTCAAAAGAAAAAAAAACATGCCAATAGAGTTTTTATTAATGTACTGTCCTGATATGTGAAACATGCATGACTTCTTCACCCACAAATGATTTAAATAATCAGGAAATATTGACTGGTTTGTGGGAATATCCAATTCGGCTCCCGAGCTCATCTACACCCTATAAATAGTAAATTCAAAATAGATACTATAAATTTTAAACAAAATTATGGTGAAAGATACTTGAGTGCGTGATGTTCGTGTCAAATATGAGAGCATTCAGACATCCGAGTAATAAAAATCAGGTCCGAGCAGTGTACAAATAGTAAACTTTTTCACAGACCCCAAATTTATCTTTTTTTGCTGAGAGCTACCCAGATGTCCAAATGCTCTGGAATTTGGCACGGACATCACGCTCTCAAGCATCTTTCACCACAAAAAAAAGGAATTTTTGAATTATTCTACTATTTTAAATGAATCTACGTCCTTGTGTGTGTTGCTTCTGTGTTAAAATCTACACTTACATGTATCAGAAATAGTTGCTTTTGGCCATCAGGGGCCTAACCATTTCATCTCACCATTTTTGTTGAGACAGAGAAGTCAAGGAGCACTAAACATGGAGTGCCCATCGTTTTGTGACAAATTGGAACAAGCCATCATGGAAGCAGCGGGACTATATCTGCAGCACTAGAGGATTATTGTTCTTAACTATCATAAATAAAGATTCCTTAAATAGCTATGAGATGCCTGTAGCATGGGTGCTGCGTAGTGGGTGTCCCATATAAGTTTGTATGTGGCGTTGGTGATTATTGATTGTATATGCTTGAGTAAGTACCTTTTGTCATGTATGAATGTATCTAATACATGGAGGTGAGTTCGATAGGATAAAACAAACAAAATAAATAAATATGATGTGTACTTGGGAGTAATTGCATCTGCAAGACTTAAATTAAACCCTTTCTTGCGAAAATGCCAAAACCCATATATTAAAACCAACCATCTATTACAGGACCATTCTTCAAATGTAAAAGGACACTTGTCTATGCCACGCCGTGAGCAAAACTAGATGCCGCTTGTACTGTAAAGTATGAATGGAGTCTCTAGAGGTTCGCTTAGAAGGAATAAAGAGACAAGCAACTTCAAGCATTCGGGGCCTCCTAGAATTTGCTTGTCTTTTTATAAAAAAGTTTTTTTTGACAAGGATACATTTTATTGGCTCAAAATGGAGCATAAAGAGAATACAAACATAATGAGCGCACACCCGGCCTCTGCATAACTAAGATGCACACAACCAACATCAACGCACACATATAAAAAAACACGCCAATAAATAGCAAAGTCAAATAAAACCAAAGCTATGCACAGGCGATAAAAAAACCCAAAAGCGATCAGATCGGTGATCAGCAAACTAAATCGGTGACCGTATCCGCACCAACCATCTCATGACATCACACGACCGACGAGATTCTTCAACGACAACGCCTTCAGGAAGGGACTAGCGCTCAAGCGCCGCCGTCACCGGATCCAACCATCCAAGGTGATCACCGCGCTTCACAACAAGTCTACTGTCGCATGTCGGGGTGGTCGCCACAATGATCGACACCACCACCGTCCCACCTAGCCGAAGAGAGCCCTGCCCATGCCTGTCGGGTGTCATTGCCCGAACTGAAGCACGAAAGGCATATCACCATCGTCGGTCTGCGAAGAACCTATGATGGCCACCAAAATCCGCTGTTCGACGATGGATCGGCCGATGCTAGCATGGCCAGGCCAGATCCAAGCGAGGGGCTAGCGCGCCCCGGTGCTCGTCTCTGTGGCTCAGTACGTCCTTGTGCGAGGCGCCGGCAGACGTAATAGCCGAGAGCAGGCTGTTGGATCACGTCCACATACAACACAAGGAAGCAGCGACCCGTTGAAAGGATCGATATGGTTGACTAGAGGGGGTGAATAGGCAACTAACAATTTTTAGCTTTTCTTTAACAATTTAAACTTTGCATCAAAGTAGGTTGTCTAGATATGCAACTAGGTGAGCAACCTATATGATGCAACAAAAATAGGAACACAAGCAAGCAAGAGATATAACACAAATAAGCTTACACAAGTAAAGGCACGAGATAACCAAGAGTGGAGCCGGTGGAGACGAGGATGTGTTACCAAAGTTCCTTCCCTTTGAGGGGAAGTACGTCTCCGTTGGAGCGGTGTGGAGGCACAATGCTCCCCAAGAAGTCACTAGGGCCACCGTATTCTCCTCACGCCCTCACACAATGCGAGATGCCGTGATTCCACTATTGGTGTCCTTGGAGGCGGCAACCGAACCTTTACAAACAAGGTTGGGGCAATCTCCACAACTCAATTGGAGGCTCCCAACGACACCACGAAGCTTCACCACAATGGACTATGGCTCCGCGGTGACCTCAACCGTCTAGGGTGCTCAAACACCCAAGAGTAACAAGATCCGCAAGGGATTAATGGGGGGAATCAAATTTCTCTTGGTGGAAGTGTAGATCGGGGCCTTCTCAACCACTCCCGAGAAAATCAACAAATTTGATTGGCTAGGGAGTGAGATCGGGCGAAAATGGAGCTTAGAGCAACAATGGAGCTTAGGGTTGAAAGAGGTAGTCAACACGAGGAAGAAAATCCAACCGTTATCCACCTACCAGCCCGCGACCAGCGGTACTACCGCTCCAGAACAGCGGTACTACCGCTTGGCCACGCGATACTACCGTGAGGAGCCGCGGTACTACCGCAGCAGCAGCAATAGCTAGGGCAGACCTTAAGCACATGGACTGAGGACGATACTTCCGCAGACGCGGTACTACCGTTACCCCATGCGGTTCTACCGCAAGGCAGGGAACCCCAAGCCTGGGAAGGGCATGGATAACAGAACATCCGTGCCTACTTCCGCTGGAAAATGGATGTAGCAGAAATCCGACACAGTACTATCACAGAGGAGCGGTACTACCGCCTGGCAGCTGAGCCAGGCCGCGCACGGTACTACCGCGCAAGGGATGCGGTACTACCGCGGTAGCGCGGATGTAAAAAATTACATCCGCCCCTACTACCGCAAGGGAGCGGTACTTGGCCTGGGGGGCACGGTACTACGGCTCCAGAGGAGCGGTACTACCGTGGGCACCCGCGGTACTACCGCACCACAACACAGTACTACCGCTCACTAGGGAGCAGTACTACCACAAGTCAACACATCAGCCAGAACAAGGTAAAGAGATAAAAACTAAGGATGCTCCAAGGTGCAGGGGAAAGGAGGGAACTAGGAAGAAACGTGTACGTGATGATTCCACCCGAACCTTTCCGACGCGGACCCCCTCTTAATAGTACGGCTTTCCTACGACTCAAATCCACCAAAAAGAAACGTAGAAAAATGGCATCTTCAATAGTCTTCGAGGGACACCAAACCGTCTTGTGCCTAGCGAAGAAATGTCTGGGAAACTCAAGACACACGATTAGTCCGCAAACGCATTGTCATCAATCACCAAAACACCTTAGGGATAAATATGACCTTAAACCAGTAACCTGGATTGCATCCATCTGAGCATGTTTTGGACATGCAAACAACATGGCTTGGATCCATCCATCTGAGCAAGTTTTGGACATGTAAACCGCCCAGGCTGGATCCGTCTGCTATGGCTGTTGTCACTGGGTCTTTTGACCGAGCAAGAGCATGCCGCAACCGCCGTAATCCGCAGACCCAACAACCATTGCCGAGGCTCCGCACGCGCCGCTGCACGCGCCGCCATCCACGGATCCGACGGCCGCCGTCGGGGCTCGGCCTCTGGCCGATGCAATCTGCATAAGGATCCACCTGAAGGAAATATGCCCTAGAGGCAATAATAAAGTTATTATTTATTTCCTTATTTTATGATAAATGTTTATTATTCATGCTAGAATTGTATTAACCGGAAACATAATACATGTCTGAATACATAGACAAACAGAGTGTCACTACTATGCCTCTACTTAACTAGCTTGTTGATCAAAGATGGTTAAGTTTCCTAACCATAGACATGAGTAGTCATTTGATTAACGGGATCACATCATTAGGATAATGATGTGATTGACTTGACCCATTCCGTTAGCTTAGCACTTGATCGTTTAGTTTGTTGCTATTGCTTTCTTCATGACTTATACATGTTCATATGACTAGGAGATTATGCAACTCCCGTTTACCGGAGGAACACTTTGTGTGCCACCAAATGTCACAACGTAACTGGGTGATTATAAAGGTGCTCTACAGGTGTCTCCAAAGGTACTTGTTGGGTTGGCGTATTTCGAGATTAGGATTTGTCACTTCGATTGTCGGAGAGGTATCTCTGGGCCCACTCGGTAATACACATCACTATAAGCCTTGCGAGCATTGCAAGTAATGAGTTAGTTGCGGGATGATGTATTACGGAACGAGTAAAGAGACTTGCCGGTAACGAGATTGAACTAGGTATTGAGATACCGACGATCGAATCTCGGGCAAGTAACATACCGATGACAAAGGGAACAACGTATGTTGTTATGCGGTCTGACCGATCACTGGTAGAAAAAGGGCCTATAGTCCCGGTTCGTAAGGGCCTTTAGTCCTGGTTCCTGAACCGGGACTAAAGTGTCGGTACTAATGCCCCGACCCTTTAGTCCCGGTTCAATCTAGAACCGGGACTGATGGGCATCCACGTGGGCAGTGCGCAGAGCCCAGTCAGGAGACCCTTTGGTCCCGGTTGGTGGCACCAACCGGGACCAATAGGCATCCACGCGTCAGCATTTCTGTGGCTGGGGTTTTTTTTGAAGGGGGGGGAGGGGGGTTGGGGGTTTTGGGGGGTTAATTTAGGTGTTTCATATATTGTGTTAGCTAGCTATAATTAATAGAGAGAAGTGTCCTCTCTTATGTCCGTGCTTGGTCGACGCTACGTACTATACATACGTATAGAGAGGACTAGACATGCTGGCTAGCTAGTAAGCAAACGAAGGAAACAGAAGATCGTGATGAACATATATGCATACAGAGAGAAGTGATATCGACCACCTCTCCTTCTCCGAGAGATTGGTCGAACAACCAGTTCTCGTATATCTGTCTGACACTACCGGCTACATATATACAGTAATTATCTCTTACAAATATAATCATATGGACTCAGGGTCAACATAGAATTCTCCGTCTTCAGGGATCACGTGGTCAAGAAAGAATGCCGCCAATTCCTCTTGAATTCCTCGCATGCGAGCTGGTGCTAGGAGTTCATCCTGCTTCTGAAACATCTAATTTAAAGAAGGGGGTCAATACATATATATATGAATGAATGAAACTCAACACAAATGATGATAATAAAATAAAATTGTGAATGTTGTTATTTACGTACTTCATATTGTTCGTCAGTGTAGCCCCGCTCACAGGTCGTGTGGCGGATGGACTCGCAAACATAGTATCCACAGAAATCATTCCCTTGTTCCTGCCACAACCACTTTACAAGAAATAGAGGTTAATCAAACTGATAAGCAAGAATGCCAAATGGTATTGATGAAACTAGCGCTTGGATGACTAGTAGATGCGCTTAAAATGCTACTATAGCTAGTACTTACTTTCGGGTGTCTAAATTGCAGCTCCTTCGGCAGTCCCGGAGCTTTTTTGGTGAATTTTCTCCAAACCCTGCTGGACAAAGAAAACAATTACTTGATATATCAGGAAATGAACAAAGTTGCTGATATGGTGGATAATGATCGATTTAACTTACTTCTCGAGTATTTGAGTCATGTCTGCATAGTCCTTGGGATCTTTTCGTCTTGAGTCTAAGACGGTTACTAGTCCCTGCTCAAGCTTAATATGTAGGAGAATATAGTGGAAACTGGACACGGATGCATAACTCATCAATTACATTACTATAACCTTGACTAATATATAAGGGAAACCAAATACGCACAAGACAGTAACACTCACTTGAAGTTGTAAGGAAAGAGTATTATATCTTTGTTTTGATTTATTATCAACGATTGTAGCATGCTGGCCTCGGTTTCTGCGGCATGAAATTTAACCTGAGTTGCATCTATGAGATATGTGTTAATGAATCCAATATCACCGACTTGTCTTTTCTTCAATTCGACGATCTTCAATCTGCATAATATAGTGAGGATGATTATAAGTACATGCAATGAAAGAGCTAAGCTATATAGAGAAACTTAATGACAGAAGTACTACTTACAGACAGTAGCAGGCGACCGTTGTTTTATCGAGGGCCAATTGATTGAAAAACTGATAGAACTCCTCAAATGGAACAGGCAACAGATCAATTCCAATGAGGTCATGCTCCTTTTTAACTTTCAAATACAAAGTACTCCTCCCCCCAGAATCTCTGCAGATTTTCAAGTACCAATCATGCAATCTTCGCATCATCGTTGATAGAGATCTTTCATCTTTGACGAGAGGCTTCCCGTACTCGTATCTTTGTATCTGCATCTCCATGGGTTCATAATGTACTTCGTCGGGCAGGTAATCTGCAAGATTGCTATAACCGGGCACCATCCTCGGATCATTAGCGACGTTGTGGCTAGGCACCTTAAGCGGGGGGCACGATTGCTTCGCTTGTTCGCCGAGCTGGGAAATTTGTTTCCCAGCTCGTCGTTCTTTCAGCCTTTGATCACTGACAGTACTTCCCGACCGCTCCGCTTTGGCAAATTCCTTTCCAATAATGCGGTCATAGTTTCCTTTCGGCGGATCAGACTTCGGTGGTTTTGTCAGGGTAGCCAGAGTGCGCTTCACTTTCACCCGATCTACCTTCTCCTCTGGAGGTGGATGTTTCTTTGCTTTCACCCCTTCAAAGAATTTCCTCGCTTCTTCTCGCGCAATCTCGGTGTTCTCCTCCTGGGTCCTCTCGTATGGTAACTTCTCTGGAGTCTTCACAGAAGGACCGAATCTGTATGTCCGACCGCCTCTGGTTGTACTGCTAGACGCTGACCGAGCAGACGGAGCGGTTGTCTTCTTTACTTGCTTAAGAGGCGGAGGAGAAATACTACGACGCGCCGGAGCAGCTGGAGCGGCGGCAGGTCTCTTCCACCCTTGCTGACGAGGCGGAGAAGGAGGAGGCTGGCTGCTCGGGCGCGTCGGTGCAGGCGGAGAAGGAGGCGGAGTGCCGCCACGCGCCGGAGAAGGAGCCGGCCGAGGGCCCTGATCGTCACTCGCCGGAGGAGGAGGCGGTGGAGGAGGCGGAGTACCCTGACTCGCCGGAGGAGGAGGAGGAGGCGGAGGCGTCCAGTTCGGAAGGTTGATGAGCTCCTTCCGCCATAGGCATGGAGTCTTCAAAGCAGACCCCAGCCAAGTCTCCCCTTCACCAGTAGGGTGGTCAAGCTGGAGGTCCTCAAATCCCTCCGTTATCTCATCCACCATCACCCTAGCATATCCTTTTGGAATCGGCCGGCAGTGAAAAGTTGCGCCGGGTTCAGTAGGATAAACAGAGCCAACAGCCGCCTTGACCTTCAAATTCATCCATTGCGTCATAAGGTGGCAATTTTGAGACTCCGTGATAGCATCCACGGGATAGCTGGCAGGAGCCGTCAAGGCATGCTCCGGCTGAAGCAGCTCGGTGGAAGCCACGCTGCTTCTGCGCTGAGATGACGGGGTAGCTTCGGGGGAGGCTTCGGCAGTACGTTTGCTGCGATTTGCTTCTCGTTCCTCTATCGCGTCTACCCTTGCTTGCAGCGCCTGCATTTGGGTCTGCTGCACTTTTTTCCTCCTCTCATGGGATTTGTAACCGCCTGCGTCCGGAAACCCAACCTTCCACGGAACGGAGCCTGGCGTGCCTCGTGTCCGTCCAGGGTGCTCAGGATTCCCGAGGGCCATTGTGAGCTCGTCGTTCTCTCTGTCTGGAAAGAACGTCCCTTCCTGCGCTGCTTCGATATACTGCTTAAGCTTACTGATTGGTATGTCCATTTGTTCGTTCATCCAAATGCACTTCCCTGTTTCAGGGTCCAAGGTTCCGCCAGCCCCGAAGAACCAAGTCCGGCAACGGTCTGGCCAGTTATTTGTCTCTGGTTCGATCCCTTTATGAACCAGATCATTCTCAATCTTGGACCACTTAGGCCGGGCTACGAGGTAGCCCCCAGACCCCGTGCGATGGTGAAGCTTCTTCTTCGCAGCATTTTGCTTGTTTGTCGCCGACATCTTCTTACTCTTTTCCGATGTCTTGTGGGCCACAAATGCGGGCCAGTGATCTCTGATCTTCTCATATCTGCCCTTGAATTCTGGTGTCTCATTATTTTCAACAAACTTATTATTCAACTCTTTCTTCCACCTCCTGAATAGTTCTGCCATCCTCTTCAGAGCAAAAGACTTGATTAATTTCTCTTTAATTGGGTTCTCTGGATTATCCTCTGGCGGTAGGATGAAATTTGACTTCAGCTCGGTCCAAAGATCATTTTTCTGCATATCATTGACATAAGACACCTCAGGGTCTTCTGTAGCCGGCTTAAACCATTGCTGGATGCTTATCGGGATCTTGTCCCTAACCAGAACCCCGCACTGAGCAACAAATGCGCTCTTTGTCTGGAGGGGTTCAATAGGTTGGCCGTCGGGCGCGATTGCTGTGATCTCAAGCTTTTCATCCGAGCTCAACTTTTTCTTCGGGCCTCGTCTCTTTACCGAAGTTGTGCTCGATCCGGAGGGCTAGAAAAAAGAACAAAGACTTAGTTAATATGTGTACATACCAAAACAATGAATGCATCAATCAGCTAGTCAGCATAGGCTTAACTAATATATATATATACCTAGCCGGACTCGGTTCGGCCACCGGAGCCGTCATCACGGTCTCCTTGCACCGTCATTGGGTCACCGGAGCCGTCCTCATGTTCTTCTTCTTGCACCGGCATTAGGTCACCGTAGCCAGCTTGTTCACCCTCTCCTTCCAGACCATCAGTTTCGTTGAGAAAGTATGAGACGACATAGTTTCTACAACGCTTCTTTTGTTGCTTCGTCTAGGGCGGTGTCCATAGTTTCTACAAATATTTACATCATGGCAATCATTATTCAAACATGACAGATGGATATATTAGTGCCAAACATAGAACTAGCTACCTAATCATAGTAAGCTATCGGGAGGGGGCATATATCGACAACGACGACACTACATCTATGTCCCTCGACGACCCTCGTTCCCGATAAAAAAAGAGGAAGAAGAAGAAAAAAAAGAGGAGAAGAAAGAATAGAGGACAAGAACTCCTCTATTCTTTCTTCTCCTCTTTTTTTTCTTCTTCCTCTTCTTTTTTTATCCTCTTCTTCCTCTCATGTTCGAGAGGATCGCCGAGGGGTCGGGAGGTTGCCTAGTGTCAAAGGATTCAACAAAACCATGTCTTAATCATTAGGCGAAAGTAACATGTGCATGATGGTACGAAGCTCTTCAAAGTTGTTCTGGAATGGAGTCCCAGATATGATTATTCGCTTTTTGGTACAAAGTTTAGAAAGAGCCTTCCGAATATCGCTATTTGGAAGGCCTTTGCTGAATTCGTACCAAAAGGCGGATTATTCTATCCGGGACTCCATTCCAGAACAATTTTGCAGAACTTCGTACCAACATGCCCTGGTTACTTCCGGCTAATGATGAAGGCATGGATTTCTTCAATACTTTGACACTAGGAAACCTCTCTCGACCCCTCGGCGATCCTCGACCCCTCGAACCCTCGACGACCCTGGAACTCTAGACCCCTAGACGACCCTCTTCTTCCTCTCATGTTCGAGAGGATCGCCGAGGGGTCGGGAGGTTGCCTAGTGTCAAAGGATTCAACAAAACCATGTCTTCATCATTAGGCGAAAGTAACATGTGCATGATGGTACGAAGCTCTTCAAAGTTGTTGTGGAACGGAGTCCCAGATAGGATAATTCACTCTTTGGTACAAAGTTCAGAAAGAGCCTTCCGAATATCGCTATTTGGAAGGCCTTTGCTGAATTCGTACCAAAAGGCGGATTATTCTATCCGGGACTCCATTCCAGAACAATTTTGCAGAACTTCGTACCAACATGCCCTGGTTACTTCCGGCTAATGATGAAGGCATGGATTTTTTCAATACTTTGATACTAGGAAACCTATCTCGGCCCCTCGGCGATCCTCGACCCCTCGAACCCTCGAACCCCCGATAAAAATTAAGAAGAAGAAGAAGAAGAAGAAGAAGAAGAAGAAGAAAAAAGAGGAGAAGAAGAAAGGAATAGCTAGAGGAGAAGAAGAACTGACAAAGTCTTCTCCTCTATTCCTTCTTCTTCTCCTCTTTTTTTCTTCTTCTTCCTCTTTTTTTCCTTTTCTTTTTTTCTCCTCTTCTTCCTCTTCTCTTCTTCTCCTTCTTCGGGTAAGCCCTAGTTTCCCGACCCTCGACCGCTCGACGACACTCTCGGCATGCCCTCGTTCCCGATAAAAAAAAGAAGAAGAAGAAAAAAGAAGAGAAGAAAGAATAGAGGAGAAGAACTTCTTGTCCTCTATTCTTTCTTCTCCTCTTTTTATTCTTCTTCTTCCTCTTCTTTTTTTCCTCTTATTCCTCTCCTCTTCTTCTCCCTCTTCCCCGCCTCTCTCATGAATGTTCGCCGTCCCCCCCCCCCCCCCCCCCGCTCGACCCCTCGACGACCCTCGTTCCCGATAAAAAATAAGAGGAAGAAGAAGAAAAAAGAAGAGAAGAAAGAATAGAGGGAATCTTTTTTTATCCTCTTCTTCCTCTCCTCTTCTTCTCCCTCTTCTTCCCCTTCTTCCCCGCCTCTCTCATGAATAGAGGTTAACATCATTTGATCATCTGTCATCTATGAACAAAAAATTCATCATTTGATCATCTATCATCTATGAACAAAAATATTCCTAGATACATAAAAAATTTCTACAAATGAAAATAACCTAAAAAAATCATATGATCATCTATGAACAAAAAAACATCATTTGATCATCTATCATCTATGAACAAAAAAAATCATCATTTGATCATCTATCATCTATGAACAAAAATATTCATCATTTGATCATCTATCATCTATGAACAAAAATATTCCTAGATACATAAAAAATTTCTACAAATGAAAATAACCTAAAAAAACCATATGATCATCTATGAACAAAAAAAACATCATTTGATCATCTATCATCTATGAACAAAAAAAACATCATTTGATCATCTATGAACAAAAAAACATCATTTGATCATCTATCATCTATGAACAAAAAAATTTGCAAAGGGAGGGCGCCGGCGGCCGGACCAAGCTAAAGAGAGGTCGGCGGCGAGGATGGCGTCGGGGCAGGGGCGCGGGCGACGGCGAGGGCAGGCCGGGGCGGCGCGCGGGCGATGGCGACGGTGGTGGGCCGGGCGGCGCGTGTCGGGGCAGGGGCGGGCCGGGGCGACGGCGAGGGCACGGGCGACGGCGAGGGCGCGGACGACGGCGAGCGACGGCGGGCGACGGTGAGGGCGCGGGCGACGATGGGCACGGGCGAGGCGACGGCGACGGCGGGGCAGCCTGGCGGCGTCGGCGTCGGGGCGGCAACTGCGAGAGACGAGAGTGAAAATTTCCAGAGTGTGAACTTATATAGCAAAGCCTTTAGTCCCGGTTCGTGGCACAACCCGGGACTAAAGGTGGGCATTAGTCCCGGCTGGTGCCACGAATCGGGACCAAAGGCCAATTTTCGGCAGCCCAAAGGGCGGGAAGCGAAGGCCATTGGTCCCGGTTGGTGGCACCAACCGGGACTAAAGGGGGGCATTGGTCACGGTTGGTGCCACGAACCGTGACCAATGCACCCTTTAGTCCCGGTTGGTGCCACCAACCGGGACCAATGCCCTTGTGTGCCCCGCGCCCAAAAGTTTAGTCCCACATCGCTAGCTGAAGGGTGCCGGCACTGGTTTATAAGCGCTGCTGTGCCTCCCCATTCGAGCTCCTCTCTAATGCAGGCTTTCGGGCCTAAACTTGCTACTGTCTGTGGGCCTATTGGGCCTCTGTGGGCCTGAATCCTGGCCCATGTAGGGTTTCTAGTCGTATTCAGGCCGTGGAGGCCCAGTAGGTGGCATTTTTTTTGGTTTTTTCTTTTTTATTTCTACATTTTTTGGTTTTTTATTTTTTTATTTCTACTTAAAACTAAATACTTATAGTTTTTTAGTGATTTCTTTTTGCTTTTAGGTCACAAAAATTATAAACTTTCTGTTAGTGCCATTAGTTTTAAATTTTGAATAGTTTAAATTTGAATTTTTAAAAATTTATGTGAATCACTAGTTTATGAATAACTTTACTATAAAAATAGAATTTTTTTTTCTATTTTTTTATTTATACTTACAACTAAATACTTATAGTTTTTTAGTGATTTCTTTTTTATTTTAGGTCACAAAAATTATAAACTTTCTGTTCGTGCCATTAGTTTTAAAATTTTGAATAGCTTAAATTGGAATTTTATAAAATTTGTATGAATCACTAGTTTATGAATAACTTTACTATAAAAATAGAAAAAAATTCTTCTTTGCTATTTATTTTTTATTTATACTTACAATTAAATACTTATAGTTTGATTTTAGGTTACAAAAATTATATTCTTTTTGCTATTGAAGAATATTATAGTTTTATTTTAGTTGATCATAACATAATATTTTAATTGATTGTTTTTATTTTCATAAAAGTTTTGTAGTTCATTCTGTTTGCTATTAATTCATTCTTTGAGCTAAATGACTCTGAAATTGGAAAGCATTTTAAAATGAACTCTGAAAAGGTTGAAAGTTGGCATGGTATCATCATTTCACCCATATAGCATGTTCCAAAAAGTAGAGAGGGTTACGACAAAAACTTGATGCACTTCGTGTACAAAATGGACAATCACTTTCGAAGTATCAAAGTTTCGAACCATAAGACATGAAAGCATTTCAAATGAACTCTGAAAAAGTTGAAAGTTGGGATGGTATCATAATTTCACCCACATAGCATTTGCTTATTGCGGGAGAAAGTCTTCACTTTTTCTTCGCTTGTGTCATTTGCTTATTGCGCCGTAACCATGGATAATCTTCATTGTTTATCAGGATGCTTGGGTCAGCCTTGACATTGAAGGGAGGAATTTCATGAAACTTTTCATAATCTTCAGACATGTCTGTCTTGCCGTCCACTCCCAGGATGTCCCTTTTTCCTGAAAGAACTATGTGGCGCTTTGGCTCATCGTGTGATGTATTCGCTTCCTTATCTTTTCTTTTTCTCGGTTTGGTAGACATGTCCTTCACATAGATAACCTATGCCACATCATTGGCTAGGACGAACGGTTCGTCAGTGTACCCAAGATTTTTCAGATCCACCGTTGTCATTCCGTACTGTGGGTCTACCTGTACCCCGCCGCCTAACAGATTGATCCATTTGCACTTAAACAAAGGGACCTTAAAATTAGGTTCATAGTCGAGTTCCCATATGTCCACTATCTAACCATAATATGTGTCCTTTCCGCTCTCGGTTGCTGCATCAAAGCGGACACCGCTGTTTTGGTTGGTGCTCTTTTGATCTTGGGCGATCGTGTAAAATGTATTCCCATTTATCTCGTATCCTTTGTAAGTCAATACAGTCAAAGATGGTCCCCTGGACAACAAGTACAACTCATCACAAACAGTGTTGTCACCTCTGAGACGTGTTTCCATCCAACTGCTGAAAGTCCCGATGTGTTCACATGTAATCCAGTCGTCGCATTGCTCCGGGTGTTTGGAGCGCGGACTGTTCTTGTGTTCATCGACATACGGGGTCACCAAGGTAGAGTTTTGTAGAACCGTGTAGTGTGCTTGAGACCAAGAATATCCGTCCCTGCATATTATTGAGTCTCTTCCAAGAGTGCCTTTTTCAGTCAGTCTCCCCTCATACCGCGATTTACGGAGACCTATCTTGTTAAGGCCAGGAATGAAGTCAACACAAAACCCGATAACATCCTCTATTTGATGGCCCATGGAGATGCTTCCTTCTGGCCTAGCGCGGTTACGGACATATTTCTTTAGGACTCCCATGGACCTCTCAAAGGGGAACATATTGTGTAGAAATACGGGCCCCAGGATGACCATCTCGTCGACTAGATGAACTAGGACGTGCATCATGATATTGAAGAAGGATGGTGGGAACACCAGCTCGAAACTGACAAGACATTGCACCACATCACTCCTTAGCCTTGGTACGATTTCTGGATCGATCACCTTCTGAGAGATTGCATTGAGGAATGCACATAGCTTCACAATGGCTAATCGGATGTTTTCCGGTAGAAGCCCCCTCAATGCAACCGGAAGCAGTTGCGTCATAATCATGTGGCAGTCATGAGACTTTAGGTTCTGAAACTTTTTCTCTGGCATATTTATTATTCCCTTTATATTCGACGAGAAGCCAGTCGTGACCTTCATACTGAGCAGGCATTCAAAGAAGATTTCTTTCTCTTCTTTCGTAAGAGCGTAGCTGGCAGGACCTTTATACTGCTTCGGAGGCATGCCGTCTTTTTCGTGCAAACATTGCAGGTCCTCCCGTGCCTCAGGTGTATCTTTTGTCTTCCCATACACGCCCAAGAAGCCTAGCAGGTTCACGCAAAGGTTCTTCGTCATGTGCATCACGTTGATTGAGGAGCGAACCTCTAGGTCTTTCCATTAGGGTAGGTCCCAAAATATAGATTTCTTCTTCCACATGGGTGCGTGTCCCTCAGCGTCATTCGGAACAGCTAGTCCACCGGGACCCTTTCCAAAGATTACGTAGTGTAAATCATTGACCATAGCAAGCACGTGATCACCGGTGCGCATGGCGGGCTTCTTCCGGTGATCTGCGTCGCCTTTGAAATGCTTGCCTTTCTTTCGACATTGATGGTTGGTTGGAAGAAATCGACGATGGCCCAGGTACACATTCTTCCTGCATTTGTCCAAGTATATGCTTTCAGTGTCATCTAAACAGTGCGTGCATGCGTGGTATCCTTTGTTTGTCTGTCCTGAAAGGTTACTGAGAGCGGGCCAATCGTTGATGGTCACGAATAGCAACGCATTAAGGTTAAATTCCTCCTGTCTGTGCTCATCCCACGTACGTACACCGTTTCCATTCCACAGCTGTAAAAGTTCTTCAACTAATGGCCTTAGGTACACATCAATTTCGTTGCTGGTTTGCTTAGGCCCTTGGATGAGAACTGGCATCATAATGAACTTCCGCTTCATGCACATCCAAGGAGGAAGGTTATACATACATAGAGTCACGGGCCAGGTGCTGTGATTGCTGCTCTGCTCTCTGAAAGGATTAATGCCATCCGCGCTTAAAGCAAACCATACATTCCTTGGGTCCTTTGCAAACTCATCCCAGTACTTTCTCTCGATTTTTCTCCACTGCGACCCGTCAGCGGGTGCTCTCAACTTCCCATATTTCTTTCGGTTCTCACTGTGCCATCGCATCAACTTGGCATGCTCTTCGTTTCTGAACAGACGTTTCAACTGTGGTATTATAGGAGCATACCACATCACCTTCGCAGGAACCCTCTTCCTGAGGGGCTCGCCGTCAACATCACCAGGGTCATCTCGTCTGATCTTATACCGCAATGCACCACATACCGGGCATGCGTTCAGATCCTTGTATGCACCGCGGTAGAGGATGCAGTCATTAGGGCATGCATGTATCTTCTCCACCTCCAATCCTAGAGGGCATACGACCTTCTTTGCTGCGTATGTACTGTCGGGCAATTCGTTATCCTTTGGAAGCTTCTTCTTCAATATTTTCAGTAGCTTCTCAAATCCTTTGTCAGCCACAGCATTCTCTGCCTTCCACTGCAACAATTCCAGTACGGTACCGAGCTTTGTGTTGCCATCTTCGCAATTGGGGTATAACCCTTTTTTGTGATCCTCTAACATGCGATCGAACTTCAGCTTCTCCTTTTGACTAATGCATTGCGTCCTTGCATCGACAATGATCCGGCAGAGATCATCATCATCGGGCACATCGTCTGGTTCCTCTTGATCTTCAGCAGCTTCACCCGTGGCAGCATCATTGGGCACATCGTCTGGTTCCTCTTGATCTTCACCAGCTCCCCCCGTTGCAGCATCACCGTATTCAGAGGGCACATAGTTGTCATCGTTCTCTTCTTCTTCGCCGTCTTCCATCATAACCCCTATTTCTCCGTGCCTCGTCCAAACATTATAGTGTGGCATGAAACCCTTGTAAAGCAGGTGGGAGTGAAGGATTTTCCGGTTAGAGTAAGACCTCGTATTCCCACATTCAGTGCATGGACAACACATAAAACCATTCTGCTTGTTTGCCTCAGCCGCATCGAGAAACTCATGCACGCCCTTAATGTACTCGCGGGTGTGTCTGTCACCGTACATCCATTGCTGGTTCATCTGCGTGCATTATATATAATTAAGTGTCCAAATTAATAGAAGTTCATCATCACATTAAAACCAAAGTGCATACATAGTTCTCATCTAATAACATATAGCTCTCCAGAGCATCTAATTAATTAAACCATACATTGAAACTATGTAAAGCATTTCAATGCGAAAACAAATGCGATCATAATCGCATCCAAGGTAACAATTGATCCAATGGCATAATGATACCAAGCCTCGGTATGAATGGCATATTTTCTAATCTTTCTAATCTTCAAGCGCATTGCATCCATCTTGATCTTGTGATCATCGACGACATCCGCAACATGCAACTCCAATATCATCTTCTCCTCCTCAAAATTTTTTATTTTTTCCTTCAACAAATTGTTTTCTTCTTCAACTAAATTTAACCTCTCGACAATAGGGTCGGTTGGCATTTCCAATTCACATACATCCTAGATAAATAAAATCTATGTCACGTTGGTCGGCATAATTTTCATAAACAATAAATGAACCAATAGTTATAAAGATAATATACATACCAAATCCGAATCATAGACAGGACGAGGGCCGACGGGGGCGGATACCAAAACCATCGCACTATATAAGATGCAATAATAAATGTAAGAAAATGATACAAGTATCTATCTAAACATGCAAGTAAGAATATTTTTCCTTTCAGAAAGAAGATAAGAATAAGAGGCTCACCACGGTGGTGTCGGTGATGAGATCGGCGCGGGTGATCGACGGCGGTGAAGACGGGGACGGGGCGTGACGGACCGCTAAATCTAGAAAAATCTCGAGGAAAATGGAGCTTGGAGGTCGAGCTTCGAGAGGAGAAAGCTTAAGTAGTGTGGCTCGGGCATTCCGTCGAACACCTCATGTGCATAGGAGGTGAGCTAGAGCACCACAAAGCCCTCTCCCCCTCGGCCAGAAAAAACAGAGCACTGTGCTCTGCTCTTGCGCGAGGGGGTATATATAGGCACCTCATTGGTCCCGGTTGGTGACATGAACCGAGACTAAAGGGGAGCCTTTGGTCCCGGTTCATGCCACCAACCGGGACCAATGGTGGTGGGCCAGGAGCGAGGCCCATTGGTCCCGGTTCGTCCCACCAACCAGGACCAAAAGGTCCAGACGAACCGGGACCAATGGCCCATGTGGCCCGGCCGGCCCCCTGGGCTCACGAACCGGGACCAATGCCCACATTGGTCCCGTTTCTAGACTGAACCGGGACTAATGGGCTTAGCCGGCCTGGACCATAGCCCTGTTTTCTACTAGTGGATAAAGATCTTCGTAGAATATGTATGAGCCAATATGGGCATCGAGGTCCCGCTATTGGTTATTGACCAGAGAGGCGTCTCGGTCATGTCTACATAGTTCTCGAACCCGTAGGGTCCGCACGCTTAACGTTCGTTGACGATATAGTACTATATGAGTTATATATGTTGGTGACCGAATGTTGTTCGGAGTCCGGGATGAGATCACGGACATGACGAGGAACTCCGGAATGGTCTAAAGATAAAGTTTGATATATGGGATAATAGTGTTTGGTCACCGGAAGGGTTCCGGAATTCACCGGAAGGGGTTCCAGACGTTTCCCGAAATGTTTGGGTATGAGAACACTTTATTTGGGCCAAAGGGGAAAGCCCACAAGGTTTATGGAAAGCGCAAAAGGAAGTTTTGCGGAGTCCAGGGGCCAGACGCCAGGGTCCCTGGCGTCTGGGTCTAGACGCCGGGAACCCTGGCGTCTGGCCCTGGAGTCCGAGAAGGATTGTTGCCTTTCGGGTGAAACCGACTTTGTGGAGGCTTTTACTCCAAGTTTCGACCCCAAGGCTCAACATATAAATAGAGGGGTAGGGCTAGCACCCAAGACACATCAAGAAACACCAAGCCGTGTGCCGGCAACCCCGTCCCCTCTAGTTTATCCTCCGTCATAGTTTTTGTAGTGTTTAGGCGAAGCCCTGCGGAGATTGTTCTTCACCAACACCGTCACCATGCCATCATCCTAACGGAACTCATCTACTACTTCGCCCATCTTGCTGGATCGAGAAGACGAGGACGTCACCGAGCCGAACGTGTGCAGAACTCGGAGGTGCCGTGCTTTCGGTACTTGGATCGGTCGGACGTGAAGACGTACGACTACATCAACCGCGTTGATATAACGCTTCCGCGAACGGTCTACGAGGGTACGTAGACAACACTCTCCCCTCTCGTTGCTATGCATCACCATGATCTTGCGTGTGTGTAGGAAATTTTTTGTAATTACTATGTTCCCCAACAGTGGCATCCGAGCCAGGTTTTATGCATAGATGTCATATGCACGAGTAGAACACAAGTGAGTCATGGGCGATATAAGTCATACTGCTTACCAGCATGTCATACTTTGGTTCAGCGGTATTGTTAGATGAAGCGGCCCGGACCGACATTACACGTACACTTACGTGAGACTGGTTCTACCGACGTGCTTTGCACACAGGTGGCTGGCGGGTATCAGTTTCTCCAACTTTAGTTGAACCGAGTGTGCCTACGCCCGGTCCTTGAGAAGGTTAAAACAACACTAACTTGACAAACTATCGTTGTGGTTTTTGATGCGTAGGTAGAACGGTTCTTGCTCAGCCCGTAGCAGCCATGTAAAACTTGCAACAACAAAGTAGAGGACGTCTAACTTGTTTTTGCAGGGCATGTTGTGATGTGATATGGTCAAGACGTGATGAGATATAAGTTGGTGTATGAGATGATCATGTTTTGTTGAAGTTATCCGCAACTGGCAAAAGCCTTATGGTTGTCTCTCTATTGCATAAGATGCAAGCGCCAAATAATTGCTTTACTTTATCGCTATGCGATAGCAATAGTTGCAAGAGCAATAGTTGGTGAGACGACCATGTGACGACACATTGATATAGATCAAGATGATGGAGATCATGGTGTCATGCCGGTGACGATGGACATCATGACAATGCTTTGGAGATAGAGATCAAAGGCATAAGATGATGATGGCCATATCATGTCACATATTTTGATTGCATGAGATGTTTATCTTTTATACATCTTACTTTGCTTAGTTATGACGGTAGCATTATAAGATGATCTCTCACTAAATTTCAAGATAAAAGTGTTCTCCCTGAGTATGCACCTTGCCAAAGTTCGTCATGCCCAAACACCACGTGATGATCGGGTGTGATAAGCTCTATGTCCATCTACAACTGGTGCAAGCCAGTTTTGCACATGCAGAATACTCAGGTTAAACTTGACGAGCCTAGAATATGCAGATATGGCCTCGGAACACTGAGACCGAAAGGTCGAGCGTGAATCATATAGTAGATATGATCAACATAGTGATGTTCACCATTGAAAACTACTCCATTTCACGTGATGATCGGTTACGGTTTAGTTGATTTGGATCACGTGATCACTTAGAAGATTAGAGGGATGTCTTTCTAAGTGGGAGTTCTTAAGTAATATGATTAATTGAACTTAAATTTATCATGAACTTAGTCCTGGTAGTATTTGCATATCTATGTTGTAGATCAATAGCTCACGTTATTGCTTCCCTATGTTTTTGATATGTTCCTAGAGAAAACTAAGTTGAAAGATGTTAGTAGCAATGATGCGGATTGGATCCGTGATATGAGGTTTATCCTCATTGCTGCACAGAAGAATTATGTCTTTGATGCACCGCTAGGTGACAAACCTATTACAGGAGCAGATGCAGATGTTATGAACATTTGGCTAGCTCAATATGATGACTACTTGATAGTTTAGTGCACCATGCTTAAATGGCTTAGAATCGGGACTTCAAAAACATTTTGAACGTCATGGACCATATGAGATGTTCCAGGAGTTGAAGTTAATATTTCAAGCAAATACCCGAGTTGAGAGATATGAAGTCTCCAACAAGTTCTATAGCTAAAAGATGGAGGAGAATAGCTCAAGCAGTGAGCATGTGCTCACATTGTCTAGGTACTACAATCGCTTGAATCAAGTGGGAGTTAATCTTCCAGATACAATAGTGATTGACAGAATTCTCTAGTCACCATCACCAAGTTAGTAGAACTTTGTGATGAACTATGATATGCAAGGGATAACGGAAACGATTCCCAAGCTCTTCGTAATGCTGGAATCGACGAAGGTAGAAATCAAGAAAAATATCAAGTGTTGATGGTAGACAAGACCACTAGTTTCAAGAAAAGGGCAAAGGGAAGAAGGGGAACTTCAAGAAGAACGGCAAGCAAGTTGCTGCTCAAGTGAAGAAGCCCAAGTCTGGTCCTAAGCCTGAGACTAAGTGCTTCTGCTGCAAAGGGACTGGTCACTGGAAGCGGAACTTCCCCAAGTATTTGGCGGATAAGAAGGATGGCAAAGTGAACAAAGGTATATTTGATATACAGATTATTAATGTGTATTTTACTAGTGTTCATAGCAACCCCTCGGTATTTGATACTGGTTCAGTTGCTAAGGGTAGTAACTCGGAACGGAAGTTGCAGAATGAACATAGACTAGTTAAGGGTGAAGTGACGATGTGTGTTGGAAGTGGTTCCAAAATTGATATAATCATCATCGCACACTCCCTATACTTTCGGGATTAGTGTTGAACCTAAATAAATGTTATTTAGTGTTTGCGTTGAGCATAAATATGATTGGATCATGTTTATTGCAATACGGTTATTCATGTAAATTAGAGAATAATTGTTGTTCTGTTCACATGAATAAAACCTTCTATGGTCATACACCCAATGAAAATGGTTTGTTGGATCTCGATCGTGGTGATATACATTTTCATAATATTGAAGCCAAAAGATGCAAAGTTAATAATGACAGTGCAACTTATTTGTGGCATTGCCATTTAGGTCATATTGGTGTAAAGTGCATGAAGAAAATCCATGCTGGTGGGCTTTTGGAATCACTTGATTATGAATCAGTTGATGCTTGCGAACCATGTCTCATGGGCAAGATGACTAAGGCTCCGTTCTCCGGAAAAATGGAGCGAGCAACAGATTTGTTGGAAATCATACCTACTGATGTATGTGGTCCAATGAATATTGAGGCTCGCGGCAGGTATCATTATTTTCTGATCTTCACAGATGATTTGAGTAGATATGAGTATATCTAATTGATGAAACACAAGTTTGAAATATTTGAAAAGTTCAAAGAATTTCAGAGTGAAGTGGAGAATCATCGTAACAAAAATAAAAGTTTCTATGATATGATCGCATAAGTAAAATATTTGAGTTACGAGTTTGGCCTTCAGTTAAAACAATGTGAAATAGTTTCACTACTCACGCCACCTGGAACACCACAGTGTAATGGTGTGTCCGAACATCGTAACCGTGCTTTATTAGATATGGTGCGATCTATGATGTCTCTTACCAATCTACCACTATCGTTTTGGGGTTATGCATTAGAGACAGCTACATTCATGTTAAATATGGCACCATCTAAATCCGTTGAGACGACACTGTATGAACTGTGGTTTGGCGAGAAACCTAAGCTGTCGTTTCTTAAATTTTGGGACTGTGATGCTTATGTGAAAAATTTTCAGCATGATAAGCTCGAACCCAAATCGGAGAAGTAAATCTTCATAGGATACCCAAAAGAAAATGTTGGGTACACCTTCTATCACAGATCCGAAGGCAAGATATTCATTGCTGAGAATGGATCCTTTCTAGAGAAGGAGTTTCTCTCGAAAGAAGTGAGTGGGACAAAAGTAGAACTTGATGAGGTAACTGTACATGCTCCCTTATTGGAAAGTAGTTCATCACAGAAATCTGTTCTTATGACTACTACACCAATTAGTGAGGAAGCTAATGATGATGATCATGTAACTTCAGATCAAGTTACTACCGAACCTCGTAGGTAAACCAGAGTGAGATCCGCACCAGAGTGGTACGGTAATCCTGTTCTGGAGGTCATGTTACTTGACCATGACGAACCTACGAACTATGAGGAAGCGATGATGAGCCCAGGTTCCGCGAAATGGCTTGAGGCCATGAAATCTAAGATGAGATCCATGTATGAGAGCAAAGTATGGACTTTGATTGACTTGCCCAATGATCAGCGCGCTATTGAGATTAAATGGATCTTCAAGAGGAAGACGGACGATGATAGTAGTGTTACTATCCACAAAGCTAAAGTTGTCAAAAAAGGTTTTTGACAAAGTTCAAGGTGTTGACTATCATGAGATTGTCTCACTCGTATATATGCTTAAGTCTGTCTGAATCATGTTAGCAATTGCCGCATTTTATGAAATCTGGCAAATGGATAAACAAAACTGCATTCCTTAATAGGATTTATTAAAGAAGAGTTGTATATGATGCAACCAGAAGGTTTTGTCGATCCTAAAGGTACTAACAAAATATGCAAGCTCCAGCGATCCATCTATGGACTGGTGCCAGCATCTTGGAGTTGGAATATACGCTTTGATAAGTTGATCAAAGCATATGGTTTTATACAGACTTGCGGTGAAGCTTGTATTTGCAAGAAAGTGGGTCGGAGCACTACATCATTTCTGATAAGTATATGTGAATGACATATTGTTGATTGGAGATAATGTAGAATTATTCTGCAAAGCATAAAGGAATATTTGAAAGGAGTTTTTCAAAGAAAGACCTCGGTGAAGCTGCTTACATATTGAGCATCAAGATCTATAGAGATAGATCAAGACGCTTGATAAGTTTTTTCAATGAGTACATACCTTGACAAGATTTTGAAGTAGTTCAAAATGGAACAGTCAAAGAAGGAGTTCTTGCCTGTGTTACAAGGTGTGAAGTTGAGTAAGACTCAAAACCCGACCACGACAGAAGATAGAGGGAGAATGAAAGTCATTCCCTATGCCTCAGCCATAGGTTCTATAAAGTATGCCATGTTGTGTACCAGACCTATTGTATACCCTGCTCTGAGTTTGGCAAGGGAGTACAATAGTGATCTAGGAGTAGATCACTGGACAACGGTCAAAATTATCCTTAGTGAAATAAGGATATGTTTCTCGATTATGGAGGTGACAAAAAGGTTCATCGTAAAGGGTTACGTCGATGCAAATTTTGACACTGATCCAGATGACTCTAAGTCTCAATCTGGATACATATTGAAAGTGGGAGCAATTAGCTAGAGTAGCTCCGTGCAGAGCATTGTTGACATAGAAAATTGCAAAATACATACGGATCTGAATGTTGCAGACCCGTTGACTAAACTTCTCTCACAAGCAAAACATGATCACACCTTAGTACTCTTTGGGTGTTAATCACATAGTGATGTGAACTATATTATTGACTCTAGTAAACCCTTTGGGTGTTGGTCACATGACGATGTGAACTATGGGTGTTAATCACATGGTGATGTGAACTATTGATGTTAAATCACATGGCGATGTGATCTAGATTATTGACTCTAGTGCAAGTTGGAGACTGAAGGAAATATGCCCTAGAGGCAATAATAAAATTATTATTTATTTCCTTATTTTATGATAAATATTTATTATTCATGCTAGAATTGTATTAACCAGAAACATAATACATGTGTGAATACATAGACAAACAGAGTGTCACTAGTATGCCTCTACTTGACTAGCTCGTTGATCAAAGATGGTTAAGTTTCCTAACCATAGACATGAGTTGTCATTTGATTAACGGTATCACATCATTAGGAGAATGATGTGATTGACTTGACCCATTCCGTTAGCTTAGCACTTGATCGTTTAGTTTGTTGCTATTGCTTTCTTCATGACTTACATGTTCCTATGACTATGAGATTATGCAACTCCCGTTTACCGGAGGAACACTTTGTGTGCCACCAAACGTCACAACGTAACTGAATGATTATAAAGGTGCTCTATAGGTGTCTCCAAAGGTACTTGTTGGGTTGGCGTATTTCGAGATTATGATTTGTCACTCCGATTGTCGGAGAGGTATCTCTAGGCCCACTCGGTAATACACATCACTATAAGCCTTGCAAGCATTGCAACTAATGAGTTAGTTGCGGGTTGATGTATTACGGAACGAGTAAAGAGACTTGCCGGTAACGAGATTGAACTAGGTATTGAGATACCGACGATCGAATTTCGGGCAAGTAACATACCGATGACAAAGGGAACAGCGTATGTTGTTATGCGGTCTGACCGATAAAGATCTTCGTAGAATATGTATGAGCCAATATGAGCATCCAGGTCCCGCTATTGGTTATTGACCAGAGAGGTGTCTTGGTCATGTCTACATAGTTCTCGAACCTGTAGGGTCCGCATGCTTAACGTTCGTTGACGATATAGTACTATATGAGTTATGTATGTTGGTGACTGAATGTTGTTCGAAGTCCGGGATGAGATCACGGACATGACGAGGAACTCCGGAATGGTCCGGAGATAAAGTTTGATATATGGGATAATAGTGTTTGGTCACCGGAAGGGTTCCGGAATTCACCGGAAGGGGTTTTGGATGTTTCTCAAAATGTTTGGGTACGAGAACACTTTATTTGGGCCAAAGGGGAAAACCCACAAGGTTTTTGAAAAGCGCAAAAGGAAGTTTTGCGGAGTCCAGGGGCCAGACGCCAGGGTCCCTGGCGTCTGGGTCCAGACGCCGGGAACCATGGCGTCTGGCCTTGGAGTCCGAAAAGGACTCTTGCCTTTCGGGTGAAACCGACTTTGTGGAGACTTTTACTCCAGGTTTCGACCCCAAGGCTCAACATATAAATAGAAGGGTAGGGCTAGCACCCAAGACACATCAAGAAACACTAAGCCGTGTGCCGGCAACCTCGTCCCCTCTAGTTTATCCTCCGTCATAGTTTTCGTAGTGCTTAGGCGAAGCCCTGCAAAGATTGTTCTTCACCAACACCGTCACCACGCCGTCATGCTGACGGAACTCATCTACTACTTTGCCCCTCTTGCTAGATCGAGAAGGCGAGGACCTCACCGAGCCGAACGTGTGCAGAACTCGGAGGTGTCGTGCTTTCAGTACTTGGATCGGTCGGACGTGAAGACGTACGACTACATCAACCGCGTTGATATAACGCTTCCGCGAACGGTCTACGAGGGTACGTAGACAACACTCTCCCTTCTCATTGCTATGCATCACCATGATCTTGCGTGTGCGTAGGAAATTTTTTGAAATTACTACGTTCCCCAACACCACCAACCGTCGTCTTGCCGCCAGAACAGAGAGAGGCCCCGCCACCGCACAGACTTTGCCTGGCGCTGGCCTCCGGCGGCGGCAAGGGGGGGGAGGGGGGGGGAGGAACCGGTGACGGGGTCGAAGGTGTGGTGGATCGATCGCCGCCCGTGTCGCCTAGGTTAGGTGATGCGGGGGCCCGTTCAGTTATGACACTATGTATATGGTACGAAAAGCACAGACTACGCAAGCGTATCGCACACTTTGAGAAACAAACTTCTCAACAATCACAATATAAAGAAGTATATCACACTATGTATATGACTATTGGTCATAGTTCGCTCCCACGGACGAAGAAATAAATTGGTGTACTATTGATTTGAGAGCAGAGCGCTAGGCTTGGTGGTGCTAGCAGGCAGTAGGTGCGAGCAGAGGACGTGGTGTGTTGATCAGCAGTCGCCCGGCCACCTAGAATTTTGTTTCCTCAATGCATGCTCAATCATCGACTGGTCCATGAGATTGGCCATAGTGGGGGTATCATAACGGGTGTCATGCACTCAGAAATAACAAACATGTTGACATGACAGAGAATTAAAGAAAAAAAGAGGGTTAGAGTTAAATAAGTAGATACCATAACATAATAAATATTACACTACTTTGTGTCATGCACAGTGGCGGAGCTAGCTGCAGACTACGCCTGAGGCTGTGCTATGTTGAGTAATAAACTTCTATGATTTTATATGCTTTGCATGAAGAAATTATAAAGAAAGTTGTTTCTAGGCCTGGGGCTATAGCCCTAGCTGCACCAGGCCTGTCTCCGCCACTGATTAGGCATGAGTATAAATAAAATCATCTATGATAGTACTTTATGATACCATGCGCTATAAAGATAGTATCATACATAAGTATTATATATGCATGATACTTTTCACTATAAGTAGCCTGAGTGTGCTCATCGATGCTATTTGTATCACTACTAATCGTGTGGGAGCAGTGGCGGAGCATGAACCAAATGTAAAGGAGGGGCCAAAACGAGTGTATGACATAGGAAAGGCTAGATGCCGGAAGATTAGTAGAGCGATTAGTAAAAATATAAGCATACTGTGTAATTTTTTTTCTAGCAAGGGGTGGTCAAGGTCCGGTATTGTCCCCACTATGCTCCGCCACTGTGTGGGAGGCTCATCAAATTGTTCCGTTATCATTTTTTCAGGAAGGCGCGAGAAAGCATGCCTTTTCTCTTTAGATAGGAACCAGTCCGTTGAAGTGACAAATATAACAAGAGAGGGTCATTACTCTCGCAACAAGCCTACATATTTCCACGCCTCCTCGCTAGCGATGGAAGACGACATGACACTAATAGACATGAACTCATAAAGGAGTAACCCTAGAGCTACGAAGAATTACGTACGGATTTAACGGACCTGTAGTTCTGGATGGCTTAGAGCATCTACAATCGAACCTCTCAAACCCGCTTTATACATCCGGGCAGGCCGTCTGGTCATGATTTTCTGATTCAGACAAGCCTCTCAAACAGTCCTCAAACGTCTGAACTGACCGGCATCCCTGGTATCCAGTCCAAATATGAGATGAATATAGGGGCTCTCGGGCATGCCCGCCACGTCAAACCTGACAGCCCGACCTCACCCTAAATTGCATCAAATTGCATCAAATCCTTCCTCCTCCTCCCACCGCCCTCCAATCATTCCTGTGCCCGGACCCTCGCTGGCCTCCACCCTTGCTCCCAATCCTCATCTCTGGTCCCGATCCACCGCCGGAGATGCCGTCCAGCTCGACCCACACCGCGCGATGGAGACGCGGTTCTCCTTGTCTGTGGGAGGCGTGGTGTTGTCGGTGGCGAATTGCAAGGCAAAGAACGTTGCCCGCAAGTTGCGGCGACGCCGACAGCGAGAGAGGGAGGCAGCGGCATCGCAGGGAGGTTCGGACATGGTGGACCAGCTGTCTCCTCCGCCGCGCCCGGATCCCCGCACCCCTTCCCTTCGAGCACCTACCCGGATTACGCTATCTTCCCCCTTTGGGACACAGGATGACCTGAGTGCCAGCTGGGCCATTCCGAAGAGCTTTCCGCCCACGCAAATGCCGGCGGTCAACGTGTGTGACTCGTCGCAGCTCGTTCGGGTGCGGATGAGCACGGGCTACGGCAGTGCCCGGGCTGCCCTCAACATGTTTGATGAAATGACCAAACAAGAGTCTGTACGTTTTCTTTACTCTTGTCCAATCACATTTTAGCATAGACCACGAAACATAGACCACTAGTTCATTTGCTCATGATGAATGCTTGCAAATTTGAATCATGTGGGAGGCGTTCTTGTCGAACATGATCAATGACGATGAAGACCGACCGAAATGGAGTATGAATTGGAGGCCACCACCACATTTGAAGTTGGGACAACATCCGATCCCAATCCGAGAAAGAAGAAGAAGAAGAGGACCAAGACGCCGAAAGCAAGAGGGCCGACATTCTCAAGATTTGAGGACATGTTGTTGGTCAAAACTTGGTTGGCCACAACGATGGATCCAATATGCTGCACCGAGCAAAAGGGGAACACCTATTTGACGAAGATTTGGAAGGAGTACCACGAGCAAGAGGAGTATGTAGAGCTGCATCCTATCGTGACCACTCGCAATGTGGTATCTCTCTAACATCGTTGGGGATCATTCAACGGGAAGTGAACAAGTATGTCGGCTACAACTCATAAGTGACCAAACGCCCTCAAAGTGGGATGCGAGTCGCAATTCACGTAAGCTCGATTGCCTCATCTTATCGTTCAATGCATATGCCTCTTATGTTTGCATTCTCGTCCTCATAGATATATTGTTCGCTAGACGGCGATGGCGGCCACTTTGTATCACGAGGTGGAGAAGAATCCATTTGCATTTAGCCATTGTTGGGTCATATTGAATGGCAAGCCAAAGTGGAACCAAGTTGTGGCCGACCTCAAGTCTGGCAAGAAGAGGAATGATGGCTCAAGCTCTAACCAATTAATTGGGTTGGACGATGAAGAGGACAACGTTGTCGTGGAGAATGGAAAAGCCACAGAGCCAAAGGACAACCACCAAGTCATGGGAAACAAGTGAGAGAAGACACATGCTGCCCGTGATGCCGTGGCTACCAAAATGTCGTCAACATGGACGGGCATTTTTTCGGTGAGAGAGAACAAGAAGGAGGAGAGGTACAAGCTCATGTTGGATGCGCAAAAGAAAAGGATGGAGTGGGACCGGAAGAGGGTGGAGAAAAAGCTCGAAATTGAGAGGGAGAAGATCGAGTTGGAGAAGCAACAAGCGGCGATCAAATGGGAGCTCGAGAAGGCCAAGACATTTGGCGACATAGAGCTTCAGAAGGAGAGGTTGCACCTCGCACGGGACGCGGAAGATGCGAGGATCATGTTAGCGGACGAGACCCTCTATGATGAGCATTCGAAGAAGTGGCTTGTGGACAAAAAGATGGAGATCAACGACCGTAGGAAGTATGAGGCGGCGAGGGCAGCCGCGGCTCGGATGCAGTCGGAGGAGGCAGCCCGGATGCAGGCGGAGCAGGACGAGCAGGATGCATTCCGCTCGGAGAAGGGCCGAGCCAGTGATCCGATGCCATCTATCACGTTCGGACATTGGTTTTATTTTGCCATGTCCGGTTGGTTATACTATTATTTTCTTTGCTTTGTTTTGAATTTTAACATTCGAACAATTTGTATCGTATGATCGACGTGCATGGATTACATGAATTTAATAATCAAAATTTGCACTATGTGAATGTGTGACACAGTATTTGAGGGGTGCCTAATCAGTGCCCGTGGATGTCCGTGGACGTTTGAGGGGCTAGATTTGGCAAGTGGAGCTGTAAATACTTTTATGACCGGAAAAGAAAGGAAGGGAGGGGGTAAAAGCGTGAAACAAATCCGTACTTTTACAACTATTGCTCATAAAGGAATAGCCTTGCGGTACTTTCCAGCCACATGCGACACAAGTCGTGGATGATGAGGCCGTTCCTGAAGTGACTATAGGCCGCAGTCCAAGAGGATGCTCGACCACCGATCGACGAGGCAGCCAGTGCTTGACGGGGTGATGCTAGCGCATTCAAGATCACAGTGATTGGAAGCACCTTAGGCGTGAGAATCTACATTGGCAAACTGAAGATTCAATGTTTCTTTCTCGCGTCTCGTGGGTCACTCCTGCAAGTCATGAGGGGATCGCCGGCCCCTAACTACTCCGCCTTCTTCGCTCCTCTCCCTCACCGCCGCCGCCGGGGCGCTCCCTCAACCTTCTTCTCTTCTCCGTGCTCTCCAGGCATGCTTCCTCTTCCCCAACCGGCGCAACGGACCAGATCTCGCCCCTGCGGTTTTCCCCTGTCTTGGCCGGCCGCGGCCTAGCTAGCTTGGTGGTGGTGCAGTCCTCGGCGGGCGTGGGGGTGGCACGGGCTGCCGCCGTTGGCTTCTGGTGGCGCGGTTCCTCCCATATGGACGTGGTGGGGTTCTCGTCTGCCACCGGATATTGGTTCCGCCAGTTCCGGCCAGCTCCTTCCGCTTCCATGGACATGGGTGTCGTCTCGTTGGTCGTCCCTATGGCTGCTTATTCGGGGGCGTCCGACAGCCCAGATCTAAAGATTTGTCTCCGCGGGTGAAAGTTGCAAGTTTTGGGGACAATGGATTTAAATGAGTTAATTACATCCATGGTACATAAATGATGTTTGGTGTACAAGCACTGAAGTGAGCCCATGACGCGGTATCATCATCGTCCCTCGTGATTTATCCAGATCAGTAGATCCACTTGACATCCAGAGCCGATGGTGCGATGATGGCAGCGCGTCATCGGCTCACTTCAGTGCTTTTGGTCATCACTAGGTGGTCTACGGATCTGAATGACATTTTTTTTAATTTCTAATATTTGGTGTACTGTTATAATTGAAGATGAATAGATAAGAAGTTTTCCACACACAAAAAAAACCTACGACAATTAAATATGTCTTGAAATAGCTTCCTTATTTGTGCTTCCTCACCTAAAGATCCTAGATCTCTCGAATAATAATTTTTGTGGGCATATTCCAATAAGCTTATTCTCAGGCCAAGTTTACTCTAGGTCTAAGATCTCAGTTTTAATTGCATCAAAGGAACTCTCCCGGTTACACGGGACTCAAAAAAAAAGAAATTGGTTAACAAATACATTGTCCCTGCTGAAATACTAATTTATAGTTCCATCTTCATTATTATGGAATTTTATCTATTTATATTGTTGCACTAAAAGATGATATTTCCTCTGTAAACTAATATAAAATAGTTTAGATCACTAAAGAGGAACCACAAGCCTAGCGAGCGATGCAATTTGACAACAAAGCTAATCTTACACGAGTGGCCCAGCAAAAACAAAAGGTGGAGGCAAATAAAGTGTAGTCGGTCCTTCGCACACAGCGCACCTTCCCTGCGCCGCCCCATTGGCAACACAGTGAACCGAGCCGACGCCGAGCGGGAGAACCAGGTACTATAGTGGACTGGGTATTGTAGACAATTGGCGCCATATCAAAATGGCACTGTAGCAAATGTTATTTAAATTTTTGCGGACAATTTTTGTAAACATGAATATTTTAAGAAAAATGATTTTTAACTCAGAGTTCTTTCAATTTTGCGATCAATTTTTGAAATTTATGAATATTTGGTAGCGCAAACCATTTTTAGAATTTCAAACTTTATGAAATATCAGAAGAATTTTTGAAATTCCAAAGATATTTTCAAATGTGAAAAGAAAAATGAAATTCCAAACATATTTTAAAAATATGAACAATTTTCAAATTTTTGAATTAGAATTCTAGTCATTTTTTGAAAAATACGACCAAACTCTGAAATTTTTAAACATTCTTTGAAAACACATACAAATTTTGAAATTGCAAACTTTTCTTGAAGAAATGAAAAAGGAAAGAAAAGACAAGAAAAATTAATAGAAAACCAGTAAAAGAATACACCAAAACATGAGAATAACCAGACTAAAACATTATAGAAGGTTTCCAAAACCGGTAATAAACTAGATAGGAATCTTCTGGATGGTTCTCACAACCTGGATGGTACTCCCTCCGTTCGGAATTACTTGTCACATAAATGGATGTATCTAGATGTATTTTAGTTCTCGATACATCTATATTCGAGACAAGTAATTCCGAACGGAGGGAGTAGAACATATTGAATAGCTAATGGGCGGCCAAAATAAGTCGCTCGCAAATGTCATACAGGATTCATGACAATCTTGACATCAAGTCTCCATTTAGACGTCTTAAATCCTCTATGACACTTCAGTGTGAAGGTTGTCCATCAAACGCACAGGGAACAGCGTGAGGCATGCGTGCTGGTTATGTGAACATTGTTCTTATTCAGTCCTTTTAAAGGTTTGGGACCTTCTAGAACGTTCTCGTGTGGTTCCGTTCTTACCTTTTTTACTTTTTTTTTGTTTTTCAGTTATCCTGTCTTTTTTTCTCTTCTTTTTGTCGTTCAATTTTTTAGAAATTGCACGAAAATTCAAAAACAATATTTGGAACATCAAAAAATGCTCACTTTTTGGAAAAAAATATTCAAAACATTAAAAATTGTTCACGCTTATTTTAGAAAATGTTCAGAATTTCAAATTTTGTTCCAAATTTTCAAAGATGTTCACAATTTCAGAAAAAAGTTTCCAATTTAAAATTTATTCATTTTTCCAAAAATGTTTAATTATTTTTGAAAATGTTCATAGTTTTCAAGAAATGTTCATAGTTTTAAAAATATATTTAAAATTTCAGAAGGTGTTCGTTTTTTCAAAAAATATTGTCTGGAAATTTCAAAAAAGTCACATTAAAAAAAACAGAAAATTTAAAAAATGATTCAAAATTTAATAAAAGTTTGGCTTTTTCAGACAAAATCGGAAGTTGTGAAATGTGTTCCGAAATTTTCGATTTTGTTAGGTAATATAAATATTTTGGAAATTCCAAATTTGTTCGGTATTTTCTTAAAATGTTTAGAAATTTCAAATTTGTTTGAAATTTTCATAAAAATTGGAAATTTGAAAAAATGTTTAATTTTTACAAATGAAGTAAAAAATTGGAAATTTGGAAAAAACAGAAAATATTCATGTGTTCTGAAACCCAAAAAATAAAAAACAACTAAATCTTGTTTTTTAGGAAAAATATAAAAAACCAACAAAAAAGGTGAGTCAACTCTCGGTGCAGCAGGTAGCGCTATTGGTCAACCCACCTCAAGGGATGCGACCATTTTGAGGCAAGGTGTGTCATATAGGACCTATCTTTTGACGCAATACCGATAAAAGAAGCCCAACAATGACATGCAGCATCAGACCCATGAGATATTTTTGTCTAAAAAAATCCCAGGCAATAGTAACTCACCGATCATGTTGTCAATCCGGCAGGTGACAGATGCTGGCCACCTTCTGCCGGCACCGGCAACAGGATGCTCCTTCAGGCAGCGAGAAATCTGGGCAGAAACAGGGCCAACTCAAAACCCCACGCTTGCCTTCGTCCCCAACCGAGACGCCGTCTGCAGATCGTGGAGGGCTAGATGGTGGCTCTGGCGTGATCCGGATAGCAGCAGCAGGGTGTCGCGTGGGCGTAGCCATGGCGGAGGTGTCGAGTCGTTGCCGAGCTGCTAAGGGCATGGGCAACGGGCTGCCTCAAACCTAGTGCCCCATGGTTCACGTCGGTTCGGATGCCATGCTGGAATAAAAGTAGGTGCCTAGGAGAGCATATGGGCTCTTGCAGAAGAGCCAGTCGCTCCATGCAAAAATAAGGGAAAAGAAGGAGAAAGAGGAAAAGGAGAAGAGGAAGAGGAACGCCCTGGGAGGAAGAAGATGGGTAGCAAATAGTGGGGCTCACTGAGATAGGGCCCATCTATAGCTGCCTCCATTGGGTGACGTAAAATAAAAAATAATAGCCCTAGAATTTTACATCGATGTGGGGCATCACCATACCAGTGCTTCCATTGCTCATGCCCTAATACATGAGAGTTGTGGTCATGTTTTCGTTGACGAAAAAGGGTTTCCCCGCTTTATTTATATATAAAGCAATCACCACACCACCGATACAAGATCAAATGAGGAAATTCAAAAGGAACAGAAAAACGGCAAATATACACACTAGTAGAAAACAGGGCTTTGGTCCAGGCCGGGTCAGCCCATTAGTCCCGGTTCAGTCCAGAACCGGGACCAATGGGGGCATTGGACCCGGTTCGTGAGCCCAGGGGGCCGGCCGGGCCATGTGGACCATTGGTCCCGGTTCATTTGGACCTTTTGGTTCCGGTTGGTGGGACGAACCGGGACCAATGGGCCTCGCTCTTGGCCCACCACCATTGGTTCCGGTTGGTGGCTTGAACCGGGACCAAAGGCTCCCCTTTAGTCCCGATTAATGCCACCAGCCGGGACCAATGAGGTGCCTATATATACCCCTCACATAAGAGCAGAGCACACTGCTCTGTTTTTTTTCTGGCCGAGGGGGTGAGGGCTTGGTGGTGCTCTAGCTCACCTCCTATGCACACAAGGTGTTCGATGGAATGCCCGAGCCACACTACTTAAGCTTTCTCCTCTCCAAGCTCGACTTCCAAGCTCCATTTTCTACTATATTTGTCTAGGTTTAGCGGTCCGTCACGCCCCGTCCCCGTCTTCACCGCCATCGACCACCCGCGCCGAGCTCATCGCCGGCACCACCGTGGTGAGCATCTTGTTCTTATCTTCTTTCTGAAAGGAAAAATATTTTTACTTGTATGTTTACATAGATACTTGTATTATTTACTTACTTTTATTATTGCATCTTATATAGTGCGATGGTTTTGGTATCCGCCCCCGCCGGCCCTCGTCCTGTCTATAATTCGGATGTGGTATATATATTATCTTTATAACTATTGGTTCATTTATTGTTTATGAAAATTATGCCGACCAACGTGACATAGATTTTATTTATGTAGGATGTATGTGAATCGGAAATGCCACCCGACCCTATTGTCGAGAGGTTAAATTTAGTTGAAGAAGAAAACAATTTGTTGAAGGAAAAAATAAAAAAAATTGAGGAGGAGAAGATGATATTGGAGTTGCATGTTGCGGATGTCGTCGATGATCACAAGATCAAGATGGATGCAATGCGCTTGAAGATTAGAAATGTTAAAAAATATGACATTCATACCGAGGCTTGGTATCATTATGCCGTTGGATCAATTGTTACCTTGGTTGCGATTATGATCACATTTGTTTTCGCATTGAAATGTTTTACATAGTTTCAATGTATGGTTTAATTAATTAGATGCTCTGGAGAGCTATATGTTGTTAGATGAGAACTATGTATGCACTTTGGTTTTAATGTGATGATGAACTTCTATTAATTTGGACACTTAATTATATATAATGCACGCAGATGAACCGGCAATGGATGTACGGTGACAGACACACCTGCGAGTACATTAAGGGCGTGCATGAGTTTCTCGATGCGGCTGAGGAAAACAAGCAGAATGGTTTTATGTGTTGTCCATGCACTGAATGTGGGAATACGAGGTCTTACTCTAACCGGAAAATCCTTCACTCCCACCTGCTTTACAAGCATTTCATGCCACACTATAATGTTTGGACGAGGCACGGAGAAATAGGGGTTATGATGGAAGACAGCAAAGAATAAGAGTACGATGACAACTATGTGCCCCCTGAATATGGTGATGCTGCAACGGGGGAAGCTAGTGAAGATCAAGAGGAACCAGGCGATGTGCCCAATGATGCTGCAACGGGTGAAGCTGCTGAAGATCAAGAGGAACCAGACGATGTGCCCGATGATGATGATCTCCGCCGGGTCATTGTCGATGCAAGGAAGCAATGCGAAAGTCAAAAGGAGAAGCTGAAGTTCGATCGCATGTTAGAGGATCACAAAAAAGGGTTGTACCCCAATTGCGAAGATGGCAACACAAAGGTCGGTACCGTACTGGAATTGCTGCAGTGGAAGGCAGAGAATGCTGTGGCTGACAAAGGATTTGAGAAGCTACTGAAAATATTGAAGAAGAAGCTTTCAAAGGATAACGAATTGCCCGACAGTACATACGCAGCAAAGAAGGTCGTATGCCCTCTAGGATTGGAGGTGGAGAAGATACATGCATGCCCTAATGAATGCATCCTCTACCGTGGTGCATACAAGGATCTGAACGCATGCCTGGTATGCGGTGCATTGCGGTATAAGATCAGACAAGATGGCCCTGGTGATGTTGATGGCGAGCCCCCCAGGAAGAGGGTTCCTGCGAAGGTGATGTGGTATGCTCCTATAATACCACGGTTGAAACGTCTGTTCAGAAACGAAGAGCATGCCAAGTTGATGCGATGGCATAGTGAGAACCAAAAGAAAGATGGGAAGTTAAGAGCACCCGCTGATGGGTCGCAGTGGAGAAAAATCGAGAGAAAGTACTGGGATGAGTTTGCAAAGGACCCAAGGAATGTATGGTTTTCTTTAAGCGCGGATGGCATTAATCCTTTTGGGGAGCAGAGCAGGAATCACAGCACCTGGCCCGTGACTCTATGTATGTATAACCTTCCTCCTTGGATGTGCATGAAGCGGAAGTTCATTATGATGCCAGTTCTCATCCAAGGCCCTAAGCAATCCGGCAACGACATTGATGTGTACCTAAGGCCATTAGTTGAAGAACTGTTACAGCTGTGGAATGGAAATGGTGTACGTACGTGGGATGAGCACAGACAGGAGGAATTTAACCTAAAGGCGTTGCTGTTCATGACCATCAACGATTGGCCCGCTCTCAGTAACCTTTCAGGACAGACAAACAAAGGATACCACGCATGCACGCACTGTTTAGATGACACTGAAAGTATATACCTGGATAAATGCAGGAAGAATGTGTACCTGGACCATCGTCGATTTCTTCTGACCAACCATCAATGTCGAAAGAAAGGCAAGCATTTCAAAGGCGAGGCAGATCACCGGAAGAAGCCCACCATGCGTACCGGTGATCATGTACTTGCTATGGTCAATGATTTACACGTAATCTTTGGAAAGGTTCCCGGCGGACTAACTGTTCTGAATGACGCTCAGGGACACACACCCATGTGGAAGAAGAAATCTATATTTTGGGACCTACCCTACTGGAAAGACCTAGAGGTCCGCTCTTCAATCAACGTGATGCACGTGACGAAGAACCTTTGCGTGAATTTGCTAGGCTTCTTGGGCGTGTATGGGAAGACAAAAGATACACCTGAGGCACGGGAGGACCTGCAACGTTTGCATGAAAAAGACCGCATGCCTCCGAAGCAGTACAAAGGTCCTGCCAGCTACGCTCTTACGAAAGAAGAGAAAGAAATCTTCTTTGAATGCCTGCTTAGTATGAAGGTCACGACTGGCTTCTCGTCGAATATAAAGGGAATAATAAATATGCCAGAGAAAAAATTTCAGAACCTAAAGTCTCATGACTGCCACTGAAGGAAATATGCCCTATAGGCAATAATAAAGTTATTATTTATTTCCTTATATCATGATAAATGTTTATTATTCATGCTAGAATTGTATTAACCGGAAACATAATACATGTGTGAATACATAGACAAACAGAGTGTCCCTAGTATGCCTCTACTTGACTAGCTCGTTGGTCAAAGATGGTTATGTTTCCTAACCATAGACATGAGTTGTCATTTGGTTAACGGGGTCACATCATTAGGAGAATGATGTGATTGACTTGAACCATTCCGTTAGCATAGCACTTGATCGTTTAGTTTGTTGCTATTGCTTTCTTCATGACTTATACATGTTCCTATGACTATGAGATTATGCAACTCCCGTTTACCGGAGGAACACTTTGTGTGCTACCAAACGTCACAACGTAACTGGGTGATTATAAAGGTGCTCTACAGGTGTCTCCGAAGGTACTTGTTGGGTTGGCGTATTTCGAGATTAGGATTTGTCACCCCAATTGTCGGAGAGGTATCTCTGGGCCCTTTCGGTAATGCACATCACCTAAAGCCTTGCAAGCATTGCAACTAATGAGTTAGTTGCGAGATGATGTATTACAAAACGAGTAAAGAGACTTGCCGGTAACGAGATTGAACTAGGTATTAAGATACCGACGATCGAATCTCGGGCAAGTAACATACCGATGACAAAGGGAACAATGTATGTTGTTATGCGGTCTGACCGATAAAGATCTTCATAGAATATGTAGGAGCCAATATGAGCATCCAGGTTCCGCTATTGGTTATTGACCGGAGACGTGTCTCGGTCATGTCTACATTGTTCTCGAACCCGTAGGGTCCGCACGCTTAAGGTTTCGATGACAGTTATATTATGAGTTTATGAGTTTTGATGTACCAAAGGAGTTCGGAGTGCGGGATGAGATCGGGGACATGACGAGGAGTCTCGAAATGGTCGAGACGTAAAGATCGATATATTGGACGACTATATTCGGACATCGGAAAGGTTCCGAGTGATTCGGGTATTTTTCGGAGTACCGGAGAGTTACGGAAATACGTATTGGGCCTTATTAGGCCATACGGAAAAGAAGGAAAAGGGCCTCAAGGGTGGCCGCACCCCTCCCCTTGGTCTGGTCCGAATTGGACTAGGGAAGTGGGGCACCCCCTTCCTTCTCCTTTTCCCTTCCCTTTTCTTCCCTCCTACTCCTACTACTTGGAAGGGCTCCTAGTTCTACTAGGAATGGGGGAATCCTACTCCCGGTGGGAGTAGGACTCCCCTAGGGCGCGCCATAGAGAGGGCCGGACCCTCCCCTCCTCCACTCCTTTATATACGTGGCCAAGGGGGCACCCCATAGACACACAAGTTGATCTTCGTGATCGTTCTCTTAGCCGTGTGCGGTGCCCCCCTCCATCATAATCCTCGATAATATTGTAGCGGTGCTTAGGCGAAGCCCTGCGATGGTAGACCATCAAGATCATCACCACACCGTCATGTTGATGGAACTCTTCCCCGACACTTTGCTAGACACGAGTCCGGGGATCGTCATCGAGCTGAACGTGTGCTAGAACTCGGAGGTGTCGTAGTTTCGGTGCTTGATCGGTCGGGCCATGAAGACGTACGACTACATCAACCGCGTTGTGCTAACGCTTCCGCTTCCGGTCTACGAGGGTACGTAGACAACACTCTCCCCTCTCGTTGCTATGCGTCACCATGATCTTGCGTGTGCGTAGGAAATTCTGAAATTACTACGTTCCCCAACAGCCACGTGATTATGACGCAACTGCTTCCGGTTGCATTGAGGGGGCTTCTACCGGAAAACGTCCGATTAGCCATTGTGAAGCTATGTGCATTCCTCAATGCAATCTCTCAGAAGGCGATCGATCCAGAAATCATACCAAGGCTAAGGAGTGATGTGGCGCAATGTCTTGTCAGTTTCGAGCTGGTGTTCCCACCATCCTTCTTCAATATCATGACGCACATCCTAGTTCATCTAGTCGACGAGATTGTCATCCTAGGGCCCGTATTTATACACAATATGTTCCCCTTTGAGAGGTTCATGGGAGTCCTAAAGAAATATGTCCGTAACCGCGCTAGGCCAGAAGGAAGCATCTCCATGGGCCATCAAACAGAGGATGTTATCGGGTTTTGTGTTGACTTCATTCCTGGCCTTAAGAAGATAGGTCTCCCTAAATCGCGATATGAGGGGAGACTGACTGGAAAAGGCACTCTTGGAAGTGACTCAATAATATGCAGGGACGGATACTCTTGGTCTCAAGCACACTACACAGTTCTACAGAACTCTACCTTGGTGACCCCGTATGTCGATGAACACAAGAACAGTCTGCGCTCCAAACACCCGGAGCAGTGCGACGACTGGATTACATGTGAACACATCAGGACTTTCAGCAGTTGGTTGGAAACACGTCTCAGAGGTGACAACACGGTTTGTGATGAGTTGTACTTGTTGTCCAGGGGACCATCTTTGACTGTATTGACTTACAAAGGATATGTGATAAATGGGAATACATTTTACACGATCGCCCAAGATCAAAAGAGCACCAACCAAAACAGCGGTGTCCGCTTTGATGTAGCAACCGAGAGCGGAAAGGACACATATTATGGTTACATAGTGGACATATAGGAACTTGACTACGGACCTGATTTTAAGGTTCCTTTGTTTAAGTGCAAATGGGTCAATCTGTCAGGCGGCGGGGTACAGGTAGACCCACAGTACAGAATGACAATAGTGGATCTGAAAAATCTTGGGTACACTAACGAACCGTTCGTCCTAACCAATGATGTGGCACAGGTTATCTATGTGAAGGACATGTCTATCAAATCGAGAAAAAGAAAAGATAAGGGAGCGAATACATCATACGGTGAGTCAAAGCGCCATATAGTTCTTTCGGGAAAAAGGGACATCCTGGGAGTGGACGGCAAGACAGACATGTCTGAAGATTATGAAAAGTTTCATGAAATTCCTCCCTTCAATGTCAAGGCTGACCCAAGCATCCTGATAAACGATGAAGATTATCCATGGTTACGGCGCAATAAGCAAATGACACAAGCGAAGAAAAAGTGAAGACTTTCTCCCGCAACTATTATGATGATACCATGCCAACTTTGTAACACACGAGTATGCTATGCCAACTTTTTCAGAGTTCATTTGAAAACTATGAATTTAGGTCGAATTTTCTCTATAGGTGCATCTATGTTCATTTTTTTAGTAAAGTTAATCACAAACTTGTGATTCACACAAATTTCAAAGAATTCAAATATTAACTATTCAAATTTGAAAACTAATGACACTAACAAAAAGTTTATAATTTTTCTAAAACTAATGGCACTAACAGAAAGTTCATAATTTTGCTGACTTAAAAGCAAAAGGAAATAAAAAATAAAGCAAAAAACAAAAGAAAATAAATAATCTAGAAAACAAAACAAAAAATCTGGAAAACAAAAATAGCAACAATAAGTATTTTTTTGTAAATAGAAACAAAATAAAATAAATAAAGCAATAAAGAAAACAAAAAAACTAAAAAAGTGTTTTCAAATTTGAAAACTAATGGCACTAACAGAAAGTTTATAATCTTTCTAAAACTAAAAGCAAAAAGAATAAAAACATAAAGAAAAAAACAAAACAAAATAAATAATGCAGAAAACAAAACAAAAAAACTGGAGAAAAAAATGACAACAATAAGTATTTTGTTGTAAGTAGAAATAAAATAAAATAAATAAAGCAACAAAGAAAACAAAAAAAACTAAAAAAGTGTTTTCAAATTTGAAAACTAATGGCACTAATAGAAAGTTCATAATTTTTCTAAAACTAAAAGCAAAAAGAATTAAAAATAAAGCAAAGAACAAAAGAAAATAAATAATGCAAAAAACAAAACAAAAAACTAGAAAAAATAGGCACTAAAAGCAAAAAAACTAAAAAAGTGTTTTCAAATTTGAAAACTAATGGCACTAACAGAAAGTTTATAATGTTTCTAAAACTAAAAGCAAAAAAGAATTAAAAAATAAAGCAAAAAACAAAAGAAAATAAATAATGCAGAAAACGAAACAAAAAACTGGAAAAAAAATTAAAAATAGCAACAATAAGTAAAGAAAACAAAAAAACAAAAAACGTGTTTTGGAATTTGAAAACTAATGGAACTAATAGAAAGTTTATAATTTTTCTAAAACTAAAAGCAAAAAGAATTAAAAAATAAAGCAAAAAACAAAAGAAAATAAATAATGCAGAAAACAAAACAAAAAACTGGAAATAAAATTAAAAATATCAACAATAAGTAAAGAAAACAAAAAAACAAAAAAAGTGCCTCCTACTGAGCCCCCACGGCCTCAATACGACTAGAAATCCTACCATGGGCCAGGATTCAGGCCCGCAGGAGACCCAGTAGGCCCACAGGCACAGATAGTGTATTTAGGCCCGTAAGCCTGCAGTAGAGAGGAGCTCGAAGTGGTCGGCTCGGTAGAGCTTATAAACCACTCCAAGCCCCTCTCGGCTAGCGAGGTGCGACTAAACATCCCACCGCACTGCGCCAGTTCTAGCACACAACCTTTGGTCCCGATTGGTGCCAGCAACCGGGACTAATGGGGGTATTGGTCACGGTTCGTGGCACAAACTGTGGCCAATGCCCCCCTTTAGTCCCGGTTGGTGCCACCAACCGGGACCAAAGGCCGCCGCTTCCCGCCCTTTGGTCCCGGTTGGTGGCACCAACCGGGACTAAAGGGGGCATTGGTCCCGGTTTGTGCCACGAACCGTGACCAATGCCTTTGCTATATAAGCCAGCACTTAGGAAATTTTCACATTTCCCTCGCAGTTGCCCCCGATGACGCCAAGCACATCGACGCCGCCCCCGCCGTCGTCGTCGCCCGCACCCCGAGTCGCCGTCGCCCGCGCCCTCGCCGGCCGTCGCCCGCGCCCTCGGCCGACACCGTCGCCGCGCGCCGCCGTCCCCTGCCCCGACGCGCGCCGCCCCTGCCCCGTCATCGTCGCCGTGCCGCCGTCCCCTGCCCCGACGCGTCGCCGCCTCTGTGAGCACCGCACGTCTGCCGCCCCTGCTACCGCCGTGCAATTTGTTTTATTATACATGCTATTTTTTACATGTTTTTAGATTTTCATATATATATATATGTATGTATGTATTTTTTAGATATATGTATTTTTTGATGTATGTTAATATATGTATGTATGTATTTTTTACATGTTTTTTGTATGTATGTATGTATTTTTTCAATTGTAATGATGTTTTAAAAATACATATATGCAAAAGTTAGATTTTTAATTATAAATTTTTTATCTATATATGTTCTCTGATTTAGTACATTTTAGGTTAGTTTCATTTTAAAAAAAGTTTTACATATTTAGGAAGAAGGAAGAAAATGTTTTATATATGAGGGTCGAGAGGGGGTCGACGGTCGAGAGGGGGTCGAGAGGAGGTCGTCGAACATGAGAGGAAGAAAAGGATAAAAAAGGAAGAGGAAGAAGAAAAAAAGAGGAGAAGAAAGAATAGAGGAGATCTTCTCCTCTATTCTTTCTTCTCCTCTTTTTTTTCTTCTTCTTCCTCTTTTTTTTATCAGGAACGAGGGTCGTCGAGGGTCGCGAATATGAGAGGAAGAAGAGGATAAAAAAAGAAGAGGAAAAAGAAAAAAAAAGAGGAGAAGAAAGAATAGAGTTCTTCTCCTCTATTCTTTCTTCTCCTCTTTTTTTCTTCTTCTTCCTCTTTTTTTATCGGAAACGAGGGTCGTCGAGGGTCGCCGAGGGGTCGAGGGTCGAGAGGGGGTCGACGGTCGCCGAGGGGTCGAGGGTCGAGAGGGGGTCTAGGGTCGCCGAGGGGTCGAGGGTCGTCGAACATGAGAGGAAGAAGAGGATAAAAAAGAAGAGGAAGAAGAAAAAAAAGAGGAGAAGAAAGAATAGAGGAGTTCTTCTCCTCTATTCTTTCTTCTCCTCTTTTCTTCTTCTTCTTCCTCTTTTTTTTATCGGGAACGAGGGTCGTCGAGGGTCGCCGAGCGGTAAAGGAAACCCTAAATAGCAAGTATCGTCGGTGTGAGATACATGTGGCTGTCGGTGTCGGACAGTACATCCACGTCCCACAAGTGACGCGGGCTTCGACGCCCACGTCACTTGTGGGACGTGGATGTAGTGTCCGACACCGACGGCCACATGTATCTCACACCCACGATACTTGCTATTTAGGGTTTCCTCTACCGTTCGGCGACCCTTGACGACCCTCGTTTCCGATAAAAAAAGAGGAAGAAGAAGAAAAAAAGAGGAGAAGAAAGATTTCTTCTTCTCTTTTTTTTTCTTCTTCTTCCTCTTTATTTTATCGGGAACGAGGGTCGTCGAGGGTTAGGGTTGCCGAGCAGTAGAGGAAACCCTAAATAGCAAGTATCATCGATGTGAGATACATGTGGCCGTCGATGTCGGACAGTACATCCACGTCCCACAAGTGACGCGGGCTTCGACGCCCACGTCACTTGTGGGACGTGGATGTAGTGTCCGACACCGACGGCCATATGTATCTCACACCCATGATACTTGCTATTTAGGGTTTCCTCTACCGCTCGGTGACCCTCGACGACCCTCGTTCCCAATAAAAAAAAGAGGAAGAAGAAGAAAAAAAGAGGAGAAGAAAGAATAGAGGAGTTCCTACTCCTCTATTCTTTCTTCTCCTCTTTTTTTCTTCTTCCTCTTCTTTTTTTATCCTTGAAGCGTTGTCGAGGCCACCCCAAACCCTAGAGAAGCAGCGTCGAGGCAACTAATTAATATTAGTTCTACGTTTGCCACTAATATATCCATCTGTCATGTTTGAATAATAATTGCCATGTTGTAAATATTTGTAGAAACTATGGACACTGCCCGAGACGAAGTACAAGAAGAGTTGTTGGGGGACATAATCGCACGAGGAAGTGATGCCGTCTGCTCGTTGTTTCTCAACGACACCGATGGTCTAGAAGCAGCTGGCTATGATTATGATGGCTCCGGTGACCTAATGCCGGTGCAAGAAGGAGACCGTGAGGACGGCTCCGGTGACCCAATGCCGGTGCAAGAAGGAGACCGTGATGACGTCTTCGGTGACCGAACCGAGTCCGGCCAGGTATATATATTAGTTAAGCTTCTGCTGACTAGGTAATTGATGCATTCGTTGTTTTGGTATGTACACATATTAATTAAGTCTTTATTCTTTTTTCTAGCCCTCCGGATCGAGCACAACTTCGGTAAAGAGACGAGGCCCGAAGAAAAAGTTGAGCTCGGATGAAAAGTTTGAGATCATAGCAATCGCCCCCGACGGCCAACCGATTGAACCCCTCCAGACAAAGAGCGCATTTGTTGCTCAGTGCAGGGTTTTGGTTAGGGACAAGATCCCGATCAGCATCCAACAATGGTTAAAGCCGGCTACAAAAGACCCTGAGGTGTCTTATGTCAATGATATGCAGAAAAATGATCTTTGGACTGAGCTGAAGTCAAATTTCACCCTACCGCAAGAGGATGATCCGGAGAAGCCAGTTAAAGAGCAATTAATCAAGTCTTTTGCTCTTAAGAGGATGGCAGAACTATTCAGGAGGGTGGAAGAAAGAGCTGAATAAGTTTGTCGAAAATAAAGAGACACCGGAATTCAAGGGCAGATGTGAGAAGATCAGAGATCACTGGCCCGCATTTGTGGCCCACAAGACATCGGGAAAGAGTAAGAAGATATCGGCAACAAACAAGCAAAATGCTGCGAAGAAGAAGCATCACCATCGCACGGGGTCACGTGGCTACCTCGTAGCCCGGCCTAAGTGGGCCAAGATTGAGAATGATCTGGCTGATAAAGGGATCGAACCAGAGACAATTAACTGGCTAGACCGTTGCCGGACTGTTGGGGAACGTTGCAGAAAACAAAAAATTTCCTACTCGTTTCACCAAGATCCATCTAGGAGTTCATCTAGCAACGAGTCATCAGATGCATCTACATACCTTTGTAGATCGCGTGCGGAAGCGTTCAAAGAATGGGGATGATGTAGTCGAACACGACGTGATCCAAATCACCGATGACCAAGTGCCGAACGGATGGCACCTCCGCGTTCAACACACGTACGGGACGGGAGACATCTCCTCCTTCTTGATCCAGCAAGGGGGGAGGAGATGTTGATGATGATTCAGCAGCATGACGGCGTGGTGGTGGATGCAGGGCGTCACAGTAGCAGGGCTTCGCCTATAATACGAGAGAGACGTAACAGGGAGAGAGGGATGCACCAAAAGCCGTAGCCTCAAGTCCCTCCTCTCCCCCACTATATATAGGGGTGCCTAGGAGGGGCGCCGGCCCTAGGAGATGGATCTCCTAGGGGGGCGGCGGCCAAGGCGTGGGGGGCTTGCCCCCCAAGCAAGGGGGCGCCCCCCTTTAGGGTTTCCCCTAAACCCTAGGCGCATGGGCCCTTAGGGGGTGGTGCCCCAGCCCACTATGGGCTGGGTCCCTTCCCACTTCAGCCCATGGGGCCCTCCGGGATAGGTGGCCCCACCCGGTGGACCCCCGGGACCCTTCCGGTGGTCCCGGTACAATACCGGTAACCCCGAAACTTGTCCCGATGGCCGAAACAGCACTTCCTATATATAATTCTTTACCTCCGGACCATTCCGGAACTCCTCGTGACGTCCGGGATCTCATCCGGGACTCCGAACAACATTCGGGTTACTGCATATACATATCTTCACAACCCTAGCGTCACCGAACCTTAAGTGTGTAGACCCTACGGGTTCGGGAGACATGTAGACATGACCGAGACGACTCTCCGGTCAATAACCAACAGCGGGATCTGGATACCCATGTTGGCTCCCACATGCTCCACGATGATCTCATCGGATGAACCACGATGTCGAGGATTCAATCAACCCCGTATGCAATTCCCTTTGTCAATCGATATATTACTTGCCCGAGATTCGATCGTCGGTATCCCAATACCTCGTTCAATCTCGTTACCGGCAAGTCACTTTACTCGTACCGTAATGCATGATCTCGTGACCAGACACTTGGTCACTTTGAGCTCATTATGATGATGCATTACCGAGTGGGCCCAGTGATACCTCTCCGTCATACGGAGTGACAAATCCCAGTCTTGATCCGTGTCAACCCAACAGACACTTTCGGAGATACCCGTAGTCTACCTTTATAGTCACCTAGTTACGTTGTGATGTTTGGTACACCCAAAGCACTCCTACGGTATCCGGGAGTTACACGATCTCATGGTCTAAGGAAAAGATACTTGACATTGCAAAACTCTAGCAAACGAACTATACGATCTTTATGCTATGTTTAGGATTGGGTCCTGTCCATCACATCATTCTCCTAATGATGTGATCTCGTTATCAATGACATCCTATGTCCATAGCCAGGAAACCATGACTATCTGTTGATTAACGAGCTAGTCAACTAGAGCCTTACTAGGGACATGTTGGTGTCTGTTATTCACACATGTATTACGATTTCCGGATAACACAATTATAGCATGAATAAGGACAATTATCATGAACAAGGAAATATTATAATAATGCTTTTATTATTGCCTCTAGGGCATATTTCCAACAGTCTCCCACTTGCACTAGAGTCAATAATCTAGTTACATTGTGATGAATCGAACACCCATGGAATGCTGGTGTTGATCATGTTTTGCCCAAGGGAGAGGTTTAGTCAACGGATCTGCTACATTCAGGTCCGTATGTACTTTACAAATATCTATTCTCCATCTTGAACATTTTCACGAATGGAGTTGAAGCGACGCTTGATGTGCCTTGTCTTCTTGTGAAACCTGGGCTCCTTGGCAAGTGCAATAGCTCCAGTGTTGTCACAGAAGAGCTTGATCGGCCCCGACGCATTGGGTATGACTCCGAGGTTGGTGATGAACTCCTTCACCCAAATTGCTTCATGTGCTGCCTCCGAGGCTGCCATGTACTCCGCTTCACATGTAGATCCCGCCACGATGCTCTGCTTGCAACTGCACCATCTTACTGCCCCACCATTCAAAATATACACGTATCCGGTTTGTGACTTTGAGTCATCCAGATCTGTGTCGAAGCTAGCGTCGACGTAACCCTTTACGACAAGCTCTTCGTCACCTCCATAAACGAGAAACATCTCCTTAGTCCTTTTCAGGTACTTCAGGATATTCTTGACCGCTGTCCAGTGTTCCTTGCCGGGATTACTTTGGGACCTTCCTACCAAACTTACAGCAAGGTTTACATCAGGTCTGGTACACAGCATGGCATACATAATAGAACCTATGGCTGAGGCATAGGGGATGACACTCATCTCTTCTATTTCTTCTGCCGTGGTCGGACTTTGAGCCGAGCTCAATTTCATACCTTGTAACACAGGCAAGAACCCCTTCTTAGATTGATCCATATTGAACTTCTTCAATATCTTATCAAGGTATGTGCTTTGTGAAAGACCTATGAGGCGTCTCGATCTATCTCTATAGATTTTGATGCCTAATATATAAGCAGCTTCTCCAAGGTCCTTCATTGAAAAACTCTTATTCAAGTAGGCCTTAAATGCTGTCCAAGAGTTCTATATCATTTCCCATCAAAAGTATGTCATCTACATATAATATGAGAAATGCTACAGAGCTCCCACTCACTTTCTTGTAAATGCAGGCTTCTCCATAAGTCTGCGTAAACCCAAACGCTTTGATCATCTCATCAAAGCGAATGTTCCAACTCCGAGATGCTTGCACCAGCCCATAAATCGAGCGTTGGAGCTTGCACACCTTGTCAGCATTCTTAGGATCGACAAAACCTTCCGGCTGCATCATATACAATTCTTCCTTAAGGAAACCATTAAGGAATGCCGTTTTGACGTCCATTTGCCATATTTCATAATCGTAAAACGCGGCAATTGCTAACATGATTCGGACGGACTTTAGCTTCGCTACCGGTGAGAAAGTCTCATCGTAGTCAACCCCTTGAACTTGTCGATAACCCTTAGCGACAAGCCGAGCTTTATAGATGGTCACATTACCATCCGCGTCTGTCTTCTTCTTAAAGATCCATTTATTCTCTATGGCTCGCCGTTCAACGGGCAAGTCAGTCAAAGTCCATACTTCGTTTTCATACATGGATCCTATCTCGGATTTCATGGCTTCTAGCCATTTGTCGAAATCCGGGCACGCCATCGCTTCTTCATAGTTCGAAGGTTCACCGTTGTCTAACAACATGATTTCCAAGACAGGGTTGCCGTACCACTCTGGTGCGGAACGTGTCCTTGTGGACCTTCGAAGTTCAGTAGCAACTTGATCAGAAGTTTCATGATCATCATCATTAACTTCCTCTCTAGTCGGTGCAGGCACCTCAGGAACATTTTCTTGAGTTGCACCATTTTCCGGTTCAAGAGGTAACACTTCATCAAGTTCTACTTTCCTCCCACTTACTTCTTTCGAGAGAAACTCTTTCTCTAGAAAGGACCCATTCTTGGCAACAAAGATCTTGCCTTCGGATCTGAGGTAGAAGGTATACCCAATAGTTTCTTTTGGGTATCCTATGAAGACGCATTTTTCCGACTTGGGTTCGAGCTTTTCAGGTTGAAGTTTCTTGACATAAGCATCGCATCCCCAAACTTTTAGAAACAACAGCTTAGGTTTCTTTCCAAACCATAATTCATACGGTGTCGTCTCTACGGATTTCGACGGAGCCCTCTTTAAAGTGAATGCGGCAGTCTCTAAAGCATAGCCCCAAAAGGATAGCGGTAAATCGGTAAGAGACATCATAGATCGCACCATATCTAATAGAGTGCGATTACGATGTTCGGACACACCGTTACGCTGAGGTGTTCCAGGCGGCGTGAGTTGTGAAACTATTCCACATTTTCTTAAGTGTGTGCCAAATTCGTGACTCAAGTATTCTCCTCCACGATCTGATCGTAGAAACTTGATTTTCCTGTCACGTTGATTCTCAACCTCACTCTGAAATTCCTTGAACTTTTCAAAGGTTTCAGACTTGTGTTTCATTAAGTAAATATATCCATATCTACTCAAATCATCAGTGAGGGTGAGAACATAACGATAGCCACCGCTAGCCTCAACACTCATTGGACCGCACACATCAGTATGTATGATTTCCAATAAGTTGGTTGCTCGCTCCATTGTTCCTGAGAACGGAGTCTTGGTCATTTTACCCATAAGGCATGGTTCGCACGTGTCAAATGATTCATAATCAAGAGACTCTAAAAGTCCATCTGCATGGAGCTTCTTCATGCGTTTGACACCTATGTGACCAAGGCGGCAGTGCCACAAGTATGTGGGACTATCATTATCAACCTTGAATCTTTTGGTACTCACATCATGAACATGTGTAGTATTACGTTCGAGATTCATAAAGAATAAACCATTCACCATAGGAGCATGACCATAAGACATATCTCTCATATAAATAGAACAACCATTATTCTCGGATTTAAATGAGTAGCCATCTCGAATTAAACGAGATCCCGATACAATGTTCATGCTGAAAGCTGGTACCAAATAACAATTATTAAGGTTTAAAACTAATCCCGAAGGTAAATGTAGAGGCAGCGTGCCGACGGCGATCACATTGACCTTGGAACCATTCCCGACGCGCATCGTCACCTCGTCCTTTGCCAGTTTCCGCTTATTCCGCAGCCCCTGCTTTAAGTTACAAATGTGAGCAACTGCACCGGTATCAAATACCCAGGAGCTACTACGGACACTAGTAAGGTACACATCAATTACATGTATATCACATATAACTTTTGTTTTGCCGGCCTTCTTGTCTGCTAAGTATTTGGGGCAGTTCCGCTTCCAGTGACCGCTTCCCTTGCAATAAAAGCACTCAGTCTCGTGCTTGGGTCCATTCTTTGGCTTCTTCCCGGCAGCTTGCTTGCCGGGCGCGGCAAGTTCCTTGCCGTCCTTCTTGAAGTTCTTTTTACCCTTGCCTTTCTTGAACTTAGTGGTTTTATTGACCATCAACACTTGATGTTCCTTTTTGACTTCTACCTCCGCTGATTTCAGCATTGAAAACAACTCAGGAATGGTCTTTTGCATCCCCTGCATGTTGAAGTTCATCACAAAGCTCTTGTAGCTTGGTGGAAGCGACTGGAGGATTCTGTCAATGACCGCATCATCCGGGAGATTAACTCCCAGCTGAGTCAAGCGGTTATGTAACCCAGACATAGTGAGTATGTGCTCACTGACAGAACTATTCTCCTCCATCTTACAGCTGAAGAACTTGTCGGAGACCTCATATCTCTCGACCCGGGCATGAGTTTGGAAAACCATTTTCAGCTCTTCGAACATCTCATATGCTCCATGTCTCTCAAAACGCTTTTGGAGCCCCGGCTCTAAACTGTAAAGCATGCCGCACTGAACGAGGGAGTAGTCGTCAACACGTGTCTGCCAAGCGTTCATAACGTCTTGGTTCTGTGGGACGGGAGCTTCACCTAGCGGTGCTTGTAGGACGTAATCTTTCTTGGCAGCTATGAGGATGATCCTCAGGTTCCGGACCCAGTCCGTATAGTTGCTGCCATCGTCTTTCAGCTTGGTTTTCTCTAGGAACGCGTTGAAGTTGAGGACTACGTGGGCCATTTGATCTACAAGACATATTGTAAAATATTTTAGACTAAGTTCATGATAATTAAGTTCATCTAATCAAATTATATAATGAACTCCCACTTAGATAGACATCCCTCTTCTAGTCATCTAAGTATAACATGATCCGAGTCAACTAGGCCGTGTATGATCATCACGTGAGACGGACTAGTCAACGTCGGTGAACATCTTCATGTTGATCGTATCTTCTATATGACTCATGCTCGACCTTTCGGTCTTCTGTGTTCCGAGGCCATGTCTGTACATGCTAGGCTCGTCAAGACAACCTAAGTGTTTGCATGTGTAAATCTGTCTTACACCCGTTGTATGTGAACGTCTGAATAAAACACCCGATCATCACGTGGTGTTTTGAAACAGCGAACTGTCGCAACGGTGCACAGTTAGGGGGAACACTTCTTGAAATTAATATGAGGGATCATCTTATTTACTACCGTCGTTCTAAGTAAACAAGATGTAAAACATGATAAACATCACATGCAATCAAATAATAAACGTGACATGATATGGCCAATATCACATAGCTCCTTTGATCTCCATCTTGGGGCTCCATGATCATCTTGTCACCGGCTTGACACCATGATCTTCATCATCATGATCTCCATCATCGTGTCTCCATGAAGTTGCTCGCCAACTATTACTTCTACTACTATGGCTAACACGTTTAGCAATAAAGTAAAGTAATTTACATGGCGTCTCTCAATGACACGCAGGTCATACAAAAAATAAAGACAACTCCTATGGCTCCTGCCGGTTGTCATACTCATCGACATGCAAGTCGTGATTCCTATTACAATAGCATGAACATCTCATACATCACATATAGATCATTCATCATTCATCACAACTTTGGCCATATCATATCACAAACCACTTGCTGCAAAAACAAGTTAGACGTCCTCTAATTGTTGTTGCAAGTTTTACGTGGCTGAATTAGGGTTCTAGCAAGAACGTCTTCTTACCTACGTGAAAGCCACAACGTGATTTGTCAACTTCTATTTACCCTTCATAAGGACCCTGTTCATCGAATCCGCTCCAACTAAAGTAGGAGAGACAGACACCCGCCAGCCACCTTATGCAACTAGTGCATGTTAGTCGGTGGAACCGGTCTCACGTAAGCGTACGTGTAAGGTTGGTCCGGGCCGCTTCATCCCACAATACCGCTGGAGCAAGAAAAGACTAGTAGCGGCAAGAAAGTTGACAAATCTACGCCCACAACAAATTGTGTTCTACTCGCGCAATAAGAACTACGCATAGACCTAGCTCATGATGCCACTGTTGGGGAACGTTGCAGAAAACAAAAAATTTCCTACTCGTTTCACCAAGATCCATCTAGGAGTTCATCTAGCAACGAGTCATCAGATGCATCTACATACCTTTGTAGATCGCGTGCGGAAGCGTTCAAAGAACGGGGATGATGTAGTCGAACACGACGTGATCCAAATCACCGATGACCAAGTGCCGAACGGACGGCACCTCCGCGTTCAACACACGTACGGGACAGGAGACGTCTCCTCCTTCTTGATCCATCAAGGGGGGAGGAGAGGTTGATGATGATCCAGCAGCACGACGGCGTGGTGGTGGATGCAGGGCGTCACAGTAGCAGGGCTTCGCCTATACTACGAGAGAGAGAGAGACGTAACAGGGAGAGAGGGATGCACCAAAAGCCGTAGCCTCAAGTCCCTCCTCTCCCCCACTATATATAGGGGTGCCTAGGGGGGCGCCGGCCCTAGGAGATGGATCTCCTAGGGGGGCGGCGGCCAAGGGGTGGGGGGCTTGCCCCCCAAGCAAGGGGGCGCCCCCCTTTAGGGTTTCCCCTAAACCCTAGGCGCATGGGCCCTTAGGGGGTGGCACCCCAGCCCACTATGGGCTGGGTCCCTTCCCACTTCAGCCCATGGGGCCCTCCGGGATAGGTGGCCCCACCCGGTGGACCCCCGGGACCCTTCCGGTGGTCCCGGTACAATACCGGTAACCCCGAAACTTGTCCCGATGGCCGAAACAGCACTTCCTATATATAATTCTTTACCTCCGGACCATTCCGGAACTCCTCGTGACGTCTGGGATCTCATCCGGGACTCTGAACAACATTCGGGTTACTGCATATACATATCTTCACAACCCTAGCGTCACCGAACCTTAAGTGTGTAGACCCTACGGGTTCGGGAGACATGTAGACATGACCGAGACGACTCTCCGGTCAATAACCAACAGCGGGATCTGGATACCCATGTTGGCTCCCACATGCTCCACGATGATATCATCGGATGAACCACGATGTCGAGGATTCAATCAACCCCGTATGCAATTCCCTTTGTCAATCGATATATTACTTGCCCGAGATTCGATCGTCGGTATCCCAATACCTCGTTCAATATCGTTACCGGCAAGTCACTTTACTCGTACCGTAATGCATGATCCCGTGACCAGACACTTGGTCACTTTGAGCTCATTATGATGATGCATTACCGAGTGGGCCCAGTGATACCTCTTCGTCATACGGAGTGACAAATCCCAGTCTTGATCCGTGTCAACCCAACAGACACTTTCAGAGATACCCGTAGTCTACCTTTATAGTCACCTAGTTACGTTGTGACATTTGGTACACCCAAAGCACTCCTACGGTATCCGGGAGTTACACGATCTCATGGTCTAAGGAAAAGATACTTGACATTGCAAAACTCTAGCAAACGAACTATACGATATTTATGCTATGTTTAGGATTGGGTCCTGTCCATCACATCATTCTCCTAATGATGTGATCTCGTTATCAATGACATCCTATGTCCATAGCCAGGAAACCATGACTATCTGTTGATTAACGAGCTAGTCAACTAGAGGCTTACTAGGGACATGTTGGTGTCTGTTATTCACACATGTATTACGATTTCCGGATAACACAATTATAGCATGAATAAAGACAATTATCATGAACAAGGAAATATAATAATAATGCTTTTATTATTGCCTCTAGGGCATATTTCCAACACGGACTTGGTTCTTCGGGGCTGGCGGAACCTTGGACCCTGTATCAGGGAAGTGCATTTGGACGAACGATCAAATGGGCATACTAGTCAAGAAGCTGAAGGAAATATGCCCTAGAGGCAATAATAAAGTTACTATTTATTTCCTTACATCATGATAAATGTTTATTATTCATGCTAGAATTGTATTAACCGGAAACATAATACATGTGTGAATACATAGACAAACAGAGTGTCACTAGTATGCCTCTACTTGACTCGCTCGTTAATCTAAGATGGTTATGTTTCCTAACCATGAACAAAGAGTTGTTATTTGATTAACGAGGTCACATCATTAGTTGAATGATCTGATTGACATGACCCATTCCATTAGCTTAGCATCCGATCGTTTAGTATGTTGTTATTGCTTTCTTCATGACTTATACATGTTCCTATGACTATGAGATTATGCAACTCCCGTTTACCGGAGGAACACTTTGTGTGCTACCAAATGTCACAACGTAACTGGGTGATTATAAAGGTGCTCTACAGGTGTCTCCAAAGGTAGATGTTGGGTTGGCGTATTTCGAGATTAGGATTTGTCACTCCGATTGTCAGAGAGGTATCTCTGGGCCCTCTCGGTAATGCACATCACATAAGCCTTGCAAGCATTACAACTAATGAGTTAGTTGCGAGATGATGTATTACGGAACGAGTAAAGAGACTTGCCGGTAATGAGATTAAACTAGGTATTGGATACTGACGATCGAATCTCGGGCAAGTAACATACCGATGACAAAGGGAACAACGTATGTTGTTATGCGGTCTAACCGATAAAGATCTTCGTAGAATATGTAGGAGCCAATATGGGCATCCAGGTCCCGCTATTGGTTATTGACCGGAGACATGTCTCGGTCATGTCTACATTGTTCTCGAACCGTAGGGTCCGCACGCTTAACGTTACGATGACAGTTATTATGAGTTTATGCATTTTGATGTACCGAAGTTAGTTAGGAGTCCCGGATGTGATCACGGACATGACGAGGAGTCTCAAAATGGTCGGGACATAAAGATTGATATATTGGATGACTATATTCGGACACCGGAAGCGTTCTGGAGAAGTTTCGGATAAAACCGGAGCATCGGGGGGTTACCGGAACCCCCCGGGGGGTTAATGGGCCTCATGGGCCTAAAGTGGAGAAGAGGAAGGGGCTGCCAGGGCAGGCCGTGCACCCCCTCTTTCCCTCTCTTCTCCACCAATCCTACTTGGACAAGGAAAAGGGGGGGAGTCCTACTCCCGGTAGGAGTAGGACTCCTCCTGCGCCTCCATTGGACCGGCCGAACCCCCCCCCCCCTTGGATCCTTTATATACGGAGGCAAGGGGGCACCCTAGAACACACAATGCATCAATGTGATCGTTCCTTAGCCGTGTGCGGTGCCCCCTTCCACCATATTCCACCTCGGTCATATCGTTGTAGTGCTTAGGTGAAGCCCTGCGTCGGTAGAACATCATCATCGTCACCACGCCGTTGTGCTGACGGAACTCATCCCCAAAGCTTTGCTGGATCAGAGCCCGGGGAGCGTCATCGAGCTGTACGTGTGCTAAGAACTCAGAGGTGCCGGAGTAACGGTGCTTGGATCGGTCGGATCGGGAAGACGTACGACTACTTCCTCTACGTTGCGTCAATGCTTCCGCTTCGGTCTACGAGGGTACATAGACAACACTCTCCCCTCTCGTTGCTATGCATCACCATGATCTTGCATGTGCGTAGAAGAATTTTTGAAATTACTACGTTCCCCAACAGTGGCATCCGAGCCTAGGTTTTATGGTTTGATGTTATATGCACGAGTAGAACACAAGTGAGTTGTGGGCGATATAAGTCATACAGCCTACCAGCATGTCATACTTTGGTTTGGCGGTATTGTTGGATGAAGCGGCCCGGACCGACATTACGCGTACGCTTACGCGAGACCGGTTCTCCCAACGTGCTTTGCACAAAGGTGGCTTGCGGGTGACTGTTTCTCCAACTTTAGTTGAACCGAGTGTGGCTACGCCCGGTCCTTGCGAAGGTTAAAACGGCATCAACTTGACAAACTATCGTTGTGGTCTTGATGTGTAGGTAAGATTGGTTCTTGCTTAAGCCCGTAGCAGCCACGTAAAACTTGCAACAACAAAGTAGAGGACGTCTAACTTGTTCTTGCAGGGCATGTTGTGATGTGATATGGTCAAGACATGATGCTAAATTTTATTGTATGAGATGATCATGTTTTGTAACCAAATTATCGGCAACTGGCAGGAGCCATATGGTTGTCGCTTTATTGTATGCAATGCAATCGCACTGTAATGCTTTACTTTATCACTAAGCGGTAGCGATAGTCGTGGAAGCATAAGATTGGCGAGACGACAACGATGCTATGATGGAGATCAAGGTGTCGCGACGGTGACGATGGTGATCATGACGGTGCTTCGGAGATGGAGATCGCAAGCACAAGATGATGATGGCCATATCATATCATTTATATTGATTGCATGTGATGTTTATCTTTTTATGCATCTTATCTTGCTTTGATTGACGGTAGCATTATAAGATGATCTCTCACTAAATTATCAAGAAGTGTTCTCCCTGAGTATGCACCATTGCCAAAGTTCGTCGTGCCCAGACACCATGTGATGATCGGGTGTGATAAGCTCTATGTCCATCTACAACGGGTGCAAGCCAGCTTTGCACACGTAGAATACTCAGGTTAAACTTGACGAGCCTAGCATATGCAGATATGGCCTCGAAACACGGAGACCGAAAGGTCAAGCGTGAATCATATAGTAGATATGATCAACATAATGATGTTCACCATTTAAAACTAATCCATTTCACGTGATGATCGGTCATGGTTTAGTTGATGTGGATCACGTGGTCACTTAAAAGATTAGAGGGATGTCTATCTAAGTGGGAGTTCTTTAAGTAATTTGATTAATTGAACTTAAATTTATCATGAACTTAGTACCTGATAGTATCTTGCTTATGTATGTTTGATTGTAGATAGATGGCCCGTGATGTTGTAACGTTGAATTTTAATGCGTTCCTTGAGAAAGCAAAGTTGAAATATGATGGTAGCAATTACACGGACTGGGTCCGTAACTTGAGGATTATCCACATTGCTGCACAGAAGAATTATGTCCTGGAAGCACCGCTGGGTGCCAGGCCTGCTGCTGGAGCAACACCAGATGTTATGAACGTCTGGCAGAGCAAAGCTAATGACTACTCGATAGTTCAGTGTGCCATGCTTTACGGCTTAGAATCGGGACTTCAACGACGTTTTGAACGTCATGGAGCATATGAGATGTTCCAGGAGTTGAAGTTAATATTTCAAGCAAATGCCCGGATTGAGAGATATGAAGTCTCCAATAAGTTCTATAGCTGCAAGATGGAGGAGAACAGTTCTGTCAGTGAGCATATACTCAAAATGTCTGGGTATAATAATCACTTGATTCAGATGGGAGTTAATCTTCCAGATGATTGCGTCATTGACAGAATTCTCCAATCACTGCCACCAAGCTACAAGAGCTTCGTGATGAACTATAATATGCAAGGGATGAATAAGACTATTCCCGAGCTCTTCGCAATGCTGAAAGATGCGGAGGTAGAAATCAAGAAGGAGCATCAAGTGTTGATGGTCAACAAGACCACTAGTTTCAAGAAAAAGGGCAAAGGGAAGAAGAAGGGGAACTTCAAGAAGAACGGCAAGCAAGTTGCTGCTCAGGAGAAGAAACCCAAGTCTGGACCTAAGCCTGAAACTGAGTGCTTCTACTGCAAGCAGACTGGTCACTGGAAGCGGAACTGCCCCAAGTATTTGGCGGATAAGAAGGATGGCAAGGTGAACAAAGGTATATGTGATATACATGTTATTGATGTGTACCTTACTAGAGCTCGCAGTAGCACCTGGGTATTTGATACTGGTTCTGTTGCTAATATTTGCAACTCGAAACAGGGACTACGGATTAGGCGAACACTGGCAAAGGACGAGGTGACGATGCGCGTGGGAAACGGTTCCAAAGTCGATGTAATCGCGGTCGGCACGCTACCTCTACATCTACCTTCGGGATTAGTATTAGACCTAAATAATTGTTATTTGGTGCCAACGTTAAGCATGAACATTATATCTGGATCTTGTTTGATGCGAGACGGTTATTCATTTAAATCAGAGAATAATGTATGTTCTATTTATATGAGTAATATCTTTTATGGTCATGCACCCTTGAAGAGTGGTCTATTTCTGATGAATCTCGATAGTAGTGATACACATATTCATAATGTTGAAACCAAAAGATGCAGAGTTGATAATGATAGTGCAACTTATTTGTGGCACTGCCGTTTAGGTCATATCAGTGTAAAGCGCATGAAGAAACTCTATACTGATGGACTTTTGGAACCACTTGATTATGAATCACTTGGTACTTGCGAACCGTGCCTCATGGGCAAGATGACTAAAACACCGTTCTCTGGTACTATGGAGAGAGCAACAGATTTGTTGCAAATCATACATACCGATGTATGTGGTCCGATGAATATTGAGGCTCGTGGCGGATATCGTTATTTTCTCACCTTCACAGATGATTTAAGCAGATATGGGTATATCTACTTAATGAAACACAAGTCTGAAACATTTGAAAAGTTCAAAGAATTTCAGAGTGAAGTTGAAAATCATCGTAACAAGAAAATAAAGTTTCTACGATCTGATCGTGGAGGAGAATATTTGAGTTACGAGTTTGGTGTACATTTGAAACAATGCGGAATAGTTTCGCAACTCACGCCACCCGGAACACCACAGCGTAATGGTGTGTCCGAACGTCGTAATCGTACTTTAATAGATATGGTGCGATCTATGATGTCTCTTACTGATTTACCGCTATCATTTTGGGGTTATGCTTTAGAGACGGCCGCATTCACGTTAAATAGGGCACCATCAAAATCCGTTGAGATGACGCCTTATGAACTATGGTTTGGCAAGAAACCAAAGTTGTCGTTTCTTAAAGTTTGAGGCTGCGATGCTTATGTGAAAAAGCTTCAACCTGATAAGCTCGAACCCAAATCGGAGAAAGGTGTCTTCATAGGTTACCCAAACGAGACTGTTGGGTACACCTTCTATCACATATCCAAAGGCAATACATTCGTTGCTAAGAATGGATCCTTTCTAGAGAAGGAGTTTCTCTCGAAAGAAGTGAGTGGGAGGAAATTAGAACTTGACGAGGTAACTGTACCTGCTCCCTTATTGGAAAGTAGTACATCACAGAAAACTGTTTCTGCGACACCTACACCAATAAGTGAGGAAGCTAATGATAATGATCATGAACCTTCTGGACAAGATACTACTGAACCTCGTAGATCAACCAGAGTGAGATCCGCGCCAGAGTGGTACGGTAATCCTGTTCTGGAAATCATGCTGCTAGATCATGATGAACCTATGAACTATGAAGAAGCGATGGTGAGCCTAGATTCCGCAAAATGGCTTGAAGCCATGAAATCTGAGATGGGATCCATGTATGAGAACAAAGTATGGACTTTGGTTGACTTGCCCGATGATCGGCAAGCAATTGAGAATAAATGGATCTTCAAGAAGACTGACGCTGACGGTAATGTTACTGTCTACAAAGCTCGAGTTGACGCAAAAGGTTTTCGACAAGTTCAAGGGGTTGACTATGACGAGACCTTCTCACCCGTAGCGATGCTTAAGTCTGTCCGAATCATGTTAGCAATTGCCGCATTTTATGATTATGAAATTTGGCAGATGGATGTCAAAACTGCATTTCCGAATGGATTTCTGGAAGAGGAGTTGTATATGATGCAACCAGAAGGTTTTGTCGATCCAAAGGGAGCTAACAAAGTGTGCAAGCTCCAGCGATCCATTTATGGATGGGTGCAAGCCTCTCGGAGTTGGAATAAACGCTTTGATAGTGTGATCAAAGCATTTGGTTTTATATAGACTTTTGGAGAAGCCTGTATTTACAAGAAAGTGAGTGGGAGCTCTGTAGCATTCCTGATATTATATGTGGATGACATATTATTGATTGGAAATGATATAGAATTTCTGGATAGCATAAAGGGATACTTGAATAAGAGTTTTTCAATGAAAGACCTCGGTGAAGCTGCTTACATATTAGGCATAAAGATCTATAGAGATAGATCAAGACGCTTAATTGGACTTTCACAAAGCACATACCTTGACAAGATTTTGAAGAAGTTCAAAATGGATCAAGCAAAGAAAGGGTTCTTGCCTGTGTTACAAGGTGTGAAGTTGAGTCAGACTCAATGCCCGACCACTGCTGAAGATAGAGAGAAAATGAAAGATGTTCCCTATGCTTCAGCCATAGGCTCTATCATGTATGCGATGCTGTGTACCAGACCTGATGTGTGCCTTGCTATAAGTCTAGCAGGGAGGTACCAAAGTAATCCAGGAGTGGATCACTGGACAGCGGTCAAGAACATCCTGAAATACCTGAGAAGGACTAAGGATATGTTTCTCGTATATGGAGGTGACAAAGAGCTCACCGTAAGAGGTTACGTTGATGCAAGCTTTGACACTGATCCGGACGATTCTAAATCGCAAACCGGATACGTGTTTACATTAAACGGTGGAGCTGTCAGTTGGTGCAGTTCTAAACAAAGCGTCGTAGCGGGATCTACATGTGAAGTGGAGTACATAGATGCTTCGGAAGCAGCGAACGAAGGAGTCTGGATGAAGGAGTTCATATCCGATCTAGGTGTCATACCTAGTGCATCGGGTCCAATGAAAATCTTTTGTGACAATACTGGTGCAATTGCCTTGGCAAAGGAATCCGGATTTCACAAGAGAACCAAGCACATCAAGAGACGCTTCAATTCCATCCGGGATCTAGTCCAGGTGGGAGACATAGAGATTTGCAAGATACATACAGATCTGAATGTTGCAGACCCGTTGACTAAGCCTCTTCCACGAGCAAAACATGATCAGCACCAAGGCTCCATGGGTGTTAGAATCATTACTGTGTAATCTAGATTGTTGACTCTAGTGCAAGTGGGAGACTGAAGGAAATATGCCCTAGAGGCAATAATAAAGTTATTATTTATTTCCTTACATCATGATAAATGTTTATTATTCATGCTAGAATTGTATTAACCGGAAACATAATACATGTGTGAATACATAGACAAACAGAGTGTCACTAGTATGCCTCTACTTGACTAGCTCGTTAATCAAAGATGGTTATGTTTCCTAACCATGAACAAAGAGTTGTTATTTGATTAACGAGGTCACATCATTAGTTGAATGATCTGATTGACATGACCCATTCCATTAGCTTAGCACCCGATCGTTTAGTATGTTGCTATTGCTTTCTTCATGACTTATACATGTTCCTATGACTATGAGATTATGCAACTCCCGTTTATCGGAGGAACACTTTGTGTGCTACCAAACGTCACAACATAACTGGGTGATTATAAAGGTGCTCTACAGGTGTCACCAAAGGTAGATGTTGGGTTGGCGTATTTCGAGATTAGGAATTGTCACTCCGATTGTCGGAGAAGTATCTCTGGGCCCTCTCGGTAATGCACATCACATAAGCCTTGCAAGCATTACAACTAATGAGTTAGTTGCGAGATGATGTATTACAGAACGAGTAAAGAGACTTGCCGGTAACGAGATTGAACCAGGTATTGGATACCGACGATCGAATCTCGGGCAAGTAACATACCGATGACAAAGGGAACAACGTATGTTGTTATGCGGTCTGACCGATAAAGATCTTTGTAGAATATGTAGCAGCCAATATGGGCATCCAGGTCCCGCTATTGGTTATTGACCGGAGACGTGTCTCAGTCATGTCTACATTGTTCTCGAACCGTAGGGTCCGCACGCTTGACGTTACGATGACAGTTGTTATGATTTTATGCATTTTGATGTACCGAAGTTAGTTCGGAGTCCCGGATGTGATCACGGACATGACGAGGAGTCTCGAAATGGTCGAGACATAAAGATTGATATATTGGATGACTATATTCGGACACCGGAAGAGTTCCGAAGAAGTTTCGGATAAAACAGGAGCCCCGGGGGGTTACCGGAACCCCCCGGGGGGTTAATGGGCCTCATGGGCCTAAAGTGGAGAAGAGGAAGGGGCTGCCAGGGCAGGCCGTGTGCCCCCTCTCCCCCTAGTCCGAATTGGACAAGGAGGGAGGGGCGGCGCCCCCCCTCTTTCCCTCTCTTCTCCACCAATCCTACTTGGACAAGGAAAAGGGGGGGAGTCCTACTCCCGGTAGGAGTAGGACTCCTCCTGCGCGCCTCCATAGGGCCGGCGAACCCCCCCCCCCCCCCTTGGATCCTTTATATACGGAGGCAAGGGGGCACCCTAGAACACACAATTGATCAACATGATCGTTCCTTAGCCGTGTGCGGTGCCCCCTTCCACCATATTCCACCTCGGTCATATCGTTGTAGTGCTTAGGCGAAGCCCTGCGTCGGTAGAACATCATCATCGTCACCATGCCGTTGTGCTGACGGAACTCATCCCCGAAGCTTTGCTGGATCGGAGCCCGGGGAGCATCATCGAGTTGTACGTGTGCTAAGAACTCGGAGGTGCCGAAGTAACGGTGCTTGGATCGGTCGGATCGGGAAGACGTACGACTACTTCCTCTACGTTGCGTCAACGCTTCCGCTTCGGTCTACGAGGGTACGTAGACAACACTCTCCCCTCTCCTTGCTATGCATCACCATGATCTTGCGTGTGCGTAGGAGAATTTTTGAAATTACTACGTTCCCCAACAGAAGCTTCAGCAGTATATCGAAGCAGCGCAGCAAGGGACGTTCGTTCCAGACAGAGAGAACGACGAGCTCACAATGGCCCTCGGGAATCCTGAGCACCCTGGACGGACACGAGGCACGCCAGGCTCCATTCCGTGGAAGGTTGGGCTTCCGGACGCAGGCGGGTACAAATGCCAGGAGAGGAGGAAAAAAGTGCAGCGGAGCCAAATGCAGGCGCTGCAAGCAAGGGTACAAGCGACAGAGGAACGAGAGGCAAATCGCAGCAAACGAACTGCCGAAGCTTCCCCCAAAGTTACCCCGCCATCTCAGCGGAGAAGCAGCGTGGCTTCCACCGAGCTGCTTCAGCCGGAGCATGTCTTGACGGCTCCTGCCAGCTATCCCGTGGATGCTATCACGGAGTCTCAAAATTTCCACCTTATGACGCAATGGATTAATATGAAGGTCAAGGCGGCTGTTGGCTCTGTTTTTCCTACTGAACCTGGCGCAACTTTTCACTGTCGGCCGATTCCAGAAAGATATGCTAGGGTGATGGTGGATGAAATAACGGAGGGCTTTGAGGACCTCCATCTTGACCACCCTACCGGTGAAGGGGAGACTCGGCTGGGTTCTGCTCTGAAGACTCCATGCCTATGGCGGAAGGAGCTCATCAACCTTCTGAACTGGACCCGCCTCCTCCTCCTCCTCCGGCGAGTCAGGGCACTCCGCCTCCTCCGCCGCCTCCTCCTCCGGCGAGTGACGATCAGGGCACTCGGCCGGCTCCTTCTCTGGCGCGTGGCGGCACTCCGCCTCCTTCTCCGCCTGCGCCGGCGCGCCCGAGCAGCCAGGCTCCTCCTTCTCCGCCTCGTCAGCAAGGGCGGAAGAGACCTGCCGCCACTCCGGCTGCTCCGGCGCGTCGTTGTCCTTCTCCTCCGCCTCGTAAGCAACTAAAGAAGACAACCGCTCCGTTTGCTCTGTCGGCGTCTAGCAGTACAGCCAGAGGCGGGAGGACATACAGATTCGGTCCTTCTCTGAAGACTCCAGAGAAGTTACCATACGAAAGGACCCCGGAGGAGAACACCGAGATTGCACGAGAAGAAGTGAGGAACTTCTTTGAAGGGGTGAAAGCAAAGAAACATCCACCTCCGGAGGAGAAGGTAGATCCGGTGAAAGCGAAGCGCACTCTGGCTGCCCTAACAAAACCACCCAAGTCTCCGCCGAAAGGAAACTATGAGGGCATTATTGGAAAGGAATTTGCCGAAGCGGAGCGGTCGGGAAGTACTGTCAGTGATCAAAGGCTGAAAGAACGACGAGCTGGGAAACAAATTGCCCAGCTCGGCGAACAAGCGAAGCAATCGTGCCCCCCGCTCAAGGTGCCTAGCGACATCGTCTCTAATGATCCGAGGATGGTGCCCGATTATAGAAATCTTGGCGATTACCTGCCCGACGATGTACATTATGATTTCATGGAGGTGCAGATACAAAGATACGAGTACGGGAAGCCTCTCGTCAAAGATGAAAGATCTCTATCAACGATGATGCAAAGATTGCATGATTGGTACTTGAAAATCTGCAGAGAGTCTGGGGGGGAGGAATACTTTGTATGTGAGAGTTAAAAAGGAGCATGACCTCGTTGGAATTAAACTGTTGCCTATTCCATTTGAGGAGTTCTATCAGTTTTTCAATCAATTGGCCCTCGATAAAGCAACGGTCACCTGCTACTGTCTGTAAGTAGTACTACTTCTGTCATTAAGTCTCTCTATATAGCTCAGCTCTTTCATTGCATGTATTTATAATTATCCTCACTATATTATGCAGATTGAAGATCGCCGAATTGAAGAAAAGACAAGTCGGTGATATTGGGTTCATTAACACATATCTCATAGATGCAACTGAGGTTAAATTTCATGCCGCAGATACCAAGGCCAACTTGCTACGATCGTTGGTAATAAATGAAAACAAAGATATAATACTCTTTCCTTACAACTTCAAGTGAGTGTTACTGTCTTGTGCATATTCGGTTTCCCTTATATATTAGTCAAGGTTATAGTAATGTAATTGATGAGTTATGCATGCATGTGCAGTTTCCACTATATTCTGCTAGAGATTAAGCTTGATCAGGGACTAGTAACCGTCTTAGACTCAAGACGAAAAGATCCCCAGGACTATGCGGACATGGCTCAAATGCTCAAGAAGTAAGTTAAACCGATCATTATCCACCATATCAGCAACTTTGTTCATTTCCTAATATATCAAGTAATTGTTTTCTTTGTCTGGCAGGGTTTGGAAAAAATTCACCAAAAAAGCTCCAGGACTCCCAAAGAAGCTGCAATTTATACACCCGAAAGTAAGTACTATAGTAGCATGTTCCGCGCATCTCCTATTGATTCAAGTGCTAGTTTCATCAATACCATTTGGCATTCTTGCTTATCAATTTGATTGACCTCTATTTCTTGTAAAGTGGTTGTGGCAGGAACAAGGGAATGATTTTTGTGGATACTACGTTTGCAAGTCCATCCGCCACACGACCTGTGAGCGGGGCTACTCTGACGAACAATATGAAGTACGTAAATAACAACATTCACAATTTTATTTTATTACCATCATTTGTGTTGAGTTTCATTCATATATATATATATATATATATATATATATATATGTATGTATTGACCCCCTTCTTCAAATTAGATGTTTCGGAAGCGGGACGAACTCCTAGCACCAGCTCGCATGCGAGCAATTCAAGAGGAATTGGCGGCATTCTTTCTTGACCACGTGATCGCTGAAGACGAAGAATACTATGTGGACCATGAGTCCGTATGTTAGGAGATTATATTTGTAAGAGATAATTATTGTATATATATGTAGCCGGTAGTGTCGGATAGATATACGAGAACTTGTTGTTCGACCAATCTATCGGAGAAGGAGAGGTGGTCGATATCACTTCTCTCTGTATGCATATATGTTCATGACGATCTTCTATTTCCTTCGTTTGCTTACTAGCTAGCTAGCGTGTCTAGTCCTCTCTATACGTATGTATAGTACGTAGCGTCGACCAAGCACGGACATAAGAGAGGACACTTCTCTTTATTAATTATAGCTAGCTAACACAATATATGAAACACCTAAATTAACCCCCAAAACCCCCAACCCCCCCCCCCTTTCAAAAAAAACAAAAACCCCAGCCACAGAAATGCTGACGCGTGGATGCCTATTGGTCCCGGTTGGTGCCACCAACCGGGACCAAAGGCCCTCCTGCCTGGGCTCCGCGCACAGGCCACGTGGAGGCCCATCTGTCCCGGTTCTGGATTGAACCGGGACTAAAGGGACAGGGCATTAGTACCAACCCTTTAGTCCCGGTTCAGGAACCGGGACAAAAGGCCCTTACGAACCGGGACAACAGGCCCTTTTTCTACTAGTAACAAGAAGCTATAGAGCAGATAATAGGATCCGACAACACCACACAAGCTTGATCATCGAAGTCCTCAGCGAACCCCAAGACTTGCCATCGATGCTACGAGGCCAAGAGAGCAACTTGCCGCCGAAGGAACAACAGGCTTTGGCAACTCCCATTGGCCAAACACAGCTGAATCGCCGCCGAAGAAGGCGCCCTGCTTTCTAGTCCTGGATTGGAGCCACTCACCCCTGAGCACTCGTGAGTAAGACCAGCTAGGTTGATTTTGAAAAGCCTGGCTGCCTCACCTCTCAAGCCGCAACCCTGACAACATCGCACCTTCGGCAAGGACCATGGCGCCCACCGCAAGCCACTGAACAGGAACATTGAAGAAAGCTGGCGACCCATAACCACGCCGAAACCCGAACCACCACCTCCACCATCCCAAGGCGGCGCCTTGAAGACGAGAAACAAATTCGTAGCGCCGCCGCCGCCCAATCCGAAGATTTTATGCTTTTACCTGAGACACGGAGGTGGGAGCCCAGGATGGACCTCGATGCAGCCTTCAAGAAGATTTTGGGTTTTCACCTAAGACATGGAGGTGGGAGCCCGAGATGGCCCTCGATGGACCGAAAATATATTTTAGAGCACCTGCACCCAGGCCCCTTTTATCTAGCCATCCATTCTTCGCATCAAGATCCGTGCAAGTACATTTTCTTTTTTTTATTTCTCTCACATAGAACATGTCTTCAAGTTCAAACCTTTCCAGAACAGTAAAGCTTTCTAGCTAGAATCTAGGATAAAAAAATTAGTTTTTTCTTCCAACATAAATATACAAAATAAGTTTTATTTTATTAAAATATATATATTTTAGTATTTATGTAGGAAGAAAAAATCTAAAAGTTTTATCCCACATTCTAGTTAGTAAGTTTGGCTGCGCTGCAAAGTTTGAAGTTCAAAACATGTTCTATATGAGAGAAACGAAAAAAATATATATACGAAGTTAGTTGTCTCGCACGGATCTTAAAGCAATATTAAAGAATCAGAATAGCAGGCCTGGGTAGGTAAGTGCTCTAAAAATCTGCATCCCTCGATGGACCCCTCCGCCAGCGCCCGCCGCCACACGGTCATGCCCCATGCCAGCACGACGCCACCGCCCGACGCTTCCGGCCCGTGCCTTCTACCATCGAGCAGGGGAAGAAAAGCCCCACCGCCCGCCAGGGCGCACCGGCGGCGGCGAGGAGGGAGGGTGGTGGAGGGGGAGCTGGGCTCTCCGGGATTTGTATTCTTTCCAATAGTAAATTGTTCAGCCCGTTCATCAATCTCTTCTCTGATTGCTCCAGGTACATCTTGTTTGATTTCTTCTGAATCTTCGATATGCTTAGTAAATTTGCTAGTACTACTGTCCTAGATACTCATTGCTTAAGTTTTCTAGTTATATTTGGTACATTCGTGAGCCTGGTAGCCTAAGTTTGATGAAGAAACATATGTGTGTCATCTCGTCCTTGTCTCGCTTGGGTCCAATATGACGTTGTTATTAGAACTTGAAAAGTCTAGTCGGCACCTCTATGTTAGAAAAGTCTAGCCCGCACATAATGCCGGCTGCGACTAATTGGCCATCCATGCATGCACCTGGTCAAGAATGCATCGAAATATCTTCCCAACAAGATTTCCTGTGGATGATGAATGATTGCTGAAGACTTTGTCCAAGTAATTAAACTGACTGTATATGTGCCAAGTTGTACTCCTAGACTTGTATTCCTTGCAAGTCCTTGCGTCTATAATTAGTATGAAGCTAACAAAAGATCGATAAAAGGAAAGCCTGCAGAACTGCAAAACCACTCACCATTTCTCTCCCAAAGTCTAGCTATGGGTAGCTGCTTGCCATGGGGATTATTGTCTTCGATAGTAGTACTATTTTTGTCGTTACAGTTCATGCTTCACTTGTCCTCTGGTTGCTTCGTGGAGGAGAGGACTGCACTAATGGATATTCGGTCTTCCCTTATGAGAGCACGCTCCTTGGGCGTGACTAATTCATGGGGGGAGGATGGTGATGACTGCTGCTTGTGGGAGCATGTGAAATGCAACAATACAACACAGCGAGTATCTCATCTCGATCTTTCGTACATATTTGTGACTAGTTCACACGATCATTGGTATTTAAACTCAACAGTGTTTTCTGCATTACATGAGCTTGAATACCTTGATCTATCAAACAATTATCCCTGTTCGCTAGCCTTGGAAGGTACGTATGTGTGCTCCAAATTATCTTTTTATAGAACAATATGTATGTGCGATGACTTCTTATTCTCATTGATATACAAACAAAAACACCTGCAGGATTAGTTGGACTATCCAAGCTTCGGTATCTCGACTTTAGTGCTACTACACAGGGAGGGGGTTTCCCGGAATTTCTAGGGCGCATTGTTTCACTGGAAGTTCTAGTTCTCAACGGTAACTACATGACCGGAGCTATTCCAAGCACAGGTAAAGTTTGTGCTTATTGTAGGAGTTCTAAGGTAGATGTCAAATTTTCATATTAATAATTCGTCTCGCATGCCTACACATGTTGCAGCTACTGAAAATCTTAGAAACTTGCGACAATTGAACATGTCTTTCAATAGCTTCGATGGAGACCTCCCGGAATCGCTATTTGCACTTCCTTGCCTAAAGATCCTAGATCTCAACTTGAATAATTTCCATGGGCAAATTCCAATAAATTCATCCTCGGGACCACTTTCACTTGAAGTCTTGGATCTCAGTTATAATAGGCTCAACGGAACTCTTCCAATTTTTACAGGTAGATATTCTTACTTCATGTTTTATTAGTATGTGCTACCTGTAACAATTATACTACTTGCACGCATTGCAGACTTTAAAAACATCAAGACCTTGAACTTGGGTGTCAACCAGTTCAGTGGATCTCTTCCTGCGTCCTTATTTGCACTTCCTCATCTCGAAATCTTAAATCTCGTATCTAATAAGTTGAGTGGAGCTCTTCCAAATGAACAAGGTATTCCTATCAGAAGAACATTTACTGCGTATATCAGAAGAAAAAATGTGTAACCATTGATGATAACTATTGTTACATGATTTTTCTACTCCTGCAGCATTTGAAATTCTCAAGAATCTACGGGAGTTGTATTTGGCAATCAACCAGTTCAGTGGAAACATTCCAGCATTCTTGTTTTTGCTTCCAGATATTCAACAATTGGATCTCTCATATAATTGCTTTGGAGGACAAATTCTGATAAATCAATCATCAAATCTTCCATCGTCGTTTAAGGCTCTTCAGCTTTCCGGCAACAATTTGAGTGGTAGATTTTCTTTCATTTGGCTTAGAAACCTCACAAATCTAGAAGTGATAGACCTTTCAGGCAATTCTAACCTAGTTGTTGACGGGCATATTCCTGGATGGATCCCTTCATTCCAATTGAAAGTGCTATTGCTCTCTGGTTGTGACCTTGACAAGAACATTATTGCAGAACCACATTTTTTACGCACACAACGTCATTTAGAGATGCTTGATTTATCCAACAATAACTTGTCCGGTAGCATGCCAAATTGGCTGTTTACAAAGGAATCAACACTTCAGTATCTAAATCTTGGAAATAACTCACTAACTGGATCGATGGACCCAAGGCATACCCAACCTTATCTGTCCACTATCGACATACACATGAACCAAGTCACGGGACAGCTGCCGGACAACATTGGCTCATTGTTTCCACAATTGTCTGTTCTTAATATTTCTAGTAACAACATCGATGGGAACATACCAAAGTCATTGTGCCAGAACATTTACATGCAATCTTTGGACATGTCGAACAACAAACTTTCTGGGCAAGTTCCAGCTTGTATTTTCACTAATTATCAATGGCTATCCACATTGAAGGTCTCAAACGACATGCTTGGCGGTCTAATTTTTGGTGGGATGAATAATCTGTCCAGTATGAATGAATTGTACCTGGACAGGAACAAATTTGAAGGGACAATACCACATAGTTTGTCAGGTGTTTTAAAAGTCATGGATTTGCATGATAACGAGCTGTCTGGCAATCTTGATAACTCATTATGGAATATATCTTCTTTGGTAGTCCTGAATCTTGCTGGCAACCATATAACCGGCAAAATTCATCCACAAATCTGTGGCTTCATGGGACTTCGCTTTTTAGATCTATCAAGCAATAATCTTACATGGTCTGTACCAAACTGTGTCTTTATACAGCTCAATTTTGTTAACCTGTCTGGGAACTCATTTTCTGGCGATATCTCTTTTCCCCATTTCAACACATCAAGTCTGATTTCTTTGGATATCAGACACAATCAGTTCACAGGCAACCTCCATTGGGTACGTTATCTTGACAACATTAGGCTACTTACGTTGGGCGGAAATAAGTTCGAAGGGCCAGTTAATCCAAAAGTGTGCAAACTCATGTACTTGAGAATAATTGATTTGTCCCATAACAAGCTTTCAGGTTCATTGCCAGCATGTATTGGTGATATCTCTTTCAAAGGCAACACAGACGATCAAATGTTGGAGCCAGTCTATGGAGAGATATACAATGGCTCTTCATATGACTTACGAGGCTTCACCTTTGCCTCCAAGGGGAATCTCTACACATACGGTCGAAGTTTCTTCGCTTCAATGTCTGGCATCGACCTATCTGCAAACATGTTGCATGGAGAAATTCCTTGGGAGCTAGGGAATCTAAGCCATGTCAAATCCCTTAACCTGTCATACAATTTCTTTGTTGGCCCAATCCCGATGACTTTGGGCGGCATGGAGGAGATAGAGAGCTTGGACCTCTCCCACAATGAGCTGAGTGGACCAATACCTTGGCAGCTAACTCAGTTATCAACATTGGGGGTGTTCTCTGTGGCATACAACAACTTGTCAGGATGCATACCAAACTCTGGTCAGCTAGGCTTCGGCATGGAGAGCTACCTAGGTAACACCAACCTTCACCAGATTACACAGGGGAACATGTGTGCTGCTCCCAGTCCAGATCCTAAAGACGTGGGGGAGACGCCCAGTGACCCAGTTCTATACGTGGTCACAGCTGCCTCGTTTGTGTTGACATTTTGGGCCACCGTAGGATTCTCGTTTTGCCATCCTTATGGAAGATCAGTAATGCTCAAGATGTAGTGCTCGAACAATTACACAATGTAAGCCATATATCCCGGCGCCATATATCAGAAAATATCTTTCCTCTATTCCTTTCACTATCTGGCGCCATATATCCCGGCTCTTCGTGAGTGTTTCATTCATCTATGGGATAAGTCAAAGGACATCAGCTACACCAACAGCCAAGATGGTTGGTGTACCTCACCATCAGCTACACCAACACTCCAGTTATTGGTCTAATTTATGGTCTAAGTTAATTCTCAAAAAGCATGAGCACACTATATTATGAAATGATGGGAGTAGTAAATAGGGACAGGGAGTAACATGCTTTTCCCTTTCTAGAGCATGTTTTGTATGTACTCTCTCCGGTCCTTTTTACTTTGCATATTAAATTTCTGTCAAGTCAAACTTTGCAAAGTTTGATCAAATTTATATTAAAAAATACCAACATCTACAATACCAAATATATATACTATGAAACTGCATTTCATAATGAATCTAACAATATTGATTTGGTATTATTGAATGTTGGTACTTTTTCCTATAAATTTAATCAAAGTAGAAATAGTTTGACTTGGGACAAAATTTATATGCGAACTAAAAAGGACCGGAGGGAGTATATCCATTTTACTCCATGGCAACACGGGCATTCAACTAGTCAATTAGAGATGCAAATGGGTGTGGATCAATAGATACATGGACATACTACCTATATATAGTATGTTGCAAAGACCTCACGAGAATGGTCAAGGGTGCGGACTCTTAAGTTTAAGGGGTTTTATCATTTATGCCACTACTTGTGTCTCACTACTCAGTTTTGCCACTAGGAATGTCAACTACTCAAAAATGACATCGCTTCGTTAGGCTCTTGCTAAAAAATGCCACTCGACACATTACTGTCAGCTAAAAGCCCGTTTACCATGTTATAATGACCAAAATATTCATGGACCAACATGTCAGCTCTTCCTTTATCTCGCCACGATAAAGTCTGGGCCCCAGTCGATCCCCAACAATGTTCATGTTTTTCTCTCAAATTATCCATTTGCTTACTCCTGGCAAGTGGGGCCCACATTTATTATTGTGAGATAGAGAGAGCTGACATGTGGGTCTAGTGGTAATTTGGTCATATAATGTGGTCAACAGGTTTGACCTAACAATAACAATGTCTAAAGGCGTTTTTAGCAAACATCTCATGAAACATTGGCATTTTTTAGGTATCTAATAGCATTTTCTAGCAAGCATTTCACAAGACGATGGCATGTTTGAGCAGTTCTAACTTTTAATGAAAAAATTTAGTGAGAAACAACTAGTGTCATTTTTTAGTAGGAGTAGAGTCTTTAGCAGGGCATCTGCCCAAGGTTCGGCTCCTCTGCAGTCATGTTATTACTGCACCGGTACAGTTACTTGTACAATCTACCGTTCAATCTAATCGGAAGGCTCTCATTTCTCCTCATCTGTCTCCGTCAAACAAACATCTTTTTCCTTTCGCTCCACCTCCTCGACCTGCTTGTCGGGCACGCAGGTGCCGCTCCCGCCGGACACCATGCCCGCCTTCGTCCACGCCAGCCATGATGCCGGCGGCTACAGCATCCGGTGCTGCTTATGACGGCGACGGTGTTGCTTATGACAGCTAGCTCCACGAGCAGCAGGGCGACGACATACTACACGAGGACATGGAGGCTCCTCCCGCCGACCTCGACGAGGAACACGGCGACGGTGATGTTTCGGAGTAGCACGGGCGACCTGGACATGGCGGAAGATGGCAGCAGGGCGATGGCATACTCCAGGAGCAACAGGGCGACATGGAGGCTCCTCCCACCGACCTCCACAAGGAACACGACGGCGACGATGTTCCGGAGCAGCACGGGAGAGACCTGGACAGGGAGGAAGAAAGCAGCCAGACGAGGGGACAAGCACACCTCGGCCGCCACACTCTCCTTGAACGGTTTCATCAACCACTGCCATGCCCGCCACGGTGGTGCCGCAAGAACTACCGGCCGCAACAGGCCTCTAATGGCGTCGATGAGAACGAAGCAGTGCAGCTCACGAACTAATAGATTTATGTTTCCATTGATTAACAGGATTAAGGAGAACCATCAGATTACAATGGATGATAGATATTAAAGCTACAGTACCCGTATAGTCATAATTCAACTGCAGAGGAGCCGAACCTGCCCAAGAATGGCGTGATTGGAACGGGAGGCATGGGCTCCGCAAGCATCTCGCGCCCATTGAGAAACAAACTTCTCAACCATCAGAAGATAAAAAAAAGACTAAGAAATAGGGATGAAAACGGAGCGGAAACGGATGGAACTGAGTGTTATCATATTTGTTTTCACATTTCTTTGCAGAAGCAGAAACGAATACAGAAACCCCGGAAATGAATACGAAAACAGATACTATCGAAAACGGACACGGAGCGAATACAAAGCGGATACGGAAACAGAAATAGGCATTGATCGGAACTTAAAAACTCCTTGAATCATAAAGAAATACACACAAAAACAAACAAATTTAATTAGTTGTTAACATGGCTACAAAATAATATCATTATGTTAGCAACTTAGCGTAGTATTGTAGTAGTACTAAACAATTGCGTACAGGGTCAAGCTAAGTACATGTATGGTAGTAGGAGTTGGGCCTTAGATCCATTGTACTAATTGTATCATTGTGTTCTCTTTGATGGTTGGGCTACAAAACAGCTATAATTCTATAGTAAAAACAGAAATTCCATATTCACGGAAACGAAAAGTTCCATTTGCATGCATGTTCCATCGGAAAACACCGTTCCGTTTCAGCATAGAAAATTTCGTTTCCACTTCCGTTTTGCAAATTTCCATTTCCGTTTTTATATTTCCTCTCCGTTTTCATTTTTCCTCCGAAAAAACGGAAAATTTCCACTTCATTTTTATCCGTACCAAAAAAGAAATTAGGAGCAGAGCACTGCGCTTGATGGTGCTCGCAGGCAATAGGTGCGAGCAGAGGATGTGGTGGGACTAACCCTGCAGTCGCCCGGCCACCTGGTTTCTTTTTTTCCCTAATCTACTACTCCGTCTGTTCACATTTATATGTTATTTCACACAACTGAAAATAGGCTTCTTTGCATGTTATTTGAAATGCCTTCAAGGTTTTATAAAAATGAACAGAGAAAGTGGACATCTTGGACGCAACGGCATCTGGACGCCGATATCCAGCCGCATGCTCGGGCAAGGTGATGCGGGCATTAAAAGACGTGAGAAGTGACAAAGGCAGCATACAGCATTATATACTCCCTCCGATCCTTTTTAATCTGCATATTAGAGTTGTCTGAAGTCAATCTCATGCAATTTTGATCAAGTTTATACAAAAAAATATTAATATTCACGTAACAAAACCAATATCATTCGATCCATCTCAGAATATATTTTCATATTATATTTATTAGATATTATACATGTTAATCTTTTCTAATATAAATTTGGTCTGACTTCAGACAAATCTAATGCAGGAGAGTAAAAAGGAACGGAGGGAGTACAAATGAATACTGTGTCCACGATGGCTAAGGGCAACTCCAACGCACAACCCCATCATGTCCGCCCGCGTCCGTTTGGGGGTAAACGGACAAAGAAGGCCCTCCAACGCGTGGGAGCAAACGGACTGCCGTCCATTTTCTGTCCGCTTTCGACCCATTCCGAGCCCAAATTTGAGCCGAGTTTGTGGACGAATGGATAGCGCGCGGACGGGTGGGACGCGCACCCCTGTCCTCCCCTGGTCCGCCCGTCGGTGGCACAGGCGGCCACTTTCCCTCCCTTTCCTCCAAAACGCTCCCGCGCCCCGCCCTTCCCACCTCCCTCCATCCACCATGGCCGACGAGGTGAATCCCGTCGACCCACCAGCTGTCGCGCCCACGGCGAAGAAAAAGAAGCCTGTGAAGATGTTGGAAATATGCCCTAGAGGCAATAATAAATAAGTTATTATTATATTTCCTTGTTCATGATAATCGTTTATTATCCATGCTATAATTGTATTGATAGGAAACTCAGATACATGTGTGGATACATAGACAACACCATGTCCCTAGTAAGCCTCTAGTTGACTAGCTCGTTGATCAATAGATGGTTACGGTTTCCTGACCATGGACATCGGATGTCGTTGATGACGGGATCACATCATTAGGAGAATGATGTGATGGACAAGACCCAACCCTAAGCCTAGCACAAAGATCGTGTAGTTCGTATGCTAAAGCTTTTCTAATGTCAAGTATCATTTCCTTAGACCATGAGATTGTGCAACTTCCGGATACCGCAGGAATGCTTTGGGTGTACCAAACGTCACAACGTAACTGGGTGACTATAAAGGTGCATTACAGGTATCTCCGAAAGTGTCTGTTGGGTTGGCACGAATCGAGACTGGGATTTGTCACTCCGTGTAGACGGAGAGGTATCTCTGGGCCCACTCGGTAGGACATCATCATAATGTGCACAATGTGATCAAGGAGTTGATCACGGGATGATGTGTTACGGAACGAGTAAAGAGACTTGCCGGTAACGAGATTGAACAAGGTATCGGGATACCGACGATCGAATCTCGGGCAAGTATCGTACCGATAGACAAAGGGAATTGTATACGGGATTGATTAAGTCCTTGACATCGTGGTTCATCCGATGAGATCATCGTGGAACATGTGGGAGCCAACATGGGTATCCAGATCCCGCTGTTGGTTATTGACCGGAGAACGTCTCGGTCATGTCTGCATGTCTCCCGAACCCGTAGGGTCTACACACTTAAGGTTCGATGACGCTAGGGTTATAAAGGAAGTTTGTATGTGGTTACCGAATATTTTTCGGAGTCCCGGATGAGATCCCGGACGTCACGAGGAGTTCCGGAATGGTCCGGAGGTAAAGATTTATATATGGAAAGTCCTGTTTTGGTCACCGGAAGAGTTTCGGGGTTTATCGGTAACATACCGGGACCACCGGGAGGGTTCCGGGGGTCCACCAAGTGGGGCCACCAACCCCGGAGGCTTGCATGGGCCAAGGGTGGTGAGGGACCAGCCCCTAAGTGGGCTGGTGCGCCTCCCACAAGGCCCAAGGGCAGCTAGGAGGAAAAAAGGAGGAAACCCTAGGCTTATGTGGGCCTAAGGCCCACCCTAGGGGGCGCCTCCCTCTCTCCCCTCTTGGCCGCCCCCCTTGCTCCCCATCTAGGGCTGCCGCCCCCCCTAGGGGTGGGAACCCTAGAGGGGGCGCAGCCCTCCCCTTCCCCTATATATATGAGGCCTAGGGGGCTGCACACACACGCGATTCAATCTCTCTTGGTGCAGCCCTGCGTCTCTTCTTCCTCCTCTTCTGTGGTGCTTGGCGAAGCCCTGCAGGATTGCCACGCTCCTCCATCACCACCACGCCGTTGTGCTGCTGCTGGATGGAGTCTTCCTCAACCTCTCCCTCTCTCCTTGCTGGATCAAGGCGTGGGAGACGTCACCGGGCTGTACGTGTGTTGAACGCGGAGGTGTCGTGCGTTCGGCACTTGGTCATCGGTGATTTGAATCACGACGAGTACGACTCCATCAACCCCGTTCTCTTGAACGCTTCCGCTTAGCGATCTACAAGGGTATGTAGATGCACTCTCCTTCCCCTCGTTGCTAGTCTCTCCATAGATAGATCTTGGTGACACGTAGGAAAATTTTGAATTTCTGCTACGTTCCCCAACAGTGGCATCATGAGCTAGGTCTATTGCGTAGATTCTATGCACGAGTAGAACACAAAGTAGTTGTGGGCGTTGATTTTGTTCAATATGCTTGCCGTTACTAGTCTTATCTTGATTCGGCGGCATCGTGGGATGAAGCGGCCCGGACCAACCTTACACGTACTCTTACGTGAGACCGGTTCCACCGACAAACATGCACTAGATGCATAAGGTGGCTGGCGGGTGTCTGTCTCTCCCACTTTAGTCGGATCGGATTCGATGAACAGGGTCCTTCTGAAGGGTAAATAGCAATTGGCATATCACGTTGTGGTCTTTGTGTAGGTAAGAAACGTTCTTGCTAGTAACCCATAGCAGCCACGTAAAACATGCAAACAACAATTAGAGGACGTCTAACTTGTTTTTGCAGGGTATGCTATGTGATGTGATATGGCCAAAGGATGTGATGAATGATATATGTGATGTATGAGATTGATCATGTTCTTGTAATAGGAATCACGACTTGCATGTCGATGAGTATGACAACCGGCAGGAGCCATAGGAGTTGTCTTAATTTATTTATGACCTGCGTGTCAACATAAACGTCATGTAATTACTTTACTTTATTGCTAACCGTTAGCTGTAGTAGTAGAAGTAATAGATGACGTGACAACTTTAAGAAGACACGATGATGGAGATCATGATGATGGAGATCATGGTGTCATGCCGGTGACGATGATGATCATGGAGCCCCGAAGATGGAGATCAAAAGGAGCAAAGTGATATTGGCCATATCATGTCACTATTTGATTGCATGTGATGTTTATCATGTTTATACATCTTATTTGCTTAGAACGACGGTAGTAAATAAGATGATCCCTCATAAAATTTCAAGAAGTGTTCTCCCCTAACTGTGCACCGTTGCTACAGTTCGTCGTTTCGAAGCACCACGTGATGATCGGGTGTGATAGATCCTTACGTTCACATACAATGGGTGTAAGACAGTTTTACACATGCAAAACACTTAGGGTTAACTTGACGAGCCTAGCATGTGTATAGACATGGCCTCGGAACACAGAAGACCGAAAGGTCGAGCATGAGTCGTATGGTAGATACGATCAACATGAAGATGTTCACCGACGTTGACTAGTCCGTCTCACGTGATGATCGGACACGGCCTAGTTGACTCGGATCATGTAATCACTTAGATGACTAGAGGGATGTCTATCTGAGTGAGAGTTCATAAGATGAACTTAATTATCCTGAACATAGTCAAAAGGTCTTCGCAAATTATGTCGTACCTCGCGCTTCAGTTCTACTGTTTAGTTATGTTCCTAGAAAAAAATTTAGTTGAAAGTTGATAGTAGCAATTATGCGGACTAGGTCCGTAAACTGAGGATTGTCCTCATTGCTTCATAGAAGGCTTATGTCCTTAATGCATCGCTCAGTGTGCTGAACCTCGAACGTGGTCTGTGGATGTTGCGAACATCTGACATACACATTTTGATAACTACGTGATAGTTCAGTTAAACGGTTTAGAGTTGAGGCACCGAAGACGGTTTTGAAACGTCACGAAACATATGAGATGTTTCGAGGGCTGAAATTGGAGTTTCAGGCTCGTGCCCACGTCAAGAGGTATAAGACCTCCGACGATTTTCTTAGCCTACATACTAAGGGAGAAAAGCTCAATTGTTGAGCTTGTGCTCAGATTGTCTGAGTACAACGATCATTTGAATCGAGTGGGAGTTGATCTTCCAGATGAGATAGTGATGTTTCTCCGAAGTCATTACCACCAAGCTGCTAGAGCTTCGTGATGAACTATAATATATCAGGGACATATATGATGATCCTTGAGATATTTGCGATGTTTGACACCACAAAGTAGAAATCAATAAGGAGCATCAATTGTTGATGGTTGGTGAAACCACTAGTTTCAAGAAGGGCAAGGGCAAGAAGGGATACTTCATGAAACGGCAATTAAGCTGCTGCTCTAGTGAAGAAACCCAAGGTTGAACCCAAACCCGAGACTAAGTGCTTCTGTAATAAGGGGAACAGCCACTGGAGCGGAATTACCCTCGATACTTGGTAGATGAGAAGGCTGGCAAGGTCGATAGAAGTATATTGATATACATTGTGTTAATATGTACTTTACTAGTACTCCTAATAGCACCAGGGTATTAGATACCGGTTCGGTTACTAAGTGTTAGTAACTCAAAATAAAAGCTACGAACAAATGGAGACTAGCTAAAGGTGAGCTGACGATATGTGTTGGAAGTGTTTCCAATGTTGATATGGTCAAGCATCGTACGCTCCCTCTACCATCGAGATTGGTGTTTGCGTTGAGCATAGACATGATTGGATTATGTCTATCGCAATACGGTTATTTATTTAAGGAGAATAATGGTTACTCTGTTTATTTGAATAATACCTTCAATGGTCTTACACCTAAAAATGAATGGTCTATTAAATCTCGATCGTAGTGATACACATGTTCATGCCAAAAGATAGTAATGATAGTACCACCTACTTGTGGCACTGCCACGTAAGTCATATCGGTATAAAACGCATGAAGAAGCTCCATGTTGATGGATCTTTGGACTCACTCATTTTTGAAAAGTTTGAGACATGCAAACCGTGTCTATTGGTGTATATGCATGAAGAAACTCCATGCAGATGGATCGTTTGGACTCACTTGATTTTGAATCACTTGAGACATGCAAATCATACCACATGGGCAAGATGACTGAAAGCCTCGGTTTCAGTAAAATGGAACTAGAAAGCAACTTGTTGGAAGTAATACATTTCGATGTGTGCAGTCCAATGAATGCTGAGGCGTGTAGTGGATATCGTTATGTTTTTACTTCACAAATGATTTGAGTATATGTTGAGAATATTTACTTGATGAATCACGAGTCTGAATTATTGAAAGGTTCAAGTAATTTCAGCATGAAGTTGAAAGATCGTCGTGACAAGAGGATAAAAGATCTATGATGTGATCATAGAGATGAATATCTGAATTACAAGTTTGGCACAGAGTTAAGACATTGTGAAAATTGTTTCACAACTGATACAGCCTGGAACACCATAGTGTGATGGTGTGTCCGAACATCATAACTGCACCCTATTGGATATGATGCATACCATGATGTCTCTTATCGAATTACCACAATAGTTTATGGGTTAGGCATTAGAGACAACCACATTCACTTTAAAAAGGGGGCACCACATAATTCCGATGAGGTGACACCGTATGAACTATGGTTTAGAGAAACCTAAGCTGTCATTTCTTAAAAGGTTTGGGGCTGTGATGCTTATGTAAAAAAGTTTCAGGCTGATAAGCTCGAACCCAAAGCGGATAAATGCATCTTCATAGGACACCCAAAACAGTTGGGTATACCTCCTGTCTCAGATCCGAAAGCAATAAGGGATTGTTTCTAGAATTGGGTCCTTTCTCGAGGAAAAGTTTCTCTTGAAAGAATTGAGTGGGAGGATGGTGGAGACTTGATGAGGTTATTGAATCGTCTCTTCAACTAGCGTGTGGCAGGGCACAGGAAGTTGTTCCTGTGGCGCCTACACCAATTGAAGTGGAAGCTTATGATAGTGATCATGAAACTTCAGCTCAAGTCACTATCAAACCTTGTAGGATGACAAGGATGCGCACTACTTCAGAGTGGTACGTGGTCCTGTTTTGAAAGTCATGTTGCTAGACAACAATGAACCTACGAGCTGTGGAGAAGCAATGGTGGGCTCGGATTCCGATAAATGGCTCGAGGCCATAAAATCCGAGAGGATCCATGTATGAAAACAAAGTGTAGACTTTGGAAGAACTACTTGATGGTCGTAAGGCTGTTGAGTACAGATGGATTTTAAAAGGAAGACAGACAATGATGGTAAGTGTCACCATTGAGAAAGCTCGACTTGTCGTTAAGGTGTTTCCCGACAAGTTCAAGGAGTTGACTGCGGTGAGACTTTCTCACTCGTAGTGATGCTAAGAGTCTGTTGGAATTATATTAGCGATTACTGCATTATTAATGAAATCTTGTAGATAGGATGTCAAAACATTGTTTCCTCGATGATTTTCTTGAGGAAAGGTTGTATGTGATACAACCGGAAGGTTTTGTCAATCCTGAAATATGCTAATAAGTATGCAAAGCTCCAGCAATCCTCTAAGGACTGGAGTAAGCATCTCGGAGTTGGAATGTATGCTTTAATGAGATGATCAAAGATTTTGGTTTATACAAAGTTTATGAGAAACTTGTATTTCCAAAGAAGTGAGTGGGAGCACTATAGAATTTCTGATGAGTATATGTTGTTGACATATTGTTGATCAGAAATGATGTAGAACTTCTAAGAAAGCATATAGGGTTATTTGAAAAGTGTTTTTCAATTGAAAGCCTGGATTAAGCTACTTGAACATTGAGCATCAAGATCTATAAGGATAGATCAAAAACGCTTAATGGTATTTTCAAATGAGCACATACCTTAACATGATCTTGAAGGTGTTCAAGATGGATCAGTCAAAGAAGGAGTTCTTGCCTGAGTTGTAAGGTATGAAGTTAAGACTTAAAGCTCGACCACGGCAGAATAGAGAGAAAGGACGAAGGTCGTCCGCTATGCTTAAGACATAGGCTCTACAGTATGCTATGCTCTGTACCGCACCTGAAGTGTGCCTTGCCATGAGTCAGTCAAGGGGTACAAGAGTGATCCAAGAATGGATCACAGGACAGCGGTCAAAGTTATCCTTAGTAACTAGTGGACTAAGGAATTTTCTCGATTATGGAGGTGGTAAAAGAGTTCGTCGTAAAGGGTTACGCCGATGCAAACTTTGACACTAATCCAGATTATTCTGAGTAGTAAACTGGATTCGTATAGTAGAACAGTTATTTGGAATAGCTCCAAATAGAGCGTGGTAGCTACATCTAGGAGATGACATAGAGATTTGTAAAGCACACACGGATCTGAAAGGTTCAGACCCGTTGACTATAACCTCTCTCACAAGCATAACATGATCAAACCCAGAACTCATTGAGTGTTGATCACATGGTAAATGTGAACTAGATTATTGACTCTAGTAGAACTCTTTGGGTGTTAGTCACATGGGGATGTGACCTTGAGTGTTAATCACATAGCGATGTGAACTGGATTATTGACTCTAGTGCAAGTGGGAGACTGTTGGAAATATGCCCTAGAGGCAATAATAAATAAGTTATTATTATATTTCCTTGTTCATGATAATCGTTTATTATCCATGCTATAATTGTATTGATAGGAAACTCAGATACATGTGTGGATACATAGACAACACCATGTCCCTAGTAAGCCTCTAGTTGACTAGCTCGTTGATCAATAGATGGTTACGGTTTCCTGACCATGGACATCGGATGTCGTTGATGACAGGATCACATCATTAGGAGAATGATGTGATGGACAAGACCCAACCCTAAGCCTAGCACAAAGATCGTGTAGTTCGTATGCTAAAGCTTTTCTAATGTCAAGTATCATTTCCTTAGACCATGAGATTGTGCAACTCCCGGATACCGCAGGAATGCTTTGGGTGTACCAAACGTCACAACGTAACTGGGTGACTATAAAGGTGCATTACAGGTATCTCCGAAAGTGTCTGTTGGGTTGGCACGAATCGAGACTGGGATTTGTCACTCCGTGTAGACGGAGAGGTATCTCTGGGCCCACTCGGTAGGACATCATCATAATGTGCACAATGTGATCAAGGAGTTGATCATGGGATGATGTGTTACGGAACGAGTAAAGAGACTTGCCGGTAACGAGATTGAACAAGGTATCGGGATACCGACGATCGAATCTCGGGCAAGTATCGTACCGATAGACAAAGGGAATTGTATACAGGATTGATTAAGTCCTTGACATCGTGGTTCATCCGATGAGATCATCGTGGAACATGTGGGAGCCAACATGGGTATCCAGATCCCGCTGTTGGTTATTGACCGGAGAACGTCTCGGTCATGTCTGCATGTCTCCCGAACCCGTAGGGTCTACACACTTAAGGTTCGATGACGCTAGGGTTATAAAGGAAGTTTGTATGTGGTTACCGAATGTTGTTCGGAGTCCCGGATGAGATCCCGGACGTCACGAGGAGTTCCGGAATGGTCCGGAGGTAAAGATTTATATATGGGAAGTCCTGTTTTGGTCACCGGAAGAGTTTCGGGGTTTATCGGTAACGTACCGGGACCACCGGAAGGGTCCCGGGGGTCCACCAAGTGGGGCCACCAACCCCGGAGGCTTGCATGGGCCAAGGGTGGTGAGGGACCAGCCCCTAAGTGGGGTGGTGCACCTCCCACAAGGCCCAAGGGCAGCTAGGAGGAAAAAAAGAGGAAACCCTAGGCTTATATGGGCCTAAGGCCCACCCTAGGGGGCGCCTCCCTCTCTCCCCTCTTGGCCGCCCCCTTGCTCCCCATCTAGGGCTGCCGCCCCCCCTAGGGGTGGGAACCCTAGAGGGGGCGCAGCCCTCCCCTTCCCCTATATATATGAGGCCTAGGGGGCTGCACACACACGCGATTCAATCTCTCTTGGTGCAGCCCTGCGTCTCTTCTTCCTCCTCTTCTGTGGTGCTTGGCGAAGCCCTGCAGGATTGCCACGCTCCTCCATCACCACCACGCCGTTGTGCTGCTGCTGGATGGATTCTTCCTCAACCTCTCCCTCTCTCCTTGCTGGATCAAGGCGTGGGAGACGTCACCGGGCTGTACGTGTGTTGAACGCGGAGGTGCCGTGCGTTCGGCACTTGGTCATCGGTGATTTGAATCACGACGAGTACGACTCCATCAACCCCATTCTCTGGAACGCTTCCGCTTAGCGATCTACAAGGGTATGTAGATGCACTCTCCTTCCCATCGTTGCTAGTCTCTCCATAGATAGATCTTGGTGACACGTAGGAAAATTTTGAATTTCTGCTACGTTCCCCAACAGAAGAAGCCTTGGTCGGAGCTCACGCCGGAGGAGATCGCCAAGCTCGACGCCGAATCGGCCAAGAGGAGGGGCTAGCGAACTATTGCGACGGAGAAGAAGGTCGTCGCCGAGTACGCTGCCGAGTGTGTCGTGCGGCGTGCGTTGCAGCACCAGGCCGATGTCGTGGACAAGGAGTCCAACGTCTCCAAGGCGCACGGCCTCCTCATGTTGGGTATGTGCCGCCCCACGTCAGCCAATCTCTCGGCCACTGCCATGGCCGCGGCCAGAACTGGCTCCTCGGTCGATCGTTCGCCGCAGCATCGTTCCCTGAGCTCATCCGTCACACACGAGACGTTGGATATTCGTGCTCCGCCACGGCATGGCCATGGGAAGACGCGATTCTCCACATCGCCGGACTGCATCGTGGTCGATCCGACCACACCCGCGGGCGTCATCGACCTCAACATCACGTCGGGGTACAGTGGCGCCAGCGAGCCGTCCGACGGGGCACAAAGGAAGCAACCCCGGTTGTTCGCTTCGGCTCACATGGCTGGCGCCCGCAAGCTGTTCGACGAAATGCCACCGCCGACGCCGACTGTCGATGACCCGTACTATGCCTCATTCATGCAGAACGTCATCTTCAAGGGCCTGGTGAGGCGTTCCACGTCGACGACCAAGAGCAAGCTTTTGATCCCGACGCGACCCAAAGCCAGGATGGCCGCGGTACCTATGATGACAGTCAGTTCGCCGCCATGATGATGGTGATGAGGACGACCATGGCAACTCGTGGCATGAAGATGATGACTTGTATTGTGAAGATGAAGAAGAAGAGGTCAACATTTCCATGGAGCCATTGTTGTTTATCGATGAGTTCACCCGAAAAGGCTGAAGCACAAAATAGGAGGAAGAACATTCGCACGGGATCATATAGCCAAGCGGAGGACACTTTGATTTGCGAGAGTTGGAAGGAAATCGGCCAAGATCCAATCAAAGGTGCCGATCAAAAAGGAGTCGTCTTTTGGACTAAGAGTTCACAAGAACTTTCATGAGCGAAGAAAGTTTGCCCCCTATCAATTCACAAGCACCCGTGACACAAATTCAATCCAAAAGAGGTGGGGATTCATTCAACAAGAATGCAAAAAATATTGTGCCGCGCTTGAGAGCGTCAAAGCCCGTTCCGTGAGGCCTAGGCCTTGGTGACTTGGTATGAACCTCTTCCTTTTTCATGATGTGTCCATTCATGTTGGCATGCCATTTAAGTTTCATGCATTATGTCCTTTCATGTTACAATTTTGGCTACATATTTGATTGTGTAGGCATTCCAATCTTTGGAAGTCTTTAAGGCCGGCACAAAGACAAGCCATTCACTCTCACGCATTGTTGGGTGCTCATCAAAGATTGCCCAAAGTTCAAAGACCAATATAACACTCTTAAGAAGAAGAAGAAGAAGAAGAAGAAGAAAGGGGGTAAGGCGGCCGTGGCTGATGAGGTAGACTTGCTCAAGAGGCCACCTCCAAACGGACGAAACAGACGTTCATTTGGGGTCATGCATTGGAGTTGCCCTAAGAGCATTACTAGTAGAGCCCTCAAACCCTTAAAAATAACTGCTTTTTTACAGTTTTTGTCAAAAAAAAGCCGTAGATTAGAACCCCTTAACCCTCAAACCCTCAAAAAAATTTAAAGGTCCAACCCTCAAACCCTCTCCCAATCCTTAAAAGTAAGGGTTGGGGAGCAAAACCTATCCCAACCCTCATTTGGTGGTTATACTCGTGCGGGAGGAAAAAATCCTCCCAACTCCCGCGCCCACGCCCGCGACCGCCGCTGCTAGTCGCCCCCGTCGCCGGCGGCCGCCCCGTCGACCTCCCGCGCGCAACGACAACGTCGTTCATGGGGAATATTTCGTTATAAGGGTTGGGTTTGAGGGTTCTAATCTTTGCCCCTGTTTTTCAACCCGTAAAAGTATAAAAAAATTATTTTTAGACCTTTAAAACGCTAGTGAGGATTTGAGGGTTTGAAGGTTTAAAAGTTCTATTAGTAATGCTCTAAGTGGGCTCACCCCGTATACATGGCTGGAACAAGGACCAAGAGATCAGGGCGGCCCCGGTCTTGGTTTTACTAATGCGCCTGGACGACTCAGGGGGTTTGCATGTACCTGTGTAAACCGCTGTCCTTCGTTCACATACACCAGACCTGCCTGAAACATGAAAGGGGCGCATAAGATCCGGCTGGATTTAGCCATGGCGATTCCACACCGGCATTTGCCGGGTGGCAAGTGAAACTCTGCGCCTCTTTTTCTTTTTCTGCCGGTTGCCGTCGCCGGTCCATGCTATTCCTTTGCCCAACTGTTTCAGGGAGAGAGATCGAACACACTAATTCATTCATCTGAGGAGTTACATATATAGAAGGAGCAGTGGGCACTTGAGCCACGATGAAGATCGTGAGTGGCCATGCTCGAGAGGTGGAGGGACGTGTGTGCACAAGGGAAAACTGCACACACGTATGCTATACTAGCCTGATGTAGAGACTACGTACAATACTCACACACACGTATACATGTAGCTTAACACCCCCCCCCCCCCCCCCCGCCCCCCCGCAGTCATGACGGCGCGAGAAGCGACGCAGAGACTGGAACAGAAGTCGTGGAAGACGTCGAGTTGCTGGCGCGTGGGGATGTGAAGAACGCGAAACTCGCCCAAGGCCGCGCGCTCGCGGACGAAGTGGATGTCGAGCTTATGACGAGCAGACGAGGTGGTGTTGGGATAACACAGGCAGCCAAAAACACGCAAGGCTGAGTAATCGGGAGCGACACCGAGGAGGAGTTCGTGTGGGGTGCGCGGCGAGCTAGACACACATGGCTTGTAATTGTGAAGGAGTGTGGCAGTATCGAGCACTTCAGCCCAGAAACAAGGGGGGAGCGAGGCGTGGAAGAGAAGCGCGTGCACGCCCTCGTTCAGAGTACGGAGAGCACGCTCGGCGACCCCGTTTTGTTGGCTCGTGTAAGGACATGACAGGCGAAGGACTGTGCCGTGGCGAGAGAGAAGAGAGCGAACGACGAGGTTGTCAAACTCGCGGCTATTTGTCGGTTTGCAAAGCGAGGATAGGACGCTCAAATTGGGTATGAACATAGGCATAGAAAGCAGTGAGTACACAAATCACATCAGACTTGTTTCGTAGGGGAAATGTCCATACATAGTGCGTACAACTATCAACGATAACTAGGTAGTATTCGAAACCAGAAATACTAACAACTGGAGAAGTCCAAACATCTAGGTGTAATAGCTGAAACGGGAAATAGCTAGTAGACGTGGAGGCAGCGAACGGCAGGCGTGTGTGCTTGCCGAGATGACACGCTGAGCAGGAGTGTGGAGTGGAAGGCGCGCAGGTGAACTCGAACTGACGCAGAGCACGACGGAGCACCTCCTCACCGAGGTGCTCTAGACGGCTATGCCACAACTCTGTGGACGCGGCGCCGGTGAAGTAGCTAGCGCGTGGTATGGCAGGGTTGCAGCACACCGGGTACAGGTCGCCGGTTGAGTCACACCGAAGGATCACCAGGAGGGTGCGGATATCCTTGACAGAAAACCCAAAAGCATCAAATTCCACGGACACAGGATTATCGCGAGTAAGACGACGTATAGAAAGAAGATTGGTGATGATGGAGGGAGAGAGGAGCACATTGTGGAGCTCGAGAGAGGAGTTGTTAGCGACGAGCGAGCCGCGACCAGTGTGCGTAATGGGCATGCGCCCGCCGTTGCCAACGATAATATCACGAGGAGGAAAAGAAGGGCGAAGGGAGTGGAGAGTACCAGGGTTGGAGGTCATGTGCGAGGAGGCGCCCGAATCCATGTACCAGTCCGAGGTGCTGGCCGGCGGCGGCGAGGACGAGTGCGCGGCCTGGAGCGCAGTCTGAAGGCCGCCCATGTCCCATGGCTGCTGCGGTGGTGGGGGCGCGCTGCTGGAGCTGGCCCCTGGCCACCCGTAGGTGAACCCGGGGAGGAGTGCACGGTAACCGTCGTAGCCGTACGGGAGTGGAGCGGCAAGCGCACCACCGGTGAAGAGGGCGTGCTGCATCGGGATGCCCGGGCGGGGCCCGAGAACGCCGCCCCTGGCGCACGCCAAGGCATAGGCCACGCCTAGACCATGCCCGTCCAAGAGTGGGCGCTCGGGGAGGAGCCTGGTAGAGCAGCTAGCCGTGGAGCAAACGGAGTCGAGGGCGGTGGAGCCGAGGGCGAGCCACCCCCCCCTCCCCCACCCCCCCCCCCCCCCGGTTGCCCCGACCGCGGCGTCGGTTGCGCCCACGCCCACGACCAGTGTCGTCGTCGGAGGGAGGCGTCGAGGGCGTCGGGCTGACCGGTGGGCGCGCCGCGATGAGCGCATGGGCGGACTGTTGGCGAGCCGCCTCCTCGGCGCAATGCTCTTTGAGGAGGAGGAAGGAGCGGGCCTCGAGGAACGTGGGCAGCGGGACGCGCGAGGTGAGGTGGGGGATCGCGGTGTGGTACTGGCGCCCGAGCCCGCGTAGCATGTTGAACAGTTGTTGCGGCTCGGAGACGGGCTGGCCGAGGTCGCGAAGTTGGTCGGCGAACGACTTGAGGCAAGTACATTACTGCATCACCGTGAGGTCGCCCTGCACCACAGCGTGGTACTCAACGTCGAGGTACACCGCCCGGGAGAGATTGTTGTCGCGGAAGATGCCCTCAATCGCAGCCCAGAGCACGTCGGCAGTGTCATCAGGCTGCATCACGGCGTCGAGCAGCTCGGGAGAGACGATGGAGTAGAGCCAATGAACGACATAGTGGTCGACCATGACCCACTCGGGATCACGACAGCGAGGAGCGGCAGAAGTGACAAGGTGGTCGCGAATGCCGAACATGCCGACAATGGTGAGGAAGAAGCGTCTCCACTTGGCATAGTTGCCGGCATGAAGGTCGAGGGTGACTGGAACGTGATGCCGGATGTCGATGGTCTGCAAGACCGTGGATGGAAATGCGCCGGGCGCGAGCAGCCGTGCCGGGGGAGCGGTCGACAGAGGCGCGCTCGCGGGAGGGGCATTTGCCAGAGCAGTGGGCGGAGGCGCGCTCGCGGCCGGAGCGGACGCATCATCGTCAGAGGTGTCAGGAGTGGCTAGGGAATTGGTGTCCATGGCAGCAGAAGGAGAGGACAGATCGGACGCAGACGGATTGGTTGCGGCAGCGTCTGATACCATGTTTCAGGAAGAGAGATCGAACACACTGATCCATCCATCTGAGGGGTTACATATACAGGAGGAGCAGCGGACACTTGAGCCACGATGGAGATCGTGGGTGGCCATGCTTGAGAGGTGGAGGGACGTGTGTGCGCAAGGGAAAACTGCATACACGTACGCTATACTAGCCTAATGTAGAGACTACGTACAATACTTACACACACATATACATGTAGCTTAACACCAACTTCTCTTGTCTGTATGTCTTGGTTCGCGGACCAAATTCTGCAAATCGGGCACCGCGGCGTCCTCCCCTGAAGGGGGCGGTGGGATTGGATACACGGGGGACGACAACGTCTCCCAGGGGCCTGAAGCGCCGGGTCGAGAGGGAACACTAGAGAGGCAGCTGTCTGCGCAGGAGCAGCTCGCCCTCTCTCTCGATGTTGAGCTGTCGGGTGCGTCCTGCGCCGGAGACACCGCTTGGCCGTCGGTAGACGGCGGGCTGTCATACATACGCCTTAGTGAGGTGCGTACCGTGAACGCCTACAGAGCGCCGCGCACCGTGGAGGCCTGCATCGCGACGCACACAGTCGACGGCTGCAGCGTGCTTCAGAGTGTGCGGCCCGGTCCTTTGGCGTATTGTCAGATTGGTCCTTCCTTGTGTCAGACGTACCGTTAGATTGGTCCGTTCGAATATGCATATAGGAGTACGTCGAAATCGGAAAGTCAGTGCCCCACTGTACTCTAACTAGCACGCTGTCTGATGCGAATCACGAAGGACCGCACGTTCAGATGCCGCTGCGTGCAGGTACAGCGATGCACTTCTCTAAGAGTCCCCCACCACTAGATTTTTACTGAAAACCTCAATGAGCCACGTCACTGAATTGTCCTAGCCGTTGATTAGGGATGTCAACCGGATTCCGTTTAAAGTCCACTTATAATATGATAGTTCAAAAAAGGTTTTCGTTTGTTTGAGGAAAATAAATTATCAAGCTAGCAAAAAATAACTAAACGGAATTGCGAACGCCATTTATTTGCCACTTACATCCTTGCCGTTGATATAGTATAGCTCAGCAATGTACAACGGTTTGATTAAGAGTTGGCAAAATTTACAGAGAGCTGCCACCGCTAAGTAGTAGGAGTAGATAACGCTTCATTGCTATCCTCTGCTCTCTTCTTCATTGCTATCCTGTGGCGAAATTTATTCATCGCTTGCACCCTCGAATAAGGAAAAATCCATTCATGGCCTGCGGCGACTCCTCCCGCGGCTTCCTCAACCAGCCTGCCACGAGCGCTTCATTCCCCCACGGATCTGCATCCTATCCTCGCCGGTGTCGATCAATGGCGGTGCTCATGCGGCCCACAAAGCGGGCGCGGCGAAGGCCAGTGTTGCCGAGCCTTGCCCCCTCGACATACAGGCATTCCCCGGCGCGATGGAGCGGGCCGGCACCGCGACGTTCCGTGCCACCACCGTGGCACACGAACTACAAAGGCGCCCTAGGCATACGCCGCTGCTCCCTCGCATGGTTCCCTCGATGGTGCGCCCGGCCGCTCCCCATGGCCTAACTCATTTTTTTTCGATCTCCTTTGTTACTGGACAGTATCCTATGCGCCGCTCTGATGGAATGGGTTCACGACGAATACGGCAATAAACTTCATGGCTATAGTTGACCCATCTGTGGCCTCTGCATGATCGATCACTAGGATGGATCATGAGTGTGCCCATCGGTGCTATTTGTATCACCGCTAAGGTGTGGGAGACCCTTCAGCGGCACTTATGCTATCATTTTTCAGGAACGCGCGACAAAGAACGTCTTTTTTGTTAGATAGAAAACCAAAACCAGGTGCATCACAAGTGACAAATGCAACAAGAGAGTGTCATTACTCTTGCAACTTCTAGCCACAGCCCACAGGTGATAGGTAACAAAAGATGAGGCTGATGAGGCCGTAGCCAAAGCGACTCTAAACCACAGTCCAGGAGGACGCCAACCTCGGCATGGTCGATGAGGCAGTCAGTGCTTGACGGGGTGAAGCTCGCGTGTGCGCAAAGCACAAAGAGATTGGAACCAAAACCTGGCACGGGAAGCTACATTGGATGAGAAGGTGCTCGATCGACATGACACACGGGAATAAAGGGAGCTTGTATCGTCATCAGCAATGCCATGCCGCTTCATCCACTCCGCGGTCGAGGCGTCCAGAAGTGGTCGAGGGCAGCCTTAGAGGCAAGAACTTGAACTTAAGGAGGGCGTGGGCTCGCCAAATAAGCTTGTGAAAAGGCCATTGTCCTCTTCCCATCAAGAACACAAAATAAGCCTAGCAGGGTGGAGCCAGGATTTTGGTATAGGGAAGGCCAAGAAAAAAAGCACTATCTATGATGTCCGGATAATTAAACTACAGTAATCTCCAGCTAATGATGCCAGGTCATAACTTTTACTGTTGCTAATCCTCGGTTGGTCCAAATCATGATTCAAATTCAAATTCAAAATTAAAGTCCAAAATTCAAGTTTCTCAAACATGAAAAATAAAATGTTCAAAGTGTGGCAAATATTTCATACCTAATTATGGTGGTGACCCAACACTTTTGTAAAACGTATAAATCCCCTTTTGTGAATATAACAATGGCTTAAACAACCATTGAAATGCCTTTTATAATTTCTAAAAAGCTAAACTATTTTATGTGTGAGTGAAACTTTTTGTGGCTGAGGTATAGATAGTAATACTAATTTAGAAACTACTTTTGTATTTTAGCTAAACTAAAGTATTGTGGAAATTAATTAAAAGAGTGAAAGGTAAATAATAAAAAAGTAATTAAACACAAAAAATAAAACTAAACAAGACAACCCCCTCCCCTTGTGCCACTTGGCCCACCTAACCACCAGGCCGGCCCAAGCGCACTGCCTCCCCTCACTGTTCACAGGGGGGATCGTGGGCAGCGCCGATGCCTCCACTGCACCGGCCGTCGCCGTGGCGGCCATCCGACGGCCCTCCGGCGTCCCCCTGCCTATATCTACCCCCTGCGGCTGGAACCCTAGCCGGCCCTCCCCATTCCCCTCGCATCGCCCTCCTCTCCCTCCGCTCGCAACCGCGCCACCATCGCCATGCCTCGACACGTCCACGTGGCCACCGTCGACCCTGGCGCATAGGAGCTGGACCATCAGCTCTGTCGTCGTCTGTTGCGTCGTGCACACCCTCGAGTCCTTGGTGGGAACCCCTACATCGCCGGGTTCATCGTCGTCTTCAACCTACAGTCACCGGCGCGTCCGCGACGATTGTCGCCGTTCTGCAGCTCCTAAGCCACCAACGGGCCATCCTGTGCCTCCTCAGTGAGGCACCCAACCATTCCCCTCTCCTTCCCTTGCGGATCCGCCGTCGTATTCGTCGCTCTGTTTGAGGCCGAAGCCATCGTCCGCCATGGCCACGAGCTCGTTGTGGCCATGCTTTTTCCCAGCATCTCTGGCCGCCCCAGTTGCCCCCTCGCGCGTGTGCTTGTGCCCAGGGCTGCACTCCCCACGCTCTGCGTGCTTGCTCCGCTGCCGCCCGCGCCCGCGCTGCCCGTTGACCCGCTTGCCCGGCGCTCGCTCGCCGGTTCTCTGCTGCGTTGCCGCTGCTAAATCACCGCTGCTGCGCTACTGCTGCGGCCGCAGCTGGTGCCTCTGCTGCGCGCCGCCTAGCCACGGCCGCGCCCCGCCGCTGCCGCCCTCTGCCTCGTGCTCACCGCGACCGTGTCGCCCGCTTGCCGGCCGCGCATGCGCCGCGCCGCTGCTCATCGCCTGCTGCTGCCTAGCGTCGTTGCTCGCCCGGCGCTGTAGCTGCTCATGCCCGTCCATGGCCGCGCGCGCTGTTGACCGCGCCATGGCCGGGCCGGCTCCGCCCATCGCCGCTCTGCTGCTGCTTGCCTGCTTCTAGCCACCGCCGCTACCCCGTGTAATACTACTGCTAAGTTACTATAGCTGCTACTAACTAGCTTTACTAAATCTACATTGACTAACCCTTTAGACAGCCCCTAAACTGCGGTTAAACAACTGTTAACAAGACTACGAAAAATATCAGTAGAAAGTATACTTGACAAACTTCATTTTATCCCACTGGACCAAATCCTTTTGATGCATGGTTTAAATCCTACGAAAATCACAAAGTTCATTGTTCTGTTAACAGAAAAGCCGAAAACTGCTTTATTTTCATAGCTACTTTAGGGCTGTTGATTATCAAGCTATTGAACTCTATCATGAATGTAATTGTTACTAGCATGTAGACCACAGAAAACTGCTCAAAATTCATATAAGGCACAAAATCCTAGGAGGTACAGATTCATAGTTGTATCCTTTTAAAAACAGCTAAGTGGTGTTAAAACTGACGAATTCTCAGCCTTAGCAAAATTTCAGGGATTTTCAAAATATTATTTAAATCTTTGAAAAACCGTAGAAAATAATCCGTAACTCGGATGAAAAAGTTTTATATATGAAAGTTGCTCAGAACAACGAGACAAACCCGAATATCCAGTCCGTTCTTCTGCCACACGTACCTAGCATAGCGAACACATAACTTTCCCCCTCCGGTTCATCTGTCCGAAAACACGAAACACAAGGGATACTTTCGCAGATGTTTCCCCCATTCGCCGGTAGAACCTAGTACTGCGTTAGGTCACCCCTAGCGCCGCGTATTGCCATGTTATGCTTTATGATGCTTTGATTGCTCAGTTATTTATTGTGTTTCCCTTCGTTAATTCTTTCCGGAAGACCCCGAGACCGTGGTTGAACCAATGATCGACTACTTCACCTTCGATGGTCCGTTTCTGTCTGCAGAGCAACCAGGCAAGCCCCCTCCCCCCCCCCCCCCTCGATCACCAGATATCGCCTATTCTCCTCTCTACTTCTTGCATTAGAGTAGTGTAGCATGTTACTGCTTTCGGTTAATCCTATTCTGTTGCATAGCATGTCATTGTTGCTTCAGTTGTTGATACCTTACCTGCAATCCTAAATGCTTAGTATAGGATGCTAGTTTATCATCAGTGGTCCTACATTTTTGTCCGTCTGCCATGCAATACTATCGGGCCGTGGTCACTTGGGAGGTGATCACGGGTATATGCTTATACATAATATGTGATACAGGTGGTGACTAAAGTCGGGTCGGCTCATAGAGTACCCGCAAGTGATTCCGATGTGGGGGCTGAAGGGGCAGGTGGTTCCATCCAGGTAGTGGTGGGACTGGGTTCCCAACAGCTCCCGACTATTACTTTGTGGTGGAGCGAGAGGGCAGGTTGAGACCACCTAGGAGAGAGGTGGGCCTGGCCCTGGCCGGCGTCCGCGATTACATCAATTAACACGCTTAACGAGATCTTGGTATTTGATCTGAGTCTGGCCACTGGCCTATATGCACTAACCAACTACGCGGGAACAATTATGGGCACTCGACGTCGTGGTATCAGCCGAAGCTTTCGTGACGTCAGCGACTGAGCGGCGCGCGCCGGATTGAACCGTAAGCCTGCTCTTGTATAAAGGTGGCTAGGTCTGCTTTCGGTCGCCCTCGCAATGTGCAAGTGTGCAATGGGCGATGGGCCTAGACCCCTGCGCCATAGGATTTTGACCGGCGTGCTGACCTCTCTATTGTGCCTAGGTGGGGCTGCGATGTGTTGATCTTCTGAGGCCGGGCATGACCCAGGAAAGTGTGTCGGGCCAAAGGGGATCGAGCGTGTTGGGAAGCACCCCTGCAGGGAAGTTTATCTATTCGAATAACTGTGTCCCTCGGTAAAAGAACGGCCCGGAGTTGTACCTTAACCTTATGACAACTAGAATTGGATACTTAATAAAACACACCCTTCCAAAGTGCCAGATACAACCCGGTGATCGCTCTCTAGCAGGGCGACGAGGAGAGGATCGCCGGGTAGGATTATGCTATGCGATGATACTTGGTGAACTTACCATCTACTCTCTTCTACATGCTGCAAGATGGAGGCTGCCAGAAGCGTAGTCTTTGATAGGACTAGCTATCCCCCTCTTATTCTGGCATTCTGCAGTTCAGTCCACAGATACTACCCATTTCATTGATACCAATGCATATGTAGTGTAGATCCTTGCTTGCGAGTACTTTGGATGAGTACTCACGGTTACTTTGCTCCCCTTTTCCCCTTTTTCCATTCTTCTCGGATATCGCAACCAGATGATGGAGTCCAGGAGCCAGAGGATTCCGAGGATGTTCTTACGTGGAGTTCGGCTTCGAGGAGTAGTTAGGAGGTCCTAGGCAGGAGGCCTCGCCTTTTCAATCGTTGCTACTTTTGTGCTACCCTTCTTAAGGCAAACTTGTTTAACTTATGTCTGTACTTAGATATTATTGCTTCCGCTAAATCTTTTGTATTCGAGCCCTCGAGGCCGCTGGCTTCTAATATAAAGCTTGTATTATTTTAATTTGTGTCTAGAGTTGTGTTGTGATATCTTCCCGTGAGTCCTTGATCTTGATCATACACATTTACGTGTATGATTAGTGTACGGTCAAATCGGGGGCATCACAAGTTGGTATCAGAGCTGACTGTCTGTAGGAATCCCCCTACCACACTCCTTGGCCGAAGTTGAGTCTAGTCGATGAAAACTGTTTTACTAACATGGATGTGCGGCCCATGGGCCCATGTAGCCATTGGGTGGTATTAGGATCTTTTATTCCTCGTCTATACTATGAGACTCTGATCTCTCTTCTATTCGGGTTAAATGATTTTGCTAACTCTAATTCTAGGTTCTCGTAAATACTTTCTCCTGGAGAGCCCCTTCATTCCAGATGATGGCCTGCTTCACCAGAAGATTCCGAAGTTACTCTCCGTTATTATCTCAAGACTTTGTGCCCACCACTTTTGATATTCCCGACCATCGATAAATCCTTATGGATAACCGCTTACACTTGTCGTTCATACCATCGTTTCCAGTTGCCCCTGTTATTACTTGATACCCGAAAAAATTCTACGATATTCCGAGAATCCTTTGTGCCCACCGCTTTGTAGCTCTTTTCCGCATTATTACCCCTACGAATAATTCCTCGCACTTACCGAGTATCTGCTCATCCCCAGTTGATCATGTGTTTCACAAAAATTCTTTGAAATGCTATTCGGTCTTCCGAAAATCCTCAGCAGCCTATTGCTCTTGAAAATCTTACTTGCTGGCATTATGGTTAATTCCATAAGTCTCGTATTCTTATTGACTTCCCTTGTCATTATCATTTGGGTCCGTTGATTCAATATGTTGTGAATGCTCTCAATCCTCAATCAGGTCCTAGAATTCATCCGGCTCAGGCGTCATTTTAAACATGAGCTGGATCTCGACCAATCAAATTTTGCCATCGATTGTACCCCTAAGTCTATTCTACCTATCCATCCCTAATTAGAGCATTGCTTTCGATCCCTTGTCTTGGAATTCATAATTCCTTTGCAAGTGAGCTTTGAGTTAGTCAGTTGTTTCTATAATCTGATCTCCTTGCATTATTTCTTCCTCTGGTTGAGTACCATTGCTCACATCAGATCCCTTGTCGACCACCCGACCCTTTTTCGGATTTTATCCGACAACGTCCTTCATATTCAATAAGCTTGTGAGCCTTTCCTCGGATAATGTCTTCGGTAAATTGTATCATCTGCTTTCTCAAGCATGCTCTACTATCGAGCTTGTGTTATTTATTCTTGAAATTTATGGTATATGCTCCTAAGATGCCCCGATGGGTTGAAACTATGCCTTCCCCAAATTGTATGAACCCGAAAGTTTTCTCGAGTTATACTCTTTTGTTGCTTCGCCAAATAAAATTTCAACACTAAAACTTTTTCGAAAACGAGAAGTGAATGAAAAGTTATGCATTGCAAAAGTGGGAGTCGACCCTGAACCTTTGTGTTCATGCCCACGGACACGGTGTGGACCTTATCATGAAAGCTTCTTGCAAGAATATTTAATCATTTGAATAATTCTTCCGGTATCGTAAATTGGATCCCTTGTAGTTATGGTTCCGATCATGCTAACCTTATTCAATATATCTGAAAGGAAACCATTCCATTGCCTCGTCTACTCTGACAAGATTAAATTACCTGTTATCGCAAGTCTACGATACAGATCAGTTTCTATTCCGATCTACCTATGAGTTTCAACCTCTGTTATCTTGAGAATATCACCGAACTACATAACTGCTTATGAATCTTCATCTAGTATTGCTTCTCACCAATTTCAGATTTCCCACAGGTTCTGAGTTATTAGTCACTCGAGAACACCCATAAGTGAATCAACTGTACACTCTGATTCAATAAATCTTAAATAATTTTGATTGCTTACGAGTTTATTAATCCTTCAAGTCATTCCTAGCCTGATCGGTTATATCATTTGTGTGCTAAATTTTAACTGTGCTACCTGGACCTTCTTCCCGGAGCACAATTTTTCGACGGTGAGCTAAGCTTATGTCGATCTTCCTCGTCATATCATTTCGCCTTGAACAACAAGTTTGGTTCCAAGTTTGTGTCGTACTCGTGGTTCCAATAAACTTGCGCTTCATCATTCCTTTGACTTGATGCCATCACTGATTGATTACATCTTCATGAAATCTCTCAACAAATGTGTCGTGATCATCGTCAACATTTTGACTCCTTCCAGGATATCAACCAAATTCATGATGGTAAGTACCATCCTCGTCTCTTGGTAATTTGAGATACCATCAACAACATCATTATCTTTCTTTCATCATAAACTTGTTCATGTTGTGGATGCAACTTGTTATCAAGCTTGTATTACGTTCTATCTTGAAGTATTACCACCTTTTATGTCAAGGAGGTTGTGAGAATTGCTCCACCTCTTAATAATTCTTGGTATAGTGATACTTCTCACCATCACCATTCTTTCTTATATTGTTTCTAACCGGGATACCAACATGTGAACAGTGTTATTTGGATTCTGCCCTTCTATCAACCCTATTGCTTTGGAGTTGATGGTTAACATTACATCCTTAGGCCATTGATTATTGAATCACCATTCTAACATTGATTCTACTACCTAAGCCCATATTTCGGGTGCACTCTTCAACCAATGTAAATTGTGTATGTTTTCCTCGAGCATACATCATTATATCATTTGATCTGGCAAATGTTGCGTCCTTGTTCATATAATTGTGGAAATCCATCTTTTTTGGAAATCTCAATGAATTGGCGCTGAGTCCATCAGCCACATCATCACCCTCTCCTTGATTTAATGATGAACTCTTGTTTCGGAACTCGCTTCCATAGTTCATTTCCTGAGGATCTTACAATGTCATCTCGTCAATTTGTGTTGCACCTTCTCTTCTCAGGCATCCTAAGTCTGAGATCCAAATCTCGGTCAGATATGATGGTTGGGACATATTTCCAAGGGTTATAACATTGGTCCTTATATATTGGTAAGGTGATGTCATGCCTATCACACCTGGTCGGAGGACTTGTTGTTATAGTTTCTTGCTTAGCAAGTTTAATCATTCTTCCATGAGGAAATTGTAAGGCAGCGCCCAAGCGCACTGCCTCCCCCTCCCTGTTCACAGGGGGGTCGTGGGCAGCGCCGATGCCTGCCACTGCGCCGGCCGTCACCATGGCGGCCATTCGATGGCCCTCCGGCGTTCCCCCTGCCTATATCTACCCCCTGCGCCTGGAACCCTAGCCGACCCTCCCCATTCCCCTCGCGTCTCCCTCCTCTCCCTACGCTCGCAACTGCGCCGCCATCACGATGCATCGACCCGTCCACGCGGCCACCGTCGACACCGGCGCCTAGGAGCTGCACCATCAGCTCCGTCATCGTCTGTTTCATCGTGCACACCCTCGAGTCCTTGGTGGGAGCCCCTACATCGCCGGGTTCGTCGTCGTCTTCAACCTACGGTCACCGGCGCGTCCGCGACGATTGTCGCCGTTCTGCTGCTCCTAAGCCACCAACGGGCCATCGTGTGCCTCCTCGGTGAGGCACCCAACCATTCCCCTCTCCTTCCCGTGCGGATCTGTCGTCATATTCGTCGCTCTCTTCGAGGCCGAAGCCATCGTCCGCCATGGCCACGAGCTCGTCGTGGCCGTGCTTTTCCCCCGCATATCTGGCTGCCCCAGTTCTCTGCTGCGTTGCAGCTGCTGAATCGCTGCTGCTGTGCTACTGCTGCGACCGCAGCTGGTGCCTCTGCTGTGCGCCGCCTAGCCACGGCCGCGCCCCGCCGCTGCCGCCCTCTGCCTCGTGCTCACCGCGACCGTGTCGCCCGCTTGCCGGCCGCGCATGCGCCGCGCCGCTGCTCATCGCCTGCTGCCTAGCGCCGCTGCTCGCCCGGTGCTGTAGCTGCTCATGCCCGTCCCTGGCCGCGCGCGCTGTTGACCGCGCCATGGCCGGGCCGGCTCCGCCCATCGCTGCTCTGCTGCTACTTGCCTGCTTCTAGCCACCGCCGCTACCCCGTGTAATACTACTGCTAAGTTACTGTAGCTGCTACGAACTAACTTTGCTAAATCTACATTGACTAACCCTTTAGACAGCCCCTAAACTGCGGTTAAACAACGGTTAACAAGGCTATGAAAAATATCAGTAGAAAGTATACTTGACAAACTTCATTTTATCCAACTGAACCAAATCCTTTTGATGCATGGTTTAAATTCTAGGAAAATCACAAAGTTCAATGTTCTGTTAACAGAAAAGCCGAAAACTGCTTTATTTTCATAGCTACTTTAGGGCTGTTGATGATCAAGCTATTGAACTCTATCATGGATGTAATTGGTACTAGCATGTAGACCACAAAAAACTGCTCAAAATTTATATATGGCACAAAATCATAGGAGGTACAGATCCGTAGTTGTATCCTTTTAAAAACAGCTAAGTGATGTTAAAACTGACAAATTCTTAGACTTAGCAAAATTTCAGGGATTTTCAGAATATTGTTTAAATCTTTGAAAAACCGTAGAAAATAATCCGTAACTCGGATGAAAAAAATTTATATATGAAAATTGCTCAGAACGACGAGACGAACCCGAATACGCCGTCCGTTCGTCTGCCACACGTTGCTAGCATAGCGAACACGTAACTTTCCCCCTCCGGTTCATCTGTCCGAAAACACGAAACATCAGGGATACGTTCCCAGATGTTTCCCCCATTCGCCGGTAGCACCTAGTACTGCGTTAGGTCACCCCTAGCGCCATGTATTGACATGTTATGCTTTATGATGCTTTGATTGCTTAGGTATTTATTGTGTTTCCCTCTGTTACTTCTTTTCGAAAGTCCCCGAGACCGCGGTTGAACCAATGATCGACTACTTCACCTTCGAGGGTCCGTTCCTCTCTGCAGAGCGACCAGGCAAGCCCCCCTCCCCCCCCCCCCTTGATCACCAGATATCGCCTATTCTCCTCTCTACTTCTTGCATTAGAGTAGTGTAGCATGTTGCTGCTTTCGGTTAATCTTATTATGTTGCATAGCTTGTCATTGTTGCTTCAGTTGTTGATACTTTACCTGCAATCCTAAATGCTTAGAGCGTCTCCAGCCGCGCCTCCAGGAAGGCCTCCCCAGGCGATTTTTTCGCGCCGGCGCCGAAAAAATGGCCCAGTCGCGCCCCGGGAGCCCGATTTTCGCCGGCCTGGGCCGAATTCAGTGTCGGCGGACCTAGGCCGAACCAGCCGGGGCGAGCGGTTTTGGCGCGAAAGATCCGCGGGCCAGCTGCGTCAGCGACACCATACTCGTCTTCCCCCAACGCCTCGGTTTCCCGCGGAGAATCACTGGCAAGGCTGCCGCCGGTCAGCCTTTCCATTGATTCCTCACGGGCGGCGCTTCGACGCGTCCCCTCCCTCGAATGCGTACACACGAGCGCGGCGCGGCTATATAAGCCGGTGGCCTCCCTCGCCTCTGGCCACACCAGCCCTAGCCCCCGAGCTCTACCTCTCCCGTGCACCGCCGCCGAGCCCTCCCTCTCCCTCTCCCGTGCGCCGCCCCCGAGCCCTCCCTCTGCCTCTCCCGATGGCCGAACATTTCCCCGAAGACGAGGCGGCAGCCAACGGCTTCGGCCGCCGCTCGCTCCGCGAACAGGAGTCTTGGATCCTGTTCGAGGCCAACATCCCGGCGTCACTGGACATGCGTGTCCCTCCTACTTCGCCGCCGAGGTAGAGATCGTGCGCGTCTCCCTCACCGACGACCAGCTCACCCTCCCCCAGTACGCCGTCGACAACCAAGCGGCGTGGGCGGCGTACTTCGAGCGCCGTCATCAGCAGAGGCTGGCGTCCACCAACGGGGCGCCAATCGTGGCCGGCGTGAAGAATAGCGAGGGGCGCCACCTGTGGTGGGGCGTCCCCGGCCGCACGCTCGAGGGCGGCAATAACCCGCCGTTGGCATACCCCTCGGCGAGGGCGGCCGCCCCGGCCCACCGCCGGCGCGACGGGCAATGGATGCCCAGGAGGTTCGGCTCCTCCTCTTCTTCCTCCTCGCGCTCTTCTTCCCACTCCTCCGGCTCTCCGGCGCTGCTCGGTGTCAAGGCCGAGCCCGCGGCGGAGACACCGCTCGGCCGGCGCACTCGCAGCGCCGACATCGTCATCAACAAGGGCGGCCGACGCGCCTCCTTGTCAGCTCCTCCGCGCTTCGTCAAGCCAAAGACGGAGCCGGGGCTCGCGCCGGTGAAGACGGAGCCGGGTCTCCCCGCCGTGAAGACGGAGCACGGCGACGTGGAGCTCGACGACGACGCGGCCCTGGAATGGGCGCACCAGGACTCCTTGAAGATGGCGAGGGAGCGCCAATGCGCCGCGCTGCGGCGCTTCGCGCAGCGCCGCCGTGCCGCGATGAAGGAGGAGTCGTCGTCAGCGACGACAGCGACGACGAGGACACGCCGCCCCCGCCACCAGTCCGCCATGGCGACGCCGGGCAGGGGTCCAGCAGGGACGCCCGCGTCAAGGAGGAGAATGTCGCCGACGACGACGGTGGCGATGACGACGGCGACTACTCCGCGTTCAGCCAGTTTCTTTTTTAGATTAGATTTATATTTCCTATGTAATAAAAATCCGCGAACATGTCAAATATATGTCGAACTTTGCCAAAATTTACTATATATTTTTCTTTTTTGAACATGCCTGGGGCGGCCATGGGGCCGGCGGCTGGGGACCAACTCGCCCCCAGGCCGATTTTTTGCACCGGCTCACCCCCTGGCGGCGATTTTAGGCGCCCCTAGGGGCCAGCAGCTGGAGATGCTCTTAGTATAGGATGCTAGTTTATCATCAGTGGCCCTACATTCTTGTCCGTCTGCCATGCTATACTATCGGGTCGTGGTCACTTGGGAGGTGATCACGGGTATGTACTTATACATAATATGTGATACAAGTGGTGACTAAAGTCGGGTCGGCTCGTAGAGTGCCCGCAAGTGATTCCGATGTGGGGGCTGAAGGGGCAGGTGGTTCCATCCAGGTAGTGGTGGGCCTGGGTTCCCGACAGCCCCCGACTGTTACTTTGTGGTGGAGCGACAGGGCAGGTTGAGACCACCTAGTAGAGAGGTGGGCCTGGCCCTGGTCGGCGTCCGCAATTACATCAATTAACACGCTTAACGAGACCTTGGTATTTGATCTGAGTCTGTCCACTGGCCTATACGCACTAACCAACTAGGCGGGAACAGTTATGGGCACTCAACGTCGTGATATCAGCCGAAGCCTTCGTGATGTCAGCGACTGAGGGGCGCACGTCGGATTGGACCGTAATCCTGCTCTTGTATTCAAGCTTATGTATTCGAGCCCTCGAGGCCCCTGGCTTGTAATATAAAGTTTGTATTATTTTAATTTGTGTCTAGAGTTGTGTTGTAATATCTTCTCGTGAATCCTTGATCTTGATCGTACACATTTGCGTGTACGATTAGTGTACGGTTAAATTGGAGGCGTCACACTATCATCATACTATAATAATGTGACAGACCTATAAAATATTGTACGAGTTTAATTTTCCTTTACAAATGCCAATAAGATGAGAAAATTTAATAATTTCATTGGAAGAGAAATTACCTGCTAATTTTTCAATGTATCTGATAATGTAACACCGAAGTAAGTCATATCCCATTTGGCGGCGCTCAAATGATAAATTATTGTTTAAAGTGTTTCCGGGCACTTTTCGGCAGATAGATATGGTCCCTCGGATATATAAAAATACCGACCTTCATCTTGTTTGTCCAGTGGGAGCTCTCAAATTTGACAACGTTTACCAGGGTATCTCTGATAAGCCAATTTTTTCTTGTTCTGCAACAGTTACTATGTCCAACATATCAGCGTCATTAAAAATTTCACTAGCTTGAGAACTTGAGGCAACCAGCCTAAAGAATGAATTAATCTTAACGGTTTATTGCGGCGCTTTTCTCTTCATATCTGCTGAATTACAATTTCACAATTAGCTATATTATAGTTTGACATAGGAAAAAATTGCATCAGAAATAATAACTCATACAAGGTAATTTGCATCAGACCATGATAATTTCTAATACACATATAATATAGTAACTGTTCATAGAATCATACCATCGCTAGTCACACAACTAAAACAAGTACTCCCTCCGTTTCTAAATATAAGTTTTTTTTAGAGATTTCGAATGAACTACCACATATGGATGTATGTAGACATATTTTAAAGTGTAGATTCACTCATTTCGCTCCATATGTAGTTACATGTTGAAATCTCTAGAAAGACGTATATTTAGGAACGGGGGAGCAGACAACAAAACTCTGATGATACAAGATGAGAATTAAGATTTGTTGATTGTGTGATGTACTGATGTGTGTTAAACCTTGGGTCCTCGGCTAGTTCCCGTTGGTTGCAGCCGGAAGATTTGACAAGTGAAGAAGGCATTGTCGCGTCGTCGCCGTACAAACATGATCGAGATCACAGCAGGGCAGGGAGAGCAGAGGCCAGGCGGGCGAGGGCACGAAACGGCCGCGACTAATTTCTGGGTACTAATCCACGTAGAGGCTTTTTTTTAGCGAAATCCACATACAGGCTAATAATCACAGGAGAGTGCAATGCCCTACCTGGCCGTTAGTGGGCTTCACATGGGCCTTTTTCTTTTTTTCAGAATCAACGTTGAGATAGGGGGTATGTATTGTTGGGGAACGTAGCGATAATTCAAAAAAATTCCTACGTGTCACCAAGATCAATCTAGGAGATACTAGCAACGAGAGAGAGGGAGTGCATCTTCATACCCTTGAATATCGCTAAGCGGAAGCGTTACAAGAACGCGGTTGATGGAATCGTACACGCAGCGATTCAGATCACGGTTGATTCCGATCTAAGCGCCGAACAACGGCGCCTTCACGTTCAACACACGTACAGCCCGGGGACGTCTCCTCCTTCTTGATCCAGCAAGGGGAGAGGAGAAGTTGAGGGAGAACTCCGACAGCACGACGGCGTGGTGATGATGGAGCTCGTGGTTCTCCGGCAGGGCTTCGCCAAGCACTACGAAGGAGGAGGAGGTGTAGGAGAGGGGAAGGGGCTGTGCCAGGGGAAGGGTGTGGCTACCCTCTCACTCCCTCATTATATATAGGGGAAGGGGGTGGAGGAGGCGCCCTAGGGTTCCCTATGGGAGGGGCGGCGACCACAGGGGAAACACTAGATGGGTTTGGGCGCCCCCACCCTTAGGAAACTTGCCCCCCAAGCCGGGAGGGGTGGCTGCCCTAGGGGAGGCGCCCCCACCTCTCCAAGTTACGTGAGATGGGGTGGGAGGGGCGCTCAGTCCCTTAGTGGGCTGATGTGCCCCCTTCCCTTGGCCCATAAGGCCCCCCAACGCTTGCCGGGGCCTCCGAAACCCCTTTCGGACACGCTGGTCGTCACCCGGTACCCCCGGAACAATTCCGGACTCCAATACCCTTCGTCCAATATATCAATCTTCACCTCCAAACCATTCCGGAACTCCTCGTCACGTCCGGAATCTCATCCGGGACTCCAAACAACCTTCGATAACCACATACTATTTCCCATAACAACTCTAGTGTCACCGAACTTTAAGTGTGTAGATCCTACGGGTTCGGGAACCATGCAGACATGACCGAGACATCTCTCCGGCCAATAACCAATAGCGGGATCTGGATACCCATATTGGCTCCCACATGTTCCATGATTATCTCATCGGATGAACCACAATGTCGGGGATTCAATCAATCCCGTATACAATTCCCTTTGTCTATCGGCATGTTACTTGCCCGAGATTCGATCATCGGTATCCCCATACCTCGTTCAATCTCGTTACCGGCAAGTCTCTTTACTCGTTTCGTAACGCATGATCCCGTGACCAAATCCTTAGTCACATTGAGCTCATTATGATGATGCATTACCGAGTGGGCCCAGAGATACCTCTCCGTCATATGGAGTGACAAATCCCAGTCTCGATTCGTGCCAACCCAACAGACACTTTCGGAGATACCTGTAGTGCACCTTTATAGCCATCCAGTTACGTTGTGGTGTTTGGTACACCCAAAGCATTCCTACGGTATCTGGGAGTTGCACAATCTCATGGTCTAAGGAAATGATACTTGACATTAGAAAAGCTTTAGCAAACGAACTTCACGATCTTGTGCTACGCTTAAGATTGGGTCTTGTCCATCACATCATTCTCCTAATGATGTGATCCCGTTATCAATGACATCCAATGTCCATGTTCAGGAAACCATAACCATCTATTGATCAACGAGCTAGTCAACTAGAGGCTTACTAGGGACATATTACGATCTATGTATTCACACATGTATTACGATTTTTGGTTAATACAATTATAGCATGAACAATAGACAATTATCATGAACAAGGAAATATAATAATAACCATTTTATTATTGCCTCTAGGGCATATTTCCAACAGTCTCCCACTTGCACTAGAGTCAATAATCTAGTTCACATCGTTATGTGATTAACACTCATAGTTCACATCGCCATGTGACTAACACCCGAAGAGTTTACTAGAGTCAATAATCTAGTTCACATCGCCATATGATTAACACCCAAGAGTTTACTAGAGTCAATAATGTAGTTCACATCACCATGTGATTAACACTCAATGAGTTGTAGGGTTTGATCATGTTATGCTTACGAGAGAAGTGTCAGTCAACGGGTCTGCAATATTCAGATACGTGTGTTCTTTGCGGATCTCGATTTCATATTGTAGATGTTGCTACTATGTTCCACTTGGAGCTATTCCAAATGGTTGGTCCACTATACGTATCCGGTTTGCTACTCATAGTCATCCGAATAGGTGTTAAAGCTTGTGTCGATGTAACCCTTTACGCCAAACTCTTTATCACCTCCATAACCGAGAGACATTTCCTTATTCCGAAGGACAATTTTGACTGCTGTCCAATGATCCACTCCTGGATCACTCTTGTACCCCCTTGCCAGATGTGTGGCAAGGCACATCGCGGTACACAACATGGCATATCGCATAGAGCCTATGGCTAAGGCATAGGGGACGACTTTCATCCTTTCTCTTTCTTCTGCCATGGTCGAGCATCAAGTCTTAACTTCACACCTCACAACTCAGGCAAGAACTCCTTCTTTGACTGATCCATCTTGAACTCCTTCAAGATCATGTCAAGGTATGTGCTCTATGAAAGTCTTATCAGGCGTCTTCATCTATCTCTATAAATCTTGATACCCAACATGTAAGCAGTTTTACGCAGGTCTTCCTTTGAAAAACTCCATTCAAACAACCCTTTATGCTTTCTAGAAATTCTACATCATTTCCAATCAACAATATGTCATCCATATATACCTATCAGAAATGTTGTAGTGCTCCCACTCACTTTCTTGCAAAAACAAGTTTCTTGCAAACTTTGTATAAACCCAAATGCTTTGATCGCCTCATCAAAGCGTATGTTCCAACTCCGAGATGCTTGCTCGAGTCCATAGAAGGATCGCTGGAGTTTCCATACCTTTTAGCATCCTTGGGATTGACAAAAACCTTTTGGTTGTATCGCATACAGCCTTTCCTCACGGAGACCGTCAAGGAAACTTTGTTTTGGCATCCATCTGCCAGATTTCGTAAATGAAATGCAGCAACTGCTAACATAGTTTGAACAGACTTTAGCATCACTATGATTGAGAGAGTCTCATCATAGTCAACTCCTTGAACTTGTCGGAAACTTCTTTGAGACAAGTCGAGCATCACAAATGGTGACATTACCATCAGCGTTTGTCTTCTTCTTAAAGATCCATTTATTCTCAATGGCTTGCCGATCATCGGGAAAGTCCACCAAAGTCCATACTTTTTTCTCACACATGGATCCTATCTCGGATTTCATGGCTTCCAACCATTTGTTGGAATCCGGGCCCACCATCGCTTCTTCATAGCTCATAGGTTCATCGTTGTCTAACAACATGACCTTTAAGACAGGGTTACCACTCAGAAGTTGTACACACCCTTGTCGACCTATGATCTTTGATAGTAATTTGATCTGAAGCTTCATGATCATCATCATTAGCTTTCTCCTCAACTAACGTAAGTGCCACAGAAACATCTTTCTGTGATGCGCTATTCTCTGGTTGAAGTGAAGGTTCAACAACCTCATCAAGTTCTATCTTCCTCCCACTCAATTCTTTCGAGAGAAACTCTTTCTCGAGAAAGGACCTGTTCTTAGCGACAAACACTTTGCCCTCAGATCTAAGATAGAAGGTATACCCAATCATCTTGTTTGGGTATTCTATGAATACACAATTTTCCGCTTTGGGTTCGAGCTTTTCCGACCGAAGCCTATCAACATAAGCATCATAGCCCCAAACCTTAAGAAACAACAACTTTGGTTTCTTGCCAAACCATAGTTCATACGGTGTCGTATCCACGGACTTAGATGGTGTCCTATTTAAAGTGAATGTAATTGTCTTTAATGCATAACCCCCAAAACAGTGGTAGATTGTTAAGAGACATCATACACCATATCCAATAAGGTTCGATTACGACATTCGGACACACCATCATGCTATGGTGTTCCAGGCGGCGTCAACTGTGAAACGATTCCACCTTGTATTTAGTGATTGCCAAACTCATAACTCGGATACTTTCCCTTTGATCAGATCAAAGGAACTTGATCTTCTTGTTACGATGATTCTCAACTTCACTCTAAAATTGCTTGAACTTTTCAAACATTTCATACTTATGTTTCATTAAGTAAATATACCCATATTTATTCAATTCACCGGTGAAGGTGAAAAATAACGATATCCACCGCGCGTGTCAACACTCATTGGACCGCACACATCAGCATGTATGATTTCCAACAAGTCACTTGCCCATTCCATTGTTCCAAACAACGGGGTTTTAGTCATCTTGCCAAAGAGGCATGGTTCACATGTGTCAAGTGATTCAAAATCAAGTGACTTCAAAAGTCCATTAGCATGGAGGTTCTTTCATGCGCTTTACACCAATATGACCTAAGCGGCAGTGCCACATGAAAGTGGTACTATCATTATCAACTCTACATCTTTTGGCATCAATGTTATGAACATGTGTATAACTACGACCGGGATTCAATAAACCATTCACATTGGGTGCATGACCATAGAAGGTATTATTCATGTAAACAGAATAACCATTATTCTCTGACTTAAATGAATAACCGTATTGCAATAAACATGATCTAATCATGTTCATGCTCAATGCAGACACCAATGCAAACAACATTTATCTAGGTTCAACACTAATCCCAAAGGTAGAGGGAGCATGCGATGGTGGTCACATCAACCTTGGAAACACTTCCAACACACATTGTCACCTCGCCCTTAGCTAGTCTCCGTTAATTCTGTAGCTTTTGTTTCGAGTTACCAATATTAGCAACTGAACCGGTATCTAATACCCAGGTGCTACTAGGAGTACTAGTAAGGTACACATCAATAACACACATATATCAAATATGCTTTTGTTGAAGTTGACAACCTTCTTATCTACCAAGTATTTGAGGCAATTCCGCTACCAGTGACAGTTCCCCTAATAGAAGCACTTTGTCTCGGGTTTGGGTTCTTGGGTTTCTTCACTGGAGCGGCAACTGGCTTCCCATTCAAGAAGTTTCCCTTCTTGCCCTTGCCCTTCTTTGAAACCAGTGCTCTTGTTAACCATCGACACTTGATGCTCCTTCTTGATTTCTACTTTACGGCCTTAAGCACGATGAACAGCTGCCGGATTAACTTCCCTTGCATGTCATAGTTCATCACGAAACTCTAGTAGCTTGGTGATAGCGACTGGAGAACTTTTATCAATCACTCTCTTATCTGCAAGATTAACCCCCACTGGATTCAAGTGATTGAAGTACCCAGACATTCTGAGCACATGCTCACTGGCTGAGCTATTCTCCTCCATCTTGTAGGCAAAGGTCTTGTCAGAGGTCTCAACCTCTCAACACGGGCATGAGCCTGAAATACCAATTTCAGCTCTTGGAACATCTCATATGTTCTATGGCGTTCAAAATGCTTTTGGAGCCCCGACTCTAAGCCGTAAAGCATGGCGCACTAAACTAGCAGGTAGTCATCAGAACGTGTCTACCAGATGTTCACAACATCCACAGACGACGCCAGAGGGGTTGGCGCACTGAGCGGTGCATCAAAGATAGAAGCCTTCTATGTAGCAGCGAGGACAATCCTCAGACTACGGCCCTAGTCCGCACAATTGCTTACAATATCTTTCAACTTAGTCTTTCTCCAGGAACGTATTAAAATAAAGAGCTAAAGCGCGAGCTATTAATCCACAACATAATTTGCAAAGACAATTTAGGCTATGTTCATGATAATTAAGTTCATCTAATCAAATTATTTAATAAACTCCCACTCAGATAGACATCCCTCTAGTCATCTAAGTGATACATGATCCGAGTCAACTGGGCCGTGTCCGATCATCACGTGAGACGGACTAGTCATCATCGGTGAGCATCTTCATGTTGATCGTATCTTCTATACGACTCATGTTTGACCTTTCGGTCTTCCATGTTCCGAGGCCATGTCTGTACATGCTAGACTCGTCAAGTCAACCTAAGTATATTGCGTGTGTAAATCTGGCTTACACCCGTTGTATGCGAACGTTAGAACCTATCACACCCGATCATCACGTGGTGCTTCGGAACAACGATCCTTCGCAACGGTGCACAGTTAGGGGGAACACTTTCTTGAAATTTTGTGAGGGGTCATCTTATTTATACTACCGTCGTTCTAAGCAAATAAGATGTAAAAATATGATAAACATCACATGCAATCAAATAGTGACATGATATGGCCAATATCATTTTGCTCCTTTTGATCTCCATCTTCGGGGCGCCATGATCATTATCATCACCGGCATGACACCATGATCTCAATCATCATGTCTTCATGAAGTTGTCTCGCCAACTATTACTTCTACTACTATAGCTAACGGTTAGCAATAAAGTAAAGTAATTACATGGCATTTTCATTGACACGCAGGTCATACAATAAATTAAGACAACTCCTATGGCTCCTGCCGGTTGTCATACTCATCGACATGCAAGTCGTGATTCCTATTACAAGAACATGATCAAACTCATACATCACATATATCATTCATCACATCCTTTGGCCATATCACATCACATAGCATACCCTGCAAAAACAAGTTAGACGTCCTCTAATTGTTGTTGCATGTTTTTACGTGGCTGCTATGGGTTTCTAGCAAGAACGTTTCTTACCTACGCAAAACCACAACGGTGATATGCCAATTGCTATTTACCCTTCATAAGGACCCTTTTCATCGAATCCGATCCGACTAAAGTGGGAGAGATAGACACCCGCCAGCCACCTTATGCAGCAAGTGCATGTCAGTCGGTGGAACCAGTCTCACGTAAGCATACGTGTAAGGTCGGTCCGGGTCGGGCCGCTTCATCCCACAATGCCGCCGGATCAAGATAAGACTAGTAACGGTAAGCAAATTGAACAAATCATCGCCCACAATTGCTTTGTGTTCTACTCATGCATAGAATCTACGCATAGACCTAGCTTTGATGCCACTGTTGGGGAACGTGGTGTTATTTAAAAAAATTCCTACGTGTCACCAAGATCAATCTAGGAGATACTAGCAAGAGAGAGAGGGAGTGCATCTTCATACCCTTGAATATCGCTAAGCGGAAGCGTTACAAGAACACGGTTGGTGGAGTCGTACACGCAGCGATTCAGATCGCGGTCGATTCCGATCTAAGCGCCGAACAACGGCGCCTCCGCGTTCAACACACGTATAGCCCGGGGACGTCTCCTTCTTGATCTAGCAAGGGGAGAGGAGAAGTTGAGGGAGAACTCTGACAGCACGACGGCGTGGTGCTGATGGAGCTCGTGGTTCTCCGGCAGGGCTTCGCCAAGCACTACGGAGGAGGAGGTGTAGGAGATGGGGAGGGCTGTGCCAGGGGAAGGGTGTGGCTGCCCTCTCTCTCCCTCACTATATATAGGGGGAAGGGGGTGGAGGAGGCGCCCTAGGGTTCCCTAGGGGAGGGGCGGCGGCCACAGGGGAAACCCTAGATGGGTTTGGGCGCCCCCACCCCTAGGAAACTTGCCCCCCAAGCCGGGAGGGGTGGCTGCCCTAGGGGAGGCGCCCCCGCCTCTCCAAGTTACGTGAGATGGGGTGGGAGTGGGCTGATGTGCCCCCTCCCCTTGGCCCATAAGGCCCCCCAACACTTGTCGGGGCCTCCGAAACCCCTTTCGGACACGCTGGTCGTCACCCGATACCCCCGGAACATTTCGGACTCCAATACCCTTCGTCCAATATATCGATCTTCACCTCCAGACCATTCCGGAACTCCTCGTCACGTCCGGGATCTCATCCAGGACTCCAAACAACCTTCGGTAACCACATACTATTTCCCATAACAACTCTAGCGTCACTGAACTTTAAGTGTGTAGATCCTACGGGTTCGGGAACCATGCAGACATGACCGAGACATCTCTCCGGCCAATAACCAATAGCGTGATCTGGATACCCATATTGGCTCCCACATGTTCAACGATGATCTCATCGGATGAACCACGATGTCGGGGATTCAATCAATCCCGTATACAATTCCCTTTGTCTATCGGTATGTTACTTGCCCGAGATTCGATCGTCAGTATCCCCATACCTCGTTCAATCTCGTTACCGGCAAGTCTCTTTACTCGTTCCGTAACGCATGATCCCGTGACCAACTCCTTAGTCACACTGAGCTCATTATGATGATGCATTACCGAGTGGGCCCACAGATACCTCTCCGTCATACGGAGTGGCAAATCCCAGTCTCGATTCGTGCCAACCCAACAGACACTTTCGGAGATACCTGTAGTGCACCTTTATAGCCACCCAGTTACGTTGTGACGTTTGGTACACCCAAAGCATTCCTACGGTATCCGGGAGTTGCATAATCTCATGGTATAAGGAAATGATACTTGACATTAGAAAAGCTTTAGCAAACGAACTTCACGATCTTGTGCTACGCTTAAGATTGGGTCTTATCCATTACATCATTCTCCTAATGATGTGATCCCGTTATCAATGACATCCAATGTCCATGGTCAGGAAACCATAACCATCTATTGATCAACGAGCTAGTCAACTAGAGGCTTACTAGGAACATATTACGATCTATGTATTCACACATGTATTACGGTTTCCGATTAATATATTTATAGCATGAACAATAGACAATTATCATGAACAAGGAAATATAATGATAACCATTTTATTATTGCCTCTAGGGCATATTTCCAACATGTATATACGTGGGAAATACGCCTTTGTATCGCTAATCACCACAGCATCGCTCGATCGTTAGAGGGGCCAGGCCCCTGCAAGGATGGCAATTTTACCCATGGACATGGATATCCATGGATATCCGACCCGAATGGATAGGGTTTGGATATGCTTTCGTGTCCACGGGCGGCGTCCAAACCCGACCCGATTGCTCGTGGGTAGGGCATGGATATAATCTTATACCCATGGATATACCCAAACCCGACCCGATAGTATGACTTAATGGGCAAAAATCTACTATCCCTATCCCACATTCACATGTCCACTGCAATTTTATACTTCATTATCTAAAACACGCAAAAGAAATTACACAATCCCTGTCGTAACTTTTATTAGTTGACATTCAATCCCGTTCGTAACATACTCCAACACTCCTTCCCTTACTTTTATCTCCTTGTTAAATGACTCATCATTCTCATCTATTAGAAAAATACGAAATGATCTTAGGTTGTTAGTGGACGTGGATTTAGCATAGTGAAGCCTATCCTGCTACAAGGTGAAGAATGGAAGAGCTTATGTTAATATTGTGTTATGTCTTATTTATATGTCTCGAGAGGACCTAATGAATATCCAGTGGGTATGGATATTCATTGGGTTTGGACATGGACACAATTTTCCACCCGTGAATTTTTCATGGGCAGGCAAAGACTGCCTTCATGGATATGGATATGGATTTGATATTGTTCAACCCGATCCAAACCCGGCATATTGCCTGCTCGTCCCTCTTGTCTCCGTCACTAAGTCGTACCAAGAAGATGGTGATATGCATGCTCCCATGCCCAGCAGAAGGCAGAAGCGATCCGACATGTCAGGCGCAAGCTGAACAAGGTCCGACGCTCTGGAAACACGTTGATTGTTGGACCGCCGAACCGTCGATGTTGATTGTTTTTGAACGGTTTGCGAATAATTGTTGATCTTTAGAATGTGGCAGCCGCCAGTGCCCAGTGGTCGTCGAGGCGGAGACATGTCTGAGCACGAAATGGTGACGATGGTGATGACGGTCGATGGCGACGGGAAACTTGCAGAAATGGTTTTGAGAGGTATCGTTCGTGCATGCTGCCAACGGCCTAATTAACCATGCCTTTTCAGCAAACTTACCAGTAGCAACGCACTGAATATACACGTACTTTACCCCCACTTCCCAACGCGTGACAAAGGCTGCTGGGTCTAAGTAAAGTTACCGTGGTTGCACTCTAGTCCTGGTCTCCTGGTAGTAAATAAACTCTATTATTTGCACGCCTCTAGCTATAATTAACACAAAGCCGGGGAAAGATAACAGCATGTACGCCTCCAACGCAGAACGTCGTCAAAACCACTCACCATTTTGTCTCAAGGCCTAGCCATTAGAGAGGCCACCCAATCGAAGTGCATATGCACGCAGGCCGGAGAAGGAGAACTCGTTGTCAGATATGGGTAGCTTCCTGCCATGGCGATCATGGTCTTTGATAGTACTATTTCTCTTGTTACAGTCCATGCTTCAATTGTCCTCTGGCTGCTTCGCGGAGGAGCGAGCTGCTCTACTAGACATCCAGTCTTCCCTTATGAGAGCGCATTCCCTGATTGCGCTTGATTCATGGGGGCGGGATGGCGATGACTGCTGCTCATGGGATCTTGTGAAATGCAACAATAGCGCCCAACGAGTGTCCCATCTTGACCTTAGCTTGGTATATTTCCTGACAGATGTAGATTATCGTTGGTATTTAAACTTGACAGTGTTTTCTGCATTCCATGAGCTTCAGTACCTAGATCTCTCATACAACTATCAATGTTCTCTAAGCTGGGAAGGTACGTACCTGCTCCAGATTCTTATATGTGTGTATGGCTGTTTCTTATTCTCCTAGTTGTACAAATAATACACCTGCAGGGTTAGTTGGACTATCCAAGCTTCGATATTTTGACCTCAGTGGCACTTCGTTGGGAGGGGCTTTCCCGGAATTTATCGGGAAAATTGTTTCACTCGAAGTCTTAGCTCTCAACGATAATATCTACCTCAACGGAAGTCTTCCAGCCACATGTACGTATACAAAAGTATAGGTACTTATTGTACTGAGGTAGACATCAAAATTTTCATACCCATAAATCATAATCATCTCGTGTCCATACACACTTTGCAGCTGTTGAAAATCTTAGAAATTTGCAACAATTGAATATGTCTGGGAATAGATTCAACGGGAACCTACCGGAATCTCTATTTTCGCTTCCACTACCAGAAAAACTGCGTTTGCCGACGGCCGAATCTATGCCGACGGCCCCCGTCGGCATCGACGCACCTATGCCGACGGCCGAGGATGGGCCGTAGGCGTAGAAAAGCCGTCGGCATACATCAATCTATGCCGACGGGGCCGTCGGCATAGACGAGGCCGCCGGGACCTCCCGAGATACGCCTACGGGGCCCGTCGGCATAGGACAGGCCGTCGGCATATCCCGGGCCCACCTCTCCGGTCAGTGCTGACCACTTGACGGCGTTTATCCTACGCCGACGGGCGGTAACGGCTGCCGCCGGCATATCTATGGCAGAGGTATGCCTACGGCACAGCCGTCGGCATAGGCCCCTCTGCCACGTCAACGATCCGTGTGCCACACCACGTCATCGATCCGTGTGTGCACAGATATGCCGACGGCCTCGCTGTCGGCATATGTTTACTTTACTTCATTTTTTATTTTATCTGAGGCAGAGATATGCCTACGGCATAGCCGTCGGCATAGGCCCCTTCGCCACGTCATCGATCTGTGTGCCACGCCACGTCATCGATCCGTGGGACAATCTGCGTGTGTGCACATATATGCCGACGGCCTTGCCGTCGGCATACGTGTATTTTATTTTATTTTATTACTTTTTACTTTGTTTTGTTATTTTTACTTTATTTTAGTTTTTGCTTTTGCATAAGATAATTATGCCTTATCTAAAAAAACATACCCGATGGTATATCGATTGCCCCCCATTACGAACGTCGCTATCGCCGTGTCACGGAGGGGGGAAACGGTCGACACGGAAGGAATTCTGGTTGGTGGGGGGATTCGGGGTGTAGTATATCACCGAAATATCGCACAGGTCCCGATGCATATGTGAAAGTGTTCATGCATGCGTAGACGCGCGTCTTGGGGCTCCGGGGTGTGCCCCCCCCCCCCCCTCACGGACGGCGCTGCCGCCGGCACCTGGAGGGGGGAAACGGACGCGTGGGGTCTACACGGAGGGGATCTTGCTGTGGGTCTGGCCCGGATGTTGCTCCAAAGTGTTCCTATGGGCTGACCTAACACAACCGGGTGGGGAGGTCCACTGGTCAAAGCCCGTCCGTGCAAAGTCAAAGGGGTAGATCCCGTGGTCAAACGCTACAGGGTTAGGCGGGACGGGGGCACTGGGGGTAGCAATGCCACCGGAGCGTCGCACCGGGCCCTCATACATGCGGGGTGGTGTGGTGGCATGTCCGAAGAGGCGGGACGCGTCTCCGGTGCGTGGCCCCCCTCACGGACGGCGATGACACGGTAGTAGACGTTCTGCGGTAACGATGCGGCGTCAATATTACTAAATACTCGGAGCGGGATAAAATCATGAGTTTTTTTGCACGACGTGGGCACATGTGCTATAGGAACGATGGTATTTTTTCATAATTTTTGGTGATGGAGAAGTATCCGAAAAATTCCCTCTACGCGGATTGCCCTTCGCGCGTCTACGGCTGTGGCCGGCGGCCTCCGGGGGCTAGCATGCCGCCAAATCTTGCGCCGGCAGCCTCTCACAAGTCTGGAAGTGTTGTCGCGGTTGCAAACGCCCGGCACGTGTGTCCGGGGTGTGCCCCCCTCACGGACGGCGCTGCCGCCGGCACCTGGAGGGGGGAAACGGACGCGTGGGGTCTACACGGAGGGGATCTTGCTGTGGGTCTGGCCCGGATGTTGCCCCAAAGTGTTCCTATGGGCTGACCTAACACAACCGGGTGGGGAGGTCCACTGGTCAAAGCCCGTCCGTGCAAAGTCAAAGGGGTAGATCCCGTGGTCAAACGCTACAGGGTTAGGCGGGACGGGGGCACTGGGGGTAGCAATGCCACCGGAGCGTCGCACCGGGCCCTCATACATGCGGGGTGGTGTGGTGGCATGTCCGAAGAGGCGGGACGCGTCTCCGGTGCGTGGCCCCCCTCACGGACGGCGATGACACGGTAGTAGACGTTCTGCGGTAACGATGCGGCGTCAATATTACTAAATACTCGGAGCGGGATAAAATCATGAGTTTTTTTGCACGACGTGGGCACATGTGCTATAGGAACGATGGTATTTTTTTCATAATTTTTGGTGATGGAGAAGTATCCGAAAAATTCCCTCTACGCGGATTGCCCTTCGCGCGTCTACGGCTGTGGCCGGCGGCCTCCGGGGGCTAGCATGCCGCCAAATCTTGCGCCGGCAGCCTCTCACAAGTCTGGAAGTGTTGTCGCGGTTGCAAACGCCCGGCACGTGTGTCCGGGGTGTGCCCCCCTCACGGACGGCGCTGCCGCCGGCACCTGGAGGGGGGAAACGGACGCGTGGGGTCTACACGGAGGGGATCTTGCTGTGGGTCTGGCCCGGATGTTGCTCCAAAGTGTTCCTATGGGCTGACCTAACACAACCGGGTGGGGAGGTCCACTGGTCAAAGCCCGTCCGTGCAAAGTCAAAGGGGTAGATCCCGTGGTCAAACGCTACAGGGTTAGGCGGGACGGGGGCACTGGGGGTAGCAATGCCACCGGAGCGTCGCACCGGGCCCTCATACATGCGGGGTGGTGTGGTGGCATGTCCGAAGAGGCGGGACGCGTCTCCGGTGCGTGGCCCCCCTCACGGACGGCGATGACACGGTAGTAGACGTTCTGCGGTAACGATGCGGCGTCAATATTACTAAATACTCGGAGCGGGATAAAATCATGAGTTTTTTTGCACGACGTGGGCACATGTGCTATAGGAACGATGGTATTTTTTCATAATTTTTGGTGATGGAGAAGTATCCGAAAAATTCCCTCTACGCGGATTGCCCTTCGCGCGTCTACGGCTGTGGCCGGCGGCCTCCGGGGGCTAGCATGCCGCCAAATCTTGCGCCGGCAGCCTCTCACAAGTCTGGAAGTGTTGTCGCGGTTGCAAACGCCCGGCACGCGTGTCCGGGGTGTGCCCCCCTCATGGACGGCGCTGCCGCCGGCACCTGGAGGGGGGAAACGGACGCGTGGGGTCTACACGGAGGGGATCTTGCTGTGGGTCTGGCCCGGATGTTGCCCCAAAGTGTTCCTATGGGCTGACCTAACACAACCGGGTGGGGAGGTCCACTGGTCAAAGCCCGTCCGTGCAAAGTCAAAGGGGTAGATCCCGTGGTCAAACGCTACAGGGTTAGGCGGGACGGGGGCACTGGGGGGTAGCAATGCCACCGGAGTGTCGCACCGGGCCCTCATACATGCGGGGTGGTGTGGTGGCATGTCCGAAGAGGCGGGACGCGTCTCCGGGGCGTGCCTCCCCCCCCCCCCTCACGCACGACGTGGGCACATGTGCTATACACCGGGCCATGTCTCGGAGGGGGGAAACAGCCGTAATTGTCCATTTTCTTAGCACAAGTCTAATGAATACCGGAGCTCACAAATATGCCGTAATAAAAAATGAAAAAATATGTCGTAAAAAAATATGCAAAGTACCTATGCCGACGGCCAGGCCGTCGGCATAGATTGACACGTGGCATGTCCATCTATGCCGACGGAAGATGACCAAGGAAGAGGCGCGGAGGATGGGCATAACCTTGGAGAGGCCCGAGTTCTTGGCGGTAAGTATAAAAGATTTTTCATTATGCTTTCATTATGCTTTCATTACCTTGTGGTACATTATGCTTTATGCTTTATACTTCCATAACACCAATTTGGACACACCTACATGCTTTATGCTTTTATTATGTAGGTGTGTCCTAATTGGTGTTATGGAAAAGACGAGTCCTGGGCGGCATTGGTGGATCTTTGGTGTGATGAGGCTGGAGCCTGGACGGCTATGAGAACCCAAAATAAGGCTAACCGAGGGACGGAGGGAGTACATGCTCAGGGAAACCGAAACCACTATCTCCACAAGGCAGTTAATGTATGACTAACCCCATTAAACATTCTTCTTCTTCTATTTACCATCACTTTCTTATGTATGACTAACCTTTGTTTGGTGGTGCAGGAGGAGAAACCGAAGCGGCCGCTCTCACACATGCAGGCGTGGGAGATCGCCCATACGCGGAAGGACCCCAAGCCTGGCGAGCCCAAGTACTACGGCAAGAAGACCGCAGGGAGGAAGAAGGCCTACTCCGAAGCGTATCTGGAGTTACATCCTGACACACCTGACCCCATTGCGGCGCCTCTGGACGACATGGCGGTGGTGAGGATGGGGCCCAAGGAGCACGGTCGGGACCCGGTTCTCGATGCTGTGATCACTCCTAGTATCTCCTACACACAGCTTCGTCGGATCGACCCGAGCCTGAGCCAGCGCACGAGCCAGCCAGTGACTAGTACACAGTCCCTCTTTCAGGAGCAACAATCTGTAAGTATTTTCCCTCTTATCTTCATTTCTCACTTCATTTTCCGCATTTAGTAGTTTTATGAGTTCCATCATGTCATACCGTAGGCCTATATGGAGTACACACGCCAGGAGACCATGGCGTGGCATCAGAGGCTTTATGAACACCAAGTGTAGAGGGATAGCCAGATGCAGCAAGCTTTTCAGGATATGGCGGCCGGCAGGTGTCCTCAGTTCCCTACAGCACAATACCCTCCAGCACAACCAGTGCTGATGAGCTTTGAGGAGTTTGTGGCACAGAACGCTGGCCCCTCGCCGATTAGTTCATCCCCAATCTATTCACCCTAAGCATGTCATGCCTTTCAACACAGTCATAGATCCCGTGCATATGTCTTTTCAACATGCAGGGAACAGGTGGATCTACCGTTGGCGGTAGTCTTCGCAGCACTCCAGAGACACGGAGCCCGACCACTCCGATCCACGGAGGCGGAGGAGGAGGCGGTCTTGGCGGTAGCGCTGCCGCTAGCACTGATGACCTGGACTTTGGCCGTCTTGGCGGTGACGACCTCCGCGGTGCTCGATGATGCTTGAGATGTGATGATGTTGCTTGACATGACTTGTGTGTGCTGATCTATTGTTGTGATGGTGCTCGATGATGCTTGAGATGTGATGATCATTTACCTGACTTGTGTGATGATGCTTATGCTTACATTCGTTGATATGCTTATGCTTGTGTGATGATGATCTATTATTGTGATGATGCTTATGCTTACGTTCGTTGATATGTGCTGATATGTGCTGCTGATATGTGCTGTTATATAAGTGATGTTATTTGAATTGAACTGATCTGAAAACAAACAGAAAAAAGAAAAAAAAAGCAAAAGCAAACTATGCCGACGGCTAGGCCGTCGGCATAGGGCTAGCGTGAGCTCCCAGTAGCTGACACGACGGCCTAGTCGTCGGCATAGTTTAAAACTGTGCCGACGGCTAGGCCGTCGACATATGTGCCCACGTGTCAGCTACTGGGAAGTCTGTTTGAAGGACTATGCCGACGGCCTGGCCGTCGGCTTAGTTTCAAACTATGACGACGGGCCAGCCGTCGGCATAGCCCTAGTCCACGAGCAGCGGCCGGTCGGCACGTGGCACACCTATGCCGACGGCCGGGCCATCGGCATAGGGGTGCCACGTGGCGACCAGTCGTTGGGCAGACTTGACGGCGGGCGCCGTTAGGCGGTAACGTTGCCGATGGCCGTGGCCGTCGGCATAGATGTACGGACACCGTCGGGATAGGTCGATATGCCGACGGCCTTTATATGCCGACGGCATTCCTGGCTACGCCGACAGATATTTTGCCGACGGCCCTATGCCGACGGGGGCCGTCGGCATAGGCCTATGCCGACGGCAATTCGGGGCTATGCCGACGGCCCTGGCCGTCGGCATAGGGTGCGATTCCGGTAGTGTTCCTCACCTAAAGATCCTCGATCTCTCCACAAATAACTTCAGTGGGCATATTCCAGTTACTTCATCCTTAGGGCCAATTTCACCTGAAGTCCTAGATCTCAGTTTTAATCGCCTCAACGGAACTCTCCCGGTTAGAGGTAAAAAAACATCTTACAATGGAAAAAGGGATTTCATGTTCTGCTACCTGTAATAATTATACTAGCTAATTGTATGCATTGCAGCTTTTAAAAACATCAGGAGCTTGAATTTGTGTAGCAACCAGTTTAGTGGATCTCTCCCTAAGTCATTATTTGCACTTCCTCATCTCAAGTTCCTAGATCTCTCAGGTAATAATTTTGAGGGACGTTTTCCTATTAATCTGTCTTTGGTGCCGGTCCCCCTTGAGGTCTTACATCTGGAATATAATAAGTTGAGTGGACCTATTCCGACTGAACAAGGTACATAATGAGCATTTCCAGTTTATATCAGTAAAAGTAATGTTGCCAGCGTTGCTAACGTCATGATTTTCCTATGTCCACAGAATTTGTAAATCATCAGAACATACGAGAGTTGTATTTGAGTTCCAACCGATTCAGCGGAAGCATTCCAATATTCTTGCTTTCGCTTCCACATATTGAACGGCTGAACCTCTCGAAAAATTTTCTGGGGGGACAGATTCTGAGTAATCGGTCTTTGAATCTTTCACCGTCGCTTAAGAGTCTTCGGTTTTCTCAAAACAATTTGAGTGGTAGATTTTCTTTCACTTGGCTTGGAAATCTCACAAAACTAGAAGAGATAGACCTTTCAGGCAATTCGAACCTTGTTGTTGACGTTAATATTTCCGGATGGACACCTCCATTACAATTGAAACAACTACTGCTCTCTGGTTGTGACCTTGACAAGAACATTATTGCAGAACCATATTTTTTACGCACACAGCATCATTTAGAGGTGCTTGATTTGTCCAACAATAACTTGCCAGGCAGCATGCCAAATTGGTTGTTTACAAAGGAAGCAACACTACAGGATCTAAATCTTGGGAATAACTCGCTAACTGGATCTCTGGACCCAATATGGCATACCCAATCTTCACTCAGTGTTATCAACATACACATGAACCATATCACAGGACAGCTGCCGGCCAACCTCAGCTCAATGTTTCCAGGCTTGTTTGTTCTAGATTTTTCTAGTAACGACTTATTTGGGCTCATACCAACGTCATTGTGCGAGATCGACTTCATGGAAATTTTAGACCTATCAAGCAACAACCTTTCTGGGGAAGTTCCAGCTTGTGTTTTTACTAATTATCCCATGCTAATGACCTTGAAGGTCTCAAACAACAAGCTTGGTGGTCTGCTTTTTAGTGGAATGAGTAATTTGTCCAGTATACGTGAATTGTGTTTGGATGGTAACAAATTTAAAGGGACATTGCCTCGTGATCTGGCAGGAGAGAAACTAAGGGTCATTGATTTGCATGATAACGAGCTGTCTGGCAAACTCGATACATCATTTTGGAATATGTCTTGTTTGAAAGTCCTGAATCTTGCTGGCAACCATATAACCGGCAAAATTGATCAACACATTTGCGGCTTCACGGAAATACGCCTTTTAGATCTGTCGCGCAACAACCTTACAGTGTCTGTACCAAACAGTTGCTTCATAGTGCTAAATTTTCTTAACCTTACTGGGAACTCCTTATCAAGCGATATCTCTTTTGCTCTTTTCAACACATCAAGTCTAATTGCTTTGGATATCAGGCACAATCATTTCATGGGAAACCTCAATTGGGTAGGTTACCTTGTAAACATTAGGCTACTTTCGCTGGGCGGAAATAAGTTTGAAGGGCAGATCACTCCAAACCTGTGCAGACTCATGTACATGAGGATAATTGATTTGTCCCATAACAAGCTTTCTGGTTCTCTGCCAGCATGTATCGGTAACATATCTTTCAAAGGTGACACAGATGACCAAATTCTTCATTCAATTGATGGGATTGCTAGTCCATCCTATCACACTTTCTATGACTTAAAAGACTTCACCTTTGCTACCAAAGGGAATCTCTATACATACGGTCGTAGTTTCTTCATTTCTATGGCTGGCATTGACCTGTCTGCAAACATGTTGGATGGAGAAATTCCTTGGGAGCTAGGAAAACTGAGGCATATCAAATCCCTTAATTTGTCCAACAATTTCTTTGTTGGTCCGATCCCAACAACCTTGGGCGGCATGGAAGAGATAGAAAGCTTGGACCTCTCCCACAATGAGCTGAGTGGACCAATACCTTGGCAGTTAACCCAGCTATCTTCTTTGGGGGTGTTCTCTGTGGCATACAACTACTTGTCAGGATGCATACCAAACTCTGGTCAGCTCAGCTCATTCAACATGGACAGCTACCTAGCCAACACCAACCTTCACAATATTACTCAGGGGAATACTTGTGCTGCTCCCAGTCCAGATCATGCTGCGGGGAAAGATGTAGAAGAGATGCGCAGTGACCCAGTTCTATACGTGGTCACAGCTGTCGGCTTTGTTTTTGCATTTTGGGCTACTATTGGGTTCTCATTTTGCCATCCTTATGGAAGATCTGTAATGCTCAAGCTGTAGTGCTTGAGCAATTACACATTGCAAGTTATGTTGCTGAACCGTACTGCAGTTGTGTACCACTTGAGCATTACATGTTAGAAATGTATGGTTTGAATGTAAGATCGACGGAGCTTCCTTAAATTTCTTTCTTGCTCTGTAATGTAAACTACATTGTAACAGATTGTGCTATTTCTTAAAGAGAACGCATCAGACCCTTTACATCTCTGCAGCAATAATAGAGGTTCATGCAGTCATGCTTGTAAAGTCGCTGCTAATTCCTTCTCTTGCTTGTTCTTGACGACCCTTTCAAGAATCTGATTCTATGGCCAGTGGCACCAGCATACCTCCTTCAGATCATCAGGCACTCCACTACTTTTGATCTTTTTTACTAAAGTTATTTTATATCTATAATAGTCCGTAAAATGGAATTCATCTGAAACGTCGACATTTATTAATAGTTCTTCAGCAATTACACATCTTCTCGAGCTGTAGTGCTTGAACAATTACAAATTGTAAGTTATGTAATGCAAAACAGTATTACAGTGATGTAGTGTGCATTCCTGAAATTACTTTCTGGGTATGTAACACAACTTTATTTTGTATCAGATTCTACTTTTTCTTGGTGAGAGTGTATCAGATGAACTTGATTAGTACAGTGATAGAAACTACAATGAAAGAGCGACCTTTGCTTCTCACACAAAAACAGAAGTTAACATGGGTTCGAGTGGCATTTCACCCCTAACCACAACTCATCCGTTGATTCTTCAGAATCTTAGCATATATGTACAACAAATGATGAAGGTTCATGCATTCAAACTAGCAAAGTCACCACTAATTCCTTCTCTTGGTTGCTCTTGACAACCTTTTACCCTTTCCAGAATCTGGTTGGACAGAGGACTTCGAGAGCAATCTCGAGCCCTCCCCAGGCTGTACGTCTCCACCAAATTGCTGCCTGAAGCTAATCTGTGCATTAACACGGCCAGAAAGCGTGTTCTGGCTGCCTTTGGTCAACAGGCCTCTGGCCTCTGGTGTTTCTTCCTTTTAACTCTTTCTCTGTTTCTTTGGCTACCCTCCTTGTAATTCAACTGTTTTGCTCTTTGAATCGCAACGAAAGCAGTCTTGGTCTGCATTTCGTCAAAAAAAGACGATGATTAACTCCTCAAGTCTTGGTCCAAGTAAACTGCCCAGTCTCAGCCAAGTGTTGTGCTCCTAGACTTCTATTCCTTGCATGTCCTTGTCTATAGCTGGTGCGAAGAAGCTCGCAAAATAGTGCAGAACCGCAGAAACACACTCACCATTTTCTCCTCAAAGTCTGAGCACCTACAGCCCAACTGTAGTTTATATGCACGCAGACAGGAGAGGGAAAAGCTTACTACTATCAGATATGGGTAGCTGCTTGCCGTGGGGATCATTGTCGTTGATACTATTTTTCTTGTTACAGTTCATGCTTCACTTGTCCTCTGCCTGCTTCGTGGAGGAGAGAGCTGCTCTACTGGACATCCAGTCTTCTCTGATAAGAGCGGGCTCCCCTGGGACACTTAATTCATGGAGGAAGGATGGTGATGACTGCTGCTCGTGGGAGCGTGTGAAATGCAACAATAGCACCAAACGGGTGTATCATCTCAACCTTTCCTTTGTGTCTTTCACGACAAATGTAGATGATCGTTGGTATTTAAACTTGACAGTGTTTTCTGCATTCCATGAGCTTGAGTACCTAGATCTATCATACAACTATCCATGTTCGCTAAGCTTGGAAGGTACATACTTGCTCCAAATTCTCTTATAATAATGTGTGTGTGTGTGTGTGTGTGTGTGTGTGTGTGTGTGTGTGTGTGTGTGTGTGTGTGTGTGTGTGTGTGGTTGCTTCTTATTCTCCTAATTGTGAAAACAAAAACACCTGCAGGGTTAGTTGGACTATCCAAGCTACGATATCTCGACCTCAGTGACACTACACGGGGAGGGGGTTTCCCGGAAATTATCGGGCGCATTGTTTCACTGGAAGTCTTAGCTCTCAACTATAACAACCTGAATGGAAGTCTTCCAGCCACAGGTAATACAAAATTATACTTCTTTTAGTACTGATGTAGACATCAAAAAATTTCATACACATAATCATCCTGTGTCCATACACACTTTGCAGTTGTTAAAAACTTAGAAATTTGCGACAATTGAATATGTCTGGGAATAGATTCAACGGAAACCTTCCAGAATCGCTATTTTCACTTCCTCACCTAAAGATCCTGGATCTGTCCAGCAATAACTTCAGTGGGCATATTCCAGTTACTTCATCCTCAGGGCCAATTTCACATGAAGTCCCAGGTCTCAGTTTTAATCGCCTCAACGGAACTCTCCCGGTTAGAGGTAAAAAATAATAATATAATCTTACATTGGAAAAGGGGAATTTCATGTTTGATACCTCAGTTTCTGCTACCTGTAATAACTGTAATACTTGTATGCATCGCAGCTTTTAAAAACATCAGGATCATGAATTTGGGCCACAACCAGTTTAGTGGATCTCTCCCTGTGTGCTTATTTGCACTTCCTCATCTTGAAATCTTAAATCTTGATTCTAATAAGTTGAGTGGAGCTCTTCCAAATGAACAAGGTATTCCCACAGTCCTACTAGAATGAGCATTTCCTGCTTATATCAGTAAAGATGGTGTCACCATTATTTTCCAATTATTAATACATGATTTTGGTACTTCCACAGCATTTGAAAATCTACAGAACCTACAGGAGTTGTATTTGAGTTCCAACAGATTCAGCGGAAACATCCCAACATTCTTGTTTTCGCTTCCACATATTGAACAGTTAAATCTCTCAGGAAATTTCCTTGGCGGACCAATTCCAATAAATCCATCTTCAAATCTTTCATTGTCGCTTAAGAGTCTTCGGTTTTCTAAAAACAATTTGAGTGATAGACTTTCTTTCATTTCGCTTCAAAGCCTCACAAAACTAGAAGAGATAGACCTTTCAGGCAATTCGAACCTAGTTGTTGATGTCAATATTCCTGGATGGACACCTGCATTCCAATTGAAACAGCTATGGCTCTCTGGATGTGGCCTTGACAAAAACATTATCGCCGAACCACATTTTTTACGCACACAGCATCATTTAGAGGTGCTTGATTTGTCCAACAATAACTTGTCAGGTAGCATGCCAGATTGGTTGTTTACAAAGGAAGCAACACTACAGGAACTATATCTTGGAAGTAACTCGCTAACTGGATCTATAGACCCAATATGGCATACCCAGTATTCTCTCAAGGTTATCAACTTACACATGAACCATGTCACTGGACAGCTTCCAGCCAACATCAGCTTAATGTTTCCATATTTGGATGTTCTAGATTTTTCGAGTAACGACTTGTTTGGCCACATACCAACGTCATTGTGCGAGATCAGCGGCATGCATGTTTTAGACCTATCAAACAACAAACTTTCTGGGGAGGTTCCACCTTGTCTTTTTACTAAAAGTAGGCTAGCGATCCTGAAGGTCTCAAACAACAAGCTTGGTGGTCTGATTTTTGGTGGGACGAATAATCTGTCCAATATATATGAATTGTGCTTGGATGGTAACAAATTTAAAGGGACATTGCCTCATGATCTGGCAGGAAAGCTTCTAAGTGTCATTGATTTGCATGATAATGAGCTGGCTGGTGAACTCGATACGTCATTTTGGAATATGTCCTCTTTTGTCAGCCCTGAATCTTGCTGGCAACCATATAACTGGCAAAATTGATCAACACATTTGTGGCTTCACAAAAATTCTCCTTGTAGATCTGTCACGCAACAACTTTACAGGGTCTGTACCAAACAGTTGCTTCATAGTGCCGAACTTTCTTAATCTTACTGGGAACTCCTTATCTGGCGATATCTCTTTTCCCCTTTTCAATACATCAAGTCTAATTGCTTTGGATATCAGACACAATCAGTTCATGGGCAACCTCAATTGGATAGGTTACCTTGAAAACATTAGGCTACTTTCACTGGGCGGAAATAAATTTGAAGGGCAGATCACCCCAAACCTGTGCAGACTCATGTACTTGAGGATAATTGATTTATCCCATAACAAGCTTTCAGGTTCTCTGCCAGCATGTATCGGTAACATATCTTTCAAAGGTGACACAGATGACCAAATTTTTCAGTCAGTCGATGGGATTATAACTCCCTTCTATAGAACTACCTTTGACTTAAGAGACTTCACCTTTGCTACGAAAGGTAATCTCTACACATACAGTCGAAGTTTCTTTCTTTCAATGTCAGGCATCGACCTATCTGCAAACATGTTCGATGGAGAAATTCCTTGGGAGCTAGGAAATCTGAACCATATCAAATCCGTTAATCTATCCTGCAATTTATTTGTTGGCTCGATCCCAACGACCTTTGGCGGTATGGAAGAGATGGAAAGCTTGGACCTCTCCCACAATAAATTGAGTGGCCCAATCCCTTGGCAGTTGACCCAATTATCTTTTTGGGGGGTGTTCTCTGTGGCATACAACAACTTGTCAGGATGTATACCAAACTCTGGTCAGCTCAGTTCATTCGGCATGGACAGCTACCTAGCCAACACCAACCTTCACAACATTACTCACACGAATACTTGTGCTGCTCCCGGTCCAGATCCTGCTGTGAGGAAATATGTGGAAGAGATGCCCAGTGACCCAGTTCTATATGTGGTCACAGCTGCCGGCTTTGTGTTGACATTTTGGGCCACTATTGGGTTCTCATTTTTCCATCCTTACGGAAGATCAGTAGTGCTCAAGATGTAATGATTGGGCCATTAAACATCCGTGCTACAGTCATGTAGTGCTTGAGCAGTGCATGTTAGATATGTATAATCTTTAAATGTAAGATCCACAGAGCTTCCTTAAGTTTCTTTCTGGCTCTAATGTAACCTACTCTACTTTGTAACAGATTGTACTATTTCTTAAAGAAAATGTATCCTGGCTCTTCATGAGTTTTTCATTCATCTACAGGATAAGGCAAAGGACATCAGTCACACCAAGGGCCAAGCTTGTTGTACTTTATAATGGAAAGATGTGTGATTTAAAAGGCTCAGTTCAGCAACTTTCTTTTTCTCCAACATTGTATTTTCAAGCTTAAGTTGCACCTCTTGAAGCTTATCATTTATAGTTTTATCCACAGCAACAGAAATGTGTTGTTCCCTTTCTTTCTTAGGGCCTGACAAAAGAGCTTCGTAATACTGTCAATATGAACAAACACAGGCATATAAATGGATCAGAATAGTACATAACTAACTATAAAACAACTTATCTCCAAGAAAAACTATACGAGAAGCTCTAGAACAAGACAATGGATAGTAAAAGATAGTACTACACCTCTCTCTGAGTTTCAAGTTGGCTTGCTAAAAGACGATTGTATTCATCCACAATCTGTTAAGAAGAGCAGGACACATGATTTTGAGGAACAAGAATACCAAGAAGGTGTTACAGAGAATCAAAACAAAGAAACTTAAAACTCTTACTGTGTCAGCTTTGCTGCTAAACATAACTCCACTCATATCTGAGTCATCGTGCATGATTTACATCGCTTTTTGAGTGTACCAGAAGTCGTAGTCGTCTACTATGGCAGGAATGATTAAGCATTTCACATATCTGAGTCAGCCAGCGTTAGCATACCTTCCGCATCCAACAAAACCACATATCACACAGATCCAAAGGTTTTCAGAGGTCTGGCAAACAGAACATGTAGGATTTGTAGGAGCTTCAGACAGCTTCTGACAGAACTGACAAACCTGAAACGGAAACAACAATAAATAAAGGTAAACTACGACAGAACCCAATACACTGGAAATTTAACCCTATACTTATATGTGAATGAATATGTTTGTGTCTATAAATAAGCATTTACTTGTTTGCAACTTTATGATCCAGACAATTCAAGTGAAAGTCTACTTAACCTCTTAGGTAATTAGATTCAAAGAGGTACCATGAACATTCAAGGCTCTCTCTATGCCTGGGTGAAATTCATTCATATGAGCACCAGGCACAAAGTTTAATATTTAATACTCTGCAAATAACCCAGAACCTTAGTAGATTCCGAGTGTCCAAGGCTACAAATAAACCTCAGTGTGTGATCTCAGTCACTAGATGATTGCATATTTGGCACTACTATAGAATTCTTATTATTCACTGACCAATCTTACTGAAGAAAAATAAAAGGAAAGTGAACACACGAGAAGATTTATGTAGAAATGACTAATGGAAACTCGGTGCGGTGAAAAAACAAAAGAAGAGAAGATAACTTCCATCCAAAACAAAGTAAATCCTTGTTTCCGCATTGGCAAGTAAAGAAACAGTAATTAGAAGTTCCTTCCTTACCGGACAAGATGAACTGACCCACATTGAAACACATAAACACTGGAAAGAATGGTCACAATTAGTAGCCCCAATTCCGCTAATGTCTTGATCCAACCTTTCTGAATCACACGCAAAAGATAGTTAAGGAACAGACTGGTCATGTAATACCTTACACTAGATACATAACTAAAGTGACGAGCAAAAAAATCTAAAAATTGAAGATGAGAAAATGGAATATTGGTATATCTAATTAAATGGTTTCCGAAATGTAGCCAGAAAACAAGTGGGTGTATCTGTGGATGGTCATACTTAAAACAACAGAAATGCATGCATAAGCCGTTATATTTTAACCCACATACACAGTTCTGCAATTTGATAGAAACTACATCGGAGAAGTCCAAGCAACTTAAAAGGTTGCCTCCGGAAGCTGTCTGTAAGAGAGAGACAGCATGAAAATTGATTTGCCTAATATTGTGGGCTGCCCTTAAAATAAGGTAATCTGGATTTTGTGAGGGTAAAACTCCACAGAGATGTAAATTTGATGTTTGCAGATGGTGTTTCTGACAAATAAAAGTGCCTAATATTTTTACTAGATTATTACACTGCCATTTTCTGAAGCAATGTGGCCATAATCAGAAGTACACTTTGCACAAGTTCATATCCAATGTTAACACAATACTAGCTTTTGTGTATGCCTTAAATAAGGAGTTGAGCTATGCAAACAGGGCAAGTCGGAAGCTCGGTAGATCCAACCGGCGGGATGACGGCCAACTCAGTGGATGATGTGTATTGCATAGCAACTATAAACAGAACATGGCACACCTCTACCTGCACCATGGAACAGCAGGCACATTTCCCAAATTTAGCAGCAGCAACGCACAAAATGGATAAACCAATCAACACCAATTTGGCAATCTTACAACCTCTGAGGACAAGAACCTCCAGCCATTGAGGTCCAGGTAGAATCCATCGGCACTCTTCTGATCCTCAAACGCACAAAATGGTACCGGTCCTCCGCCCCGTCATCGCTAGGATCATGACGGCGCATACAAGTGGTTATGTGTGAATACTTAAATGCAATCATCAAGACTAAATGCGTCTAGAAATTCACCTGATGACACGGATCTCAGAGGCGAGCTCGATGCAGGAGACCAGGAGGCGCGGCACGCGGAAAAGAGCAAATTAGTGAGAAATCAAAGGCAGGGGTAGAGAGATGCAGGGGAGCGGTGGGTCAGCGGGCCCGGAGGAGGAGGAAGAGGGGGTGGCGGTGGCGGCGACGGCGACGGCGGAGGCATGGCATGAAGCGGGGAGGGTGGGGGAGGAGCGGTGGAGGTGGAGGTGGAGGACGCCGCAGGTGTGCTGGATCCTAGGGTTCCGTGCGGCCGCAGCGGAGGTCACGCCGAGCAGCTCGAGAGGTGTTGTGGCGGAGGTGGTGGAGGGAAGAGGGTTGCTGGAACGCGGGGAGATGGGATTCGATGCCGACATCGTCGGCGGCGGCGGCGTGGGCGTCGGGCAACTCGACAGACTGGCAGCTGGCTAACGAAGGCTGAACAGTGTCAGGAACTCAGCACGCTTTCATCTGAAAATAATCCAATTTGTTACTGTACTTATTACTAGTTGTGTGACGAAATGTTACTGAATTTCAAAATTAACCATTTTTTTAGAACACAAAATTAACCGAGTTGCGTGCTATGATACCTAGCATCAACAACAAGAATTACGTCGATCAAAATCGTCAAAAACTTCAAGTGCAGAATTTACACGATTCCCTTACTGGAAATTATATATAGATGAAAAATAATATAAGGCATCGATCATTTTGTTTGAATTTTTTTTATCAATGTTTGGATGGTTTGGAAAATAACTTGGAAGGATGGTTTTAATAATGAGATATCAATATAAATAATTCTACCATGTGTATTAGTTTTTGTACTATTTCTATGTTACCATTTCTTTAGATATTTCGAAAACTCCCTAGGAAAAAAACATTGATTTCATTGCTATGTCATGATTATACATTTGATAAACAAGAGTAAGAGAGGAGTGAAAGATCCACCTCTCATCCTTGAACTTGTATTCTAACTCACTTTCCAGCTTAAAACGCTACTTTAGGCTTCTAAAAATTTGTTTAAGACACAAAACTTCCACCCATTCGAGTGGTGATTCAGCCAGAGTGTGTGAGCATAGTTAGCATGGGTTGCTCAAAATCAGTGGCGAATCTTGGAACAAAATCGAGGGCGGACTCAAAGTTAACGGGGTGGGAAAAAAAGCCACTAACTCCTAATTCTTTTGCCCAAAGAAGGTTAAAATTTGCCAGAATTTTTTGAAATATGAAATCTTGTACCCCAAATTAGCTCAGAATTTTTCAGAGTACTGCTGGGCACACACCAATACAAAAGACTAGAGAAGCAACAACAATGATAGTAATGTTGCTTACTAATGGTATTGCAGAACAACTAGAAACCAATATATAGAAATAGATGCCCAATTATCCAACTGGAAGCCATCTGTCAAAATTAGCATAAGTATTAGCAATATAATGGTATACCAATATAAGGCATCAATAAGTGACTACTAACACTTGTAAAACTGAGATATATCTCTAAGAAATCAAATTGTACTCACGAGGCAAATGTCCATTGCGATCTTTCATTTTCTGGAATCGTATCATAATTTGATCATCGGGAATACTTTTAAATATCCTTTTCTCGCAATAGCACACCATTAAATCATTGAGCCAATCATCCGATATCTTATTGCGTAAATCAGTTTTAATGATCTTCATTGCTGAAAAAATTCGCTCGACCGAGGAAGTTGCCACTGGAAGAATCAATGTCAACTCGATTAGGCGATATACCAATTGGAAAGTTCTATGTTTTGTTGTTTGAACCATCAACCGAGCAAGGGTAGAAACATCCGAACATCCATTGAATTCATCACTTCTCCTAATATTTGTAAGAAATGTTGGAAGTTGAGTTCTTAGCAACAGCCGTTCAGATTGTGTAAAATCCTCAGCGTAAATTTCAGCAAGTCGAATAAGTTTGTCAACATTAAACTTTGAGAACTTGTTGGTTGGAGTAAGGCAAGACATGCAATCCACTAACTCGGTGTTAACTTCATTAAATCGATGATTCATCTGGTGAGAGTTGCATCAAGAGCAACATTGAATATGCTAACCTTGAAATAATGATGTCGAGTCACCTTATTCTTGCTGCGAACAGATTGCCCCATAGCTCCAACAAGATCATCCATGTTTGGCACCTCAATGCCATGTTCCTCACAGAAGTTTTTTGCTTGGTCGCATAATGACTCATACCCATTATCCCTCATATTTTGCAAAGCTTCTTTCACATCCAAGATCAAACGCAAGGCTTCAACAACATCTTGTTTCTTTCTTTGCAAAGCTTGTGATAGCAAATTAGTGATGCTCAACAAGTTTATTAAGAATAGCATGATGAACACAAACTGGAAGCATTCCATCTGTATGATCAAACCTGAAGCTCCACCTTGAGAAGTGTGTTCCCGGGCATCATCGACCACAATTGCAAGCACATCCACCACTGCATTCCACATTGTGTACAGACGAAGTAAGGTTCTAAGATGTGAGCCCCAACAAGTAGCTCCTGGTCTAGCTAGGTTAGTTTCTTGATGTAACCCAGTTCCAGATGATATCTTACAATTTTCCATCATTTCTATCAAGTTGTCTTGATGCTTTGCAAGCAATGCACCCTTCCTTTTGCAAGATGAACCCACCTGAGTCACTATCAAGGGAAGGTAGTTGAAAAAATCAGCAATAACCGGACAACACTGAGCCACTGTGACAACCACTAACTGCAACTGGTGGGCAAAGCAGTGAACAAAGAAAGCATATGGACTCTCATCACGAATTAGCTTTTGCAAACCGTTGAATTCTCCTCTCATATTTGAAGCCCCGTCGTAACCCTGTCCACGTAGCCTATTAATAGGCAGGCCATGGTACTCCAACACATGGACCAATGCTTCTTTAATTCCGGCAGATGTACAATCTATGATGTGCTTAATAGCAAGAAATCTCTTCTGAAGCTCCCCGTGATCATCTAAAAATCTGTAAATTTGGGAAGATAAAAGTTAAAAGACAGAAATGAACAATGACTATGCAAGTTTGGGAAGCTACAAGTTAAAGACATAAATTCATATGCATTACCTCAAAATTATTGCCATTTGCTCCTTTATTGAGCAATCTCTAGCCTCATCAATAAGTATCGAGAAATTCTTATCTCCAAGCTCTTCCTTGATGACTTTGGTTACCTCCAATGCACAACATGTAGCAAGGTCCTTTTGAATATCTGGACATATCATAAGTGCATTGCCTTGCCCCTTATCAAATGCATCTTTCACATCCTTATTCTTGTCCTTATACCAGTCCAAGAACTCCCTAAAATTGCCTTTGTTGACGGAATTGGAGGATTCATCATGTCCACGAAAAGCTTCCCCTTGAGCTATGAGATACCTTGCACAATCCAATGATGCAGTCAAGCGGATTTTATATTTTATATCAGCCTCTTTATTGTATACTCGCATTTTGGTAGCCACATTGGCCCTTTGATTGCTGAAATCAACACATAAGCCCACAGCAATGTTGTGGTAACTAGATGGACCACCAACATGTTTCCTAAAATTTCCCAAAGCAGTTTTCCAACGCTTGTAACCATCTACTGTAAATACATCATTGCCAAATCTAGCCGCTTGTGATGGATTCTTGAAAAGAAAACAAGGGAAACAAAAGGCAGCCTCCTTTTTCACACTATATTCCAACCAATCAAACTTATCTAGCCATTGTGGTTGAAAGGATCTCCAAATTTTACCATCCAATCCCACTTCAAATTTATGCCCAGTAGCTTTGTTTCTTTGTTTCAACAAATAAGCTCTTCTCACTTCACTTCGAATTTCAGGGGCATAATCTTCTATTGGTATTCGATCAGCCGGATCACCAAAAATCTGACTTGGATGGAATTCCGGTATATGATGCTTTGGTGGTTGGTTTGTGCTCTCATTAGTTGGGGGATTGGTACTCTCATTTGCATGGGGATTAGTGCTCTCATCGACATCGGTTGAGGGATTAGTGCTCTCATTTGTTGGAGTAGGATGAATTATGTTCTCAATAGAGGCTGGTTGAACAACAACATCAACTGGACGAGCATTGGGTTCGGAAACAACAAGGGGAGCATTTGAATTGCTTGCAAACCAGCTGTGCAAAGTTCTTTTTCTCTTCATTTCTACAAACAAGAATAGCGATTAGTACTAGGTTAATCTTATATACACAGCTAGCCATATTGGTTCTCTTTTCTAGTACTTGTACAGTTTAACTAACCACTTTTAACAACTAGCTACCATTAGTTCATTAGCATGAATTAGTAGCCAAATAGGAAACCAAATAGCTAGCTACAAATAACTACAGAGTATAGAACTACAGACTACATTACAGAATACAACCTTCAGGTTCAGGAGCTGTCGAGTAGAGCAGCGAGCAACAGCCCGATGGCGCAGCAGCTCGGATAGCCTAGGCGCCCAACAATGAACTAAGCCCCCCCCCCTCTAATCCACGGCCACGCTAGGGAGGGCACGGGTCAGATGGAGATGCAGTCTGGCGCCATTTTGGGGAGGGGAAAATGACCAGATTAGGGGAGAGCAGTCCGGGCGCCAATTTGGGGAGGTGGGCTGGCGGCGGCGGCGCGAAGGAGAGGTCCGGCGACCGGCGGCAGCGCGAAGAAGGGGTCCGGCGACCGCCGCCGGCTAGGGGCTAGGGCAGTGTAAATCCAGGCGAGCGAGCAACTGCACGAGATGGTTCTCTGCTCTGGAAATTGATGGGCTGGAAAGGACTATTGAGTGGCTGGGCTGGGCCTTGAAGTTTCAAACTAGTACTAAAAAAATTTGGCATCGCTGGAGGGCAGGCTCAAGCCTGTTTAAGCCTGCCTAGGAGATTCGCCACTGTTCAAAATGGCACATTAGCTAACAACATACCACTTATATCATCCAAATAACACGGCTAATGGTATATGTAAGCTCAATAATTCTTCACATGATTTGTCTCTCCAAAACACAAAGGCTCTCTCAATTTGCCATATATGTACCTTTTTTTTGTAAAAAGAATCAGATCTATTATAAAAGTTCACCAAAAGTACAAAGCATCTCAAACATAATAAAAATTACATGGAGATTCCGAGACCACTGAATGACTACTACTACGGCCAGAACAAGCAGTCGACGCGCTCCTCGTTTGTTGATACCTTGTCTTATGAACGTGACTGACATGGTATGTTTGTTCGACTGTAAATCCTCTAAACTGTCACTAACAAGTTTTTTATGCATCCAATGCTTATAGCAAGCAAAATGGTGTGTCGTCGCACTTTATCTCAAGACATCTCCAACATTGACCTTGTCGTGTTGATTCTCACTCTACAAATGCAATAATTAAGATGAGGGATGGAACATGGGAGGGCACATGGCGCCCAACAGATATTAACCACAAGCAACAACGAACGCAACCGATCCCTCTTCCAGCATGACACCATGTCTGAAGAACCTGATCATTATCATACTCCTCATATGAAGTTTCTTCATCCGCCCCCCCCCCCCCCCCCCCCATTTGAAGGTTGTACTAGCCATTGATGCATACGCCGCTTTGTGAGCTTACACCACGTATGCTGGGGTGTCGTCACCCCTTCCAGCAAGTTTCTTTTGCCAGCATCCTTTTGCAAACTTTCCCATGGATGAAAAAATCACACATATTACAAATCAGCTAATAGGAGCTTATGTTAAAATATTTTTTCGAAGCAAGTTTTGATGCGAGTTTTCCACATTGCCCAGGAAAAGTCAGCAATCCCCACAACATGAAAGATCACCTCCACAAGGATATATTTCTTGCAGCTCACCAAAAAATTGGGTAAACAAATGGGTCTATAATACACCCCCATGGTAGTGCATATATATCACTCCACACATAAGCATAGTCTTACAAACCGGATTGCTGACCGACCTGGTGAGCCTGTCGGTCCAGGTTTTCACCAGCCAGACCACTTGTTCACTTGTTCGTTTGCTGGGTTTTTATTAGGCTATAAAAAAATCTGTTTTGTAGGCTATTATAGTAATGCGATGAGGTCAAATAAGATACTAAGTTCCTTAATTTTGACACATAATCGATCGAAGGGCCAAGCCGAAGGCTTCGCATGTTCCCCTAACGACCATGGTTTGATTCCTAGCCTTTGCAGTTTGTTTTTCTCTTTCAAACTAACAATGTGCCTATCACCGGTTCAATTAGTTTTGGTTTTTCTCCTAGTTTGTGCAAAAACCAACCAGTTCTCTCCGGTCTGTTTGCAACACGGTCTTTAGAGTCTAAAAAATCACCTGTGTTGGTTTTGGGTTCCATGCATGGGTTTGGCCCTCGTCGGAGGTGCCCCGCGTAACTAGCCTAATTCGTCTCTACGTGGGCGGTCTGGACTCGGTGTCATCAATGTTGATATCTGACTTCGTTAGGCACAACATGACAACATGTGTTTCACGGGCACGATCCCAATTGCGTTCTGAGATCGGCGTTTGTACTTTGCAGGTGTGTGCAGCTATGCGTTGATGGATCAGCATGTTGTGGCATCGCAGGGCGATTTCTGTTAGGTGGTGCTATTTGAGTGTTGGGTTCTAGGGAGGAAACTATATGTCCAACCTTCCATGGTAGAACCTGGGAATGGTGGACTTCACGCGACATTTTCTTGTCGAAGACATTGCCTCGAGTTTTCTTAGACTTCTCTTCAGGGTGAAACCCATTATCTGATCTCATCTCAGTGGTTGTGTCCTGCGACGGCGCCGCTCGTAGGTCGTTCTCTTCCTTGATGCGTCACTTGTTTGAAATGGACCACCACTCCTGTTACTCTAGAGTTGCAACCATTCCTGATTGATGTTGTGAGATTGTGGGCACATGTTTCCTCTCTTCTACTTTATCTTATTTTTTCCCCTTTCATTCTCTTCTTTCCCCTCTACCATGATCACTTGATTGATGCCATATTTTCCCATGTGCTATCTGCTAAAACAAATGAAGCCAGCAAATTGCTAGATATTTCAAAAAAAAACATTAATCGCTTTCTTTTCCTTTTTGTAATACTTTGACTGTGTGCATTCTGGATGTCTTGACTAGCTTTTTATATTGTGTTGGTGTACGTACATATTGAATGCATGTAGGATATCTTTTTGATATTAATATATTCTCCTTATCGGAAAAAAGTATGTCTAGTCCTTTCATGAGCCTGGTATAGTACCCTTGGACCCCCATGTGGCGTCTTCAGAACTTGAAATGTCTAGCCGGCACTTACTGTCCAAAAAAAAAGGAAACAATCTAGCCGGCACCTAATGCCGGCTGCAACTAATTGGCCATCCACCTCGTCAAGAGTGCATCGAAATATATTTACAACAAGATTCCCTGTGGATGATGAATGATTGCCGATCGATGACTCGATCCATGTAAACTGACCCCGTCTGTGCCAAGCTGTACTCCTTGCCTCGTATTCCTGGCATGGTCTAGTTGTAAGAAGAAGCCAGCGAAAGATAAAAGCAAAGCCTGCAGAACTGTAAAACCACTCACCGTTTCTCTTCGAAAGTCTAGCTACCTACAGTAGTCCAACCTAAGTGTATAGGAGAAGGAAAAGCTTACCACTGCAGATATGGGTAGCTGCCTGCCATCATGTGGATCATTGTCTTTGATACTACTTGTGTTGTTGCAGCCCATGCTTCACTCGTCCTCTGGCTGCTTCGTGGAGGAGAGGGCTGCTCTACTTGACATCCGGTCTTCCCTGCCGAGAGCGCATTCCCTGATTGCACTTGATTCATGGGGGGATGATGATGTTGATGACTGCTGCTCGTGGGAGCGCGTGAGATGCAACAATACAACACAGCGAGTGTCTCATCTCAACCTTTCTTTCATATTTCAAACTTATTTACACGATCATTGGTATTTAAACTTGACGGTGTTGTCTGCACTACATGAGCTTGAATACCTTGATCTATCAACCAACTATCCCTGTTCGCTAGCCATGGAAGGTACGTATGTACTCCAAATTCTCCATTTTTTTAGAACAATATATGTGTGCAATGACTTCTTATTCTCGTTGCTGTACGAACAAAAACACATGCAGGTTTAGTTGGACTAGCCAAACTTCGATATCTCGACCTCAGTTACAATGCATGGGAAGGGGCGTTTCCAGATTTTATTGGGCAAATTGTTTCACTGGAAGTTTTAGCTCTCAACAATAACTACATGACCGGAGGTCTTCCAAGCGCAGGTGCAGACCTGTGCTTAATTAGAGTAGAGTACTAAGGTAGACGTCAAAATTACATATTCATAAACTCGTCTCGCATGCCTACACACATTGCAGCTGTTGAGAATCTCACAAACTTGCGACAACTGAAGATGTCTGTGAATAGATTGAACGGAAGCCTCCCAGTTTCGCTATTTGCACTTCCTCACCTAAAGTTCCTAGATCTCTACAATAACAGGTTCGATGGGCATATTCCAATAGACTCATCCATGGTACCAATTTCACTGGAAGTACTAGATCTCAGTTGGAATCGCCTCAACGGAACTCTCCCGGTTAGAGGTAAAAAAAATCTTACATTGGAAAAAGGGATTTCATGTTTCATACCTCGGTTTCTGCCACCTGTAATAATTATACAACTTGTATGCATTGCAGCTTTTAAACACATCAGGAGCTTGAATTTGGGTCACAACCAGTTGAGCGGATCTCTCCCTGTGTCATTATTTGCACTTCCTCAGCTGAATTACCTAGATCTCTCGCATAATTACTTTGAGGGACATTTTCCTACTAGTGTGTCTTCAGAACCAGTTCAGCTTGAAGTCTTACATCTAGAGTCTAATATGTTGAGTGGAGCTCTTCCGACTGAACGAGGTACACAATGAGCATTTAATTCTGACCTAGATCAGTGAAAGTAATGTTGCCATTGTTTCTAATTGTTACATGATTTCATTATTTTGCAGAAACTAAAAATCTTCAAAACCTACGAGAGTTGTATTTGAGTTCCAACCAATTCAGCGGAAGCATTCCAACATCCTTGTTTTCGCTTCCACATATTGAACAGTTGAATCTCTCAAATAATTTGTTGGGAGGGTCAATCCTGATAAATCCTTCTTCCAATCTTTCATTGTCGCTTAAGAGTCTTCGTTTTTCTCAAAACAATTTGAGTGGTAGACTTTCTTTCATTTCATTTCAAAGCCTCACAAAACTAGAAGAGATAGACCTTTCAGGCAATGTTAACCTAGCTGTTGACATTAGTATTTCCGGATGGACACCTCCGTTCCAATTGAAACAACTGCTCCTCTCTGGTTGTGACCTTGACAAGAACATTATTGCGGAACCACATTTTTTACGCACACAGCGTCGTTTACAGGTGCTTCATTTGTCCAATAATAACTTGTCAGGTAGCATGCCAAATTGGTTGTTTACTAAGGAAGCAACGCTACTGGATCTAAATCTTGGGAATAACTTGCTAACTGGATCTCTGGACCCAGTATGGCATACCCAATCTTCACTTGGTGTTATCAAGATACACATGAACCATATCACAGGACAGCTGCCGGCCAACCTCAGCTCAATGTTTCCAGGCTTGGCTGTTCTAGATTTTTCTAGTAATGACTTGTTTGGGCACATACCAACGTCAATATGTGAGATCAGCTCCATGCAACTTATAGACCTATCAAACAACAAACTTTCTGGGGAGGTTCCAGCTTGTGTTTTCAATTATCCCTGGCTATACCTCTTGAAGGTCTCAAACAACAGGCTTGGTGGTCCGATTTTTGGTGGGATGAATAATCTGTCCAATACATATGAATTGTGGTTGGATGGTAACAAATTTAAAGGAACATTGCCTCATGATCTGGCAGGACAGTCTATAAGCGTCATTGATTTGCATGACAACGAGCTGTCTGGGGAACTCAATACGTCATTTTGGAATCTGCCCTCTTTGTCAGCCCTGGATCTTGCTGGAAACCGTTTAACTGGCAAAATTGATCAACACATTTGTGGCTTCACAAGAATTCTCCTTCTAGATCTATCGCACAACAACCTTACAGGGTCTGTACCAAACAGTTGCTTCATTGTGCTGAATTTTCTTAACCTTACTGGGAACTCCTTATCTGGCGATATCTCTTTTCTCCTCTTCAACACATCAAGTCTGATTGCTTTGGATATCAGACACAATCAGTTCATGGGCAACCTTAATTGGGTAAGTTACCTAGAAAACATTAGGCTACTTTCGCTGGGCGGAAATAAGTTTGAAGGGCAGATCACTCCAACCTTGTGCAGACTCCTGTACTTGAGGATACTTGATTTTTCACATAACAAGCTTTCAGGTTCTCTGCCAGCATGTATTGGTAATCTCTCTTTCAAAGGTGATAGGGACGATGCAATTTTTCAGTCAGTATATAAGGGTTATAAGTATGACTACTTCAGTGTCTATGACTTAAGAGGCTTCACCTTTGCTACCAAAGGAAATATCTACACGTACGGTCGCAATTTCTTCAATTCAATGGCTGGAATCGACTTATCTGCAAACATGTTGGGTGGAGAAATTCCTTGGGAGCTAGGGAATCTGAGGCATATCAAATCCCTTAATCTGTCCAGCAATTTCTTTGTTGGCCCGATCCCAACAACCTTTGGCGGCATGGAGGAGATAGAAAGCTTGGACCTCTCCCACAATGAGCTGAGTGGACCAATGCCTTGGCAGTTAACCCAGCTATCATCATTGGGGGCGTTCTCTGTGGCATACAACAACTTGTCAGGATGCATACCAAACTCTGGTCAGCTCAGCTCATTCAGCATGGACAGCTACCTACCCAACACCAACCTTCACAACATTACTCAGGGGGATACCTGTGCTGCTCCCGGTCCAGATCCTGCTGTGGGGAAAGATGTGGAAGAGACGCCCAGTGACCCAGTTCTATATGTGGTCACAGCTGCCGGCTTTGTGTTGGCATTTTGGGCCACTATTGGATTCTCGTTTTGCCATCCTTACGGAAGATCTGTAATGCTCAAGTTGTAGTGCTTGAGCCAAACATCCGCACTACAGTCATGTACTATAATCTTTAAATGTAAGATCCACAGAGCTTCCTTAAGTTTCTTTCTGGCTCTAATGTAACCTACTCTACTTTGTAACTGATTGTACTACTTCTTAAAGAGAATGTATCAGACCCTTTACATATGCAGCAAATAATGGAGGTTCATGCAGTCATGGTGGCAAAGTCGCCACTAATTCATTCTCTTGCTTGTTCTTGATGACCTTTCACCCTTTTCCTGAATCTGATCCTATGGCCAGTGGCACCAGCATACCTCCTTTGCAATCATCAGCCACTCCGCTATTTTTAAACTTTTTGCTAAAAAATATTTTATCACTCTAATAGTCTGTAAAAAGGAATTTATCTAAAATATCGACATTTAGGTAGTTATAAAAGCAAAACATATTGGACAAAATGTCATTTATTGACAGTGCTTGAGCAATAACACATCCTTACGGAAGATCTGTAATGCTCGAGCTGTAGTGCTAGAACAATTAAAAATTGCAAGTTATGTAATGCAAAACAGTATTACAGTTATGTAGTGTGCATTCCTGAAATTACTTTCTGGGTATGTAACATAATTGTATTTTGTATCAGATTCTACTTTTTCTTGCTGAGAGTACCAGATGAACTTGATTAGCACAGTGAGAGAAACTACAATGAAAGAGTGACCTTGCGCTTCTCACACAAAGTCAGAAGTTAACATGCAGAATCTTAGCATATATAACAACTGGTGAAGATTCATGCATTCATACTAGCAAAGTCACCACTAATTCCTTCTCTTGCTTGTTCTTGACGACCTTTTACCCTTTCCAGAATCTGATTCCATGGCCAGTGGCACCAGCATACCTCCTTTGAGATCATCAGCATGTGAACTCTTCGCAATAGACTTTTGTAACTTAATGGAATATCTGAAGTCTTTTATCTGCATGGATTATATAGGACATGTTAACGAATGCCCCTAGTACTGAAACCCACCTCGAGATATTATAGCTTTTACACAAAACAGCAATGAAAAATATAGGCACCTGTTCTTCCAGGTCAAGAATCATATCATCCTTCAGCTTCAACTGTGCACTCTCCCTGTGAATGCAGAATCATCAAAAAAGGATACAGGAAACTTGTGGCATTTTAGAATGGAACAGATATGAAAGGAGAATATTCAAACAACCTCTAAATAAGACTGAACATGACATGAAGTATATAGTTCAGCAAATCATTTCAAGTATCTATGTTCATAATGTGCCCCAAAAAATGCATTATTTGACTCCTTGAATGCTGCACGGCTACTACCATTTTCAGGTGGAAAGATCAAAACATACCTTTCCTCTATTCCTTTTACTGTCTGGCGCCATATATCCTGGCTCTTCGTGAGTTTTTCATTCATCTACAGGAGAAGGCATAGGACATCAGTACATCAATAGGCAAACTGGTTGTACATTATAACGGAAAAGGCAGCATGATTTAAAATAAGCTCACTTCAGTAACTTTCTTTTTCTCCAACATTGTATTTTCAAGCTTAAGTTGCAGCTCTTGAAGCTTATCATTTATAGTTTTATCCACAGCAACAGAAATGTGGTGTTCCCTTTCTTTCTTAGCATCTGATAGAAGAGCTTCGTAATACTGTCAATATGAACAAACACAGGCATATAAATGGATCAGAACAGTACATAACTGTAACAAAATTTATCTCCAAGAAAAACTATATGAGAAGCTCTAGAACAATACAATGGATAGTGGTCATACAAAAAAAAATAGTACTACAAAGGAAAGAGCACTGCACCTCTCGCTGAGTTTCAAGTTGGCTTGCTAAAAGACGATTGTATTCATCCACAATCTGTTAAGAAGAGCAGGGCACATGATTTTGAGGAACAAGAATACCAAGAAGGTGTTACAGAGAATCAAAACAAAGAAACTTAAAACTCTTACTGTGTCCGCTTTGCTGCTAAACATAACTCCACCCATATCTGAGTCATCGTGCATGCAGTTTACACAGTTGTCCCTGGGATATTCACACTTTGAACTGAACTTAGCATGCTTTACATCGCTTTTTGAGTGATTGAGTCGATGGACATAACTGTCACCAACATAATCCCAAACACGCTGAGTTTCCAAATCGAGAGAATAGCAGTGCTGAGTGCCTTTCCAGTGCCTGATTGAATGCCCTTCTTTATACCTATAAACGGCAAATTAATAAAGTGAAGGTTGATTTGGGCATGTTGACAAAAGTAGAATTAATAATATATTTAACCTCTGACATAGTTTTTCTTTAAATAATCATGTTAAATGCTTCAAAATAGCACATAGCAGAGCGACTATGGGTTCTGAACATCTGATAAAAAAGGTCAAAAGGAAATAATTATTACTACTAAAAGACATGTATCAGGGAGTCTAGGAGAAATAAAAGCGATGATATAGTTAAATTTCATGTTAAATGCTTTGAAATAGCACATAGCAGAGTGACTATTAGTTCTGAACTTCTGATGAGAAAAGGTCAAAAGGAAATAACTATTGCTACATAAAAGACATGTATCAGGTAGTCTGGGAGAAATAGAAGTGACGATTAGTAAAGTTCCAATGTAGGTTTCCTACTTTTACTACATATAAAAGCCACATATCAGGGAGTCTGGGAGTAGTAGAAGTGATGATATAGTTAAGCTCCAATGTAGGTTTCCTTTCTTCCTAACTTCTACTGAGTGCACCAGTACAGCATATTATGTAAAGGTGTAAAATGCTTGAGCATTCCTGCCATAGTAGGACGACTACGAGTTCTGGTACACTTTCAGTCACCCGGCGTTAGCATATATACCTTCCGCATCCAACAAAACCACATATCACACAGATCCACAGGTTTTCAGAGGTCTGGCAAACAGAACATGTAGGATTTGTAGGAGCTTCAGACAGCTTCTGACAGAACTGACAAACCTGAAATGGAAACAACAATAAATAAAGGCAAACTACGATGGAACCCAATACACAGACAATTTAACGCTACACATACATGTGGTTATAGTGTTGGAAACTTGAAATGAATGTTTGTGTCTATAAAGCAGCATTTACTCGTTTGTAATTCTATGACCTAGTCAATTGAAGTGAAAGTCAATATGTATCTTGGATAATTAGATTCAAACAGCTGGCAACAACATTCAATACTTTATACCGGGTAAAAATATATTCATATGAGCACTAGACACAAGGTTTAATATTTAAGTCAATGTGTATCTTATTCTTAGATAATTAGATTCAAACAGTTGGTGTGAACATTCAATACTCTATACCGAGTGAAATTTATTCATATGAGCAACAGACACAAAGTTTAATATTTAACACTGCAAATACCCCTGAACCTGAGTAGGTTCCGAGTGTCCGAGAGTACAAATAAAGACCAATGTGTGATATCAGTCACCAGATAACTGCACATTCGGCATTGCTGTGGAATTCTTGTTACTTCACTAACCAGTCCTACTGAAGAATATTAGAAGTGAACACATGAGAAGATTTATATAAAACAAGTAATGGCAACCCAGTGTACTCTAAAGACAAAACAAGAAAAGATGACTTCCATCTGAAACAAAGTGAATCCTAGTTTCCCTGTTAGCATGCAATGAAACAGTGATTAAGAAGATCCTTCCTTACCGGACAAGATGAACTGACCCACATTGAAACACATGAACACTGGAAAGAATGGTCACAATTAGTAGCCCCAATTCCGCTGATGTCTTGATCCAACCTTTCTGGATCACACATAAAAGATAGTTAAGGAACAGACTGGTCATGTAATTACATAACTAAAGTGACGAGCAAAAAAATCTAAAATTGAAGTTGAGGAAATAGAATATTGGTAGGTCAAAGTAAATGGTTTCCGAACTGTAACCAGAAAACAAGTGGGTGTATCTGTGGATGGTTATACTTAAACAACAGATATGCATGCATAAACCGTTATATTTTACCCCACAGACACAGTTCTGCAATTTGATAGAAACTACATGGGAGAAGTCCAAGTAGCTTAAAAGGTTGCCTCCAGAAGCTGTCTGTAAGAGAGCGACAACATGAAAATTGATTTGCCTAATATTGTGGGCTGCCCTTAAAATAAGGTAATCTGGATTTTGTGAGGGTAAAAACTCCACAGAGATGTAAATTTGATGTTTGCAGATGGTGTTTCTGACAAATAAAAGTGCCTAATCTTTTTATTAGATTATTACAACTGGGGTTTTCTCCAGTAATGCGGCCATAATCAGAAGTACACTTTGCATGTAGTTCATATCCAGTGTTAACACAATACTAGCTTCTATGTATGCCTAAAAGGAGCTCACCTATGCAAACAGGACAAGTCGGAAGCTCGGTAGATCCAACCGGTGGGATGACGGCCAACTCAGTGGATGATGTGTATTGCACAGCAACTATAAACAGAACATGGCACACCTCTACCTGCGCGATGGAACAGCAAGCACATTTTCAAAATTTAGCAGTAGTAGTGCACAAGATCAATAAACCAACTACACAAGATCAATAAACCAACCAAGACCAAGTTAACAATCTCATAACCTCTGAGGACGAGAACCTCCAGCCATTAAGGTCCAGGTAGAATCCATCGGCACTCTTCTGATCCTCAAACTCCACAAGCACGCTGTACCGGTCCTCTACCCCATCGTCACTATGATCATGGCGTCTCATACAAAGTGTCATGTGACCATAATCAAATGTAATCAACTCTAAATGCGTCTGGAAATTCACCTGATGACACGGATCTCAGAGGCGTGCTCGACGTAGGGGCCGCAGAAGCGGACGAAGTCGTCTGGCGTGAGGCGGGTTGGGACGGCGAGCACCAGGAGGCGCGTGCCGCGCCATGACTGCCGAGTGAGGGGAGACAGGGCGTGAGCACGCGCCAAAACGAACAAATTAGTAAGAAATCAAGGCGGGGTCGTTACCGGGAGCAGAGAGTCGCAGGGGAGCGGTGCGGCGGCGGGGCCGGAGGAGGAGGAAGAGGGGGTGGCGGTGGCAGCGACGGCGGAGGCGTAGGAGGAAGAGGAGCGGTAGAGGTGGAGGATGCCGCGGGTGTGGTGGATCCTAGGGTTCCGTGCGGGCGCGGCGGAGGTCACGCCGGGCAGCTCGAGAGGAGTTGTGGCGGATGTGGCGGAGGGGAGAGGGTTGCTGGAGCGCGGGGAGATGGGATTGGATGCGGCTGTGCCACCGGCGGCGGAGCTGCTGGTGCCCACATCGTCGGCGGCGGCGAGGGCGTCGGGCAACTCGACGGACTGGATCCGAAGGCTGAACATGTTTTGGTTTGCTTGGAGTTTCGGTCGTGTCATGGGTATTTTCATCTGAAAATAATAATCCGGTCTGGGTTTCTTAATCCAATTTGTTATTTATAAGCTGTCTAACGAAATGTTATTTCTAATAAATTAACCAAGTTGCACTGATGTCTAAAATCTTCAACAAATTTGGGCACAATTTTTATGCGAAGCGTGTCCATTGAGGCATACCATGGAAATAGGACTCCAAGTCTCTAACGTTGAGACGCTTTTAGATAGGCTTTAGAAGTAGTAGGGAGAGACGGACACCAAGAGTTGATCAATCAATTAGATTGATCGTTGTCAATTATGTCTTACAAAAATTCATGGATTTCGTGGGAGGCAGGCTAATATCTTTATCTGCCTAATTAACTCCGCTCGGTCTCAATTTAGTTAGGAGAGCACCCAGGTGACTAGGGTTTTGTTGGCCCGGCAACGGCGTGGCTGCCGGCGATTGTTGTCCTAGGATGGCGTCGTTCGTCGTCGTGGCTGGTCTCTCTCTCTACTAGAGATTTTGGTCGTCTCCATGACAAGTTTTCCATAGTAGATGCGTCTCTCTACTTCATTGTCTTGATCGAAGGAGTATGTGTTGTGTATGAGTTTATGATTTCAACGAGGAGAAGTTGAGTTCCAATCAATCTTATGCTGATGAAACTTCTTAGTTGAAATTGTCGTGGTCTCCTCCAGGACGCAGCTGTGAGGGCCCTTCTTGATATTAAATGTCGAAGGAAACCTGATGTTCATTTTCTGTCGGAAATACGCTTGAATGGTTATCCGGTAGATTGCTTGATGAGGAGATTGAAGATGGATCGTAAAGAAGTCGTTTGTAGTGATGGACGAAGTGGTGGTATGTTACTGTTATGAAAGAAAGATGTCAATATTTCGTTGCGGTTTAAGTCAGACAAGTTTATTGATGTCTTGGTGGACTCTGGGATAGATGATGTATGGAGATTCACGGGCATGTACGGCGAGCCAAGCTAGGCACAAAAGCATTAGACCTGGCGAATTTTGCGTGATCTGGACACTATTGGAAACTTACCATGGTTGATAATGGGGTCTGAATGAAGTCTTATACTCCTTTGAAAAGGAGAGGGTAACCTTAGGCTCCAAATATTTCTGAATATGTTTCATGAAGCACTGGATGATTGTAATTTAGAGGACTTTGGCTTCATTGGTGACAAAATTACATGGAAAAGAGGGAACATCAAAGAGAGGCTGGACGAGGCCTTGACGAATGAATCATGGAACGATAAGTTTGGAGATGGTGTCTTAACAAATCTAGAATACAACCGATCTAATCATCGTCCTATCATCGTGTGTATGTCAGAGGGAGGCGTACCTGATACAAATATATCGACCATTCTTCACTTTGAAGCCCGATAGTTGAAAGATGACAGATTTAGAAATGTGGTTCAGGACGCTTGGGATCGTGCGGATCCGCAAGTGCAGGGTGCAGGACTAGCAGAAAAAATAAACTTCGTTCATGATCAGCTGCACTGCTGGGACAAAGCGGTCTTGAAAAGCCTCAAGCGCAAGTTGAGAACTACGTAGAAGGAACTTGAGAAAATAACCCGTATGGATTTAAATGAAACTAACTTGGCGAAGCAAAAGGAGTTGTCTGGAGGAAATTGAAAGCTTCTTGAGCAAGAGGAGGTATATGAAGGAAATATGCCCTAGAGGCAATAATAAAGTTATTATTTATTTCCTTATATCATGATAAATGTTTATTATTCATGCTAGAATTGTATTAACCGGAAACATGATACATGTGTGAATACATAGACAAACAGAGTGTCACTAGTATGCCTCTACTTGACTAGCTCGTTAATCAAAGATGGTTAAGTTTCCTAACCATGAACAATGTGTTGTTATTTGATTAACGAGGTCACATCATTAGTTGAATGATCTGATTGACATGACCCATTTCATTAACTTAGCACCCGATCGTTTAGTATGTTGATATTGCTTTCTTCATGACTTATACATGTTCCTATGACTATGAGATTATGCAACTCCCGTTTGCCGGAGGAACACTTTGGGTACTACCAAACGTCACAACGTAACTGGGTGATTATAAAGGAGTACTACAGGTGTCTCCAATGGTAGATGTTGGGTTGGCGTATTTCGAGATTAGGGTTTGTCACTCCGATTGTCGGAGAGGTATCTCTGGGCCCTCTCGGTAATACACATTACACAAGCCTTGCAAGCATTGCAACTAATGAGTTAGTTGCGGGATGATGTATTATAGAACGAGTAAAGAGACTTGCCGGTAACGAGATTGAACTAGGTATTGGATACCGACGATCGAATCTCCGGCAAGTAACATACCGATGACAAAGGGAACAACGTATGTTGTTATGCGGTCTGACCGATAAAGATCTTCGTAGAATATGTAGGAGCCAATATGGGAATCCAGGTCCCGCTATTGGTTATTGACCGGAGACGTGTCTCGGTCATGTCTACATTGTTCTCGAACCGTAGGGTCCGCACGCTTAACGTTACGATGACAGTTATTATGAGTTTATGCATTTTGATGTATCGAAGGTTGTTCGGAGTCCCGGATGTGATCACGGACATGACGAGGAGTCTTGAAATGGTTGAGACATAAAGATTGATATATTGGAAGCCTATGTTTGGACATCGGAAGTGTTCCGGGTGAAATCGGGAATTTTACCGGAGTACCGGGAGGTTACCGGAACCCCCCGGGAACCAAATGGGCCTTATTGGGCCTTGGTGGAAAGGTGAAAGGGGCAGCCCAAGGAGGGCTGCGCGCCTCCCCCCTCCCCTAGTCCTATTAGGACTAGGAGAGGTGGCCGGCCACCTCTCTCCCTCTCTTTCCACTTAGGAGTCCTATTAGGTATAGGATTGGGGGGGTCCTACTCCCGGTGGGAGTAGGACTCCTCCTGCGCCTCCCTAGCTTGGCCGGCCAGCCCTCCCCCTCTCAACCTTTATATACGGGGGCAGGGGGCACCTCTAGACACACAAGTTGATCCTTGAGATCGTTCCTTAGCCGTGTGCGGTGCCCCCTGCCACCAAATTCCACCTCGATCATACCGTTGTAGTGCTTAGGCGAAGCCCTGCATCAGTAGTACATCAAGATCGTCACCACGCCGTCGTGCTGACGGAACTCCTCCCCGAAGCTTTGCTGGATCGGAGCCCGGGGATCGTCATCGAGTTGAACGTGTGCTAAGAACTCGGAGGTGCCGGAGTAACGGTGCTTGGATCGGTCGGATCGGGAAGAAGACGTACGACTACTTCCTCTACGTTGTGTCAACGCTTCCATTGCGATCTACAAGGGTACGTAGATCAGACTCTCCCCCTCGTTGCTATGCATCACCATGATCTTGCGTGTGCGTAGGAAAATTTTTGAAATTACTACGTTCCCCAACAGTGGCATCCGAGCCTAGGTTTTATGGTTTGATGTTATTTGCATGAGTAGAACGCAAGTGAGTTGTGGGCGATACAAGTCATACTGCCTACCAGCATGTCATACTTTGGTTCGGCGGTATTGTTGGACGAGACGACCCGGACCAACCTTACGCGTACGCTTACGCGAGACCGGTTCCCTCGATGTGCTTTGCACATAGATGGCTTGCGGGCGACTGTCTCTCCAACTTTAGTTGAACCGAGTATGGCTACACCCGGTCCTTAAGAAGGTTAAAACGGAGTCTATTTGACAAACTATCGTTGTGGTTTTGATGCGTAGGTGAGATGAGTTCTTGCTTAAGCCCGTAGCAGCCACGTAAAACTTGCAACAACAAAGTAGAGGACGTCTAACTTGTTTTTGCAGGGCATGTTGTGATGTGGTATGGTCAAGGCATGATGCTAATTTTATTGTATGAGATGATCATGTTTTGTAACCAAGTTATCGGCAACTGGCAGGAGCCATATGGTTGTCGCTTTATTGTATGCAATGCAATCGCGATGTAATGCTTTACTTTATTGCTAAGCGGTAGTGATAGTCGTGGAAGCATAAGATTGGCGAGACGACAACGATGCTACGATGGAGATCAAGGTGTCGCGCCGGTGACGATGGTGATCATGACGGTGGTTCGGAGATGGAGATCACAAGCACAAGATGATGATGGCCATATCATATCAGTTATATTGATTGCATGTGATGTTTATCTTTTATGCATCTTATCTTGCTTTGATTGACGGTAGCATTATAAGATGATCTCTCACTAAATTATCAAGAAGTGTTCTCCCTGAGTATGCACCATTGCGAAAGTTCTTCGTGCTGAGACACCACGTGATGATCGGGTGTGATAGGCTCTACGTTCAAATACAACGGGTGCAAAACAGTTGCACACGCGGAATACTCGGGTTATACTTGACGAGCCAAGCATATACAGATATGGCCTCGGAACACGGAGACCGAAAGGTCGAGCGTGAATCATATAGTAGATATGATCAACATAATGATGTTCACCGATGAAACTACTCCATCTCACGTGATGATCGGACATGGTTTAGTTGATTTGGATCACGTGATCACTTAGAGGATTAGAGGGATGTCTATCTAAGTGGGAGTTCTTAAGTAATATGATTAATTGAACTTAAATTTATCATGAACTTAGTACCTGATAGTATCTTGCTTGTTTATGTTGATTGTAGATAGATGGCTCGTGCTGTTGTTCCGTTGAATTTTAATGCGTTCCTTGAGAAAGCAAAGTTGAAAGATGATGGTAGCAATTACACGGACTGGGTCCGTAACTTGAGGATTATCCTCATTGCTGCACAGAAGAATTATGTCCTGGAAGCACCGCTGGGTGCCAGGCCTGCTGCTGGAGCAACACCAGATGTTATGAACGTCTGGCAGAGCAAAGCTGATGACTACTCGATAGTTCAGTGTGCCATGCTTTACGGCTTAGAATCGGGACTTCAACGACGTTTTGAACATCATGGAGCATATGAGATGTTCCAGGAGTTGAAGTTAATATTTCAAGAAAATGCCCGGATTGAGAGATATGAAGTCTCCAATAAGTTCTATAGCTGCAAGATGGAGGAGAACAGTTCTGTCAGTGAGCATATACTCAAAATGTCTGGGTATAACAATCACTTGATTCAGATGGGAGTTAATCTTCCAGATGATTGCGTCATTGACAGAATTCTCCAATCACTGCCACCAAGCTACAAGAGCTTCGTGATGAACTATAATATGCAAGGGATGAACAAGACTATTCCCGAGCTCTTCGCAATGCTGAAAGCTGCGGAGGTAGAAATCAAGAAGGAGCATCAAGTGTTGATGGTTAACAAAACCACTAGTTTCAAGAAAAAGGGCAAAGGGAAGAAGAAGGGGAACTTCAAGAAGAATGGCAAGCAAGTTGCTGCTCAGGAGAAGAAACCCAAGTCTGGACCTAAGCCTGAAACTGAGTGCTTCTAATGCAAGCAGACTGGTCACTGGAAGCGGAACTACCCCAAGTATTTGGCGGATAAGAAGGATGGCAAGGTGAACAAAGGTATATGTGATATACATGTTATTGATGTGTACCTTACTAATGCACGCAGTAGCACCTGGGTATTTGATACTGGTTCTGTTGCTAATATTTGCAAAACAGGGACTACGGATTAAGCGAAGATTAGATAAGGACGAGGTGACGATGCGTGTGGGAAACGGTTCCAAAGTCGATGTGATCGCGGTCGGCACGCTACCTCTACATCTACCTTCGGGATTAATATTAGACCTAAATAATTGTTATTTGGTGCCAGCGTTGAGCATGAACATTATATCTGGATCTTGTTTAATGCGAGACGGTTATTCATTTAAATCAGAGAATAATGGTTGTTCTATTTATATGAGTAATATCTTTTATGGTCATGCACCCTTGAAGAGTGGTATATTCTTGTTAAATCTCGATAGTAGTGATACACATATTCATAATGTAGAAGCCAAAAGATGCAGAGTTGATAATGATAGTGCAACTTATTTGTGGCACTGCCGTTTAGGTCATATCGGTATAAAGCGCATGAAGAAACTCCATACTGATGGACTTTTGGAACCAGTTGATTATGAATCACCTGGTACTTGCGAACCGTGCCTCATGGGCAAGATGACTAAAACACCGTTCTCCGGTACTATGGAGAGAGCAACAGATTTTTTGGAAATCATACATACCGATGTATGTGGTCCGATGAATATTGAGGCTCGTGGCGGATATCGTTATTTTCTCACCTTCACAGATGATTTAAGCAGATATGGGTATATCTACTTGATGAAACACAAGTCTGAAACATTTGAAAAGTTCAAGGAATTTCAGAGTGAAGTTGAAAATCATCATAACAAGAAAATAAAGTTTCTACGATCTGATCGTGGAGGAGAATATTTGAGTTACGAGTTTGGTATACATTTGAAAAATTGTGGAATAGTTTCACAACTCACGCCACCCAGAACACCACAGCGTAATGGTGTGTCTGAACGTCATAATCGTACTTTACTAGATATGGTATGATCTATGATGTCTCTTACTGATTTACCGCTATCGTTTTGGGGATACGCTTTAGAGACGGCCGCATTCACGTTAAATAGGGCACCATCAAAATCCGTTGAGACGACGCCTTATGAACTGTGGTTTGGCAAGAAACCAAAGTTGTCGTTTCTTAAAGTTTGGAGTTGCGATGCTTATGTGAAAAAGCTTCAACCTGATAAGCTCGAACCCAAATCGGAGAAATGTGTCTTCATAGGATATCCAAAGAAAACTATTGGATACACCTTCTATCACAGATCCGAAGGCAAGACTTTTGTTGCTAAATTCGGAAACTTTCTTGAGAAGGAGTTTCTCTCAAAAGAAGTGAGTGGGAGGAAAGTAGAACTTGACGAGGTAAGTGTACCCGCTCCCTTATTAGAAAGTAGTACATCACAGAAAACTGTTTCTGCGACACCAACACCAATAAGTGAGGAAGTTGATGATAATGATCATAAAACTTCAGAACAAGATACTACTGAACCTCGTAGATCAACCAGAGCAAGATCCGCGCCAGAGTGGTACGGTAATCCAGTTCTGGAAGTCATGCTACTAGATCATGATGAACCTACGAACTATGAAGAAGCGATGGTGAGCCCAGATTCCGCAAAGTGGCTTGAGGCCATGAAATCTGAGATGGGATCCATGTATGAGAACAAAGTGTGGACTTTGGTTGACTTGCCCGATGATCGGCAAGCAATTGAGAATAAATGGATCTTTAAGAAAAAGACTGACGCTGACGGTAATGTTACTGTCTATAAAGCTCGACTTGTTGCAAAAGGTTTTCGACAAGTTCAAGGGGTTGACTACGATGAGACATTCTCACCCGTAGCGATGCTTAAGTCTGTCAGAATCATGTTAGCAATTGCCGCATTTTATGATTATGAAATTTGGCAGATGGATGTCAAAACTGCATTCCTGAATGGATTTCTGGAAGAAGAGTTGTATATGATGCAACCCGAAGGTTTTGTCGATCCAAAGGAAGCTAACAAAGTGTGCAAACTCCAGCGATCCATTTATGGACTGGTGCAAGCATCTCGGAGTTGGAATAAACGCTTTGATAGTGTGATCAAAGCATTTGGCTTTATACAGACTTTTGGAGAAGCCTGTATTTACAAGAAAGTGAGTGGGAGCTCTGTAGCATTTCTGATATTATATGTGGATGACATATTGCTGATTGGAAATGATATAGAATTTCTAGATAGCATAAAGGGATACTTGAATAAGAGTTTTTCAATGAAAGACCTCGGTGAAGCTGCTTACATATTGGGCATTAAGATTTATAGAGATAGATCAAGACGCTTAATTGGACTTTCACAAAGCACATACCTTGACAAGATTTTGAAGAAGTTCAAAATGGATCAAGCAAAGAAAGGGTTCTTGCCTGTGTTACAAGGTGTGAAGTTGAGTCAGACTCAATGCCCGACCACTGCAGAAGATAGAGAGAAAATGAAAGATGTTCCCTATGCTTCAGCCATAGGCTCTATCATGTATGCAATGCTGTGTACCAGACCTGATGTGTGCCTTGCTATAAGTTTAGCAGGGAGGTACCAAAGTAATCCAGGAGTGGATCACTGGACAGCGGTCAAGAACATCCTGAAATACCTGAAATGGACTAAGGATATGTTTCTCGTATATGGAGGTGACAAAGAGCTCACCGTAAGAGGTTACGTTGATGCAAGCTTTGACACTGATCCGGACGATTCTAAATCGCAAACCGGATACGTGTTTACTTTAAACGGTGGAGCCGTTAGTTGGTGCAGTTCTAAACAAAGCGTCGTAGCGGGATCTACATGTGAAGCGGAGTACATAGCTGCTTCGGAAGCAGCGAACGAAGGAGTCTGGATGAAGGAGTTCATATCCGATCTAGGTGTCATACCTAGTGCATCGGGTCCAATGAAAATCTTTTGTGACAATACTGGTGCAATTGCTTTGGCAAAGGAATCCAGATTTCACAAAAGGACCAAACACATCAAGAGACGCTTCAATTCCATCCGGGATCTAGTCCAGGTGGGAGACATAGAGATTTGCAAGATACATACGGATCTGAATGTTGCAGACCCGTTGACTAAGCCTCTTCCACGAGCAAAACATGATCAGCACCAAGGCTCCATGGGTGTTAGAATCATTACTGTGTAATCTAGATTATTGACTCTAGTGCAAGTGGGAGACTGAAGGAAATATGCCCTAGAGGCAATAATAAAGTTATTATTTATTTCCTTATATCATGATAAATGTTTATTATTCATGCTAGAATTGTATTAACCGGAAACATAATACATGTGTGAATACATAGACAAACAGAGTGTCACTAGTATGCCTCTACTTGACTAGCTCGTTAATCAAAGATGGTTAAGTTTCCTAACCATGAACAATGTGTTGTTATTTGATTAACGAGGTCACATCATTAGTTGAATGATCTGATTGACATGACCCATTTCATTAGCTTAGCACCCGATCGTTTAGTATGTTGCTATTGCTTTCTTCATGACTTATACATGTTCCTATGACTATGAGATTATGCAACTCCCGTTTTCCGGAGGAACACTTTGGGTACTACCAAACGTCACAACGTAACTGGGTGATTATAAAGGAGTACTACAGGTGTCTCCAACGGTAGATGTTGGGTTGGCGTATTTCGAGATTAGGGTTTGTCACTCCGATTGTCGGAGAGGTATCTCTGGGCCCTCTCGGTAATACACATTACACAAGCCTTGCAAGCATTGCAACTAATGAGTTAGTTGCGGGATGATGTATTACAGAACGAGTAAAGAGACTTGCCGGTAACGAGATTGAACTAGGTATTGGATACCGACGATCGAATCTCGGGCAAGTAACATACCGATGACAAAGGGAACAACGTATGTTGTTATGCGGTCTGACCGATAAAGATCTTCGTAGAATATGTAGGAGCCAACATGGGCATCCAGGTCCCGCTATTGGTTATTGACCGGAGACGTGTCTCGGTCATGTCTACATTGTTCTCGAACCGTAGGGTCCGCACGCTTAATGTTACAATGACAGTTATTATGAGTTTATGCATTTTGATGTACCGAAGGTTGTTCGGAGTCCCGGATGTGATCACGGACATGACAAGGAGTCTCGAAATGGTCGAGACATAAAGATTGATATATTGGAAGCCTATGTTTGGACATCGGAAGTGTTCCCGGTGAAATCGGGAATTTTACCGGAGTACCGGGAGGTGACCGGAACCCCCCAGGAACCAAATGGGCCTTATTGGGCCTTGGTGGAAAGGTGAAAGGGGCAGCCCAAGGAGGGCTGCGCGCCTCCCCCCTCCCCTAGTCCTATTAGGACTAGGAGAGGTGGCCGGCCACCTCTCTCCCTCTCTTTCCACTTAGGAGTCCTATTAGGAATAGGATTGGGGGGGAAGTCCTACTCCCGGTGGGAGTAGGACTCCTCCTGCGCCTCCCTAGCTTGGCCGGCCAGCCCTCCCCCTCTCAACCTTTATATACGGGGGCAGGGGGCACCTCTAGACACACAAGTTGATCCTTGAGATCGTTCCTTAGCCGTGTGCGGTGCCCCCTGCCACCAAATTCCACCTCGATCATACCGTTGTAGTGCTTAGGCGAAGCCCTGCATCGGTAGTACATCAAGATCGTCACCACGCCGTCGTGCTGACGGAACTCCTCCCCGAAGCTTTGCTGGATCGGAGCCCGGGGATCGTCATCGAGCTGAACGTGTGCTAAGAACTCGGAGGTGTCGGAGTAACGGTGCTTGGATCGGTCGGATCGGGAAGAAGACATACGACTACTTCCTCTACGTTGTGTCAACGCTTCCGTTGCGATCTACAAGGGTACGTAGATTAGACTCTCCCCCTCATTGCTATGCATCACCATGATATTGCGTGTGCGTAGGAAATTTTTTGAAATTACTACGTTCCCCAACAGTATACTGGTATCAACGTAGTAGGCTCAATTGGCTAAAGGTTGGGCACCGAAACACCACGTATTTCCAAAACTATGCTAGCATGAGGCATCACAAAAAGATTAAGAAATTGAAGGACGACCAAGGAATTTGGCAAGAGGGGCATGCTCAATTAAATCCTTTGGTTTCAAATTACTTCACGAACTTGTTCACCTCGGAGGTAGATGATATCCGTCCTACTTTACTAGAGAAGGTGGTGCCACGGGTGAACCAGGTAATGGACGATAACCTGAACCAACCGTACTTAGTTGAAGACGTGAAACGTGCTTTTTCTATTGGGGATTTAAAGGCCCCTGGTAAGGGCGGTCTTCATGTGGTGTCCTTTAAAAAAATGTTGAAACATTTTGGGAGACTCTATTACAAAAGAGGTGCTCCAAGCAATTAATCAAAAGGTTATTCCTAAAGGTTGGAACGATATTATTGTCATTCTCATTTCGAAAATAGATGATCCAAAGAAGGTAACTCAATACATGCCTATCAGTTGATGCACTATTTTATATAAAATTATTTCTAATATGATTGCCATTCGGTTGAAGAGAATATTGGATGAAGTTATATCTCCTGTTCAAAGCACCTTTTTTCTAGGACGCCTGATCACGGATAATATTTTGGTCGCCTACGAGAGCATCCACACCATCAAAAATAAGAAGGGAAAATATGGCTATTGTGCAATCAAGTTAGATATGAATAAGGCATATGACAGGGTGGAGTGGGTGTTTCTTTAGAGAATGATGATTTGGCTGGGGTTCCAACAGGAGTTCATAGACCTTATCATGGCTTGTGTTTCATCTGTTAAGTACAAATGTGAGATTTAATGATAAGGAAACCGAACAGATCACCCCGTCTAGGGGACTCAAGTAGGGGGGCCAGCTTTCACCATACTTGTTTCATCAAGCACTCCAAAAATGGCGACTCTAGAAAATAATCGATGTTGAGGACACCGGCGCCACCCTACATGGCAAAGACTGGTCTAAGATTAGGTGTCAAAAAATGACCAATCAAAGATTCCCAGCCAGAGCCCGAGGCTAGGGATGTGAAAATCTTTGTGGCGGCACCCCCAAGGAGGAAAATTATGTCCACGGACGCCGCTGGCGCATGCATCAACAAGGTTGTTGCTAGGTTTTCACTCAGATATGCACAACCCATCATACATGTTGTTGATGCAGCTCAATGCCAAGCCCCAGTTGGAACAAGCACACACTGCCCCAACCGAATAACGGGACGCCTAGGACCACCTTGCCAACCAACTAGATCCGACATACTGCCTATGATTGCCTGCCCGAGGATGCTAGCAAGCACATGCCAGCCCAACGCCAAAGGGGGAGCATCGTTGAACCTCCGCCACCAGAGCTGCTCGTTGACGATGCAACCCCGTCGTTGTATGGAATGGTCGCCCATCATCAAACAAAAAATTAAATGGTATATGTAAGATCCATAATTCTACTTATGCTTTCTCTCCAAAACACAAGGCTGTAGCAATTCGTCATATGAGTACTCATAACTCTATTCTAAATCAAGCGCGGTTGTTTTGAGGATGGTAATGCTAGGATGTAAGTACGGAAACTGGATTGGAGCATTGCGACAACATCAACAATCGCATTCCACTCCATGGATTACTCATTTTCAGTGTGCCAACCTCACCCTACTCAATGCAATAATGAAGATGAGGGTTAGCGAATGAGAGGGTGGAGTTGATGACGAGGAACTGTCGTGTATTCACATGTCATGTTTGGTTGAGATAAACTATGACACCATTAGTGACTTTCACAATCTCAATGCTTCGTCACTTGTCCCTTCATATGTCTCCCAAAGGGGAGCCGTCTTCCATTACATTTCATAACGAAACAACAACCCAAAGTACAAACAAAAAGCGAAAAGACAGCCAAAAAGATGAAACATCAGAGAAACCACTAGACCTTAACTCCCCAAACAAGTACCATCAATCAAATGTACAAAAGGCAAATCCAAGGGGGGCAGGCAACATGGTTTCCAACATTGATACGTCTCCAACGTATCCATATTTTTTTATTGCTCCATGCTATATTATCTACTGTTTTGGACATTATTGGGCTTTCTTATCCACTTTTATATTATTCTTGGGACTAACCTATTAACCGGAGGCCCAGCCTAGAATTGCTGTTTTTTTTGCCTGTTTTAGAGTTTCGAAGAAAAGGAATATCAAACAGAGTCCAAACGGAATGAAACCTTCAGGAACGTGATTTTCTCAACGAACAAGACCCGGGAGACTTGGATGCTACGTCAAGAAAGGAAACAGGAGGCCACGAGGTAGGGGGCGCGCCCACCCCCACCAGGCGCGCCCTCCACCCTCATGGCCCCCCTGTTGCTCCACCGACGTACTCCTTCCTCCTATATATACCTACGTACCCCAAACGATCAAATACGGATCAAAAACCCTAATTCCACCGTCGTAACTTTCTGTATCCACGAGATCCTATCTTGGGGCCTGTTCCGGAGCTCCACCGGAGGGGGCATCGATCACGGAGGGCTTCTACATCAACACCATAGCCTCTCCGATGAAGTGTGAGTAGTTTACCTCAGACCTACTAGTCCATAGTTAGTAGCAATATGGCTTCTTCTCTCTTTTTGGATCTCAATACAATGTTCTCCCCCTCTCTTGTGGAGAAATATTCGATGTAATCTTCTTTTTCTGATGTGTTTGTTGAGACTGATGAATTGTGGGTTTATGATCAAGTCTATCTATGAATAATATTTGAATCTTCTCTGAATTCTTTTATGTATGATTGGTTATCTTTGCAAGTCTCTTCGAATTACCAGTCTGGTTTGGCCTACTAGATTGATCTTTCTTGCAATGGGAGAAGTGCTTAGCTTTGGGTTCAATCTTGCGGTGTCCTTTCCCAGTGACAGTAGGGGCAGCAAGGCACGTATTGTATTGTTGCCATTAAGGATAACAAGATGGGGTTTTCTTCATATTGCATGAGTCTATCCCTCTACATGATGTCATCTTGCTTAAGGCGTTACTCTGTTTTTAACTTAATACTCTAGATGCATGCTGGATAGAGGTCGATGAGTGGAGTAATAGTAGTAGATGCAGGCAGGAGTCGGTCTACTTGTCTCGGACGTGATGCCTATATACATGATCGTACCTAGATATTCTCATAACTATGCTCAATTCTGTCAATTACTCAACAGTACGAGGGACTCACGCGCAGCCTCCTACTGGATTGATACCTTGGTTCTCAAAAACTAAGGGAAATACTTACGCTACTTTGCTGCATCATCCCTTCCTCTTCGGGGAAAACCAACGCAGTGCTCAAGAGGTAGCAAGAAGGATTTCTAGCGCTGTTGCCGGGGAGGTCTATGCAAAATTCAACATACCAAGTACCCATCAGATACCCTTATCTCCCGCATTACATTATTTGCCATTTGCCTCTCGTTTTCCTCTCCCCCACTTCACCCTTGCCGTTTTATTCGCCCTCTCTCTCTCTCTCTCTCTCTCTCTCTATCCTCCCTCTCTTTCTCTACTTACCTCTTTTTGCCCGCTTGCTTTTTGTTTGCTTGTGTGTTAGTTTGCTTACTTGCCACGATGGTTCAAGATAATACTAAATTGTGTGACTTCACCAATACCAACAACAATGATTTTATTAGCACTCCGATTGCTCCTCTTACCGATACTGAATCTTGTGAAATTAATACTGCTTTGTTGAATCTTGTCATGAAAGATCCGTTTTCCGGCCTTCCTAGTGAAGATGCCGCTACCCATCTAAATAGCTTCATTGATTTGTGTGACATGCAAAAGAAAAAAGATGTCGATAATGATATTGTTAAATTGAAGCTATTTCCTTTTTCGCTTAGAGATCGTGCTAAAGCTTGGTTTTCGTCTTTGCCTAAAAATAGTATTGATTCATGGAACAAGTGCAAAGATGCTTTTATCTCTAAGTATTTTCCTCCCGCTAAGATCATCTCTCTTAGAAACGATATTATGAATTTGAAGCAACTTGATCATGAACATGTTGCACAAGCTTGGGAGAGAATGAAATTAATGATACGTAATTGCCCTACTCATGGTTTAAATTTGTGGATGATTATTCAAAAAAATTATGCCGGATTGAATTTTGCTTCTAGAAATATTTTAGATTCGGCCGCGGGAGGCACTTTTATGGAAATCACTTTAGGAGAAGCTACTAAACTCCTAGATAATATTATGGTTAACTATTCTCAATGGCATACTGAAAGATCTACTAATAAAAAGGTGCATGCGGTAGAAGAAATTAATGTTTTGAGTGGAAAGATGGATGAACTTATGAAATTATTTTCTAATAAGAGTGTTTATTCTGATCCTAATGATATGCCCTTGTCTACTTTTATTGAGAATAATAATGAATCTATGGATGTGAATTTTGTTGGTAGGAACAATTTTGGTAACAACGCGTATAGAGGAAATTTTAATCCTAGGCCTTATCCTAGTAATCCCTCTAATAATTATGGTAATTCCTACAACAATTCTTATGGAAATTATAATAAGACGCCCTCTGATTTTGAATCTAATATTAAAGAATTTATTACTTCACAAATGAATTTTAATGCTATGATTGAAGAAAAATTGCTTAAGATTGATGATTTGGGTAGGAACATTGATAGAATTGCTCTTGATGTTGATTCTTTGAAACTTAGATCTATTCCACCTAAGCATGATATCAATGAGTCTCTCAAAGCCATGAGAATTTCCATTGAGGAGTGCAAAGAAAGAACTGCTAGGATGCATGCTAAGAAATATGCCTTTATAAGAGCGTGTTCTTCTAGTTCCTATGAAAATAAAGATGAAGATCTAAAAGTTATTGATGTGTCCCCTATTAAATCTTTGTTTTGAAATATGAATCTTGATAATGATGGTACTGAATATGATCCACCTTTACCTAGAAGGCGTTCCAAGAATTCGGAATTTGTTGATCTTGGTGCTAAATTTGATAAAAGTGGGATTGAAGAAATTAAAACCCTAGATGTTGCTAAACCCACTATTATGGATTTCAAGGAATTTAACTATTAAAATTGCTCTTTGATTGATTGCATTTCCTTGTTACAATCCGTGCTAAATTCTCCTCATGCTTATAGTCAAAATAAAGCGTTCACTAAACATATCATTGATGACTTGATGCAATCTTATGAAGAAAAACTTGAGTTGGAAGTTTCTATCCCTAGAAAACTTTATGATGAGTGGGAAACTACAATCAAAATTAAAATTAAAGATCATGAGTGTTATGCTTTGTTTGATTTGGGTGCTAGTGTTTCCATGATTCCAAAAACTTTGTGTGATTTGCTAGGTTTCCGTGATTTTGATGATTGTTCCTTAAACTTGCACCTTGCGGATTCCACTATTAAGAAACCTATGGGAAGAACTAATGATGTTCTTATTGTTGAAAATAGTAATTGTGTGCCCGTTGATTTTATTGTTCTTGACATAGATTGCAATACTTCATGTCCTATTATTCTTGGTAGACCTTTCCTTAGAATGATTGGTGCAATTATTGATATGAAGGAAGGAAATATTAGATTCCAATTTCCATTAAGGAAAGGCATGGAACACTTTCCTAGAAAGAAAATTAAACTATCTTATGAATCTATTATGAGAGCCACTTATGGATTGCCTACCAAAGATGGCAATACCTAGATCTATTCTTGCTTGTTATGCCTAGCTAGGGGCGTTAAACGATAGCGCTTGTTGGGAGGTAACCCAATTTTATTTTTATTCCTTGCTTTTTGCTCCTGTTTAGTAATAAATAATTTATCTAGACTCTGTTTTGGTTGTGTTTTTTGTGTTTAATTAGTGTTTGTGCCAAGTAGAACCGTTGGGAAGACTTGGGGAAAGTCTTGTTGAACTTTAGCGCTCACGAGAACTACTGCCATTTTTATTTGGAAAGTGCTATTTAGTTAATTCTTTTTGAAGATGATTAATAGATAAATTCCTCACGTCCAGTAAGTTATTTTAGAATTTTTGGTGTTCCATATATTGCGCTAGCTACAGATTACTACAGACTGTTCTGTTTTTGACAGATTCTGTTTTTCGTGTGTTGTTTGCTTATTTTGAGGAATCTATGGCTAGTAAAATAGTTTATAAACCATAGATAAGTTGAAATAAAGTAGGTATAACACCAATATAAATAAAGAATGAGTTCATTACAATACCTTGAAGTGGTCTTTTATTTTCTTTCGCTAACGGAGCTCACGGGATTTTCTACTTTAAGTTTTGTGTTGTGAAGTTTTCAAGTTTTGGATAAAGATTTGATGGATTATGGAACAAGGAGTGGCAAGAGCCTAAGCTTGGGGAGGCCCATGGCACCCCCAAGATAATCTAAGGACACCTAAAATCCAAAGCTTGGGGATGCCCCGGAAGGCATCCCCTCTTTCGTCTACTTCTATCGGTAACTTTACTTGGAGCTATATTTTTATTCGCCACATGATATGTGTTTTGCTTGGAGCGTCTTGTATTATTTGAGTCTTTGCTTTTTAGTTTACCACAATAATCCTTGCTGTACACACCTTTTTAATTGGAATTTTTTAGAATACTCTATGTGCTTCGCTTATATCTTTGGAGTTATATAATTTTGCTCTAGTACTTCACTTATATCTTTTAGAGCACGGTGGTGGATTTGTTTTATATAAACTATTGATCTCTCATGCTTCACTTAGATTATTTTGAGAGTCTTAATAGCATGGTAATTTGCTTTAAATCCTAATATGCTAGGTATTAAAGAATAAAAATTCTCTTATGAGTGTGTTGAATATTATGATAAGTTTGATACTTGATAATTGTTTTGAGATATGAAGATGGTGATATTAAAGTCATGCTAGTTGAGTAGTTGTGAATTTGAGAAATACTTGTGTTGAAGCTTGTGATTCCCGTAGCATGCACGTATGGTGAACCGTTACGTGATGAAGTCGGAGCATGATTTATTTTTTGATTGCCTTCCTTATGAGTGGCGGTCGGGGACGAGCGATGGTCTTTTCCTACCAATCTATCCCCCTAGGAGCATGCGCGTAATACTTTGCTTTGGTAACTTGTAGATTTTTGCAATAAGTATATGAGTTCTTTATGACTAATGTTGAGTCCATGGATTATACACACTTTTCTCACCCTTCCACCTTTGCTAGCCTCTCTAATACCGCGCACCTTTCGCTGGTATCATCCACACACCATATACCTTCCTCAAAACAGCCACCATACCTACCTATTATGGCATTTTCATAGCCATTCCTAGATATATTGCCATGCAACTTTCCACCGTTCCGTTTATTATGACACACTCCATCATTGTCATATTGCTTAGCATGATCATGTAGTTGACATCGTATTTGTGGCAAAGCCACCATTCATAATTCTTTCATACATGTCACTCATGAGTCATTGCACATCCCGGTACACCGCCAGAGGCATTCATATAGAGTCATATTTTGTTCTAAGTATCGAGTTGTAATTGTTGAGTTGTAAGAAAAATAAAAGTGTGATGATCATCATTATTAGAGCATTGTCCCAGTGAGGAAAGGATGATGGAGACTATGATTCCCCCAAAAGTCGGGATGAGACTCCAGACGAAAAAAAAGAAGAGAAAAGAGGCCATAAAAAAGAGAAAAGACCCAAATAAAAAATTGAGAGAAAAAGAGAGAAGGGACAATGTTACTATCCTTTTAACACACTTGTGCTTCAAAGTAGCACCATGATCTTCATAGTAGAGAGTCTCTCATGTTATCACTTTCATATACTAGTGGGAATCTTTAATTATAGAACTTGGCTTGTATATTCCAATGATGGGCTTCCTCAAAATGCCCTAGGTCTTCATAAGTGAAAGTGCGTTATATCGACTAGAGGGGGGGGGTGAATAGGCGATTTTTATGAAAGTCTTCAAAATGTGGAAGTTATGAAGACAAACAGTAGAGATATGCCTATTACTATGCAGCGGAAGGTAGACTACACTAGACAAGCCATGGTCAAGTATTCAATAGAGTGAAAGCACAGTGACAAATAGCTGCAGTGTAATAAGGATCAGGTAGCAAGATATTATGAAGCCAAACAGATCATACATTCACGTTGTGAAGACAAAAGATAGAGCAAACATGCAGTGACTTCACAATGAGTAACAGTAAGTAAAAGGAAGTGAAGATGAAACCAGTGACTCGTTGAAGACAATGATTTGTTGGACCAGTTCCAGTTGCTGTGACAACTGTATGTCTGGTTGGAGCGGCTAGGTATTTAAACCTTAGGACACACAGTCCCGGACACCCAGTCCTGAACACGCAGCTCAGGACACCCAGTCCTCACCGTATTCTCCTTGAGCTAAGGTCACACAGACCTCGCCCAATCACTCTGGTAAGTCTTCAAGGTAGACTCCCAAACCTTCACAGACTTCGTTCACCGGCAATCCACAATGTCTCTTGGATGCTCAAAACGCGACGCCTAACCGGCTGGAGGATGCACAGTCCTCAAGTGTAACAAGTCTTCAGATCACTCAGACAAGAAGACTTAAGTGATGCCCAATTCTCTCTGGCTCTGGGTGGTTAGGGCTTTATCCTCGCTAGGTATTCTCTCTCTCAAAGGCTTCGAGGTGGGTTGCTCTCAAACGACAAAAGCCGTGCACTGAATCTGAGCAGCCAACCGTTTATGGTTGTAGGGGGTGGGCTATTTATAGCCACTTGGCAACCCGACCTGATTTGTCCGAAATAACCCTGGGTCACTAAGGAACTGACACGTGTTTCAACGGTCAAATTTCAAACCTACACGACAACTTTACTTGGGCTACAAGCAAAGCTGACTTGTCCGACTCTGGACAAGATTTGCTCTCATAGTCTTCACTCGAAGACATAGGTTTTTTTTGTTTAGGCATCACTTCAGTCGTTCTGACTGGTTCTCTTGGACTCCACTTAACAGTACGGTGGTTCCTATGACTCAACACAAATGAAAGAGAACTACGAAAGATCTAAGTCTTCGAGCTCCATAGGCTTCACGTGGTGTCTTCTCTTGTCATAGTCTTCAATGTGAATATCTTCATATACCACCATTGACTTCAATGTCTTCGTACATTTTTAGGGGTCATCTCTAGTAGGAAAACCGAATCAATGAGGGACTTCTACCAGTGTTATCCTGCAATTCTCACAAACACATTAGTCCCTCAACTAGGTTTGTCATCAATACTCCAAAACCAACTAGGGGTGGCACTAGATGCACTTACAATCTCCCCCTTTTTGGTGATTGATGACAAACTAGTTGAAGTTTTCAACGGGGAATATAATCTGTGAAATTTTAAAGGATAAGGAATTGTCTTCATAAGTTGCAAGGGCTCCCCTTGAAGATGTGCATATAAGTAATTTGCTTTTGGAATGCAAATGCACATGGCAGGTTGTACTTGTGGAGATCCACTTCACCTTATGATGACATTCCACTATGCATGTGAAAGTATATGAAGATAATGACATGCATAATGAAAAATGGACGTCTACAGAATGATCTAAGTGCGGAATTTATCGTCGGACATGCGGAATTTATCATTGCAAAACAAGTTGGCAAATAAGTAGCAGACGACCATCGAGTTTAAGTGTTACAACTCAAAGAACCAAATGTAGCAAAACGAGAGTTGTCAGCACGAAGCAAAATATAGCAAAATATAAAGCACCCGCCCATATGGACCCGCTTGAAGACTATCAACCCCATATGCTTCTCCCCCTTTTGTCAGTGAGGACCAAAAAGGTTTGAAGACATAGAGCATCTACTCGGTCCCATGAGGAGTAGGTGAAGTAGCAGGGTCTTCGGTGGTGTTTGGCGGTGCAGACGAACTTGGAGCAGTATCGATGTGTGCTGAAGGAGGTGGCGGTGAAGTAGCATCATCTTCATCCTCGATAACTCTGGCAGTCACTATGGCAGCAGAGGAAGAAAACTCAGAGTCTTCAAGGGATGGTGTTCCTCGCAGCACAGCCCGTCTAGGAGTTGTGGAGTCAAACTTGAATCGCTCAGTGAAGCCATCCTCTTGAAGATCAGCTTTAGAACACATCATCGTTAGCCCTTTCCATGTACGGCGACAGGTTTCATGGGTAACGAAAGCATTCTTGGTGGCAAGATTTCGAATGCGATTAACATCCACTAAGAGGCTTTTCATCTGACACTTCAGCCAGTCATGATGCCTATCCTGTTTTTGATGAAGGGCCACAAGAAACTCTCGGTCATTGAGAACACGAGTGCGCTTCTTGGGTCTTGGAGCAGTTGTGCTGTTAGTGGCTTCAGTGGAAGCAGGGCGTGGTGCATGTGTAGTGCCAGCCAACGGATACACCCGAGAGACTGCTTCAACTCCTTTAATGTTTTGAGTGAAGCTCTGGTGTTCTGCATTCTGAAGACTTAGAGGTTGCTTGGCAGGCTCAGGATAGATGGCTTCAGCAGAGGTATCCACATCAGGCAAGAAGATATGATGGTTGCGGGCTGAGGGCTGATACGAGATAGCAGAGTGAAGTTTGATCAGCTGCATTACCCAAGGGGTGTAGAACTTCAAACCAAACAGATCAGAGCCTGATGCATCAAGTTGGCGTATGAAGAAGTCATGTGCATTGAAGCATTTGCCATGAAGGATATAGAATATCAAAGTCTTCATTGCACCCTCGATCTTGGCATTTGGAGAGTGTCCTTTAATGGGCCAGAGAGTCCGCCTGATGATGTGATAGATGGTTCTTGGCAGATACTCAAGGACTTCAACGAAGAACTCTGTGGGATAAGCAGCATCTTGGGGCAATGGCTTCATCATCCTGAGCATCTGACTCATATTAGGTTCAGGCCTCTGAAAGATGCTCTCAATAGCTTCAGTATGCAGCTGACAGCCTTGCTCGAAGAGATCGCCAGGAGTGGGCAAGTGAGTGAGCTCAATGATGTCAAATGCATTGGCTTCATGATGAATATTGCCGGTCATCCACTCCAGGACCCAAGTCTTCGGATCTCTGTTGTACCCACGGATGTGGAGTGTGGCATAGAATTGGAGCAGCAACTCTTCATTCCAATGCTCTTGGTCAGTTATGAATGGCAGCAGTCCAACTTGCTTGAAGCAATCCAAAGTATCTTCTAGGCAGGGCAGACCAGCTATAGCTTCAACGTCAAGGCGCTTGTGTGGGAAGATGCGACCTTGGTTGTACAGTATGCATGAGTAATAACTTCGCTGAGGATAGCTCCAGAACCGATCTGATGAAATCCTTTCCCTTGAGTAGGGGTTCTTGGAGCTATTGAAGAATGTATTGTCTGCCCTGAAGCCATTGATGTTGAAGGAGCCAGGTGCTGATGCAGGACCTAGGAACCTTGGCAGTCTTGGGATTGGCTTCTGTATATGAGGCCTGTGCTCAACATGATAGTCGAACTGGGGACCGGCAGCAGACTCAGGAACAGAAGTGTCAGGATCAGTGGCTTCGCTGTCTTCTGATGCTTTTGGTGGGGAGGGCTCCACATTAGCTTCATTGTTAGTTGTGGCAGCCACACGATTTTCATCCTCCACTTGACGAGCTGGAGGGTCGGACACAAGCACGTTCTCTGTAAGAACTGCTTCTTGGTGAGACGAGGGGACTTATGGTACTTCTTCTTCTTCGACTGATGCAGCCGGAATGTCTTCAGCAGAGGCGTGAGGCCTTGGACCTTTGCGAAGCCTGCGCAACGTGGGCGACGCCTGTGGAGTTTGAGTGGGCTGGGCCTCATTGTCTTCTTCCTCTTGTGGGCGATCCACCCATTAGGCATCCTGGGCAATTGGCGTCAATGGACGACCAATGCTGATGAGTTCGTTGTTGTCTTGCTGAGGAAGGACTGCATCATCTTCTACATTGTCATGTTGACCAATGTCTTCAGCAGCGATGGGATCAGCTGCTGGAATGTCTGCAGCTCCATGAGCCTCTGTGAAAGCAGGCACATGGATGGTCAGTTGGCGTTCTTGTGGATTGGCGTCGGGGTGAACCATGGAAATGGGTTTAACAACCAAGGGCTTTGTGGGAGCAGCCCTATCTTTCTTGGTCTTTCTCTTTTTCTTGGAGGGGGCAGTAGGAGAGGCTTCAGGATATTTCCTTTTCCTCGCTTCAGCCTCAGCAGTCCTCGTCTTCTTGAGCTCTGAAGCTGTTGACTGGCTTTTTGGCTTCGAGCCAGTCATTCTTGTGGGGAAGACAACCGGAACTGCTTCCTGCCTTGGTGCATCGGTTTCAGCTGTAACAGGCTTCTTCTTCCTCTTTGCGGCCATCCCGGGGTCGATGCCAGGACGCCCAAGTGCCTTGCGCTTCTCAGCCTCATTGTAGGCTTGCACACATCTGTCGTCCAGAGTCTTCATGCGCTCACGCGAACCCTGAGCTTCTGCACGTTTCTTCAGAAAGGCTTCCTTGAGCTCGTGCAGCATGATCTTGAAGTTCTTCACATCTTGCACGCTGAGCTTGGCCATATGCTTCTTGAACTGAGCCTTTTCATAGTCAATCTTCTGCTTCAGCTCAACAACGCGTTGGGCGATGGCTAGTTCTGAAGCAATGGCGCCATGGAAGGCGACATTGAGGCCAATGGGTAGCTGCAGATCATCAAAGCTGATGTTGGGTGTGTCAAACCACTCGTCAATGAAGTTGTGGATGATGGTTACATCAAAGAGTGGCAGATCATTGAAGATTTCTGCTTCTTCTTTGCTCTTGATGAGTTGCTCAAGAGCGTCATCTGCTAGGTCTTCATCACTTGACAGGTCAATGTCATCATTGCGCAGAATGGCAGCAGCTGTGAGCTCTTGGCCGCTGTGTGGTAGAGGCACCTTGGCCTTCTGGGGCTTTGAGATGCGTGATAAGTCTTCAGACGGCACACTATCTTCAGGAGGTGCAGTTGCCAGTGGCTTTGCCCTTGAAATTTTGGGTGAAGGGGCAGACTTTGAAGCTTTAGGCTTATTCATCTTCTTTGGCTTCAGCACTGCAGGAGCTTCTTCTGAGTCAGAGTCAGCTGGAGGCTCATTCACTGCAGTCCCTTGAACTAAGATGCGGGTGATGAGGCCTTCAAGGTTGGCATAAGGACCGATGACATTGGGTTCTACTTCTCGTGTGCCATCTGCCTTGGTGCTGAGGGACCAGGGTTGAAGTCTAACCCAAATTTCTTCTTGTTCTGCTTCGCTGAGTTTTGGGAAAACTGGAAGTTGCGCTTGAACAGATGGTCGTCACGACACCAGAGTAGTGACGACGGATGTGCATCATCGGCCTGTGGCCCATGGACCATGCATGGATAGAAGCTTTGGGCAATGGCTTCATCTCTGGACCTGGGTAGAAGATTCTTGTATAGGATGTCTCCCCACGGTCTTTTGATGGCACTTTTCTCAGCGTACTCTTGGGTTACGAAGCGGTATTTGAACCATTGTTCTGCCCAATATCGTCGAATCCATTGGATTCAGGTCTTGCACTGACTGTAATCCTCTTTAGGATCTGTCTTGTACATTTCTGCGAGTTCATCTGGCAGATCTCTGGATGTTTCGCCACGACGCTGTCTGCCCCCTTCCTTGCTGTTTTCTCTGAAGCCATAAACTTTAACTTGAAAGACTTCAAGACGTTCAAAGGCTTCGAAGGCTTTCTCTTGCTGGACCAACAGGAACTGGCTTCAGGAGAATTTATGTGATGCTGTAAGAATTCTGCAAATGAATGCAGACTATGAGAACCAAAGGATTCTCCCACAGACATGTACCTGTGACAGCATTAAGGTGCGAGGGAAGGGGAAGAGGTCATATGCATTCTCAGAAGATTTTGAAGATAAATCAGTTTAGAAGACATTGACCTCATCGTGCGAAGACATTCACTCATAGACAAGAAGTTGGTTCCAGATTTGTACGAACCCACAGATCAGTACAAGTGAGGAATCTAACTACTTTGTGAAGCACAAGTGAATATACTAGGCATGTTATGAGATGCAGTATGAGAGAGATCTAACTTGTGTGAACAGAAACTACTTGTGGTAGAAAGTGATAAATCCATAGGATCAACAGTGCTGTAAAAAGGGAGTTTTATTTACCACACTAAGAACTGCTAGATGAAGTGACAGATGAGGCCGAGCAGTTCGATCTTCGGTGCCCTGACTTGGCGACAGAGGACACCTACAGCGACGGCGGAGAGGACGATGTCCGCGATCGGCATGAAGACGGCGTCGGAGAGGTTGCGGCAGCGAAGCGCTTCGTCGCCGGCGTCGTCGAGGGCTAGCGGTGGCGCTAGGGTTCGTGCGAGGGTGGAAGAAGGGATAATGACCGCTCTGAGTGTGTATTTATAGGTACAGGGGCGACACTGCGCTATTACACAGGTGCCCATGGCAATTCGCATCTGAGTAACACGTGGCCATCATGCGGAATTTTGGGGTTTGTTCCACGTCCCACGCATGCCTGGATTGTCGGGTGGTCGTTCCTACTTCTCCGGATTTCATGTGGATGAATGAGCATTGAAAACGGACTTAAAGGTTGTCTCTGTGTCGTCTGCTGACAAGGGCGCAGAGAAGACATTTGACAGTTTCAATAGAATGCATATGACTTGGAGAGATAGAATTTGAGATAGAAAGCATAGAGAGGTTAGGGTCCGATCACATTCACTTAGTTCAAAAGATTCAAACAAGAAGACATAGCTATAAGTGAATGCTGTAGAGGACAGAACACTAGTATATATATATATCTATACAATCAACATAGTGAAGATAATCATGAAGACATGTTGAGATTGAAGGCAAACCAAATGTGAAGACATTGCAAGGTAACGCCATGAGTGAGACACTTCAAAACAGAACGTTTGGTGGTGGCATTACCCACCGTATAGGAAGTATTAGACCCAGACACAGCGCACAATTATCGTGGCGCTCCGAAGTCAAATTCCACATTAATGTATTCACACTTAGAATGTATGTCTTCATTGATTGAAGATATACGTTACTTCGTGTGTTGCACATCTAAGTCATCAATATGCATAAGTGTTAGGATGTGTGCCTGATCACAGGACATTTGAGGATTCCAGGATATTTAGCTCACACCGTAACTTGCAAAATCTCTTCTCATCCAAGGGCTTGGTGAAGATATCTGCCAATTGCTCTTCAGTGTTGACGTGTATGATATCAATATCTTCCTTCACAACATGATCTCTGAGAAAGTGATGACGAATTTCTATGTGTATTGTCTTCGAGTGCTGAACAGGGTTGTTGGCAATCTTGATGGCGCTTTCGTTGTCGCAATAAAGTGGTACTTGCTTCAGATGAATGCCATTGTCCTTGAGAGTTTGCTTCATCCACAGAAGCTGAGCGCAACAAGATCCAGCAGCAATGTATTTGGATTCAGCAGTGGAGAGGGATACACAGTTCTGCTTCTTTGAAGACTAACATACAAGTGATCATCCCAGAAAGTGACATGTGCCTGATTTAGACTTCCGATCAACCTTGTCACCGGCATAATCAGCATCCGAGAATCCAACCAGATCAAACTCTGAGCCCTTTGGATACCATAATCCGAGAGTTGGGGTGTGAGCCAAATATCGAAGAATTCGCTTCACAGCTAAGTGATGCGACTCCTTTGGTGCCGCTTGAAATCAAGCACACATGCAAACACTAAGCATAATATCTGGCCTAGATGCACATAAATAAAGCAAAGAACCAATCATGGAGCGGTATACCTTTTGATCGAACTCTTTACCATTGTCGTCGGGACCCAGATGATGTTTGGCTGGCATTGGTGTGGTGAAGCCTTTGCAGTCTTGCATACCAAACTTCTTCAGGCACTCTTTGAGATACTTCTCTTGAGATATGAAGATGCCGTTGCGTTGTTGTCGTATTTGAAGACCGAGGAAGAACTTCAGCTCCCCCATCATAGACATCTGATATTGCTCTTGCATCATATAGCCAAACTCTTCATTGTACTTCTGATTGGTGCAACCGAAGATAATGTCATCCACATATATTTGGCACACAAACAGTTCACCATCATATGTCTTCGTGAAGAGAGTGGGGTCTAGGGAACCAGGTATGAAGCCTTTGCTCTTCAGGAAATATTTGAGTGTGTCATACCAGGCCCGAGGGGCTTGTTTGAGGCCATACAGTGCCTTGTTGAGCTTGTATACCATGTCAGGATGTTTTGGATCTTCAAACCCAGGCGGTTGTGCAACATACACTTCTTCTTCAATATTGCCATTGAGAAAGGCACTCTTCACATCCATTTGATATAGAAGTATGTTATGATGATTTGCATAGGCCAGCAGTATACGTATGGCTTCAAGTCTAGCCACAGGAGCAAATGTTTCATCGAAATCAATGCCTTCCACTTGAGTATATCCTTGAGCAATGAGACGAGCTTTGTTTTTGACTACTTGACCATGCTCATCTTGCTTGTTGCGGTATATCCATTTGGTGCCTATTATATTGTGCTTCCGTGGATCAGGACGCTTAACCAGTTCCCATACATTGTTCAGCTCAAACTGTTGAAGCTCTTCTTGCATAGCTTGAATCCATTCAGGTTCCATGAAGGCTTCTTCAACTTTCTTGGGTTCTGTAATTGAGACGAATGCGAAGTGCCCACAGAAATTTGCCAGCTGAGTTGCCCTTGAACGAGTGAGTGGACTAGGTGCATTGATGCTGTCAATTATTCTTTCAATCTGCACTTCATTGGCAACATGAGGATGTACAGGGCGAAGACTTTGCTCTTACTGATCATTGTCGTTGTTGGGGGGATTGTCTTCAGGTTGAGCATTGTCTTCACGTTGATCTGGTGCAGAGATGATGAGTTCCTCTTCAGGATGAGCTTCAGAAGGTATGATTTCTCCAGTTCCCATTAGCTTGATTGATTCACTGGATGGAACTTCATCTAGCACATCTGGCAGTTGCTCTCTTTGTGACCCATTGGTCTCATCGAACCGCACATCCACTGTTTCAACCACTTTGTAATGAAAGAGATTGAAGACTCTGTAGGAGTGAGAATCCTTTCCATATCCAAGCATAAAACCCTCATGTGCTTTTGGTGCAAACTTTGAGGTGTGATGTGGGTCCTTAATCCAGCACCTTGCGCCAAATACTCTGAAGTAACTGACATTTGGCTTCTTGCCAGTTAGGAGTTCATAAGATATCTTGTTAAGAAGCTTGTGAAGATAAACACGGTTGATTGTATGGCATGCAATGTCAATGGCTTCAGGCCAGAATTTTCTTGGAGTCTTGTATTCATCTAACATCGTTCTGGCCATCTCAATGAGTGTTCTGTTCTTGCGTTCGACGACGCCATTCTGCTGTGGCGTGTACGGGGCTGAGAATTCATGTGTGATGCCCAAGGTATCAAGATATGTATCAAGGCTAGTGTTCTTGAATTCAGTGCCATTGTCACTTCTGATGTGCTTTATCTTGGCGCCATAGTTGTTCATTGCTCGATTGGCGAAGCGTCTGAAGACATCCTGCACTTCAGTCTTGTAAAGGATTATGTGCACCCAAGTATATCTAGAGTAATCATCAACAATGACAAAGCCATATAGGCAAGCATTAGTGGTAAAAGTTGAGTAGTGAGTGGGACCAAAAAAATCCATGTGAAGCAGTTCAAAGGGTCGAGTAGTGGTCATGATTGTCTTGGAGGGATGTTTGGCCCTCGTCATCTTCCCTGCTTCACAGGCACCGCATAAGTGATCTTTCTTGAACTTGACGCCTTCGATGCCTATGACATGCTTCTTCTTCGCAAAGGTGTGGAGGTTCCTCATGCCAGCATGCCCAAGCCTCCGATGCCAAAGCCAGCATTCTGAAGCTTTTGCTAGAAGACATACTGCAAGCTGTGGCCCTGCTGAGAAATCTACCACATACAAATCATCTTTCCGATACCCTTCAAACACTAGAGACTTGTCAGATTCCATTAGCACCAGGCAACGATATTTTCCAAATATTACGATCATGTTCAAATCGCAAAGCATTGAGACAGACATTAAGTTGAAGCCAAGGGATTCAACAAGCATGACTTTATCCATGTGTTGATCCCTTGAGATTGCAACTCTACCTAGACCCAATACCTTGCTTTTACCAGTGTCAGCAAATGTGATGTGGCTCTTGTCGGATGGACGTAAGGTTGAGTCCATAAGAAGGCTTCTTTTGCCAGTCATGTGATTTGTACACCCACTGTCAATAATCCATTCTGAAGACGCTGGTGTCGTACCCTACAGTGCAGTTAGGGAGATAGGCTTCACGAAGAGAATTGTGAAGCAAAAACATTTGACGAACTAGTGGGTTATGAAAACTTAGATCCAGATTAGGACTAATAGGGAGAGTAGCATGCGATTCAGGAATGAAGTACATAGTAATGCCATTCGGGCATTTGATCTTGCGCCCTACAAGATGTTTAAGGTCCCCAGCAATAGCGTCAGAAGATTTTGGTTTTCTGCTGGAGACCTTTCCCTGCAAAAGAGAGTTAAGCTTTCTTAACCACCCACATCTTCAAGGGTGGCTTAGAAGCAATAAGTCTAAGTGCAGCATCTGAGAATTTTGGCTTTGGAGCCCTAGCAAACAGTCTAGCAGGCGGACAGTAGTACTCATAAGAATAGGCAGAATAGTTCTTGGTCATATGAACATGGCGGTTTGATGAACCGCTCTCATATTCATGTGCCTGAGTATGGTTTCCCTGCAAAACATTTGCGTTAGTGCGACTCAGGTGAGTCCTCTGTCTGTATGAAGCCTTTGGACCGTCTGAAGCCTTTGGTCTGAGGTTTGTCTTCTTCATGTGAGGTGTCATGAAGACATTCACAGGAAGATTTTCCAGACACCTTTTCGGAACCCAGATCTTCTTCATGGGCGGTCCATTCCTGCAGTTAGTACCAATGTACCTGGCAAACACTTCACCATACTCATTCTTAAATAGTACATAGTTTGCATCAAAGAATTCATCAATGATAATGGGGTTAGCACAAGTGAAGCCAGATAGATTGGATGGATCTACTGAAGGTTCCTTTGCAGCAACCCACATGGTTTTGGGGTACTGCTCAGGTTTCCAGTAAGAGCCATCTGCATTCATTTTCCTTACGAACCCAACACCCTCTTTCTTAGGGTTTCGGTTCAGAATCTGCTTCTTGAGGACATCACATAATGTCTGATGCCCTTTAAGACTTTTGTACATCCCTGTTTCAAGCAATGTCTTCAACCTAGCATTCTCATCAGCAATAGCGGTGTTATCCTCAGCAGAGGGGTTAGTTACCACATTAAGAGTTGAAGATATTGCAACAGCAGTAGCAGTGGAACATTCAGCAACAGAAGTAGCATTATCACGCTCAATGCATTTAAGACATGGTGGTTCAAATCCTTCCTGAGCGAAACTGATCTGTTTGGCGCGAAGTGACTCGTTTTCCTTTTGAAGATCTTCATGAGCCGCTCTCAATTTCTCAAGATCTTGCTTCCTTTGAAGATAATCATAGGAAAGCTTTTCATGAGTTGTTGAGAGAGTATCATGACGACTTTCAAGTTCCTGATACTTAACGTGAAGATTTTTTATGTCTTCAATTAAGGATTCAGATCGAGTCATTTCAGCACCCAACAGATCATCGCTTCTGTCTAACAGTTTTTGAATATGTTCCATAGCTTTCTGTTGTTCAGTTGCAATTTTAGCAAGTGTTTTGTAGCTGGGTTTTGAACCACAATCAGAGTCATTGTCACTAGATGTTTGATAGTGAGTAGTGCGTGTGTTTACCTTGGCACCGCGTGCCATGAAGCAGTAGGAAGGAGTGGAGTAGTCCTTGTCATTTGCATCGGTGTCGGTGGTGAAGTCATTGTCTTCAGTGTTGAAGATGGACTTGGCAACGTATGCTGTAGCCAGACTTGCAATGCCAGAATCAGACTCCTCCTCAGACTCCACCTCCGCCTCCTCAGAAGCAGACTCCTCCTCTGAGTCCATTTCCTTGCCAACAAACGCACATGCCTTGCCAGATGAGCTCTTCTTGTGTGATGAAGACTTTGAGGAAGACTTGGAAGAAGACTTTGAGTATTTCTTCTTCTTCTTGTCGTCAGAGTCATATTCCTTGCTCTTCTTCTTCTTCTTCTTCTTCTTCTTCTTCTTCTTCTTCTTCTTCTTCTTCTTCTTTCTGTTCTCATTGTCTCACTGTGGACACTCAGAGATGAAGTGTCCAGTTTTCTTGCACTTGTGGCATGTTTTCTTCTTGTAGTCATGAACAGAAGCTTCATCATTCCTTGAGCTTGATCGTGAAGACTTTCTGAATCCTTTCTTCTTGGTGAATTTTTGGAACTTCTTCACAAGCATTGCAAGTTCCCTTCCAATGTCTTCAGGATCATCAGAACTGCTGTCAGATTCTTCTTCAGATGAGGAAACAGCTTTTGCCTTCAAGGCACGAGTTCACCCATAGTTTGGACCGTAGATATCTCTTTTCTCAGAAAGCTGAAACTCATGTGTGTTGAGCCTCTCAAGTATGTCAAACGGATCGAGTGTCTTGAAATCAGGACGTTCTTGAATCATCAGGGCTAGGATGTCAAACGAACTATCAAGTGATCTCAGCAGCGTCTTGACGACTTCATGTTTGGTGATCTCAGTGGCACCGAGGGCTTGAAGCTCATTTGTGATGTCAGTGAGTCGGTCAAATGTGTGCCGAACATTCTCATTGTCATTTCGCTTGAAGCGGTTGAAGAGGTTACGAAGGACACTGATTCTCTGATCTCTCTGGGTTGAGATGCCTTCATTGACCTTGGAGAGCCAGTCCCAGACCAGCTTGGATGTCTTCAAAGCACTCACACGACCATACTGTCCTTTGGTCAGATGACCACAGATGATATTCTTGGTAGTAGAGTCCAGTTGAACGAATTTCTTGACATCAACAGTAGTGACACCTTCTCCAGCCTTGGGAACGCCGTTCTCGATGACATACCATAGGTCGACATCAATGGCTTCAAGATGCATGCACATCTTATTCTTCCAGTAGGGATATTCAGTTCCATCAAAGACGGGGCACGCAGCGGAGACTTTAATTATCCCTGCAGTCGACATAGCTAAAACTCCAGGTGGTGAAACCGAATCACACAGAACAAGGGAGCACCTTGCTCTGATACCAATTGAAAGTGCGTTATATCGACTAGAGGGGGGGTGAATAGGCGATTTTTATGAAAGTCTTCAAAACGTGGAAGTTATGAAGACAAACAGTAGAGATATGCCTATTACTATGCAGCGGAAGGTAGACTACACTAGACAAGCCATGGTCAATTATTCAATAGAGTGAAAGCACAGTGACAAATAGCTGCAGTGTAATAAGGATCAGGTAGCAAGATATTATGAAGCCAAACAGATCATACATTCACGTTGTGAAGACAAAAGATAGAGCAAACATGCAGTGACTTCACAATGAGTAACAGTAAGTAAAAGGAAGTGAAGATGAAACCAGTGACTCGTTGAAGACAATGATTTGTTGGACCAGTTCCAGTTGCTGTGACAACTGTACGTCTGGTTGGAGCGGCTAGGTATTTAAACCTTAGGACACACAGTCCCGGACACCCAGTCCTGAACACGCAGCTCAGGACACCCAGTCCTCACCGTATTCTCCTTGAGCTAAGGTCACACAGAACTCGCCCAATCACTCTAGTAAGTCTTCAAGGTAGACTCCCAAACCTTCACAGACTTCGTTCACCGGCAATCCACAATGTCTCTTGGATGCTCAGAACGCGACGCCTAACCGGCTGGAGGATGCACAATCCTCAAGTGTAATAAGTCTTCAGATCACTCAGACAAGAAGACTTAAGTGATGCCCAATTCTCTCTGGCTCTGGGTGGTTAGGGCTTTATCATCGCTAGGTATTCTCTCTCTCAAAGGCTTCGAGGTGGGTTGCTCTCAAACGACAAAAGTTGTGCACTGAATCTGAGCAGCCAACCCTTTATGGTTGTAGGGGGTGGGCTATTTATAGCCACTTGGCAACCCGACCTGATTTGTCCGAAATGACCCTGGGTCACTAAGGAACTGACATGTGTTTCAACGGTCAAATTTCAAACCCACACGACAACTTTAGTTGGGCTACAAGCAAAGCTGACTTGTCCGACTCTGGACAAGATTTGCTCTCATAGTCTTCACTCGAAGACATAGGTTTTTTTGTTTAGGCATCACTTCAGTCGTTTTGACTGGTTCTCTTGGACCCCACTTAACAGTACGGTGGTTCCTATGACTCAACACAAATGAAAGAGAACTACGAAAGATCTAAGTCTTCGAGCTCCATAGGCTTCACGTGGTGTCTTCTCTTGTCATAGTCTTCAATGTGAATATCTTCATATACCACCATTGACTTCAATGTCTTCGTACATTTTTAGGGGTCATCTCTGGTAGGAAAACCGAATCAATGAGGGACTTCTACCTGTGTTATCCTGCAATTCTCACAAACACATTAGTCCCTCAACTAGGTTTGTCGTCAATACTCCAAAACCAACTAGGGGTGGCACTAGATGCACTTACAATAAGCAAGCAAGTTGGATGCACACCCACTTAGTTTCTTTTTGAGCTTTCATATACTTATAGCTCCAGTGCACTGTTGCATGGCAATCCCTAGTCACTCACATTGATATCAATTGATGGGCATCTCCATAGCCCGTTGATATGCCTAGTTGATGTGAGACTATCTTCTCCCTTTTTGTCTTCTCCACAACCACCACTCTATTCCACCTATAGTGCTATATCCATGGCTCACGCTCATGTATTGCGTGAAGATTGAAAAAGTTCTGAGAATGTCAAAAGTATGAAACAATTGCTTGGCTTGTCATCGGGCTTGTGCATGATTTAAATATTTTGTGTGGTGAAGATAGAGCATAGCCAGACTATATGATTTTGTAGGGATAACTTTCTTTAGCCATGTTATTTTGAGAAGACATAATTGCTTTGTTAGTATGCTTGAAGTATTATTATTTTTATGTCAGTATGAACTTTTGTCTTGAATCTTTCGGATCTGAATATTCATACCACAATTAAGAAGAATTACATTAAAATTATGCCAAGTAGCACTCCGCATCAAACATTCTATTTTTATCATTTACCTACTCGAGGACGAGCAGGAATTAAGCTTGGGGATGCTCGATACATCTCCAACATATCCATAATTTTTGATTGCTCCATGCTATATTGTCTACTGTTTTGGACATTATTGGGCTTTATTATCCACTTTTATATTATTTTTGGGACAAACCTATTAACCGGAGGGCCAGCCCAGAATTGCTGTTTTTTTGCCTGTTTTAGGGTTTCAAAGAAAAGGAATATCAAACGGAGTCGAAACGGAATGAAACCTTCGGGAACGTGATTTTCTCAACGAACAAGACCCCGGAGACTTGGACCCTATGTCAAGAAAGGAAACATGAGGCCACGAGGTAGGGGGCGCGCCCACCCCCACCAGGCGCGCCCTCCACCCTCGTGGGCCCCCTATTGCTCCACCGACGTACTCCTTCCTCCTATATATATCCACGTACCCCCAAACGATCAGATACGGAGCAAAAACCCTAATTCCACCACCGTAACTTTCTGTATCCACGAGATCCCATCTTGGGGCCTGTTCCGGAGCTCCGCCGGAGGGGGCATCGATCACGGCGGGCTTCTACATCAACACCATAGCCTCTCCAATGAAGTGTGAGTAGTTTACCTCGGACCTACGGGTCCATAGTTAGTAGCTAGATGGCTTCTTCTCTCTTTTTGGATCTCAATACAATGTTCTTCCCCTCTCTTGCGGAGAACTATTTGATTAATCTTCTTTTTGCGGTGTGTTTGTTGAGACCGATGAATTGTGGGTTTATCATCAAGTCTATCTATGAATAATATTTGAATCTTCTCTGAATTCTTTTATGTATGATTGGTTATCTTTGCAAGTCTCTTCGAATTATCAGTTTGGTTTGGCCTACTAGATTGATCTTTCTTGCAATGGGAGAAGTGCTTAGCTTTGGGTTCAATCTTGGGGTGTCCTTTCCCAGTGACAGTAGGGGCAGCAAGGCACATATTGTATTGTTGCCATCGAGGATAACAAGATGGGGTTTTCTTCATATTGCATGAGTCTATCCCTCTACATCATGTCATCTTGCTTAAGGCGTTACTCTGTTTTTAACTTAATACTCTAGATGCATGCTGGATAGCGGTCGATGAGTGGAGTAGTAGTAGTAGATGCAGAATCGTTTCGGTCTACTTGTCTCGGACGTGATGCATATATACATGGTTGATACGTCCAGTTTGCATCATGCTTTTATATCAATATTTATTGCATTATGGGCTGTTATTACACATTATGTCACAATACTTATGCCTATTCTCTCTTATTTTACAAGGTTTACATAAAGAGGGAGAATGCCGGCAGCTGGGATTCTGGCTGGAAAAGGAGCAAATATTAGAGACCTATTCTGCACAGCTCCAAAAGTCCTGAAACTTCACGGATGATGTTTTCCAAACATATAAAAAACATTGAGCTCAAGAACTTCACCAGGGGGGCCACACCATGCCCACGAGGGTGGGGGCGTGCCCCCCTACCTCGTGGGCGCCCTGGTGGCCCTCCGGTGACCATCTTCTGCTATATGGACTCTTTCGATGGGAAAAAATCACAAGCCATCTTCTCGGACGAAACTCCGCTGCCACGATGCGGAACCTTGGCGGAACCAATCTAGGGTTCTGGCGGGGCTATTCTGCCGGGGAAACTTCCCTCCCAGAGGGGGAAATCATCGCCATCATCATCACCAACGCTCCTCTCATCGGGAGAGGGCAATCTCCATCAACATCTTCATCAACACCATCTCATCTCAAAACCCTAGTTCATCTCTTGTATCCAATTCTTGTCTCCAAGTCCGGGATTGGTGCTAGTAGGTTGCTAGTAGTGTTAATTACTCCTTGTAGTTGATGCTAGTTGGTTTAATTGGTGGAAGATCATATGTTCAGATCCTATATGCACATTAATACCCCTTTGATTATGAACATGTTTATGCTTTGTGAGTAGTTACTTTTGTTCCTGAGGACATGGGAGAAGTCTTGCTATTAGTAGTCATGTGAATTTGGTATTCGTTCGATATTTTGATGAGATGTGTGTTGTCTCTCCTCTAGTGGTGTTATGTGAACGTCGACTACATGACACTTCACCATTGTTTGGGCCTAGAGGAAGGCATTGGGAAGTAATAAGTAGATGATGGGTTGCTAGAGTGACAGAAGCTTAAACCCTAGTTTATGCGTTGCTTTGTAAGGGGCTGATTTGGATCCATATGTTTCATGCTATGGTTAGGTTTACCTTAATGCTTTTGTTGTATTTGCGGATGCTTGCAATAGAGGTTAATCATAAGTGGGATGTTTGTCCAAGTAAGGGCAGCACCCAAGCACCGGTCCACCCACATACCAAATTATCAAAGTACCGAACGCGAATCATATGAGCGTGATGAAAACTAGCTTGACGATATTCCCATGTGTCCTCGGGAGCGCTTTACATCATATAAGAGTTTGTTCAGGCTTGTCCTTTGCTACAAAAAGGATTGGGCCACCTTGTTGCACCTTATTTACTTTTGTTACTTGTTGCTTGTTACAATTATCTTATCACAAAACTATCTGTTACCACTTATTTCAGTACTTGCAGAGAATACCTTGCTGGAAACCGCTTAGCATTTCCTTCTGCTCCTCGTTTGGTTCGACACTCTTATCGAAAGGACTACGATAGATCCCCTATACTTGTGGTTCATCAATGATCATACCTAGATATTCTCATAACTATGCTCAATGTTGTCAATAGCTCAACAGTAATTTGTTTACCCATCGTAGAATACTTATGCCCTCGAGAGAAGCCACTAGTGAAACCTATGGCCCCCGGTGTGTGTTGTCTCGATATTTTGATGAGATGTGTGTTGTCTCTCCTCTAGTAGTGTTATGTGAACGTCGACTACATGACACTTCACCATTGTTTGGGCCTAGAGGAAGGCATTGGGAAGTAATAAGTAGATGATGGGTTGCTAGAGTGATAGAAGCTTAAACCCTAGTTTATGCGTTGCTTTGTAAGGGGCTGATTTGGATCCATATGTTTCATGCTATGGTTAGGTTTACCTTAATACTTTTGTTGTATTTGTGGATGCTTGCAATAGAGGTTAATCATAAGTGGGATGTTTGTCCAAGTAAGGGCAGCACCCAAGCACCGGTCCACCCACATACCAAATTATCAAAGTACCGAACGCGAATCATATGAGCATGATGAAAACTAGCTTGACGATATTCCCATGTGTCCTTGGGAGCGCTTTACATCATATAAGAGTTTGTTCAGGCTTGTCCTTTGCTACAAAAAGGATTGGGCCACCTTGTTGCACCTTATTTACTTTTGTTACTTGTTGCTCGTTACAATTATCTTATCACAAAACTACCTGTTACCACTTATTTCAGTACTTGCAGAGAATACCTTACTGGAAGCCGCTTATCATTTCCTTCTGCTCCTCGTTTGGTTCGACACTCTTACTTATCGAAAGGACTACGATAGATCCCCTATACTTGTGGGTCATCAATGATCATACCTAGATATTCTCATAACTATGCTCAATTTTGTCAATAGCTCAACAGTAATTTGTTTACCCATCGTAGAATACTTATGCCCTCGAGAGAAGCCACTAGTGAAACCTATGGCCCCCGGGTCTATCTTTATCATATTGATCTCCTAATACTTAGTTATTTCCTTTGTTATTTACTTTGCCTTTATTTTACTTTGCATCTTTAGCATAAAAATACCAAAAATATTATCTTATCATATCTATCAGATCTCACTCTCGTAAGTGGCCTTATAGAGATTGACAACCCCTATTTGCGTTGGTTGCGAGGATTTATTTGTTTCGTGCAGGTACGAGGGACTCATCCGTAGCCTCCTACTGGATTGATACCTTGGTTCTCAAAAACTGAGGGAAATACTTACGCTACTTTGTGCTACCTCTTGAGCACTGCGTTGGATTTCCCTGAAGAGGAAGGGATGATGCAGCAAAGTAGCGTAAGTGTTTCCCTCAGTTTTTGAGAACCAAGGTATCAATCCAGTAGGAGGCTACGCTCGAGTCCCTCATACCTACACAAAAATAATAGCTCAACACAACCAACGCGCTTAGGGGTTGTCAATCCCTTCACGGTCACTTACGAAAGTGAGATCTGATAGAGATGATAAATAATATTTTTTTGGTATTTTTGATAGAGAGATGCAAAGTAAAAAAGTAAAAGCAAAGCAATAATAAAGTAATGGAGTTTAATATGATGAGAAAGAGACCCGGGGGCCATAGGTTTCACTAGTGGCTTCTCTCAAGAGCATAAGTATTCTACGGTGGGTGAACAAATTACTGTTGAGCAATTGACAGAATTGAGCATAGTTATGAGAATATCTAGGTATGATCATGTATATAGGCATCACGTCCGAGACAAGTAGACCGAAACGATTCTGCATCTACTACTACTACTCCACTCATCGACCGCTATCCAGCATGCATCTAGAGTATTAAGTTAAAAATAGAGTAACACCTTAAGCAAGATGACATGATGTAGAGGGATAGTTTCATGCAATATGATAAAAACCCCATCTTGTTATCCTCGATGGCAACAATACAATACGTGCCTTGCTGCCCCTTCTGTCACTGGGAAAGGACACCCCAAGATTGAACCCAAAGCTAAGCACTTCTCCCATTGCAAGAAAGATCAATCTAGTAGGCCAAACCAAACTGATAATTCGAAGAGACTTGCAAAGATAACCAATCATACATAAAAGAATTCAGAGAAGATTCAAATATTATTCATAGATAGACTTGATCATAAACCCACAATTCATCGGTCTCAACAAACACACCGCAAAAAGAAGATTAATCGAATAGTTCTCCGCAAGAGAGGGGGAGAACATTGTATTGAGATCCAAAAAGAGAGAAGAAGCCATCTAGCTACTAACTATGGACCCGTAGGTCTGAGGTAAACTACTCACACTTCATTGGAAAGGCTATGGCGTTGATGTAGAAGCCCTCCGTGATTGATGCCCCCTCCGGCGGAGCTCCGGAACAGGCCCCAAGATGGGATCTCGTGGATACAGAAAGTTACGGCGGTTGAATTAGGTTTTTGGCTCCGTCCCTGATCGTTTGGGGGTACGTGGATATATATAGGAGGAAGAAGTACGTCGGTGGAGCTTCGAGGGGCCCACGAGGCAGGGGGCGCGCCCTAGGGGGGGCATGCCCCTACCCTCGTGAGCACCTCTTGGCTTTCTTGATGGAGGGTCCAAGTCTCCTGGATCTTATCTGATGAGAAAATCACGTTTCCGAAGGTTTCATTCCGTTTGGACTCCGTTTGATATTCCTTTTCTTCAAAACCCTAAAACAGGCAAAAAAGAGCAATTCTGGGCGGGGCCTCCGGTTAATAGGTTAGTCCCAAAAATAATATAAAAGTGGAAAATAAAGCCCAATAATGTCTAAAACAGTAGATAATATAGCATGGAGCAATCAAACATTATAGATACGTTGGAGACGTATCAAGCATCCCCAAGCTTAATTCCTGCTCGTCCTCGAGTAGGTAAATGATAAAAACAGAATTTTTGATGCGGAGTGCTACTTGGCATAATTTTAATGTAATTCTTCTTAATTGTGGTATGAATATTCAGATCCGAAAGATTCAAGACAAAAGTTCATATTGACATAAAAATGATAATACTTCAAGCATACTAACTAAGAAATTATGTCTTCTCAAAATAACATGGCCAAAGAAAGTTCATCCCTACAAAATCATATAGTTTAGTCATGTTTCATTTTCATCACACAAGAATGCTCTCATCATGCACAACCCCGATGAAAAGCCAAGCAATTGTTTCATACTTTAGTAATCTCAAACCTATAAACTTTCAAGCAATATATGAGCGCGAGCCATGGACATAGCACTATGGGTGGAATAGAATATAATGAAGGGGGGTTATGTGGAGACGACAAAAAAGGAGAAAGTCTCACATCAACGAGGCTAATCAATGGGCTATGGAGATGCCCACTGATTGATGTTAATGCAAGGAGTAGGGATTGCCATGCAACGGATGCACTAGAGCTATAAATGTATGAAAGCTCAACAAAAGAAACTAGTGGGTGTGCATCCAACTTGCTTGCTCACGAAGACCTAGGGCACTTGAGGAGGCCCATTGTTGGAATATACAAGCCAAGTTCTATAATGAAAAATTCCCACTAGTATATGAAAGTGATAACATGAGAGACTCTCTACTATGAATATCATGGTGCTACTTTGAAGCACAAGTGTGGTAAAAGGATAGTAACATTGTCCCTTCTCTCTTTTTCTCTCATTTTTTGGGCCTTCTCCTTTTTTATGGCCTTTCTCTTTTTTGGGGGGCCTTCTCTTTTTTTATGGCCTTTCTTTTTTTTATACCTCACTTGGGACAGTGCTCTAATAATGATGATCATCACACTTCTATTTATTTACAACTCAATGATTACAACTCGATACTAGAACAAAGATGACTCTATATGAATGCCTCCGGCGGTGTACCGGGATATGCAATGAACCAAGAGTGACATGTATGAAAGAATTATGAACGGTGGCTTTGCCACAAATACTATGTCAACTACATGATCATGCTAAGCAATATGACAATGATGAATGTGTCATGATAAACGGAATGATGGAAAGTTGCATGGCAATATATCTTGGAATGGCTATGGAAATGCCATAATAGGTAGGTATGGTGGCTGTTTTGAGGAAGATATAAGGAGGTTTATGTGTGAAAGAGTGTATCATATCACGTGGTTTGGATGCACCGGCGAAGTTTGCACCGACTCTCAATGTGAGAAAGGGCAATGCATGGTACCGAAGAGGCTAGCAAGGATGGAAGGGTGAGAGTGCGTATAATCCATGGACTCAACATTAGTCATAAAGAACTCACATACTTATTGCAAAAATGTACAAGTCATCAGAAACCTCGGCACTATGCGCATGCTCCTAGGGGGATATATTGGTAGGAAAAGACCATCGCTCATCCCCGACCGCCACTCATAAGGAAGACAATCAAATAACACCTCATGTTTCAAATTTGTTGCATAAAATTCACCATACGTGCATGCTATGGGACTTGCAAACCTCAACACCAGTATTTCTCAATTTCACAACTACTTAACTATCATGACTTTGATATTATTACCTCTATATCTCAAAACAATCATCAAATATCAAACTTTTCTTAGTATTCAACACACTCATATGAAAGTTTTATTATTAATCTTGCATACCAAGCATATTAGGATTTTAAGCAAATTACCATGCTATTAAGACTCTCAAAATAATCTAAGTGAAGCATGAGAGAACAATAGTTTCTATAAAACAAATCCACCACCGTGCTCTAAAAGATATAAGTGAAGCACTAGAGCAACTATAAAGCTCAAAAGATATAAGTGAAGCACATAGAGTATTCTATCAAATTCCAAATCATGTATGGCTCTCTAAAAAGGTGTGTACAGAAAGGATGATTGTGGTAAAATAATAAGCAAAGACTCAAATCATAAAAGACGCTTCAAGCAAAACACATATCATGTGGTGAATAAAAATATAGCTCCAAGTAAAGTTACCGATAGAAGTAGACGAAAGAGGGGATGCCTTCCGGGGCATCCCCAAGCTTTGGCTTTTAGGTGTCCTTAGATTATCTTGGGGGTGCCATGGTCATCCCCAAGCTTAGGCTCTTGCCACTCCTTGTTCCATAATCCATCAAATCCTTACCCAAAACTTGAAAACTTCACAACACAAAACTTAAGGTAGAAAACTCGTGAGCTCCGTTAGCGAAAGAAAACAAAAGACCACTTCAAGGTACTGTAATGAAATCATTCTTTATTTATATGGGTGTTAAACCTAATGTATTCCAACTTCTCTATGGATTATAAACTATTTTACTAGCCATAGATTCATCAAAATAAGCAAACAACACACGAAAAACAGAATCTGTCAAAAACAGAACAGTCTGTAGTAATCTGTAGCTGGCGCAAGATCTGGAACCCCAAAAATTCTAAAATAAATTGCTGGACGTGAGAAATTTATCTATTAATCATCTGCAAAAATAATTAACTAAATAGCGCTTTCCAAATAAAAATGACACCAGTTCTCGTGAGTGCTAAAGTTTCTGTTTTTTACAGCAAGTTCAACAAGACTTTCTCCAAGTCTTCCCAACGGTTCTACTTGGCACAAACACTAATTAAACACAAAAAACACAACCAAAACAGAGGCTAGATAAATTATTTATTACTAAACAGGAGCAAAATTCAAGGAATAAAAATAAAATTGGGTTGCCTCCCAACAAGCGCTATCGTTTAACGTCCCTAGCTAGGCATAACAAGTAAGAATAGATCTAGGTATTGCCATCTTTGGTAGGCAATCCATAAGTGGCTCTCATGATAGATTCATATGGTAATTTTATTTTCTTTCTAGGGAAGTGTTCCATGCCCTTTTTTAATGGAGATTGAAATCTAATATTTCCTTCCTTCATATCAATAATTGCACCAACCGTTCTAAGGAAAGGTCTACCAAGAATAACAGGGCAAGAAGGATTGCAATCTATATCAAGAACGATAAAATCTACGGGCACATAATTCCTATTAGCAACAATAAGAACATCATTAATTCTTCCCATAGGTTTCTTAATAGTGGAATCCGCAAAATGCAAGTTTAGAGAGCAATCATGAAAATTACGGAAATCTAGTAAATCACACAAAGTTTTAGGAATAGTAGAGACACTAGCACCCAAATCACACAAAGCATAAAACTCATAATTTTTAATTTTAATTTTAATAGTTGGTTCCCACTAATCATAAAGTTTTCTAGGGATAGAAACTTCCAATTCAAGTTTTTCTTCATAAGATTGCATCAAGGCATCAACGATATGTTTAATAAACTGAAAGTGCTAGTGATCGACTAGAGGGGGGTGAATAGGCGATTTTTAGGAAAGTCTTCGAAACATGGAAGTTTCGTAGACAAACGATAGAAATAAACCTATTACCTGTTGGGGAACGTAGTAATTTCAAAAAAAAATCCTACGCACACGCAAGATCATGGTGATGCATAGCAATGAGAGGGGAGAGTGTGATCTACGTACCCTTGTAGATCGACAACAGAAGCGTTAGGTTGATGTAGTCGTACGTCTTCACGGCCCGACCGATCAAGCACCGAAACTACGGCACCTCCGAGTTTTAGCACACGTTCAGCTCGATGATGATCCCCGGACTCCGATCCAGCAAAGTGTCGGGGAAGAGTTCCGTCAGCACGACGGCGTGGTGACGATCTTGATGTACTAATCTCGCAGGGCTTCGCCTAAGCACCGCTACAATATTATCGAGGACTATGGTGGAAGGGGGCACCGCACATGGCTAAGAATATGATCACGTGGATCAACTTGTGTTCCTCTGGGGTGCCCCTGCCTCCGTATATAAAGGATCAAGGGGGGGGTGCGGCCGGCCTAGGAGAGGCGCGCCAGGAGGAGTCCTACTCCCTCTGGGAGTAGGATTCCCCCCCAATCCTAGTTGGAATAGGATTCGCGGAGGGGGGAAAAGAGAGAGGGGGGCCGGCCCCCTCTCCTTGTCCTATTCGGACCAAGGGAGGGGAGGGGCGCGCGGCCCATCTTGGGTTGCCCCTTCTCTTTTCCACTAAGGCCCACTAAGGCCCATATAGCTTCCGGGGGATTCCGGTAACCTCCCGGTACTCCGGTAAAATCCCGATTTCACCAGGAACACTTCCGATATCCAAACATAGGCTTCCAATATATCAATCTTTATGTCTCGACCATTTCGAGACTCCTCGTCATGTCCGTGATCACATCCGGGACTCCGAACAACCTTCGGTACATCAAAACGTATAAACTCATAATATAACTGTCATCGAAACCTTAAGCGTGCGGACCCTACGGGTTCGAGAACAATGTAGACATGACCTAGACATGTCTCCGGTCAATAACCAATAGCGGGACCTAGATGCCCATATTGGCTCCTACATATTCTACGAAGATCTTTATCGGTCAGACCGCATAACAACATACGTTGTTCCCTTTGTCATCGGTATGTTACTTGCCCGAGATTCGATCGTCGGTATCCAATACCTAGTTCAATCTCGTTACCGGCAAGTCTCTTTACTCGTTCTGTAATACATCATCTCGCAACTAACTCATTAGTTACATTGCTTGCAAGGCTTAAGTGATCTGTATTACCGAGAGGGCCCAGAGATACCTGTCCAACGATCGGAGTGGCAAATCCTAATCTTGAAATATGTCAACCCAACATGTACCTTTGGAGACACCTGTAGAGCACCTTTATAATCACCCAGTTACATTGTGACGTTTGGTAGCACACAAAGTGTTCCTCCGGCACACGGGAGTTACATAATCTCATAGTCATAGGAACATGTATAAGTCATGAAGAAAGCAATAGCAACATACTAAACGATCGGGTGCTAAGCTAATGGAATGGGTCATGTCAATCAGATCATTCATCTAATGATGTGACCCCGTTAATCAAACAACAACTCTCTGTCCATGGTTAGGAAACATAACCATCTTTTGATTAACGAGCTAGTCAAGTAGAGGCATACTAGTGACACTCTGTTTGTCTATGTATTCACACATGTATCATGTTTCCGGTTAATACAATTCTAGCATGAATAATAAACATTTATCATGAAATAAGGAAATAAATAATAAATTTATTATTGCCTCTAGGGCATATTTCCTTCATTACCATGCATTGGATGGTAGACTACACTAGGCAAACCATAGTCAAGTATTCAATGAAGTGAAAGCACAATGACTAATAGCAACTAGGCAGTAAAGATCAGGTAGGAAGATATAGTGAAGCCAATCAGAACAAGCAGTCACTCAATGAAGACAAAAGATAATGCAATCATGCAATGACTTCACCAGGGCCAACAATAAGTAAAGGAATGGGAAGGATGAAACCAGTGACTCGTTGAAGACAATGATTTGTTGGACCAGTTCCAGTTTTTGTGACAACTGTACGTCTGGTTAGGGAGGCTGAGATTCAACTCAGAAGACCGCGTCTTCACCTTATTCCCCTTGAGATAAGGACACCCAGTCCTTGCCCAATCACTCTGGTAAGTCTTCAAGGTAGACTTCCAAACCTTCACAGACTTCGTTCACCGGCGATCCACAATGACTCTTGGATGCTCAGAACGCGACGCCTAACCGGCTAGAGGATTCACAGTCCTCAAGTGTAATAAGTCTTCAGATCACACAGACAGGAAGACTTCAGTGATGCCTAACTCTCTTTGGCTCTGGGTGGTTAGGGCTTTATCCTCGCAAGGAATTCTCTCTCAAAGGCTTCGAGGTGGGTTGCTCTCAAACGACAAAAGCCGTACACTAACTTTGAGAAGCCAACCGTTTATGGTTGTGGGGGGTGGGCTATTTATAGCCACTAGGCAACTCGACCTGATTTGTCCGAAATGACCCTCGGTCACTAAGGAACCGACATGTGTTCCAACGGTCAGATTTCAAACACACACGGCAACTTTACTTGGGCTACAAGCAAAGCTGACTTATCCAACTCTGGACAAGATTTCCTCTCATAGTCTTCACTCAAAGTCATAGGATTTTGGTTAAGCATCACTTCAGTCATTCTGACTGGTTCACTTGGACCCCACTTAACAGTGCAGTGGTTCCTATGACTTAACAAAGAAAAACACAGAACGACGAAACTGCTAAGTCTTCGCGCTCCATAGTCTTCACGCGATGTCTTCTCTTGTCATAGTCTTCAATGTGAATGTCTTCACATACCACCTTTGACTTCAATGTCTTCATACATTTTTAGGGGTCATCTCTGGTAGGAAAACCGAATCAATGAGGGACTTCTACCTGTGTTATCCTGCAATTCTCAACAAACACATTAGTCCCTCAACTAGGTTTATCGTCAATACTCCAAAACCAACTAGGGGTGGCACTAGATGCACTTACAATCTCCCCCTTTTGGTGATTGATGAAAAACTAGTTGAAGTTTTCAACGGGGAATAAAATATGTGAAATTGTAAAGGATAGGGGATTGTCTTCATAAGTGGCAAAGGCTCGCCCTGAAGATGTGCATATAAGTAATTTGGTTTTGGTATGCAAATGCACATGACAGGTTGTACTTGTGGAGATCCTCTTCAACTTATGATGACAATTCATCATGCATGAAAAGTATGTGAAGATAATGACATGCATAATGAAAAATGGACGTCTGCAGAATGACCTAAGTGCGGAAGTTATCATCGCACATGCGGGATTTATCGTCGCATCAGAGAATAGCAAATAAGTAGCAGACGACCATCTAGTTTAAGTGTTACAACTCAAAGAACCAAATGTATCAGAAAGCAAGGGTTGTAAACACTAGGCAAAATATAAAACCACCGCCCATATGGACCCGCTTGAAGACTATCAAACTCATATGCTTCTCCCCCTTTTGTCAGTAAGGACCAAAAAGGTTTGAAGACATAGAGCACCTACTCGTTCCCTTGAGGAGTTGGTGAAGCAGCAGGGTCGTCGGTGTTGGTTGGCGGTGCAGACGAACTTGGTGCAGTGTTGATTCGCGCTAAAGGTGGAGGAGGTGAAGTTGCATCATCTTGCTCATCGATGACTCTGGCATTTACAGTCGTAGCTAAGGACGAGTATTCAGAGTCTTCAAGTGAGGGAGTCTGACGCAAGTGAGCATTTCTGGGAGGAGTTGAGTCAAACTTGAAGCGTTCGGTGAAGCCATCGTCGTGCAGATCAGCTTCAGCACTCAGTAGGGTCAAACTCTTCCACGACCTCCGACAGGTTTCAGGAGTGACAAAGGCATTCTTGGTGGCAAGATTGCGAATGCGGTTGACATCCACCAAGAGGCTTTGCATCTGACGCTTAAGACAGTCGTGATGTTTGTCCTGTTTCTGATGCAACGCGACGAAAAGCTCTCGGTCATTGAGGACACAAGGTCGTCTTTGAGGCCTTTGCGCAATGGTGCTACCAGTGACATCAGTTTGAGCACGAGGGACACGTGTGTTTCCAGCCAGAGGATAAACACGAGAAACGGCTGGAATCCCTTCAATGGGCTGAGTGAACCTTTGGTGATCAACATTGTGAAGATAAATGGGATCCTTAGCAGGCTCTGGGTAAATGGCTTCAACTGACAGATCAACCTCGGGCAAGAATATAAGATGATTGCGCGCAGACGGCTGATAGTTGAAAGCTGAGTGACGCTTTATCAGACGCATGACCCATGGAGCATAGAATTTCAACCCAAAGATGTCAGAGCCAGACGCAGCCAACTGCCTGATGAAGAAGTCTTAAGCATTGAAGCTGATGCCATTAAAGATATAGAAAACCAAAGTCTTCATTGCTCCTTCAAGCTTCGCTGTAGATGAGCGTCCTTTGACAGGCCGTAGAGTCTTCCTGATGATGTGGTAAATGGTGCAAGGCAAGTACTCTAGGTCTTCAACAAAGAACTCAGATGGTTATTCAGCGTCATGAGGCAGAGGCTTCATCATGCTCAGCATTTGACTCATGTTGGGTTCTGGCTTCTGAAAGATGCTTTCCAAGGCATTTTGATGTTGTTGACAACCTGGTTCATAGTATTCACCAGGAGTGGGCAGGCATGTGAGCTCAATGATATCAAGAGCTTTAGCTTCATGATGGACATTGCCTGTCATCCACTCAAGGACCCAAGTCTTTGGATCCCTGTTGTAGCCTCGAATATGAAGAGTGGCATAGAATTGAAGCAGCAATTCTTCGTTCCAGTGCTCCTTGTCAGTGACGAACAGCAATAGACCAGCATCTCTGAAACAGTCCAATGCTTCTTCGAGGCAGGGCAGACCAGCTATAGCTTCAGAGTTGAGGCGCATATGTGGAAATATGCACCCTTGATTGTATAGGACACATGAATAGTAGTTGCGCTGCTGATAGCTCCAGAACCGATCTGAGGAAATGTGCGGTCTTGTATAGGGGTTCTTGGAGCTGTTGAAGAAGGTATTATGTGCCACGAAGCCATTTGCATTGAAGACCCCAGGTGAAGTGGCAGTGCCTGGGAATCGTGGAAGTCTTGGCTTGGGATTTTGAAATAGTGGCCTGTGCTCGACATGGTACTCAAATTGTGGACCAGCAGCAGGCGGAGGAGTCAGAATGGGCCATTGAACCATAACTGGCTGACCACGATCAAATGACAGCTCCATTGTGTGAGGTCTTGGAGGGGGAACAGGGGCATTGGCATTGTCTTCATGGGCTTCAGGGGCCACATGTGCTTCAGGTGCTTGGACCTTAGGTGCTGCAGCATTGATTTCAGGTGTTGCAGCATTGACTTCTGGTGCCTCATTGGCTTTTGGCGCCATATTGGCTTCAACCATGACAACGTCATTGGCGTCAGCAATGATGTTGGTGGCCACCTCAGGGTTGTGAAACTCCACTTCAGAAGTTGGAGGGTCGGTCATGTTCTCCTCGAGAACAACATCTTGGTGAGACGGGGGTGTAGCAACTCTAGTAACTCTTGGGGCTTCTTCTTCATCTTCTTCTTCATCGGCTGATGCAGCCGGAACATCTTCAGCCATTTTGGCTTCGGATTCAGACACGTGCATTGTGGGAGTGACTTGGGGCCGGGGTCCTTTGCGAAGCCTGCGTAATGCGGGCGACACTTGTGGAGATGGAGCGTGCGGGGCCTCAAAGTCATCATCATTTTGCACTGTTGGGGTAGCTTGCGGTTGGGGGAGCTTGGAGTGTCTTGTCTCTGTGGGTGATCAGCCCACGATGCATCCTGAGCAGTTGGTGTCAGAGGACGACCAATGCTGATGAGTTCGCTGTGTGTGAGCACAGGCGATGATACCAATTGGTGCTCGATCTGAGGAAGGACTTCATCATCTTCAACATTGTCATGGTGACCAATGTCTTCAGCAGCGGTGGGTCAACTGCTGGAATGTCTTCAGCTTCAGGAGCCTCTGTGGAAGCAGGCTCATGAACTATCATCCGTCGTTCTTGATGCGAAGAGGCAGGACGAGCAACCGAGATGGGCTCGACAACAAGGGGCTCTGTGGGAGCAGCCCGATCTTTCTTGGTTTTGCGCTTCTTCTTGGAGGGAGCAGCATCAGAAGCTTTAGGATTTTTCCTCTCTTTGGCTTCAGCCTCGACAGCCCTTGTCATCTTTAGTTCTGAAGCCACCGTGGGGACCTTAGGCTTCGAACCTGTCATACTGGCAGGGAAGACAATGGGATGTACTTCCTACCTTGTTGCTTCGGGTTCGGCCACAGCTGGCTTCTTCTTCTTTGGCTTGGCCGCCATTCTGGGGTCGATGCTAGGACGCCCAAGAGCCTTGCGCTTCTCAGCTTCATGATAGGCTTGCACGCACTTGTCAGCTAGACTCTTCATGCACTCATGAGACCCTTTAGCTTCTTCTCGTTTCTTGAGAAAGGCTTCCTTGAGCTCGTGCAGCATAATCTTGAAGTTTTTCACATCTTGCATGCTGAGCTTGGCCATGTGCTTCTTGAACTAAGCTTTCTCATAGTTGATCTTTTGCTTCAGTTCAACGATGCGCTGAGCTAGAGCTAGCTCAGAAGCAATGGCGCCAGTGAAGGCGACGTTGAGGCCAATTGGAAGTTGCAGATCATCAAAGCGGAGATTGGGGGTTTCAAACCACTCATCAATGAAGTTGTGGAGGATTGCTACGTCAAAGAGAGGCAAATCATTGAAGATTTCTGCTTCTTCTTTGCTCTTAATAAGTTGCTCAAGAGTGTCATGTGCAAGATCTTCATCGCTGGACAGATCAATGGCGTCATTGCGCAGAATAGCAGCAGCAGTCAGTTCTTGGCTGGTGGTGTTGGGGAACATAGTAATTTCAAAAAAATTCCTACGCACACGCAAGATCATGGTGATGCATAGCAATGAGAGGGGAGAGTGTTGTCTACGTACCCTCGTAGACCGGAAGCGGAAGCGTTAGCACAACGCAGTTGATGTAGTCGTATGTCTTCACGGCCCGACCGATCAAGCATCGAAACTACGGCACCTCCGAGTCCTAGCACATGTTTAGCTCGATGACGATCCCCGGACTCCGATCCAGCAGAATGTCGGGGAAGAGTTCCGTCAGCACGACAGCGTGGTGACGATCTTGATGTTCTACCGTCGCAGGGCTTCGCCTAAGCACCGCTACAATATTATCGAGGATTATGGTGGAGGAGGGAACCGCACACGGCTAATAGATCTCAAGGATCAATTGTTGTTTCTTTGGGGTGCCCCCTTGCACCCGTATATAAAGGAGCAAGGGAGGAGGAGGCCAGCCCTAGGAGGGGGCGCGCCAAGTGTGGAGTCCTACTAGGACTCCCTAGTCATAGTAGGATTCCACCTCCCATATGGAATAGGAAAAGAGGAAGGGAAAAGGAGAAGGAAGGAAGGGGCGCCCCCCTTCCCTAGTCCAATTCGGACCAGACCAAGGGGAGGGGTGCGGCCACCCTTGAGGCCCTTTTTCTTCTTTCCCGTATGGCCCAATAAGGCCCAATACGTATTCCCGTAACTCTCCGGTACTCCGAAAAATACCCGAATCACTCGGAACCTTTCCGATGTCCGAATATAGTCGTCCAATATATCGATCTTTACATCTCGACCATTTCGAGACTCCTCGTCATGTCCCCGATCTCACCCGGGACTCCGAACTCCTTCGGTACATCAAAAATCATAAACTCATAATATAACTGTCATCGAAACCTTAAGCGTGCGGACCCTACGGGTTCGAGAACAATGTAGACATGACCGAGACACGTCTCCGGTCAATAACCAATAGCGGGACCTGGATGCTCATATTGGCTCCCACATATTCTAAGAAGATCTTTATTGGTCAGACCGCATAACAACATACGTTGTTCCCTTTGTCATCGGTATGTTACTTGCCCGAGATTCGATCGTTGGTATCTCAATACCTAGTTCAATCTCGTTACCGGCAAGTCTCTTTACTCGTTCCGTAAAACATCATCCTGCAACTAACTCATTAGTTGCAATGCTTGCAAGGCTTAAGTGATGTGCATTACCGAGAAGGCCTAGAGATACCTCTCCGACAATCGGAGTGACAAATCCTAATCTCGAAATACGCCAACTCAACAAATACCTTCGGAGACACCTGTAGAGCACCTTTATAATCACCCAGTTACGTTGTGACATTTGGTAGCACACAAAGTGTTCCTCCGATAAACGGGAGTTGCATAATCTCATAGTCATAGGAACATGTATAAGTTATGAAGAAAGCAATAGCAATAAACTAAACGATCAAGTGCTAAGCTAATGGAATAGGTCAAGTCAATCACATCATTCTCCTAATGATGTGATCCGTTAATCAAATGACAACTCATGTCTATGGCTAGGAAACATAACCATCTTTGATCAACGAGCTAGTCAAGTAGAGGCATACTAGTGACACTCCGTTTGTCTATGTATTCACACATGTATTATGTTTCCGGTTAATACAATTCTAGCATGAATAATAAACATGTATCATGAAATAAGGAAATAAATAATAACTTTATTATTGCCTCTAGGGCATATTTCCTTCAGTCTCCCACTTGCACTAGAGTCAATAATCTAGTTCACATCGCCATCTGATTTAACATCAATAGTTCACATCACCATGTGATTAACACCCATAGTTTACATCATCATGTGACCAACACCCAAAGGGTTTACTACATTCAATAATCTAGCTAGTTCACATCGCTATGTGATTAACGCCCAAAGAGTACTAGGGTGTGATCATTTTTGTTTGTGAGAGAAGTTTAGTCAACGGGCCTGCCACATTCAGATCCGTAAGTATTTTGCAAATTTCTATGTCAACAATGCTCTGCACTAAGCTACTCTAGCTAATTGCTCCCACTTTCAATATGTATCCAGATTGAGACTTTGAGTCATGTGGATCAGTGTCAAAACTTGCATCGACGTAACCCTTTACGATGAAACTTTTGTCACCTCCATAATCGAGAAACATATCCTTATTCCACTAAGGATAATTTTGACCAATGTCCAGTGATCTACTCCTAGATCACTATTGTACTCCCTTTCCAAACTTAGGGCAGGGTATACAATAGGTGTGGTACACAGCATGGCATACTTTATAGAACCTATGGCTGAGGCATAGGGAATGACTTTCATTCTCTCTCCATCTTCTGCCGTGGTCGGGTTTTGAGTCTTACTCAACTTCACACCTTGTAACACAGGCAAGAACTCCTTCTTTGACTGTTCCATTTTGAACTACTTCAAAATCTTGTCAAGATATGTACTCATTGAAAAACTTATCAAGCATCTTGATCTATCTCTATAGATCTTGATGCTCAATATGTAAGCAGCTTCACCGAGGTCTTTCTTTGAAAAACCCCTTTCAAACATTCCTTTATGCATTGCAGAATAATTCTACATTATCTCCGATCAACAATTTGTCATTCACATATATTTATCAGAAATGCTGTAGTGCTCCCACTCACTTTCTTGTAAATACAGGCTTCACCGCAAGTCTGTATAAAACTATATGCTTTGATCAAGTTATCAAAGCGTATATTCCAACTCCGAGATGCTTGCACCAGTCCATAGATGGATCGCTGGAGCTTGCATATTTTGTTAGCACCTTTAAGATTGACAAAACCTTCTGGTTGCATCATATACAACTCTTATTTAATAAATCCATTAAGGAATGCATTTTTGTTTATCCATTTTCTAGATTTCATAAAATGCGGCAATTGCTAACATGATTCGGACAGACTTAAGCATAGATACAAGCGAGAAACTCTCATCGTAGTCAACAGCTTGAACTTGTCGAAAAACTTTTGCGACAATTATAGCTTTGTAGATAGTAACACTACTATCACCGTCCGTCTTCCTCTTGAAGATCCATTTATTTTTTATGGCTTGCTGATCATCAGGCAAGTCAACCAAAGTCCACACTTTGTTCTCATACATGGATCCCATCTCAGATTTTATGGCCTCAAGCCATTTCGCGGAATCTGGGCTCATCATCGCTTCCTCATAGTTCATAGGCTCGTCATGGTCAAGTAACATGACCTCCAGAACAGGATTATCGTACCACTCTGGTGCGGATCTCATTCTGGTTTACCTACAAGGTTCGGTAGTAACTTGATCTGAAGTGTACATGATCATCATCATTAGCTTCCTCACTAATTGGTGTAGTAGTCACAGGAACAGATTTCTATGATGAACTAATTTCCAATAAGGGAGCAGGTACAGTTACCTCATCAAGTTCTACTTTCCTCCCACTCACTTCTTTCGAGAGAAACTCCTTCTATAGAAAGGATCCATTCTCAGCCTTCAGATCTGTGATAGAAGGTGTACCCAACATTTTCTATTGGGTATCCTATGAAGATGCACTACTCCGATTTGGGTTTGAGCTTATCAGGTTGAAACTTTTTCACATAAGCATTGCAACCTCAAACTTTAAGAAACGACAGCTTAGGTTTCTTGCCAAACCATAGTTCATACGGTGTCGTCTCAACGGATTTAGATGGTGCCCTATTTAATGTGAATGTAGCTGTCTCTAATGCACAACCCCAAAATGATAGTGCTAAATCGGTAAGAGACATCATAGATCGCACCATATCTAATAAAGTACGGTTACGATGTTCCGACACACCATTACACTGTAATGGTGTTCCAGGTAGCGTGAGTAGTGAAACTTTTTCACATTGTTTTAACTGAAGGCCAAACTCGTAACTCAAATATTTTACTTCTGCGATCATATCGTAGATACTTTTATTTTTGTTACGATGATTATTCACTTCACTCTGAAATTCTTTGAACTTTTCAAATGTTTCAGATTTGTGTTTCATCAAGTAGATATACTCATATCTTCTCAAATCATCTGTGAAGATCAGAAAATAATGATACCTGCCGCGAGCCTCAATATTCATCGGACCACAAACATCAGTATGTATGATTTCCAACAAATCTGTTGCTCGCTCCATTGTTCCGGAGAATGGAGTCTTAGTCATCTTGCCCATGAGGCAGGGTTCGCAAGCATCAACTGATTCATAATCAAGTGATTCCAAAAGCCCATCAGCATGGATTTTCTTCATGCGCTTTACACCAATATGACCTAAACGGCAGTGCCACAAATAAATTGCACCATCATTATTAACTCTGCATCTTTTGGTTTCAATATTATGAATATGTGTATCGCTACGATCGAGATCCAACGAACCATTTTCATTGGGTGTGTAACCATATAAGGTTTTATTCATGTAAACAGAACAACAATTTATTCTCTTACTTAAATGAATAACCGTATTGCAATAAACATGATCAAATCATATTCATGCTCAACGCAAACACCAAATAACACTTATTTAGGTTCAACACTAATCCCAAAAATATAGGGAGTGTACGATGATGATCATATCAATCTTGGAACCACTTCCAACACACATCGTCACTTCACCCTTAACTAGTCTATGTTCATTCTGCAACTCCCGTTTCGAGTTACTACTCTTAGCAACTGAACCAATATCAAATACCAAGGGGTTGCTACGAACACTAGTAAAATACACATCAATAATCTGTATATCAAATATACCTTTGTTCACTTTGCCATCCTTCTTATCCGCCAAATACTTGGGGCAGTTCCGCTTCCAGTGACCAGTCCTTTTGCAGTAGAAGCACTTAGTCTCAGGCTTAGGACCAGACTTGGGCTTCTTCACTTGAGCAGCAACTTGCTTGTTGCTCTTCTTGAAGTTCCCCTTCTTCCCTTTGCCCTTTTCTTGAAACTAGTGGTCTTGTCTACCATCAACACTTGATATTTTTCTTGATTTCTACCTTCGTCGATTTCAGCATCACGGAGAGCTTGGGAATCGTTTCCGTTATCCCTTGCATATTATAGTTCATCACGAAGTTCTACTAACCTGGTGATGGTGACTAGAGAATTCTGTCAATCACTATTTTATCTGGAAGATTAACTCCCACTTGATTCAAGCGATTGTAGTACCCAGAAAATCTGAGCACATGCTCACTGCTTGAGCTATTCTCCCCCATCTTTTAGCTATAGAACTTGTTGGAGACTTCATATCTCTCAACTCGAGTATTTGCTTGAAATATTAATTTCAACTCCTGGAACATCTCATATGGTCCATGACGTTCAAAACGTCTTTGAAGTCCCGATTCTAAGCCGTTTAAGCATGGTGCACTAAACTATCAAGTAGTCATCATATTGAGCTAGCCAAATGTTCATAACATCCGCATCTGCTCCTGCAATAGGTTTTTCACCTAGCGGTGCATGAAAGACATAATTCTTCTGTGCAGCATTGAGGATAAACCTCAGATCACGGATCCAATCCGCATCATTGCTACTAACATCTTTCAACTTAGTTTTCTCTAGGAACATATCAAAAATAAAACAGGGGAGCTAAACGCGAGCTATTGATCTACAACATAGATATGCTAATACTACCAGGACTAAGTTCATGATAAATTAAAGTTCAATTAATCATATTACTTAAGAACTCCCACTTAGATAGACATCCCTCTAATCCTCTAAGTGATCACGTGATCCAAATCAACTAAACCATGTCCGATCATCACGTGAGATGGAGTAGTTTCAATGGTGAACATCACTATGTTAATCATATCTACTATATGATTCACGCTCAACCTATCGGTCTCCGTGTTCCGAGGCCATATCTATTATATGCTAGGCTCATCAAGTTTAACCTGAGTATTCCGCGTGTGCAATTGTTTTGCACCCGTTGTATTTGAACGTAGAGCCTATCACACCCGATCATCACGTGGTGTCTCAGCACGAAGAACTTTCGCAACGGTGCATACTCAGGGAGAATACTTATACTTTGATAATTTAGTGAGGGATCATCTTATAATGCTACCGTCAATCAAAGCAAGATAAGATGCATAAAAGATAAACATCACATGCAATCAATATAAGTGATATGATATGGCCATCATCATCTTGTACTTGTGATCTCCATCTCCGAAGTACCGTCATGATCACCATCGTCACCGGCGTGACACCTTGATCTCCATCGTAGCATCGTTGTCGTCTCGCCAATCTTATGCTTCCACGACTATCGCTACCGCTTAGTGATAAAGTAAATCATTACAGCGCGATTGCATTGCATACAATAAAGCGACAACCATATGGCTCCTGCCAGTTGCCGATGACTCGGTTACAAAACATGATCATCTCATACAACAAAATTTAGCATCATGTCTTGACCATATCACATCACAATATGCCCTGCAAAAACAAGTTAGACGTCCTCTACTTTGTTATTGCAAGTTTTACGTGCCTGCTACGGGCCTAGCAAGAACCGTTCTTACCTACGCATCAAAACCACAACAATAGTTTGTCAAGTTGGTGATGTTTTAACCTTCGCAAGGACCGGGCGTAGCCACACTTGGTTCAACTAAAGTTGGAGAAACTGACACCCGCCAGCCACGTGTGTGGAAAGCACGTCGTTAGAACCAGTCTCGCGTAAGCGTATGCGTAATGTCGGTCCGGGCCGCTTCATCCAACAATACTGCCGAACCAAAGTATGACATGCTGATAAGCAGTATGACTTATATCGCCCACAACTCACTTGTGTTCTACTCATGCATAACATCAACGCATAAAACCTAGGCTTTGATACCACTGTTGGGGAACGTAGTAATTTCAAAAAAATTCCTACGCACACGCAAGATCATGGTGATGCATAGCAACGAGAGGGGAGAGTGTTGTCTACGTACCCTCGTAGACTGGAAGTGGAAGCGTTAGCACAACACGGTTGATGTAGTCGTACGTCTTCATGGCCCGACCGATCAAGCACCGAAACTACGGCACCTCCAAGTTCTAGCACATGTTCAGCTCGATGACGATCCCCGGACTCCGATCCAGCAGAATGTTGGGGAAGAGTTCCGTCAGCACGACGGCGTGGTGACGATCTTGATGTTCTACCGTCGCAGGGCTTCGCCTAAGCACCGCTACAATATTATCGAGGATTATGGTGGAGGAGGGAACCGCACACGGCTAATAGATCTCAAGGATCAGTTGTTGTTTCTTTGGGGTGCCCCCTTGCACCCGTATGTAAAGGAGCAAGGGAGGAGGAGGCCGGCCCTAGGAGGGGGCGCGCCAAGTGTGGAGTCCTACTAGGACTCCCTAGTCCTATTAGGATTCCACCTCCCATATGGAATAGGAAAAGAGGAAGGGAAAAGGAGAAGGAAGGAAGGGGCGCCCCCCTTCCCTAGTCCAATTCGGACCAGACCAAGGGAAGGGGTGCGGCCACCCTTGAGGCCCTTTTTCTTCTTTCCCGTATGGCCCAATAAGGCCCAATACGTATTCCCGTAACTCTCCGGTACTCCGAAAAATACCCGAATCACTCGGAACCTTTCTGATGTCTGAATATAGTCGTCCAATATATCGATCTTTACATCTCGACCATTTCGAGACTCCTCGTCATGTCCGCGATCTCACCCGGGACTCCGAACTCCTTCGGTACATCAAAACTCATAAACTCATAATATAACTATCATCGAAACCTGAAGCGTGCGGACCCTACGGGTTCGAGAACAATGTAGACATGACCGAGACACGTCTCCGGTCAATAACCAATAGCGGAACCTGGATGCTCATATTGGCTCCCACATATTCTACGAAGATCTTTATCGGTCAGACCGCATAACAACATACGTTGTTCCCTTTGTCATCGGTATGTTACTTGCCCGAGATTCGATCATCGGTATCTCAATACCTAGTTCAGTCTCGTTACCGGCAAGTCTCTTTACTCGTTCCGTAATACATCATCCTGCAACTAACTCATTAGTTGCAATGCTTGCAAGGCTTACGTGATGTGCATTACCGAGAGGGCCTAGAGATTCTCCGACAATCGGAGTGACAAATCCTAATCTCGAAATACGCCAACTCAACAAATACCTTCGTAGACACCTGGTGTACACCTTTATAATCACCCAGTTACGTTGTGACGTTTGGTAGCACACAAAGTGTTCCTCCGGTAAACGGGAGTTGCATAATCTCATAGTCATAGGAACATGTATAAGTTATGAAGAAAGCAATAGCAACAAACTAAACGATCAAGTACTAAGCTAATGGAATGGGTCCAGTCAATCACATCATTCTCCTAATGATGTGATCCCGTTAATCAAATGACAACTCATGTTTATGGCTAGGAAACATAACCATCTTCGATCAACGAGCTAGTCAAGTAGAGGCATACTAGTGACACTCTGTTTGTCTATGTATTCACACATGTATTATGTTTCCGGTTAATACAATTCTAGCATGAATAATAAACATTTATCATGAAATAAGGAAATAAATAATAACTTTATTATTGCCTCTAGGGCATATTTCCTTCAGGTGGGTTGCAAGGGCATCTTCACTCTCGAGGGCTTGGAGATGCGTGACAAATCTTCAGACTGCACACTGTGTTCAGGAGGTGCAGTGGCAAGAGGCTTCGCCTGTAAGACCTTTGGTGCAGGAGCAGGCTTTGAAGCTTTAGGCTTCTTCAGTTTCTTTGGCTTTGACGGTGCAGGCGCTTCATCAGATTCAGCGTCATCTACAGGCTCATCCACGGCTGTCCCTTGAACCATGATATGAGTGATGAGACCTTCCAGGTTGTAGAAGGGCCCAACAAGATTGGGTTTAGCTTCGCGTGTGCCATCAGCACAAGGAGCAGAGGGGCCTGGATTGAAGTCTAAGCCTCGTGACTTCTTGTTCTCTTTGGCCGAGTTCCTGGCAAACTGAAGGTTGCGCTTGAATAGATTATCATCGCGGCACCACAGTAATGAAGATGGGTCTGCATCCGCGGGCTGCGGTCCACGGACCATGCAAGGATAGAAGCCTTGTTCAATGGCTTCAGCTATGGACTTGGGTTGAAGATTTCTGTATAGAATGTCTCCCCATGGTCATTTGATGGCATTATTCTCAGCATACTCCTGGGTCACGAACCTGTACTTGAATCACTGTTCCGCCCAATATCTTCGAATCCATTGGATTCGAGTTTTTCGCTGATTGTAGTCCTCCTCTGGATCTGTCTTGTACAACTCATAGAGGTCAGGAGGCAAATCTCTTGAGGTGTTGCCACGACGCTGTCTGCCACCCTTTCTTGTAGGTTTCTCTGGTGCCATGAAGCTTAAACTGAAGGGCTTCAACACGTTTAAAGGCTTCAAAGGCTTCCGCTTTCTGGTCAAACAGGAACTGGCTTCGGGAGAGTTAATGTGATGCTGTAAGAATTCTGCAAACGAATGCAGACTATGAGAACCAAGGGATTCTCCCACGGACATGTACCTGTGACAGCATTAAGGTGCGAGGGAAGGGGAAGAGGTCATATGCATTCTCAGAAGATTTTGAAGATAAATCAGTTTAGAAGACATTGACCTCATAGTGCGAAGACATTCACTCATAGATAGAGAGTTGGTTCCAGATTTGTACGAATCCATGAATAAGTACAAGCGAGGAATCTAACTTCTTTGTGAAGCATAAGTGAACATACTAGGCATATTATGAGATGCAGTATGAAATAGATCCATCTTGTGTGAATAGAAACTTCTTGTGGTAGAAAGTGATGAATCTATAGGATCAAAGGGGGCGTAAAAAGAAAGTTTTATTTACCACACGAAGAACTGCTAGACAGAGTGGGAGAGGAGGCCGAGCAGTTCGATCGTCCGTGCCCTAACTTGGCGACGGAGGACACCAACAGCGACGGCGGAGAAGACGATGTCCGCGGCCGGCGTGAAGACAGCGTCCGTGAGGTCGCGGCAGCTAAGCGCTTTGTCGCCGGCGTCGTCGAGGGCTAGCGGTGGCGCTAGGGTTTGTGTGAGAGTGGAAGAAAGGATAATGACTATGGTGAGGCGTGTATTTATAGGGATAGGGACGGCACAGAGTTATTACACAAGTGCCCCTGGCGATTCACATCTGAGGGACATGTGGCTATCATGCAACACATCGGAGGTTGTTCCACGTTCCCACGCACGCCTGGATTGTCGGGTGGTCGTTCCCACTTCTCCAAGTTTCAGGTGAAAGGATTTAGCATTGAAAATGGATTAATGTTTGTCTCTGTGTCTTCTACTGACATGGAGGCAGAGAAGACATTTGACAGTGTCAATAGAATGCATATGATTTGGATAGATAGACTTAGGAAAGAAGCATAGAGGGGTTAGGTGAAGGAAATATGCCCTAGAGGCAATAATAATGTTATTATTTTATTTCCTTATATCATGATAAATGTTTATTATTCATGCTAGAATTGTATTATCCGGAAACATAATACTTGTGTGAATACATAGACAAACTAAACGTCACTAGTATGCCTCTACTTGACTAGCTCGTTAATCAAAGGTGGTTATGTTTCCTAACCACAGACATGTGTTGTCATTTGATTAACGGAATCACATTATTAGGAGAATGATGTGATTGACATGACCCATTCCATTGGCTTAGCACCCGATCGTTTAGTATGTTGCTATTGCTTTCTTCATGACTTATACATGTTCCTATGACTATGAGATTATGCAACTCCCGTTTGCTGAAGGAAAACTTTGTGTGCTACCAAACGTCACAACGTAACTGGGTGATTATAAAGGAGCTCTATAGGTGTCTCCAAAGGTAAATGTTGGGTTGGCATATTTCGATATTAGGATTTGTCACTCCGATTGTCGGAGAGGTATCTCTGGGCCCTCTCGGTAATGCACATCACATAAGCCTTGCAAGCATTGCAACTAATGAGTTAGTTGCGAGATGATGTATTACATAACGAGTAAAGAGACTTGCTGTTAATGAGATTGAACTAGGTATTGAGATACCGACGATCGAATCTCGGGCAAGTAACATACCGATGACAAAGGGAACAACGTATGTTGTTATGCAGTCTGACCGATAAAGATCTTCGTAGAATATGTGGGAGCCAATATGAACATCCAGGTTCCGCTATTGGTTATTGACCGGAGACATGTCTCGGTCATGTCTACATTGTTCTCGAACCCGTAGGGTCCGCACGCTTAAGGTTTCGATGACAGTTATATAAGTTAATGAGTTTTTGATGTACCGAAGTTAGTTAGGAGTCCCGGATGTGATCACGGACATAACGAGGAGTCTCGAAATAGTCGAGACATAAAGATTGATATATTGGATGGCTATATTCGGACACGGAAGTGTTCCGGGTGATTTCGGAGAAAACCAGAGTACCAGAGGGTTACCGGAAACCCCCCCCCCCCCCCGGGAGAAGTAATGGGCCATATGGGCCTTAGTGGAGAGAGAGAAGGGCAGCCAGGGTGGGCCGCGCGCCTCCTCCCCCTTGGTCCGAATTGGACTAGGAGAGGGGGGGCGGCGCCCCCCTTTCCGTCTCCCTCCCCACTTCCTGAGGAGGACTCCTCCTTGGCACGCCAATAGGGCCGGCCGGCCTCCTCCCCTTGATCCTTTATATACGGGGGCAGGGGGGCACCCCTAGACACACAAGTTGATCCACGTGATCGTTTTCTTAGCCGTGTGCGGTGCCCCCTTCCACCATAATCCTCGATAATATTGTAGCGGTGCTTAGGCGAAGCCCTGCGACGGTAGAACATCAAGATCGTCACCACGCCGTCGTGCTGACGGAACTCTTCCCCGACACTTTGCTGGATCGGAGTCCGGGGATCGTCATCGAGCTGAACGTGTGCTAAAACTCGGAGGTGCCGTAGTTTCGGTGCTTGATCGGTCGGGCCGTGAAGAAGAAAGACTACATCAACCGTGTTGTGCTAACGCTTCGGCTGTCGGTCTACAAGGGTATGTAGATCACACTCTCCACTCTCGTTGCTATGCATCACCATGATCTTGCGTGTGCATAGGAATTTTTTTGAAATTACTACGTTCCCCAACAGTGGTATCAGAGCCTAGGTTTTATGTGTTGATGTTATATGCACGAGTAGAACACAAGTGAGTTGTGGGCGATATAAGTCATACTGCTTACCAGCATGTCATACTTTGGTTCGGCGGTATTGTTGGACGAAGCGGCCCGGACCGACATTACGCGTACGCTTACGCGAGACCGGTTCTCCCGACGTGCTTTGCACAAAGGTGGCTAGCGGGTGTCAATTTCTCCAACTTTAGTTGAACCGAGTGTGGCTACGCCCGGTCCTTGCGAAGGTTAAAACAGCACCAACTTGACAAACTATCGTTGTGGTTTTGATGCATAGGTAAGATTGGTTCTTACTTAAGCCCGTAGCAGCCACGTAAAACTTGCAACAACAAAGTAGAGGACGTCTAACTTGTTTTTGCAGGGCATGTTGTGATGTGATATGGTCAAGACATGATGCTAAATTTTATTGTATGAGATGATCATGTTTTGTAACCAAGTTATCGGCAACTCGCAGGAGCCATATGGTTGTCGCTTTATTGTATGCAATGCAATTGCGCTGTAATGCTTTACTTTATCACTAAGCGGTAGCGATAGTCGTGGAAGCATAAGATTGGTGAGACGACAACGATGCTACGATGGTGCTCGAGGTGTCACGCCGGTGACGATGGTGATCATGACGGTGCTTCGAAGATGAAGATCACAAGCACAAGATGATGATGGCCATATCATATCACTTATATTGATTTCATGTGATGTTTATCTTTTATGCATCTCGATGTCTACTACACAACCTTCTTCTTGTAGATGTTGTTGGGCCTCCAAGTGCAGAGGTTTGTAGGATAGTAGCAAATTTCCCTCAAGTGGATGACCTAAGGTTTATCAATCCGTAGGAGGCGTAGGATGAAGATGGTCTCTCTCAAGCAACCCTGCAACCAAATAACAAAGAGTCTCTTGTGTCCCCAACACACCCAATACAATGGTAAATTGTATAGGTGCACTAGTTCGGCGAAGAGATGGTGATACAAGTGGTATATGGATAGTAGATAATAGTATTTGTAATCTGAAAATATAAAAACAGCAAGGTAACAAATGATAAAAGTGAGCGTAAACGGTATTGCAATGATAGGAAATAAGGCCTAGGGTTCATACTTTCGCTAGTGCAAGTTCCCTCAACAATACTAACATAATTGGATCACATAACTATCCCTCAACATGCAACAAAGAGTCAGTCCAAAGTCACTAATAGCGGAGAACGAACGAAGAGATTACGATATGATGAGGACATCACACCTTTGCCTCTATCATGGTAGGGTACGAAACCACCTCAAAGTTACTCTTTCCAATTAATCCGTTGGGCTATTTCTATAAGTGTCACAAACAGCCCTAGAGTTCGTACTAGAATAACACCTTAAGACACATATCAACCAAAACCCTAATGTCACCTAGATACTCCAATGTCACCTCAAATATCCGTGGGTATGATTATACGATATGCATCACACAATCTCAAATTCATCTATTCAACCAACAAAAAGGACCTCAAAGAGTGCCCCAAAGTTTCTACTAGAGAATCTCGACGAAAACGTGTGCCAACCCCTATGCATAGGTTCATGGGTGGAACCCGCAAGTTGATCACCAAAACATACATCAAGTGAATCACGTGATATCCCATTGTCACCATAGATATCCACGGCAAGACATACATCAAGTGTTCTCAAATCTTTAAAGACTCAATCCGATAAGATAACTCCAAAGGGAAAACTCAATTCATTACAAGAGAGAAGAGGGGGAGGAGAAACATAGGATCGAACTATAATAGCAAAGCTCGTGATACATCAAGATCGTATCACCTCTAGAACACGAGAGAGAGAGAGAGAGAGAGAGAGATCAAACACATAGCTACTGGTACATACCCTCGGCCACGAGGGAGAACTACTCCCTCCTTGTCATGGAGAGCACCGGGATGATGAAGATGGCCACCGGAGAGGGATTGCCCCCTCCGGCAGGGCGCCGGAATGGGTCTAGATTGGTTTTCGGTGGCTACAGAGGCTTTTGGCGGCGGAACTCCCGATCTATTGTGCTCGCGGATGTTTTTTGGGTATATGGAGATATATAGGCGGAAGAAGTACGTCAGGGGGGCCACGAGGGGCTCACGAGGGTGGAGGGCGCGCCCAGGGGGGTGGGCGCCCCCCTGCCTCGTGACCTCCTCGCCGATCCCCCGACGTGCACTCCAAGTCTTTTGGGCTTCTTTCCTTCCAAAAATGAGTTCCGTGAAGTTTCAGGTCAATTGGACTCCGTTTGATTTTCCTTTTCTTCAAAACCCTAAAACAGGGTAAAAAACAGAAACTGGCACTGGGCTCTGGGTTAATAGGTTAGTCAAAAAAATGATATAAAAGTGTATAATAAAGCCCATAAACATTCAAAACAATAAATAGTATAGCATGGAGCAATCAAAAATTATAGATACGTTGGAGACGTATCAGCATCCCCAAGCTTAATTCCTGCTCGTCCTCGAGTAGGTAAATGATAAAAGAAATAATTTTTGATGTGGAATGCTAGTTGGCATAATTTCAATGCAATTCTTCTTAAATGTGGCATGAATATTCAGATCCATAAGATTTAAGACAAAAGTTTAATATTGACATAGAAACAATAATACTTCAAGCATACTAACTAAGCAATTATGTCTTCTCAAAATAACATGGCTAAAGAAAGCTACCCCTACAAAATCATATAGTCTGGCTATGCTCCATCTTCACCACACAAAGTATTTAAATCATGCACAACCCCGATGACAAGCCAAGCAATTGTTTCATACTTTTGATGTTCTCAAACTTTTTCAATCTTCACGCAATATATGAGCGTGAGCCATGGATATAGCACTATAGGTGGAATAGAATGGTGGTTGTGGAGAAGACAAAAAGGAGAAGATAGTCTCACATCGACTAGGCGTATCAACGGGCTATGGAGATGCCCATCGATAGATATCAATGTGAGTGAGTAGGGTTTGCCATGCAACGGATGCACTAGAGCTATAAGTATATGAAAGCTCAACAAAAGAAACTAGTGGGTGTGCATCCAACTTGCTTGCTCATGAAGACCTAGGGCATTTTGAGGAAGCCCATCATTGGAATATACAAGCCAAGTTCTATAATGAAAGATTCCCACTAGTATATGAAAGTGAAAACATAGGAGACTCTCTATCATGAAGATCATGGTGCTACTTTGAAGCACAAGTGTGGTAAAAGGATAGTAGCATTGCCCCTTCTCTCTTTTTCTCTCATTTTTTATTTTTTATTTGGGCGTTCTCTTTTTTATTTTTTATTTTTTCTCTTTTTTTATTTGGGCTTCTTTGGCCTCTTTTATATTTTTTTATTTTCGTCCGGAGTCTCATTCCGACTTGTGGGGGAATCATAGTCTCCATCATCCTTTCCTCACTGGGACAATGCTCTAATAATGATGATCATCACACCTTTATTTACTTACAACTCAAGAATTACAACTCGATACTTAGAACAAGATATGAATCTATATGAATGCCTCTGGCGGTGTACCGGGATGTGCAATGATGCATGAGTGACATGTATGAAAGAATTATGAATGGTGGCTTTGCCACAAATACTATGTCAACTACATGATCATGCTAAGCAATATGACAATGATGAATGTGTCATGATGAACGGAATGGTGGAAAGTTGCATGGAAATATATCTCAGAATGGCTATGGAAATGCCATAATAGGTAGGTATGGTGGCTGTTTTGAGGAAGGTATATGGTAGGTGTATGATACCAGCGAAAGGTGCGCGGTATTAGAGAGGCTAGCAAAGCTGGAAGGGTGAGAGTGCGTATAATCCATGGACTCAACATTAGTCATAAAGAACTCATATACTTATTGCAAAAATCTACAAGTTATCAAAGAAAAGTATTACGCGCATGCTCCTAGGGGGATAGATTGGTAGGAAAAGACCATCGCTCGTCCCCCGACCGCCACTCATAAGGAGGACAATCAATAAATACATCATGCTCCGACTTCATCACATAACGGTTCACCATACGTGCATGCTACGGGAATCACAAACTTCAACACAAGTATTTCTCAAATTCACAACTACTCAACTAGCATGACTCTAATATCACCATCTCCATATCTCAAAACAATTATCAAGTATCAACATTCTCATAGTATTCAACACACTCATAAGAGAATTTTATTATTCTTTTTTTATACCGAACATATTAGGATTATTTAAGCAAATTACCATGCTATTTAAGACTCTCAAAATAATCTAAGTGAAGCATGAGAGATCAATTGTTTCTATAAAACAAATCTGCCACCGTGCTCTAAAAGATATAAGTGAAGCACTAGAGCAAATGACAAACTACTCCGAAAGATATAAGTGAAGATCAATGAGTAGTTGAATAATTATGCAACTACGTGAAGACTCTCTAACATTTAATAATTTCAAATCTTGGTATTCTATTCAAACAGCAAGCAAAGCAAAATAAAATGACATTCTAAAAATAGCAAACATCATGTGAAGAAGCAAAAACTTAGGATCAACCGATACTAACCGATAATTGTTGAAGAAGAAATGTGGGATGCCAACCGGGGCATCCCCAAGCTTAGATGCTTGAGATTTCTTGAAATATTATCTTGGGGTGCCTTGGGCATCCCCAAGCTTGAGCTTTTGTGTCTCCTTAATTCCTCTCATATCACGGTCTCCCTAAATCTCAAAAGCTTCATCCACACAAAACTCAACAAGGACTCGTGAGATAAGTTAGTATAAACCATTGCCAAAACCTTATCATACTCTACTGTAGAAAATCACTAAAATTATTATTCAACATTGCATACTAAATGTATCTGCATATTTAGTAGTCCTATCCTCAAATAGAATCATTAAAGAAGCAAACATATGCAAACAATGCAAACATAACAGCAATCTGCCTAAACAGGATAGTCTGTAAAGAATGCTGCAACATCCATACTTCCCTAGCTCCAAAAATTATGAAATAAAATTCCCACTGTAGTAAATTTATCAGATCTTAATATGCAAAAGGTTTGAACATTTTATCACATTCTTAATTTTCTAGGGAATTATTGCAACAGCGGTAAACTTTCTGTTTTAAAACAGCAACATGTATACTTGTAACATAGGCATAGTAAAGACTATTAATGCCACTTTTATTGAAATAAAAGATGCAAAACATTGTTATAAATAACAGCATGCAAATATTAACAAAATAAATTGACGCTCCAAGCAAAACAGATATCATGTGGTAAATAAAAATATAGCTCCAAATAAAGTTACCGATGAACGAGGACGAAAGAGGGGATGCCTTCCGGGGCATCCCCAAGCTTAGGCTCTTGGATATCCTTGAATATTACCTTGGGTTGCCTTGGGAATCCCCAAGCTTAGGCTCTTTCCACTCCTTATTCCATAGTCCATCGAATCCTTACCCAAAACTTGAAAACTTCACAACACAAAACTTAACAGAAAACTCGTAAGCTCCATTAGTATAAGAAAATAAATCACCACTTCAATGTACTGTAATGAACTCATTATTTATTTATATTGGTGTTATACCTACTGTATTCCAACTTCTATATGGTTTATAAACTATTTTACTAGCCATAGATTCATCAAAATAAGCAAACAACACACGAAAAACAGAATCTGTCAAAAACAGAACAGTCTTTAGTAATCTGGATCAAACGTATACTTATGGAACTCATAAAATTCTCAAAAAAAATTGATGGACCTGAGGAATTTATATATTAATCATCTGCAAAAAGAATTAACTAAATATCACTCTCCAAATAAAAATGGCAGAAATTCTCGTGAGCTCTAAAGTTTCTATTTTTGACAGCATGATCAACAAGACTTTCCCAAAGTCTTCCCAAAGGTTCTACTTGGCACAAACACTAATTAAAAGCATAAAACCACATCTAAACAGTGGCTAGATGAATTATTTATTACTAAACAGGAACAAAAATCAAGGAATAAAAATAAGATTGGGTTGCCTCCCAACAAGCGCTATCGTTTAACGCCCCTAGCTAGGCATGATGATTTCAATGATGCTCACATAAAAGATAAGAATTGAAACATAAAGAGAGCATCATGAAGAATATGACTAGCACATTTAAGTCTAACATGCTTCCTATGCATAGGGATTTTGTGAGCAAACAACTTATGGGAACAATAATCAACTAGCATAGGAAGGCAAAACAAGCATAACTTCAAAACCTTAAGCACATAGAGAGGAAACTTGATATTATTGCAATTCCTACAAGCATATATTCCTCCCGCATAATAATTTTCAGTAGCATCAAGAATGAATTCAACAATATAACCAGCACCTAAATAATTCTTTTCATGATCTACTTGCATAGAAATTTTATTACTCTCCACATAAGCAAAATTCTTCTCATGAATAATAGTGGGAGTATCATAAGAGACTTGAATACTATAAATTGTTTCCACGTTAAAGGAATAATGTTCAGAGAAAGGGTACTCATAATCATGACAAGTTTTATAAATATAATCATCACTAATCTTTATAGCATAAGTTTTATCACAATAATCATCATAAGTAGCAACTTTGTTCTCATCATTAATAGTATAGATAGCACCAATAGTATAGCAATTATAATATTCTTCCAAGCAAGTGCCAAAAAGATTTTCAAGATCATAAGAAGTGTCATTATCTTCCCAATCATAATCATCACAACAAGCAATTGGCATAACAAGATCATCATCAAGTGTATCATTTTCATGAGGCACAACAATAATAGGAGCAACTTTATTTGGGAGAGATACCTTTTTACCTCTCTTCCTTTTTCTTTTCTTCTTCTTCACCACATCATGTGTGGGTTAAATCCTTTTTGGAGCTCCTTATTAATGAGATTGGTTGAGTAGAGGGCTCCTCTTCGTTACTTGATTCATCATAAGAAATAATAGGAGAATACTGGGAAGTCTCTTCCCTTTCGTTAGCATTCTCTTCATCTTCTATTTGTTTTCTTTTATTTATGTAATTGGCAATATAAGGATTTTCAATGCAATTCACCATGCAATACATATAAATTTCCTCTTCAAGCACTCACCTCCCACGCAACGGCGCCAGAAAAGAGCTTGATGTCTACTACACAACCTTCTTCTTGTAGACGTTGTTGGGCCTCCAAGTGCAGAGGTTTGTAGGACAGTAGCAAATTTCCCTCAAGTGGATGACCTAAGGTTTATCAATCCGTAGGAGGCGTAGGATGAAGATGGTCTCTCTCAAGCAACCCTGCAACCAAATAACAAAGAGTTTCTTGTGTCCCCAACACACCCAATACAATGGTAAATTGTATAGGTGCACTAGTTCGGAAAAGAGATGGTGATACAAGTGGTATATGGATAGTAGATAATAGTATTTGTAATCTGAAAATATAAAAACAGCAAGGTAACTAATGATAAAAGTGAGCGTAAACGGTATTGCAATTATAGGAAATAAGGCCTAGGGTTCATACTTTCGCTAGTGCAAGTTCCCTCAACAATACTAACATAATTGGATCACATAACTATCCCTCAACATGCAACAAAGAGTCAGTCCAAAGTCACTAATAGCGGAGAACGAACGAAGAGATTATGGTAGGGTACGAAACCACCTCAAAGTTATTCTTTCCAATCAATCCGTTGGGCTATTCCTATAAGTTTCACAAACAGCCCTAGAGTTCGTACTAAAATAACACCTTAAGACACACATCAACCAAAACCCTAATGTCACCTAGATACTCCAATGTCACCTCAAGTATCCGTGGGTATGATTATACGATATGCATCACACAATCTCAGATTCATCTATTCAACCAACAAAAAGGACCTCAAAGAGTGCCCCAAAGTTTCTACCGGAGAATCACGACGAAAACGTGTGGCAACCCCTATGCATAGGTTCATGGGCGGAACCCGCAAGTTGATCACCAAAACATTCATCAAGTGAATCACGTGATATCCCATTGTCACCATAGATATCCACGGCAAGACATACATCAAGTGTTCTCAAATCTTTAAAGACTCAATCCGATAAGATAACTCCAAAGGGAAAACTCAATTCATTACAAGAGAGAAGAGGGGGAGGAGAAACATAGGATCCAACTATAATAGCAAAGCTTGTGATACATCAAGATCGTATCACCTCAAGAACACGAGAGAGAGAGAGAGATCAAACACATAGCTATTGGTACATACCCTCAGCCCCGAGGGAGAACTACTCCCTCCTCGTCATGGAGAGCACCGGGATGATGAAGATGGCCACCGGAGAGGGATTGCCCCCTCCGGCAGGGCGCCGGAATGGGTCTAGATTGGTTTTCGGTGGCTATGGAGGCTTCTGGCGGCGGAACTCCCGATCTATTGTGCTCGCGGATGTTTTTTGGGTATATGGAGATATATAGGCGGAAGAAGTACGTTAGGGGGGGCACGAGGGGCTCACGACGGTGGAGGGCGCGCCCAGGGGGGTGGGCGCGCCCCCCTGCCTCGTGACCTCCTCGCAGATCCCCCGACTGCACTCCAAGTCTTCTTGGCTTCTTTCCTTCCAAAAATGAGTTCCGTGAAGTTTCAGGTCAATTGGACTCCGTTTGATTTTATTTTTCTTCAAAACCCTAAAACAGGGTAAAAACAGAAACTAGCATTGGGCTCTGGGTTAATAGGTTAGTCAAAAAATTGATATAAAAGTATATAATAAAGCCCATAAACATTCAAAACAATAAATAGTATAGCATGGAGCAATCAAAAATTATAGATACGTTGGAGACGTATCACATCTTATCTTGCTTTGTTTGACGGTAGCATTTTAAGATGATCTCTCACTAATTATGAAGAAGTGTTCTCCCTGAGTATGCACCGTTGCAAAAGTTCTTCGTGCTGAGACACCACGTGATGATCGGGTGTTGCACACGCGGAATACTCAGGTTATACTTGACGAGCCAAGCATATACAGATATGGCCTCGGAACACGGAGACCGAAAGGTCGAGCGTGAATCATATAGTAGATATGATCAACATAGTGATGTTCACCAATGAAACTACTCCATCTCACGTGATGATCGGACATGGTTTAGTTGATTTGGATCACGTAATCACTTAGAGGATTAGAGGGATGTCTATCTAAGTGGGAGTTCTTTAGTAATATGATTAATTGAACCTAAATTTATCATGAACTTAGTACCTGATAGTATCTTGCTTGTTTATGTTTGATTGTAGATAGATGGCCCGTGCTGTTGTTCCGTTGAATTTTAATGCGTTCCTTGAGAAAGCAAAGTTGAAATATGATGGTAGCAATTACACGGTCTGGGTCCGTAACTTGAGGATTATCCTCATTGCTGCACGGAAGAATTGCGTCCTGGAAGCACCGCTGGGTGCCAGGCCTGCTGCTGGAGCAACACCAGATGTTATGAACGTCTAGCAGAGCAAAGCTGATGACTACTCGATAGTTCAGTGTGCCATGCTTTATGGCTTAGAATCGGGACTTCAACGATGTTTTGAACGTCATGGAGCATATGAGATGTTCCAGGAGTTGAAGTTAATATTTCAAGCAAATGCCCGGATTGAGAGATATGAAGTCTCCAATAAATTCTATAGCTGTAAGATGGAGGAGAATAGTTCTGTCAGTGAGCATATACTCAAAATGTCTGGGTATAATAATCACTTGATTCAATTGGGAGTTAATCTTCCAGATGATTGCGTCATTGACAGAATTCTCCAATCACTACCACCAAGCTACAAGAGCTTCGTGATGAACTATAATATGCAAGGGATTAACAAGACTATTCCCGAGCTCTTCGCAATGCTGAAAGCTGCGGAGGTAGAAATCAAGAAGGAGCATCAAGTGTCGATGGTCAACAAGACCACTAGTTTCAAGAAAAAGGGCAAAGGGTAGAAGAAGGGGAACTTCAAAAAGAACAGCAAGCAAGTTGCTACTCAAAAGAAGAAACCCAAACCTGGACCTAAGCCTGAAACTGAGTGCTTCTACTGCAAGCAGACTGGTCACTGGAAGCGGAACTCCCCCAAGTATTTGGCGGATAAGAAGGATGGCAAGGTGAACAAAGGTATATGTGATATACATGTTATTGATGTGTACCTTACTAATGCTCGCAGTAGCACCTGGGTATTTGATACTGGTTCTGTTGCTAACATTTGCAACTCGAAACAGGGACTATGGATTAAGCGAAGATTGGCTAAGGACGAGGCGACGATGCGCGTGGGAAATGGTTCCAAAGTCAATGTGATCGCGGTCGGCACGCTACCTCTACATCTACCTTCGGGATTAGAATTAGACCTAAATAATTGTTATTTGGTGCCAGCGTTAAGCATGAACATTATATCTGGATCTTGTTTGATGCGAGACGGTTATTCATTTAAATCAGAGAATAATGGTTGTTCTATTTATATGAGTAATATCTTTTATGGTCATGCACCCTTAAAGAGTGGTCTATTCTTATTAAATCTCGATAGTAGTGATACACATATTCATAATGTTGAAGCCAAAAGATGCAGAGTTGATAATGATAGTGCAACTTATTTGTGGCACTGCCGTTTGGGTCATATCGGTGTAAAGCGCATGAAGAAACTCCATACTGATGGACTTTTGGAACCACTTGATTATGAATCGCTTGGTACTTGCAAACCGTGCCTTATGGGTAAGATGACAAAAACACTGTTCTCCGGTACTATGGAGAGAGCAACAGATTTGTTGGAAATCATACATACAGATGTATGTGGTCCAATGAATGTTGAGGCTCGTGGCGGATATCGTTATTTTCTCACCTTCACAGATGACTTAAGCAGATATGGGTATATCTACTTAATGAAACATAAGTCTGAAACGTTTGAAAAGTTCAAAGAATTTCAGAGTGAAGTTGAAAATCATCGTAACAAGAAAATAAAATTCCTACGATCTGATCATGGAGGAGAATATTTGAGTTACGAGTTTGGTGTACATTTGAAACAATGCGGAATAGTTTCGCAACTCACGCCACCCGGAACACCACAGCGTAATGGTGTGTCCGAACGTCGTAATCGTACTTTACTTGATATGGTGCGATCTATGATGTCTCTTACTGATTTACCGCTATCGTTTTGGGGTTATGCTCTAGAGACGGCCGCATTCACGTTAAATAGGGCACCATCGAAATCCGTTGAGACGACGCCTTATGAACTGTGGTTTGGCAAGAAACCAAAGTTGTCGTTTCTGAAAGTTTGGGGTTGCGATGCTTATGTGAAAAAGCTTCAACCTGATAAGCTCGAACCCAAATCGGAGAAATGTGTCTTCATAGGATATCCAAAGGAAACTATTGGATACACCTTCTATCACAGATCCGAAGGCAAGACTTTTGTTGCTAAATTCGGAAACTTTCTGGAGAAGGAGTTTCTCTCGAAAGAAGTGAGTGGGAGGAAAGTAGAACTTGATGAGGTAACTGTACCTGCTCCCTTATTGGAAAGTAGTACATCACAGAAACCAGTTTCTGTGACACCTACACCAATTAGTGAGGAAGCTAATGATGATGATCATGAAACTTCAGAACAAGATACTACTGAACCTCGTAGATCAACCAGAGTAAGATCCGCACCAGAGTGGTACGGTAATCCTGTTCTGGAAGTCATGCTACTAGATCATGATGAACCTACGAACTATGGAGAAGCGATGGTGAGCCCAGATTCCGCAAAATGGCTTGAAGCCATGAAATCTGAGATGGGATCCATGTATGAGAACAAAGTATGGACTTTGGTTGACTTGCCCAATGATCGGCAAGCAATTGAGAATAAATGGATCTTCAAGAAGAAGACTGACGCTAACGGTAATGTTACTGTCTACAAAGCTCGACTTGTCGCAAAAGGTTTTCGACAAGTTCAAGGGATTGACTACGATGAGACCTTCTCACCCGTAGCGATGCTTAAGTCTATCCGAATCATGTTAGCAATTGCCGCATTTTATGATTATGAAATTTGGCATGGATGCCAAAACTGCATTCCTGAATGGATTTCTGGAAGAAGAGTTGTATATGATGCAGCCGGAAGGTTTTGTCGATCCAAAGGGAGCTAACAAAGTGTGCAAGCTCCAGCGATCCATTTATGGATTGGTGCAAGCCTCTCGGAGTTGGAATAAACGCTTTGATAGTGTGATCAAAGCATTTGGTGTTGTACAGACTTTTGGAGAAGCCTGTATTTACAAGAAAGTGAGTGGGAGCTCTGTAGCATTTCTGATATTATATGTGGATGACATATTGCTGATTGGAAATGATATAGAATTTCTAGATAGCATAAAGGGATACTTGAATAAGAGTTTTTCAATGAAAGACCCCCCCCCCGGGAGAAGTAATGGGCCATATGGGCCTTAGTGGAGAGAGAGAAGGGCAGCCAGGGTGGGCCACGCGCCTCCTCCCCCTTTCCTTCTCCCTCCCCACTTCCATTCCCCCTCCTAGTAGGAGTCCTACTCCTACTAGGAGGAGGACTCCTCCTTGGCGCGCCAATAGGGCCGGCCAGCCTCCTCCCCTTGCTCCTTTATATACGGGGGCAGGGGCACCCCTAGACACACAAGTTGATCCACGTGATCGTTTTCTTAGCCGTGTGCGGTGCCCCCTTCCACCATAATCCTCGATCATATTGTAGCGGTGCTTAGGCGAAGCCCTGCGACGGTAGAACATCAAGATCGTCACCACGCCGTCGTGCTGACGGAACTCTTCCCCGACACTTTGTTGGACCGGAGTCCGGGGATCGTCATCGAGCTGAACGTGTGCTAAAACTCAGAGGTGCCATAGTTTCGGTGCTTGATCGGTCGGGCCGTGAAGACGTACGACTACATCAACCGCGTTGTGCTAACGCTTCCGCTGTCGGTCTACAAGGGTACGTAGATCACACTCTCCACTCTCGTTGCTATGCATCACCATGATCTTGCGTGTGCATAGGAATTTTTTTGAAATTACTACGTTCCCCAACATTAGGGTCTGATCACATTTACTTAGTTCAAAAGATTCATCAAAAAGCCATAGCTATAAGTGAATGCTGTAGAGGGCAGAAACCAAACAAAATCAGTATATACCAGAAGACAATCATATCAACATAGTGAAGATAATCATTAAGACAAGTTGAAAATGAAGACAAACCAAATGTGAAGACATAGCAAATGTAACTCCATGGGTAAAACACTTCAACAGAAGAATTTGATGGTGGCGTTACCCACCGTATAGGAAGTATTAGACCCAGACACGGCGCACAATTATCGTGGCGCTCCAAAGTCAAATTCCACGTTAATGTATTCACACTCAGAATGTAAGTCTTCATTTATTGAAGATATACTTTACTTCGTGTGTTGCACATCTAAGTCATCAACATGCATAAGTGTTAGGATGTGTGCCTGATCACAGGACATTTGAGGATTCCAAGATATTTAACTCACACCGTAACTTGCCAAACCTCTTATCATCCAAGGGCTTGGTGAAGATATCTGCCAATTGCTCTTCAGTGTTGACGTGTATGATATCAATATCTTCCTTCACAACATGATCTCTGAGAAAGTGATGACGAATTTCAATGTGCTTTGTCTTCGAGTGCTGAACTGGGTTGTTGGCAATCTTGATGGCGCTTTCGTTGTCGCAGTAGAGTGACACTTGCTTCAGGTGAATACCATAGTATTTGAGTGTTTGCTTCATCCATAGAAGCTGAGCGCTGCAAGATCCAGCAGCAATGTATTCAGATTCAGCAGTGGAGAGAGATACACAGTTCTGCTTCTTTGAAGACCAACATACAAGTGATCGTCCCAGAAAATGACATGTGCCTGATGTAGACTTCCGATCTACCTTGTCACCAGCATAATCAGCATCCGAGAATCCAACTAGATCAAACTCTGAGCCCTTTGGATACCATAATCCTAGTGTTGGGGTGTGAAATATCTGAGAATTCGCTTCATAGCTAAGTGATGTGATTCCTTTGGTGCCGCTTGGAACTGGGCACACATGCAAACACTAAGCATGATATATGGCCTAGATGCACATAAATAAAGCAAGGAATCAATCATGGAGTGCTATACCTTTTGATCGAACTCTTTACCATAGTCGTCGGGACCCAGATGGTGTTTGGCTGGCATTGGCGTTGTGTAGCCTTTGCAATCTTGAATTCCAAATTTCTTCAGGCAATCTTTGAGGTATTTCTCTTGAGATATAAAGATGCTGTTGCGTTGCTGACGTATTTGAAGACCAAGGAAGAACTTCAGCTCTCCCACCATGGACATCTGATATTGCTCTTGCATCATATATCCAAACTCACCAGTGTATTTCTGATTGGTGCAGCCGAAGATAATGTCATCCACATATATTTGGCACACAAACAGTTCACCATCATATGTCTTCGTGAAGAGAGTGGGGTCGAGGGAACCAGGTTTGAAGCCTTTGCTCTTCAGGAAGTCTTTGAGTGTGTCATACCAAGCCCTAGGGGCTTGTTTGAGGCCATACAGTACCTTGTTGAGCTTGTACACCATATCAGGATGTTTTGGATCTTCAAAGCTAGGCGGTTGTGCAATATACACTTCTTCGTCAATCTTGCCATTGAGAAAAGCGCTCTTCACATCCATTTGATGCAGAAGAATGTTATGATGATTTGCATAGGCCAGCAGTATGCGTATGGCTTCAAGTCTAGCCACAGGAGCAAATGTTTCATCGAAGTCAATCCCTTCAACTTGAGTGTATCCTTGAGCAACGAGACGAGCTTTGTTTCTAACAACTTGACCATGCTCATCTTGCTTGTTGCGATATATCCATTTGGTGCCTATTATATTGTGCTTGCGAGGATCAGGACGCTTAACTAGTTCCCATACATTATTCAGTTCAAATTGCTGAAGCTCTTCTTGCATAGCTTGAATCCATTCAGGATCCATGAAGGCTTCATCAACTTTCTTGGGTTCAGATATTGATACGAATGCGAAGTGCCCACAGAAATTAGCTAGATGTGTTGCCCTTGAACGAGTGAGTGGACCTGGTGCATTGATGCTATCAATTATTCTCTCAATCTGTACTTCATTTGCAACACGAGGATGTACAGGATGAAGATTTTGCTCTTGCTGATCATTTTCATCGTTAGAAGGATTGTCTTCAGGCTGAGCACTGTCTTCAGGTTGATCAGGTGCGGAGATGATAAGTTCCTCTTTAGGCTGAGCTTCAGATGGTATGATTTCTCCAGTTCCCATAAGTTTGATTGATTCACTGGATGGAACTTCATCTAGCACATTTGGTAGGTGCTCTCTTTGCGAGTCGTTAGTCTCATCGAACCGCACATCCACAGTTTCAACCACTTTATAGTGAAAGAGGTTGAAGACTCTGTAGGAGTGTGAATCCTTTCCATATCCAAGCATAAAACCTTCATGTGCTTTTGGTGCAAACTTTGAAGTGTGATGTGGATCCTTGATCCAGCACCTGGCACCAAATACTCTGAAGTAACTGACATTTGGCTTCTTGCCAGTAAGGAGCTCATAGGATGTCTTGTTCAGAAGCTTGTGAAGATAAACACGGTTGATGATATGGCATGCAGTATCAATGGCTTCAGGCCAGAATTTTCTTGGAGTCTTGTATTCATCAAGCATCGTCTGAGCCATCTCAATAAGTGTTCTGTTCTTGCGTTCGACAACGCCATTCTGCTGTGGCGTGTATGGAGCTGAGAATTCATGTGTGATGCCCAAAGTATCAAGATATGTATCTAGCCCAGTGTTCTTGAATTCAGTGCCATTGTCACTTTTGATGTGCTTTATCTTGATGCCATAGTTGTTCATGGCTCGATTGGCGAAGCGTCTGAAGACATCCTGCACTTCAGTCTTGTAGAGGATTATATGCACCCAAGTATATCTTGAATAATCATCAACAATGACAAAGCCATAGAGACAAGCAGTAGTAGTAAGAGTTGAGTAGTGAGTGGGACCAAAGAGGTCCATGTGGAGCAGTTCGAAGGGTTGAGTCGTTGTCATGATTGTCTTCGAGGGATGCTTGGCCCTCGTCATCTTTCCTGATTCACAGGCACCGCATAAGTGATCCTTCTTGAACTTGACGCCTTCGATGCCTATGACATGCTTCTTTCTTGCAAGAGTGTGCAAGTTCCTCATGCCAGCATGCCCTAGCCTCCAATGCCAGAGCCAGCATTCTGAAGCTTTTGCTAGAAGACATACGGCAAGTTGTGGTCTTGCTGAGAAATCTACCACGTACAAATCATCTTTCCGATACCCTTCAAACACTAGAGACTTGTCAGGTTCCATTAGAACAAGGCAACGATATTTTCCAAACATCACAATCATGTTTAAATCGCAAAGCATTGAGACAGACATTAAGTTAAAACCAAGGGATTCAACAAGCATGACTTTATCCATGTGTTGATCCTTTGAGATTGCAACTCTACCTAGACCCAATACCTTACTTTTACCAGTGTCAGCAAATGTGATGTGACTTTTGTCAGATGGACGTAAGGTTGAGTCCATAAGGAGACTTTGCTTGCCAGTCATGTGATTAGTACACCCACTATCAATAATCCATTCTGAAGCAGCTGGTGTCGTACCCTACAGTGCAGTTAGGGGGATAGGCTTCACGAAGAGAATTGTGAAGCAAAAACATTTGACGAGCAAGCGGATTATGAAAGCTTAGATCGAGGTTAGGACTGATAGGGCAAGTAGCAAGCGACTCAGGAACAAAATACATAATAAGACCATTTGGGCATTTGATCTTGCGCCCTACAAGACGTTTAAGGTCCCCAGCAATAGCTTCAGACGATTTTGGTTTTCGGCTGGAGACCTTTCCCTGCAAAAGAGAGTTAAGCTTTCTTAGCCACCCACATCTTCAAGGGTGTCTTTGAAGCAATGAGTCTAAGTGCAGCATCTGAGAACTTTGGCTTTGGAGCCCTAGCAAAAAATCTTGCAGGTGGACAATAGTACTCATAAGAATAAGCAGAATAGTTCTTGGTCTTATGACCATGGCGGTTTGATGAAACGCGCTCATATTCATAGGCCTGAGTATGGCTTCCCTGCAAAACATTTGCGTTAGTGCGACTCAGGTGAGTCCTCTATCTATATGAAGCCTTTGGACCGTATGAAGCCTGTGGTCTGGGGTTTGTCTTATTTACTTGTGGTGTCATGACGACATTCACAGGAAGATTCTCCAAACACCTTTTCGGCACCCAGACCTTCTTCATAGGCGGTCCATTCCTGCAGTTAGTACCAATATACCTGGCAAACACTTCACCCTTCTGATTCTTAAACAGTTTATAGTTTGCATCAAAGGATTCATCAATAACAATGGGATTAGCACAAGTGAAGCCAGATAGGGTGGATGGATCCACTGAAGGTCCCTTTGCAGCAACCCATGTGGTTTTGGGGTACTGCTCAGGTTTCCAGTAAGAGCCATCAGCATTCATTTTCCTTTCGAACCCAACACCCTCTTTCCTAGGGTTTCGGTTCAGGATCTGCCTTTTGAGGACATCATATAGTGTCTGATGCCCTTTGAGACTTTTGAACATCCCTGTTTCAAGCAATGTCTTCAACCTAGCATTCTCATCAGCAATAACAGTGGCATCCTCAGCAGAGGGGTTAGTTGGCACATCAGTAGTTGAAGATATTGCAATGGTAGCAGCAGTAGAACAACCAGCAACAGAAGTAGCGTTGTCACTCTCAATACATTTAAGACATGGTGGTTCAAATCCTTCATGAGCGGTACTGATCTGTTTGGCGTGAAGTGACTCGTTTTTCTTTTAAAGATCTTCATGAGCCGCTCTCAATTTCTCAAGATCTTGCTTTCTTTGAAGATAATCATAGGAAAGCTTTTCATGAGTTGTTGAGAGCGTTTCATGACGACTTTCAAGTTCCTCATACTTAATGTGGAGATTTTTTATGTCTTCAATTAAGGACTGAGATCGAGTCATTTCAGCGTCTAACAGGTCATCGCATTTGTCTAACAGTTTTTGAATATGTTCCATAGCTTTTTGTTGTTCAGTTGCAATTTTAGCAAGTGTTTTGTAGCTGGGCTTGGAACCACAATCAGAGCCATCTTCACTGGAAGTTTGATAGTGAGTAGTGCGTGTGTTTACCTTGGCACCGCGTGCCATGAAGCAATAGGTAGGAGCGGAGTAGTCCTTGTCATTTGCATCGGTGTCGGTGACAGAGTTATTGTCTTCAATGTTGAAGATGGACTTGGCAACGTATGTTGTAGCCATACTCGCAACGCCAGAATCGGACTCCTCCTCGGACTCCACCTCCGCCTCCACAGAAGCGGACTCCTCCTCTGAATCCATTTCCTTGCCAACAAACGCACGTGCCTTGCCAGATGAGCTCTTCTTGTGTGATGAAGACTTTGAGGAGGACTTGGAAGAAGACTTTGAGTATTTCTTCTTCTTCTTGTCGTCAGAATCATACTCCTTGCTCTTCTTTTTCTTCTTGTTCTCATTGTCCCACTACGGACACTCAGAGATGTAGTGGCCAGGTTTCTTGCACTTGTGGCATGTTCTCTTCTTGTAGTCATGAGCAGAAGCTTCATCATTCCTTGAGCTTGATCGTGAGGACTTTCTGAAGCCTTTATTCTTGGTGAATTTTTGGAACTTCTTCACAAGCATAGCAAGCTCATTTCCAATGTCTTCAGGATCATCAGAACTACTGTCAGATTCTTCTTTAGATGAGGAGACAGCTTTTGCCTTCAAGGCACGAGTTCGCCCATAGTTGGGACCGTAGATGTCTCTTTTCTCAGAAAGCTAAAACTCGTGTGTGTTGAGCCTCTCAAGTATGTCAGACGAATTGAGTGTTTTAAAGTCAGGACGTTCTTGAATCATTGGGGCTAGGGTGTCAAACGAGCTGTCAAGTGATCTCAGGAGTGTCTTAACAACTTCATGCTTGGTGATCTCAGTGGTGCCGAGGGCTTGAAGCTCATTTGTGATGCCAGTGAGTCGATCAAACGTGAGCTGAACATTCTCATTGTCATTTCTCTTGAAGCGGTTGAAGAGGTTGCGAAGGACACTGATTCTCTGATCTCTCTGGGTTGAGACGCCTTCGTTGACCTTGGAGAGCCAGTCCCAGACTAGCTTAGATGTTTCCAAAGCACTCACACGGCCATACTGTCCTTTGGTCAGATGACCACAAATGATGTTCTTGGCAGTGGAGTCCAGTTGAACGAACTTCTTGACATCAGCAGCGGTGACACCTTCACCAGCCTTGGGAACGCCATTCTTGACGACATACCATAGGTCGACATCAATGGCTTCAAGATGCATGCGCATCTTATTCTTCCAGTAGGGATATTCAGTTCCATCGAAGACTGGGCATGCAGCGGAGACTTTGATTATCCCTGCAGTCGACATAGCTAAAACTCCAGGTGGTTAAACCGAATCACACAGAACAAGGGAGTACCTTGCTCTGATACCAATTGAAAGTGCTAGTGATCGACTAGAGGGGGGGTGAATAGGCGAATTTTAGGAAAGTCTTCAAAACATGGAAGTTTCGTAGACAAACGATAGAAATAAACCTATTACCATGCAGTGGATGGTAGACTACACTAGGAAAACCATAGTCAAGTATTGAATGAAGTGAAAGCACAATGACTAATAGCAACTAGGTAGTAAAGATCAGGTAGGAAGATATAGTGAAGCCAATCAGAACAAGTAGTCACTCAATGAAGACAAAAGATAATGCAATCATGCAATGACTTCACCAGGGCCAACAGTAAGTAAAGGAATGGGAAGGATGAAACCGGTGACTCGTTGAAGACAATGATTTGTTGGACCAGTTCCAGTTGCCGTGACAATTGTACGTATGGTTAGGGAGGCCGAGATTCAACTCAAAAGACCGCGTCTTCACCTTATTCCCCTTGAGCTAAGGACAAGTCCTTGCCCAATCACTCTGGTAAGTCTTCAAGGTAGACTTCCAAACCTTCACAGACTTCGTTCACCGGCGATCCACAATGACTCTTGGATGCTCAGAACGCGACGCCTAACCGGCTGGAGGATTCACAGTCCTCAAGTGTAATAAGTATACAGATCACACAGACAAGAAGACTTCAGTGATGCCTAACTCTCTTTGGCTCTGGGTGGTTAGGGTTTTATCCTCACAAGGAATTCTCTCTCAAAGGCTTCGAGGTGGGTTGCTCTCAAACGACAAAAGCCGTACACTAACTCTGAGCAGCCAACTGTTTATGGTTGTGGGGGGTGGGCTATTTATAGCCACTAAGAAACCCGACCTGATTTGTCTGAAATGACCCTCGGTCACTAAGGAACTGACACATGTTCCAACGGTCAGATTTCAAACACACATGGCAACTTTACTTGGGCTACAAGCAAAGCTGACTTATCCAACTCTGGACAAGATTTTCTCTCATAGTCTTCACTCGAAGACATGGGATTTTGGTTAAGCATCACTTCAGTCATTCTGACTGGTTCACTTGGACCCCACTTAATAGTGCGGTGGTTCCTATGACTCAGCAAAGAAAAACACAGAACGACAAAACTCCTAAGCCTTCGCGCTCCATAGTCTTCATGCGATGTCTTCTCTTGTCATAGTCTTCAATGTGAATGTCTTCACATACCACCTTTGACTTCAATGTCTTCATACATTTTTAGGGGTCATCTCTGGTAGGAAAACTGAATCAATGAGGGACTTCTACCTGTGTTATCCTGCAATTCTCACAAACACATTAGTCCCTCAACTAGGTTTGTCGTCAATACTCCAAAACCAACTAGGGGTGGCACTAGATGCACTTACATAAACGCTTTATTTTGACTATAAGCGTGAGGAGATTTTAGCGCGGATTGCAACAAGGAAATACAATCAATCAAAGAGCAATTTTCATAGTTAAATTCCTTGAAATCCATAATAGTGGGTTTAGCAACATCTAGGGTTTAAATTTCTTCAATCCCACTTTTATCAAATTTAGCATCAAGATCAACAAATTCCGAATTCTTAGAATGCCTTCTAGATAAAGGTGGATCATATTCATTCCCAACATTATCAAGATTCATGTTGCAAAACAAAGAGTTAATAGGGTGCACATCAATAACTTTTAGATCTTCATCATTATTTTCATAGGAACTAGAAGAACACGCTTTTATAAAGGCATCTTTCTTAGCACGCATCCTGGCGATTCTTTCTCTGCACGCGTCAATGGAAATTCCCATGGCTTTGAGAGACTCATTGATATCATGCTTAGGTGGAATAGATCTAAGTTTCAAAGAATCAACATCAAGAGCAATTCTATCAACGTTCCTAGCCAAATCATCAATCTTAAGTAATTTTTCTTCGATCATAGCATCAAAATTCTTTTGTGAAGAAATAAATTCTTTAATATTAGATTCAAAATCAGAGGGCATCTTATTATAATTTCCATAAGAATTGTTGTAGGAATTACCATAATTATTAAAGAGATTACTAGGGTAAGGCCTAGGATTGAAATTTCCTCTATACGCGTTGTTACCAAAATTGTTCCTACCAACAAAATTCACATCCATAGATTCATTATTATTCTCAATCAAAGTAGACAAGGGCACATCATTAGGATCAGAAGAAACACTCTTATTAGCAAATAATTTCATAAGTTCATCCATCTTTCCACTTAAAACATTAATTTCTTCTATCGCATGCACCTTTTTAGTAGATCTTTCAGTATGCCATTGAGAATAATTAACCATAATATTATCTAGGAGTTTAGTAGCTTCTCCTAAAGTGATTTCCATAAAAGTGCCTCCCGCGGCCGAATCTAAAAGATTTCTGGAAGCAAAATTCAATCCGGCATAAAAATTTTGTATAATCATCCACAAATTCAAACATGAGTAGGGCAATTACGTATCATTAATTTCATTCTCTCCCAAGCTTGTGCAACATGTTCATGATCAAGTTGTTTAAAATTCATAATATCGTTTCTAAGAGAGATGATCTTAGCGGGAGGAAAATACTTAGAGATAAAAGCATCTTTGCACTTGTTCCTTGAATCAATACTATTTTTAGGCAAAGATGAAAATCAAGCTTTAGCACGATCTCTAAGCGAAAAAGGAAATAGCTTCAATTTAACAATATAATTATCGACATATTTTTTCTTTTGCATGTCACACAAATCAACGAAGCTATTAAGATGTGTAGTGGCATCTTCACTAGGAAGGCCGAAGAACGGATCTTTCATGACAAGATTCAACAAAGCAGTATTAATTTCACAAGATTCAGCATCGGTAAGAGGAGCAATCGGAGTGCTAAGGAAATCATTATTGTTGGTATTGGTGAAGTCACACAATTTAGTATTATCTTGAGCCACCGCGACGAACAAGCAATCCAACACACTAGCAAACAAGAGCAAACAGGCAAAAGAGGCAAATAGAGAGGGAGGATAGAGAGAGAGAGAGAGAGAGAGAGAGAGAGAGAGAGGGCGAATAAAACAGCAAGGGGGAAGTGGGGGAGAGGAAAACGAGAGGCAAATGGCAAATAATGTAATGCGGGAGATAGGGATTGTGATGGGTACTTGGTATGTTGACTTTTGCGCAGACTCCCCGGCAACGGCGTCAGAAATTCTTCTTGCTACCTCTTGAGCACTGCGTTGGATTTCCCCCAAGAGGAAGGGATGATGCAGGAAAGTAGCATAAGTATTTCCCTCAGTTTTTGAGAACCAAGGTATCAATCCAGTAGGAGGCTACGCTCGAGTCCCTCGTACCTACACAAAAACAATAGCTCAACGCAACCAACACGCTTAGGGGTTATCAATCCATTCACGGTCACTTACGAAAGTGAGATCTGATAGAGATGATAAATAATATTTTTTTGGTATTTTTGATAGAGAGATGCAAAGTAGCAAAGTAAAAGCAAAGCAATAATAAAGTAATGGAGATTAATATGATGAGAAAGAGACCCGGGGGCCATAGGTTTCACTAGTGGCTTCTCTCAAGAGCATAAGTATTATATGGTGGGTGAACAAATTACTGTTGAGCAATTGACAGAATTGAGCATAGTTATGAGAATATCTAGGTATGATCATGTATATAGGCATCACGTCCAAGACAAGTAGACCGAAACGATTCTGCATCTACTACTACTACTCCACTCATCGACCGCTATCCAGCATGCATCTAGAGTATTAAGTTAAAAACAGAGTAACGCCTTAAGCAAGATGACATGATGTAGAGGGATAGTTTCATGCAATATGATAAAAACCCCATCTTGTTATCCTCAATGGCAACAATGTGATACGTGCCTTGCTGCCCCTTCTGTCACTGGGAAAGGACATCGCAAGATTGAACCCAAAGCTAAGCACTTCTCCCATTGCAAAAAAGATCAATCTAGTAGGCCAAACCAAACTGATAATTCGAAGAGACTTGCAAAGATAAACAATCATACATAAAAGAATTCAGAGAAGATTCAAATATTATTCATAGATAGACTTGATCATAAACCCACAATTCATTGGTCTCAACAAACACACCGCAAAAAGAAGATTACATCGAATAGATCTCCACGAGAGAGGGGGAGAACATTGTATTGAGATCCAAAAAGAGAGAAGAAGCCATCTAGCTACTAACTATGGACCCGTAGGTCTGAGGTAAACTACTCACACTTCATCGGAGAGGCCATGGCGTTGATGTAGAAGCCCTCCGTGATCGATGCCCCCTCCGGCGGAGCTCCGGAACAGGCCCCAAGATGGGATCTCGTGGATACAGAAAGTTACGGTGGTTGAATTAGGTTTTTGGCTCCGTCCCCGATCGTTTGGGGGTACGTGGATATATATAGGAGGAAGAAGTACGTCGGTGGAGCTTCGAGGGGCCCACGAGGCAGGCTGGCGCGCCCCTACCCTCGTGAGCACCTCGTGGCTTTCTTGACGGAGGGTCCAAGTCTCCTGGATCTTATCTGATGTGAAAATCACGTTTCCGAAGGTTTTCATTCTGTTTGGACTCCGTTTGATATTCCTTTTCTTCGAAACCCTAAAACAGGCAAAAACCAGCAATTCTGGGCTGGGCCTCCTGTTAATAGGTTAGTCCCAAAAATAATATAAAAGTGGAAAATAAAGCCCAATAATGTCTAAAACAGTACATAATATAGCATGGAGCAATCAAAAATTGTAGATACATTGGAGACGTATCACTTTGCTGCATCATCCCTTCCTCTTCGGGGAAAACCAACGCAGTGCTCAAGAGGTAGCAAACATCTATTAAACTAAAGAAGAACAAAATCCTAGTCACTTTTTTGGACATTAAACCATGACCATGAACATTGATTATTCTCTTTTTTGGAGTATAGAATACCGATCACATTATAAGTACACTGGAGATAAACACATTGAAGGAAATATGCCCTAGAGGCAATAATAAAGTTATTATTTATTTCCTTATATCATGATAAATGTTTATTATTCATGCTAGAATTGTATTAATTAAAAAGAATAATACATGTGTGAATACATAGACAAACAGAGTGTCACTAGTATGCCTCTACTTGACTAGCTCGTTGATCAAAGATGGTTATGTTTCCTAACCATAGACATGAGTTTTCATTTGATTAACGGGATCACATCATTAGGAGAATGATGTGATTGACTTGACCCATTCCGTTAGCATAGCACTTGATCGTTTAGTTTGTTGCTATTGCTTTCTTCATGACTTATACATGTTCCTATGACTATGAGATTATGGAACTCCCGTTTACCGGAGGAACACTTTGTGTGCCACCAAACGTCACAACGTAACTGGGTGATTATAAAGGTGCTCTACAGGTGTCTTCGAAGGTACTTGTTGGGTTGGCGTATTTCGAGATTAGGATTTGTCACTCCGATTGTCGGAGAGGTATCTCTGGGCCCTCTCGGTAATGCACATCACTTAAGCCTTGCAAGCATTGCAACTAATGAGTTAGTTGCAGGATGATGTATTATGGAAAGAGTAAAGAGACTTGCCGGTAACGAGATTGAACTAGGTATTGAGATACCGACGATCCAGTCTCGGACAAGTAACATACCGATGACAAAGGGAACAACATATGTTGTTATGCGGTCTGACCGATAAAGATCTTCGTAGAATATGTGAGAGCCAATATGAGCATCCATGTTCCGCTATTGGTTATTGACCGGAGACGTGTCTCAGTCATGTCTACATTGTTCTCGAACCCATAGGGTCCGCATGCTTAAGGTTTCGATGACAGTTATATTATGAGTTTATGAGTTTTGATGTACTGAAGGAGTTCGGAGTCCCGGATGAGATCGGGGACATCACGAGCAGTCTCGAAATGGTCGAGACGTAAAGATCGATATATTGGACGACTATATTCGGACATCGGAAAGGTTCCGAGTGATTCGGGTATTTTTTGGAGTACCGGAGAGTTACGGGAATACGTATTGGGCCTTATTGGGCCATACGGAAAAGAAGGAAAAGGGGATCAAGGGTGGCCGCACCCCTCCCCTTGGTCTGGTCCGAATTGGACTAGGGAAGGGGGGCGCCCCCTTCCTTCCTTCTCCTTTTCCCTTCCTCTTTTCCTATTCCATATGGGAGGTGGAATCCTATTAGGACTCGGGAGTCCTGGTAGAACTCCACACTTGGCGCGCCCCCTCCTAGGGCCGGCTTCCTCCTCCCTTGCTCCTTTATATACGGGTGCAGGGGGCACCCCAAAGACACAACAATTGATCATTGATCTCTTAGCCGTGTACGGTGCCCCCTTCCACCATAATCCTCGATAATATTGTAGTGGTGCTTAGGCGAAGCCCTGCGACGGTAGAACATCAAGATCGTCACCACGCCGTCGTGCTGACGGAACTCTTCCCCGACATTCTGTTGGATCGGAGTTCGGGGATCGTCATCGAGCTGAACATGTGCTAGAACTCGGAGGTGCCGTAGTTTCGGTGCTTGATCGGTCGGGCCGTGAAGACGTACGACTACATCAACCGCGTTATGCTAACGCTTCCGCTTTTGGTCTACGAGGGTACATAGACAACACTCTCCTCTCTCGTTGCTATGCATCACCGTGATCTTGCGTGTGCGTAGGAATTTTTTTAAAATTACTACGTTCCCCAACAGTGGCATCCGAGCCTGGATTTATGCGTTGATGTTTTATGCACGTGTAGAACACAAGTGAGTTGTGGGCGATATAAGTCATACTGCTTACCAGCATGTCATACTTTGGTTCGGCGGTATTGTTGGATGAAGCGGCCCGGACCGACATTACGCGTACGCTTGCACGAGACTGGTTCTACCGACGTGCTTTGCACACAGGTGGCGGGCGGGTGTCAGTTTCTCCAACTTTAGTTGAATCGAGTGTGGCTACGCCCGGTCCTTGCGAAGGTTAAAACAGCACCAACTTGACAAACTATCGTTGTGGTTTTGATGCGTAGGTAAGAACGGTTCTTGCTAAGCCCAGTAGCAGCCACGTAAAACTTGCAACAACAAAGTAGAGGACGTCTAACTTCTTTTTGCAGGGCATGTTGTGATGTGATATGGTCAAGACATGATGCTATATTTTATTGTGTGAGATGATCATGTTTTGTAACCGAGTTATCGACAACTGGCATGAGCCATATGGTTGTCGCTTTATTGTATGCAATGCAATCACGCTGTAATGCTTTACTTTATCGCTAAGCGATAGCGATAGTCGTGGAAGGATAAGATTGGCGAGACGACAACGATGCTACGATGGAGATCAAGGTGTCGCGCCGATGACGATGGTTATCATGACGGTACTTCGGAGATGGAGATCACAAGTACAAGATGATGATGGCCATATCATATCACTTATATTGATTGCATGTGATGTTTATCTTTTATGCAACTTATCTTGCTTTGATTGACGGTAGCATTATAAGATGATCCCTCACTAAATTATCAAAGTATAAGTGTTCTCCTTGAGTATGCACCATTGCGAAAGTTCTTCGTGTTGAGACACCACGTGATGATCGGGTGTGATAGGCTCTACGTTCAAATACAACGGGTGCAAAATAGTTGCACACGCGGAATACTCAGGTTAAACTTAACGAGCCTAGCATATAACAGATATGGCCTCGGAACACGGAGACCGAAAGGTCGAGCGTGAATCATATCGTAGATATGATCAACATAGTGATGTTCACCATTGAAACTACTCCATCTCACGTGATGATCGGACATGGTTTAGTTGACTTGGATCACGTGATCACTTAGAGGATTAGAGGGATGTCTCTCTAAGTGGGAGTTCTTAAGTAATATGATTAATTGAACTTTAATTTATCATGAACTTAGTCCTGGTAGTATTAGCATATCTGTGTTGTAGATCAATAGCTCGCGTTTAGCTCCCGTGTTTTAATTTTGATACGTTCCTAGAGAAAACTAAGTTGAAAGATGTTAGTAGCAATGATGCGGATTGAATCCGTGATCTGAGGTTTATCCTCATTGCTGCACAGAAGAATTATGCCTTTGATGCACCGCTAGGTGACAAACCTATTGCAGGAGCAAATGCAAATGTTATGAACATTTGGCTAGCTCAATATGATGACTACTTGATAGTTTAGTGCACCATGCTTAAACGGCTTAGAATCGGGACTTCAAAGACGTTTTGAACGTCATGGACCATATGAGATGTTCCAGGAGTTGAATTTAATATTTCAAGCAAATACCCGAGTTGAGAGATATGAAGTCTCCAACAAGTTCTATAGCTAAAAGATGGAGGAGAATAGCTCAAGCAGTGAGCATGTGCTCAGATTGTCTGGGTACTATAATCGCTTGAATCAAGTGGGAGTTAATCTTCCAGATAAAATAGTGATTGACAGGATTCTCTAGTCACCATCACCAAGTTAGTAGAACTTCATGATGAACTATGATATGCAAGGGATAACGGAAACGATTCCCAAGCTCTTCGTAATGCTGAAATCGATGAAGGCAGAAATCAAGAAAAATATCAAGTGTTGATGGTAGACAAGACCACTAGTTTCAAGAAAAGGGCAAAGGGAAGAAGGGGAACTTCAAGAAGAATGGCAAGCAAGTTGCTGCTCAAGTGAAGAAGCCAAAGTCTGGTCCTAAGCCTGAGACTAAGTGCTTCTACTGTAAAGGGACTGGTCACTGGAAGCGGAACTGCCCCAAGTATTTGGCAGATAAGAAGGATGGCAAAGTGAACAAAGGTATATTTGATATACAGATTATTGATGTGTATTTTACTAGTGTTCGTAGCAACCCCTCGGTATTTGATACTGGTCTAGTTGCTAAGAGTAGTAACTCGAAACGGGAGTTGCGGAATGAACATAGACTAGTTAAGGGTGAAGTGACGATGTGTGTTGGAAGTGGTTCCAAGATTGATATGATCATCATCGCACACTCCCTATACTTTTGGGATTAGTGTTGAACCTAAATAAGTGTTATTTGGTGTTTGCGTTGAGCATGAATATGATTTGATCATGTTTATTGCAATACGGTTATTCATTTAAGTAAGAGAATAAATTGTTGTTCTGTTTACATGAATAAAACCTTATATGGTTACACACCCAATGAAAATGGTTCATTGGATCTCGATCGTAGTGATACACATATTCATAATATTGAAACCAAAAGATGCACAGTTAATAATGATGGTGCAATTTATTTGTGGCATTGCCGTTTAGATCATATTGGTGTAAAGCGCATGAAGAAAATCCATGGTGATGGGCTTTTGGAATCACTTGATTATGAATCAGTTGATGCTTGCGAACCATGCCTCATGGGCAAGATGACTAATACTCTGTTCTCCGGAACAATGGAGCGAGCAACAGATTTGTTGGAAATCATACATACTGATGTATGTGGTCCGATGAATATTGAGGCTCGCGGCAGGTATCATTATTTTCTGATCTTCACAGATGATTTGAGCAGATATGAGTATATCTACTTGATGAAACACAAATCTGAAACATTTGAAAAGTTTAAAGAATTTCAGAGTGAAGTGGAGAATCATCGTCACAAAAATAAAAGTATCTACGATATGATCGCAAAAGTAAAATATTTGAGTTACGAGTTTGGCCTTCAGTTAAAACAATGTGAAAAAGTTTCACTACTCACGCCACCTGGAACACCATTACAGTGTAATGGTGTGTCCGAACATCATAACCGTACTTTATTAGATATGGTGCGATCTATGATGTCTCTTACCGATTTACCACTATCGTTTTGGGGTTGTGCATTAGAGACAGCTACATTCACATTAAATAGGGCACCATCTAAATCCGTTGAGACGACACCGTATGAACTATGGTTTGGCAAGAAACCTAAGTTGTCGTTTCTTAAAGTTTGAGGTTGCAATGCTTATGTGAAAAAGTTTCAACCTAATAAGCTCAAACCCAAATCGGAGTAGTGCATCTTCATAGGATACCCAATAGAAAATGTTGGGTACACCTTCTATCACAGATCCGAAGGCAAGATATTCATTGCTGAGAATGGATCCTTTCTAGAGAAGGAGTTTCTCTCGAAAGAAGTGAGTGGGAGGAAAGTAGAACTTGATGACGTAACTGTACCTGCTCCCTTATTGGAAAGTAGTTCATCATAGAAATATGTTCCTGTGACTACTACACCAATTAGTGAGGAAGCTAATGATGATGATCATGTAAACTTCAGATCAAGTTACTACCGAACCTTGTAGGTAAACCAGAGTGAGATCCGCACCAGAGTGGTACGGTAATCATGTTCTGGAGGTCATGTTACTTGACCATGACGAGCCTATGAACTATCAGGAAGCGATGATGAGCCCAGATTCCACGAAATGGCTTGAGGCCATGAAATCTAAGATGAGATCCATGTATGAGAACAAAGTATGGACTTTGATTGACTTGCCTGATGATCGGCGAGCCATTGAGATTAAATGGATCTTCAAGAGGAAGACGGACGCTGATAGTAGTGTTACTATCTACAAAGCTAGAATTGTCGCAAAAAGGTTTTCGACAAGTTCAAGGTGTTGACTACGATGAGAGTTTCTCACTCGTATCTATGCTTAAGTCTGTCCGGATCATGTTAGCAATTGCCGCATTTTATGAAATCTGGCAAATGGATAAACAAAACTGCATTCCTTAATGGATTTATTAAAGAAGAGTTGCATATGATGCAACCAGAAGGTTTTGTCAATCCTAAAGGTACTAACAAAATATGCAAGCTCCAGCGATCCATCTATGAACTGGTGCAAGCATCTCGGAGTTGGAATATACGCTTTGATAAGTTGATCAAAGCATATAGTTTTATACAGACTTGCGGTAAAGCCGGTATTTACAAGAAAGTGAGTGGGAGCACTACATCATTTCTGATAAGTATATGTGAAAGACATATTGTTGATCGGAGATAATGTAGAATTATTCTGCAAAGCATAAAGGAATGTTTGAAAGGAGTTTTTCAAAGAAATACCTCGGTGAAGCTGCTTACATATTGATCATCAAGATCTATAGAGATAGATCAATACGATTGATAAGTTTTTTCAATGAGTACATACCTTGACAAGATTTTGAAGTAGTTCAAAATGGAACAGTCAAAAAGGAGTTCTTGCCTGTGTTATAAGGTGTGAAGTGAGTAAGACTCAAAACCCGACCATGGCAGAAGATAGAGAGAGAATGAAAGTCATTCCCTATGCCTCAGCCATAGGTTCTATAAAGTATGCCATGCTGTGCACCAGACCTATTGTATACCCTGCCCTGAGTTTAGCAAAGGAGTACAATAGTGATCTAGGAGTAGATCACTGGACATTGGTCAAAATTATCCTTAGTGGAATAAGGATATGTTTCTCGATTATGGAGGTGACAAAAGGTTCGTCGTAAAGGGTTACGTCGATGCAAGTTTTGACACTGATCCAGATGACTCTAAGTCTCAATCTGGATACATATTGAAAGTGGGAGCAATTAGCTAGAGTAGCTCCATGCAGAGCATTGTTGACATAGAAATTTGCAAAATACTTACGGATCTGAATGTGGCAGGCCCGTTGACTAAACTTCTCTCACAAGCAAAACATGATCACACCTCAGTACTCTTTGGGTGTTAATCACATAGCGATGTGAACTAGATTATTGACTCTAGTAAACCCTTTGGGTGTTGGTCACATGTCGATGTGAACTATGGGTGTTAATCACACGGTGATGTGAACTATTGATGTTAAATCACATGGCGATGTGAACTAGATTATTGACTCTAACGCAAGTGGGAGACTGAAGGAAATATGCCCTAGAGGAAATAATAAAGTTATTATTTATTTCCTTATATTATGATAAATGTTTATTATTCATGCTAGAATTGTATTAACCGGAAACATAATACATGTGTGAATACATAGACAAACAGAGTGTCACTAGTATGCCTCTACTTGACTAGCTCGTTGATCAAAGATGGTTATGTTTCCTAACCATAGACATGAGTTGTCATTTGATTAACGGGATCACATCATTAGGAGAATGATGTGATTGACTTGACCCATTCCGTTAGCATAGCACTTGATCGTTTAGTTTGTTGCTATTGCTTTCTTCATGACTTATACATGTTCCTATGACTATGAGATTATGCAACTCCCGTTTACCGGAGTAACACTTTGTGTGCCACCAAACATCATAACGTAACTGGGTGATTATAAAGGTGCTCTACAGGTGTCTCCGAAGGTACTTGTTGGATTGGCGTATTTCAAGATTAGGATTTGTCACTCCGATTGTCGGAGAGGTATCTCTAGGCCCTCTCGATAATGCACATCACTTAAGCCTTGCAAGCATTGCAACTAATGAGTTAGTTGCAGGATGATGTATTACGGAACGAGTAAAGAGACTTGCCGGTAACGAGATTGAACTAGGTATTGAGATACCGACGATCGAATCTCGGGCATGTAACATACCGATGACAAAAGGAACAACGTATATTGTTATGTGTTCTGACCGATAAAGATCTTCGTAGAATATGTGGGAGCCAATATGAGCATCCAGGTTCCGCTATTGGTTATTGACCGGAGACGTGTCTCGGTCATGTCTACATTGTTCTCGAACCCGTAGGGTCCGCACGCTTAAGGTTTCGATGACAGTTATATTATGAGTTTATGACTTTTGATGTACTGAAGGAGTTCGGAGTCTCGGATGAGATCGGGGACATCACGAGGAGTCTCGAAATGGTCGAGACGTAAAGATCGATATATTGGACGACTATATTCGAACATCGGAAAGGTTCCGAGTGATTCGGGTATTTTTCGGAGTACCGGAGAGTTACGGGAATACGTATTGGGCCTTATTGGACCATACGGGAAAGAAGGAAAAGGGCCTCAAGGGTGGCCGCACCCCTCCCCTTGGTCTGGTCCGAATTGGACTAGGGAAGGGGGCGCCCCCTTCCTTCCTTCTCCTTTTCCCTTCCTCTTTTCCTATTCCATATGGGGGGTGGAATCCTACTAGGACTAGGGAGTCCTAGTAGGACTCCACACTTGGCGCGCCCCTCCTAGGGTCGGCCTCCTCCTTCCTTGCTCCTTTATATACGGGTACAGGGGGGCACCCCAAAGACACAACAATTGATCATTGATCTCTTAGCCGTGTACGGTGCCCCCTTCCACCATAATCCTCGATAATATTGTAGCGGTGCTTAGGCGAAACCCTGCGACGGTAGAACATCAAGATCGTCACCACGCCGTCGTGCTGACGGAACTCTTCCCCGACATTCTGCTGGATCGGAGTCCGGGGATCGTCATCGAGCTGAACGTGTGCTAGAACTCGGAGGTGCCGTAGTTTCGGTACTTGATCGGTCGGGCCGTGAAGACGTACGACTACATCAACCGTGTTGTGCTAACGGTTCCGCTTTCGGTCTACGAGGGTACGTAGACAACACTCTCCTCTCTCGTTGCTATACATCACCATGATCTTGCGTGTGCGTAGGATTTTTTTTGAAATTTCTACGTTCCCCAATACACATAGCCATATAAAAACTAAACAGTACTCCGTCCGTTTCATATTAATTGTTGTTGATTCTATACAAATTTAATATAAAATTATATTAAATCAACGACGATTAATATGGAATAGAGATACTACATCTTAACCATCGTAAACAGATGGATAACTGCATAATAGCAAGCTCCATTAGGAGACAATGCAGCAACATGAGCAACAAAGTGCCATCACTCGGACTGTCTAACCATAGTATGACACGAAGAGATCGCCCAATCTAGGAGCTCGACTGCGGCCCAAACACTAGCCATGACCTTGTATGTCCTGTAAAGTTCCTGCTCAACTCATGGGATGATCTTCTCGTTGTACTCCCACACACGTGCCAGAACTTCATTGGCTTCTTTACGTAGCAATTTTGACTCGCGGATGAAATCCTCTCTAGTGGCCGATTCAAGATCTAGAATTCTTCTGGCGTGCTGACAGGGGTGCAGAGAAGGGCCAAGAGCGCGCTGCCGGAGACACAACACCGGGTGCCGGCGGCGAAGTCCGGAGAGCAGCGGCGGTCGGGGACCACATCCTCGTAGTCAGGTAGCGCAGCGCCATGAGGTGAGATGCCCGAGATTGATCGTTTTGGGTTGGTGGCGGCTAGGGTTTGATTCCTCTCTCTCGACGATTCTTCGTACTCTTCAACCCCCCCACCCCCCCCCCCCCTCCCTCACGGCTTTGTATGATCTTGTCTTTCTATTATAGTTAAACCCCACTAAATAGTGGTTATTTATATTTACGTGTCATACTTGTCTTTTTTCTAACACAGACTATGAATATCTCCGAGAGACTAAGCCGACATATCACCTTGAGATTTACGAAGTCACCGTAGACGCCTCATCATCGACGGAAATGCCTCCTCCCATAAGCGCATCGCCAAAAATCCTGAAATAAATTTAGAAATAACGCGAGCATCAGGACTTACCCTGATGAGCTAGGATATCTAAGCAGTTTCTCCGCATGCCACCATGTTTTTTAGAAGACTTGTTGCACCACCGTGCGCTAGAGTGTGGTTGCCTCTTCGGCAAGCTTCTTCGCATCATTTTGCAAACTTACCCGCAAACAAAAGAAACACGCACATAACAAATCATATCAGCGAGAGATGATACTAAATCCTTTTTCTTGAAGCAAAGCTTTGTTGCGGATTTTCCAAATTGCCGTGTAAAAGTCAACAACCCGCAAATAAAATGGGGTAAAACAACCAGGCCTATCATACGTCGTCATGGTACTGCGTATAGCACTCCACATATAAGAGGATGTCGAGCAAGCAAAGAAAAGATGATGAATAATCTCATCCTTGTCACATAATCTACTTCCCCCACTCCAAATAAGTTATATGATTGTTCTAAATGCTTTTCTAAGTCTGTCCAAGTCTATAGGAAAATCAACTGAGATTTACGATATCAAAATATTTACCGTGGAATAGTATTTCTTAATGAGTCTAATGAAACATTTTTTTTCATTGTAGATGTTGACATCTTTTCATACATATTTGGTCAAACTTAATTAAGTTTGACTTAGAATGAACCTTAAAAACTCAACTATTTTGAGGAGGGAGTACAAAAGTAATGAACATGTTTGGTTGGCATTGTAGAAAATCATCCATAACCAAACTTTAATCTTCGTAAGATTTTAGCTTTTCCGAGGGACTTGAATGATCTGCAGAAAACAAGTGAATGGCTAATAACTATCACAATTAGGATGGCCCTTACCAAAAAAATACCACTTTTTAGAACCATGACAAAAAAGAACTACCAATTGTGATGAATTGCCACGAGAGTGGTAGTATATTTTTAAGGTTCGCCTTAATTGTGATAGTTTTTAGCTATTTATTTGTAGAAAACAAATGATTTACATAGTTTCGTCATTCATGCTTCGCCGCGTGGTGTGTGCATGTAGTATTGTTCGACTGTGTTCTATAGTACTCCGTCCTATTCATAGTTAGTTTTGCAGTTTTGAATTAAGCTAGTTCGACCTTAGTCCAAAATTGGGAAATTTATTTTCAAAACAGAGACAAAAGATGTGCTTTAGCAAAACTGTTAATTAGAAAGAAGAGAATTGTCCAGCTAATTAACCGTAAACTATGCAAAAGCTGACCTGCGAAACTTATTTGGATGGAAGGGGGTAGCCGTGCCTCCTCTGGCGCTCCCGCGGGCGGCAGGGGAGGAACCCTAGCCGCCGGCCGCCTCTCCACCTCTCTTCTCCTCCTCCTCCTCCCGCCACCGCCAGAGGGCGCGCCCGGGCGAAGCCCGGCCGGCGCCGGCGGCGGCGGGGCGTCTTCATCGCCTCGTTCGGGAGGGCTGGCGCGGGCCGGCCGACCTGGATCTGGTCACGGCGTTCTCGCGGGGCGCCGCGGCGCGGCCCCTCATCGGCGCAGGATGGCGCGCGGGTGTGAGGGTGGCGTGATGGGCTGCTTTTCGGTGGTGCTCGGCTGGTGTGGTGACGGCAGCGGCTCGATCCAGATCCGGTTGGGGCGGGCTGCGGGCGGTGCGGGCTGCAGACGGCTTCCTCCGCCGTGGCCGGCTGGCGGAGGGGTCGGCGCAGCAGTGGCGGCCTCGGCCTCGGCCTTCCCCTCCTCTTCTTCATCCGGGGGGGAGGAGGTGGGATGGGCCGGGGGTCGGGGATGGCTGTCGGCGCCCCAGCCAAAGCTGACCTCGCGGTGGCAACGCTTTGGGGTCGGTCGACGGATTGTGGTTCCGGTGGTGCGTGCCCGGCGGTTTGGCGACCCGTGACGAGGGATGGAGGTCTTCGATCAAATCCGGGTGAAAACCTGCTATTGGCGATTGCCAAGGCCGGCGATGGCGACGCTGTCTGCGTCGTTCCCTTCCTAAAGGCATCGTCGTGGAGAAGTTCAAGGCCACTCTCTGCTATCTCCGGGGGAAACCCTAGATCAATAGATCGGATGACGGCGGCTTTCTGGTGTCGTTTCCCCCCTGGGGACGTCATTTTTGGAGGTGCGCACGGGCTCGAGGGACTAGAGGACGGTGACTTTGGTGGAACGGTGCTTCATCTTACACATTGATGGTGGCGGATCTCGGTGGCGTGGCGCTGTGGAGACTCGCCGTCTGATGCGCGGAGATGGACTCGTGCAGGAGGTGGAAGCTGTCTAGCGTCATGGTGGCGTTGATGGCAGATAGGCCTGGCAAGGTCGGTGCAACAGTACAACTCTGAAGATGGATTGGTGGCAGGCGGCTGCGGCGGCCTCATACCCGGCAGGGGTCCTGGTTGAGAAGCACGCCGGACTGGTGGGTGCCCATACCAGGCAGGCGTCCTGGGTGAGACCTCAAGTCTTTAGATGTTTAGGTTTGGCTGCGTGGTCTGTTTGGTATTAGGCCCAGACTTTCAGCGCCCCTACATCAACTGGATAGGGATAGCGACAGTTGTTGCTTGTTTTGGTGGCTTTAGACTTATTGTTGTATGACTCTGTACGGTCTTGTGTCAATAATTAATAAAATGACCGTATGCATCGCCCAGATGCAGAGGCCAGGGTCGTCCTCCTTTTCTAAAAAAAAGGTAGCCGTGCCAGTATTTGCCTTTTCCTGAAACGAAAACTGTCGTCACTTTTTATTTGCGCGGGGACTGAACGTACTGGCCCGCCACAAAGTTTGAAGCAAAGCTGCATGTTTGAAGAATGACCGCGAGCACGACCAAGGCTACGACTTTGGCAGATGCCAGTCATGCGGTAGGGACACGTCGACGGTCAATGGCCACAGCCGCTCTCATGATGAACACACGACTCGTGCCTCGTGTGGTCAGAGACTCAGAGGGCAGAAAACCGCAGAATCTTTGGATCCGCACCTGCACCAAACAGACCGGCGACCTCCCTCTCTCCCGCCAAAACCACCCCCGTCCGTCTCCTCCCTCCTTTTCTCCACGCGACCGTCTCCTTTCTCCTTTGCGCTGCTCGGTGCTCACCTCGCACAACCGCCTCTGCTCTCCATGACAACCCTGCCCTACGCCGCGCACGGGCCCCGTCGCCACCGAAAGGCCTCGGCCACGCCGTGGCACCTCGTGGCAGGCCTGTGCAGACCATTAAGAACGCCCTAATCCATGTCGCTAAGCGCACTAGGCCCTAGCTTTTGGAAGGGCTGGCTCGCCTCGGCGACGCCGACGGCAGTTGATCGTTACGAGACAAACAGTGGATTAGATTAGGCCACTTTGATTAGACAATGAGATAGCCGCTCTAACCGAGGGACTAGTCCTCTATTTTGTTGCCACCAGAGCTTGACTCACCAGTGAGGCAGTGACCACTTCATTCGTAGCAAGTACAGCACACTCACTCACACTCGCCGGTCGCCACTCCAGCAGCTGACCACTGAGCGCGGCGGGCGGGCTGAGAGGGCGGAGGCCGAGATGGCGACCGACGGCGTGTCGAGGCTGAGCGTGGGGGTGAGCGTCATGGTGGCGCTCAGCCTGGCCGTCTTCCTCACCATCGTCATCCTCCTCCTCGCCGACCTCTTCTGCTCCCACCTCCGCCGCCGCCGCCTCCGCGCGGACGCCATGGAGGCGCCGCCGCACAAGTGGCCGAAGCACGGCCATGGGGGCGCGGGGTCCTCATCCCCGCCGCACATTACTGGCACGGCCGACGACGCGTCCGTGGCCACCACGGCCACCACCACGGCGCGCGAGGCGCTCACCAGCACCCCGCCCTTCTACTACGCGCACGGCGTCATGTGCGCGCCCACCCGCAAGGACCTGCTCCTCGCCATCCCCAGGCTGGAGGCCGCCGTGTGGAGGTGGTCGCCCGCGCGCCGCTCCTCGCCGTCGCCCTCGCCGCCGCGGTCCGACGAGCCCACGGCCCGCGGCTCCTCCTCCTCCTCCGCGCACAGCGACGGCCTCATGTACATCTCCAACCCGGTGTACGACCGGGGCGCCGCCGCCGGGCACGAGCACGACACGCCGTTCGAGACGCCGGACGCCTCGCCGTCGCGGTGCGGGATCACGGAGGAAGGGCAGGAGAATGGGGCGTTCTCGCCGCCGCTGCCCATGATGAGGAAGCTGCCGCCGCTGGGCGTGCTGGCGTGCCCCCCGCCCGCGGTCTTCGACGGCCGGCCGCCGGTGACGCTGTGGCCCGGCACGGTCGCCGACGCCAACCGGGCCTCGTCGTCGTCGTCCAACTTCACCGCGCGCTTCTTCTCCTCGTAGATCTTGATCCGGTTCACTGTTTTTGCTCTGGCTCCTCAGACCTCAGTTGTATGGCTCGTCGGATTTGCTAGTTCTTGCACTTGTTTTCCTAGGAGAGTGTAAGTGTAACCCACATGATCCATGGCTGGATGATGCATCAGTTTCTGGTTGCAAAATCAAACTCTGTTCATGTGTGATCTACACAAAACTCTCTGCTCTCACTCTAGGCCAAAATGCTCAAAAATCAAGCGCCCTTTCTTTTTCTTGGCAAAGGAAACAAGTCCTGAATCAGAGCATCGAGTTGCGAAACTAGGCTTTGATGATTCCAATGATCAGTGCTCATACTTCTTTCTTTTTTCTTGGGTAAAGAAAGATAACACGACTCTCCAATGCACTGATATCTACATGAAGATTAAGCTCTACTGAAGAATGGAGTATTAGTACTTAGCGAACGTTCTAAGTTTTGCACTGTTCTTCAGAGTACAATAGTAGCTTTTGTTCTGAGCTCCTGTGAGAGAGAGTTGAGAGTCTGAGGACTAAGAGCATCTCCAGTCGTTGGCCCTCTCAGGGGGCGTCTAAAATCGCCGTCTGGAGTGAGCCGGCGCAAAAATGGGTCTGGGGCGAGTTGGTCCCCAGCCGCCGGCCCCAGGGCCGCCCTAGGCGCGTTTAAAAAATAAAAAAATATAGCAAATTTCGGCAACGAAGTTCGTCTAAACACGACAAATTTTGGTCAACTTAAGCATATATTTGAACAAAGTTCGCCGAGATGGCAAAACGAGTCCTGAATCAGAGCATATATTTTTGACCAACTTGGGCATATATATGGAGGCAAAGGAAACCAAGTCCTGAATCAGAGCATCGAGTTGCAAAACGAGGCTTTGATGATTCCAATGATCAGTACTCATATTTCTTTCTTTTTTCCTGGGTAAAGAAAGATAACATGACTCTCCAATGCACTGATATACATGAAGGTTAAGCTCTACTGAAGAATGGAGTACTAGTATTTAGCGAGCGTTCTCAGTTTTGCACTGTTCTTCAGAGCTCAATACTAGTAGCTTTTGTTCTGAGCTCCTGTGAGAGAGAGTGAGAGTCTGAGGACTGATACAGTAGGGATCCAGCCGTTGTGGTATTCGAGCTCGGCCAGAGTGGAGCTTTGCTACATCAACGGACTAATACGGAGCTTTATGGGGCTTGGCACTCACCCCACCAGTTAGAATCAGGAGGGACCGATTAATTAAGAGAAAAGGTTAATTAGCCCAATTAAAAAAGGACAAATCAGCAGATCCATAAAAGCCTGTTGATTTATCCCGTGTGTGTAGCATTTTTGGCCAGAGTGGGTGTTGCTTTGTCAGCGGGGTTTGGTATCCAATCCAGCGGAGTAAAACTGTTCCCTGGCCGAGGGCAGTTTAGCAAATCTAACCCCTTAATCATACGTGGACGCATCCGGTTAGTGACCGGATGTGTGCATTTTAAGTCCTTGTTATTTATTCGTCCATGCAGTTATACTTCTTATTTTCTTTCACGTATATTCTGTCGTTTACACGTGATTGGTTGAGATGAAGAGAGAGAACGAAAATAATGAATAAAGAATAGGGGTGGACCGCGTCCTACATGGCGGACTGACCGGACGCGTCCACGAGCCTCATATCATTCCTACATTTGTCATCAATATGACGGTCCGTAGATAGCCCGGACATACAGGGATGATATGAGGGATATGATCGGGTCACCTTTCCCCTTCTTTCTCCTGATTGGACGTGTCTGCGGACGTTTGAGAAGAATTTAAGGATACCTATTGTAGATGCTCTTACTCTCTGTAACACTCCTCTAAATAATCCATGTGTGAAAAAGACAACTTAATTCTCAAGTTTCGACCGCCGCCACGAGAGGTCCTCTGAAAACCTAGTCTCTGGCTCCACCATAGATCGGGTCCCCCTCCTCTGGCCAGACTCGCCGGCGTCGGGAAGGGTGGGGAACCCGGTCTATGAGTGGAGTTCTTAATATTAGTAGTGTTTTCATTAGATTAGATTGGTTTTAGGGTTTTGGTAGCCATCTTCTTCATCAGAGATGACATCGTCTACAGTAAGCAATCTTCGGCCCTTCGTTCGACGATGAGATCTCCTTCCCGGCGTCAATGGTGGTGTTGGAAGATTAAATTTGTCTAGGTATGGTCTTCGGATCTTGCTGTGCCAGATCAATTTTGATTTTTTTTTCTCATGGTCGCGTGAGAAGGATTGTTCTCACAATATATGTCCTGACTGCTACGTCCTCAACAGTGGTGATTTGTACTCTCGGCTCCCCGCGACGTCGACCTGGCTGTTTGGTTTTTTGTCTCTGGAATACCGGGGTTGGTACTTTTGCCATTGATGATATTGGTTGATTATTTTAATGGTTGTGTGCGTGCATCAGAGCCTTGATTACGGCTCAAATTAAAACTATGAGAGAACCCTCGTTGGTATTTACAGATCTGTGATTTGATACCTTTATTATTTTTGTACGACTGCCTTCCGAAAAATATAAGATTGTGTCATAGGAAAAGAAAAAGTTTGGAATTCTCGAAGATTTGCTCATTTCTTTAAGACTTTATTTTGTAATTGTTGTAGTCTCATGTACAATTCGCTACTATAAATATACATACCATGTACAATTTTGCCGTCGGGCACGACACTCTGTTTGAGACGTCGGAGGCCTCGTCGTCGCGGTGCGGGATCACGGAGGAGGAGCGGGAGGGCGGGGCATTCTCCCCACCGCTGTCCATGATGAGGAAGCTGCCGCCGTTGGGCGGGCTGGCGTGCCCCTGCCTACGGTCTTCGATGGCCGGCCGCCGATGACGTTGTGGCCCGGCACGGTCGCGGACGCCAATCGGGCCTCCACGTCGTCGTCCAACTTCACCGCACGCTTCTTCTTTTCCTAGTCGTCTACATTCGAGTAACAACTGCAGTAGAGTATGGCTGATGTGGTTGTTTGGTTCCTAGCCACAATTTGTCAAGCCGAAATTTAGCAGCCACAATTTAATTGGCTTGTGTTTGATTTTTGTCACACTTTGGCTTGCCGCACTTTATTGCCGCTATGGTCCATTTATCATAGAGACAAATTTTTTTGCTAACTTTTGCCAAAGTTTGGCTTTCAATATTTCAGCCACACTTGTGTGGTTTGTCATACTTGTGTGGTTGGCCACATTTTGGCTTGGCCACACTAGTTCCTAACCGGATCTTGATTGCATTCATCGTTTTGCTTTGGCTCTTCAGTTCGGTTGCTCCTTGGATTTTTTTAGAAAAAGAGGATGACCCACGGCCTCTGTATCTGAACGATGCATACGGCCACTTTATTAATTATTCTCACAAGACCTTGCAAAGTCATACAACAGTAAGACTAAAGCCGCCGTCTAAGCAACAAATTGTCGCTACATCTATCCAGTTGATGAAGGGGTGCAGATAGCCTGGGCCTAATACCAAACAGACATCGCAGCCAAGCCTAACATCTAAGACCTGAGACCCCAACCTAGCCACTTGCCGGGTCTGGGACACACACTGATCCGGCGTGCTCTCAGAGGCCGCCGCCGCCAACTGCCACCGCTCCATCTTCAAAACTGTACTGATGCATCAACCTTGCTCGGTCTAGCTATCGTCAACGCCACCGCGGCGCCCAACGGCACCTCCTCCCTGCGCGCAAACAGCTATACACGCCGCGGCCACCACTGATACACATCAGCGCCATGCTGCCACGTACCACCAGCCGACACAGCTTGAACCCCTTGGAGGATCTGTCGTGCGTAGCACCTGCCGACCAGGCATGACCAAGCATAGCACCTGTCGGTCAGGCATGACTTGACATCTCCACCGAAGCCCCGTGCAAGACGAAGCCGCTCCACCTCCTTCCTCTGACTTCCAGCGCTGCTCCACAAAACGACACTCCCAAGAAAGAAACGACACCGCAGTGCTGCCATCGTCCGGTCTGGAACACCAGATCCTAGGGTTCCCCCCGGAGCAATACGAGTGGGTCGACGGAAGTCACATGACGATGCCTTCATCAAGATAACGACGTGGAACGCCGCCATCGCCCGCCGTCGGCTCTGTTTTCACCGGCAACTACGTCTCCCTGACTCGCAGCTGGTGTCAGATGACAGATCCCGAGATCCGAACACCCAGCCTCAGGCCGACCACCTCTGACGGAAGAGATGACCACCACCGTCGGCTGCACCGGTCAGAACAGATCTGATCGGAGGTGTCGCCGACGAGACCACCAGGCCCTCCACGCCGCTGTCGCCGATCTGAAGACAGCATGCACGCCACCGCAGCCAAGCCGGCCGTCGCCGCCCGAAGGGCCATCCGCAGCACTAGCAGCCCTGGCCTGCCACGCCAAGTCGTCGTCGTCCGAGGACGGGCCGGCCTCCCGCCGCCTGCCGCCATCCGCCGTGCCGCAGATCTCAGATCGGTCGCGCCATCACACGCCTTGGGGTCCACCCCACCCCGGAGACGCGCGAGAGAGGAGATCCCCCGTCACCGCCGTCGGCCCCCGGGCTTAGCCCGGCGGCGTCTTCCGGCGGTGGAGGAGGGAGGGGAGGAGGGAGTTTGCGGCGGCGGCGGCTAGGTTTTTGGCCGCCCGAGTCGCCCTAGGGGGAGGGCCTTGCGCCTTGGATTTTGCTAGGTTTTGCACTTGTTCTTGGCAGGAGAGTGCAGTGTACCCCACTTGATTGATCTTGATCTATGGCTGGATGATGCATCACAATTTTCCGGCTTCAAAATCAAACTCTGTCCTTCCATGTTTGATCTACTATTACACACACGAGTGCTAAGTACAGAAACCCACGGGCGCTTTGGACTACCTTCACTCTGGGCCAAAATGCTGAGAAATCAAGTTCTTATTTTCCTCTCGGCAAAGGAAAATTACAAGATCTGAATTCTGAATCAGATCATCGAGTTGCGCAACGATGCTTTGATAATGCCAATGATCAGTACTCATATTTCCCTTTTTTTTCATGGATAAAGAAAGATAACAACCCTTCCTTGTAGTACTAGTACTTAGTGAGCGTTCTCAGTTTTTCACTGCTCTTCTTCAGAGCTCAATAGTACTATCTTTTGTTCTGAGCTGGTGTCAGAGAGAGCCTCGAGGACTGATACAGTAGGGGGGCGTTGTGGCGCTCGAGCTCGGCCAGTGTGGCTGTTGCTTCGTCAGCGGGGTTTGGTATCCAATCCAGCGGCGTAAAACTGTTCCCTGACCGGGGGCAGTGGTAGCTTTCCTCTGTGATGAAGCAAGGCTCTGAATAATGCATTCGTGAAAAACAGGACTTGCTAATTCTCAAAATGTTCACCCCCTGTCGATCAAACCACTGTGCTCCACTACTACACCTATCCCGTATGCCATTGGGCCTCCCTGGAGTTTTCCACGGAAACCACGCACTGCGCAGTGCGTGCCCGTCGGCATGGCATGTCTCGGGTTCACGGAAAGGAGAGGCCGATCAGGCGTAGACCAGACCACCATGGTCGCGTCCATCGGCGAGCGAGCGAGAGCTGTGGAAAGCCGCGAGGTGCAATTATTTAGCTAGCCGCACGAAAAGCCTGGGCGGACGTGCATGCATGCATGCATGCTGCACCTACGCCTTTGGCATTTTGGGGCTTGGCTTTCTTCCACTCCCACTGATCCGCATCCACAGGCGGTCGCACACAGGCGCCACGGGCACGCACGCGCCCGCCGGCCCGTGGCTCCTCTTGACCCAAAAAGCTGCTGCTGGCGCTTTACTGTGCGTTGCTGCGTAGAGGTAGGTGCGTGCCTTGGCACCTTCTCTCTGACCGACTTCTGCTCTGGTGCTTGCCTGCACCGCTTACGTTGTCAGTGGCCCTGCCTATGTGCTCAGTTTTATAATGGCGCCGTGCGTGCCGACCGCGACGCCGCGCCAGGGGAACTTGGGGAGTGCTGTTACACACACGACGGTTATGAACGATTTCCGCACGATGAAGCACAACAAGCCGTCCGTTCGTCGAGTCAAAATGAACAGCACCGTTGAATACTCCATCGTGCGCAGTTCGTCTGGCTACTGTCGTCCATACAGTAGTTTCAGAACTTGGGCGTTGCTGGCACGGTTTGCGTGGGACGACGTATAGACAACGGTATTGGGAACCGGTGATGTGCTCCTCCACGCGTGAAAATCGGAGAGGAAGGGAGAGACTGACGTTTAGAGCATCTTCGATAGATGGTTTAAAATTTAACGGTTTAAAATCGGAAATGTAAAATTTAAACCGTTAAAAAATGCGTTTTGGAACTTAAAAAAAGCTCAACTCCACCAGATAGTCCAAATTGATGATCCAAAAAAGCAACTCCAATAGATGATCCAAAATAAAAATGTAAATTTCTTAAAACAACAAACTACTAGTCCATTCAACATAGTTTAAACATCAAATTCAACATACTTTCATACATGAACTTCAACTACTACTTATTCAAACTACTAGATAAACTACTCCTCATCGTCAGAAAAAGACTCGATGGGGATCACCGTCGAGGGACCGGCCTCGTCGTCCTCCTTCGCCCCCTTCTTCTTCTGCTCCGCCTCACGCTTCCAGTAGTACTCCAGCTCGGCCTAGACGTACTCCGGATGCTCCCGAGCAAACCTCGTCATCGCCTCCTCGTCGGTCTCGCCGGCACTGACGACAACCGACGGCTTCTTCGTCGTCTTCTTCTTCGTCGGGATCTCCTTCATCTTGATGCCCTGCGGCACAAGCATCTCCGCTTCCGCCCGACTCTCGATCTCTGGGAAGTTCAGGTGCTCCCGAGGCCTCTCGGCACGCCACACCGCCACAACGTAGGCACGCGCGACCTCGTGGGCGAAGGGGTACGTGTCGATCCACCAACGCCTCCCGACGTTGGAGAACTTCACTCCGAAGTTACCGGAGGGCTTCTGCCTCACGCCGAAGAAGCCCGACTTGCCCTTCGGCGTCTTCTTTGGCGCCATCGGATAGCGGTGAGAGCGGTGGAGCGGCGGCGGCATGCGGCCGAGGCGGTGGCGGACGGAGCCGGCCAGGGCGGAGCTGCGGGGCGGTGGCGGACGAAGCCGAGTGGGGCAGAGCTGCGGGGCGGCGGCGGCGTGCGGGGCGGTTGCGGACGGAGCCGGGGCGGGTCGGAACTACGACGGGCGGGCCGAGGCCGGGTGAAGCTGTGGCGGGTCAGAGCTGCGGCGGGGCGGGGCGGACGAGGAGGCGGCGCACGGGGCGGCGACGTGCGCGGCGGCCGCGGCCGGATCGCGGCGGGCGGGCGGCGGGGGGCGGGGCCGGATCTGATGCGGGCGGCGGCGGGGTATGGAGGCGGCGGCGAACGGACGGGCGGGCGGGAAAGGAAATGAACTGGCGGTTGGGCGTTCGCGGGCGGCGGCTGGTTTTGGACCAGATGCACCTCGTGATGTAAATTTGCACCGCAAGGTGTTGTATTTTACATCACGAGAAGGCCGCGGGCCAATTTTTTTTACATATGAACCGTCTGTTAAAGCTGCGTTTTTGGCCTTAGACGATCCAAAAGTTAGTTACTTTTACATTTGAATCATTTATTGGAGATGCTCTTATGACGTGTTTGGTAGACTTGAATAAATATCAACCATTCACTGGATGTAGTTTTAAACTGTTTGGATGTCTGGTCAGTATGAAGATTTTGGTTCGCACAAAACTTAAAGTGTCTCTGGGTCTAGCCTAGAGGAATGCTTGAGTGACGGTTTCTCTAAAGTCAGTTGGAGCTGCCTTTTTCTACATGATGAGAAGGCCATGGCACATTTATTTTACATATGGACCGTCTGTTGAAGTTGTGTTTTTTAGCCTTAGACGGTTCAACAGTTAGTTACTTTTACATTTGGACCATCTATTGAAGATACTATTATGACGTATTTGGTAGACTTGAATAAATCTTAACCATTCGGTGGATGTAGTTTTAAACTGTTTGAATGTCTGGTCAGCATGAAGATTTCGGTTCGCACAAAACTTAAAGTATCTTTGGGTCTAGCCTAAAGGAATGTTTGAGTGATGTTTTTTCTAAAGTCAGACTCAACGAGGCAGCGATACAACTCAAGGCACGTGGTGAAGGCGGTTGCATGGTATGGACACGTGAGAGACGCCGCGTTGTTTCCAAAGCGGCGTCAAAAAACACTCACCCTTCTTTCACCCCTCACTGTCCCCTCTCTTCACTTTCTCATCAGCGACGGCGAGCACAAGATCTGGACAGCGAGCATCGAAGCTACGATCTGGACAGCGAGCAGTGGCGTTGGGCGCCGGCTTAATCACCCCTAAGGCCGCGCATGACACAGGAGACTTGAAACATTTCTTTTGGTGGGCTGGCAAAATTGCTATTTTCTAACATGACACAGAAGACTTTGTTGATTGATACCTGACAAAATCGGGCACAGTTTCTGTCCGGTCAGCAGGCAGTGGGGGGATGCTACATGTCAAATAACTTAAACCCATAGGTCATAAGTGGCTCGTTGGTACGCCCAGTTTGAAAAAAATTATGGAGTTTGAAGGTCTCAAGTAAAATGAGAATAGTCTTATGAAGATGCCTACACAATGCAATTCACTACTGTTACGTTGTACTTTCTCTGTTTCATAATAAATATTTTTATATTATAGGACAGATGGAGTAGCACATAGGCACATCACTCGATCCGGAGAATGCCCGATTTGTTCGACACATGCACAGGATATAGCACATATGACGTTCAAGTGCAACCGAGCACATGGGATCTGGAGGAGTCTTGGGCTATATGAAATAATAGCAACAGTCGTTGCGTCAGGAAGAACCGGAGCTGAGATACTTAGTAAGATTTTTCTTTGAGATACGGAACATAATAAGTAGGTTATGGACATATTGTATAACTACCACAACCGGTGGCGGTAACAAGTTGATATTTGTGTTGGCAGAGGAGGCTTATTTTAAGGGAAATATTAACGCCCACACGTGTGGCATGAAAACACTTCGCCCGAACGCTTCCATCACCCTCCATCGCGATTTGCGATTTTTAAAGCGAGAGCGGTTGCCACGTCATGTTTTGTGGGCGTTCGGGCTGAACGAAGCACGACCGGATGACTATCTTATCCACTCTGCCGCTCACTTTCTGTCATTTTGTCTCGAGCTCACTCTGCAGATCTCCACTCCATCATCTTCTCTCTCTTCCTCCCGCGGATCTCACCGTCCCCGCGCAGCTCCCCCTTGGACCACCGGCCGCGGCCATACACCCTGCTCGCCGACCGGGCAGGCCCTCCCCTCCCACCTGGCCTTGTCGCGCCGAGCGTGGAGGTGCTCCGCCGGCCCCTATCGGATGCGCGAGCAGGAGAACCAGGCCTGTCCTGGCTGCGCATCCATGGGCACCTCACCGTCACGGATGGCGACGTGCAGGGGGCGAGCGGAAATCGGGTGGGGAGGAGGGCTTTGAGGGTGCGGCTGTCGCTCGGGAGCTTCTCTCTCGCAGGGAGCACGGGCGTGGAGGCTTGACGGTCTCCTCTGCGTCGCCGTCCAAACCGACGACGGGGTGGCTCGCGCCACCTAGAAGGGACGCTCGCTTGTCGACCTCCCGGCGGCCTCGAGCGCAGGAAGGCGGCGACGACTCGAGCGTGGGGAGAACTACAAGCATGGCGGCGGCTCGAGCAAATCCATTCTCCGGTGAATTTAGTCTCCATCGCGCATGAAGCTCCTCCCGGCGCCACTGATACGTCTCCAACGTATCTATAATTTTTGATTGCTCCATGCTATATTATCTACTGTTTTGGGCAATATTGGGCTTTATTTTCCACTTTTAGATTATTTTTGGGACTAACCTATTAACCGAAGGCCCAGCCCAGATTTGCTGTTTTATTCCTATTTCAGTGTTTCGAGGAAAAGGAATATCAAACGGAGTCAAAACGGAATGAAATCAACTGGAGAAGTTATTTTTGGAAGGAAACCTACTGGATAGACTTGGACCCTGTGTCAGAAGATGAAGGAGGTGCTCAGGAGGGTAGGGGGCGCGCCCCCTGCCTCGTGGCCCCCCTTTGGTCCACCGACATACCCTTGTACCCATATATACCTACGTATCGTAAAACTTCCAGGGAGCACAATAAATCGGGAGTTCCGCCGTCAGAAGCCTCCGTAGCCACCGAAAGCCAATTTAGACCCGTTCCGGCACCCTGCCAGAGGGGGAATCCTTCTCCGGTGGCCATCTTCATCATCCCGGTGCTCTCCATGACGAGGAGGGAGTAGTTCTTCCTCGGGGCTGAGGGTATGTACCAGTAGCTATGTGTTTGATCTCTCTCTCTCTCTCTCTCTCTCTCTCTCTCTCGTGTTCTTGAGGTGATACGATCTTGATGTATCGCAAGCTTTGCTATTATATTTGGATCCTATGATGTTTCTTCCCCCTCTACTCTCTTGTAATGAATTGAGTTTCCCCTTTGAAGTTATCTTATCAGATTGAGTCTTTAAAGATTTGAGATCACTTGATGTATGTCTTGCCGTGCGTATCTGTGGTGACAATGGGATACCACGTGATTCACTTGGTGTATGTTTTGGTGATCAACTTGCGGGTTCCGCCCATGAACCTATGCATAGGGGTTGGCACACGTTTTCGTCGTGATTCTCCGGTAGAATTTTGGGGCACTCTTTGAGGTCCTTTGTGTTGGTTGAATAGATGAATCTGAGATTGTGTGATGCATATCATATAATCATACCCACGGATACTTGAGGTGACATTGGAGTATCTAGGTGACATTAGGGTTTTGATTGGTTTGTGTCTTAAGGTGTTATTCTATTACGAACTCTATGGCTGTTTGTGACACTTATAGGAATAGCCCAACGGATTGATTGGAAAGAATAACTTTGAGGTGGTTTCGTACCCTACCATAATATCTTCGTTTGTTCTCCGCTATTAGTGACTTTGGAGTGACTCTTTGTTGCATGTTGAGGGATAGTTATATGTTCCAATTATGTTATTATTGTCGAGGGAAGTTACACTAGCGAAAGTATGAACCCTAGGCCTTGTTTCCTAGCATTGCAATACCGTTTACGCCCACTTTTATCATTAGTTACCTTGTTGTTTTTATAATTTCAGATTACAAATACCTTTATCTACTATCCATATACCACTTGTATCACCATCTCTTCGCCGAACTAGTGCACCTATACAATTTACCATTGTATTGGGTGTGTTGGGACACAAGAGACTCTTTGTTATTTGGTTGCAGGGTTGCTTGAGAGAGACCATCTTCATCCTACGCCTCCTACGGATTGATAAACCTTAGGTCATCCACTTGAGGGAAATTTGCTACTGTCCTACAAACCTCTGCACTTGGAGGCCCAACAACGTCTACAAGAAGAAGGTTGTGTAGTAGACATCAAGCTCTTTTCTGGCGCCGTTGCCGGGGAGGTGAGTGCTTGAAGGTATATCTTTAGGTCTTGCAATCGAGTCTTTTAGTTTCTTGTTTTATCACTAGTTTAGTTTATAAAAGAAAACTATAAAAAATGGAATTGAGTTTCTCTCATACGCTTCACCTTTTTAATATCTTTCGTAAGTATGATGGAAAGGAAAATTGTGCTCAAGTGCTAGAAGAAGAAATCTATAAAATGTTTGGCACTAAATATTTAAATGATGAGCATGATTGCAATGTTGTTAGTATGAATTCCTTGAATATCCATGATGCTAATGATATGCAAAGCCACAAGCTTGGGGAAGCTATGTTTGATGAATTTGATATTTTTTGTCCCCCAAGTTTTGATGAGCAAATTTATTATGATGAAAGCATGCCTCCTATTTATGATGATTATATTGATGAAACTGGATTTGGAGAGGTCATGACTTTATTTTGTGATGAACCCACTATTCCGGAAGAGGTTTCAATCGATTATGATGAGAACAAAGTTGCTACTTATGATGATTATTGTGATAAAACTTATGCTATAAAGAGTAGTGATGATTATATTTATAAAACTTGTCATGATTATGAGTACCCTTTCTCTGAACATTACTCCTTTAACGTGCAAATAATTTATAGTATTCAAGTCTCTTATGATACTCCCACTATTTCGAATGAGAAGAATTTTGCTTGTGTGGAGAGTAGTAAATTTTTTATGATTGTAGATCATGAAAAGAATGCTTTAGGTGCTGGTTATATTGTTGAATTCATTCATGATGCTACTGAAAATTATTATGAGGGAGGAACATATGCTTGTAGGAATTGCAATAATATCAAGTTTCCTCTCTATGTGCTTAAAGTTTTGAAGTTATGCTTGTTTTACCTTCCTATGCAAGTTGATTCTTGTTCCCATAAGTTGTTTCCTCACAAAATCCCTATGCATAGGAAGTGGGTTAGGCTTGAATTTGCTAGTCATATTTTTCAAGATGCTCTCTTTATGTTTCAATTCTTATCTTTTATGTGAGCATCATTGAAATCATCATGCCTAGCTAGGGGAGTTAAACGATAGCGCTTGTTGGGAGGCAACCCAACTTTATTTTTGTTCCTTGCTTTTTGTTCCTGTTTCATAATAAATAATTCATCTAGACTATGTTTAGATGTGGTTTTATGCTTTTATTTAGTGTTTGTGCCAAGTAAAACCGTTGGGAAGACTTGGGGAAAGTCTTGTTGATCATGCTGTAAAAAACAGAAACTTTAGCGCTCACGAGAATTGCTGTCATTTTTATTTGGAGAGTTCTATTTAGTTAATTCTTTTTGAAGATGATTAATATATAAATTCCTCAGGTCCAGAAATTTATTTTAGAATTTTATAAGTTCCAGAAGTATACGTTTGATCCAGATTACTACAGACTGTTCTGTTTTTGACAGATTCTATTTTTCATGTGTTGTTTACTTATTTTGATGAATCTATAGCTAGTAAAATAGTTTATAAACCATAGATAAGTTGGAATACAGTAGGTTTAACACCAATATAAATAAAGAATGAGTTCATTACAGTACCTTGAAGTGGTGATTTATTTTCTTATACTAACGGAGCTTACGAGTTTTCTGTTAAGTTTTGTGTTGTGAAGTTTTCAAGTTTTGGGTAAAGATTCGATGGACTATGGAACAAGGAGTGGTAAGAGACTAAGCTTGGGGATGCCCAAGGCACCCCAAGGTAATATTCAAGGACAACCAAGAGCCTAAGCTTGGTGATGCCCCGGAAGGCATCCCCTCTTTCGTCTTCGTTCATCGGTAACTTTATTTGGAGCTATATTTTTATTTACCACATGATATGTGTTTTGCTTGGAGCGTCAATTTATTTTGTTAAGATTTGCTTTATGTTATTTATAAAAATGTTTTGCATCTTTTATTTCAATAAAAGTGACATTGATAGCCTTTACTATGCCTATGTTACAAGTATACATGTTGCTGTTTGAAAACAGAAAGTTTACCACTGTTGCAATAATTCCCTAGAAAATTCAGAATGTGATAAAATGTTGAAACCTTTTGCATATTAAGCTCTGATAAATTTACTACAGTGGGAATTTTCTTTCATAATTTTTGGAGCTACGGAAGTATGGATGTTGCTGCATTCTTTACTACTGTCCTGTTTAGGAAGATTGCTGTTATGTTTGCTTCTTTAATGATTCTATTTGAGGATAGGACTATTAAATATGCAGAGGCATTTAGTATGCAATGTTGAACAATAATTTTAGTGATTTGCTACAGTAGAGTATGATAAGGTTTTTGCAATGGTTTATACTAACTTATCTCACGAGTCCTTGTTGAGTTTTGTGTGGATGAAGCTTTTGAGATTTAGGGAGACCGTGATATGAGAGGAATTAAGGAGACACAAAAGCTCAAGCTTGGGGATGCCCAAGGCACCTCAAGATAATATTTCAAGAAGTCTCAAGCGTCTAAGCTTGGGGATGCCCCGGTTGGCATCCCACCTTTCTTCTTCAACAACTATCGGTTAGTATCGGTTGATCCTAAGTTTTTGCTTCTTCACATGATGTTTGCTATTATTAGATGTCATTTTCTTTTGCTTTGCTTGCTGTTTGAATAAAATACCAAGATCTGAAATTATTAAATGTTAGAGAGTCTTCACATAGTTGCATAATTATTAAACTACTCATTGATCTTCACTTATATCTTTCGGAGTAGTTTGTCATTTGCTCTAGTGCTTCACTTATATCTTTTAGAGCATGGTGGTAGTTTTATTTTGAAGAAATAGATGAACTCTCATGCTTCACTTAGATTATTTTGAGAGTCTTAATAGCATGGTAATTTGCTTAAAATCCTAATATGCTAGGTATTCAAGAATAATAAAACTTTCTTATGAGTGTGTTGAATACTAAGAGAAGTTTGATGCTTAATGATTGTTTTGAGATATGGAGGTAATAAAATCAAAGTCATGCTAGTTGAGTAGTTGTGAATTTGAGAAATACTTGTGTTGAAGTTTGTGATTCCCGTAGCATGCACGTATGGTGAACCGTTATGTGATGAAGTCGGAGCATGATTTATTTATTGATTGTATTCCTTATGAGTGGCGGTCGGGGACGAGCGATGGTTCCTACCAATCTATCCTCCTAGGAGCATGCGCGTAATACTTTGCTTTGATAACTTGTATATTTTTGCAACAAGTATATGAGTTCTTTATGACTAATGTTGAGTCCATGGATTATACGCACTCTCACCTTTCCACCTTTGTTAGCCTCTCTAGTACCGCGCAGCTTTCGCCGGTACCATAAATCCACCATTTATCTTCCTCAAAATAGCCACCATACCTACCTATTACGGCATTTCCATAGCCATTCTGAGATATATTGCCATGCAATTTTCCACCGTTCCGTTTATTATGACACGCTTCATCATTGTCATATTGCTTAGCATGATCATGTAGTTGACATTGTATTTGTGGCAAAGCCAGCGTTCATAATTCTTTCATACATGTCACTCATGCATCATTGCACATCCCGGTACACCGCCGGAGGCATTCATATAGAGTCATATCTTGTTCTAAGTATCGAGTTGTAAGTAAATAAAAATGTGATGATCATCATTATTAGAGCATTGTCCCAGTGAGGAAAGGATGATGGAGATTATGATTCCCCCATAAGTCGGGATGAGACTCCGGACGAAAATAAATAAAAAAGGCCAAAGAAGCCCAAATAAAAAAAAGAGAAAAGAGGCCATAAAAAAGAGAAAGGCCCAAATAAAAAAATGAGAGAAAATGAGAGAAGGGACAATGCTACTATCCTTTTACCACACTTGTGCTTCAAAGTAGCACCATGATCTTCATAGTAGAGAGTCTCTTGTTTTGTCACTTTCATATACTAGTGGGAATCTTTCATTATAGAACTTGGCTTGTATATTTCAATGATGGGCTTCCTCAAAATGCCCTAGGTCTTCGTGAGCAAGCAAGTTGGATGCACACCCACTAGTTTCTTTTGTTGAGCTTTCATACACTTATAGCTCTAGTGCATCCGTTGCTGGCAATCCCTACTCACTCGCATTGATATCTATTGATGGGCATCTCCATAGCCCGTTGATACGCCTAGTTGATGTGAGACTGTCTTCTCTCTTTTTGTCTTCTCCACAACCACCACTCTATTCCACCTATAGTGCTATATCCATGGCTCACGCTCATGTATTGCGTGAAGATTGAAAAGGTTTGAGAACATCAAAAGTATGAAATAATTGCTTGACTTGTCATCGGGGTTGTGCATAATTTAAATATTTTGTATGGTGAAGATGGAGCATATACAGACTATATGATTTTGTAGGGATAACTTTCTTTGGCCATGTTATTTTGAGAAGACATGATTGCCTAGTTAGTATGCTTGAAGTATTATTATTTCTATGTCAATGTGAACTTTTGTCTTGAATCTTTCGGATCTGAATATGCATACCACAATTAGGAAGAATTACATTGAAATTATGCCAAGTAGCACTCCGCATCAAAAATTCTGTTTATCATTTACCTACTCGAGGACGAGCATGAATTAAGCTTGGGGATGCTGATACGTCTCCAATGTATCTATAATTTTTGATTGCTCCATACTATATTATCTACTGTTTTGGGCAATATTGGGCTTTATTTTCCACTTTTATATTATTTTTGGGACTAACCTATTAACCGGAGGCCTAGCCCAGATTTGCTATTTTATGCCTATTTCAGTGTTTCGAGGAAAAGGAATATCAAATGGAGTCCAAACGGAATGAAATCAACTGGAGAAGTTATTTTTGGAAGGAAACCTACCGGATAGACTTGGACCCTACGTCAGAAGATGAAGGAGGTGCTCATGAGGGTAGGGGGTGCGCCCACCCCCCTGGGGCGCGCCCCCCATGCCTCGTGGCCCCCCCTTCGGTCCACCGACATACCCCTTGTACCCATATATACCTATGTATCGTAAAACTTCCAGGGAGCACAATAGATCGGGAGTTCCGCCGCCAGAAGCCTCCGTAGCCACCGAAAGCCAATCTAGACCCGTTCCGGCACCCTGCCGGAGGTGGAATCCTTCTCCGGTGGCCATCTTCATCATCCCAGTGCTCTCCATGACGAGGAGGGAGTAGTTCTCCCTCGGGGCTGAGGGTATGTACTAGTAGCTATGTGTTTGATCTCTCTCTCTCTCTCGTGTTCTTGAGGTGATACGATCTTGATGTATCGCGAGCTTTGCTATTATATGTGGATCCTATGATGTTTCTCCCCCCTCTACTCTCTTGTAATGAATTGAGTTTCCCCTTTGAAGTTATCTTATCGGATTGAGTCTTTAAAGATTTGAGAACACTTGATGTATGTCTTGTCGTGCTAATCTGTGGTGACAATGGGATACCACGTGATTCACTTGATGTATGTTTTGGTGATCAACTTGCGGGTTCCGCACATGAACCTATGCATAGGGGTTGGCACACGTTTTCGTTGTGATTCTCCGGTAGAACTTTGGGGCACTCTTTGAGGTCGTTTGTGTTGGTTGAATAGATGAATCTGAGATTGTGTGATGCATATAGTATAATCATACCCACGGTTACTTGAGGTGACATTGGAGTATCTAGGTGACATTAGGGTTTTGATTGGTTTGTATCTTAAGGTGTTATTCTAGTACAAACTGTAGGGCTGTTTGTGACACTTATAGGAATAGCCCAACGGATTGATTGGAAAGAATAACTTTGAGGTGGTTTCGTACCCTACCATAATCTCTTCGTTTGTTCTCCGCTATTAGTGACTTTGAAGTGACTCTTTGTTGCATGTTGAGGGATAGTTATATGTTCCAATTATGTTATTATTGTCGAGGGAACTTACACTAGCGAAAGTATGAACCCTAGGCCTTGTTTCCTAGCATTGCAATACCATTTACGCCCACTTTTATCATTAGTTACCTTGATGTTTTTATAATTTCAGATTACAAATACCTTTATCTACTATCCATATACCATTTGTATCACCATCTCTTCACCGAACTAGTGCACCTATACAAGTTACCATTGTATTGGGTGTGTTGGGGACACAAGAGACTCTTTGTTATTTGATTGCAGGGTTGCTTGAGAGAGACCATCTTCATCCTACGTCTCCTACGGATTGATAAACCTTAGGTCATCCACTTGAGGGAAATTTGCTACTGTCCTACAAACCTCTGCACTTGGAGGCTCAACAGCGTCTACAAGAAGAAGGTTGTGTAGTAGATATCAGCCACCCTCTTCTCGTGGGTGTCACCACTGCAGCGTTGTCGGCATGGCCGGCCCGGCTATCTACCTGCCTGCAATCTGCTCGTTAGCTTGTCACTTCCCAACACAGGCCCTCCCCCCTGCATTTTTGATCTCCCGGTTTTGTTCACCATTTTCCTACTGAATGTTTTAGTTTCCTGCTCCGGCGTGAAAATGGTTGTTTCCATGGCAAAATTTATTATGAAAATGGCTAATTCTACTCATTGTCTTTCATATGTATGCATGTTCACAAAAATTGCAGCTGAAGTATGTGTTTTTGTGTTATCTGCCATTTCATACTGATGTTAATGTGTCTACAATTCCACTTCTTATCAATTGCCATGCTTCTAAATAAATACATGGCAACTATCCTACTGTTTGGCGCTGAAAATTGCCATGTGTTCTGATATGCCATACGGCAGTTAATGCATTTACATTTGTCCTCTCATCATTTTGCCATTCTACTGAATAAATAGATGGCAACCTGCCCTATGTGTGGAACTGTAAAAACTTGCGTTGTTTGCCATGTTTTTCGAACCACAACACATCCTATGTGTGGAACTGTAACCCATATGTATGTACTGAAGGAAATATGCCCTAGAGGCAATAATAAAGTTATTATTTATTTCCTTATATCATGATAAATGTTTATTATTCATGCTAGAATTGTATTAACCGGAAACATAATACATGTGTGAATACATAGACAAACTTAGTGTTACTAGTATGCCTCTACTTGACTAGCTCGTTAATCAAAGATGGTTATGTTTCCTAACCATAAACAAGGTGTTATTATTTGATTACCGAGGTCACATCATTAGTTGAATGATCTGATTGACATGACCCATTTCATTAGCTTAGCACCCGATCGTTTAGTATGTTGCTATTGCTTTCT